>CM060380.1:45840908-48240908 GCA_030545235.1 Helianthus tuberosus | reverse complement strand
GCAATCTCCAACTATAAAAAAAATTTCCAGTGACACGACGGTATCTATACCATAAGCACAATATTGATTGATTAGTAAAAATTTATTAGGAATTGGAGATACTCTATGTGTGAGTTTACAAAAAAATAATTTTTGACGTTTTCTCACAGGGGCAAGAGTTTTCGGATAAGTGGAACTACAAATATCTTTATTAACATAAATTATTGATAAGGATGGTAAACTTACAAATAAAACATCAAATGTTGTATACAAAGAAATATATAGGATTTGAAAACTATAATTGTAATAGTTATCAGTTTTCATCATTACATATAATATGTAACTATTTATTGTAAGTGTTACAAATTATTTGTTCTATCGTGTGTCACATAAGCTTGATAGTATTTTCATTTGTTAAACCACGTATAACGCGGGGTCTAACCTAGTACAAAATTATAATGATCAACAGTTCCCAAGTAAACATATTTACGAATATGAATATGAATCATGGGTTAGGATCAAATAGGAAGTTTATTTTGGCTAGGAAGGATAGGAAGCAATAGGATTAGGACATGTGACAAAATTTAAAATAAAGAGGAAGGGTATTTTAGTAAATCTTATCCTTTCTTCTTCCTTCTTCTCCTCAGTAACTTCAAAACCCACCATTTTCAACCATTTCTTCACTTTCTATCTCAGTAACTTTTTTTTTGGTGTTGTCATATATATTAAATCTCTACATGACAAAAACAATACCTAACATCAATTGGATATTATGTTTAGTTTACAATATACTATGGAGAAAGCCCGTGCATGCATAATAGCTATTATTTGTTCGTGGTAAGACGTCTGACACGGCCGGTGCATAACATGTAAGACAATACGCCTACAAAGGGGCGTGCTTAAACTTTATTAAACCATGGACCATAAGTTGTTTCCTTGGCAAAACTTGCCGGAAAAAAGGAAGTGAAAAAAGATGTCTTCCAAGAAAAAAAAACATTAAACAGAAAAAGGAAAAAATGCATAAACTCTCGCACGCCTTCCTATCTTATTGGATAACACATAGACCAAACTTTAGCTAACGCATGCCACCGTCATTCCCAATCCCATCACCAGCCAACTGACTGCAATGAAATAACGAAAAGAAAACTATTAAAAATGGTATACTATGTTTACGTATATATGCATCGAAAAGTAGTACGTGTTTTCATTACTAACACTAAGTGCAGACAGTATACTTTTCATGTGGGTCACTGTCAACTGTTTCTTCTGAATCCGAATCTGCATAAGCAGGCCTGCGAAGGAAAAGCACGAAACATTTATGTAGACGGTTATCTAAAAATAAATATGCACAATTACATTGTTTATGGAAATCAATCAATTATAGCTGAAAGTTTTTTTGTTGCCTTTCCATTTATAACGACACCAAGTTTATTTTTTTCAAAAGCCAACTTCTCCCCTTATATACTTTATTATTCCCTTTGCGTGAAGCATAATATCATCTATTATACTCTTTTCGTTTTTCGGCCAAAGTAGATGTAGTTGGGGTAGATACATCATTATGATCTTTTGGTTCCCCGGTAGTCATTGCAAATTGAGTAACACCTTGTATATTAAAGAATAACGTTCACAATATTATTAGGTGTTATTAATTTATCACTAACATTTTTAAACTACTATATATTATAGTAAGTGAAATGATCCGTAAGCTTTAATTGACCGCGAAGGAAGCCTACAAATATTGTCGAAATTCAAATACAAATATTTAGTTTTTATAATTAAAATATATAATTTTTAAAATTAAAATGATTACTTATTAGTTTTCTTTGAATTTATATTTAGTGAACAACTTGGGAGCTGTTTTGCTTGCGAAACTGTAGGACCAGTAGAATGAATATTTGACCGAGTTTATTGGATATGAAAAATGCACGTTGCATAAAAGAATTAGTCTATTATTTGTAACTAGTTTTTAGGATAGAATATTAGTATTTTTTTTATTATTTTTCTTCTGGTGTGTATGGCTATATATAGCCCTCCCATTTGTTAATGAAAACAACCCCCTTTCTGTGATTATTGAATACATACAGCAACAACTTTCATTTTTCCGTCTTTATATTTCCTCTTCTCTGCAATACTACATACATTCGTGAGTTTGTTTGAGTGTATAGCTAGTGTGTTGAGGGGCCTGTAAGCGACAGAGAACTCCTTGAATGAGTTTTCCCGCTGACCGGTATTAATTGGATGCACTGATCCTTTGGGTGAAATAACCCGACCCAGGTGATTGATTTAATCAAACAATGTTGCATATTAATGGACATGATGTAAAAAACAATGTAAAGTAGATAAAAAAACACAATCAATGACAATAGATAAAGACACAATGGACAACATACTAAAACACAATAACCATAACGTATAACACAATGGCGGTAACATATAACACAATAAATATCAGACTAAATAAAAACACAATTGATGACAATAGATAAAAAACACAATTAATGACAACAGATAAAAGACACAATGGAGAGTAGTGAAAACACAATAGAAAACAAACTAAAAACACAATACACAACAAACTAAAACACAATGAACAAGATAATAAAAAAAATTGAACAAATTATTAAAACACAATGGAAAACATATTAAACACAATTAACTGAACTAATAACACAATTTATATAAAACCTAAATATAACACCATCTTCATTGTGTCATATATTGTGTTATAGGTTCATATAAAAACACAATGGATAGAACCCAAATTAAAATTGTGTTATAGGTTTTGATAATAACACAATATATAGAAACTCTACTAAAACGTAATGACCAAAACCCTGTTAAAAGACACAATAAACTGAACCTTTTACACAATGTGAAAAAAATCCAGTAAAAATGAAATTTTTTATTTTATTTTTATATGATAATATGGTACTCATATTAAAGATAAAAAAAACGCTCGTTATTATGGTGAATTTTTTTTAAATGTCGTATGAACAAGTTATGGACGTTTTAAATCGATGGGGAAATTCGCATGTGCCTTGCATGTGGAGAGAGAAAATCCATAAATATAGGATTCCCTTTATGCCCTTCTATTATCTTCTTTTCCCTATAACTAATCTCGACCCTCCAAATCTAAGATCAATGAACTAGAAACCTTCTTACCCTTCTTATTTATTTTATCCTTTGTATTTGATCCTAGAGTTATAATGCAAAGGATTTAAAAATAAGAAGGGTAAGAAGCCACCAGAGAGTGACAAGTGTCATAAGAGTAATTAAATGGAAAGGGTAATTTTGTCTACAAGAGGAAAAATAATATGCACATGCAAGTCACATGCAATTCCCCCCCCCCCCCCACAATTTTTAAGCGTCCGTAACTTTTTTATACATCATTTGTTTTTAAAAAAAATTATACCATAAAATCGAGCGTTTTTTTATCTTTAATATGAGTACCATATTGTTATATTTTTCAAAAAAAAAAATCAAAAACCCAGTTAGATATTACACAATGGACATGATGTAAAACATAATGTAAAGTAAATAAAAAACACAATCAATGACAACAGATAAAGACACAATGAACAACATACTAAAACACGATAACCATAACGTATAACACAATGGCGGTAACATATAACACAATAAATATCAGACTAAATAAAAACACAATTGATGACAACAGATAAAAGACACAATTAATGACAGCAGATAAAAGACACAATGGAGAGTAGTGAAAACACAATAGAAAACAAACTAAAAACACAATACACAATAAACTAAAACACAATGAACTAGATAATAAAAAAAATTGAACAAATTATTAAAACACAATGGAAAACATATTAAATACAATGACCTGAACTAATAACACAATTTATAAAAAACCCAGATATAACACCATCTTCATTGTGTCATATATTGTGCTGTAGGTTCTTATAAAAACGCAATGGATAGAACCCAAATTAACATTGTGTTATAGGTTTTGATAATAACACAATATATAGAAATTCTACTAAAACGTAATGAACAAAACCCAGATAAAAGACACAATGAACTGAACCTTTAACAAAATGTGAAAAAACCCAGTAAAAATGACATTTTTATTTTATTTTTATATGATAATATGGTACTCATATTAAAGACAAAAAAACGCTCCTTATTATGTTGAATTTTTTTAAATGTCGTATGAACAAGTTATGGACGTTTTAAATCGATGGGGAAATTGGCATGTGCCTTGCATGTGGAGAGAGAAAATCTATAAATATAAGATTCCCTTTATAGCCTTCTATTATCTTCTTTTCCCTACAACTAATATCAACCCACTAAATCTAAGATTAATGAACTAGAAACCTTGTTATCCTTCTTATTTATTTTATCCTTTGTATTTGATCATAACCCTCTAGAAATGACTTCCACCAATATCATTTTTACTGAGGTTAATTTTTGCAATCTGCAACTATAAAAAAATTTTCCAGTGACACGACGGTATCTATACCATTAGCATAATATTGATTGATTAGTAAAAATTTATTAGGAATTGGAGATACTCTATGTGTGAGTTTACAAAAAAATAATTTTTGACGTTTTCTCACAGGGGCAAGAGTTTTCGGATAAGTGGAACTACAAATATCTTTATTAACATAAATTATTGATAAGGATGGTAAACTTACAAATAAAACATCAAATGTTGTATACAAAGAAATATATAGGGATTTGAAAACTATAATTGTAATAGTTATCAGTTTTCATCATTACATATAATATGTAACTATTTATTGTAAGTGTTACAAATTATTTGTTATATCGTGTGTCACATAAGCTTGATAGTATTTTCATTTGTTAAACCACGTGTAACGCGGGGTCTAACCTAGTACAAAATTATAATGATCAACAGTTCCCAAGTAAACATATTTACGAATATGAATATGAATCATGGGTTAGGATCAAATAGGAAGTTTATTTTGGCTAGAAAGGATAGGAAGCAATATGATTAGGACATGTGGCAAAATTTAAAATAAAGAGGAAGGGTATTTTAGTCAATCTTATCATTTCTTCTTCCTTCTTATCCTCAGTAATTTCAAAACCCACCATTTTCAACCATTTCTTCACTTTCTATCTCAGTAACTTTTTTTTTTTGTGTTGTCATATATATTAAATCTCTACATGACAAAAACAATACTTAACATCAATTGTATATTATGTTTAGTTTACAATATACTATGGAGAAAGCCCGTGTGATGCACGGCATGCATAATAGCTATTATTTGTTCGTGGTAAGACGTCTGACACGGCCGGTGCATAACATGTAAGACAATACGCCTACAAAGGGGCGTGCTTAAACTTTATTAAACCATGGACCATAAGTTGTTTCCTTGGCAAAACTTGCCGGCGAAAAAGAAGTGAAAAAAGATGTCTTCCAAGAAAAAAAACATGAAACAGAAAAAGGAAAAAACGCATAAACTCTCGCACGCCTTCCTATCTTATTGGATAACACATAGACCAAACTTTAGCTAACGCATGCCACCGTCATTCCCAATCCCATCACCAGCCAACTGACTGCAGTGAAATAATGAAAAGAAAACTATTAAAAATGGTATACTATGTTTACGTGTATATGCATCGAAAAGTAGTACGTGTTTTCATTACTAACACTAAGTGCAGACAGTATACTTTTCATGTGGGTCACTGTCAACTGTTTCTTCTGAATCCGAATCTGCATAAGCAGGCCTGCGAAGGAAAGGCACGAAACATTTATGTAGACGGTTATCTAAAAATAAATATGCACAATTACATTGTTTATGGAAATCAATCAATTATAGCTGAAAGTTTTTTTGTTGCCTTTCCATTTATAACGACACCAAGTTTATTTTTTTCAAAATCCAACTTCTCCCCTTATAAACTTTATTATTCCCTTTGCGTGAAGCATAATATCGTCTATTATACTCTTTTCGTTTTTCGGCCAAAGTAGATGTAGTTGGGGTAGATACATCATTATGATCTTTTGGTTCCCCGGTAGTCATTGCAAATTGAGTAATAACTTGTATATTGAAGAATAACGTTCACAATATTATTAGGTGTTATTAATTTATCACTAACATTTTTAAACTACTATATATTATAGTAAGTGAAATGATCCGTAAGCTTGAATTAACCGCGAAGGAAGCCTACAAATATTGTCGTAATTCAAATACAAATATTATGTTTTTATAATTAAAATATATAATTTTTAAAATTAAAATGATTACTTATTAGTTTTCTTTGAATTTATATTTTATTTGTATTTTTTAAATTCTTGATGTGTTGCTATGAAGCTATCCAAAATAAATATGTAAATATATATAATGCACTCATTTCCAACTTTTTCTTTTGTTTGAGCCTTGCGACTTTGTAGTTTTTATTAATATTAATGCACTATTTTTGAAGTTTCATTTGGGATTTACCCAACAAACCACAACATATTGTCTGTTACATGTGAAGCATAAGAAGATGTTTAGTTTTTTTATATTCATGCCATGGCAGACATATGCTTTCATACGTGAGTGATAGATTTCAAGGTATGATGAGACTTTCATCCTTTATTCTTTGTATTTTTATCAAATTACATAAACGCCAGTTTAAATATCCATAATAAGTATGTAATCGTTTTAGTAATCATGGAGCATTACGCACATTATCTAAATGAAGTAGAAAGTAAAGGATGATTAATAATTTATTTTTTTAGAAGGTTTATAATAAAAATAATAAACTAAAAATATTCTATACGCATTATTAACTTTTAATTCGTTCGGTTCGTTTACAGCCTAAGTAGTCAATAGCGGTGGGATAGCGGTTATTGGGCCTTCCAAAATAGCAGAACCGGTATTGACCGTTATTTTAGATGCCTTGGTTGATGTGGACTCGGAAGAAGACTTCATGGCTTATGATTAGATCATGTTTCAAATATTGGCACTTTTGAGTTTTGACTTTTGGTATTACTATTACTATTAATATTATATATGTTTTCCGTTTTATATATGTGTATATAAATAAACTATGCGTGAAATAAAATTACCGTTATCTTACCGCGATAATCTATATCTCAAACATCGGCACTTGATCGCTATTTGATTTTGGACCGCTCTAAGCACAACTTATTCATAACTTGTGAATCTATATTGTTTTCCTATTATGATCTTGGATCCATAAAATATTAACAATATTGCATGTAAGTTTTAATAAACGTTAACTCAATACAATGAATTAGTGAGCTATGCTTCAAAGTTTTCCACACTAACAACGCTTTTTTTTAAACTACAGCTGGTGCTATTAGGCTACACGGTATGGGGGTCGTCCCCCTACCGTCCCGGTCCGTCGCCGGTTTGAACACCGTGCCGCCACCCCCGTCGCCGTCCAGTCATCGTCCTCTCCGTCGGTATTCCGACGTCCAGGACGGAGCAAAACAATGGGTCCCCCCTCGGCGACGCCCGTCCTCCCACGCCGCCCCCTCCGTCTTCATCCCGTCGCCGACTTCATCTCCGTCACCATACCCACAAGCCTTAGGAGACTCTGGTGTTGGAAAAAGCTTCATTGTTCTTCGCTTCGTCCGTGGTCAGTTTGATCCAACATCCAAGGTTGATATATAATTACATATTACTACTTCTCGTTTAAAAAAGGTTTAAGATATGATTTCAAAATATAAGTTTGTTAAATACCAAACTTATGATCCATTCTTTAATAATCAATTTTACATGTTCAGACACTCACTTTTCTCTTTTTTTAAGAACTCTCTAAAGAGTCTTTAGATCTAGGGTTTTCTGGTATTAATTTCATGAGATCGTGTGTTGAGTTTGATGATTAGGTCATCGTGTTAATGATGTTAAGAGAGATTGTTGAGTGTGCCTTGTTCTGAGAAGTTGTAAGTTGGTTCAGATTGTTTTGTTCAAGGAGTTTAATAAGGTCTAAGTTGATTTTCTTATTGGTAAACACTTTGAGATACCAAATTTAACATATCCGCTTATTGTTTTTGTTTTTGAACGGGAATATTTGCGTACAACCGCCTGGTTATTTACGTATATCTTCTGAGAGAAGAGCAAACAAAACACACACACCGAAGATCAACCTCTTTCGGTTTTTCATTTTGTTCGTTCCATTCCTCCGGTCATCCAACTGCCGGTAAGATGCCTCTCTCTCTCTCTCTCTGTGTGTGTCTCTTCTTTATCTCTCTACCAACGCATAATTGTTCGAATCTATGTCTATACTGTGTGATTGCCTTGTGTATTTATCGATCATGTTCCTCGTACCCTCCGGAGTGCGTACAACCGCCTGGTTATTTACGTATATCTTCTGAGAGAAGCGCAAACAAAACACACACACCGAAGATCAACCTCTTTCGGTTTTTCATTTTGTTCGTTCCATTCCTCCGGCCGTCCAACTGCCGGTAAGATGCCTCTCTCTCTCTGTCTTTTCTTTGTCTCTCTACCAAAGCATAATTGTTCGAATCTGTATCTATACTGTGTGATTGCCTTGTGTATTTATCGATTTGTTTGCTGGTTTAGTGTGATATCACGTTCGATCATGAAATTCTTGGATTTGATCAAACTTGTAATCGGTTATTTCTATATCAACTTGGTAATTTCATGGAATATACTGTTTTTTCTGTTCTTAAATTAGAGTTGTTGTGTTGTTATTTTTTACCCTAATGTGGTTGATAGAGTTTTGTTATTATACGATTATTTCTGAAATCGAGCATTGAAGTTGGTGACTTACCTCTGTCGCGCATGAAAAGTTCACAGTAACAAAACTTCGGTTGCTGGCGTATGTCCACAACGGTGTTGTTGAACCCCGGCGACGGTCTGCGAGAACAGAGAGTGTGAATTCAGCAATTGTTATAAAGATCTAGAAAGTTCTTACGAGATCGTCTAAACACCAAAATGTATATAGATATATTAAAATTCTTACGATATCGTCTAAAGTCCAAAATCTATAAGAAAATAAGTGAACTGAAGTTGGTGACTTACCTCTTTCGCGTATGAAAACTTCACAGTAAGAAAATGCGGGTTGTTGTGCGAGAGGGAGAGACGATAACTAATGTAATTTAAAGTCATTGTGTTTGAAGTAAACACGTTTTATGATGTGAGTGATGGCATCAGTTACAAATAAGAAATTACTCACCATTATATTGATGATTTGAAGGGTCTAAGAAACAAATGCTGGGGTTCAATGCTTTTAAGAAGTATCATGGTTTTTAATATGGATATCCAATCATGCGCAGTGAACCGTTTCATTGTTAATGGTGAGTATTTTATTTGGGGTCTAACTATGGTGAAAAAGAGGGAGTTGAAAAATTGTCTGGTTTGGCATTAACATAAACTGAGGAAGAAGGGATATGATGGGTTATTTCACTTTAAGGCTATTAATAAGTCTTTTAATTTGGGTTTTAATGGCTGGGATTATAATTGTGGAAGAATTGATTGATGGGTTTTTATTCGACTTGAAGGTATTAATAAGTTTTTAATTGAAAGACACAAATGTATTTAAGAGACTCATATGAAGGTTGTAAAAAAGTTGATATAACTAAATTTTTAAGTATATATAGATATTATTTTAAGTACTGCATTTAAAACATCATAAATGTTAATTTTAAAATAGAACATGTAACTAAATTTTAGATTATATATAGATTACAAAAATCTTGACACCCGAATTTTAATTTATGTTTATATTATGTCGATTGTGTATGCATTAACATAATGAAAATTGGCTTTTATTCAGGAGCAATTTCACTTCACTGCATGGGGTTATTTTGAATTTGACTTTTTGGCTTCAAAGTCAACATTGATATGATTGGGATAACCAATTCAAGTGGGTAGTTGATGGGTTTATATAGTTTTCATTAATTACTCTCTTGGTGAAGCTTAGGTTTTTTCTTATAAAGTTGTCAAGGTGCAAAGAAAAGACTATGGGAGTTTGAGAAGCAAGTTATATCCTTCTTTTTTTTTGTTGTACACATGGTGTCTAAAATGTAATAAAAAAATGAAAAGAAGGAAATCGGTATAAAAAGACACTTTAGTTCCTGGCAATGATATTCTATAATTGTGTTTGTATGTTCAACATACCTACTTGTGTAGGTGTGAATCGGATATAGAATGCCAAGGTGCAGAGAAAAGACTTACGGAGCTTTCGGCCGACTTGCTTGCAGGTCAGTTGCTTATTGGTATCTTCATTTAGAAATCCTCTATTAAATGTTTTAGATCTAGAATGCCACCAGCCTATGATTGTTAATTTAGCCGAACAAGAGATCCGGGGTTGACTCGAGGTAAAGTCAACAAGTTTGTGCAATAGTCTATAACATCTATTAGGGGAAAAATAGGTTGGTTTCTTGATATCTTTTTCTTTTTGGCTTATATGGAAAATTTGTGAACATTTTTATAGGCTTTGGTAATGGCTGGTGTTACTTTTCGCTTGGGATTTTTTTAGGATTTGCCACATAAAAATTATAGTTTTTTTTTAAGATTTGCAGAGATAGATGTCAATAGGATCGTGTTGGTGTTACTGCTGAGACTTAGAGCATTTTTTATGTGTTGTTTGAAACATATGCACCCCTTTATCTCCTCTCTTTGTTGCTTCTTAACTTAATGAATGCCTGCCAGAGTGTCTTTTTAACTTGAAAATTGAAGTAATAAAGCACACTCCATGTATTTTGATCTCTTATGAAGAATGTTGCAATATGTAAATTGGAGAAATAATATAAATCTCAAGCATTAATAATTAATATTTCTAAACAAATTCCTCATCAATCTTTAATTTGATTCCTATTTTCTAAATCAAGGAACTAAATGATCATTAATATGTATATGCCAAAATTGTGATATATTTTTGTCATTCCTTACACATTGGAACTTATTTTTCAATTCATTTCTTTTAAGATTAGAGTGTGAAACTTTGCTATATGATCATTCTACACTCATGTGCATATGCCTAGAAAGTTCACATTTATCTGTGCATTTTTCTTTTGTTGTTTGCAGGTGGATCTTAATACAAAGAGGTTAAATTTACAAATTGTAAGTGTTGAAGTTGACAATATACGAGCACTGAAGTTGACAATATACGAGCACTAAAGGTTTTGTTCAACTTTATGTTGCATTATCAAGAGTCAAAAGCAGAGCCGGTGTCAAGTTGTTTATATTAGATAAATATGTTAATGTAACAAATAAAACAACTAATGTGGTGTACAAGGAACTTTTTTTCGGGATTTGAATATATTTTTTTTTCTTCCAATGTATGTGTTTTTACATAATATCAAATTTGAACATAAATAATTGGTTTTTTGTTGAAGTCGCTTTTAACGCGGGCATTAAACAAAAGTCAAGGACAATCTCTATCAAGGGTTGGATTGTATTTGAAATATCCAGTTTTTTCACATGGTCAGTTTTATGTTGCGTTATCTAGAGTCAAAAGCAGAGCCGGTGTGAAGTTGCTTATAATAGACAAAGATGGGAATGTAACGAGTAAAACAACAAATGTAGTCTACAAGGAAGTTTTTTTCCTGGATTTAATAATTTTCTATTTGTTTCTTCCAATGTATGCGTTTGTATAGAATGTTACATTTCAAAGTAAATAATACGGTTTTGGTTGAACCCGCGTATTACGCGGGCATTAACATAGTTTTTAATATAAATGAATTAATGAACACAAGAATGGAAGGAATGGTGCCAACAGGTGGGTTTCGGCGGGAAGTGGGTCGGATTCCTTTTCTGTTGCTGCTGTTAAAAAGCTTATCGACGACAAGAAGGACTTTAGTAGTCGCTATGCTCTAGAATGGTGTAGTTGGGTTCCCTCGAAATGTAATATTTTTATTTAGTGGGCAGAGATGGATCAGATCCCTACAGTGGAGGCCTTAGCCAGAAGGGGTGTGGTGGTGGCGGATTCCGAGTGTTGTTTTTGTAATTCAGGATCGGACTCGGTTTCTCATGTGTTCTCGTCGTGCCATTTTGCATTGAGTTTATGGAGAAAATTAGCCTTTGGTGTCAGGTGTTGAATTTTTTTGTGTTCTCGTTTAGAGATTTGGCCGAGATTCAGAACACTGGGTTGAGAACGGAGTCCGAGAGAAAGGCGTTGCAAGGGATTATCTACACGGCGTGTTGGTTATTGTGGAAGGCCATGAATAATCTTCGGTTTAATGGCAAGAGAAGCAGTGTGGAAGAGATTTTTAGCGATGTCAGGGCGGTTAGTTTTCTGTGGTATAAGCATAGATGCAAGAAAGGCTTGTTTAGTTGGGCAGATTGGTGTAAATTTGTGAATATGTAGTTTTCTTGTTTGTTTTGGCCGGCCCGGTTTTTGGGTTCGTGTATTTCTATTGAAGTTCTCATTCAAAAAAAAAAAAGAATGGAAAACTAAGACCATCCCATAGTTGTCGATAGCGAATAGCGACAAATAGCGACAAGGCACCTATAGGCTACGTAGCGAATAGCGACGGCTATTTTATAAATAGCGATTACACTAGGAAAAAAAATCTGGAAATTTTTATATGTATATTACATCAAAATACCCTTGTATATATGCTATTTTACATGTATATTTAACAAAAACTAATAGTTATTAGCAAAAGTTTAGGACTTATATGTTGGGTGTGTGAATGAAAGTCTCAAAAGGTGGTAAATACTTTATCCCACATTGGTATGTGAACAAAGTGAGTGATTGTTTATAAGATAAAGTCTTTACTACTACATTGTAACTTTATGACATGTTTTACAACAAGTCCTACCCGCGCGCAGGGAGGTGCAAAAAATGAGTTTCTGAACTGGTGGGTAACCGTACCCTCAAGTGGTAGCGCATGCCAATCGTATAGTGACACGTCAGGCGGGAAAGGCGGAACGACAGTTATCACGTGCGTGTGAACCCCAATCGTCTGACACCAGACGAAACAGCGCGACTGACACTGTGACAATGTCACACCCCGATATTTCCACGTATTACCGGTGGGCCCGGTGGGGAGTATCGTGACGCAGTTGATATCGTCATAGTCAAACAACACAATTTAATGCACAGCGGAAGCAAAAGATAAAATATTACAAACCGATATAAAGTAATATCAAAGTATTACAAACGGAATGTAAAGGATCCACAGGCGGATCAAAAGATAAAAAGATCATTGTTCAACAGTCTTTAACATCTAAAGCTTGCAATACTTGATTAATGATGCTAGGAGTAGCCAGCATATTCCGTCTAGTACCTGCACTTAACTTTTTTGGAAAATACGTCAGTTTACACTGGTAAATACAATTAACTGACTCATTTTGAAAATGTTTTAGGAAAATTGATTTGAATGCACAAGGCACAAAATATTTTATAACTTGGGATAATTATTTATATATAAACTTGTAAAAGAATTACATGTTTCTTATACGTTCAGTAGCCCGGGTTGACACCGGGTTAAAGATTAATAGACACACCACATGATATAGTCCCGCGACGAGTTATTCTCGAAACCGGCGGTTATACCTTTTTATTTATATATGCACAGGCGGGTGTATGCCTACACCCCGTGCTTAGGTCCTGGCCATTTCTATGAATGATGCCAAGGATATCCGGGACATGGTCATTAACCCCCCAAAGGCTTTAAGCAAACAAAACAATTTAAACGAGACATTTCAATAAATTAACCTTCATACAATTAAAAATTCAACGCCCGACCAAGCGGCAAGCCCGTATAGGGAAAATAAGTTAAAAGTATTTACCTGAGCAAATTTATACAATTTATCCCAGCCGTATACCACCAAGCAAGTACAGGTAGCTTTTACTGGGCTCCTAAATCTGGAACGAAGGTTTTAATACCCTATTAGATTCCTAACGGGTCTTAATTAAGCCTATGCTTAGACCGGTTAGTTTTAAAAGAGGATATACGGTTCAGACGCAAGATTAAGCGAAGACCGGATCAGAATGTGATTTAGACCTGACAAGTTTGTATACTTGTTTAATATGGGTAAACTAAACACATTCTGGATTTTGAGATAAAAATGATAAGGTTTGACCCGTTTCGGCTAATTTGTGCAAACTAATTACATAAATCGATCCGAACGCGAAAAGTGCGTAACGGGTAACCAAATGAATCATGAACAGGTTTCCTAAGTTAATATGCCTTAAATATGTTGTGATATCAGTAAGATACCATCCATAATGCCCAAAATGGATTTAAACTCAAATTATGCCCCGTAGGGGTATTTTGGTCATTTTAAAGGTTTTAAAAGAGTTTAAATACTAATCTGAGTTTCAGGTATGATATAATCAGTAAAAACATTTATTTTTATAAGTCACAACAGTAGGGTATTGCATATATGTGAAATTTACCTTTTATAACCAAACTATGCACCGTAGGGGCATTTTGGTAATTTCACATAAGCTTTAAAGGTAAAATTTAGAATTCTGAGTTCAAAACTTTTGCTTACTGTTTAATTATAAAAATATACTCAAAACATCAGTAGGTATTAAGTTTTATATGCCAAAAATAGTTTTAACCCATACTATACGCTTAAAACGCGTAAAAGTCGGTTTTAAGCGATTTTTGGGTTTAAATAGGAAATCTGAGTTTTTGATCAGTTTATAAAGTTCAAAATATTTTATTTATCATATAAAATCAGTAGCAAAAAGTTTGGTATCAAAACATTATGTAAAACTCATTTTATTCAAGAAAAGGGTAAAACCGACAATTACCGAAATATAGCAAGAACCCTATGTTATGCTCAGCTTAAAAATAAATAAAAATCTTCAAAAATCACAAAATATTATATTACATTAGTGGGTAAAAAGTTTGGTATCAAAATTTGGGTTTAGACAGGCTTTACGCTAATTACGTCGTTTAATTAATAAAAAGCTTTCTAATTACGCTATTGAGCATAACTTTTAATCTAGACCTCAAACTGATGTCAAATTTTTAGGACAAGTTTATAAATCAGTAATAAAGGGTCAACATTTAGGCATAAAACAGAAACATGCACATGAATCGAATAACTAAGGATCCAAGTTCTATAATCACAGAGGGTTATACTAACATATAACCTGGTCCTAAAAGAGCTCTAAGGCATATCTAAACTATGCTAAATCGGGTCAGAACTGAAAGTCAAAGCAAAAGTCTACTTTTGCGACTTTCGGTTGTTAACCGAGCCTAAACTCGGAATTGTCGGGTTGAACATGCTTAAACATGTTCTTATATTAATTACCAAGTTATTTAAGTGTTAAAACATGTTCCATAACTTCTGAATTATCAGCTATGAATTTATTAGTAAAAACTTACTCTTGTGACTTTTATTTTAATTACTTTGACCCGACAATTAACTAAGCAAACGTGGTAATTAGGAGGTGGCCTTTTGAGGGTTTAATACCTACCTAATTACGATCACGTAGCCATGTTCGTTGCGAACAATGGCTCGATCGCTTAAAAGTCAAAGCGTTTATCGAAAACGCTTGACTTTTCGGCTATAAACGCCAAACGATTGAACTAAGCACGAAAGGAACACTTACAAGTGGTCCTTAGGACTGAAGGAGGTTCCATAATGATCAGGATTCCCATTGATTGAGAGCATGAGCAGATTTAAAGGAAATGGTGCAAGTGAAATGAATAAGTTCTCACCTATTTATAGTTTTCATGAACTTTCAAGAACTTGCCAAGTGTTAGGAATGTTTAACAAGATCATTCCCGGTGTAAAACTAGTTAACAAAGCTGTGAACATGCCCATGGTTTAAAAAAAATGGTTTTGAAAGTGGATGCTAGCAAATAATTCAAGACATATCAAAAATTTCGATGCTGCACATGTTAGGCGGCCCGCGTAGGCAGGCCTGGTGGGCTATGCGGCCCGTGTGGCTGGCCTAGACCAGAAACAACTTTGGCAGTTGCCATGTTTGGTCCCTGCATTCATTTTTGGCTTTTTAATTCCCATTTTCTTGCAGAAATGACATAACTAGTCCCTGGGCTGCTATAACAGGTGTATTCAAGTTCCAGAAATGACCATATCAGTCCTTGTTATGTTTTCCAAACATAATTGACTTTCAAAACTGACCAGATCAGCCCCTGTACATGTTAAATGCCATAACTGACACATTTGAGGGCCGTTAAACCATTTTTAAGGCTCTACAATAATGCCTGAACATAGGGGACACAAAACATGCCCAAAAATATGTTGGATGTCGGTTCGTTTGGCCGTACGGTCACGTTGTTCGACTAATTATGACGAAATACGAACGGACGCGAAAAACGATCCAAATTACGCGAAGAATGGAATTTTATCATGCCGATCACTAAAATAAAATATTTTAATGCTTACTTAAATTTTTGGGTGTCCGGATATATCTAGAATGTAAGATATGCGCGAAAATGCAAACTTGTGCACTTTTTGACACTTTTAGTCCCTGCTTGACTTAAAAGTTTATTTTTGCGCACCAAACACCTCTAAGCCTATATCTAAGCTATATGAAGGATAAGTAGGGCATTTTTAACTCATGGTCATATTCCAGAAGGTTCGTTACCACACGAATCGGCATACTTTTGCAGTTTGACGCATATAGTCCTTTAATCGCACAAAGTAGCGCGAAATGTCGTTTACTGACGTCCAAGCCTTCCATGGCCCATAATGGGCATTCCCGAGCATGAGTTTAATTATTTCCATGCTCTCGGTCGCTTAAATGGTCACCAAAAGGCGTAGATTCAAAAGTTGACGCTTTAGGTCCTCTAATGCGCAAACTTGCGCATATCATTGTTTAATAGCATCGAAGGCTCATCTAATTCATATTAGGCATTCTTGAGAGTATTATTAATCATCACGATGATTCGGGTTCACTAAAAGGTCATTCAGAGGTATAATTAAACATATTGACACTTTTAGTCCCTCTAACTTGCAAAGTTGCGCATATCTTTACTTATAGGCATAAAAACCTTAGACGGCCAATAATTGGCATTCCCGAGAGTGTAATCAAATATCATGAAGCTCCCGGTTTGTTAAAAGGTCACTCAGAGGTAAGAATTAACATGTTGACGCTTTTAACCCTTCATTGCGCAAACTTTCAATTAATTACTCAAACGGCTACTCTTGATCAACAAGTGGCCATTTGTGAATATGATTACCATGTAATGTTATTCCGAGGCTTAGAATAAGCATGTTATCATTTCCATTCCTTCTATAATCAAAGTTTTCGATTTTTCAAAAAATTAGTCCTTAAATTTCAATGTTTGACTTCATTAGGGTTTATTACACGTGTCAATACATCAATGGACGTGATTTTTACGAGGTGTTACATCCTCACCCCCTTAAAAGAAATCTCGACCTCGAGATTTGCTAAAATACTGGAAGTATTTTTTGTCGCATAATGGACTTAACTTCTATAGCATATCTGGAGCCTCTCCAAGCTCCAAGTTGACCTCTATAATAGGTACATGTGCCCTTTTTGGAGCTTCTTAACCTGTCGATCCTCAATCGATACAGGTTTCTCATCATATCATAAATCTGCATATCATTATGTGATAATGCTTCTCGACTTATTGGTGAAACACATCCTTAAATTATTAGTGTGTAATGCATTGCGAGTTCTGCCAAGCTCCTTAAATAGGTTTTAGTTTATAAGCTATTTGATCTTGATACATTCGATTCCCTCGAATGATTCTATATATTCAGAGCTTAACTAGCCTGATAATTAACAAATTGGCACACCATTCCAGGGTGATATCTTTTGTTGAACCTTATTCCTTAACAAGAACTTAGGAGGGTTGCTACTTTCATTAATCCTTGATTTTCTGCCGAATACTGGCAACTTACGGATGATTATGGATTGTATGATCTTATTTGTTGTTTCCAAGGCAACTTTCAGATTCTGGTAATTGGACTTCCCAAAGTCTCGTTCATCAAACGGACGTTTTGATATTTCATTTATACAAGGTCTCCAAAGGAGCAACCTTGATACTTATATATTTTTTTAGAAAAAACTTATTTAAGGTAAGGTGGTTATTCCAACTACTGCTTAAAACCAACCTTAAGGAATAGTAAATCCTTACAGTTAGTCGAACAAGTCGACGATCCTGGGCAGCTGATAGCGATTCTTATTTGTTGTCTATATAGGGTTGCGGTAATCAACGCATAAGCAAGATGAACCGTCTTTGTTAATTAACTATACCGAATTCTCATAATATTGAGTTAGGCTTTATGAACCTATATCTTAAAACTTACTTAATTAGGGTTTCGATTCTTCAATAATGCTGGTATAATTGTCCTGGAGGTTTCACAACACCGCAGCCCTAAGCGGGATGTTAATCTTAACTCTACTTGCCTCTCAGGAGGTAAACAGAATAATCTTTGGAGAAGATAATCAAGACACAAGGAGGTTACAGAGATTTTCCAAACCTCAGGCTCTAGTTCATTTACCATAGTCTGTGTCAGATAAGTGACACATTTATGTTACGAGTCCACGAATTCCTTAATTGGAGACATTTACTTGGACAATTCCATTATGGATATCTTCTTTGAATACTATTAGCTGACTTTAGTACCATATGACCATCGGAATATCTTTGGTGATCCCATGCATTAAACCTCCATACTGATCAGGCATGGAAGCAATCTATGGAACATATTAAGATACACCAATCCTCATATGGTGTTTTTTATCATACCGTCTGGTATTCGCAATCGATACTGATTAAAGAGATATCAACTATATATATGCTGACGCACTTCTTCTAGAGAGAGGATACTTCTAGAATTCTGCGATTGGAGGTTTCTGACAGGAACAGAAGAAATGGTTCCTATGATTTCGCCTGTAAGTTTTACCTTACACTTAATATCTGGGGTTCTTACGGGAAAATTTCTAAAAGTTTGCTAAGCTTTTGGTCTTATGAGAAACTCAGCAGCACCTGAAATCAAACGTAACTCCTAGCAATAAAATCACAATAAGGGATTTATCTGGTGTCATTATTAATGTGAACTGCCTCTAATTGTTCATCAGGAGGGTTAAACGCCTCCATTCTTAATCCTTTTAAACTTAGCTGTAAAATCTTTGACAAATTTTAGGGCAGACTCAGCTTTGACCGGTTGTTTCTTAATCTATAAAACGTGAGTAGCTGAGGTAGATCCATAATGGATTTATAATAAGCAGGCTTTGAAACCTTAATGTGCCCTCTTATTGCAATTGCTAACCACCAATAATTATTTGCATTAAACTTAGATTTTGGGTAAATGGAATAGGGTACTATCTCAGCCAATGAATTAAAATTTGTAACATACTGTTGACAGTCTAAAACTTTTATGGTGAGAGTCTGAAAATTCTTATTCCATCTTTTTCCATCTCGTGATGAGGATAATAGGTTTTTCTAATAAGGTCCTTAAAACTTGGACCATCCCATATTGTATAAGAGGATCTTTCTTGTGGACTTCATTAATGTCCTCACTAATTAAGGATATTAGCATCGAATGACTGTGACGCATACCTCACCGTGTCCTTTCTAGCATAACCGCTGATACACCTAATGGTTTCTACTTCATCCAACAATTTTCTGCAATCGATGGCCCCTTTTTACTATTGAAGTCTCTTGACTTCCAAGAGACGAAGTACTTTTAAGTACATCCTAAAAAGAATGGGGCTCCTTGCCATATATGATTTTGTTTAGTTTATTCTTCGCATATGAAGTATAAATAAAGCTCTTCTTATGAGCAGCGACATGTGTTTTAGAGCAAGCAGCATTCGGCTTCTTGAACCTTTTCATGACTTTTCTCATAGCCTTTCTAACAGCTGCATTAATTACAGTTTTGGAGATTAACTCCATCAACATTGGGGTTCACTTTTGATGCATCATTAACATTTGTCGCATCTCTAGCATCGCGACTGTTGTTTGTCTCTTCTGAATTTTCCATACTCGAAGCTTGGTATTAAATATCAGTTTCAACAAGTGCTTAGGCAATCCGAACCATGTGTCTCCCTGAATTGCCAAAAGGCTCACCATAAGGAGTCTTGATAACTACTTGCTTCTTATCACACACAATCTGGGCTTGGTTACAAGACGACCAATCCATTCCTATCATTGTATCGAGTCCCTCTATTTTAACGAAAACCTATCATTGTATCGAGTCCCTCTATTTTAATGGAAACAAGGACAGCGGAAAAGAATGATTCCTAATGGATATAAAACATCCATCTAATACTACTGAAGCAGTCTCTAAGGTACCATCGGCCAATTCTACTTCATACTTAACGTTTAGAGTTTTTACAGGCAGATTTAATAATTTACAAAATCTATTGTCAACGAAAGACTTATCTGCACCTGAATCAAATAATACTCTAGTATAAACGTCCTTGATAAGGAAAATGCCTGTTGTGACATTGTCATCCTGAACGGCCTCTTGAGCATTCATTTGAGAGCCCCCAGATTTGGTCTTCTTAGCCTCCCCAGGCTTCTTGGTTTTATTTGGGCAATTAGTTTTGATGTGCCCTATTTCATTACAACCATAGCAGGTTGCGTCCTTTATGTCTTGGCACTCCAAAGTTTTGTGCCCTTCTTTATTACAGATTTCACAAGGCTTAGCTTGTGACTCTAAAGTGCATTTCCCTTTAGTCGCCTTCTTTGGGCAGCGGGTCTTTATGTGCCCCTTCTCGCCATAACCATAGCATGTGGCGTCCTTCAAGTCCTTTCATTCATGAGTCTTGTGATCTGTCTCCTTACAGATACCACATCCCCTGGTCTGTACACGGGAACATTTTCTGAAGTGCTGCTTCCCGCAGGTTTTACATTTGGGTTTCGCCTCATTTGGCTTGGACTGGTTTGAACCGGCCTTACCCTTTTTGTAACCCTTATTTGGGGTATTATCGCACTTTCGCTTATGATTCTTTAATACTCTGTCCACGGATTTGTTTACGGCTGTATCTAACATAGCCTGTAACTCGGTGCCCGTTAAGTTCAGTTTTGCATTATCACTCTGATCAACGGGATGATTGTGAGCTTCAGATGAGTCAGCCATGGTGAAGCTTTGAAGGCTACAAACCAAGTAGTAATAATTTGTTTAATTATATAACGCATCGTCGAGTTTGATGATTAAATAGCCATGGTGCAAATAAACCATATAGGCCAATAGATAGTATTAAATTTATTTGATCATGTTTTGCCTAGGTTTTTAAATAAACCATCTTTAGCGTTTAAACGGACTATAATCCTTCATATTTATTAGACAGGGGACATAAGTCATGACTGTCAATGTCGTACCGACATTTTATATAGCACAAGGGCTTATTCCAAAGGACTTTTTGATGGCACAGATGCCTTGTCACTAGGGAAATTTTTAAAACATAATCAATGATCCTTTGGATCGGAAAAATTTCATAGTTCATTTCCTTTTGGCAGGAAGTTATGAAATAAAACTATCTATGTCATGATTACATCTTTGCCCGTAGGCATACATCTTAAATGGATGTTTTGATGTATACATCATGTTCGACGTTTATTAGCCATGATTCCTATTAATCATTTAGGCTAAATAAGGAGTTTGGAACTCCCAATATAAAGATGACAAGTGTGATTTTATCGCATCACCGTTGTCAGGATTGTCAACATGTTTTCAGATGTTAACAAGGATCTGAATCTCTTTTAAACAGGTTTTACCATCATAGCCAGGTCTTTAATGACATTCAAGCTAGGTTATACCCTTTAAGATTCTTTTTAATATATATACTGGCAGATCAATTTCAAAAAGTGATTTTATCGCATCACTGTTGTCAGGAATGTTAACATGTTTTCAGATGTTAACAAGGATTTGAATTTTTTGAATAAGTTTTACCATCTTGGCCATGTCTAAAATGACATGTGGCTAGGTTTTACCTTTAAGATTCTTTTTAATATTTAACGCAGAATAATCCTAAATTGAGATGTTAATAAGGATCTGAATCTAATTGAGGAACTACCATCTTGGCCCTGTCTTAAAATGACACATGGGCTAGGTCTTGTCCTTTTTAGATTTTTCCATTTATTATAATGGTAGATCTTATAAAAGGAAGGTTATTTTAATTTATTTCATATATTATATTCATATACAATGATATAAATGAAATTTAGATAAAACATTCCAATGATTTTTAAAAGAGGTACATAATTGCCCTAAACGGGACTTGAAAGAAATAATATTGTCCAAGAAGGGACTAGAAGATAAATATGTCCTTATAAGGACTACTAAGGAAACGAATTTCAACAAAAGGAGTTTTCTTCTTCACTTTATTTCTGAATGTCTTCTCCTTGGATGCACGTTACATCCTAGCCGCGGTACGAAGCTCGGCATTTCAAGGCTCCGGATGTGGAGAGTTTCCATTACGGCTTCTTTTCTTGGCGACATATATAAAATCGAAAGCAATATTTTACAGATTAGGGTTGCGAGTATTCCTATGTTAAGTCTAGACTCAGAAGGTTAAGGAATGTGCTACTGTGTCATTGAGATTAAACACAAAAGGCTAGTGTTTAATTCACTCAATGTTGGCTCTGATACCAACCTGTCACACCGCGATATTTCCACGTATTACCGGTGGGCCCGGTCGGGAGTATCGTGACGTAGTTGATATCGTCATAGTCAAATAACACAATTTAATGCACAGCGGAAGCAAAAGATAAAATATTACAAACCGATATAAAGTAATATCAAAGTATTGCAAACGGAATGTAAAGGATCCACAGGCGGATCAAAAGATAAAAAGATCATTGTTCAACAGACTTTAACATCTAAAGCTTGCAAGACTTGATTAATGATGCTAGGAGTAGCCAGCCTATTCCGTCTAGTACCTGCACTTAATCTTTTTGGAAAATACGTCAGTTTACACTGGTAAATACAATTAACTGACTCATTTTAAAAATGTTTTAGGAAAATTGATTTGAATGCACAAGACACAAAATATTTTATAACTTGGGATAATTATTTATATATAAACTTGTAAAAGAATTACATGTTTCTTATACGTTCAGTAGCCCGGGTTGACACCGGGTTAAAGATTAATAGACACACCACATGATATAGGCCTGCGGCGAGTTATTCTCGAAACCGGCGGTTATACCTTTTTATTTATATATGCACAGGCGAGTGTATGCCTAGACCCCGTGCTTAGGTCGTGGCCATTTCTATGAATGATGCCAAGGATATCCGGGACATGGTCATTAACCCCCCAAAGGCTTTAAGCAAACAAAACAATTTAAACGGGACATTTCAAAAAATTAACCTTTATACAATTAAAAATTCAATGCCCGACCAAGCGGTATTTTATATACCGTACCCCAAGCCCGTATAGGGAAAATAAGTTAAAAGTATTTACCTGAGCAAATTTATACAATTTATCCCAGCCGTATACCACCAAGCAAGTACAGGTAGCTTTTACTGGGCTCCTAAATCTGGAACGAAGGTTTTAATACCCTATTAGATTCCTAACGGGTCTTAATTAAGCCTATGCTTAGACCGGTTAGTTTTAAAGGAGGATATACGGTTCAGACGCAAGATTAAGCGAAGACCGGATTAGAATGTGATTTAGACCCGACAAGTTTGTATACTTGTTTAATATGGGTAAACAAAACACATTCTGGATTTTGAGATAAAAATGATAAGGTTTGACCCGTTTCGGCTAATTTATGCAAACTAATTACGTAAATCGATCCGAACGCGAAAAGTGCGTAGCGGGTAACCAAATGAATCATGAACAGGTTTCCAAAGTTAATATGCCTTAAATATGTTGTAATATCAGTAAGATACCTTCCATAATGCCCAAAATGGATTTAAACTCAAATTATACCCCGTATGGGGTATTTTGGTTATTTTAAAGGTTATAAAAGAGTTTAAATACTAATCTGAGTTTCAGGTCTTATATAATCAGTAAAAACATTTATTTTTATAAGTCATAACAGAAGGGTATTGAATATATGTGAAATTTACCTTTTATAACCAAACTATGCACCGTATGGGCATTTTGGTAATTTCACATAAGCTTTAAAGGTAAAATTTAGAATTCTGAGTTCAAAAATTTTGCTTACTGTTTAATTATAAAAAATATACTCAAAACATCAGTAGGTATTAAGTTTTATTTGCCAAAAATAGTTTTAACCGATACTATGCACTTAAAACGCGTAAAAGTCGGTTTTAAGTGATTTTCGGGTTTAAATAGGAAATCTGGGTTTTTGATCAGTTTATAAAGTTCAAAATATTTTATTTATCATATAAAATCAGTAGCAAAAAGTTTTGTTGATACATATTATGTGGACGCGACTTGGTTCGGTTCAACTCGGTTCGGTTCGACCCGGTTAGGTTCGGCCCAAGCCAGACGTCACGACATTCCTCCGTCGTGCATCCCAGAGTTCGACACGCGAAGCACGGAGAGCCGAGGATGTTTCCCGCTGCCACATCATCATGACATCATCATGATGATGTCATGATGATGTCATCATGTTGACTTAGTTGGCTAAACCTTACAAAACCACAACTTGCATGCATTTTACGTAAAGGGTTGTTGGGCCATTAACTTGGGCCTTTGAAAAACCAATTACACAGGCCAATGATCTTTCGATGTGCTCATATCAGAACCTTCGATGGATGAGCTCGAAGGATATTCCATCCTTCGAATCATATGTGGATCCTTCGATGGTTGCATGATCGAAAGATGATGTTTCGATCAACATTCTGATCCTTCGACCAGATGATGTGTGGTGGGTATATAATTCCATGTTATGTGTTCATTTCGTATGAGAGATGAACACTAGACAAGTGTGAGAGCATACTGTAAACACAGAGAGCACACGAGAGGTTGAGAGAGTTTACATATTACGTTTGTAAACATTGTTCTGTAACTGATTCCGCGTTTAATACAAGATGTGTTAATCGTTGATACCGCGTGTGTTATCTTTACTTGTTTTCGTCTCTATCTCGGTTTGCTTATCTTGTTGGATTTCGCACAACAAGATTGGTTCATATACAAGGAAGTAGGCGTATAGATCCGTAACCGGACACGGGGACCTACAAGTGGTATCAGAGCTTTGGCTCTTCTCCTTGTTAAAACCGAGCGTTTTCGGGTTGTTTTTCGGGTTTTAAAAGCTTGTGTTTTCTGGAAATTTTCTGTTTTAAAACTTCGAAAATCTGCATGGTTTGCTAAAAGAATCTGATAAAACCTGTTGTTTTTGCTAAAAGTGTTGCTGGAGATCTTGTTTTAGTGCATGTTAGTTTGATAGAATTTTTTTTGAGGTTGAAGATATAAGCATAGTCTTTTCCAGAAACCTCTTATCTTCAAACGGTTCATGAAGTTCTTCAAACTGTTCTTGTCTGCTTGTGTATTTGATCTGCATAGTGTTGATATCAAAGTGTTAATGCATTGAAAATTGTTATTGGATTATAATAGTACAAATGGTTGGTAAATTGATCATACTTTGAGCCGAAAGTGGGAGTATTGTGTCAGGTGGTTTCAAAGTCAATGTGTCAGATCACTATCTTTCGAACAAGTTGTGAATCTTTCAAATTTGCTGATCTTTCGAACAAGCTTCGAAAGATAAGGATATTTTCAAATTGTGAATCTTTCAAATTATCAATCTTTCGAAATAAGGATCTTTCAAAGTATTAATCTTTCGAAATAAGGATCTTTCAAAGTATTAATCTTTCGAAATATGGATCTTTCAAAGTATTAATCTTTCGAAATATGGATCTTTCAAATTATTAATCTTTCGAAATATTGATCTTTCAAAAGTCTTGATATTTCGAAAATATTGATCCTTCGAAAATTTTGATCCTTCGAAAATCTCTTCTGTTTAATTTTAACAAGTTTCTGTTTGTCTTGTCCTTCGAGCTTGGATCTTTCGACAGGTATCTTTCGGGTGGTCATTGATCAAAAATGAATCCAAGGTGGAATACTTTGGTAAATACAGATATGTATTTTGGTACTCCGTCGTCTTCCGCACCGGCATCTTCTCAAGCTAATGCAATTTCTACCGGTCAATGGGCATTTGTGTCAAATCAAGTTCCAAGTGTTCAAAGCATTCTTTTAAGCGAAAGCGAAACTGGAAGTTTGAATAGACCTCCAAAGTTGATGCACTTATATGAATATCCAGGATGGATTGACAGATTTCATACATACGTTCTTGGCCAAAATACAGAATTGTGGTTGCGGTTTATTACTGATTTCGATCAAACAATAGAGGTTGCCGCATCATCTGCTGCTACGTTTGCAGATCTCACGGAAGATCAGAAGAAGGTCTATGATCTAGAAAAGAAGGCATACGCCATTCTCACTCAGGCTTTAAGTAAAGATATCTATCATCAATTCGTAAAATACAAGACAACGAAGAGGTTGTGGGACGCGTTGAAGACAAGGGGCGTGGGAAATGAAGCGACACGTCAATTGAGAAAAGAACTGCTGAAGAAAGAGTTTGATGGTTTTACTTGTATGGAGAATGAGTCGTTGGGTGATTTGACAAGTCGATTCAATCATCTGTTGACTGAATTGACAAATTTTGGGGTTGCTACAACTCCTGCAGAGATTGTTAAGAAGTTTGCAGATGCGTTGCCACCTCAGTGGAATACTTTCTTGGAAATCATGAAGTACAATGGTACTTTAGCTACAACAAGCTTCAACGACTTTGTTCAAATCCTGGAAAACAAGAATCAGGAAGAAACTCTCAAGGCGAAAAGAGTTCCAGTGCCACAAAATCCTGAAATGTATTTTGGAACTTCTAGTACTTCTACAAAACCGTCTTCACATGCCCCAATTCAAACAGCCTTTGTGACTAGCACAGATATGTATGGCAATACTATCCAAGTTCCGGTACCTCCAAAGACAGACATGTATGGAAATCTGCTTGAACCAGTCCCTCAATCAGCACCACAACAGCAACGACCTCTCAGACCAACTGATATGTTCGGAAATCCTTTACCAGTTCGATCTCCCGAAACAACAGACATGTATGGGAATCCACTTCCTCCTCAATCTACCGTACCAACAGATATGTACGGGAATCCTCTTCCTCCTCAACAGCAAGCTTGTTATGGTAGCACATCATCTGCTGGTCAACAATCAAAGCCAAATACAGTACGGCTCGACACCTCAAGCTTCTCGAAAGTCAGTGTGGAAGTAGCAAAGGAACACATGGAGCTGCTAAACACTCTGGTGAGCGCATACTGTGGATTAGTAGAAGGTCAGATTGGCAACATTAATCTGACTCAAGAAGACTATCAGCAGATTGATAAAGAGGAGATGGAGATGATGGATATTAAGTGGGCCTTTGCCAGTGCTGTTAGGCGAGCAAAGGATTTTATGGAAAGAACGGGCAGAACCAGCTTGGAAGGCAAGAAAGACACCAAGTATGGGTTTGATAAACAGGCTGTCAAATGCTTCAACTGTGGTGAACGTGGCCATTTTAAGAGGGAATGTACAAGGCCATCTCAACATGGGAACCAGAATCCCTTCAGAGGTCAAGGCAACCAGCAGAACCAGAACAGGAACAATGTTCGCACATTGGTGCCTGTCAACAATCAGACTCAAGCAGGACCATCAAATGCCAACCAGGCACTTGTGGTTCAAGTAGATGAAGGCTGTGATTGGTCAATCCAGTTGGGAAATGATGCACCTGATGGAACAGCTTGTTTTGCTGAAGTGGTTAATGATCTTAAACACGCCAGTGGTGGAGAATCTTCCACCAATGGTGATGTATCTTCTGAAGATGAAGACTCTTCTGGTTATAGTGGAAGCTCGGATGAAGAATCCTCCACTGCAGGCAATGATCAGGTGGATGACACATCAGCTGCGTCAGTCGATGCTAATATTGATGAGCTATTGGATGAAGCAGCAGCAGGAATTCAAAGAAGATCTATTTTGGTGGATCAAGCTGCTTATTCTTCGTCTTCTCTCCATTCAGCCTTTATGGCTAATGTCGACAGTTCATCAAGTCAGGTATGTGTCGATGAACCCACTTCTGTTAGCTGTGATAATTGTGATAGTTTGAATGTTAGATGTGCTGATTTGGAAGCAAACTTGTCTGAGTTGCAAGGCAAACACGATGCTTTACAAGCTAGTTTGTTTGACTTGCAAGACAAACATGTTTTAGTGAATGATAAGTGGTGTGAATTGCAAAGCAAACACGAGGCTTTGCAAGAGAAATATGATGTGACATTCATTCATAATCAGAAATTAACTGTTGATCTTTCAAAGTGCACTGAAGCCAACATGTTTTATGAAAACCATGAAAAGGAATTTAAGTCAATGATTGAAACATTAAAGAAAGATAAAACTGAGCTGACTAAAATGGTTTCCAGAAAACAAACTGACATTAATTTGTATATCACTCGTCTTGAGGTGATGCAAAAAGAAATGGCTTGTGTTAAAACTGAAAGTGAGGCGATCCGACTCAAGTTGGATAGTTATTTGAGCTCTAGCTATGTGTTGGATCACATCATTGATGTTCAGAAAGAGAAAAAGGATGTCACATGCATAGGTTATAAGAAATGTCCACCACCCGTGAGAAACAATTATGATGCCATGCCAGATGAGGAATATAGAACTCACTTTGAGCCATCTGTTCCTCTAGATATTAAGGAATTTGCAGCTGAATGTGCAACAGGACTCGGATATAAGAAAGAGGAATCATCAGATTCAGATGTATCAGCAGATACATGTGTGTCTCCTGCTGAACCGAATCAGGATCCTCCAATTGTTGTTGAGGATACTGATTCTTCTGATGACGAATCTGATGATACTGATTCAGCAAAGTCTGATGCGGTGATCAAAGAAGAGGACATACCTCTTGAGAATCATATTCTCTGTGATCCTCCCGCTAAGACTGTTGCAACTGAGTCCTCGTCTGAGAAAGAGTCGGAGAGTGTGGATTTGCTGTACACTCTTGTTGGTGATGATAAAGTTTACTCAGACAAAGATTTTCCCATTAAAAATGTTAATCAATCTTTAATCAGTAAAGTCTTTGAAAATTCTACAAGTAAGTTTTTGGGAAAGACAGGACCACATGTTACAGTCACACAGTGTCCTCCTATCCCAAAGGCTGAAGTTAGAAAACAATTTGGGAACAAGAAATTACCAACAGTGAAAACCCAGCAAAATCATACCAATTTAAAAGGTAAGACACCGACTCAGAATCAAAGGAAGCCGAATCAGAAGAAGAAGAAGAATGTGAACTTTGTGACATCGAAGGGAACGGACAAAATTGAAAAGTTTGCAAATCAATCTAACTTAGATTTTGTCCAAAAAGTAACAGTAATGAAAAGGAATGAACCGAATAGTTCAAAACCTAGTACCTCGAGAACACAAAGTTCATCATCGGCAAGACGATCACATGATACTTCGGGGTTTGTTGAACGAAGATCATGTTTTGAATGTGGTACAATCGGGCATATCATTCGAAATTGCCCGTATCTTCATAAGTTGAAAGCCAAAGAAGATGATCCCCATGAACACAATCATCAAAGGCGATCTGTTTCTGTAAAACAAGATCCCCAACTCATAAGAGAAAGGGAAAAGAAACAGAAACGCCAACAGGTCAAGAAAATTGAAAAGGCGATTAAAAGTGATGTGGTTCAAAAACAATCTGTTCCAGTTAAACCAGAAAGTTCAAAAACTTCAAACAATCAAACTGGTAAAACTCAACAGACCTGGAAACCAAAATCTGTTATTGAATCAGGGGGACCATCACAATTTTCCAATCATCAAAGAATAGAAGTTATTGTTGTTGATAAAAATGGAAGACCCAAGACCACAATGGCTTGGGTCCCCATCTCCAACTAATCATTTGAGTTCATGTGCAGGGTGTTCCAGGAGGAACTATCAGTAGTCATTGGATTGTTGATAGTGGGGCATCCAGGCACATGACAGGCGACATGAAGCTTCTCTACGACGTCAAATCTATTAGAGGCGGTTATGTTGCTTTTGCTGGAGATAAGGGCGGATACATTACGGGTGAAGGAATGATTTCCAACGGGGTTGTTAGCTTTGATAAGATCAACTTCGTGCAACAACTTGATCACAATCTTCTTAGTGTTTCTCAAATTTGTGACAAGCAGTTCTCAGTACACTTTGATGCTAATGGATGTTATGTGCTGAAACCCGGCTTCAAAATTCCAAAAGAATGGATTCTCTTGTCGGCTCCAAGGATAAATGATCTGTATGTCCTTGATATGAGCCAAGCTATCACAACGTCTGCACAAGCAACTTGTTTCGTTTCCAAAGCCACAGAAAAAGACACAATCTCTTGGCACAGACGAATGGGTCACATTCACTTACGCAAAATGAATCATTTGGTATCAAATGAATTGGTGAATGGTGTTCCTCTTAAAAATTTCCATCTTCAAGATGTCTGTGTTTCGTGCCAAAAAGGAAAACAAACGAAGAAGCGACACCCTACAAAGAAAGTCAACACGGTGGCTGTTCCTCTTGAACGTTTGCACATGGATTTGTTCGGTCCTGTCAAGCACAAAAGCATTAGGAATGATCAATATTGCCTCGTGATTACTGATGATTATTCAAGATTTTCTTGGGTGGCGTTCATGGCACATAAGAGTGAAACCTTCGGTATTATCAAAAATTTGATCATTCAGATTGAGAATCTCTATAACTTGAAGGTTAGGCGGATACGTAGCGACAATGGTACTGAATTCAAAAATCATGCCATGGCGGAGTTTTGCACTTCAAAAGGTATTCTTCACGAATTTAGTGCAGCTTACACTCCTCAACAGAATGGCGTCGCTGAACGTAAGAACCGCACATTGATCGAGACTGCTAGGACTATGTTGGTAGAGTCGCAGCTACCCATTCCATTCTGGACTGAAGCTGTGTCTTCTGCATGCTATACTTTGAACCGAGTCCTTACAGTCAAAAGGCACAACAAGACCTGCTTTGAGCTTATCAACAAACGGAAACCAGACTTGTCTTATCTTGAACCGTTTGGAGCTCCTTGCACAATTATCGATCCTAATGGAAAGTTTGGGGCTAGAGCCATTGAGGGATACTTTCTTGGGTATTCCACCCCAAACTTAAGAGTCTGGAATCTAGAGACTAAAAGGGTCGAGGAATGGTCTGAAGTCAGAGTACAAAGGCACACTTTACCAGTTAGAAATCCTGGTCAGCCTTGGATGTTTGAGTACGATGACTTTTTCAATTCGATCAATGTTGAAGACGTTGAAGAAAGTGCTGCGGCAAGGATGTTTTTCGAGAGCGACAATGCAACAGATTCACCGTTGGTTCGTCCCATTATTGTCAATCAAGAACCATCTTCAGTGAACAATAATGCTCTCGACAATGAGGATTTTCATGATGCTTCCGAATTGAACGAATCTTCAGAGGATGATGAATTTCTAGATGCAGATCAAGAAGCTCCAACAGCAGTTCATGGTATTTCAGAGGGTACTCCTCCAGTGGTTGTCCCTCGAACAGCTGAAACTTCTGCATCATCCTCTTCGTCAATTCCGGGCCTTGAATTGATTGTTGATCTCAATCTCAACAATTTGGGTACAAATATTCCAGTTCAAGATAATCCAGAAACAAGGATTCACAATACCCATCCTCAACAAAACATCATCGGAAATGTACAGAGTGGCGTTCAAACAAGAAACATGTTGCGAAACAACAACAATGCAGGCTTGTATGCAACTATCCGAGAATCTGGTCAACAGAATGATTGGTCTTTCGCGTGTTATGTCTCACAGGAAGAGCCAAGAACTTGGAAAGATGCTTTGAAAGATAGCTCATGGGTTGAGGCAATGCAGGAAGAACTGCAACAATTCCAGAAGCTTGGTGTCTGGAAACTGGTAGAGAAACCTGCTGGTTACAAGAAGATTGGTACCCGTTGGGTGTTTAAATGCAAAAAGGATGACCGTGGGATCGTTATCCGGAACAAAGCAAGGCTAGTCGTTCAAGGTTTTCGTCAGATTGAAGGAATCGACTACAACGAAGTCTATGCACCTGTTGCACGTCTAGAAGCAATTCGGATCTTTCTGGCTTATGCCTCATTCAAAGGTTTCAAGGTATACCAGATGGACGTGAAAAGTGCATTCTTACATGGTGTGGTAGAAGAAGAGGTGTACGTCGAACAGCCTCCAGGTTTTGAAGATCCTATCCATCCCGATCGGGTTTGGTTGCTCAACAAAGCTCTCTATGGTCTTCATCAAGCACCGCGAGCTTGGTACGCAACCTTATCTAATTATCTGCTGGAGAACGGTTTTCGCAGAGGTCTTATCGACTGCACTCTCTTCATCAAAGAACAAGATGGAGATCTTCTACTGGTACAGGTATACGTTGATGATATTATTTTTGGTTCTACTAATGATGTTTTGTGTAGGGATTTCGAGCGTGTAATGCAGGATAAATTCGAGATGAGTGCTATGGGGGAAATGACCTTCTTTTTGGGCCTACAAGTACAACAAACAGAGTCTGGGATATTCATCCATCAGACTAAATATGTTGGTGACATCTTGAGCCGGTTCCAGATGTCAGATGCAACGCCCATTGGTACCCCATTGCCACAAAATCACGGAATTACTCCAGACTTGAAGGGTCAAGATGTTAGCCCCTCATACTACCGCGCGATGATTGGATCCCTTATGTACCTCACAGCATCAAGACCAGATATAATGTACCCAACGTGCCTGCTTGCCAGATATCAAGTCAACCCGAAGGCCTCACATCTTGCAGCTGTAAAAAGGATTTTTCGTTATTTGAAGGGTTACCCTGACACCGGTCTATGGTACCCTAGGGATAATAACTTTGACTTGATCGCATTCAGTGATTCTGATTTTGGCGGATGCAAAATCGACGGCAAATCCACAACGGCTGGATGTCAGTTTTTGGGAAATCGCCTAGTCACATGGCAGTGCAAGAAGCAGACGTGTGTCGCTACATCAACATGCGAAGCTGAATACATTGCTGCATCAAGTTGTTGCTCTCAAGTCCTGTGGATCCAACAACAAATGCGTGATTACGGTTTTGAATTCCTAACTACTCCTATTTACGTTGATAATTCTGCCGCCTTACAGATCACTAAAAATCCTGTGCAGCATTCAAAGACTAAGCACATCGAAATTAAGTATCACTTCATACGTGATTGCTTTGAGAAAAGACTAATCGATGTTGCTTACGTCCACACCGATGACCAACGTGCCGACCTTTTTACCAAAGCTTTTGACAAATCAAGATTTGACTATTTATTATTGGTAAACGGCATTAAGGTCAAGCAAGAGTAATCCACATCGGAAAATCATTTTTGTAAATACCTTTGTGTTTTAAATTTGTCTTAGTTTATTGATTTTAGGGGGAGTAAATCCAAAATTTGAAAATCCAAAAACACCAAAATTTGAAAATCCAAAAACATTGAAAAATTTCAAAAACACAAAAACAATAGAAAAACAAAAATGAGTTTCCTGGCGAGCAAAAGAGAAAATGATAGTACATCAGTGGTCTGTCCAAACCTCTTTAAACCTTAAATGAAAAGCGATAAGCAGCTCTATATAAGATGTATCGGTAGGCTCACAATCATTTTAAAGTGTGCAGGGTGATATAAACTTAAATCGACTGAAGACTGGGTGGGAACCATTCATTGGCATATGGTCTTAGTACCGAAATTTCGTTTGAGAGATTGCCGAGGTTCTGAGATATTCGGTCTTTATGCTGCTTATCATCTGGGTATCATGGTTGTATCTTTTACCGAAAAATAACGGGGACGCAAGTCTAGATCTTCCATGATACTATACATACGTGTACATATTGCATTCGACCTCAATAAGTGATCAACAATCACATGTCCAAACAAAATAAGTGATAAAATATCACATTTATCCGGGAGTCAAGTTCGTCTCTCTGCTGTACGAAAGTACTGACCTGTTCACGGACTTGCTCCTGTGCCCTCATGCATCGAAAATCAAGTTCCTCATCAATAAGTGATTATATCACATAGGGCTTGTTTTCAAATCAAAATAAGTGAGAATCTCACATCATATACGGTCAAACAGATGATAATCGGTATACTCACCGGTAAGATGAACCCTCGTGCATACCTTGATACGGGAATGTGTCGTGATGTGGATGAACACCGGTCGGTAAGTATAAATCATACCTTAACGTATCCCCTCGCCATGATTACAAATGATAAGTTGAGCTTATGTGGACAACAATACCGATAATTGTTATAGGATGCTTATCTTAATGTTAACTAATAGAACAACAAGAGCGTTTTGTCATGACCGTACACTGATATGATTCTCTTACCCTCGAAACTCACAAAAAGAATGTCTGTAAATATTTATTTAATGCTTTCAGTTTCTGCATGTTTGTGTATATTTATTTACTGCTTTCTGTCTTTACATTTGAAATATTAAAAATGCCAAAAAGATTTTAGGTGAGTTTTAATATAAAATTTATAAAAGTCAAAAAGATTTTATTTCTATTTTATTTTCGATCGTACGATGTTGGAGCTCGAGTCTTCGTTACCTGAAACCTGAACGAAAACCGAAAACGACTAAATCTTCATAAACGGTCGAAATTTGCAAGTTTTGAAAGTTAAAATTGAAATTGATAAAATTTGTTAAACTTTCAAACTGTCGGACGGTGTTTGCTTAAACAATGGTCACACGTGTGTCGTTTGTTTATGTTTACTATATTCCAAGCGGTTGTTCTCATTACGCGTTTAGATTTCTTGCATGTGCAGATTCTAAAGGCTAGGAGAACATGATCGATGACAAGCTTCGGAATGAAGACACGACGTGAAGGCACTCAAAAGACAAAGATGATGGAGTTGCCGCTGACCTTCAACACCACAAGGATCTCAAGTTGTAAAGATCAAGACATTCACGAGCATAACTCAAGGGAGAGCTTATGTTAAGGGGGAGCTTGTCAACACACTTCCTACATGATACGGGTAGTTTGTTGATACACTTTCTGCTTTCAAGACGTGAAGACATTGAAGATCCTCCGACATTGAAGATATGGAAGTTGAACCTCACGAGTAGCGTCCAAGGGGGAGTTTGTTGATACATATTATGTGGACGCGACTTGGTTCGGTTCAACTCGGTTCGGTTCGACCCGGTTAGGTTCGGCCCAAGCCAGACGTCACGACATTCCTCCGTCGTGCATCCCAGAGTTCGACACGCGAAGCACGGAGAGCCGAGGATGTTTCCCGCTGCCACATCATCATGACATCATCATGATGATGTCATCATGTTGACTTAGTTGGCTAAACCTTACAAAACCACAACTTGCATGCATTTTACGTAAAGGGTTGTTGGGCCATTAACTTGGGCCTTTGAAAAACCAATTACACAGGCCAATGATCTTTCGATGTGCTCATATCAGAACCTTCGATGGATGAGCTCGAAGGATATTCCATCCTTCGAATCATATGTGGATCCTTCGATGGTTGCATGATCGAAAGATGATGTTTCGATCAACATTCTGATCCTTCGACCAGATGATGTGTGGTGGGTATATAATTCCATGTTATGTGTTCATTTCGTATGAGAGATGAACACTAGACAAGTGTGAGAGCATACTGTAAACACAGAGAGCACACGAGAGGTTGAGAGAGTTTACATATTACGTTTGTAAACATTGTTCTGTAACTGATTCCGCGTTTAATACAAGATGTGTTAATCGTTGATACCGCGTGTGTTATCTTTACTTGTTTTCGTCTCTATCTCGGTTTGCTTATCTTGTTGGATTCCGCACAACAAGATTGGTTCATATACAAGGAAGTAGGCGTATAGATCCGTAACCGGACACGGGGACCTACAAGTTTGGTATCAAAACATTATGTAAAACTCATTTTATTCAAGAAAAGGGTAAAACCGACAATTACCGAAATATAGCAAGAACCCTATGTTATGCTCAGCTTAAAAATAAATAAAAATCTTCAAAAATCCCAAAATATTATATTAGATTAGTGGATAAAAAGTTTGGTATCAAAATTTTGGTTTAGACAGGCTTTACGCTAATTACGTCGTTTAATTAATAAAAAGCTTTTTAATTACGTTATTGAGCATAACTCTTAATCTAGACCTCAAACTGATGTCAAATTTTTAGGACAAGTTTATAAATCAGTAATAAAGGTTTTTGTCCTCTCACATTTTCAAAAATATCGTTTTAAGGTCAAAAGGGCATTACGGTCAACATTTAGGCATATAACGGAAACATGCACATGAATCGAATAACTAAGGATCCAAGTTGTATAATCACAGAGGGTTATACTAACATATAACCTGGTCCTAAAAGAGCTCTAAGTCATATCTAAACTAAGCTAAATTGGGTCAGAACTGAAAGTCAAAGCAAAAGTCTACTTTTGCGACTTTCGGTTACGAACCGAGTCTAGACTCGGAATTGTCGGGTTGAACATGCTTAAACATGTTCTTATATTAATTACCAAGTTATTTAAGTGTTAAAACATGTTCCATAACTTCTGAATTATCAGCTATGAATTTATTAGTAAAAACTTACTCTTGTGACTTTTATTTTAATTACTTTGACCCGACAATTAACTAAGCAAACGTGGTAATTAGGAGGTGCCCTTTTGAGGGTTTAATACCTACCTAATTACGATCACGTAGCCATGTTCGTTGCAAACAATAGCTCGATCGCTTAAAAGTCAAAGCGTTTATCGAAAACCCTTGACTTTTCGGCTATAAACGCCAAACGATTGAACTAAGCAAGAAAGGAACACTTACAAGTGGTCCTTAGGACTGAAGGAGGTTCCATAATGATCAGGATTCCCATTGATTGAGAGCATGAGCAGATTTAAAGGAAATGGTGCAAGTGAAATGAATAAGTTCTCACCTATTTATAGTTTTCATGAACTTTCAAGATCTTGCCAAGTGTTAGGAATGTTTACCAAGATCATTCCAGGTGTAAAACTAGTTAACAAAGCTGTGAACATGCCCATGGTTTAAAAAAATGGTTTTGAAAGTGGATGCCAGCAAATAATTCAAGAAATATCAAAAATTTCGATGCCGCACATGTTAGGCGGCCCGCGTAGGCAGGCCTGGTGGGCTACGCGGCCCGTGTGGTTGGCCCAGACCAGAAACAACTTTGGCAGTTGCCATGTTCGGTCCCTGCATTAATTTTTGGCTTTTTAATTCCCATTTTCTTGCAGAAATGACATAACTGGTCCCTGCGCTGCTATAACAGGTGTATTCAAGTTCCAAAAATGACCATATCAGTCCCTATTATGTTTTCCAAACATAATTGACTTTCAAAACTGACCAGATCAGCCCCTGTACATGTTAAATGCCATAACTGACACATTCGAGGGCCGTTAAACCATTTTTAAGGCTCTACAATAATGCCTGAACATAGGGGACACAAAACATGCCCAAAAATATGTTGGATGTCGGTTCGTTTGGCCGTACGGTCACGTTGTTGACTAATTATGACCAAATACGAACGAACGCGAAAAACGATCCAAATTACGCGACGAATGGAATTTTATCATGCCGATCACTAAAATAAAATATTTTAATGCTTACATAAATTTTTGGGTGTCCGGATATATCCAGAATGTAAGATATGCGTGAAAATGCAAAGTTGTGCACTTTTTGACACTTTTAGTCCCTGCTTGACTTAAAAGTTTATTTTTGCGCACCAAACACCACTAAACATATATCAAAGCTATATGAAGGACAAGTAGGGCATGTTTAACTCATGGTCATATTCCGGAAGGTCCATTACCATACGAATCGGCATACTTTTGCAGTTTGACGCATATACTCCTTTAATCGAACAAAGTAGCGCGAAATGTCGTTTACTGACGTCCAAGCCTTCCATGGCCCATAATGGGCATTCCCGAGCATGAGTTTAATTATTTCCATGCTCTCGGTCGCTTAAATGGTCACCAAAAGGCGTAGATTCAAAAGTTGACGCTTTAGGTCCCTCTAATGCGCAATCGTTTAATAGCATCGAAGCCTCATCTAATCCATATTAGGAATTCTTGAGAGTATTATTAATCATCATGATGCTTCGGGTTTGCTAAAAGGTCATTCAGAGGTATAATTAAACATATTAACACTTTTAGTCCCTCTAACTTGCAAAGTTGCGCGTATCTTTACTTATAGGCATAAAAACCTTAGACGGTCAATAATTGGCATTCCTGAGAGTGTAATCAAATATCATGAAGCTCCCGGTTTGTTAAAAGGTCACTCAGAGGTAAGAATTAACATGTTGACGCTTTTAACCCTTCATTGCGCAAACTTTTAATTAATTACTCAAACGGCTACTCTTGATCAACAAGTGGCCCATTTGTGAATATGATTACCATGTAATGTTATTCCGAGGCTTATAATTAGCATGTTATCATTTCCAGTCCTTCTATAATCAAAGTTTTTGATTTTTCAAAAAATTAGTCCTTAAATTTCAATGTTTGACTTCATTACGGTTTATTACACGTGTCAATACATCATTGGACGTGATTTTTACGAGGTGTTACAGACAACATGCTTGTCATCGGTCACAGCCACCGTACCTGTCTCACCAAACCTTATCTTCAGAAGATTCGTTTCTTCAAAATTCAAATTTGTTAAGTGTGCGCCGCCTAAGCTCTTTCTTCTGAGAGACCTCAAAGATAGGCACGCCATACCAGACAGCAAGTACATAGCACATTAACACAACAGCTTTTCTAATCCAGAGCTCCACCCACTTGCCATCCGCGCATGGTAGAAGCACTGGACTGGGGGACTTGAATGGGTACGGTCCCAAATCTTGCACCAACATGCACAACAAATAGCTTGAGTCGCGCAAAAGGCCATACCCGAAACAAATGAAGAGATTCGCACAAACAGCTTGAGTCACGCAACAATCCTGCACCGTCATTTTCAAGAGATTCGCAAAAACTTCTATGGCACAAGCCCCAGCGGCGCAAGCCTGTGCATGCCAGTAAGACATAGTACAACCAATACAAGTGACAAGCATGTGGCCAATAGGCGTATGCCACGTCGTGTCCTGTGGAGCCTCACGCTGAACAATCATGAAGGAGACAACAAGTATAAAAGGACAGTGACATGTCACCTATCACCGTGCGCCATTAGTTGATCCACGATCTCCATTAACAACTGATGACAGACCCCACAACAAGGACAACTACCACGTCACATGGATAGAATCTTCGTGCGCCATCTTCCCATTCTGCTGCAAACACTAACAGGTTGTGCCTAGGGGTGTAAACATGCCCAGAGACTCGAGAGCTACTCGTGATCGGCTTGGTTAAAAGCTCGAACGATCTGAGCCTTAACGAGCCCGAGCTCGAGCTCGAGCCTGAAATAGAGCTCGTTTTGTTATCGAGCCCGAGCTCGAGCCTGAAATACAAAGCTTGTTTAGGCTCGCGAGCCTAAACGAGCCCATACAAAATTTTAATTTTTTATATATAATATATTAATAATGATGATAACATTGATGAGCCGAGCTCAAGTCGAGCTTTGGCTCGTTTAAGAGATGTTGAAGCGAGCTCGAGCCGAGCTTTTAACTCGTTTAAGGTTGTTCTCAAAATAGTTCGAGCCGAGTCGAGCTGAGCTCGAGCTTTGGGTTTTACTCGCGAGCCGAGCTCGAGCTCAAAGAAGTAGGCTCGAACCGAGCCGAGCAGGATCTCGAGCTTCATAAAAACCTAACGAGCCGAGCTCGAGCCTGGTTAAGCTCGGGCTCGGCCCGGCTCTTTTACACCCCTAGTTGTGCCTAAGGAGACAAATGGGATATCCTTTGATGTTGACTTCAAGCCAAAGGCCCATCAGCCTCTCTGCTTTGTTACTCTCTTCGGCTATAAATAGAGGACTTCACCTCCAAGTTCTAGGATCACTCTCTTACTCTCTCTCACTTAATACACACACTTTTTATCCTCAAAACACGTTCTTATTCTCACGCCGGAGGGTGGCTACATGGAGAACCCCCCCCCCCCCATACTAAAAGGATGAGGGCACATGCAGCACACGAACTTGACCAAGGCATACTTTCTCTCGTATGAAATGCATATCTAGTTTAACATGTTTGGTCCTTTGATGTTGAACTGGATTCTTAGACAGATAAATTGCAGAGACATTATCACAATAAACAATGGTGGCATTACACACAGAAACATGTAACTCAAGTAGCAAATTGCGTAGCCAAGTAGTTTCAGCAACGACATTGGCAATAAAATGGTATTCAGCCTCAGCACTAGATCGAGATACCATAGGTTGGCGTTTCGAGGACCATGATAGAAGATTATTTCCCAAATAGACACAGTATCCAGAAGTGGAACGCCCGGAGTCGAGACACCCACCCAAGTCTGCATCAGAATAAGCAGTAAGTGAAACCTGTGGACTAGGTGTTAAGCGAAGGCCCATATCTAAAGTGCCCTGAATGTAACTCAAAATATGTTTCATAAAGGCAAAATGTGGTTCACGAGGAGCATGCATGAATAAACAAATCTTCTGAAGAACATAGGTGATGTCAGGACGAGTGAAAGTCAAATATTGCAGTGCTCCTGCAAGACTACGGTATAATGTCCCATCTAGCAAAGGTTCACCGATAGTTGCGCTTAGTTTGGAGGACGTATCCACCGGTGTGGCACACGACTTTCATGAAGACATGTTTGCGTGATGTAATGTACCTCGAGCATACTGAGAATGGGACATGAACGATCCTGTAGAATCCCCTTGAACTGTAATACCCAGGAAATGATGTAAAGATCCCAATCAGTCATGGAAAATTCCCTCGAAAGGAGACTGGTAATGGACTGAAGTAAAGTTGTGGACGAAGCAGTGAGAATAATATCACCAACATATAATAACAAGTAAGCAATGTTATCGCCTCGGCGATAAATAAATAGAGAAGTATCACATAAGCTGCCCTTGAAGCCATGAGAAAGAATGAAGCTGGAGAACAACTGAACCAAACTCTCAGTGCCTGTTTGAGTCCATATAAGGACTTGCGTAAATGACACACAAAGTTGGGCCGTGATGGATATTGAAATCCAGGTGGTTGGTGCATAAAGACAGTTTCCTGCAAACTGCCATGTAAGAATGCATTTTTAACGTCCAATTGATTTATATGCCAACCTTTCATGACTGCTTGAGAGAGAACCGTCCTGATGGCTTTAGGTTTAACAACCGGACTAAATGTTCGATACAATCAATCCCAACTGTTTATGACTTGCCATTGATAACCAGTCGCGCTTTGTAACGTTCTAGAGTCCCGTCAGATTTGAATTTGTGGCGATATAGCCACATGCAACGAATAACAGGATGAAATTAAAGGCGTGGAACTAGTTCCCAATTGTCATTATCTATTAATGCTTTATACTCACAGTTCATGGCGTCTTTCCAATTAGGGTCGGCTCACGCCTTCACATGGGATGTAGGGATATGTGAGATGGGCAAGGTGGTGGTATGAAGGTTATATTTTGGGTTCGGTTTAGAAATGCCGACTTTGGCCCTGGTGGTCATAGTGTGGGTGTTTGAGGTTGGAGGTGGTATGATGTTTGACGGGTTAGGGTGAGGTGGTGAGGACATTGTACTAGTTGACGGTTGAGGGGAGGGTGGTGGTGAGTTTTCAGATGTAGGGGAAGGTGGGGCCGAGGGTTGTGGTGAGTGAGTGGGTGCGGAAGGTTGGTTAGGAGAAGAGTGGTTGTCTAGTTGAGAGAGTTGGGTTGTAGGGAATTGGAAGTGATGTGTATAGAGTGGTTCATCGCCAGGGAACTGGTATGCGGTGTCGGGTAGAGGGTTAGCAAATGGAAAGGAATCCTCATCAAAGTCAACATGACGAGAGATATGAACCATGTCGGTCGAAGGGTAAGACAGCGATAGCCACGGCAGTTGGGCGGATAGTCTAGAAAAATGCATCGGTGAGCACGAGGTAGAAGTTTGTTGGGTTGAGTGGCAGACCCGTTCGGGTAGCAAGCACAACCAAAGACCTTAAGGTGATCATAAGTTGGGTGGCAAAGGTATAAGGCGAAGGTTGGAGTGTTGAAGTTTAGACGTTTAGTGGAAAGAATGTTGTGTAAGTATGCGGCGGTATGGAGGGCCTCAACCCAAAAAGTAGGTGGGATGTGAGCATGGACGAGTAGAACACAAAAGATGTCATTAAGACGACAAATCATGCGCTCGGAGCGTCCATTTTGGGATGAGGTTTGAGGACACGAAAAACGAAAGGTGAGACCATTGGTGTTTGCAAAATTATGAAAAATATGGTTATCAAATTCTCCCCTAAGTCACATTGAAAAGCTTTAATATTTTTGTGAAATTCAGTTTGTATAAGTTTATAAAATTTGACAAAGTTGGTGAAGGTCTCAGATTTAAACTTGAGAGGATAAACCCATACATAACGCGATAATTATCAACAAGTACCATATAATATTTGTAAGACGAATTACTAAGGACTGGAGACGTCCACAAATCGAAGTGGATTATATAAAATGGTTCATAAGTAAATGAGTAGAGTCAGTAAATGGAAGTTGCTTACTTTTATACAGATGACAAGAGTCACAAAAACCAAATAAAGTCTTATAACATGAAAAATTTAAACGACTGGAAAGAAATTGCAAAGTTTGTGTGCCAGGATGACCTAAACGATCATGCCACTTATTTGGTGAGGTTGTCAAAAGGACTTGAGATGGTGCAGTGAATGGATAAAGGTCACCGGTGTTGTCATGGCGTGAAAGGTGTTGTCCAGTCTTGAGATCCTTCAAAGTAAAACCGTTAGGATAAAATTCAACAGAAACAAGGTTATCACAAGTAAATTTACGCACATAAATTAGATTTTTAACAACAGTAGGTGCATAAAGTATATTTTATTAGGAGGTAGGATTGGTTATTGGTTTGGTGAAAGTCGTCCCCCGAGCCCAAAATTGGTAAAGACTGTCCATTTCCCACAAGTATATTAGTATTAACAGAGTTAGATAAAGGAGAACTAATCGTACCCTAATCAGCAGTGACATGTGAGGAGGAGCCCATATCCATGTTCCAGTTTGGATCAGTTTGGTTCAAGGTGAGAGTGGACAAAGCCGCGCCAAGCTCGGTAGGTTGAAGTGGGTCAACAAGAGGTGCATTGTAACCAGGTGGTGGGCCGTATGGAAAAGGGTTGGGAGTGTTTGGCTGTTGGGTCGTAAGGCCATAACCTGGGTATTGAGGTTGAGTGTTGGGCAGGGATGTTTGTGGGTTGGGATTTGTTTGATGATTGGGCCTGGTCCAAGAGGGAGTCCAAGGTGCTTGGGCCGGTGGAGTAGGCCACCAAGGATAGGATGGTTGATTTGTGTTGGGCGAGTAGGAGGGACAGGGATTGTTAGGAGTTTGGTTCGTGTAGGTGTAGTTTTGGTAGGTGTTAGTGCGACCGCGACCACGACCTCCACGATAGGACCGCGACCACGAGTTAGTTGGCGTTGGTAAGAGTCATATGTGTGTGCCGGGTTGTAGGTGGTGGCGGGTTAGAGTTTGGTGCGGTTGGAGGGTTTAGGTTTGATGGTGGTTGTTGACCGTGAAACGGCATGGTGAGGGTTGTTTGTTGGCGAGCGGCTAGGTGGCGTTGTTCTCTTTCGATCATATCGTGGGCATCATCCCACGAAGTGTTGGTTTGATGAATAAGAGACGTCGTGGTGTCGTACTCGGCCGAGAGACCTTGAACCATTTGTAAAACTAAGCGCGACTCGTAAATCGGTTGAGTAAGTTGCTCTGCAATGTCTTTTGACTTTTGAAAATAATCATTCAAAGATGAACATGATGCTAAGGTTGTAGTAGTAAAAGTCGATAACAAAGAAGAAGCACGAAATTATTATTTTTATGAAATATAGATTGTAACCAATTCCACGCCTTTTGAGCAGTGGTTTGGTCATCGAGAATTCGTACCAAGAGATCGTCGGATAGCGTACCATAAATCCATTGTAGAACAATGGAGTCTACCTTAGCCCAAGAGTCGTAACTCTCGTCCGATTAATCTAGAGGTCCGGTTGCATCAATGTGCTTGAGAACATCGTATCCTTTTGCCTGAAGCTTGAAGAGTTTAACCCAAGCGGAGTAGGTAACTTTCTTTCCGTCAAGGGTTCGGATTTTATTTTGAATGTTTGTAACTGAATAAACGGGGTGAAGGTACTTAGTATCGGTCTTGACTAATTGTGACGAGGAATCGCTACCATTTTTTCCGGCCATGGCTGTCGAAAACCAAAGGAGAAGAAAGATGGCGGCACAAGCAGTGGCGGAGCTTAACCAAAATTTTCGAGAGGGTGTAATGAGACCCAAAAAAATTTTCCTATTGTTATGTTTCGGGTCGGGTTGGCTATTCGATTCAGGTCGGGTCAAATAATAATAGTTTCAAATAAAACTAAAAAAGAATATATTACCTTTGGTGGTCTCGCTCCTGACGCTGTGCGACTTTTGAATCGGGTTCAAAAAGTCGTTAATAGTAATTCTTCGTCGCTAAAGGTTTCAAACTTTGTATTCAGCAGAATTGGTTTTCTATTCAAAAGGGGGTGGCGGCGCAACTTGTTGCCCGACTACATGTCATTGCTTTGTAATTGTCATTTTTTCGTGTGGAATGATATTGGTTGGTTTCCTTTAAAAAATATATATATATATATTACCGAAAAGTCTTGATGGAATTGGAAAAAGAATGGCCGTAGAAAGCTACGGGCGGGAGGACGGGAAGAAGATGATTAATAATTTGGTATTAAGTTGTGATTAAGTTTATTGTGTGGTGGGTAATCTAAGGTTAAACAAATAAAAGTTAAAATATATTTACCAAACTACCCATCATTTATATACAAAGTGTATAAATATTTAGGATATACAATTTAGGAAAAATAATCGGGAGGGGGGGGGGGGATTCTATATAATTTTAAAATTTTCAGACGAAAAATCAGAACTTATACATTTCTAATCGAAACATTGGGGGCGGGGGGATCCCGGGGCACCAAGAAACCTTCGCCCCTGGGCACAAGAGATTTTTAGGTTTTTAGAATTTGATATGATCTGATACCATAATAATTTATTGACTTGTATTGAGCCTTATTTTGATGTTGCAACTTTAAAAGATATTAATATGAGTTTTGGCATTTTCAATCTTGTTTGACTTGATCATTAAAATTTGCTACTGCTTGTCTTTTTTTAAATGTTGTTCTAAAGTAATATGGTATTCACTTGATTGATTCATGCATTTACAATAGAATAATATATAGAGATACATGGATGAGAAAGGCTCCTAGAATAAAGGGGAATATGATACAATATGCTATATACTAGTTGCCTATAATACAATACGCTTATTTACAATATAGTCCGCTAATATGTTCATCCTAATCTGCAGGTGGTTTCTGATGCTGGTCTTCATGAGTTCTAAGTTGTTAATGATTTGATGATCATATAGGTGGCAGGATGGATGGTCTTTTCTTTTTAGTATGAGTTGAAATGGGTCGGGTCATGCATGATTGGGTGGTCATGTAAACTCTTGTTTGCCCATTTTTATAAGTAATTACTGTGGCTAATATCACAGAAAGTTAACACGGATTTTTTTTCTTTGTAGACATGTTTTGACCTGAGCCTATTATGATTAGTATCCGTCTTGACCCGAACCAAATTAAACTTTTTTATGGGTCCATTCTGGCCCGATACCTGATCCACAGTCCTGGTAGGCTTAAATCTACCATGTATATTGGCTAGCCCCCAAAGCTTTAGGCAAATATACATTTTTTTTTTAAAAAAAATTAATTATAATTGATAATTGTTTACCATCTTATTTGTAGTACAAAAAATAGGATAAAATGCTTGAGTAGATTTAATAGCATTGATCAAAAATCAAAACCTCCAATATTGTGTTCTTATGAGGACAAAAAAGCCCAAGATTTCAACTACCGTTTCAACCAACACAAGGGTCAACCACTTGTCCCATAAACAACACTACCCCCGTCACATCTTCTCTAATCACATACAAGAACGGGTGATCCGCTACAAAATCCACCTTTTTATAGGACGGCCTATCACAGGTCCTGAAACCTGCTCTAGTGACCGCCGCAGCTTCTGTACCTTCTTCATTAACCTCCACAAAAGATTTATGGTGAATTCCCGAAACAAAAGTGCTTTCACCAGTAGAAGAGTTACCAATTTCGGTCAAATCATCTCCGTATCTGAAAGGCAATACAATCCCTAATTCCTTCAACATGTTAGATGCTTCAAACTCGAATGCAATCTTAAATTTTGGTATCAAAAACTTCCCAACTGGTACCGCTGTGTATGGAATGTGATTGTCTAAAAAGTCAGGTGTGATACCGATTTTCTGTATTAAAGATGGAAGGCCGTCTTTTGCATCTGGAAGGTAAAAGTACATTGTGAACTTGTGGTCGCCCTTACCTTGTAAGTAGCGAAGACCCAGTACTTTGAAATCACTGAATTCACACACGAATTGTTTTTCCTTGCTGGTCATAAAGGGAACTCGAACTTTGTTACCATTAAGGAGATGGAAGTCAAATTTTTCCGTCATTGACTCCAAAAACTTCTTACTCCATGCTCCCTTGAAGTAGACCGCATTTGCAAAGAGAAGCCCCGTACAACTGTTAACGACATTAGCAGGAAGGACACCCTTTATAAGGCCATTTGTTTGCTTTGCAGCCCATAAATCCACTTCTTTGGCTACCTCATCAGCCTTCATTAATCAATCAGAAAGAAAGTTTTATAACTTTAATAAAGATTTGTTATGTAAACTCCAAACCTATAAGCATGAACTTTGTAAACAAAATAACTAAGATTTATATCAAAGTAATTGCAGGAATTATAAACATGTGAAACACTACTAACATGATCATTGAAGATAAACCTATAAAACATGATCTAAAACTTATAATAAACCTACATAGAACTTGGATTAGGTTAATGTATCACAAAAGCAAAAAATATTGTATCACATAATTAATAAACTATTTTTGTAATCCTGTTCCATTGTTCAATTCTAAAAAATAAAAAATAAAAACAAAGAACTAACCTTCGCGAAATCGACTTGTTTGCAAGCGGCTTTATTATAAACAGTGTCCACTAAGTGTTGGAAAGAAGGTTTAAGAGTAAAGGTTTTATCAACCCAAAACCCGTTAGCAAAATGCAATCGAGGTCCGCCATTCGGGCTAGCGTCGACTAAGATGGATGAAACAAGCCGCGAATAAAGAGAGTTGAGGTCATGGGTGTTATTTGTTTTGAGAAAAGCCAGGAGCTGGTTGAGCATTTGGCCTTTGGAACCGGCGGCTAATAAGCTCAGGACAACATGGATGGAAAGTGGAGAGAAAACAACGTTGGAGTTGGGTTCTTTGGAAAGAAGGTGGGTTGCAAGTGTGGTTGAGACACGGGTTTGATTGCGGATTGATTGTTTAAAGTCTGCACCTTTCGCCATTGTAGATGTGGCCACCATTGGCTCAAAGGTATTGAAAGACCGCTGTTGGAGCAAAGGTTTGAGCATGTTGAAGGTGGATGGGCGGAAAATAAAAGCCATTGTTGGACTGTAAACAGGGAGGAGGAAGAAGTAATTATGCAGATGAATCGGAGAAAAAAGGGGATATATTAAATCTATACTATATAATAAAAGAAACCATTTTTTAGACACTTGTCATCATATTAGGCCTTGTTTTATAGATAAGTATTATTTTAGTTTAATCTTTTCTAATTAATTATAAATAATCCTTCTACTAAATATTATTTAGTTTAATTTCTTATGGATAATTATTATTTAGTTTAATCTTCTTCTCATTTATAATATTATTTATTTAACTAATAGAGTAAATTACGATTTTGGCCCCTGTGGTTATATCACTTTTACTCTTTTAGCCCAAAAAATAATTTTGGGCCAAAAGGGTTAGAAAAAAAGACGTTAGGGGCTCAGAAGTTAAAAAATTATTTTTTGGGCTAAAAGGGTAAAAGTGATATAACCATAGGGGCCAAAATCGTAATTTACTCTAACTAATATTATTTATCATTTATACATTTATGGAGTTTTAAATAATGGCTTAAATTTATTGAGATTTCGTTAACAAATTTTGCTACAACAAAATAATCTATTTATATCAATCTAAATTTTTATCTATACTACACTATATAATAAAATAAAACATTAATGTGTGATACATGTCGTTCATTGTAGATATTTATTTTATGATTTTCTTGCATCACTTCCAAACTTATCTTATATTAATTAAATAAATAAATGAATAATGAGCTAATATTAAATTTTATCCTACTTTAAATTTTGAATACCATTCTTCTATTTTTCTAATAAAATATTATCCGATATTGTAAATTGTTAATTTAAAACTTTTTAAATAAAACAATTTATTTATCACGAAAACCAAACTTTGTATTAATATATTAAATATTTTTATTTTCACTATACAAAATTACATTTACTAACTTTTTTATTATTTGGTATATAAAATTACATTTATTTAACTCGTGTAATAAATGGGGTTTTTTAAAGATGTATTATTTTATTATTTGATAAACAATATTACATTTATTCAACCCGTGTAATACATGTGGTTTTAAAGATATAATTTTTTTATTTGGTATATAAAATTACATTAATTTAACCCGTACCATATGGTTCTTATATATATAACTTTTTATTATTTAATATATAAAATTATATTTATTCAACCCGTGCAATAAAAGAAGTTTTTAAAGATATAATGTTTTATTATTTAGTATATAAATTTATTTATTCAACCCGTGTAATACACGGGGTTATAACCTAGTGTATTTATAAGTTATAATAACCCCAACTCATTCAAAAAATTTAGTTATATTTTTAAATATTATTCAAAATTTGGTTTCTGTAATTGCTTTTTTTAAATTGTTAATTAACATCTGTAAAGGTATTCGAAAAGTTATTTTCTAAATAAGTTTTGTTTAACTTGTAAAGAGATAAGCTTTCAAAAATATTTTTGTAAAGAGATAAACTTTCAAAAATATTTAACAATCACATTAGAATATAAAATAGGACAAAACTAAATTGCATAGAGAAAAGAGAGATATATACGGAGGGTTTTAAGTTTTCACTTACCTTTCTTTGCACGGTAGAAACCAAGATCTCCCAAATATCCTTGTTAATCAGGTTAGTCATGTTTTAGTATCAAATAATTTAAATCTGCTAACGTGGGGCAATCATCCATTAATTAGATTAGATAGAAGCATATTTTCTTAAAGGAGAGGTTATATATACAAATCTGGGTAAGGGTATTATTTAAATAAATGGTGTAGAAGCAAGTTTTACCGTTAAAAAAAGTAATTTAAATCTGTATTTCAAATGTTGGAATTAAACTTGTAATCTTGTATAATAAGAAAAGAGGTATTCATAAATACACCAATCAATATTTTGGAATATAGTTTTAATTAGTGTTCTGATAAAAAAAAAATATTTAATTATTCCCTCCATAATATGGTTGTACGTATTTGCAAACCCATATGTCTATTTGCACACTAAACCCTACATTGATATACGCCTCGTACAGACCTATACGATGTGTATAGGGTTTGTGTCTTCGACCTAATGGTCAAACCTCGTACAGTGTCAAATCAGTCACATATACGATACGTAATGGCCTATACGAGGAGTCTATACGATGCTTATGTACGCCACATAAAGAGCTACACGAGGTGTACATTTGACTGATTTGACTTTGATGCGATGTTGTCTGGTCACGTGATTAAAGGTATACGTCGAGTACGAGGCTATACGAGGCATATACTTGTGAATTTGAATCTTACAAATAGTGAAATGTAGACTCTTCTTCATGACCCGACATCGAAAGTTCAATCTTTTATTTGCATTCTTCCCTGGTTTATCAATTGTCGGACGAGTGTGAAGCAAAAATGACATCGTTTTGGGACGGCAACTATTTCTTTGGGGAGTATTCCAACGCTTCATGGGGGTGCCTGAAACAGATCTGGTATCGTTTACTAACTTAACTTCATTGTTGTTTTGAGATTATTAAATATATATCACACCATTGTTTTAGGAGGATTCGTGCGTTCCAGATTCTAATGAGGAGGAGAGGTTGCGTCTGGCGTTCTTGTTTATTTAAACAAACCATTGCCAAACTTGACTTGAATGAGGCTCTGCCTCCCCCTGTTGATGAACCATATTAGTTGGTGCAACAAGAGTATTCGGATTATGGATATGGGTGTGAATCTCCGTACTTGCAACAAGACATTCCGGATAGATGTGGAGAATATCGTGATGAGCCTCCCCCTGTTGATGAACCATATTATCCGGCGCAACAAGGGTATCCGGATTACGGATACAGGTGTGAATCTTCTTACGTGCAACAAGACAATCCAAATGGATACGGAGGATATAATGGTGAGCCTCCATTCACACCACCCTATTATCATGAGCAACCGCCTAACCCGAGTAATCCTTACGAAAGTAACCAAGCATCACATTCTTTGTACGTGCAACAAAGCCATCTGGATGGTGAAGGATATGGTGGTGAGCCTCCGCACACACCACCATATGATGATAATTAACCCTCTAACCCGGGCAATCTGTATGAAACTAAGTAGGTATCACATTCATTAAGTTAAATGTTATATATTAAAATTATTATATATGATAAAAAATAAGTAAATAAGATTAATAAATATAAAATGTGATTTAACCGTATCGGTGTTTTAACTTTTCATGTCTCTAAAAGAACTAAAGAAATGGGTACAAAAAAGGCAAATGAGAATGGGTAGGTTATTCTTTTTTACCCATTAGTTTACTTATATTTGTTCTAATGATAGGGTTAAAAGGAATGTTGGCCAGATTAACGTGTTAACTAGTGATTTTAACATGTCTATGGTGAATTTCATCTTTATAAACACATCAATAATGACAATCAATCAATAATAGTCAACAAACAAGAGCACACATGATCAAATTCAGCAACAATCAAAACTATTTTTAAATCAAAACACAAGAACTTGAATAAAAGTCAACCAAACAAAAGTCAAAACAGGCAATTAGTTCATCAAACCTAAGTAGCTATGAAAAGTTATCCTCTAATCATGTTTGAAAGATCAAAACTCGGTTTAGAAGTAGTAGACATCATGTTCATCAATTCAAGAACAAGAAAGCAAGAAACTTTATTGAATCTAACCACTTTGCAACTTGGATCTTCAAAGTCTTATCTCCCAAAGCTTCAAATCAGCCTTCTACTCTCCTTCTGGAGCTCTAAGTTTGCCTATAGGGCTTTGTATGTGTATTAGGTTTGTGTTTATCCTTAAATAACCTAAAACACATGAAAAAAAGACTTTTTCACGATTTTTACCACTCCCGCATGTCGCGGGAGAGCACCATATCTCCTCCACATGGCGCGAAGGGTAATTGTTATAAAATCTAACGCAGTGGCAATCTCGTAATTATTCAGCCCTGGTCGACCTCCCCCACGCGTCGCAAGGGCTTCACCACTCCCTTCGTCGTGGCGCGCGAGGATGCTTTTCCTCAAATTTCTATTTTGGCCCCTGGACTTCACCCTTGGCTCCCGATTCTTCTTTTCTTGATCGTTCCAGCTTCTTTTTAGTTCCTTTTCCTCCTAAGACCTACATTTACACAAACTAATCAAATATACAGTAAAACCTGATAAAACGACTCTAAACATATACAAAATCTACACGATAAAAGCATATATTTTGCAACACATCATATTGGAGGAAACAATTTTTTAACTTCCCAAAAAATTAACCGCCAAATTAAAAGTCAAAGCATAATTTTCAAAAGAAATTGTTATGGTTTTTTAGTGTTTCTTAAGGTTAAATAATCTTATGCTAAAATGACTTGTACTTTAATTCATTATATTTGTGCGTTACAATTCACATCTTGATATTGACTAAAATTTACATTAATATGTCGACCAAAATGAGTACGTCGTAATGATGTATTCAGAATTTTTTAAAACATAATATATTTATTGGAAAAATAAGAGAAAAATAAAATTGAGGAATAAATTGGAAAAATTTGAAGTAATGAAGTGGCAATGTGTCAATATTGTTTTATGGATTATTAGATTTTAATAATCTCAACTATTCGTCGTTGGCCGCCAACAGTCCGAACTTTAAATTAATCACTGGCAGTCCCAACTATTAACGTATTGATCTCCAGTGGAACCTGTCTAACAGAACCCTAACGTCGTTAGTCACTGGTCGCCGAAAAATAACGACGTTAGGGTTCTGTTAATCAGGATCCATTGGATGCCAATATGTTAATAGTTGGGGCTGTCAGTGGTTATTTTTGAAGTTGGGATTTTTGGTGGCCAACGATGAATAATTGGAATTATTAAAATCCAATAATCGTTGTTTTAATTTTGCTCACTAAAAGTAGTTAGTATATGCATTGTCAATGGCGGGTCCGGTAATTTTTTCACTGGGTTCACTTTTTAGATGCTCTAATTTCATATATCTGAACATAAAAAAAATTGGGTCTGTTCAACGGTTCGGATCAAGTAAGATTCATCACATAATAAAAGTTCGATACAATAATGCAAAGAACATCGTTATTAGACATTTAAAAACACGTAATCTAAAATACGAAGATCTTTACAAATAAAAAAAAACTACCTAAGGAGTTTTTATCTTTTAAAAACTAAAAATGTTGCTTTACACTCTCGACTTTGTGAGGCCGTGGGCATGGGCTACATACCCATCCAAATTCCAAAAATCCACCAAATGGCTAGACTTGGTCCAAAAAACAATAAAATAAATCCAAAAAGATTAAAGTAAATGGACTTGATAAATTAGAGTTTTTATTTCCCTGCCAAACAACATATACCACACATCTAAGTGTAGGTACTTTAATTCATAATATTTTTAGATTTCAGGTATATTTTTAGAAAGTGCTTTATGGGGAAAAACTAAAAGAGGTGGTTGGCAAGGATTGGTCGCTAGGAGAGGATGGAGGTAGGAAGCTGTGCTTGTGTAATGTTTACACCCTTTTAAGTTTAACCCTTAGTTGTTTTTACATTTAAAAAAAGGAAAAAAAAGCATAATATAGGATTCGAACTTAAGACGTCACGATTAGAAATAGCACTTTCAACCAGTGGATCACTAGCCATTTATGGTTATCGGTTTACCCATCACTAGCTATTTATGGTTATGGGTTTATGTAACACCTCGTAAAATCACGTCCAATGAGATATTGACACGTGTAATAAACCCTAATGAAGTCAAACATTGAATTTAAGGGACTAATTTTTTGAAAAATCGAAAAACTTTGATTATGAAAGGACTGGAAGTGTTAGCATACCTAAAATAAGTTTCTAAATAACCTCTTACGATATTTATATTCACAAATGAGCCACTTGATATTCGAGTGTAGCCGTTTGCGTAATTAATTGAAAGTTTGCGCAATGAAGGGTTAAAAGCGTCAACATGTTCATTCTTACCTCTGAGTGACCTTTTAACAAACCGGGAGCTTCATGATATTTGATTATACTCTCGGGAATGCCAATTATTGGCCGTCTAAGGTTTTTTTTATGCCTATAAGTAAAGTTACGCGCAACTTTGCAAGTTAGAGGGACTAAAAGTGTCAATATGTTTAATTATACCTCTGAATGACCTTTTAGCGAACCCGAAGCATCGTGATGTTTAATAATACTCTCAAGAATGCCTAATATGGATTAGATGAGGCTTCGATGCTATTAAACGATGATATGCGCAAGTTTGCGCATTAGAGGGACCTAAATCGTCAACTTTTGAATCTACGCCTTTTGGTGACCACTTAAGCGATCGAGAGCGTAGCAATAATTAAACTCATGCTTGGGAATGCCCATTATGGGCCATGGAAGGCTTGGATGTCATCAAACGACATTTCGCGCTACTTTGTGCGATTAAAGGACTATTTGCGTCAAACTGCAAAAGTATGTCGATTCGTATGGTAACGTGTAACACCCCAAATTTTTGTACGTCATAAAAATATAATATGTAGTGACGTTCTAATAATTAAAATGGGAATGTATAGAATTATGTCATATTAAAGGATTAGTAAAAGAAAGATGACAAGTTAGAATATGGATTAATAAAGTGAAAAAGATCTAAAAGATGAGAGACTAGATGTGTATATATGAAATGAAATTAGATAAAAAAAAAAAAAAAAGAAGACCAAAATTGGTCCTGGTGTGTGCGAACGTGAGAAGGCCAGAGGAAAGCTTTTCCTCTCAAAAACCCTAACATCTTAATTTCTATCAAATTAAAAGTGAAATCAGTGAAGAATCGAATGCATGAGCTAAGAATTCTGATTGTCTAAGTATTCTTGATCTCAAGTAAGTGAAATTTCCTGATTTGATGATGTTTGGTTATGTGGGTTTAGTGTAATTCGTGAATGTAATACAAAATCTAGTATGATTTATGGTTGCTATGAATGTTTAGACATCAATAGATGCTAAATTTCGAATATGAGCATGATTAGAGCAAAAACCCACTTGCATGTCAAGTAAGGGTTAGAAATTGTGAAGTTCTACATGTTAATTTGATTGTTGATTGATGAAATTGTTATGAGTAATTGATTAAGAACTAGGTGTTCATGTTTAGGATGATAAATTTCCAAGTTAGGGATGTTTATGTTAATAAATGAGTGAACTATGGAAAATGTGTTTAAGATGCTTGTACATTGTGCTAAACTAGTGATACGCACACAATGTGTTCGATGAAAAGCCTAAGTGGGTTTAGTTATGTTTTTTACATGAATACTTGATAAGTTGATGTAACTTCTTTATGATAATGACATATGTGATTAGTAGACACCAAATCGTATAGTAAGGAATGTGAAAATAATGTCATGAAAGCTAAAGTATGAAGTTATGACATATAGGCACGAAGAAAGAAGAAGGCGCAAGTCACTCGAAGCCACAAGCATCTCAAGATCGCAGTAAGTTCTTATGAACTTTATTTACTCTACTAGTAGATTCAGGAATGATATTATTTGATACAACGAATTCGTGCAAATTTCCGTTATGGATTAAGATTGATTAGATGCAAGAGTTTATATTGAAAAGGTTTTAAAAGTGATGTTGTAGTGAATACGAACGACCCGTCTAAATGGGTTGAAATGATAAGTGGAATGATTCTTAGAATGTTTATGTATTGACTTGTTCATAACGGGTCAAATGATGTAAGTGTGTTGAATTGAATTGTCACACCCCCAAAATCCACCATGCGGAGCGTCGCCGCTTGGAGGCGTGACATGACCAGGATCGAGCCACCAATCATATTGACAACGTAATTAAGTTAATAAAGACAACCATAATACAATTGGTGACCTAAAGATAAGTAACTGACTTTAAGTTAACAGCGGAAGCATAATACGTAAGTCCAAAACATAAGTCCCATAGTTCATAAGTTTGAAGTTCAAAACGTAAGTTTAATAGATTCATAAAGATTTATTTATTAAGCATGGGACATTACGATCCATATCCCACAACGACCTCCTCCTTGTGCAAGCTCCATAGCATCTAACGACCTGCAAAGCATGTAGTAACGAGTCAACAACAAAGTTGAGTGAGTTCACGGTTGGTTGTCCATTTTAGAGTTGTTTCCAAAAACCTAGTTTAATCTTAATCAGCTATCCAGCCGTGGGGATTACCCCATCGTTCGAAAACGTTTATTAGTTAACCATCCCATGTCCACCTTCCCTGGCTATCCAGCCCGGCACTCCGGCCGTGGGAGCTATCCCATTATTTAAACTACCAGACTCGTTTATCATATCGACTACTAACCAAAAATTACTTGTGCCCTAGCGTCGGTGTCTATCATGACCGACGTGCCATAGTCCATTAGTACACACCCGCACGGTGTGAGGTTTGTTAAACCTAATAGCGCTATTAACTAATGACCCGCTCGCCATAGCCTCGGCGATTAAGTCGATATAAAAAGGGAGGGACTTCGCTGATAGAATTCTAGTCCGGTAAGTCTAACTCCATCCCAACAGGACGAGGAATTCTCATTCCTGAACACGTCCCAACAGGACGAGGAATTCTCATTCCTGAACACGTCCCAAGGACGAGGAATCCCTATTCCTAACCCATTCTCATTCCCACCGGGAATTACCATGCTTTGTAGAAAAGTGTGAACTCACCTCGGTTGCTCGGTTTGACTCTCAAAAATAGCTAACAGTCAAGGTCGGTCAATCACGACCTATTATGATTACCAGTTAGTCATTTAGTGGTTTTCAAATAGAGCACAAAGTTCCTACACGTATCTATCACATAACATGCATCACTTTCACGGTTCATGCCCAAATAAACTTCCCATCTATTCCCCACTCATAAACAAACATAAGACATTGCACATAACACTTTTATAGACATATAACATGTTATATTATTCTCGGATAACCTACCCGACATTTAGACACGCAAATCACTACTTATGTCGTTTCAGCTTTTATATTCAAAACTGGGCTGTTTTCGGGGATTTTAATAAAATAGTTAACTTGTTTCAAAAATTCCCAAATTTTTACAGAAGGTCTTAAACGATCCAAATATTATTGTGTAAAAATCTAGGGATCCAATTCATCACCAATATTTTATAAAAATTCATTTTCCGAACTGCAATCAGATTCATCTTTTTCTAATTGCAGTCCACGGAATAATTTATTTAAAATTCCTCGTAAGTCCGATTTACGAAATTCCAGTGGGAGAATTACAAATACATCGGTGGTCATGTACTGTACAAATTTCATGAGTTGATTCAACATAGATTTCCAGTTATGACTAAAAACATATCACCCATTTACTGCAGCAAAAACTCAGCTTTAGTTGCTGTTACAAAAAGGGTCTTTAAAAATAGTAAACGAAGTCCAAAAATTATGATTCCAGTGCCATTAGAACCGTATTTCATAATACATAAACCTAGACTTCATAAAATGCATTTTTCGTTTTATTAAGGTCCGGTTACAGGCAACTGAAGTTGGCTGTAATCACTAAACAGCCATCCTGTTTCAGCTTTTAATATTCTAAAGTGTGTTCGATTGATTCCGTTAACATGTTTAGTGATCAACAACGACCTTTAACATCAATATTAGCAAGTAAATCATCAAGTGATCAACAACATGTTTACTACAACATTTCATCATGTAAATCTTCTTGTAACTTTTATGTTCATCTTCTTGTTTAAACCCTTTTAGTGTTCTTGTAGATTTAACATACTACATCTTTTTTTAACTACACAAAATAGACATGAACAAGGGTTAAATAGAGACTTACTACTAGCTTAAAGCTAGGGAAAATCTAGTGAAGAAGATGATAAGAAATGATGATGAACAAGCAAGAACAAAGGTCCTTTTGAAGCTTCCACAAGTTGCAACCTTCTTGTACCACCTTTGAAGCTTAAATGGAACTTGATAAATGGAGGTTTATGGTGGTTTAATGGTGGTGAGGGTGGCGGTTTAGGGTGACCGAGAAAGGGAGAGAGAGATGAGAGAATTGGAGTGAAGTGGTGAATGAAATGATATGGTGATCTTGTGCCATGACATATAAGATTGTTCTATATATTTTGTACAAGAGATCAAGCAACCAATCCAATATAATAATGGAACAAATCAAGGATCAAGATTGTGGGTATGGTGTGGGTCCCTTGGTGACCGATTTCCTACATGGGGGGGGGGGGGGTTTATGTAACATTTTGTGACTAATTGGTAAAGGTTAGTTAGGTTGTCAAGTATACACTTACATATATTAGTATGTTGATATTTAGGGGTGTTATGGTAAACGGGGATCACGACTAGCCAAAAATAATAACACAATGTATTTGACAAATATTTGGCGTCCCGGGTAATGTCCGGTTGTTCGATCGGATACTGTTCCGTTAAATTGTTTAATTGTTCCGTAAGTTGTCTTATATATAAATTTTTGTAACACAATTAATTCCTAACACATAGGAAAATATTCAGGACTATTTAGTAAATTGTCTGCACATGACTAGTATGTTAACAAGCACATGTACTCATAACACAGAAATCAGAAAGCAGTTAAATGATTCAGCACAGTCATCAAGCACTTTAATTAACACTTAATTAATCGTACGGATACATGAAATTTTGAGAGTTGTCACATTCTCCCCCTGTTAAGAAAATTTCGTCCCGAAATTTAGCTCGTGGTTACTGAGGAAGCTAGTTATGTTGCGTTGGTTTCCTGGTTTTCCTGGGGTGTCACATGAATGGTATGTAGTGACTCATTTAAAATGAGTCGGAAAGTAGTATGTTGGATGTTTGCAAATGGAAGTAAACATGTTGTAAAGAAACATGTCATGTAAATGGGTCGAATAAGGATAGGTAACTAAAGAGTTCGAGTTGTTATGTATTATGGCTAACAAATGTTTTGTTGTTATGAATGATAGGTAAATCCCAAGTTTAGATGTGGCGCGCTTGGACCGAACACACACACGCAACGTTGACCTTATGCGCTTCCGGTCCAAGTTGTTTATTTTGAATGGGTTAATTTACCATTTTGTGTAGTAAATGTTAATTAGTAAGTGTCTAGTATGTTAGTAAGAAGTTTGGATTCTAAACCTTTTGTGTAGTTTGTACAAAATGTTTGTGACAACTCGAGTTTCTGAGATTTCCTTCTTCGCATTTAGTGCACGTTAATTTTTTTTTTATTATTATGTTGTTTGTTTACACGACTCGTTGTTTCACAACGCTTACGTTTGTAAAACATTAAATAGAACTGCGATTGATATTTTATACTTGGGATGCATAATATTTATATTATATGTGAGTGTATGTTAATAAGGTTTGTATTAATTAACATTTTAAATAAAGTTAGAACTCACTGAAATCAATTACTCATGAAAACACCCAAGTGGTGAAAACACTTTAAGTGTTTTCGTCCACTGATGACCAACGAAATCACAGATGGGCTTGGCCCAGTGTCCAGTCTTGAGATATTTTACATATATAATCATTTTATAAACAAATCTTCTCGGAGAAGTTTCACATTTACCAAACCATATCTTATCACAATTGTTTCTCTCTCTACCTCTGAAACCCACTAAGAGAATTCCTCATTTGAAGCAAAACCTCTGTTTAAATCCTTGGTTAGTGATCTTCATGTTCAGTTGTTTAAGATGCTTATCGTATGATTATTGGATGTTTAATCATGATGTATGTATATATGTGAATATGTGATTTATCATAGTGTGCTTGCTAGATAATTATCATCCACGAAGTGTCTGTATATTGGATGTTTGGATCAACAGTGGGTATATGTAATGAATGATAAACTGATTTATTTATGTTCTTGATCTCACAAAGTTTTGGTAGAGTATTTGTTTCATATCAATGATTTATGATATGACTTGTAAATGGTTAATCATGTAACTGTAATAAGATTTTAGTGCTGGGTTTAAGTTACAGTGAGTATTGTTGATGATGATGAATAGTCACGAAATCACCCATCACCTTTAAAGTGGACGAAATCACTTTAGGTGATTTCGGCCCACATAGAGATTTCGGCCCATAAGGAGTTCGGCCCACTTAAGTGATTTCGGCAACTATGGGATTTCGGCTCTTATGGATTTCGAACATAAGGGGATTTCGGCCATAAGTGATTTCGGCTAATGGGGTTTTCGGCTATAAAGGGATTTCGGCACTTATGTGTCTTCGGCCCAACTTAGATTTCGGCCCAACTATTATCTGTTAACTGGTTAAATTTATTAAGTTGTTAACTTATTAAATTACATATAATAACTCTGTTAGTTATGTAACTATATTTAGCCTACTAACTGAGTTAAGTTCATTAACTCAGTTAACTTTACTCACTATGTAAGATTCATGAATGACACTCTGTGATATAATTGTGACACTAGTTAAATGTGAAACTTTACAAACAATGTGAACTGATTGAATATACGTGCACTATAGGACTTGACTGATTAATTGTGAGCACTTAACTTAGCATACCGAGCAAACAAGGTGAGTTCACACTCTTACCAAGGCATGGGATTCCCGGGGTTGGGAATGGGATTGAAGGAATGGATTTGTACTTACAATGTTACTAGACTATCTACCATCGTCCTCGGATGCGCAGGACACATACGTAAAACCTACGTATACTAGTACACATCACTGTCCTCGGTTGTGAAGGGCACTTACGTAAAACCTACGTAAACTTATACTTATTACTGCCTCGGGTTGTGTCAGGAACTTACGTAAAACCTACGTAAACCCCCGCGTACCCCTGTCCTCGGTTGTGAAGGACACTTACGTAAAACCTACGTAAACTTAGTACGTACTACTGTTCTCGGTTGTGAAGAACACTTATGGTTACAAATAGTCTAGTGTATATGCAACATGGGAAGCCCCCACTAATAGAACATACTATCGGCCTAGTAGCGCCACATGTTACGAAACAAACTTACTATTACGAACTTACTTACTGTGAACTCGCTCAACTAGTTGTTGACTCTCTGTTACATGCCTTGCAGGACCTTAGGTACTTTTGGAGCTTGCACGGGAGGCACAGTCGTTGTGGACATGGATCGTGAATGTGTTGTTAAACATTATGACATTTTGTACTTAAACTTATGTTGGGGTTTTACTTTATTGCTTCCGCTACACACTTGTTTATATTTGGTTTTGGAAACACCTATCGTATTGATGAATGACTTTTACTATATACTTATGTTCAATATGATTGGTGGCTTGATCCTGGTCATGTCACGCCTCCAAGCGGTGGTACTCCGCGTGTGGACTTTGGGGGTGTGACAGATTGGTATCAGAGCCATTGGTTATAGAGAACTCGGTTTTAATAAGGGGAAACGTTTTTATTAAAACCAGACTATAACCAGAACAGTGCTCAACGATCCACAACGACGCCTCGCTCCACGTGCAAGACTCATCACTCTAGGTAATATGGTATACGTTTTATTACCTACTTGCTAGATACATAGAACTTTGCTCATGGTATGCTTAGATTAACGTAACACTATTGCATGAGAACACTTGTGTGCTTACTCTCTTCTGTCATCGCACTACTCGCGAACCTCTCTCACTTATGTTATCTTTGCTATGAAGATCATGTCTGGACGTATTAACATGACGCAAGCCCAACTGACGGCTCTCATTAACGAACAAGTTGCTGCGGCAGTTGTAGCCGCACAAGCAGGAGGTCAACCACCTGTTTGTACCTTCAAAACTTTCATGGACTGTCGTCCTACTACTTTTAGTGGCACGGAAGGAGCGGTTGGACTCCTCCATTGGTTTGAAAAGCTCGAGTCCGTATTTGAAATGTGTGAATGCCCTGAGGCTCGCAGGGTGAAGTACGCCACTGGTACTCTAGAAGGCATCGCGCTGACTTGGTGGAATGCGCAAATTCAGATGTTAGGGTTGGCTGTTGCTAATGCCACACCCTGGAATGATTTCAAGGAGTTGATCAAAGAGGAATACTGTAGCCGTGATGACATTCATAAGCTGGAGGTAGAGTTTTACCACTTGAAAATGACGGGGTCAGAAATTGAAGCGTACACCAGAAGATCGAATGAGTTGGCTATTCTGTGTCCTACTATGGTGGACCCTCCCATTAAGCGTATCGAACTGTATCTCAATGGTCTGGTGCCGGAGATTCAAAGCCACGTAACCTCAGCGAATCTTGGCACTATTCAACAGATCGTCAAGCTAGCTCATCGCCTCACCGATCAGGCAGTGGAACAGAACAAGCTGCCTAAACGTATCAGCGCTACTACTACTGCTACTGTTTCAGCAACTACTCCTGCTACCCCCAGTAATAACAAGAGAAAATGGGAGGGGGATTCCAGCAAAGGTTCAGCTTTAGTACAGTCTCAAGTTCAGCAGCGAAAGACTGACAACTATCAGAGCCCTAGTCAGCAATCTTCGGGCAGTCACAGGCAGGGTAGTTATCGAGGGAACCTCCCAAAGTGTAACAACTGTAACAGGCATCACAGTGGCCAGTGCAACAAGGGTCGTTGTCAGAGGTGCCTCAGGATGGGCCATGAGGCCAAGGATTGTAGGAGCCCACGGCCTGTAACTCAGAATCAACAGCAGCAGCAAACGCAACAGAACCAACAACAGGGTAACAAGGGATGTTTTCATTGTGGTGCTGAAGGTCACTTCAAAAGACACTGCCCTCAGTTAAACCGAAACCAGAACAACAACAACAACCAGGGCAATGGGAACAACAACAACAATGGTGCAAAGGGTCGTTTATTTGTGATTGGTCAGAGTGACGCAAGGAACGATCCTAATGTGGTTACGGGTAAGTTTCTTCTCGATGACTTTTATGTTACCGTATTATTTGATTCGGGTGCGGATACCAGTTATATGTCTCTGAACGTTAGTCAAATGCTTAAACGCGCACCAACACTTTTGAACACCAAACATGTCGTAGAGTTAGCTAACGGTAAAAGTCTAGAGGCCACACACATAGTTCAGGGTTGTAATCTTATCCTCGCTGGTCAGACTTTCTCTATCGATCTCATTCCTATAACTCTGAGTAGTTTCGACATTGTCATTGGTATGGATTGGTTATCCCAACAGCAAGCAGAGATTCTATGCAAGGAGAAGATCATTCGTATTCCCCGTACTGGCAAGGAACCTCTCGAAGTTCAAGGCGACAAGAGTGGTGTTGTGAGTGGCATCATCTCCTTCTTGAAGGCTCAGAAGTGTCTGCGAAAGGGCCACATAGCTATTTTAGCACTCGTTACTGATACATCGACGACAGAGAAAAAGATTGGGGACATTCCTGTAGTACGCGACTTTCCTCAAGTGTTTCCTGAAGAGTTACCTGGGTTACCGCCTCATCGCCAGGTCGAATTTCAGATCGAGCTAGCTCCAGGAGCAGCACCCATAGCTCGAGCACCTTACCGCTTAGCTCCAACTGAACTGGAAGAACTGTCTAAGCAATTGCAGGAACTCTTGGAAAAGGGTTTCATACGTCCTAGCTCATCACCCTGGGGAGCTCCAGTACTATTTGTAAAGAAGAAAGACGGTACCTTTCGTATGTGCATAGATTACCGCGAACTGAACAAGGTGACCGTGAAGAATCGCTATCCTCTTCCACGCATCGACGACTTATTCGACCAGTTGCAAGGGTCGAGCTATTACTCAAAGATTGATCTAAGGTCAGGTTACCATCAACTGAGAGTCCGGGATGAGGACGTCTCCAAAACAGCATTCAGAACTCGCTACGGTCATTACGAGTTTTTGGTCATGCCATTCGGGCTAACGAACGCGCCTGCGGTTTTCATGGATCTTATGAACAGGGTGTGCAAACCTTATCTTGACAAGTTTGTTATTGTTTTCATTGACGACATCCTGATTTATTCAAGGAATCGGGAGGAACACGAACAGCATTTACGACTTATTCTGGAACTCCTTCGAACGGAACAGCTGTACGCTAAGTTTTCAAAATGTGACTTCTGGCTTCGTGAAGTCCACTTTCTAGGCCACGTGGTAAACAAGGATGGGATTCATGTCGATCCATCCAAAGTAGATTCGAGCAAGAACTGGCCTGCACCTCGTACACCAACCGAAATACGCCAATTCTTGGGTTTGGCGGGTTATTACAGACGGTTCATCAAAGACTTCTCAAAGATTGCACAGCCGCTTACATTACTGACACAGAAAGGTATTGCTTACCGTTGGAGTGATAGACAGGAAACAGCGTTTCAGCACTTAAAGGATAGACTTTGTAGCGCACCTATCCTCTCATTGCCTGAAGGCACGGACGATTTTGTAGTCTACTGCGATGCATCTATCCAAGGTCTTGGATGTGTGTTGATGCAACGGGATAAAGTTATTGCTTATGCTTCGCGCCAACTTAAGATTCACGAACGGAATTACACTACGCACGATTTAGAGCTGGGAGCTGTTGTTTTTGCACTCAAGATATGGTGACATTATCTGTATGGCACCAAGTGCACCATCTACACCGATCACAGGAGCCTTGAGCATATCTTCAAGCAGAAAGAATTGAACATGCGACAACGTCGATGGGTCGAGTTACTGAACGATTACGAATGTGCTATAAAGTACCATCCGGGCAAGGCCAATGTGGTGGCCGACGCCCTCAGTCGAAAGGATACTACACCTAGGCGTGTACGAGCGTTGCAACTCACTATTCAGTCTAGTCTTCCTTCACAGATACGAGATGCTCAGGTAGAAGCATTGAAACCAGAAAACGTCAGGGCTGAAGCCCTACGCGGCTCAAGGCAACGGTTAGAACAAAAGGCAGACGGCGCCTATTATGTAACCGGACGCATCTGGGTCCCACTCTATGGTAATTTACGCGAGCTTGTAATGGATGAAGCTCATAAGTCTCGCTACTCAGTACATCCTGGTTCGGATAAGATGTACCACGACCTCAGAACTACATATTGGTGGCCTAGCATGAAGGCCCACATAGCAACTTACGTTAGCAAGTGTTTGACTTGTGCGAGAGTCAAGGCGGAATATCAGAAACCCTCAGGCCCACTCCAACAACCTGAGATACCACAATGGAAATGGGAACAAATTTCCATGGATTTTGTTACTGGCCTACCTAGATCTCAGCGTGGAAACGATACTATTTGGGTGATAGTGGATCGACTCACAAAGTCTGCTCACTTCTTGGCTATCAAGGAAACGGATAAGTTCTCCACTCTAGCAGACGTATACCTTAAGGAAGTTGTCTCGAGGCACGGGGTGCCCACCTCTATTATCTCTGATCGTAACGCACGTTTTACTTCAGAACTGTGGCAAGCAATGCACAAATCTTTTGGCTCTCGATTAGACATGAGCACAGCTTATCATCCTCAGACAGACGGGCAGTCTGAGCGCACTATTCAAACTCTGGAAGACATGCTTCGGGCGTGCGTAATTGACTTTGGCAAAGGCTGGGAAAAACATTTGCCACTTGTGGAATTTTCATACAACAACAGTTACCACACCAGCATTAAAGCTGCTCCATTTGAGGCATTGTACGGGCGTAAATGCCGATCACCTCTTTGTTGGGCAGAGGTGGGTGACAGTCAGATCACAGGTCCAGAAGTGGTAGTTGATACTACTGAAAAGATTGCTCAAATACGACAACGCATGGCGGCAGCTCGTGACCGTCAGAAAGTATACGCCGATAAAGACAGGAAACTACTCGAATTCCAGGTTGGGGATCGAGCACTACTCAAAGTTTCACCCTGGAAGGGTATTGTTCGTTTTGGCAAACGAGGCAAACTCAATCCACGATACGTTGGACCATTTGAAGTCATAGAAAAGATAGGCAAACTGGCCTACAGACTGAACTTACCAGCTGAACTCAGTGCAGTTCACAACGTCTTTCATGTGTCGAATCTGAAGAAGTGGCAGTCAGATGAGACCTTCATAGTTCCTTTGAAGGAGCTCACTATCGACGAACGGTTGCATTTCGTCGAAGAACCAGTTGAAATCACGGACCGGGATGTTAAGGTCCTCAAGAACACCAGAATACCTCTTGTTCGATTTCGTTGGAACTCCTGTCGTGGCCCAGAGTATACCTGGGAACGCGAAGATCAAATGGAACTCAAATATCCCCAGTTGTTCGAAAACAATGCAACTACTACTGAGGCTGAAGCTACTACAGAATTTCGGGAAGAAATTCCAAATCAACGGGGGGATGATGTGACACCCCAGGAGAACCAGTAAACGATAACTTACCTAGCTTCCTCAGTACCCGCATGCTAAATTTCGGGACGAAATTTCTTTCAAGTTGTGGATAATGTGACAACTCGAGTTTCTGAGATTTCCTTCTTCGCATTTAGTGCACGTTAATTTTTTATTATTATTATGTTGTTTGTTTACACGACTCGTTGTTTCACAACGCTTACGTTTGTAAAACGTTAAATAGAACTGCGATTGATATTTTATATTTGGGATGCATAATATTTATATTATATGTGAGTGTATGTTAATAAGGTTTGTATTAATTAACATTTTAAATAAAGTTAGAACTCACTGAAATCAATTACTCATGAAAACACCCAAGTGGTGAAAACACTTTAAGTGTTTTCGTCCACTGATGACCAACGAAATCACAGATGGGCTTGGCCCAGTGTCCAGTCTTGAGATATTTTACATATATAATCATTTTATAAACAAATCTTCTCGGAGAAGTTTCACATTTACCAAACCATATCTTATCACAATTGTTTCTCTCTCTACCTCTGAAACCCACTAAGAGAATTCCTCATTTGAAGCAAAACCTCTGTTTAAATCCTTGGTTAGTGATCTTCATGTTCAGTTGTTTAAGATGCTTATCGTATGATTATTGGATGTTTAATCATGATGTATGTATATATGTGAATATGTGATTTATCATAGTGTGCTTGCTAGATAATTATCATCCACGAAGTGTCTGTATATTGGATGTTTGGATCAACAGTGGGTATATGTAATGAATGATAAACTGATTTATTTATGTTCTTGATCTCACAAAGTTTTGGTAGAGTATTTGTTTCATATCAATGATTTATGATATGACTTGTAAATGGTTAATCATGTAACTGTAATAAGATTTTAGTGCTGGGTTTAAGTTACAGTGAGTATTGTTGATGATGATGAATAGTCACGAAATCACCCATCACCTTTAAAGTGGACGAAATCACTTTAGGTGATTTCGGCCCACATAGAGATTTCGGCCCATAAGGAGTTCGGCCCACTTAAGTGATTTCGGCAACTATGGGATTTCGGCTCTTATGGATTTCGAACATAAGGGGATTTCGGCCATAAGTGATTTCGGCTAATGGGGTTTTCGGCTATAAAGGGATTTCGGCACTTATGTGTCTTCGGCCCAACTTAGATTTCGGCCCAACTATTATCTGTTAACTGGTTAAATTTATTAAGTTGTTAACTTATTAAATTACATATAATAACTCTGTTAGTTATGTAACTATATTTAGCCTACTAACTGAGTTAAGTTCATTAACTCAGTTAACTTTACTCACTATGTAAGATTCATGAATGACACTCTGTGATATAATTGTGACACTAGTTAAATGTGAAACTTTACAAACAATGTGAACTGATTGAATATACGTGCACTATAGGACTTGACTGATTAATTGTGAGCACTTAACTTAGCATACCGAGCAAACAAGGTGAGTTCACACTCTTACCAAGGCATGGGATTCCCGGGGTTGGGAATGGGATTGAAGGAATGGATTTGTACTTACAATGTTACTAGACTATCTACCATCGTCCTCGGATGCGCAGGACACATACGTAAAACCTACGTATACTAGTACACATCACTGTCCTCGGTTGTGAAGGGCACTTACGTAAAACCTACGTAAACTTATACTCATTACTGCCTCGGGTTGTGTCAGGCACTTACGTAAAACCTACGTAAACCCCCGCGTACCCCTGTCCTCGGTTGTGAAGGACACTTACGTAAAACCTACGTAAACTTAGTACGTACTACTGTTCTCGGTTGTGAAGAACACTTATGGTTACAAATAGTCTAGTGTATATGCAACATGGGAAGCCCCCACTAATAGAACATACTATCGGCCTAGTAGCGCCACATGTTACGAAACAAACTTACTATTACGAACTTACTTACTGTGAACTCGCTCAACTAGTTGTTGACTCTCTGTTACATGCCTTGCAGGACCTTAGGTACTTTTGGAGCTTGCACGGGAGGCACAGTCGTTGTGGACATGGATCGTGAATGTGTTGTTAAACATTATGACATTTTGTACTTAAACTTATGTTGGGGTTTTACTTTATTGCTTCCGCTACACACTTGTTTATATTTGGTTTTGGAAACACCTATCGTATTGATGAATGACTTTTACTATATACTTATGTTCAATATGATTGGTGGCTTGATCCTGGTCATGTCACGCCTCCAAGCGGTGGTACTCCGCGTGTGGACTTTGGGGGTGTGACAGATTGGTATCAGAGCCATTGGTTATAGAGAACTCGGTTTTAATAAGGGGAAACGTTTTTATTAAAACCAGACTATAACCAGAACAGTGCTCAACGATCCACAACGACGCCTCGCTCCACGTGCAAGACTCATCACTCTAGGTAATATGGTATACGTTTTATTACCTACTTGCTAGATACATAGAACTTTGCTCATGGTATGCTTAGATTAACGTAACACTATTGCATGAGAACACTTGTGTGCTTACTCTCTTCTGTCATCGCACTACTCGCGAACCTCTCTCACTTATGTTATCTTTGCTATGAAGATCATGTCTGGACGTATTAACATGACGCAAGCCCAACTGACGGCTCTCATTAACGAACAAGTTGCTGCGGCAGTTGCAGCCGCACAAGCAGGAGGTCAACCACCTGTTTGTACCTTCAAAACTTTCATGGACTGTCGTCCTACTACTTTTAGTGGCACGGAAGGAGCGGTTGGACTCCTCCATTGGTTTGAAAAGCTCGAGTCCGTATTTGAAATGTGTGAATGCCCTGAGGCTCGCAGGGTGAAGTACGCCACTGGTACTCTAGAAGGCATCGCGCTGACTTGGTGGAATGCGCAAATTCAGATGTTAGGGTTGGCTGTTGCTAATGCCACACCCTGGAATGATTTCAAGGAGTTGATCAAAGAGGAATACTGTAGCCGTGATGACATTCATAAGCTGGAGGTAGAGTTTTACCACTTGAAAATGACGGGGTCAGAAATTGAAGCGTACACCAGAAGATCGAATGAGTTGGCTATTCTGTGTCCTACTATGGTGGACCCTCCCATTAAGCGTATCGAACTGTATCTCAATGGTCTGGTGCCGGAGATTCAAAGCCACGTAACCTCAGCGAATCTTGGCACTATTCAACAGATCGTCAAGCTAGCTCATCGCCTCACCGATCAGGCAGTGGAACAGAACAAGCTGCCTAAACGTATCAGCGCTACTACTACTGCTACTGTTTCAGCAACTACTCCTGCTACCCCCAGTAATAACAAGAGAAAATGGGAGGGGGATTCCAGCAAAGGTTCAGCTTTAGTACAGTCTCAAGTTCAGCAGCGAAAGACTGACAACTATCAGAGCCCTAGTCAGCAATCTTCGGGCAGTCACAGGCAGGGTAGTTATCGAGGGAACCTCCCAAAGTGTAACAACTGTAACAGGCATCACAGTGGCCAGTGCAACAAGGGTCGTTGTCAGAGGTGCCTCAGGATGGGCCATGAGGCCAAGGATTGTAGGAGCCCACGGCCTGTAACTCAGAATCAACAGCAGCAGCAAACGCAACAGAACCAACAACAGGGTAACAAGGGATGTTTTCATTGTGGTGCTGAAGGTCACTTCAAAAGACACTGCCCTCAGTTAAACCGAAACAAACTTACTATTACGAACTTACTTACTGTGAACTCGCTCAACTAGTTGTTGACTCTCTGTTACATGCCTTGCAGGACCTTAGGTACTTTTGGAGCTTGCACGGGAGGCACAGTCGTTGTGGACATGGATCGTGAATGTGTTGTTAAACATTATGACATTTTGTACTTAAACTTATGTTGGGGTTTTACTTTATTGCTTCCGCTACACACTTGTTTATATTTGGTTTTGGAAACACCTATCGTATTGATGAATGACTTTTACTATATATTTATGTTCAATATGATTGGTGGCTTGATCCTGGTCATGTCACGCCTCCAAGCGGTGGTACTCCGCGTGTGGATTTTGGGGGTGTGACAATGTTCACGGCGAACCTTTCATGGTCTTAACTTTTGTTATGTTGAAAAGTGTCGTAGTATTCTATTAAAATGATTTTGTTAAAAGCAGGGAGAAAAGTCCTTAGTACAAACGGGTCATGTCAAAATTTTGTAAAATTGTAAGAATTTTATGTTATTAGTCGAATGAGAAAAATTTGGGCGTTTCAAGTTGGTATCAGAGCCTAGGTTTGAGGGATTTAAGCATCAAGTGCTTGAACTCAAACTGAAAGCTCGTGAGAAGCGTGTGTTCGATCCGCGGCACAAAGCAAGTAAGTGTTTTAAAAGTTGAAATTTTTGCATTACGAATAATTAGTTACGGAACGTTATGGAATGGTTACGGGATGTTGTGGAAAGATGTGGGATGAATCGGATCAGTTTGGGGGTTAATACGGGTCAAAAATGGGGTAAAAACATGAAAAATCAATCATGGTACGCTAGGCGTCACCGTAAGTTACGGTGGTACCGTTGCTTACGGTAGCACCTGGGAGAAAGTGGGCACCGTAAGGCAGAAGCCCAGTAGCGTAAAGAAAAGGGGGCCACCATAAGCTATGGTAGCCACCGTAGCTTACAGTGGAGGCCATTTTCGGCCAAATTTGAATATGTTGTTCTGTTTGATGTTTTTATCACACGAGAAGTATTAAAAACGTTATATTAAGACTTTAAAGAATAAGAAAAGTGATACCAAGGTATATGGGATAAAGAATACTAGGATGTTGGTTGTCGGAAACGTTGAGTTTCCAAAGAAAGTTTAAGGATGATTTAGTCGCGAGTAATTTCTTTTACGTATTGGAAAGAATGAGAGCTACGTATTACTAGCATGGTTATATGATAGAAAGGATGAATGAATGTCTAAAATAAAGAATGATACGATACGATCATCAATGACGATAAGGCACGAAGTATGAATGATGAATGGAATGTGTCATGATTTAAAATGATGTTAAAACATGATGGTGGGAAGTATGAAATGAAATTTAATGAATGTAATAAATGTTTTATGTAGATGGCTGATGTGGTAAATGTAAATGATGACGATGAAGCACGCCGAAATGAAATGAGAACAATGATTGTGGAAGAAGTAGAGAAAGCGATTGAAGCTAGTATTCCTCGACTAGCTCAAGAGGTGGAAGGTCAAGTATTGGGGGTAATCGATACTCTAGTAACGTCCAAGGTGGAAGAACTAAAAGAGATGATTAATGAACTACAAACAAAGAAAAGTACTCAAAGGTGCACGTACAAGGAATTCATGGCATGTAACCCCTTGCCGTACAAAGGGGAAATTGACCCAATAGCTTGTCAAAGATGGATTTCAAGCACCGAGGCAGTGTTTGTAAGAAGTAGATGTGAAGTGGAGGATCAAGTGATGTGTTGCTACGGGGCTCCTACAACTCCAAGCAAAGGATTGGTGGGACGCACATTCGAAGGAATTGGGGGATGACAAAGTACAAACGTTAACATGGCAAGAGTTCAAAGAGCCATTTCTGAAATATCATAGCCCACAATCCGCACTTGATAAGATTCAAGAAGACTTCTTACGTCTTCGACAAAAGGATGAAACGATTGACGAAATAACGAATAAGTTCCTCGAGAAGGTGAAATTTTGTGGGGAGATAGCGGGGACTGAAAGGTTGAAAATCATACGTTATCATGCAATGTTAAAGGCTGAATATCGGGAGTTTGTAAATCCCTCCAAGTGTGCAACGTTGAATGAATTAATCGACTGGGCAAGAGATAGGGAGATCGAGTTAAGAAGGCAAGTTGAACGGGGAGAGAAAAGGGTGGCGGAGAAGCCCACCAACACAAACCCATCGAAAAAGGTAAAATATCAAGATCAAAACAGGAAAGGGAAGACAAGTAGTGGGATTCCGACTTGCAAGACATGTGGGAAGCATCATTCGGGTGAATGTTTGTTGGGAAAGAAAGGATGCTATAAATGTGGGCAAGAGGGACATTCGTATTATAGGTGCACCGAAAACTCAAAAGCGTGTTACAATTGTAACTAAATGGGGCACATTAAAGCAGAATGTCCGAAACTCCAACAAGGGGCAAAGAAAGATGGAAAGAAGGATGAGTCTTCCAAGGCTCATGGGAGGATGTTCCAGTTAACCTCGGATGAAGCTAAGACTAGCCCGGATGTAGTCTCAGGTATATTCTTGGTTAATTCTATGCCTATGAATGTATTATTTGATTCCGGGGCTAGTAGATCGTTTATTTCTAATGAATTGTTAGTGCATCCATCGTTTAAGCTTGAAAAGATGTTAGTACCCTTAGAAGTGGAAGTTGCTGATAGTAAAAGCTATTTGTTATATGATATTTGTAGAAACTGTAAGATCTTAATCGAAGATGAGGAATTTAGTATAGATCTTGTCCCGATGTACATGGGGGAATTTAAAGTAGTTGTAGGAATGGATTGGCTTGCCCAAAACCACGCTGAAATTCAATGTGAAAAGAAAGTCATTCATGTAGTAACCTCGGGGGGGAAACGGGTAAGTGTTCAAGGAGATAGGGTCATCAAGTCGAAATTGTGTTCTATAATCAAAGCTGTCAAACATGTGAAGAACGGAGGTAAGGCGTATCTATCTTACGTGATTGACACCAATCGAGGTGTTCCAAAGCTCGAAGATGTGAATGTAGTGAACGAATATTCGGATGTATTTCCGGAAGATTTACCGGGGCTTCCGCCCGAACGGGAAGTGGAATTCAAGATAGAGCTTAACCCGGATGCAAAACCGGTAGCTAAAACTCCTTATCGGTTGGCCCCAACCGAAATGAAAGAATTGATGACACGACTTCAAGAGTTGCTCGATAAGGGTTTTATTAAACCAAGTGTTTCACCGTGGGGAGCGCCCGTATTATTCGTGAAGAAGAAAGATGGTTCGATGCGAATGTGCATCGACTATCGGGAGTTGAACAAGTTAATGGTGAAGAATCGTTACCCGTTGCCCAGAATTGATGACCTATTTGACCAGCTTCAAGGGGCAAGTTGGTTTTCGAAAATCGATCTGCGGTCGGGTTACCACCAACTGCGTGTACGAGAAGAGGATGTGCCGAAGACTGCGTTTCGAACGCGGTACGGACATTACGAGTTTTTAGTAATGTCCTTTGGGCTAATGAACGCACCAGCTGCGTTTATGGATTTAATGAATCGGGTGTGCCGACCTATGCTTGATAAGTATATAATCGTTTTTATTGATGATATACTAATATACCCCCGAAGTGAAGCAGAGCATGCTTCCCACCTACGTGATGTATTGGAAACACTACGCAAGGAAAAGTTATATGCAAAATTCTCAAAGTGTGCCTTTTGGCTTAGAGAGGTACAGTTTTTGGGTCATATAATCGATGCGGATGGTGTCCATGTGGACCCGTCCAAAGTAGATGCGGTAATGAATTGGGTACCCCCGAAGAACCCGAGCGAAATAAAAAGTTTTCTAGGCTTAGCTGGGTACTACAGAAGATTTATCCAAGATTTCTCCAAGATAGCCTCACCTATGACGAAGTTAACAAAGAAGAGTGGAAAGTTTAAATGGGGCGAAGAACAAGAAAAAGCGTTTCAGACCTTAAAGAAAAAGCTCTCAAATTCTCCGGTGTTGACATTACCGGATGGGACGGATGATTTAGTAGTGTATACCGATGCCTCCCGCCAAGGATTAGGTTGCGTATTAATGCAAAGGGGTAAAGTCATTGCATATGCTTCAAGACAACTCAAGCAGCATGAAAACAATTACCCAACGCATGATCTAGAATTGGCAGCTGTCGTATTTGCCTTGAAGATATGGAGGCACTACCTATATGGGGTGAAATGTACTATTTACTCGGATCATAAAAGCCTCAAATATTTTTTAGAACAGAAAGATCTTAATATGAGGCAACGAAGGTGGTTGGAACTCATTAAGGATTACGATTGTGACATTTATTATCATCCCGGGAAGGCTAATGTTGTGGCGGACACTCTAAGTCGAAAGGAATACCCGGCTCCGATTCGGGTAAAATCTATGAAGATGGCAGTCACTCCTAAACTACTTGATGAAATTCGAGAAGCTCAAACAAAATCTTTAAATGCTGACGACTCAAAGAAAGAAAGGACGAAATGGTTTATTCATGAATTGGAAGAAAATACAAATGGTATGAAAACGAGGTATAACCGAATCTGGATACCTCGGGAATGTTACGTGAAAGAATTACTATTGAATGAGGCTCACAAGTCTCGGTACTCCGTTCATCCAGGAGCTACAAAGATGTATCGAGACTTGAAGATGAATTATTGGTGGCCAGGAATTAAAGGAGACATTGTCAAGTATGTCGCTAAGTTTTTGACATGTTCTCAAGTAAAGGCCGAACACCAAAGGCCGTATGGAAAGTTGCAACCGTTGGAGATACCGGTGTGGAAGTGGGAACATGTAACAATGGACCTGGTGACTAAACTTCCTAAGAGAAGAAAGAGGTACGATGCTATTTGGGTAGTCGTTGACCGACTAACCAAAAGTGCACATTTCTTACCCATTCGGGAAACTTATAATTCGGAAAGGATGGCAGAAGTTTATACGAATGAGATTATATCTCGACATGGGGTTCCGGTGTCTATAGTGTCCGACCGGGATACCCGGTTCACATCTCATTACTGGAGAAAATTTCACGAAGAATTGGGGACTCAGTTAGATATAAGCACCGCCTACCATCCACAAACAGATGGTCAGTCAGAACGAACTATCCAAACGTTGGTTGATATGCTAAGGGCGTGTGTTATGGATTTCGGAGGAAGCTGGGATGATCATCTACCTTTGGTAGAGTTTTCATATAATAATAGTTATCATAATAGCATAAAAATGGCCCCTTATGAAATGCTCTATGGAAGGAAATGTAGGACTCCGGTTTGTTGGGGGGAAGTGGGTCAGCGCGAACTCGCGCCAAAGGATGTAGTAAGATTGGCATGGTTAGATCAAGAATAAAGGCAGCACAAGACAGACAAAAGTCTTATGCGGATCGGCGAAGGCGACCAATTGAGTTTCAAGTGGGAGATTTCGTGTTGCTAAAAGTCTCTCCATGGAAAGGGATAATTCGTTTCCGTAAACGCGGGAAGTTAGGTCCTCGATACATTGGAGCATTCAAAATACTTGCTCGGGTGGGGTCGGTAGCATACCAACTAGAATTACCACCCGCGTTGGATGGAATTCATAACACTTTTCATGTGTCGCAATTGCGAAAGTGCCTCGCGGATGAGGCGGCATATGTGCCATTGGATGATATTGAAGTGGATGAAAAGTTGAATTATGTTGAAAGGCCCATCGCAATAAAAGATTTTAAGGTGAAGCAACTCCGCAACAAATCCGTTCGACAAGTGTTGGTTCGATGGCAACATCGAAAGGGATCGGATCTCACGTGGGAAGCGGATGATGATATGCGAAAGCACTACCCAGAGTTATTCGGTATGTATTCTGGTTTCGGGGACGAAAACATTTTTAAGGGGGGTAGACTTGTAACACCCCAAATTTTCGTACGTCATAAAAATATAATATGTAGTGACGTTCTAATAATTAAAATGGGAATGTATAGAATTATGTCATATTAAAGGATTAGTAAAAGAAAGATGACAAGTTAGAATATGGATTAATAAAGTGAAAAAGATCTAAAAGATGAGGGACTAGATGTGTATATATGAAATGAAATTAGATAAAAAAAAAGACCAAAATTGGTCCTGGTGTGTGCGAACGTGAGAAGGCCAGAGGAAAGCGTTTCCTCTCAAAAACCCTAACATCTTAATTTCTATCAAATTGAAAGTGAAATCAGTGAAGAATCGAATGCATGAGCTAAGAATTCTGATTGTCTAAGTATTCTTGATCTCAAGTAAGTGAAATTTCCTGATTTGATGATGTTTGGTTATGTGGGTTTAGTGTAATTCGTGAATGTAATACAAAATCTAGTATGATTTATGGTTGCTATGAATGTTTAGACATCAATAGATGCTAAATTTCGAATATGAGCATGATTAGGGCAAAAACCCACTTGCATGTCAAGTAAGGGTTAGAAATTGTGAAGTTCTACATGTTAATTTGATTGTATATATTAAAGGATTAGTAAAAGAAAGATGACAAGTTAGAATATGGATTAATAAAGTGAAAAAGATCTAAAAGATGAGGGACTAGATGTGTATATATGAAATGAAATTAGATAAAAAAAATGAAGACCAAAATTGGTCCTGGTGTGTGCGAACGTGAGAAGGCCAGAGGAAAGCTTTTCCTCTCAAAAACCCTAACATCTTAATTTCTATCAAATTTAAAGTGAAATCAGTGAAGAATCGAATGCATGAGCTAAGAATTCTGATTATCTAAGTATTCTTGATCTCAAGTAAGTGAAATTTCCTGATTTGATGATGTTTGGTTATGTGGGTTTAGTGTAATTCGTGAATGTAATACAAAATCTAGTATGATTTATGGTTGCTATGAATGTTTAGACATCAATAGATGCTAAATTTCGAATATGAGCATGATTAGGGCAAAAACCCACTTGCATGTCAAGTAAGGGTTAGAAATTGTGAAGTTCTACATGTTAATTTGATTGTTGATTGATGAAATTGTTATGAATAATTGATTAAGAACTAGGTGTTCATGTTTAGGATGATAAATTTCCAAGTTAGGGATGTTTATGTTAATCAATGAGTGAACTATGGAAATTGTGTTTAAGTTGCTTGTACATTGTGCTAAATTAGTGATACGCACGCAATGTGTTCGATGAAATGCCTAAGTGGGTTTAGTTATGTTTTTTACATGAATATTTATAAGTCGATGTAACTTCTTTATGATAATGACATATGTGATTAGTAGACACTAAATCGTATAGTAAGGAATGTGAAAATAATGTCATGAAAGCTAAAGTATGAAGTTATGACATATAGGCACGAAGAAAGAAGAAGGCGCAAGTCACTCGAAGCCACAAGCATCTCAAGATCGCAGTAAGTTCTTATGAACTTTATTTACTCTACTAGTAGATTCAGGAATGATATTATTTGATACAACTAATTCGTGCAAATTTCCGTTATGGATTAAGATTGATTAGATGCAAGAGTTTATATTGAAAAGGTTTTAAAAGTGATGTTGTAGTGAATACGAACGACCCGTCTAAATGGGTTGAAATGATAAGTGGAATGATTCTTAGAATGTTTATGTATTGACTTGTTCATAACGGGTCAAATGATGTAAGTGTGTTGAATTGAATGGTATGTAGTGACTCATTTAAAATGAGTCGGAAAGTATTATGTTGGATGTTTGCAAATGGAAGTAAACATGTTGTAAAGAAACTTGTCATGTAAATGGGTCGAATAAAGATTGGTAACTAAAGAGTTCGAGTTGTTATGTATTATGGCTAACAAATGTTTTGTTGTTATGAATGATAGGTAAATCCCAAGTTTAGACGTGGCGCGCTCGGACCTAACACACACACGCAACATTGACCTTATGCGCTTCCGGTCCAAGTTGTTTATTTTGAATGGGTTAATTTACCATTTTGTGTAGTAAATGTTAATTAGTAAGTGTCTAGTATGTTAGTAAGAAGTTTAGATTCTAAACCTTTTGTGTAGTTTGTACAAAATGTTCACGGCGAACCTTTCATGGTCTTAACTTTTGTTATGTTGAAAAGTGTCGTAGTATTCTATTAAAATGATTTTGTTAAAAGCAGGGAGAAAAATCCTTAGTACAAACGGGTCATGTCAAAATTTTGTAAAATTGTAAGAATTTTAGGTTATTAGTCGAATGAGAAAAATTTGGGCGTTTCATAACGGACCTTCCGGAATATGACCATGAGTCAAATATGCCCTAATTATCCTTTATGTAGCTTAGATATAGGCTTAGAGGTGTTTGGTGCGCAAAAATAAACTTTTAAGTCAAGCAGGGACTAAAAGTGTCAAAAAGTGCACAAGTTTGCATTTTCGTGCATATCTTACATTCTGAATATATCCGAACGTCCAAAAATTTATGTAATTATTAAAATATTTTATTTTAGTGATCGGCATGATAAAATTCCATTCGTCGCGTAATTTGGAACGTTTTTCGCGTCCGTTCGTGTTTCGTCGTAATTAGACGAACAACGTGACCGTACGGCCAAACGAACCGACATCCGTGATATTTTTGAGCATGTTTTATGTCCCCTATGTTTGGGCATCATTGTGGAGTCTTGAAACGAGGTTAACGGGCCTTAAATAAGTCAGAAATGACATTTAACAAAGTAGAGGGACTGAAATTGCATGTTCTGGAAGCTGTTTTGGCTGGGCTGGGTTGTAGGCGAGCCGCGTAGCCCACACAGGTCATCTACGCGGGCCGCGTAGGACAGAAACAGCTGCAGAACTGGTTTTAGTTGCTGGTTTTTGCTGAAAATGGTTTCCATACTCTCATATCTTGACTCTAGGGGCTGCCCACAGATTGTAAAGGTGGTTTTACACTTGTTGCCATCTGATTATAATTCCCCGACACTTGTCGCGATCCTACGAGGTCCCGAAAAGTATATATAGGAGATGGGTTTCATTTATTTTTCACACCTTTCCTCCTAATCTGCTATGCTCTCTGAATTAAGAGGATCTTGAACTCTTTTGAGAACCTCCCTCAGTCCATTGGACCCTTGTAAGTGTCCTTTCGTGACTAGTTTGTTTTATTTAGCGTTTATAGCCGAAAAGTCAAGCATTTTCGATAAACTCTTTGACTTTTAAACGGTTGAGCCATTGTTCGCAACGAACATGGCTACGTGACGGTAATTAGGTAGGTGTTAAACCCTCATAAGGGTACCTCCTAATTACCACGTTTACTTAGTTAAATTTTTGGGTCAAAATAATTAAAATAAAATTCATAACTATTAATATAGAAGCCATAACATCAGTTTTCTCACTTTAATAACTTGGTAAATATTAGTTGGACATGTCTAAGCATGTTCAACCCGACAATTCTGAGTTTAGACTCGGTTCGGAACCGAAAGTCGCAAAAGTTGACTTTTGCTTTGACTTTCAGTTCTGACCCGATTTAGCTTAGTTTAGATATGGCTTAGAGCTCTATTAGGACCAGGCTATAGATTAGTGTAACCCTCTGAGGTTACACAACTTGGTTCCATAGTTATCCGATTCATGAGCATGCTTCCGTTATATGCCTAAATGTTGACTATAATGCCCTTTTGACCTTAACACGAGATTTTTGAAAATGTGAGAGGACATAAACCTTTATTACTGATTTATAAACTTGTCCTGAACATTTGACATCAGTTTGAGGTCTAGATTAGGAGTTATGCTCAATAGCGTAAATGGAAAGCTTTTTATTAATTAAACGGCATAATTAGCATATAGCCTATTTAAACCCAAATTGGAATACCAAACTTATTACCCACTGATATAAAATAATATTTTGGGATTTTTGAAGATTTTTATTTATTTTTAGGCTGAGCATAACATAGGGTTCTTGCTTTGAATCGGTAATTGTCGGTTTTGCCCTTTTGACCTATAAAATGAGTTTTACATAATATTTTGATACCAAACTTTTTGCTACTGATTTTATGTCATAAATAAAATATTTTGAACTTTATAAACTGATCAAAAACTCAGATTTCCTATTTAAACCCGAAAATCGCTTAAAACCAACTTTTACGCGTTTTAAGCGCATAGTATGAGTTAAAACTATTTTTGGCATATGAAACTTAATACCTACTGATGTTTTAAGTAAATTTATATATTTTAACAGTAAAGAAAAGTTTTAAACTCAGATTCTCTAATTTTGACCTTTTAAGCTTATGTGAAATTACCAAAATGCCCCTACGGTGCATAGTTTGGTTATAAATAGTAAATTTCACATATATGCTATAACCTACTGTTATAACTTATTAAATTAAGTATTTTTACTGATTATATCAGACCTAAAACTCAGATTTATATTTAATCTCTTTTATAAGCTTAAAAAATGACCAAAATGCCCCTACGGGGCATAGTTTGAGTTTAAATTCGTTTTGGGCATAATGGAAAGTATCCTACTGATATCACAACATGTTTAAGGCATATTAACTTAGGAAAACTGTTCATGACTCATTTGGTTACCCGTTACACACTTTTCGCATTCGGTGCGGTTTATGTAACTAATTTGCATAAATTAGCCGAAACGGGTCAAACCTTATCATTTTTATCTCAAAATCCAGAATGTGTTTAGTTTACCCATATTATACAAGTATACAAACTTGTTAGGTCTAAACCACATTCTAATCCGGTCATCGCTTAATCGTGCGTTTTGAACCATATATCTTCCTTTAAAAACTAACCGGTCTAAGTTTAGGCTTAATTAAGACCCGTTAGGAATCTAATAGGTTATAAAAACCTTCGTTCCAGATTAGGAGACCAGTAAAAGCTATCTGCACTTGCTGATTGAATACGGTTGAAATAAATTTGAATATTTGCTCAGGTAAATACTCTTAACTTATTTTCCCTATACGAGCTTGGGATACGGTATTATAATAATACCGCTTGGTCGGGTGTGTAGTCATTTAAATCAGATTGTGATTAATGTATTTACATAACTCGTTTTAATCTGTATTATTTGGTGTATGGCCTTTGGGGGTTAAATGACCATGTCCCGGATATCCTTGGCATCATTCAAAGAAATGGCCACGACCTAAGCACGGGGTGTAGGCATACACCTGACAGTTGCATTATGTAAAAACTGGTAATCCACTTAAAGGAATCAACCTTGTGGGAATTATACCTGTGGCATGTCAGTTAATCATGTTCGGCTCTTCTAACCGGCCCTGACGGACGAAAAATAAGTAAAACTATATACAAGATTATTTTAAATAATTGTCCCAAGTTATAAAAGAACTTTTGTGCCATGTGCATTCAAATTAATTTTTCTTAAACTCTTTTCAAAATGAGTCAGTTAATTTTATTTACCAGTGTAAACTGACGTATTTTCCAAAAAAGGCTAAGTGTAGGTACTAGACGAAATAGGCTGGCTACTCCTGGCATCACTAATCAAGTCTTGCAAGCTCTAGATGTTAAAATCTGTTGAACAATGATCTTTTATCTTTTGATCCACCTGTGGATCCTTTACAGTCCGTTTGTAATACTTTGATATTACTATTTATTCGGTTTGTAATGTGATTCGTCTTTTGCTTCCGCTGTGCATTTAAATTGTGTTGTTAACTATGATTATATCAACTACGTCACGATACTCCGCACCGGGCCCACCGGTAATACGTGGAAATATCGGGGTGTGACAGGTTGGTATCAGAGCCAACATTGAGTGAATTAAACACCAGCCTTTTGTGTTTAATCTCAATGACACAGTAGCACATTCCTTGAACTTCTGAGTCTAGACTTGAACTAGGAATGATCTCATCCCTGTTATATATATACATTGTTTTCAGTTTTATGTATTTTGAATAAGTCGCCAGGGAAAGAAGCCGTTGACGAAAAAATTCTCCACGTCCGAAGCCAAGAAATGCCAAGCTTCATACCACGGCTAGGATAAGTGTGCGACCGGTTGAAGGGAAGACCCATATGGACCTATTCCCAAAAACAATTGAAATTTTAATCAGACTACAGAGTCCATACCGGAGGTCCCTGAGGCTCAAATCTCAAAGTCTGTACCAGTGAAGTCCATACCAGGAGGTCCCTGAGACTCCCATATTGAAGATGATACATGTGGATGCTATTAATCCCTATATTCCTATCTCCAAGATTTTGAAATTCCATACTTGGACTATACCAGTCAAATCCTAATCATGATCCATGTCATTTCATTAACCATTAAATCCATGGATTCTGTTTCTGCTTCTGCAAGAAATCCTGATTGAAATGTTCTTTTTACTAATGTCTCCAGTATCCCTACCATGTACGGTAAACAAAGAAGAGAGAATCAAAATGGAGCAAGGAAGGCATTAGAGGATCTTTTTCATAATATTCATTATCCTTTAAGTCCCTATAAGGACCCATTTCTTCTATATAGTCCCTGTGTGGACATATCTTTCAACTTAAGACCCTGTAAGGGCATTTGCTATTTTAGTCCCTTTTATGGACATTTATTACAATAAGATCCCTCGTGGGCATGATATTTTATTATAAGTCTATTTAAGGACATATTATTTCTCCAGTAAGTCCCAATGAGGACGTGTCTTTTGACATAAAGTCCCTACAATGGCAATTGTTTATTAACATCCTTTCATGGACATGTTATATCATAAAAGTCCCAATACGGACCTATCTTATAGTCCCTTTACGGACTTATACTTTCTTTTTTTAGTCCTTGCATGGACTAAAGTTCCTTTAAAATCCCCGTATGGACAAATAAATTATAAAAGTCCTGATTAAGGCATTAATATAAGTTTCCTGATGATTTATGGAAAGTTTTTATTACATAGGTATTCGTACCGTCCTCTATCAATCAATCGTTCCGTTTATACTCGAATTTTATCGATCAGCTGAAAATTTCAAAAGAATCTTAAAGGGTATAACCTAGCTTGAATGTCATTAAAGACCTAGCTATAATGGTAAAACCTGTTTAAAAGAGATTCAGATCCTTGTTAACATCTGAAAACATGTTAACACTCCTGACAACAGTGATGCGATAAAATCACACTTGTCATCTGTATATGGGGAATTTCCAAACCCCCTTATTTAGCCTAAATGATTAATATGAATCATGGCTAATAAACGTCGAACATGATGTATATATCAAAACATCCATTTGGGATGTATGCCTACGAGCAAAGGTGTATACATGAAAAAGATAGTTTTATTTCATAACTTCTTGTCAAGACAATGAACTATGAAATTTTCCGATCCAAAGGATCATTGATTATGTTTTAAAATTTCCCTAGTGACAAGGCCTCTATGCCATCGAAAAGTCCTTTGGAATAAGCCCTTGTGCTATATAAATTGTCGGTACGACATTGACAGTCGTGACTTATGTCCCCTGTCTAATAAATAGGAAGGATTATATTCTGTTTAAACGCCAAAGATGGTTTATTTAAAAACCAAGGCAAAACATAATCAAATAAATTTAATACTATCTATTGGCCTATGTGGTTTATTTGCACCATGGCTATTTAATCATCATCAAACTCGACGATTCGATATATAATTAAACAAATTATTACTACTTGGTGTGTAGCCTTCAAAGCTTCACCATGACTGATTCAGCTGAAGCTCACAATCACCCATTTGATGAAAATAATAACGCAAGATAGAACTTAACGGGCACCGAGTTACAGGCTAAGTTAGATACAGCCGTAAACAAAGCCTTGGACCGTGTATTAAAGAATCATAAGCAAAAGTGCGATAATACCCCAAATAAGGGTTACAAAAAGGGTAAGGCCGGTTCAAACCAGTCCAAGCCAAATGAGGCAAAACCCAAATGTAAAACCTGCTGGAAGCAGCACTTTGGAAAATGTTTCTGTGAACAGACCAGGGGATGTGGCATCTGTAAGGAGATGGATAACAAGACTCATGAATGCAAGGACTTGAAGGACACCACATGCTATGGTTGTGGCGAAAAGGGGCACATAAAGACCCGCTGCCCAAAGAAGGCGACTAAAGGGAAATGCACTTTAGAGTCACAAGCTAAGCCTTGTGGAATCTGTAATAAAGAAGGGCACAAAACTTTGGAGTGCCAAGACATAAAGGACACAACCTGCTATGGTTGTAATGAAATAGGGCACATCAAAACTAATTGCCCAAATAAAACCATGAAGCCTAAGGAGGCTAAGAAGACCAAAGCTGGGGGGCTCTCAAATGAATACTCCAGAGGCCGTTCAGGATGACAATGTCACAACATGTACTTTCATTATCAATGACGTTAAATAAAACCATGAAGCCTAGGGAGGCTAAGAAGACCAAAGCTGGGGGCTCTCAAATGAATACTCCAGAGGCCGTTCAGGATGACAATGTCACAACAGGTACTTTCATTATCAATGATGTTTATGCTAGAGTATTATTTGATTCAGGTACAGATAAGTCTTTCGTAGACAATAGATTTTGTAAATTATTAAATCTGCCTGTTAAAACTCTAAGCGTTAAATATGAAGTAGAATTAGTCGATGGTACCTCAGAGACTGCTTCAGCAATATTAGATGGATGTTTTATATCCATTAGGAATCATTCTTTTCCGCGGTCCTTGTTTCCGTTAAAATTAAAGGGACTCAATACAGTGATAGGAATGGATTGGTCGTCTTATAACCAAGCCCATATTGTGTGTGATAAGAAGCAAGTAGTTATCAACACTCCTTATAGTGAGCCTTTTGACAATTCAAGGAGACACATGGTACGGATTGCCTAAGCACTTGTTGAATTTGGTATTTAATACCAAGTTTCGAGTATGGAAAACTCAGAAAAGACAAACAGCAGTCGCAATGCTTGAGGGGCGACAAATGTTAACGGTGCATCAAATGTGAACCTCAATGTTAATGGAGTTAATCTCCAAAACTGTAATTAACACAGCTGTTAGAAAGGCTATTAGAAAAGTCATGAAAAGGTTCAAGAAGCCGAATGTTGTTTGCTCTAAAACACATGTCACTGCTCATAAGAGGAGCTTTATTCATACTTCATATGCGAAGAATAAACTAAAAAAAATCATATGTGGCAAGGAGCCCCATTTCTTTTTAGGATATACTTAAAAGTACTTCGTCTCTTGGAAGTCAAGAGACTTCAATAGTAAAAAGGGGCCATCGATTGCAGAAAATTGTTGGATGAAGTAGAAACCATTAGGTGTATCAGCGGTTATGCTAGAAAGGACACGGTGAGGTATGCGTCACAGTCATTCGATGGTAATATCCTTAATTAGTGAGGACATTAATGAAGTCCACAAGAAAGATCCTCTTATACAATATGGGATGGTCCAAGTTTTAAGGACCTTATTAGAAAAACCTATTATCCTCATCACGAGATGGAAAAAGATGAAATAAGAATTTTCAGACTCTCACCATAAAAGTTCTAGACTGTCGACATTATGTTACAAATTTTAATTCATTGGCTGAAATAGTTCCCTATTCCATTTACCCAAAATCTAAGCTTAATGCAAATAATTATTAATGGTTAGCAACGGAAATAAGAGGGCACATTAAGGTTTCAAAGCCTGCTTATTATAAATCCATTATGGATCTACCTCAGCTACTCACGTTATATAGATTATGAAACAACCAGTCAAAGCTGAGTCTGCCCTAAAATTTGTCAAAGATCTTACAGCTAAGTTTAAAAGAATTAAGAATGGAGGCGTTTAACCCTCCTGATGAATGATTAGAGGCAGTTCACATTAATAATGACACCAGATAAATCCATTATTGTGATTTTATTGCTAGGAGATACGTTTGGTTTCAGGTGCTGCTGAGTCTCTCATAAGACCATAAGCTTAGCAAACTTTTAGAAATTTTTCCGTAAGAACCCCAGAGATTAAGTGTAAGGTAAAACTTACAGGCGAAATCATAAGAACCATTTCTTCTGTTCCTGCAGAAAACTTCAGTCGTAGAATTCTAGAAGCATCCTCTCTCTAGGTGTTGTACGTCAGGATATGTAATTGATATCTCTTGATCCCTATCGATTGAGAATACCAGATGGTATGACAAAAGCACCACATGAGGATTGATGTATCTTAATAAGTTCCATAGATTGCTTCCATGCCTGATCAGTATGGAGGTTTAATGCATGGAACCGCAAGGATATTCCAATGGTCATATGGTACTAAATTCAGCTAATGGTATTCAAAGAAGATATCCATAATGGAATTGTCCAAGTAAATGTCTCCGATTAAGGAATTCGTGGACTCGTAATATAAATGTGTCACTTATCTGACACAGACTATGATAGATGAACTGGAGCCTGAGATTTGGAAAATCTATGTAACCTCCTTGTACCTTGGTTATCTTCTCCAAACATTACCATGTTTACCTTCTGAGAGGCAAGTAGAGTTAAGATTAACATCCCGCTTAGGGCTGCAGTATTGTAAAGACTCCACGTTGATTATTGAATAATCGAATCCCTGATTAAGTGAGTTTTAAGATAGAGGTTCATAAAGCCTAATTCATTATTCTGGGAAGTTCAGTATTGTTAATTAAGAAAAACGGTTCATTTTGCGTATGCAATGATTACCGTAACCCTATTTAGGCAACAATTAAGAATCGCCATCAGCTGCCCAGGATCGTCGATTTGTTCGACTAACTGTAAGGATTAGCTATCCCTTAAGATTGGTTTTAAGCTATAGTTGGAATAACCATCTCACCATAAATATGCATTTTTATAATAGATGTTATATAAATATCAAGGCTGTTTCTTTGGAGACCTTGCATAGATGGAGTGTTAAACATCTATTGTTAGACAGAAGATTAGTAAGTCCAATTATCAGAATCTGAAAGTTTCCTTGGAAACAACGAATAAGATCATACAAATCCAAAATCATCTGTAAGTTACCAGTATTCGGCAGAAAATCAAGGATTAATGAAAGTAGCAACCCTCCTAAGTTCTTGTTAAGGAATAAGGTTCAACAAAAGATATCACCCTGGAGGGGTGTGCCAATTTGTTAATTATCAGGCTAGTTAAGCTCTGAATATATAGAATCATTCGAAGGAATCGGATGTATCAAGATCAAATAGCTTATAAGCTAAAACCTATTTAAGGAGCTTGGCGGAGCTCGCAATGCATTACACACTAATGATTTAAGGATATGTTTCACCAATAAGTCGAAAAGCATTATCACATAATGATATGCAGATTTATGATATGATGAGAAACCTGTATCGATTGAGGATCGACAGGTTAAGAAGCTCCAAAAAGGATACATGTACATATTATAGAGGTCAACTTGGGAGCTTGGAGAGGCTCCAGGTATGCTATAGAAGTTAAGCCCATTATGCGAAAAAAAGTACTTGCAGCATTTTAGCAAATCTCAAGGTTGAGATTTCTTTTAAAGGGGTGAGGATGTAACACCTCGTAAAATCACGTCCAATGAGGTATTGACACGTGTAATAAACCCTAATGAAGTCAAACATTGAATTTAAGGGACTAATTTTTTGAAAAATTGAAAAACTTTGATTATGAAAGGACTGGAAGTGTTAGCATACCTAAAATAAGTTTCTAAATAACCTCTTACGAAATTTATATTCACAAATGAGCCACTTGATGTTCGAGTGTAGCCGTTTGCGTAATTAATTGAAAGTTTGCGCAATGAAGGGTTAAAAGCGTCAACATGTTAGTTCTTACCTCTGAGTGACCTTTTAACAAACCGGGAGCTTCATGATATTTGATTATACTCTCGGGAATGCCAATTATTGGCCGTCTAAGGTTTTTTTATGCCTATAAGTAAAGTTACGCGCAACTTTGCAAGTTAGAGGGACTAAAAGTGTCAATATGTTTAATTAAACCTCTGAATGACCTTTTAGCGAACCCGAAGCATCGTGATGTTTAATAATACTCTCAAGAATTCCTAATATGGATTAGATGAGGCTTCGATGCTATTAAACGATGATATGCGCAAGTTTGCGCATTAGAGGGACCTAAAGCGTCAACTTTTGAATCTACGCCTTTTGGTGACCATTTAAGCGATTGAGAGCGTAGCAATAATTAAACTCATGCTTGGAATGCCCATTATGGGCCATGGAAGGCTTGGATGTCATTAAACGACATTTCGCGCTACTTCGTGCGATTAAAGGACTATTTGCCTCAAACTGCAAAAGCATGTCGATTCGTATGGTAACGGACCTTCCGGAATATGACCATGAGTCAAACATGCCCTAATTATCCTTTATATAGATAAGATATAGGCTTAGAGGTGTTTGGTGCGCAAAAATAAACTTTTAAGTCAAGCAGGGACTGAAAGTGTCAAAAAGTGCACAAGTTTGCATTTTCGCGCATATCTTACATTCTGAATATATCCGAACATCCAAAAATTTATGTAATCATTAAAATATTTTATTTTAGTGTTCGGCATGATAAAATTCCATTCGTCGCGTAATTTGGATCGTTTTTCGCGTCCGTTCGTGTTTCGTCGTAATTAGACGAACAACGTGACCGTACGGCCAAACGAACCGACATCCGTGATATTTTTGAGCATGTTTTATGTCCCCTATATTTGGGCATCATTGTGGAGCCTTGAAACGAGGTTAACGGGCCTTAAATAAGTCAGAAATGACATTTAACAAAGTAGAGGGCCTGAAACTGCATGTTCTGGAAGCTGTTTTGGTTGGGCTGGGTTGTAGGCGGGCCGCGTAGGACAACAACAGCTGCAGAACTGGTTTTAGTTTCTGTTTTTTGCTGAAAATGGTTTCCATACTCTCATATCTTGACTCTAGGGGCTGCCCACAGATTGTAAAGGTGGTTTTACACTTGTTGCCATCTGATTATAACTCCCCGACACTTGTCGCGATCCTACGAGGTCCCGAAAAGTATATATAGGAGATGGGTTTCATTTGTTTTTCACACCTTTCCTCCTAATCTGCTATGCTCTCCGAATTAAGAGGATCTTGAACCCTTTTGAGAACCTCCCTCAGTCCATTGGACCCTTGTAAGTGTCCTTTCGTGACTAGTTTGTTTTATTTAGCGTTTATAGCCGAAAAGTCAAGCGTTTTCAATAAACGCTTTGAATTTTAAACGGTTGAGCCATTGTTCGCAACGAAGATGGCTACGTAACCGTAATTAGGTAGGTGTTAAACCCTCATAAGGGTACCTCCTAATTACCACGTTTACTTAGTTAAATTGTCAGGTCAAAATAATTAAAATAAAAGTCAAATGGGTTAGTTTTAAATAAAATTAATAACTATTAATATAGAAGCCATAACATCAGTTTTCACACTTTAATAACTTGGTAAATATTAGTTGGACATGTCTAAGGATGTTCAACCCGACAATTCTGAGTTTAGACTCGGTTCGGAACCGAAAGTCGCAAAAGTTGACTTTTTCTTTGACTTTCAGTTCCGACCCAATTTAGCTTAGTTTAGATATGCCTTAGAGCTCTATTAGGACCAGGCTATAGATTAGTGTAACCCTCTGAGGTTACACAACTTGGTTCCATAGTTATCCGATTCATGAGCATGCTTCCGTTATATGCCTAAATGTTGACTATAATGCCCTTTTGACCTTAAAACGAGATTTTTGAAAATGTAAGAGGACAAAAACCTTTATTACTGATTTATAAACTCATCCTGAAAATTTGACATCAGTTTGAGGTCTAGATTAGGAGTTATGCTCAATAGCGTAAATGGAAAGCTTTTTATTAATTAAACGGCATAATTAGCATATAGCCTATTTAAACCCAAATTTTGATACCAAAATTATTACCCAATGATATAAAATAATATATTTGGATTTTTGAAGATTTTTATTTATTTTTAGGCTGAGCATAACATAGGGTTCTTGCTTTGAATCGGTAATTGTCGGTTTTGCCCTTTTGGCCTATAAAATGAGTTTTACATAATATTTTGATACCAAAATTTTTGCTACTGATTTTATATCATAAATAAAATATTTGAACTTTATAAACTGATCAAAAACTCAGATTTCCTATTTAAACTCGAAATCGCTTAAAACCGACTTTTACGCGTTTTAAGCGCATAGTATGAGTTAAAACTATGTTTGGCATATGAAACTTCATACCTACTGATGTTTTAAGTAGATTTATATACTTTAACGCTAAATAAAATATTTAAACTCAGATTCTCTAATTTTGACCTTTTAAGCTTATGTGAAATTACCAAAATGCCCCTACGGTGCATAGTTTGGTTATAAATAGTAAATTTCACATATATGGTATACCCTACTGTTATAACTTATTAAATTAAGTATTTTTACTGATTATATCAGACCTAAAACTCATATTGATATTTAATCTCTTTTATAAGCTTTAAAAATGACCAAAACGCCCCTACGGGGCATAGTTTGAGTTTAAATTCGTTTTGGGCATAATGGAAGGTATCCTACTGATATCACAACATGTTTAAGGCATATTAACTTAGGAAACCTGTTCATGACTCATTTGGTTACCCGTTAAGCACTTTTCGCGTTCGGTGCGGTTTATGTAACTAGTTTGCATAAATTAGCCGAAACGGGTCAAATCTTATCATTTTTATCTCAAAATCCAGAATGTGTTTAGTTTACCCATATTATACAAGTATACAAACTTGTTGGGTCTAAACCACATTCTAATCCGGTTATCACTTAATCGTGCGTTTTGAACCGTTTATCTTCCTTTAAAAACTAACCGGTCTAAGTTTAGGCTTAATTAAGACCCGTTAGGAATCTAATAGGTTATAAAAACCTTCGTTCCAGATTAGGAGACCAGTAAAAGCTATCTGCACTTGCTGATTGAATACGGTTGAGATAAATTTGAATATTTGCTCAGGTAAATACTCTTAACTTATTTTCCCTATACGGGCTTAGGATACGGTATTATAATAATACCGCTTGGTCGGGTGTGTAGTCATTTAAATCGGATTGTGATTAATGTATTTACATAACTCGTTTTAATCTGTATTATTTGGTGTATGGCCTTTGGGGGTTAAATGACCATGTCCCGGATATCCTTGGCATCATTTAAAGAAATGGCCATGACCTAAGCACGGGGTGTAGGCATACACCTAACAGTTGCATTGTGTAAAAACTGGTAATCCACTTAAAGGAATCAACCTTGTGGGCATTATACCTGTGGCGTGTCAGTTAATCATGTCCGGCTCTTCTAACCGGCCCTGACGGACGACAAATAAGTAAAACTGTATACAAGATTATTTTAAATAATTGTCCCAAGTTATAAAAGAACTTTTGTGCCATGTGCATTCAAATTAATTTTTCTTAAACTCTTTTCAAAATGAGTCAGTTAATTGTATTTACAAGTGTAAACTGACGTATTTTCCAAAAAGGCTAAGTGCAGGTACTAGACGAAATAGGCTGGCTACTCCTGGCATCATTAATCAAGTCTTGCAAGCTCTAGATGTTAAAGTCTGTTGAACAATGATCTTTTATCTTTTGATCCGCCTGTGGATCCTTTACAGTCCGTTTGTAATACTTTGATATTACTGTTTATTCGGTTTGTAATGTGATTCATCTTTTGCTTCCGCTGTGCATTTAAATTGTGTTGTTGACTATGATGATATCAACTACGTCACGATACTCCCCACCGGGCCCACCGGCAATACGTGGAAATATCGGGGTGTGACAGTTTACCCATGATTTATTTATGGGTTCCTTTTCAATTTTCTATATACGTTTTCATTATAAATTACAAACCGAATGGGTTCCTAGGAACCCGGTGTTTGAACATAAATCTGCCCCTATGCATTGTGTATTGTATCATAAGCAAATATATTTGTACTTCTTAAATTTTAAGATACTCATATAAAATTTATTATAATACATAATAGATAACCCCATATAAATAAGTTTTAATCTTTTGGCTCTGCTGAAGAAAAACTCAAACATAAGTTTAAGTATATAAAATTATGGAATAATGGATTTTAATAATCCAAACTATTAGCCGTTGGCCGGTAATGGTCTCAACTTTAAAAATAACCAGTGGTGGTCCTACCTTTTCACATATTGTAAACTAATGGACTTTTGTTAAAAAAAACCTTAATTTCTTTTTGTCTCCCTGTCGTTTTCGGTTTAGTAAAGGTCCATTGGTTTACAATATACGAAAATGTGGGACCAACACTGGTTATTTTTTAAGTTGGGATCGTTTTCGGCCAACGACTAATAGTTAGGATTATTAAAATCCATTATTCCTAAAATTATTAAGACTAAACATAAACAAAGAATTCGGTATGAATACAAAACTTAATAACCCTGAAAACTCGTGCTCAACTATAATAAAGTTTTAAGAGAGAGATATTATAATGAAGAAATAGAGACCAAACTAATGTAAAATCCATAAACTATTTCTTAGCTTTAAATACTATCCAATATAATGATGCAACCCCCTACGCTTTAATGAAAGAAACACATTAGAGCATTCACATCCATTCCACCATATTTTCACCCTAAATTACATTAAAAAACACTACATTTTCTCTCTCTTTTTCAATTAAATAATATTTTTATACATTTATCATTACCTTTTCTCTCTCCTTCACTCACAATCACTTCCAATCTATTCTATTATATATAATAAATGAAAATGATTTGGGGCACTTGTCACTTGATTAGGGCATCCTCAATTCCATTTTCCCACCCAACAGTACCACTCCCCTTTATTCTCTCCTAAAAAACCCTAAATCATTATGTCGCCTCATTTTCTCCTTCAGGCTTTCTCTTTTCTCCAAACCCTAAATTTATTGGAGCTGTAGAATGAGATCCTCAACGGTTGGGTTATCATCTTTCAAACCCGTTTTCCCTAAATTTATGGATTCTGTTTTTCAACAGGGATGTAATGCAATGATTCTTCTTAATTGAATAAACGGACACTTGCTCCTCTCAAAGGGTTATGGAGTGGTTATAACAGCTGATCATGCTAAGGACTGTTATAACTAACCACTGCTCCTTATAAAGACTGATGGACTTAAAGACTGATGAGACTTATCCACTGTTGAAGACAAAGCCCTGTTAAAGACAAGCACTTATGTACCTAAGGCCTGATATTCTACCTTTGTTTATGTTAACAGTGTTTATATGTAATAGTATTTATTACATCAGTGTTTTATACTCTGTTAGGTTGTTAGATGTCATATCACTTCAGTGTTTATATGTAACAGTATTTATCACATCAGTGTTTAAAAGTTATCCACTGCTGAAAGACAACCTCTGTTTCTTCATTTTTCATGTTGACCTGACTGACCAAACGTCAGTGTTTCAATCACTGTTGACATCCACTGATATTGACCTTCAGTGGTTTCCCTAAAAAACAGTCACTGCTCACATTTTTATTGTTGATGTGGTTAATTAATGATAGAATGAAATTATCAAATGAAAACTAGAATTACAATGAAATTACCGTTTTATCTAATTGTTACATTCCAATGAGATAAGAGTTTCTCCAACATTGTTTTGGTGATAAAAATTAAAGTTAAAATAAAAAATAAAAAAACTGTTGATGACAATTTCTTGCATATCAAATCAGTAATTAATGCTTATTTCTTTATCTTTGGACATTGAAAATATGAAAATGGGAATTTCAAATTGACGGTTATTTTCTCTTAATTAAAGTTAAAATAAAAATTAGAAAATTCATGATGACAATTGCTTTCAAATCAAATCAGTAATTACTGATAATATCAATAACTTCTGAAATTCAAAATATGCAATTGGAAATTTAAAATTGACGTTCTCTTTCTTTTTTTTTCCTACAAACGCAACATAGATTCATAAGATTAAAATTTATTCATTTATTCATGACATTAAAAGTCCAATAACTACATAACATACTGAACAACTAAAGTTTAAAATCGAACAGAAGTTGAAGGCATCCGCATAAGATCTCTGGAAAAATGCTGTCTCGTGAACAGGCCAATTTGCAATTCATCAAAACATCTCTTCAGCTCTTGAAGAGTAGCCTTATCTTGATACACTTGTTCCTCGATTTTCCTGACAAAACGCTGCTTTAAATCATCTGATTTTACAGAAGTGAATGACGCCATTTCAATAAACTATATTACTCGACTTTGCTGAAAGTATGATATCTTCGTAGGAAAACGTGATCAAAAACAGGTGAAGTGGCTATGAGTTTATATACTTAATCAATCAAAACGTGTAGATTTAATATAAACATATTGATGTATATTTCAAAACAGCAGTCTTTAAATGCAAAAACCTTTTCAAATCCCAACTTTTATGGGAAAATTATGAAATTAAATACCAAGAAACCCAAGGGACAAATTTTCAAAGCTCAATGAACAAAAGCAGATCATCATAATTACAATTAACCTCTTCATTTACCATGTAGACCGACACTTGTTTCCTCTCTAATGGTTATGGAGTGGTTATAACAGCTGATCATGCAAAGTACTGTTATAACTAACTACTGCTTCTTATAAAGATTGATGGACTTAAAGACTGATGAGGCCAATCTACTGTTGAATACAAAGCCCTGTTAAAGACAAGCACTGATGTACCTAATCACTGATGAGGCTTATCAATCATCTGTTTATGTGCAAACATCTGTTTATGGGCAAACATCTGTTTAAGGTCAAACATTTGTTTAAGGCGAAACATCTATTTATGGCCAAACATCTGTTTAAGGTCAAACATCTGTTTAAGTCCAAACAACTGATATATAAGGCGAAACATCTGTTTAAGCTCCAATATCTGCTTAAGTCTTCTCATATCTTAAAAATTTTGAAAATAGTTAAAACTGATAGTTTTCATTAATCCTTAAAAGTCTGTTATAACCACTGTGTTGGTTTAAAGATCTGATTATTAAAAGTTATCCACTTCTGAAAGACAACCTCTGTATCTACATTGTTCATGTTGACCGTTGACCACTGACTGACCACAATCAGTGTTTCAATCATTGTTGGCTATCCACTGATAGTTAAAAATCACCCACTGTTTTCATTTTCACCACTGTAAACCAATGATATTGACCATCAGTGGTTTCCTAAACAACTGTCATCCATTATTCATCAGAGGTTGGCACGTGGTTAGTACTTAGCTTTCAGATCTTTGTAATCGTTGCCACGTCTGCATTCACTTTTTCACCATTATAAAACCCTGATCAAAACCCCAAACAGGGCTTTTCACTGTCGAATCGAATTCAAAATTCCTTTTAAAAGCAGTTATCATCAAATCACTTCACATTGCTCATCTTCTACCTTCTCTCGCCATTACCTGCAAATCACCATGGCTCTTCCACTCAAATCTCCTCATAACTACCTGTGTATACTTGAAAAACCAAGTCAAAACACAACCTTTCACTCCGTCATAGATACTCTCTCCTCATCAAAGTACAAAATGTTGTTGACTTGCAACCTCCCTATCTACATTGAAACCTGTGACACCTGTGCCTCTACGACCATCATACAAATGCAAATCCAATGAAATCTTGTATTTCATTCTTAGGATTTGTATAAATATGTGTATCATTTGCACATATCAATTCTTGTTCGATTTCGAGCTTTAAATCGTTTTCTGGAAGGTTATACGCGAACTAATGCGTAAATATTATCATTTTAACGCAACAAACACCCTGTAATAGTGATATAGGCTTAACATACCTTAAATAACCTTTACGTAACTTAGAAATATTTTTTGGAGAGTTTGGTGTGTCGAAAACAAGTTTATTCGATCGTAGGGACTAATTGCGTCAAACTGCAAAACTATGCCGATTCGTATAGTAACGAACATTCTGGAACTTGATCATAAGCTAAAAATACGTTAAATATCCTTTACATAGCTTAGAAATAGGCTTTGAGGGGTTCGGTATGCTAAAATAAACTTTTTGATCAAACAGGGACTAAAAGCGTCAAAAAGTGCATAAGTTTGCATTTTCGCTCATATCTTACGTTCTGAACATATCCGGACATCCAAAAAGTTTTGTAATCATTAAAATAATTTATTTTAGTGATTGGAATGCAAAAATACCATTCCTTGTGTAATTTGGATTGCTTTCGCGTCCGTTCGAGTTTTCGTCGTAATTAACCGAATGACGCGACCGTACGACCAAACGAACCGACATCCGAGATAATTTCAAGCATGTTTCAAGTACCCTATGCTTTAACATCCTTTTAGAGCCTTGAAAATGGGTTAACGGGGTTTAAACACGTCAAAAATGGTATAAACGAGCTGTAGGGACCATTTCTGACAATTTTCAAAAGTTGTTGTCTCTGGGGAGGGGTGGCGTCACGCGACGAAGCTATTTTTGAGTATCAAAACAAAACACTTTTTTTTTATATCAAACTTGTTTTCTAACTTAGTTAAACATGTTTTAACATGTTTAGCTCGTCACTTTTAGTCTAGTGCTTGTATATGGTCGTAAGATAAGCGGTCTTAACAACCGCTTAGACTTTCGAACCCGGCCCGTTTGGTTGATCATTAGGATCCGACCAAGCATATATTGTGACCATAGTTGTATAAGGAATAACCTTCCAAGGTTATACCTTATGGTCACTTAGTTTAATTAGTTGTATGATAGGTAGTTTATATGCCTTAGGAAAATGACCAAAATGCCATTTTCATGCATAATTTAATTTTAAGCATATATAATTTAACTTTTGTCACATAAACTAATTATGCAACATATATAAATATGTTAGGGCATACAATACTTGTCATAGGACTAGTTAGGCGTCTCAAACGCATTTTCGCGCGAACGACGCGTTAAAGTAGCATAAGCTACCTTAATGAGTCGTAACGGGTCGTAAGCACATAGGATAGGTTCCGATTTAGAATGTAGGATTTGTTAAACCATATCACATGAGTTCCAATGCTCATTTGGTTTACGAGACCTCATTCTACCCGATCTCCCGATTTAGATGCCGATTGTTTAATATAGTGATTCCATACTAGGTGCCACTTGATTCCTTGATTTTCGAGCTTTGTTAGTACACTTAATCGAGAATACTTACAATCTCAAGTGAGTACATAGTCCCCTCTTTTACTGTTTTCAAATGTTTTGGGGTGATACATATGTGTCGATACGCTATTTTCATGATTTCGACTATATGATACACATGCATATTACTATCTTTTGAGGAATTGAACTATTATCCATGATTTAAACACTGATTTCCAGAGTTTGTTAGAACGATTTTTTCATTTATACTGTTATTTATACATTCATTAACAATAATCAAGCCGATTGGTAGTACGATATAGCGCTATAGGACTAGACACCCCATTCCTGTTGTATGGAATGTCAGAAACCAAATTTTAACCAAATAGAATTTGCCTTTGTGGTATTTCTATAGTCTCTAAAGTGTAGTTTGATGCACTAAGGTTTGAATGTATTGCTAAATCGCGATTTATGGTATATTTCAATATACTACTAACGTGATACTGTTTGCTAAAGCATAATTTGGGGTGATACATATGTGTCGATACGTTATTTTCATGATTTCGACTATATGATACACATGTATAGTACTATCTTTTGACGAATTGAACTATTATCCATGATTTAAACACTGGTTAGAACTATTTGTTCATTTATACTGTTATTTATACATTCATTAACAATGATCAAGCCGATTGGTAGTACGATATAGCGTTATAGGACTAGACACCCCATTCCTGTTGTATGGAATGTCAGAAACCAAATTTTAACCAAATAGAATTTGCCTTTGTGGTATTTCTATAGTCTCTAAATGTAGTTTGATGCACTAAGGTTTGAATGTATTGCTAAATCGTGATTTATGGTATATTTCGATGTACTACCAACGTGATACTGTTTGCTAAAGCATAATTTGATATGCTATTGTTTACTAAAATATAGTTTGATATATTACCAAACCACAATGTAGGTATGTTCCGACATACTACCAACGTGATATTGTTTACTAAAGTATAGTTGATATACTACCGACATTGTTATTACATAAACTAAAGTATGTGTTGATATACTACCAAAGCATAGTTAATATGCTATTTTCAAACCAAAACATAAGTTGATATGTTATTTACAAAACCAAAGTATAATGTATTATACTACCAATGTTTTTCATTCTTAAACCAAAGTATACTTGTGATGTACTGCTGAATCTATTATTTTTGAAACTAAAGTATATTCTAATATACTATCTAGGTAACTATTTCAAAACTAAAGTATATTTGATATATTACTCATCCGCTTATCTCAAAACCAAAGTATATTTTTGTATATATTATAATCATTTTACCAAAACGACGCATTTTAGAAACAAAACTTTTACAAGGATTCATGGCTATTTTTGAAAACATAAAACCTTTTCTTGTGTTATCCAAAGCCATGAATCTAATACACAAATCCTATGTTACTCACATGCATTTTTATGCTTACGTACCTATTTTCACATATGTTTCAGATGCTGCTATGTGATGATTGTTGATGCATGCTACACATAGGATGGACTTGTGCCTTGCGACTTTAAAATTTGAGATACAATTATTTGTATTTATTTGATTTATAATAAAACAATGAGTTCAATAATTCAATCAAACGAAACTATTTAATCCATGGTTGTGAAACAATGATTCTGTTACGACACTCCCCGACGTTTCCGTCACGATTTGTTGTTTTACGTGGTCGCAGTGTGACAAAACCCTACGTGATTTCTGGAAAAATGCTAAAACAAAGGTTCAAGACAAAAAGCCTTGGGCTATTACTTCAACAGTAGGGGGAATTCAAGTGGAAGTCACACCACAATCTATCTGTGAAATTTTTGAAATAAATGATCACACAGGTAAAAATTCTTTCCCAAAGGCTAATTACCAAACTGATTTCATTGAGAGAGGGTATGAAGACAAAATGAAAAAGGATACTTTGTAAAAGGGCAGTTTTCCATCTGCCATGAGATTTTTATTTCATACCCTTCTCATGTGTGTTTCAAATAAAACTACAGCTTTTAATGATATACCATTGAAAATCCAATACTTGGGCTATGCTATTATGGCAGGAGAAAATTTTAATTACTCCCAAGAGATTTTCAATGACATGGTTAAAAATGTTTATAATATAAAAGAAAACAAAAACCATTTTTACTATTTCCAAGGTTTCTAAGATTTTACTTACAAAAGAAAATTCCAAAAGATAGTGCACATGTGCTTGTCAAAGGAAATCCTTTTCAAATAAACAGCCTATCTACTGAAACTTTCATAAGGCTGTCAAAACCTTCCAAAACACAAACAGAGAAACCTGAGCAGAATTTAGCTGAGACAACCTCTGCTCCTCAGGCTCCTGCTGTTGAGCCCACTGCTCTTGGTGATCACAGCAGCACAACCCCTGCTGTGAAACCCACACCAAAACCCACCAAAAAGCCAATCAAGAAAAAATCTCAAAATCCCCCAAACCCTCAAAAAAGGTTCCTCTGGAAGATGAGATCCCATAGATAATACCTATGACAACACAAAAGTCACCAATAACCAATGTTGCTACTTCCTCACAGCAGATTGAAGAAAGATCTCAACCTGAGCCTAAAATTCCTCCTGCGTCCCCTCAAAAGGATCAGGTTGTATCCATAGGGACACCACATTATGAAGCAATGGATTCAGTTGAATCTATCTTCCACAGCCCAGCTCCCGGGGCAAATTCTCTTTCTACCTCTATCCTCACTGCACAACATCCACTATCAATGATACCTCTGTTGGATGTACTTGATATAGCCCAGACACAAATCATTTCTTCTCAATCACCTGTTAATGAGAATATACCACAACAAGTGACTGAGTCTGGTGTCTCTATCATGGCTAACCCACCAACAGTTGAGGAGGCTACACTGCAGGAATTACAAGTAATTCCTGTCAGTAGTTCAAGTGGAGCAGCTACTACAGGTGGTGAACCCACTGGTTTACACCTGGACAGTAGTTTCATTAGTGAGACTCCCTTGAAGGCAATTTCTTCTTTGGGAACCATAGTGTCTACTGGTGTGTATCCTTTATACACTGGTAACCTTAAAATGGTAACCTCTATTGAAGAAGGAAGTCCCCAATACCGAGAACAAGGGGCATCAGTGGATGACTTTTTGGAAACTTTTCATAAGTTAACTGCTGATACAACCACTGCTGGTGGGAAATCAGATGATCCCATTAAATTGGGTGATGGTTTAAAATACAAGGAATTAACGGAGAGGGTTGATAAACTTGACACATCTGTTGCAGAAATCAAATCTATGATGCAACAGTTGTTACAAGCTCAAAAGGCTACACTGACTACTGCAACATCTGTAACATCTGCTCCATCCCCTGCTAAGCTATGGCATCTGTTTCAACCTCTGTTTTACAAAAAAAAAAAAGTATGCAGATCAACAGTATGAAGTTCAGCTTCAAATGGTTAGAAATGTCATGGAAGCTAGGTACAAAGATACTCAAGTAGATATTAAAGCCATAAAAGCTCATTTGCTTCAAACCACTGGCACTGCTCATCCTTCAATCATTTTTGTTGAAACCCTTGATGATGCCAAAAAGGGGGAGAAGGGTAAAAAGGGAAAAGATGGTCTATACATTAAACCGGATCCAATGTCTAAACTGGTTGTAGAAATCCCAAGGCCAGATGGTTCCAAAAAGGTTGATGAGACTCAAAATGCATTTGCTGCATTAAAGGCAAAGATGAAAGAGTCAATGGAAATAAAAGGGTCTAAAAGGTTTGAGCAGGAGAATAAAGTTTTAATGGAAAAGGAAGAGCAGGGTACTTCTAAACCTAAGGAAGAGCAGGGTATTCCTAAACCTAAAAGAAGACAGCCTACCAGACAAGTAAGCAAACCCAAAACCACACATTCCAAAACCACCAACCAAACTCCTCAAATCCCCAAAAGTTCCTCTCATCAAACCTCTAAACCAACAGATGTTAAGACACCTGTTGTATCAACAGTTGTTGATACTTCAGTGGTTTCAACAGATGTTATCCCAACAACTGCCATTACCACTTCATCAACCAATACTCAATCCACTGCCATACCAAAAACAACATCACCACCACAAAAACCACCTGCCAAAAAGCAGAAGACAACAGTTGACACATCAACTGTTATAGTGACAACAGTGGTTGAAACACCAGTTGTTTCAACAACTGTTAGTCAGATACCCACCTTTTCATTAACCACCATTCAACCACTGCTATACCATAAACTACATCACCATTGCAAACATCACCTGACATAAAGCAGAAGACAACAGTTGTAGTGTCAACAGTGGTTGAGACACCAGTTGTTTCAACGATTGTTAGTCAATCACCCATCACTTCAAACATTTCTTCACAAGCCATTGTCCTTTCAGTTCTGAAAACTCAAACAAAAACACCTTCTCCCAAAAAGATGTATACAAGAAAAAGAAACTTTCAGGTGCATGATGATGACATACCAGCACCTGTTCCCATTTCATATGCACATTTAAATGTCATCAAACCTCAACCATTCATTCCACCAACCTTAGCCAACCCAATCAAAGATCCAATAGGTCTTCAAGGATTTGATCCTGCTGATCTTGTACCAATTGCTTCCACCTATCCACTAGAACTGCATGCAGTGAAGAATGAAATGAAACAATTCTACACAGTGGATGATCCTTCAAAGAGAAAATTCCCATCTCTTGCAGGTTTTAGAAATCCTAAAAACATGGATGAATATCTAAAACTCAAAGCAAAGCAAGCTGAATTTAGAGCCAAATATGAATGCAAAGAGCAGGGTGATAAAGAATTAGAAGACTATGCAAGAGACCTGAGTAAAGAGATGTCTAACCTGCCTCCAGATGCTGATTTACATGTGAATCTGAGAAAAGATCTCATAGAATTGATCATAAGTGGAAAATTTTACGCTGCCAAAGCTGAACAATTCCAAGACTGGCCACTTGTTGCTCTCAAAGCTGAACTTAAAAGAATTAAAAGAATAAAAAATGATCCAGGTATGAAAAGATCAGCATCAAATTGGAGCAAATACAAAAAGACAATTGCTGATCTTACCTTGGAGTATAAAAGGAAGAAGCAAGAGTTGGTTGCAGCAAAGGTTGGTACAACCAAAGCGATAGCAAAATGGACAAGGCAATACACTGATGAGGCTTATGAAAGGCTGAGAAAAAGGAGAGAGACAGATCCTAGCCTTCCAAAGAAGCCTGAATACAAAGACAAGAAAGCTGATGATCCACAGCAGCAGGCCCTTTCTTTGAAGAACTTCTCAGGAAGATTTCTTATGAAAGAGGCCCTTCAAAGAATGATTGCAGAAAATCAAGACTCAACAAAATCATAAGATTCTGATTGAAGACTAAAGTACTGCCCATTCAAGGACTGATCACCTTTGAAGAAAGCACTGATGCTTAACATCAGTGCTTAGATTGCATCAGTGGAAAGTGAACCAGCAGTACATAGAAGGAGTGTCTATGTAATCAGTGGTTGTAAGTTGTTAGGAGGTACAAGAACAAACATTTTTACAAAATCCCAAATCACCCGATCATGTAAGTGCATTGAAGTAAAAGTGGAAATGATGTTATTCATGTGGTTCTGTTTCGCTTTTATTTGACGTCTAATATGGGTTCATGATATAATCCTGTGAATTGTAGACATTTTTGTTGAATCCAATTAGATGCTTGCTGTAATGAGGTCGTATTAATAATAAATAATTAATATAACTAAGTTTCCCGAGCCCGGGAAGCAATCCCGGGTAATAACCTAGTATACAGATGAACAGTAACATTTTCTCTCTCCTCCACTCACGGCCACTTTTTATACTTTATATATTATAAAAACCTCACTCACACCATTTGGTGGAATGGATGTGAATGCTCTTAGTCATTTCTAGGTGTGGAGCTATCCCACTTGATAGAGACATATATATCTTAGAGAATAGATAGGTTCGACCCAAAAGCTTTAAATAACCATAGACTTTTAAAATTCTTAGTTATAACCAATGACAACGGAGGAGGAGGATAGGGAGTGGGAGTTCCCCCACCGGAAAAAAAAACCAGAGCACCGTAATGAAACGCAAGAAGGGGGTGAAACAACAACCTTTTACATCACTAACCTGCCAAATAACTGTTCCGTGGGGATGTTGTGGAGAGAGTTCAGGGTATGTGGAAGAATGACAGACACATATCTTGCTAGGAGAAAAGAAAAGGCTGGTAGATATTGATGCAATTTTCTTTGTAATCGAATTGGATAAATAAGAACAAGCTGGAATCGGACTTTTATTCAAATCAAAACCAAAAACTGAGTTTTTCAACAGGAAAAGAAAACTATTTAAAGACAAACCATATCCCATAACTGAAGAAACCAACTAAGAAATAGAAACACAATCAAACATAAAATTAAAAGAAATCATATTAAAATAATAAGTCCCAGCAAGATTCCAGTTGTGTGTTGCGCAAGGTGGGCCTTAGCCTGGGCCTTCAATCAGTTCTGATGCATGTACCGAATTACTAGCTGGACCCGTAACCGGGTCGGGCGCTACTGCATCATTCTCCTCCTCTTCGAAGGGACTCGTCCTCGAGTCAAACGGGTCATCTATTTCTGGAACAAATGGGGATAAGTCGGCTACGTTAAAAGTGGCGGATACATTATAATGACTTGGCAATTCAAGCTTGTAGGCATTGTCATTAATCCTCTCAAGTATTTTGAAAGGTCCATCTGCTCGCGGTTGCAACTTGCTGGCCCGTCCTCCTGGAAAACGCTCTTTACTAAGGTGAACCCAAACAAGGTCACCTACCTGAAAAACCACCCTCTTTCGCCTGATATTAGCCCTCCGTTGATAGACAATGTTGTTGTTGGTAATTTTGTCGCGGACCTGCTCATGAATCAGTTTAATTTGCTGGGCCCGTTCGTCACCTTCGACACTGTAGTGCTGGATAGCAGGAAGCGGGGCAAGGTCCAAGGGCGTGAAGGGGTTCCGACCATAGACAATTAAAAAGGGGCTCATACCTGTTGATCGATGGGAGGACCGGTTGTAGGCAAATTCTGCTTGAGGAAGCACAAGATCCCACTGTTTTGGGTTAGATCCTACTAGGCTGCGCAATAGATCTCCCAGACTACGATTTGTGACCTCCGTTTGACCATCACTTTGTGGATGGTGAGCACTACTAAAATTGATGCGTGATCCCAATTTCCTCCATAACGTCCTCCAAAAATGCCCAATAAACTTTACATCGCGGTCCGATGTCAATGTCTTAGGAATACCATGCAAGCGCACGATCTCCTCGAAATACAAGCGTGCAACTTGGCTCGCGTCATATGTCTTGGCACACGGCACGAAATGGGCCATCTTCGAGAAACGATCGACCACCACCATTATGGAATCCTTTTGTCGTTGGGTCCATGGAAGACCCATGACAAAGCCAAGACTTACATCCTCCCAAGGACCATCGGGAACCGGTAACGGGGTATAAAGGCCTGCATTTGTGTGATGGGTTTTGGCTATATGACATGTTGGACATCGATCAATAATTCGTGTAACATCCACACTCATTTTGGGCCAACAAAATCGTTCCTTCACCAACTTGAGTGTTTTGTCTCTTCCAAAGTGTCCTGCTAACACCCCTTGGTGGCCTTCTAAGATGATGGCATCCCGTAAGGAACATCTGGGAACACATAATCGATTACCTTTGAATAAGAAACCATCATGGATGGAGTGTCCTTGTGTCGGCGATGCTTGGCAAGCTGTCCATAATGATGAAAAATCTGGGTCGTCGGGGTATAACGTGCGGAAATTATCAAACCATTCAACCCGTACCTGAAGTGATGTTAAGAGGGCCCGCCGCCTACTCAAGGCATCAGCAACAGTATTGGTAGACCCAGCCTTGTGTCGAATCACGAAGGAAAACTCTTGTAAGAACTCGACCCATTTAGCATGCCGAGGATTAAGCTTATATTGACCCTGGATAAACCGCAAAGCTTGATGATCTGAAAATAGAATGAACTCGGCATGGAGAAGGTAATGGCGCCAATATTCCAGACTCCGCACAATCGCGTAGAACTCTTTATCATAGGTGCTATACTTTTGCTTAGCCTCGCTAAGTTTTTCACTAAAGAACGCGATAGGACGATGCTCTTGGCTAAGGACACCCCCGATTCCGGAGCCCGAAGCATCGCACTCAACCTGAAAGGTTGCTTGAAAATTGGGTAGTGCGAGGACCGGGGCTTGTGTTATGCATTTCTTCAATTCCTCAAAAGCTTTTGTGGCTGCAGGAGTCCAGTGAAAGACATTTCCTTTCATGCAATCAGTAATGGGACCCACAATGGAGCTAAAGTTCCGAATGAACCGGCGATAGAACGATGCTAACCCGTGGAAACTCCGAACCTCATGCAACGTGGTCGGAGCGGGCCATGTAAGAATTGCCTCAACCTTGGATTCGTCCATCCGAATCCCCGAACCCGAGATATGATAACCCAAAAATAGCACCTCAAATGATAAAAAAAAAACAACATTTCTCACTATTAGCATAAAGTTTTTGCTCCCTCAGAATTGAAAAAACTTGCCGAAGATGGCGAAAGTGCTGCTGCAAGTCGGTGCTAAAAACAAGTATATCATCGAAGTAGACGACCACACATTGACCGATTAGAGGTTTAAAAATATGGTTCATAAGACGCATGAATGTGCTAGGCGCGTTTGTGTAGGTCCCTTAATCACGAATGGATCGTACAAGACTGTTAATCTATCAAGGGTGCGGAATCCCCTTGATTGATCTTCAAACACAGAAACAAGAGTATGTAGAAGAAACAAGAACCGAACACACAAACACGCAAACTTTCAAATTGATCTTCTATGATTATCAAACCCTTTGAAGCGTTTTACAATCACTAAGATCTACAAGAACCTAACAGCCGATTTCTGTTTTGTTCTTAAGCTCTCACACTTGAATGCTCTCTCTAGTTGTCTATCGTGTCTTATTGTGTCTAACCCTATAACTCAAGACTAAGGCTGTTTATATACACACAGCCAAGACTCGAATTGGGCTTTGCCCATATTACATTTGTCACATGAACTTGGGCCTAATAGACTTGATACAAACTTGGACTGATTGGGCTTCATAGAGCTCGTTTTTCTTTAAGTCTTCATGATCCAATCTTCTGTTTAATATCCAAAGACCAATCCAAAGCTGTTGTCATATAACATGCACCAACAGTTTGAGAGACCAAATGGCATAACCATCCACTCGTATAATCCATCCCTTGTTTTAAATGCGGGTTTCCATTCATCTCCGGGCCGCATCCGAATTTGATGGTATCCACTCCGTAAATCAATTTTAGAAAAAATCTGAGAGCCGTGCAACTGATCTATAAGGTCTTCAAATCGGGGTATCGGGAACCTGTATTTAATGGTTATTTTATTAACTGCTCTGCTATCAACACACATCCGATACGTCCCGTTAGCTTTAGGGACGAGAAGGGCCGGGACTGCACAAGGACTCATGCTTTCACGGATCAGCCCCTTGTTTAGAAGTTCAGTAACCTGTCGATGTAGCTCCTCATATTCCTTCGGATTCATACGGTATGCGGGTTTGTTTGGAACGATGGATCCGGGCATAAAGTCGATACAATGTTGGATTTCGCGTACCAGGGGCAGGCCCGCGGGTATTTCGGTAGGAAACACATCTTGAAACTCTTTTATTAGTGGTTTTATTTCAGGCGGAAGGTCGGTGGTTGTCGGGTTGGCTTCGGCTATAACCATGGCGAACATAAATGGGGGTTTTGGTTCTGTGGATCGAGTAAAATCCAAGTAAGCTGATTTGTTCAGTACTAGCACTTCTGTTGTTGTTTCCCGAGCTTCAAGGGGGGGGGCAATGTCACACTTACACCATCCTTTTTGAAGGAATAAGTATTTAAGAACCCGTCATGTCGAGCCCGCCTATCGTACTGCCAAGGCCGGCCTAATAGGATATGGCACGCATCCATAGGCACAACTTCGCACCACACTTTGTCAGAATAACGGGCCCCGATACTGAACTGGACCAAACACCGATGGCTGACCTTTACCACATTACCCTTTTTGAGCCACGTCAGTTGGTAGGGGTCGGGGTGGGGCTCGGTTTTCAGTCCGAGTTTCTCCACCATTGTCGTTGCTACCATGTTTTCACAGCTGCCTCCGTCGATAATAATCGTACACACTTTTCCTTTGGCGGTGCACCGTGTGCGAAAGATGTTATTGCGGAGCCAAAGTGTATCATCCGCGGTTTGAACCGGTGCTGCACTAAGAACTCTTTGAGCAATCAGGGACTCGCCCTTATCCGGGTAAATAATTTATGTTTCTTCTTCTTTTGTTTGATCGTCCTCGGTATCGTAATTGGGTGGCAAGTCTTCTGTGAGCGTAACCAACTGAGTATTTGCACACTCCCTAGCGAAGTGGCCAAGTCCCCCACACTTGAAAAATCGGGGTGCTCGGGACGATGCAGGGGTGGTGTTGGAAGAAGGTTCGGCTTTGATTGGGCCGACCCGACTTCCGGTGGAACTTCCCGATGGGCCCCGTGGAACCTCAGCTTTGATTGGGCTGGGTTTGGCTGTTGCCATCTTTCCCTTCATTTTTAGTTGCCTTTCCACTTTCAATGCTAATTGGCAGACATCATCATACGTCCAATAGGGTTGCAATTGCACGATGTCGGATATTTCAGGCCGTAACGCCCCCAAGAACCGAGCAATAACCTGTTCGTCTTCTTCTTCGGCCCGGCCCCGCACCGCATTCTTAACCTGTCAAAATCCGCAATTAAATCCTCAACGGTTGATGACCGTTGGGAAAGGTTATGATAATCTAAAAAGGCTTCTTGACGATAATTAGGGGGTAAAAACTTCTCACGTAAGAGTTTCTTCATCTTCTCCCAGGTGGCCACCTTAGATCGCCCTTCTTGAACCCTCTTTTTTTCACATGTTCCCACCATAAAGAAGCATATTTGCGAAGTTTGATGGCTACGAGTTTTACCTTGTAATTGTCGGGGATGTCGCGGAGGTCAAAAATTATTTCTACTGTGTGAAGCCAGTCAAGAAACTCATCCGGTTGGGCCCTACTGTCGAAGTCAGGAATTTCAATCTTGATTCCCAGATTTCGCAGTGGGTCGGGTTGTGGTTCCCGACGTTCAAATGGGTTCCAATGATCGTCCCTTGCTAACGGGTTGTCTGGTCCGACCCTGTCATCCCAGATGGCGGGGTCGGTTTTCGTCTCTTCATCGTAGCGATCCCCGTGCTGCAACTCGAGATCCCGGATCCGTTGTTGTAGACGAGCAATCTCATCGATGTCACGTGGGTCGCGTCGATAGTCTTCGTTGCCTCGGTCGGCGTTTCTACGAGCTTGTCGATGAGCACGTCTTCCACGTTCCGCCATAGCTGTGCTCTGATACCGACTGATGCAATTTTCTTTGCAATCGAATTGGATAAATAAGAACAAGCTGGAATCGGACTTTTATTCAAATCAAAACCAAAAACTGAGTTTTTCAACAGGAAAAGAAAACTATTTAAAGACAAACCATATCCCGTAACTGAAGAAACCAACTAGGAATAGAAACACAATCAAACATAAAATTAAAAGAAATCATATTAAAATAATAAGTCCCAGCAAGATTCCAGTTGTGTGTTGCGCAAGGTGGGCCTTAGCCTGGGCCTTCAATCAGTTTTGCTGCATGTACCGAATTACTAGCTGGACCCGTAACCGGGTCGGGCGCTACTGCATCAGATATTTTGCCTTCATAAGATTTGATGGCGTGAAAGATAAAGACCGGATGGTTAAAGCTCTGAGTGCGGTGGTAATCGGTGATTAGCAAGTAAAGGTAAATGTGGCCAAGTTTATGAAAGAGGTAGGTAAACAGATGGGTTACAGTGACAACTCCTGGAACATTAGGAATAACCATGGCTCCGGAGTATATGTACATCCTACCAGCCGAAGGTCTGGAAAATACCTCCGTTAAACAAACCGGCATGGTTAACAAAAACGAACCCAGTTGGTGAATCACGTAGAGAGGATATGGGAAGTAGTAGGGCTGAGATCGGTAGAGTTGTCAAATTAAAAACAAGGAGTATCTAGTGCAGCGTTCATGGAATGGTTTCTCGATCATCGGTACAGTAAAAGATGCTACCCGTCAACGTAGATTAGATGATTTGCTCTTAGCTATAGATATTGAGGAGGTTTTTATCAAACATGTGGGTGGTATGCGGGTAATGTTATCCTTCCCTAGTCATAGATTTGCCAATACATTCCTGCAGGAGAAAAAAGATTTATGGTCTTCATGGTTTACTTCACTCAAAAGTTGGGAAGGTCAGCAGTTACGGTATGAGCAGATAGCCTGGTTAAAAATATTGGGGGTTCTAATTCATCTAGGGGATAGTGAAGTTTTTGACACAATTGGCAAAAATTTCGGGAATATAGTGCATGGGTCGGTGGCGTCGATCTGTGATGGAAATCTGGCTCAAGAAGTTGTAGCGGTGGTGTTGTCAGACGAGCGGAGGGTGGAAGAGAAGATTGAAGTACAATGGAGGGGGAATAGATTTCCAGTTTGAATTATCGAGTCCGAAACAGAATGGAACCCGGACTTCATACTCAAGAACAAAGATATAAAGGCCGGATCGGACCTTGAATGCAACATTCAGAAGGTTGTTAATTTAGAGAAAGGCACAACGAAAAAGGTTCATGATAACACCAATATATGGATATAGAAGATCAAATGGAGGAAGGGGAAATCATTGAAAATGAGGAGAACTCGGAAACAATCCATGGCAGTCGGCCGGAAGAAGTCACCTGTAAACCGCCGGTATCGGAATATGTGGATGGGCAAGTGAACAAGCAGAATACCGTTGCATGGGGTAACGAACAGTTGTCAAACAGTCCCGAGGTCGGCTCGTGGGAAAAATCATGTGGTGGGGAAAACTTGGAGAATACAATAAACATAAATGAGGAGAGAGAAAAAGGTGGGGTAGCGCAAAATAATATCCAGGTAATTGATGACCAGGTGGATAACATTATAAGGGTTGGGCCTAAGTCACAGTTAAATGGTAATTTGGGCTCAAATAATGTAGCGGACAATGGTGGCCCATCAACAATTGGGAATGATAGGCCAGTATCACGTAAAACGTGGAGAAAGGATGAGGGACCTAATTTCACCATAGATCTGAATAATCCTCCCAGTCGCCCTAATATTAATTTTCCTCCACTGTTTCAAGTCTCATCCCAAAATAATTCTAGGACGAGTTCGATTCATGATGGGGCGGTGAGGAACACTAGAAGACACCGAGTTCCAATGGCAAATCGGGGTTCTCAGATGAGCGATGTGTCTAATTTCACTTTAAACTGCACATGTACGACACCGGAGGATTGCAATTTGGAAGAGGAATTACAAGTAATTAATGTCACTGAGGTGAGTAATACTATAGCTTGGGTGAGGCAATTGGGATTTTTATGGACGGGCAAGAAAAAAATATGTAGGAAACATTTTTAAAGGAAGGTGAATTAAACGGAAATCAATGAAGATTTTATCGGTTAACATAAGAGGGGTGAACGAGGATCATAAGATAATTGCTCTGGGTGATTTAATTAGAACAGAAAAAGCTAAATTTGTCGCGGTTCAAGAGACTTTGGTAAAAGATGGTAGTAAAATCCCGGTGAACAGGTTGTGGGGGAAAGGGGTGGTGGAACATGGTTGGCTTAATTCGGACGGTAGGTCAAAGGGCATATTATGTTTTTGGGATCCTGCTTTCTTTAAAAAAAAAAAGATAATTAGGAACCAAAACTTTCTTAAAATTACAGGAACATTACCAGAGGGGGTGGTAATTCATTTTATAAACGTGTACGCTCCACAAAACTTGAATCAAAAGAAGGAGTTGTGGAATGCGATTTCCGATCAAATTAGGGATATGGAGGAACTGTGGGTAATTATGAGAGATTTTAATTCGGTAAGATGTCCAAAAGAACGATTCAATACGGAGTTTGTTCCAGCCTGTGCGGAGGTGTTTAATGACTTTATTGATGACAATGGGCTGCAAGAATATCCTATGGGTGGCAGGAAATTCACATGAGTGGGAGATGCGGGGGATAAACTAAACAAGTTAGACAGGTTACTGGTGTCGCACTCTTATTAGAACAGGTGGCCGGATGCTACAGTAATGGCATTACCAAGATGCGAATCGGATCACAATCCTGTAACGCTCTCAACATCGGTAAGAAACTTTGGTTCAATTCCTTTCTGTTTTTCTAATTCGTGGATTGGTCGGGAAGGGTTGGATGAGGTGGTCTATTAGGATGTACAAGATTCGGTGGTAGTTGGTGTAATACCTCAGAATTTTATATAAAATAGTACGGCAACACTGTCCAATCAACTCTCAAATACGCCACAATGTTGGGCGAGAGGGACTAACTGTGTAAAATAGTGGAAGCATGGATGTGGAAGGACTAAATATGTCAACATGCAAAATTTTGGCATCCGAGTGACCCTTACAGACCGCAAGGCTTAAAGCCTTACGGACCGTAAGGCTAATATTTTGTTGTTATTGGCAGTCGGTTACGAACCGTAAGCTTTAATAGCTTACGGACCGTAAGCTTTAATATCATATATCATTTAATAAGAAATGCAGATCTAAATTATAAAGATACTTTTGTATTTATTGACTAAATATTTGTAGAGAAATTGGATTTTAATAATTACAATTAGACTTTGTTGGCCATTACAGATCCCACATTTGAATATTCTCACTGACACTCTAACCTTTTAAGTAGTGTGTTTTCAATGCAGCTCCATTGAAAACGTCTTGAATATGAGATTTAACCGTGAAAACGTCTTGAATATGAGGTTTAAAGTTCAAATAAGAATGAGTAGAAGAAGAATATGAAGAAGATGATGAAATTGGCTCTGATTTTGCTTGAAATCGTTTGAATCTTGCGTCTTCAATCCTTGCAATCAATCTCCCGCTCTGATACCACTTGTGGATTCGTGTTAGGATCGAGTCCGTAACTTCGTTGAATGTGTAGGTCACGTATCTTGTGCGGAATCTAAGTACGTGAGTAGATCAAACACAAGCAAGCTAATAAACACTGATTTCTATTACTGATATAACAGTTTACAACCGTGAAATCAAATGACAAGAGTTTCCCCTCTATGTCTCAAAGATTACCAAATGAACAAGACACTACATTTATTTATACTATCAGTAGATCCGCAACTATATACCTACAGACGGACTTGGTTCGTACGAACCCACACAAGAGGATGCACTTCATTATAACGAATCAACTTGCGCATGAACATGTCAACTATTCAAGCGGATCAGGGTGAGCGGATGTAGAGTTGAAATAAGCCTGGAATGCGCATATGAAACATGATGACGTCAGCTGACATCAGCCCTATATGACTGTACATTCGTGTGGATCAACCTTGTTGATCCGTGCAAACCTGGCCTTGAACCATATGATCGTCAGGTACGGTACGTTATTGACACAAGCAATAAACATATGCACTCACAGACTCCCCCTTGGATATTGCTGCAGTCAATCTCGTAGCTCTTTCCTTCACTCTGAGCCTTTGACAAACTTTGACAGAATCATCACCACAGACTCCCCTTTTTCTCTAACAGACTCCTCTTGGATCTGCGTTCTACTTCAGCTTCCCCTTTCGATAGACTCTCTTTCCCCAGGCTCCCCCTTGCTTTAAACTTCCGGCTTTTAGTACTCTGGATCGTAACCTGGCTTAAACCATATAACAATTCAACATACACATGAGAGAATTATCTAACCACCTTAGGATCGAGAAACCTAGCTCTTAACACAAATATTTAACAGATAAAGCTTTTTAGGTCATCCAGGATTTGTAACCTGGCTCTAATGCAGGAACAAATTACCTGGCTCTCTCCCCCTATCAAATAACTCTATAAATTTGACATTCAAAGAATCCAATCACCATGAACCCTCTCAGATAATCTTCCAAGTCCAAATTAATGACCTTGGAGATTTCACAAATTGTTTTTGAATTTTTCAATTGAAAACTTCAAGTTTCAAATTAATGAACTTGTTTATTTTCAGAGACATGTTCAGCATACTTAGATTTTGAAACTCAGTTTTCCAACACGGGTTGTCAAAACATAAAATATAAAGAAAAAACAAAATCTTTTTGTATTTTTACAAAGTTTATGCTAAAACACTCTGAAAATCTTTTTATGATTTTTGTATGTGATGAAATGCAGTAAAATAATATTTACAGACATATTTTTGTTTGAGTCCGCGTCAGAGGATCATATCAGTTTATGATAAATCACTAGCACTGTGGACCTTTTATAGACTTTAAGCTTTAAAGGATTCACTTAGAGTGTCAGTATACTGATCCACTTAAATTTTTACACAAACTTCAATTGATTCAAGATACGATATTAGAGTTTTAAGAACTTACTTATTCGCGTGTCCCCCCTCAGAATACACTCCCGTATAAAGATTCCCTAGACTCAGTCTTACAGGTGAATATACCTAAATGATATCTGTCTCTAGGTTAGTGCGAGGCCTTGAGAGCTCAGGTATGAACTTCCATTCAGTCAAAGAGATGAAGTCTCGACTTTGAGGTGTGTTCCACTTAGGAATCTTCTTTACAACTGCATTTTATATATATATATATATATATATATATCTCGATATTTTCTCAATTTTTATGCAGAGGGAAAGCTTTAAGCGCAAAAGCATTATACGAGGTCTAGGCCATTGCTGACGCAAAATCAGAAGACCAAGTATAATACCCCAGATATCAATAAGTATAAAGACCTAATATCTCAGAATCAGGCAACCTCTCAAACGAAATTTCAGAGTACTAAGTCCATATATCCGAGAGATGTTCCCCACGCGATAAGAAAGCTATTGATTTTATGTTCATATCTTGAAATCAATCTACTAATTGTGTAAAAACCTACTGGCATATCATCAGTGAGACCGTTTATCACATTTTAACTTTTCATTTCTTTAGCATGTCGTGATTGTCTACTAATATACTATCATTTCCACTTTTTACACTAACTCTTTTCGAAATTTTTCATGTTTTTGACATATTCAAATGTTTTTGTATTTTCAAAATTTTTACTCCCCCTAAAATCCAAAACATTTAACGAATTATTTGACAAACCGATGCAGATAGCTTCATCTCACTAGCTTCATCTCGCTATCCATTTTCTGCTTTACAGACTCTTTTTAGTATAAAGCACCCTATGATTTACAACACATTAATATTTAACAGTTTGAAAACCGTTTTTCAATTTTGTTTTATCATGTTTGTTCAGCTGTGAGGGTTTCGGCGTATTCAATCAGCATAATTTTTAAAATTTTTTATTTTTAACAATTAAAAAACAAACAATTTTTTTATGTTTTTTGGTTTTTCTGTTTTTCTATTTTTTAGGGTTTTTGATTTATGTTTTACAAAATACTTATTTACAAAACAAACCAAACTTCATGTTTTTCATCCACAGGAATCTTCCTCCCATGCTAGGTTGCTCTGCTCTTTGTGTTGACATTCAACTGTCTTCAGGAGCACCTGCACAATCATCTTACTCAGTTGCTTGAATAATGCAACTCAGGCCTGTTTGACCTTGGGTATTGTAACACAATACGAATCATTTAACTTCAGAAAATCTTTTTCATTTTTAACAAACACTTTTTCTTTCTTATTTTCAACCTTCATGGTTGAATCGATTTTCCTTTTATCACTCACAGAAGTCTGTTTCTTAACCACCCAAATTTGTCTTGTTGAAACATTTCTTTGATAAAATCATGAATCATTTTGAACGTTTCTTTTTGACAAATCGGTTTTTGGTTTCCAAATTTGTTTTGGTTTTGATAAATCATCCTTTGGTTTCCAAATCTGTTTTGTCTCAAATTTGGGTGTCTTTGGCTTTGGTTTCCAATTGGTTGACTTCTGTTTCACAGCCTCAGATTGTTGTTTCTTCCGTTCAACATCAACAGGCTTCAGATGTTGTGGACATTTCCGACCAGCATGTCCAACTTGTTCACATTTAAAGCATGTTTTCTTTGAAACATCTTTAGCCTGTTGTTGTTGCTTCTTCTTAGCATAAAATTCCTCATTAGTCTGTTGACTAAATCGGATTTCTTTCTCTTCTTTAGAACTTGTTCCGTGAACAAAGTTCATCTTTTTTTGAAAATTTGACTTTTCAGCTCGTTTTCTTTGATTTTGTTTCCTTTTATAACCCAACCCGGCCTTTGTGTTTTTCTTTTTGTAACCAGGTTTGTTATAAAAAGTTTTCTTGCACGCTTTTCCGGCAAATTTGTCAATTTCAGATTTCTCGATTTCTACCAATCTGAAAACTTTGTCAGTTTTATCCGCAATCACATTCTGAATCGAAATTTCAATATCTGAGAATAACTTGTCTGATCTAATCATGTAATATGCCAATATTATTGAATCATCATTCGTATTTTTCTCAGATTTTGAATTCTTAAGATAACTTTCAAGAAAACTTTCCTCATTTTCATCCTATGATTCAGACTTATCATTTTTGGTAGAATCATCTATATAAACTCTTTCAACGACCTTACCTACCACCTCTGAATCACTGACATCATCATATTCAGAGTAAGTGACATCAATGTTATCTGGCAATTGATCAACCATGTCGAAAGCTTTTGCCACCTTCTCGTCATCATAGAATGTAAACTTTTTCTCAAACGGCGGTGGAACCTGATGATTTTTCTGAACCAGTTCCTTTCTTGTTTTTCTCAAAATTATTATCATCCGGTTTTATGTTGAAAATACGTTCAAGATCATATGAAGAAGCATGATAACTATGCAATTTATTATTATCTTTTTCTAATTCGGCCATATTACGTTTAAGCTCAGCGACTTCATCAATATATTGATTTACAACTTGTTGTTTTATTTCATATTTGTTTTTAAGTGTTTGTGAGATTTCTGAATATTGTGCAAGTCGAGCTTGAATACGTTTCATTTGGCTTTAAACATCTTTATAAGCTTCTTTTGTAATATGATATGATGTTTTCATCGCATCATATTCCTTTTTCATTTCTTGAACAACATTTTTTTGTAAATATTCTTCTCTCACTGCTGAACACTTTTGTTTCAAAATTTCATTTTCATTTTCAGAAACTTTACATTTTTGTGTCAGCTCTTCATCTTTTTGTTTCAAAAACTTTTCATTTTCAATCATTTCTTTACATTTTTCTTTGAAAATTCTTTCGATTTTAGTAAATTCAGCATTTCTGGATTTTAATTTTTCATCTTTCTCAGTACAGGCACTGCATGTTTCCATGCATTTCCTGCACTGCTCAAGTTTATCATTTATTTTACCATAACTTGATAATTCAGAAGATTTACTTTGAATTTTTACCTCACTTTCATCTGGCACCTTAGCTTCTTTTTCCGTCTGCTGTTGTTTCTTGTCAATCACCTGCTGTTTTTCATCAACAACTTTCTCTGTTGTTTTCTTCAACTTCTCATCAGTCTTTTCCCGAATTTCGTCACCAGCTTTCTCTGTTATCTTCTTCAGATTTTCATCAGTCTATTCTTGACTTTCATTACCTGCATTTTCTGTGGTCTTCTTTAACCCATCAACCAGTTTCTCTACATTTTTCTCAAGTTTTTCTTCATCTCTCTTTCTCAGACTTGCTAACATCACTTCTCTGGTTTTCTTCTCCAAGTTTGGAACATAATTTTTATCCTCAAATTTCTTCGAGTAATATTCTCCAGAAGTAGGAATGACTTCAAATAGATCTTTAAAAACCACCATACTTGAATCTACTACTAGATTTCCTTTGTAATATGTGTAACACTCTCTTTTCTTATCCCATCTACCGGCATTTCTAGCTTTATCGTAAGCTGCTTGCATTTCATCCAACTTGATACATGCAATCGTTCTTTCTCTCAAAGTTTTCTCTCTGACAAGTTCAGATTTCTCTTCAGCAACCAATGCAAACTTTTCTTTTGGTAGATACTTATTCCAATTAAACCTTTCATTATCTTGAATCGTCACTAGAGCTTGTTTCTTCTCTCTTGACGATCCTTCATGAATCTGCTTTTGATTCGACTTTATCAGTTGTTCATTGGTTTGATGATAGATTGCTTTCTTATAATAGTCATCATGGAATGGATTGATATTTTCATTCACTTCCCGGTTAACACACTCTCTCTTGAAATGTCCTTTTTGCTTACATCGGAAGCATGTGACCTTCGACTTATCAAATCCCAGTTTAGTATTCGAACCTTCAAGACATTGTCTGCCGGTAATATCCATAAATCGTTGTGCCCTCCTGATACCACTAGCCAAGCACCATCTGATGTCGATAAGTTCCATTTCTTCTGGATCGATCTGTTCATAGTCTTCCTTTATCATTTCTGGGTTTCCAATTCTACCTGCTACCAGACTTTCATACGATTCCAGAATTGATGCTAAGAAACTCATCTGTTGCTTAGCTCCATTGATACTCATATTCGGAGAATTTTTCAGCTTCAAGGCAATGTTGCATTAAATCTCATCGGGATCTGCCTTGTTTGATACCGAAGAGGAATGAAAACCATAATCATAACTTGAAGAACCTTTTGGTGAATCCTTTGACTTTTCAACACTAAAGGCTGTACCAATCTTTGATGATTGATTGGTTGAGAGTTAGTTTCCTTTGTAGTAAAGACTCACATTCTGCTGATAGTTTGAACTACTTATTTTGTTCTGTTTTTCCAGCTCCAACTCATGTCCCTCCAGCTTTTCAATCAACATATCTAGGGTGATTTCTTCAAACTTTGAATCATTTTTCAGTATCATGACAAATGCCTGCCAGTCATCTGCACGCAGTAACGCTTCGATCAGTTTGTCAATGATTTCTTCACTGGTCTTTGTAATCCCGAATCTTTCATGTTCAATTTTAAGATGACAGAACCTTTCGATCATTTGTCGCACATTCTCACCCTTCATACAATCAAACAAATCAAATTCTTTCTTCAGTAAAGATATCTTGTTTTTCTTGATTAGCTTTCCACCTTCAGCTTTCACTCTTAAAGCTTCCCACACAGATCTTGATGAACTATCATGTTGAAGTAATGCAAAAACATCATCCCTGGTTGACTGTTATATCAAGGCTATCATTCTTTGTTCATCAGAAAATGTTTTTTTATCTTCCTTATCTAAATTGACAAGTGGAATTTCTTCATTTTTATCATTTAAAGGTCTTTTATATCCGAATTCTAAACAAAACCAACACTCATGAGCATATGCTTTCACCCAGTTAATGAACCTATCCTTCCACCGGTTATAATCTTCAATATTATTAAGTTTCGGTGGTTTTGTGTTAGTTTTGTACAAGTTATCATGTTTCAGAGTTTCGGTAATAGCTTTCGAAATGTTTTTCGGTGCGGATGTTGTTATTTCGGATGATTCAGAAGTGAACGCATTGTAAAACTCATTGTAAAATTCCTCTACTATGATCTTGAAGTTTAGAATTACCTGCAAACAATCAAACAATAACTTAGATAAACTTTGAATAACAAACACTAATACTATCTTGGTTCGCGCGGATGGAGAGTTCCAGATTCGTGCGGATGCACTGATCTCGGTCCGTGCGAATGAGCTATCCAAACAATAAAACTGATTCTGACTCGATTCGTGCGGATTGACTAGATGTCGATCCGTACGAATGAACTAAGATCCAAATTTTTCACACAACTCTTGATTCATTCTAATGAACTATTCTGGATCCGTACGAACATGCATAACAACAACAACTTTGATTTTTCAAAATTCTAATTTCCAGGTTCGTTCGAACGGAGACTCAAGTAGATTCGTGTGAATCTACATGAACATTTCCAGATCCGTTTGTGTATATCTAAACACACACAACCATGTTTTTCAATGATTTGATAATGATTTTGTTGAAATTTTGATCTGAAAATTTGTAGGATTGATTAAAACAGATTTTCGCACACTATGTTTGAAAATCAGACGTTTTTAACCGTGAAAACGTCTTGAATATGAGATTTAAAGTTAATGAGTAGAAGAAGAATATGAAGAAGATGATGAAATCGGCTCTGATTTTGCTTGAAATCGCTTGAATCTTGAAATCGCTTGAATCTTGAAATCGCTTGAATCTTGCGTCTTCAATCCTTGCAATCAATCTCCCGCTCTAATACCACTTGTGGATTCGTGTTAGGATCGATTCCGTAACTCCGTTGAATGCGTACATCACGTATATTGCAGAATCCAAGTACGTGAGTAGATCAAACACAAGTAAGCTAATAAATACTGATTTCTATTACTGATATAACAGTTTACAACCTTGAAATCAAATGACAAGAGTTTCCCCTCTATGTCTCAAAGATTACCAAATGAACAAGACACTACATGTATTTATACTATGAGTAGATCCGTAACTATATACTTACGGATGGACTTGGTTCGTACGAACCCACACAAGCGGATGCACTTCATTATAACGAATCAACTTGCGCATGAACGGATCAATTATTTCAAGCGGATCAGGGTGCGCGGATGTAGAGTTGAAGCAAGCCTTGTCACAGCCCCCGACCCCACCCTGGGAGCGGGAGCGGTGAACCAGTCAAATGGTACCGGTGTTTATTAAATACGTAGCGAAAATTTTTTTCATTAGGATCCTAGTTAGGAAATAATTTCCAAGTTTATAAAAACACCAACTTTTAATATTAAATAAATGAGCTCAAACTCATATTCAATTCAATTGTTTTATAGGGATAAACCTAAATAAATAAAACATAAATTTCTTCTTTTATTCAGGTATTTATAGCCACTTTATTTAAGCCTTCAGTGCTCCATAGCTGCCTTCTATTATCTTTACAGCAATTTACCTGAAACGCGTTTTGAAAACATTTTATCAGTAATAAATACTGGCAAGTTCATTCCATTTTTATAAAAATATATTGTTATACTTTCCAGCATTAAGGGTTTTTATATTTGTTTATATTTACCCAAAACTCAATCAATATTTGTCACATGGTGGCCGTTCCGATGTGACAATGGTCATATCACTCATTGGCTAAGTTTCATCCAATAGTGAAGTTTATCAAGTAATTATATCTTACTATTATTCAAAGGTATTTGTCACTAGGCGATTCCTATGACGGTGGTCATATCACTGTTGATCATTCTCTCAACTAGTTCCTGTGGTCGTATCACTGTTGATCGTTCTTTCAACTAGTGACTGTGGTCATAACACTGTTGATCATTCTCTCAACTAGTGTCTGTGGTCGTATCACTATTGATCATTCTCTCAACTAGTGACTCTAGTCATATCACTGTTGATCATCCTCTCAACTAATGACGCTTATCAAATAATGTATACCAAATTTCACATATCGGTAGTAATTATAACCCAACTATACATGTATAGTAATAGATTACTTGTTATATTAGCTTATAAAACTATAATTTTATGTAACATAACAGGGGTTAAATCTCATAGATTTAGAGTAAACTGTCATTTTGGTCCCTGAGGTTTGGTCACTTTTGCCACTTTAGGCCAAATTTGAAACATTTTGCATCTGGGTCCCTGTGGTTTCACTTTTATTGCCATTTTGGTCCAAAAATAAAATCAAGTCATATTTCTCAAATTAAATCCTGGTATTTTGTCCTTTTCCTCAGGGGCAAAATGGTCATTTCTTTTTATCTTATTTAAAGCTTTTATTAAAACAATAATATTTTATGGGTCCCACCACACCCCCACCTCTTCTTCTACCTCTTTTCTCTATGTATCTCTCATTCATAACAACCCCCATCCATCACCACCTCCACCACCAACAATCTCCACCACTGCCACCATTTATTTTGCTCCTTTATGATATACGCATCCAAGATCAGACTAACTATATATTTTTACATACCTCGTACGCTGCGAATCTTCTTAATGAATTGCTCAGCAATAATGCCTGAACTAGGTGAACTAAATGGTCCCCGTACACGACTGATGGTACCGAAAGCTCTAATTACCGCAATTTTATCATTGCCACCAGATATTCCCACAGTCCATTTCTTAACTTTTGAGTATTTCCTGGAAATAAAGGAGTCCATAATTTATTTTGTGCAAGCGTTCAACAGAGATGATACAATAGCACTCTCAAGTCCCCTCTTGCGTCTTCCTTATCAGGTATATGGTGTCATAATACTGGTGTAAAGTAACAACTGTAAAAGAGAGCTCATTAATTGTAATCAACAATCGGGAGTTTTTTCTCTTCTGCAATGCCCAATTTTTTTTCAACATAGATGTAACCTGAAAAGGTTACACATTACCGCAACATATCTGAAATGGTATATTTACCATAAAAGGAAACGAGAATGAGGTCTATTATGCACTAAAACTACCTTTGTAAAGATGGAGAAAGGGCGTGACGTTGAGCAGTAGTGGAAGTGGAGATAGATGGTGGCGGTGGTGGAGGTGGTGATGGATGGTGGTTGTTATGGAGGAGAGATACATTATAGAGAAAAGAGGTAGAAGAAGAAGTGTGGGTGTGGTGGGACCCACAAAATATTATTGTTTTAATAAAAGCTTTAAATAAAATAAAAAAGAAATGACCATTTTGCCCCTGAAAAAAAAGGACAAAATACCATAATTTAATTTGAGAAATATGACTAAATTTCATTTTTGGACAAAAATGGCAATAAAAGTGAAACCACAGGGACCCAGATGGAAAAGGTTTCAAATTTGGACTAAAGTGGCAAAAGTGATCAAACCTTAGGGATCAAAATGGCAGTTTACTCATAGATTTATTATGTCACCTTATACATTTAATATTATAATATATCTAACATAATCTTATATACATTATAAGCAAAAATTTTCAATAGTGATTCTTTAATATAACTAATCTTCTTTTAGACGAACATATATATTCATTAATTTCCTGGCCCCATAATACTATTTGAAATATTAAATATAACTATTATAAAAATTATAATAGTTATATTAAATATTAATATTTATTTCAATATATTACGGTGTTTAACGGTTTGAATGGGGTCAAGTATTTATTGTAAACACACAATTAACTTTATGATGTGTATAATATATATATATATATATTAACGTTAGGTGTACGTATTATTAAATATTGATATATATTGTATTCTTTGTATATTACTATTATAGAATATATTAACACCTAAATATATATCACTATTATAGGATATATTAACAGTGTCGTGATTATACTGTTGATTCATTACATTTTATATACCCATCATTTAAATTTATTTCATTCATACATTAAATTTATAAGATATATTTAATTTAACTTATAATAAAAGACTCTAAATAATGCCACATGGCATTCTCTCATTCAATTTCATAAATTTTATTTATAATTATTTAATTAATTTCTTTTAATATTAATATTAATAACTAATATATAAATATCATTTATTTTTATCCTTATCTTTATCCAAGATTAATAATAACTTCAATTTTGCAATTTAGACCCATTGTTTTTTTACTTTTGACCCAAAGTTTTTCATCTTTTGCAATCTAATCCCAACTCTTTTTTTTATTTTCAATTTTGGTCCACCATACTTATCATCTTTCACAAGTTTTTTGTTTCTTTCTAAATTTTGTGAGTTAATGCACCGCAACATGCGTGTGGGGTTCAACATTTTTTTCGTATATTTTTCCCGTTTGACTGATCCATCGCAACACATCTACTTTTCTCCGTTTAACAAGTTCGACCAACGTGCGGGTCATGAATTGACTTAGTTATTTTTTTCTAAGTTTTACGTTTCAGTTTAATTTCTCTGCAACGAGCGTTCGTGATTCAAAGATTTTAGGTCTGCTTTTCGCTCGGCGTTATTTTTTCGTTTTTATTTAATTTGTTTTACGAGCTTTTCCGGTGTTGGTGGTCGCTGACAGTGATATAACATTGGTACTACTTGACACAGTTTTACAACAACCGCTGCAACGCAGGGGCTTAATACTAGTAATTTAACATAGTAATGTAAAAATAATATTAGTTATAAGCTATTGCTACCAGGGCACAATTCTCACGTGCTTGTGGTCATGCTACTATTGGCTAACTATTTGTCCAATAGTAACGAGTGTCAAGTAATGTATACAAAACCCTACATACCGGCAGCTATTGTAGAATATAAAAACTTAATCACTGTAAGTACAACTGATAAAAATTTAGGGTTTTGCAAAGCATTTTTAAAGATGAATGTATCACAAAAATGTGATAAAAAGGAGAATGACTCACTTTGTAACTTTAGGGTTCAACTACAAGCCTCCTGGTATAATCTTGGGTATAACTCCTAAGCTATTAATAAAATATATAATGCACTCATGATTAGTGTAATAACCCAATTCAACTTTATCAATACATCACGAGACAGAACCCCAACATAGTTTACAAAGCATAGCCTTTATCAGGTAGCGCTTTGGCATCAGTTGCTGGTTTCAAGATCAATCGGGCAGAGTATCGAATCAGTGATCAGGGGTTAATACACTTAAAACGGGACAGGGATTTAGAGTATAATTGGTGATATACCAAAGAAATATGGATGTAGAAGGGACAGAGAGATATAGCGAGAGAAGGAAGGGCAGAGGAAGAAGTGAAGTGCAACATCTTATTTATACTCAATGTCACTTGGAGCTCACGAAAACATTATGATTCCGTCTAATCAACAATTACATCGTACACACGTTGGAATAAATCATTAAATGTTAGTTTTAGTTATTTTATTATTTTATTCTTATAATTAATTCAACTGCTTCACTCATTTATCGCTTATAACTTCTTTTATATGACGTTTTATAATACGATGAATATGTCATTAGAACGAGAATATTTTTATCTACATTTTGACCTAAGTTTCATTAAGAACGAAGTAAGGTCAAATATAATGTATTTTTATAATTAAATTATTAAACGGATCCTATGTTCGTCTAAATATCTTATATTTCTAATAGTCAACTTACCCGTAATCTACCCGTTTAATAATATAAGTTTTATATACTTTATTTTAATATTAAAAAAATGAAAATGTTACAAGCCTGGAATGCGCATATGAAACATGATGAAGTCAGCTGACATCAGCCCTAATATGACTGCGCATTCGTGCGGATCAACCTTGTTGATCCGTGCGAACCTGCCCTTGAACCAAATGATCTTCAGTTTGAACATTATTCAACCTTGTCTTGATCATTTATCAGCTACGGTACGTTATTGACGCAAGCAATAGACATATGCACTCACATTTTCAATATCTTTACAGCATGTCAATGCATGGTGTAACAAGCTAATGTATCAACGACAAAATGAAAGACATGCAAGGGCAATGTCTTCAAATGATTATCGCTGGATAGTTCACCCGTCTAATTTTTTCAACATGATAATTGAACAAGATAATGAGGCGTACGGATACGCAATGTGTCTAAACGAATTCTTCCTCCATTTTGGGATGTTGATATTGTACACTTTAAAAATTTTACATTTAATCATATCTGAATGACTTTTTGTCATAATTAATAAATATAGATATTGTAAATATTTTCATAACTAATCCCTCTCTACACTTATATAAACAAACATTTGTGCAACACTCAACTTACATCATCACTCGTTCCAAATGGATGAACGAGAACACAACATTCATGTTCATTTTCATTTTCATATCCACCTCAACGTTGAAGAAGCCAACCCACCAGCGTCTCATAAACTTGACCATCGCAATCATCATCACCATCCAAACACTGGTCAAGAACCAACACTTAACAATATTCTTAAACAATGTGATTGTTACTGTCACCGTCCCACCTTGTTGCAACCACCTAACCATCGACAGCAACATTGTCCCTGCAACTGTCCACTTCAACAGCCAGACACGACAGCTGCAGAAGAAAAGGCTGAACCAGAATTGGATTTTGAAAGTTTTTACGATGAACTACGTTTTGAAGCTTATCGTGCAGAAATGGAAAAAAGGAATAAAGTTCAATTTAGATGCAGAAGACCACGCCTCTTAATTACATCCAGTCCTTAGAATATCTATATTACTTTAGCATTAAATCTAGTACAATTTCTAGTTTTTTTTTTAAATTGTTATCAACAAAATTTGTAATTTTATTTTTTTTAATTCTGGTCCTTATTTTTTTTCCGTTACGTATTTTGCAGGTTTACATACCAGTAGTGCAGAAAGAAAACCACTGGTTGATTCTAAAGACAAATATGTTGTCACTAAAAATAAATGTTTATTTTCCCAATAATTGTAACTTAACTCGTTGCGGAGATTCATTTTGCATACACAAAAAAATACATTAAATTCTTATAGAATTTGACTTTGCATTCATATGGTTTCTGGCCGTATATTGTAAGGGCAGTACTCGGGAATAAACGATACTGCGGGCTTGGAGTTTCCGGGAATGGTGTGTGGCCTGATAACAGAGGTCATATTGGCCATAATTTTGGTGTTATCATATGTATGATGATGGAAAATCTTGTTCAAAGTCGTTCATTGACATGGGACGAAGGAAACATACAGGATGCTTGTGTCAGATACAGATGCTACATGGCAGATGAACTCTACGCCGACCGCACACACTTAATAATATTTGATGGTTGTGTGTATGCATGTAAAATAATTAAATCAATTATAAGTACTAGTTGGTATTGCGATTAAATGGATTTGTTTTGTTACATGATTTTCTATATTAAAATATACAAAAAACAAGACTGTTATTAAAATATTAAAATATACAAAAAAAAAACAAAACTATTATTAAAATATTAAAATAGACAAAAAAACAACAATATTATTAAAATTCTGCTAAGTTGTACGACGGAAAGTCGTAATTAGATGGACACTCAGTACATTGTTTAAGATCAAATCTTTCTTTCCCTTTCCCTTTCCCTTTCCCTTTCCGTTTCCCTTTCCCATTCTCTGATGCTTTACAACAATGAATTTGTGACGGCATAGGGTTTGGACAAACGTCCCGACGATGGTCGTATGATTTACACCGGGAACAATATACCTGAGTGGGTTCTTCCCCAAGGGATAAGATTCGGTTGTTTTCTCGAGGACGACCAACTTGAAGTTATAAGGCCTTCTAGTATCTCCTATTCAGATTTTTGAGGAAGATGATTAATCGCTTCTTCATAGGTTTTTTTGTATACTTCGTTGGAATAACACGGGAAAGCATAATGACTGCAATCAGTTTCACCTAAAAATCTTGAAACAACAATCATATGCCCACAGGGTAGACCAGAAACTTGCCAGACACGGCAGCTGCATAATCGATTCAAAAAATCAACTAAACCCCTCTTGTTCCCGTCTTTAACATCGAAAGTGTTTACCCCGATGCCAGCAACAGTGCAGGTTCTAGACCCTTCAATTTTCTTTACAATTTTCTTCTGTGCCCACTGAGTAAGTAAGTGTTTATCCTAAAGACCCTGCAATCGGCGTTCATAAAACCATTTTTGTACAGATTGATGGAAGAATTCTATAAGTTGTGTTATCGGCATTTTACGTGGGTGTCTAGATAAAGAGTTAATAGACTCCGCACTGTTAGATGTCCTATAATGATACCGATTGTCAGGACAATGCGCTCTTGCCCATCTACCAAACCCAATACTTGTTAGAGTGTGACATATTCTAGGAATGGCAAGACATAGGGCGTTGAACGACTCACTAAAATCAGACATCCGATAAGATTTACATGTCTTCCACCACGACGCCTCGTATTCTTTTTTTATTCGACGGTAAATGTAAGTTCATCATTAAATGACGACAACACAACCCGTGATAAACACGTGGAAACACATTTCTAACAACTACGTGTATAGAATTCGCCCTATCCGATATGATCGCCATATCTGGTATTTCACCAACACACTCTCTGAGCTTTGAGAGAAACCATGACCAAGATTCACCATCCTCTGATTTTCCTATTCCATAAGCGATTGGTAAAATATGGTTATTTCCATCCATGTCAACCGCTAAAAACAACGTTCCTTTAAATTCACCTTTTAAGTGGGTGGCATCGATGATAACGATAGGTCTTAGATTAAACGTAAAACTATGAATCTGAAAATGAATAATTACAAAATAAGGAAAACATCGATTTAGTTTAACAAAGACAAATAAAAAGTAAACCGCATAACTTACCGCAACACCTATCGCGACAAAAACCATTTCAGACCGACTATCTTCGTCAGTCAAGATGTGAGTAACGGTTCCCGGATTTGAACGCTCCAGATTGTAACAGAAAATTGGTAGTTCCGCAAAGGAATCTCGGCTTGTTCCTTGTAGAAGATCTAGTGCATGGCTTTTTCCACGCAAAGCTTGAAGTTTTGTTATCTCAACCTGGAATCTTTGTCTAAAATCTTTGACTATCTCTTTGCAACGACAGATTCTACCGCTGTCTTTTAATGGTTCCTTTAAATAGTGACCCAAAACCTTTGGGTTTGCCTGACGAAGATGTGGGTTTGTTAGCGTCTTCGAACAGGTGTGTTTATCATTCATATGTTTAACAAAAAATAAACTACAACCAGGGATACTGTATGCCCTAAATCGCCACTCACAACCATCACCCAGACATGACACTTCGTATCGTGTTTTAAAAGATCTATCTACTTTAAACTCAAAATGTTCTAACAAACATTTTTTTCCCAACTCAATCTTCATCTCTTCTTTGTTATTGAATATATGGCCTGGCTCAAACACTATTGATGTAGAACCTGATTGTATCTTACTTGGTAAGTTAGAGGGGATTGATTTTTCAAAGACATTTTCAAAATTTGGACCATCCTCGTCTAAAAAATCAGCATCTTCATTAAAATAGATATTTAAATCAGGAACTTTGAAATGATTTAAAGATGCAAAACTAGATGAACCAACACCAAACTCTTCAATAACGTATAATTTATATAATTCAAGAGGATTCTGCATCGCCAAATTAAATAAAAATGTAAGATCACGATCATTAATTATATCGATCGGATTAGTAAACGTAGAGATCAGGTAGGACAACCATGTAATGTTTGGAATATCACACATCTTAGAAACATAACTTAAAAAACTGATGTATGAATGATTGGTTTCAATCTCTAAACCACATCTACTAGCACCGGCATCAGCAACATACTCGATGTTCCCGTTAACAACCTGTCACTTTCCGCCCTATACATAACAAACTTAACCTTCATATTTTTTAAATTAACTACCACAAAACGTGATTTTACGGATTGTGACAAACAAACTTTTAAATTTAGACTTGATCACTCTGTACTATGAGGTAATCCAAAGATACTAAAAACATGACCCACGACGGAAACGGCTCTTAAATGTACGGAAACGGCTTCGAATTTCCTTGTACGGAAAAGGCTTAGGCTTTGTGGAAAGTACTCGACTGAGAAATTTCAACAGGCTTGAGATGCTAAAACGGCTTCAGCCGTGTGGAAAGTACTCGGCTGAGAACTTTCAACCGACTCGCTATCCACTAAACCGGCTCAACGGACAAGCCAATTGAAACGACTCGGCTGAAAACTTTCAAACGAATGACGGCGTCTGAAACGCCTCAGACCCGTTTCATGAGTTTGTCGGACACATGGAAAGCAGGGATTGGTGGGACCTTAAGCCGTTTCAGAGCATGAAACGGATCCAGATGACTATTTTGGAAATTTTGTTTGATTAAAGTTTATTTTCTAGATTTTCCCTAAAATATATATATATTATCCAACATATACAATTCCCCTGACGGGAATAGTTCTGTTATTTGATTGGCAAAAAGTGGCGGCAACCAACAAAAGTGTTTTTTTAAGTTAGCATATAATAGTTAAAATTATGATTTTGCCCCCAGTTCAAAATAAAATTTTGGTTTTGCCCCCAGCTTAAAATTACAATTTTAACCTCGGTTAACAATTACGATTTTACCCCCAGGTATGGTCCTGCCAAATTATGATTTTATCCACAGTTTAAAATTACGATTTCGCCCCAGTTCAAAATAAAATTTTGCTTTTGCCCGCAACTTAAAATTACGAATTTTCCCTCTGTTAAAAATTACGATTTTACCCTCAGTTCAAAATAAAATTATGGTTTTGCCCGCAGCTTGAATTTACGATTTTTCCCTCAGTTTAAAATTACGATTTTGCCCCCAGTTCAAAATAAAATTATGGTTTTGCCCTCAGTTCAAAATATGATTTTGCCTCCATTTCAAAATTAAGATTTTACCCAGTTCAAATTTGCAATCTTGCCATGGTTTTTTTGGACAAAACTATGGTAGTTTCTATTTTACTTGGTTGACCCAGTTTAGTTTTTCTTAGTGCCAAACAGCTGCCTAGCACTCGCTAATTGGTCCAAACAAATTATTGTTTTGTCCTCAGCTCTAAATTACATGCTTTCCATCGTTTTAGTTATTTTTTTGGCAAAACTATGGTAGTGTTTTGGTTAATTTGGTTCACTCAATCAGGGCCGGCCCAAGTGTAAGCCAAATAAGGCTTGGGCCTTGGGCCACCAAAACTATAGGGCCTCCACAATTTGATGAAACCGCAGTCCATTTATAAAAGATTTAGGGTGTGGGTTATTAACAGATTTATGGTTGGTAGTGTAGTGGTTTTGTGTATGTATGGATGTTGGTGAGACCCGGGTTCGAATCCCTGGTTCAGCATGCACTCATGTATCATTTTTTGAGATCGTGTTATAAGTAGCATGTATAAGTAACCGAAATAAAAGCATGCATGTTATTAAACTAAGAAATATTCGGTAAAGTGAATAAGAGGGTTTATATTGGATGAAAGGTTATTTAAAAACTACCACTAAAATTTAAGGCAGCCTTGTGTAACAATTTTAAATTCGATTTCACAGCTAATGGTTTGTTTTATTATTTTTAAATAGGATTCAAAACTAACAACATTTTTTTATTAGAAAAAAAGGGTACTCAAAACTAACTACATTTTTTTATTAGAAAAAAAATGTACATCATAGAATATACTTGAAAGTTTGAAAATAAATATAAGGGTTTACTAATTTAATAAATAAGCACGCGTATGACACGATAACTTTAGGAAAAATCAATTATTTAACCATCACATATGTAATAAATAATATTAATTCCTCTATATATACACATTTACACACAAAACATCGTTAAAGACTCGATTATTATCTGTTGTATCGATTGATCTTCAATACCCATAAAAATCTAGCAAATGGGTGAATCATTTCATCCAATCTTTTGCATATTTCTTTCAGTTTTGACCATTTCTTATGCTCAAGATTGCAACACATACAGATTCTCAAACAACAATGTGTACTCAACATGTATCACCTTACCTGTTTTAAACTCACAGCTTCACTGGAACTACCACCCCACCAACGCCACAGTTAACATGGCCTACCGGCAAACCGGAGTCACAAACTCCCAATGGGTGGCTTGGGCGATCAATATTGGTCGATCAGGTATGGTTGGATCCCAATGTCTTGTGGGTGTAGTCAGCTCAAATGGGTCGGTTCAAGGTTACACTTCATCTGTTACGAGTTATAAAACGAGGCTGCAACCCACCAGGCTGAGTTTTGATGTGCCCAGGATCACAGCGGAGATGGTTAATGGCGATGTGGTGATATATGCAACTTTGGTGTTGCCTAGCAGGCGGACGAGTTTTAATCAGTTGTGGCAGGTGGGTCCTATCGCAGGCGGAGCTCCATCGGTTCATCAGATGGGTTCTGCCAACAGAAAGGCAGTTGGGACAGTGGATTTTGTTACCGGTCAGACTAGTGCTAACAGCGGTGACACTGGTGGTTCAAGGAAACGCCAGAGAAATGTAAGTTCTTTACGGGACATCCCCGAGAGATTCTGTGCGAATAGAAAAATTGAGCCCCTGTATTTTCAAGTAATTACGTGTTAACCTTAATAACAAATAAGAACAGTTAACGTAAACAAACCATTAAAATTTTTAATATAAACAAAAACCTAACTTAAATAAATATTTTAATATAAATAAAACAATTAAAACAAAAAAAATCGGAGCTTTAACAGATGAAAAAAAAATCGGAGAAAACAGAATGTTGCCATGTCTCGAACGAGAGACCCCTTTGTCAACAAAAGAAATTTTTTTGGGCCCTAAAAAATATTGGGCCCTGTTCGGTGGCACTCCTTCTAACACATGCCAATATTGTTATAGTTGATTCATCATGTTAAATTTTATTTCAAGATTCAGATATTCCAAATGAATTAAGTACATGCAAATATTGTTATATTGATGTTTATGTGAAAATCAAAATCTTCCAACCAGTTTGATATAAAATACAAATAAAATGACAGACACATGGGGTGTTGAATGCTTTGAGTTGGGGAGTAATAATGCCAATGGGAGCCATGGCTGCAAGATATTTAAAGGTGTTCAAGGCAGCTAACCCAGCCTGGTTCTACATCCATGTTACATGCCAAGCTTCTGCTTATATCGTCGGTGTAGCCGGTTGGGCCACCGGACTAAAGCTAGGCAGTGACTCCACTGGTATTCAATACGACACCCACCGCAACATTGGGATGGTGCTATTTACCCTAGGAACCATTCAGGTATATACTCACAAATCACCATCTTGTTTTTTTTCAATCTTAGAAACAAAAACACAGTCTAAACTGGTAAACTATGTTTGCAATCAGGCGTTATCTCTGCTCCTGAGGCCAAAACCCGACAACAAGTACAGATTTTACTGGAACATTTACCACCACAGTATAGGATACACTGTGATCCTTTTAAGCATCATCAATGTGTTCAAAGGGTTTGATATTTTGGACCCTGATAAAAAATGGGAGAAGGCCTACATCGGCATACTTATCTTGTTGGCGGTTATTACGGTTATTTTGGAAGCTTATACGTGGTTCATAGTTTTGAAGATGAAAGAGGAGGAGAAAAGAGCATATCCAAGCAGTGGCCACAGCCTTAGAGGTGAGACCAGTGGCTAGATGATCTTATGTTCTTTGTTTTCCTGATATGTATTTTCGATATGAGTTGTGATTCTTTTGACGGTATATATATATGTGTGTGTGTATTGACGTTTCATGATATGATTTAAGACCAAGTACCTGCAAATATAAACGATATACAAGTCGTTACATGAAAAAAAAAATAACAAAGCATCTAAATTTCAACTGATCTGCACACGAACAACTCTTTGAAACTTTAACACCTGCTCCGTGTCTCAATATCAGATTGGGTGGTGGTGGAGTGGGGTGGGGTGGGGGTGGGTGTTTAAGTTTTGGGTGGTGGTATAGTCAGTGGCGAAGCTTGAAAATTTCCATCGGGGGGTCGTAAGTCACCGGACCTAAAAATATATACATAAAAAAAATATATATAAAACCGGGGGGTCGAAAACGTATATACCTAAAAAATTCTATACGAAACGTGCATACATAACACTACTGAACGAAAAGTTCGGGGGGTCGGGCGCCCCTCCCGGCCCCTTCAATGCTTCGCCCATGGGTATAGTGGGGTTTAGGTTTTAGATTTCTTGGACACTTGTCACTCTATAAAACCTTCTTACACTTCTTACAATTAGGAGCCTTTGTAAAATAAGTTAACCCCATTACTCTTTCAACACTTTATCAGCTTCAAAGAACGTATTATCGTTAAATCCTGAAAATTCTTCACATGTTGTAGAATTATAGGCCTTGTCGGCTTTGCAGGATTTTCATCAACAACTCCATCTTTGTTCAAGCAAAATAGTTCAGCAATCTCTTCCTTCGACAAACAATTCACAATTCCACCTTGTTCAACATCACCTAAGTTAACGTGTCCCTGAACTATACCATTTTCATCAGTAATCAGGATTCTTAGGGTATCCGGGGCACCAAGCGGGGAGTGGCTCGGTGACCACATTCCCCGATCGGGAACACCGCCGCCATCACCGCGGGGACCCGATTCGGGGTGTGGTTTCGGTGGGTGTTCACCGCGATGACTTGGCACATGGATCGAGGAACTTGAACGTTGGGCAACGGTTGTTTTTTAAAAAAAAAAAATTCAATTTTTTTAATATAAATAACCAACTTAACTCAATCTCAAACAATTTTTTTACCACACCCACCACTCTCAAACTCACTCTAAAAAAATCTATCAAATACAACACAAAATGGATTCCAAGTTCCCGTTTTTTTCTCCCCTACCCGACTTTCCCGACGATGAAGGTTCTCCGTCAAACGATAGTAGTTTAATTTTCTTCCAAAATCTCATTCAACAAGCGGAGATACTAGACACGGCATCGTCTAGTAAAAAAAAATTGTCCCTCGAGATCGTGAGGGTGGCCACGAAACACTAATGGCCGATTATTTTGTAGAAAATCCAAAATTTAATGCCGATATTTTTCGTCAGAGGTTTCGTATGTCCAAGTCTTTGTTCCTAAAAATTGTTAGTGACGTCGAAGCGAACGACGAGTGGTTTCAAGAGGGCTTGGACGGGAGAATGAAGAAAAGTTTCACGCCGTTGCAAAAGGTTACTTCTGCGATTAAACAACTTGCAACCGGTAACCCACCAGACGAAAACGACGCGTATTTAAAGATGTCTGAAAGGACCTCTCGTGAATGCCTTGAATATTTCTGCCAGACGGTTTGTGCAATGTATGCCGGTGAATTCTTACGTAGACCAACGAGCCACGACGTTGCGCTATTGTATCAGGCTCATGAGGAGAGACATCACCTACCTGGTATGTTGGGTAGTCTGGATTGTACACACTTCGTCTGGAGAATGTGCCCCACAGAATTGCGTGGACAATATATGAGAGGCGATCATCAATACCCGACGGTTATGTTAGAGGCGGTGGCGTCTCAAGATTTGTGGATTTGGCATGCTTTTTGTGGCCCGGCGGGTTCACAAAACGACATCAACGTGCTCCAACAATCTCCGTTATTTCTTACTCAACGAAACGGAACGGCGCCATATTGTCCATTTCAGGTGAATGACCACTTATACAAACGCGGGTATTATCTTACTGATGGGATCTACCCTAGCTGGTCCGTGTTTGTGAAGTCTTTTCCATATCCTCACATCCCGAATGAAAAAAAGTTCAAGAGGCAACACGAGGCCGCAAGAAAAGATGTGGAACGGGCGTTTGGTGTGTTAAAGGCGAAGTGGGGAATACTAAAGCGTCCAATGCGTTCCAAAACGGTGAAAAAGATAAGGTTACTAGTGTATACGTGCATTATTTTACATAACATGATTATAAAAGACGACGGAAGGGCGATAGCACCGGTACACATTCAAGATCCTCCAGTCGAACCCGTCTTCGCTGAAACAGCTTATAGCGAGCTCATTGACGAAGAAACGCATTGGAGACTAAAACACGATCTCGTTGAGCATCTCGGACGTTTAGATCTACCTCACCTTGAAGTGAGTTCCGACGACGAGTAGTTTGTTTTTATATTTTTCTAGTTTGAATGTAATTTTTATTTTTCTAGTTTGAATGTAATTTTTATTTTTCTACTTTGAATGTAATTTTTATTTTTCTAGGTTGTTTTTTTTTAATTTAATGAAATGTCTTTTATTTAATTTTTATTTTATTAATATTTTTTAAATTTATAAACATGTATAATTTTACAACAAATAAAAAAATTAAAAAAAACCCAAGTCCCCTAAGAGGGGAGTGCCGCCATCAAAATGGGGTGTTAGGGGAGTTTAAGAGGGAAGTTGACGTGGCACTAGCTGATTGGAGGTGTGTAAGAGAGGGGACTCCCCTCTTAGGGGAGTGCCCCTCTCACCCTTAGGACATTGATATATTGTAATGGTTCTTCCCGATGTCCTGAATCACTCCCAAATACTATAACCTCTTTCCCCAAAGACTCAAGACCCTCATTTTTAACCTTGATAACGCTATTTCATAAAAACCTTGACTTAAAAATTCTGAAGACTCATTTTAAAGTAACACTATGTTAAAACCTCGTGTATTACACGGGTTGCATAAATATAAATTTATATAATAAATAATAAAAATATAAATTTTAAAAAAAAATACGTGTATATTGCACGTGTTGAATAAAATATAATGTCACATGTTAATACAAACAGTTATCAAGATTTATCTTTTAAAAATGAACTTTAATGTACTATTTACTTATTATAACATTTTACTTTGTTAAATATGTATTCTTAACTATTTTTTTTTATTTAAAATTATTATTATTTAATATGATCATAATAAAAAATAAACGTTTATATTCTTATCTAATTTTTTGTTTAAAATTATTATTATTGTTATTATTATTTAATATTATCATAATAAAAACAAATTTTTATCCTTATCCAAATATTTATTGTTATCTAATATTTTTGTTTATAATTCTTATTATCTATACTTTCTATAAAAGGAGAAAACCGAGTAACAAAAAAAAAGCTGATGTGGCAGCCATAGAGGTTGTCCAATAATGTTTTTCTTATGTCATTACTGCATCAAAACGCCTAATATATAAAATCAGTTTAAAATCTATCTAAAACTCTGCCATCAAAACCTCTGCCCATATCTATCCATACTTTAAAGCCAGCAGAGGTTGAAGATTCATATAATGCGTATATATCAGCAGATGTTAGTTGGCGGTAATTTCAAATTCAAAATGCTTGGGAATACATAATTTGCAATTAATGCATGCCACTCACTCACTTCTGTCAATCATCTTCTTATATAAAGGTTTTTCTCTCATTTCCCTCTTCATATTTTATTACACTCTCGTGTTCTCTGCTTTTGTATTTTGAAATTTGAATTCATTCCGATTTCCGAATTAGAATCATGTCAGCATCAGTTGAGATTAACAATTTTAGTTTTGTTAACGATTTGAATCCTGGGAAAGATTTGTGGCACATAAAAGCGAGGATCAGCCGAAAATGGAATCAAGGTTATAAAATGGATCTCATCTTCATTGATGAAAAGGTAATGTGTATTTGTGTTTTTCCGTTCGTGTATAAATGAGTTATATAGATGTATATGTGTGAATTCATGTTTCTATGCTTTTTAAGTTTGTATTATAAATGTTTCTGAGTTTTGTACGATAGTTTATTGATCATGTATATTCTTTGATTTTTTTCTTTTTTTCTCAAATTATAGGTTTGTATGGATTAAACCATGACAACCATGGTTCTCCTTTCCATTTTTCAAGAAATCCTTTCATTTTCCTTTAGATAAAGATAAATTTTAATAATTAAAGGGATAGTTGTTTGGGTCATGACTACACCCTTAGGGTAGTGGTTTTGAATGGTGGATTAAAGGTGGGTGACATGGCACTGACGTGAAGGGTCATGGTGGTCATGAGTATCATGACCACACCATTTAGCCTTACAATCACTTTCAAAATATATTAAAAATTATAGAGGGTGAACAGTGTCCTCTCAAATATAAAGATATACAACATTTTCTCTCTCATCCACCTACAACCACTTTGTATAATATAAAGAAAATCCACACAAAATTTGGTGAAATGGTTGTGAATGCTCTAAGACCACCCGTAGTGAGGGTTTTTTTTTTGGCATTTTTCCTCAAAAAACGCCCCTAGACCCCCCTTCCCCTCTCCCACCCGGGCATTTTTTGCAAAAAAAAAAAAAAAAAAAATTTCGATGTGGCATTCTTTTTTCCACGCCTTTGTTTTAATTCTTTGGCCAATGACCGTTATTCTTCTTTTTATTTGGCCAATATCATTTTTATGGTTTTTTTATTTATTTTTTTTACATCCATTTTAACATAATGCGCCACAATGTCCATATCCCCACTACACCCATTTTAAAAAAAACACCCTATAATGTCTCATTGCTGACTGGACTGCACATGATGTAAAACGCCCAAGAGTGAGTGCATTATTTGTGTCTTTCACAACACATGGTCTAAGTAGTATGATAAAATACTAAATGGTAAAACCTTATATTTGTCTTCCTTTCGGTACTTTCCATTTTAAAAGGAAAGTTATCGAGTAAGATTTTCATTCTAGTTCATTCGACTTCTTTTGTTTAAAAAAGCTCTAAAACACAAATATTTTGCATTTTCTTTCATTCCACTAATAAACTCGGGAACACAACGTTATTGAAGTTTAAGGCAGACCTGTTTAGCAATTTTAAATTTGGATTTCATAGCCGAATGCTTTCTTTTATTATTTTTCATCAGGATTCAAAACTAACAACATTTTTTTATTAGATAAATATATATATATATATATATATATATATAGGGTAAGGATACCGTAAAAAGGGCCTAAAGTGTGAGAAGTGTATTATAACACTATATATTATACTATATAACACCATATAAACACTGTATAACAATATGTAACACCATATAATACCATATAACACTATGTAACACTATATAACGTTATATAACAAATATAACACTATACATCTATCATAGACATGCTATCAGACAACCTATAGTGTTATATTTGTTATATAATGATATATAGTGTTACATAGTGTTATATGGTATTATATGGTGTTACATATTGTTATACGGTGTTTATATGGTGTTATATAGTATTATATATAGTGTTATAATACACTTCTCACACTTTGAGCACTTTTTACAGGATCCTCTACCTATATATATATATATATAGGGGACCGCTAAAATGAAAACCACCTCCAGTTATGAGAACCATAAGAACCACTTTCTGGCCATTAGATCTAGTAGATGGATGGATGAGATTGAAAGTATTAAAAAATAATATTAAGTATTTTTTGTCTAATTATGTTTTTAATTTTTTATTCTTTAAGGGTATATAAGTAAATTTGTCTTTTTTGTCTTTTTATATATATTAATTTTAAATTACTTTTTTGTCATATTCATTAATTATGTTTTTTACTTAATTGTTATTTATTTCATAAACAGATTTTTTTTTGTAAAACAAATTTTTTGAAATCAAATTTTTAGTATATTTTTTTAAAGATTTGTTTAAAAAAAACGTTTTGAAGTTCCGTTTTTTTTACGCCCCGGTTTTTTACGTTAACGTTTTTTTAACATTTTACGCGCCAATTTTTTACGTTAACGTTATTTTACGTTTTACGCCCCGATTTTTTACGTTTTACGCCCCGGTTTTTTACGTTTTACGCGTCGGTTTTTTACGTTTTACGCGTCGGTTTTTTACGTTTTACGCCCGGCTTTTTCACGCGTCGTTTTTTCAGCGCGCCGTTTTTCCGTTTTACGTTAAAAATTTTACATTTTACGTTTTACGCTCGATTTTTTCAAGCGGCGTTTTTTTACGTTAAACTTTTTACGTTTTCCGATTTACGTTAAACTTTTTACGTTTTACGTTTTTTCGTTTTACGTTTTTACATTAACGTTTTTTACGTTTTAGTAAAAAAATTTTACGTTTTACCTAAAAATTTTTACGTTAAAAAGTTTACGGTTTACGTCAAAAAGTTTACGGTTTACTTTTTTTTTTTACACAAATTTTTAGGCAAAAACGAACGCACCCAGAAATCGCAAACTCGGTGAAGCGTCTCGAATATATTGTTTTCATCATCGACGCCTAAAAAAAACCCAACAAACAAAATATTTTACGTAAAACTTTTTACGTTTTACTTTTTATGTTAAAAAATTTACGTTTTACGTAAAATTTTTATGTTTTACGTTTTACATGAAATTTTTACGTAAAAACTTTTTACGTTTTGCGTAAAACTTTTTACGTTTTTACGTTTTACGTTAAAACGAACGCACCCATGAAATTTTTACGTTTTACGTTTTTACATTTTAAGTTAAAAAGTTTACGTTAAACTTTTTACATTTTACATTTTACGTAAAAGTTTTTATGTTTTACGTTTTACGTAAAAAAAATTAAGTTTTACGTTTTACGTAAAAGTTCTACGTTTTATCTAAAAAGTTTTTTAGACAAAACGAACGCACCCAGCAAATCGCTACTCGGTAGGTGTCTCAGATAGATTGCTATCATCATCGATGCCTCAAAAAAAAACCCAAACAAACAAAAAACAAAAGAACGAGTGGATTTCTAGGAAACACGATGTTTTGGCTCAGATTTTCCGATAATCAGAGGCTGCAAAAGTGGGGTTGCAGGTTCAAAAACCTACCCTCCACCGTCCTTGCCGCGCCATCGTCATCTAAATTTACGTTATTTTTTTCATCATCGCCGCCCAAATCGACCATATCAAAACCCACATTTTTTTTTCACTATCCAAACATTCAACATATTCGAAATCACTGATCAAAACATTCAACACATTCACAAAAATCACCAACATTCAACACATTCACAAATCACCAACAAAACCCATCAAAACCCCAAACATATCAAAAAACCATCAGATTCTAGAGAGAGAAACCCACAAGAAATCAACACCCACTAAATAAGATCAAGAACAGAAACACCCCCAATATACCAAATCATAACAAATATCAAGATCAAAATCCCCGACATATCAAAACAAGATCAAAATACCAAACATACCAAAATACCATCGGTATCGTCATCATCATTCAAGAACACATATCAAGAACACAGGCCAAGAAATCACCAGAAAAATCAACTAAACCCAGAAAAAAAGAAGAACACAGGCAAAAAAAATACCAGAGAATCATCAACTCGTCGGGAGGAGACCAGGGCCTCCGCCGCTCATGGCGGCGCTGCCGCCGGCCCACCACCCAGTCGTCGAACCGCCACCAGCAGCCACTAACCCACTGTTAGAACCACCGCCGCCGACCAGAAAAACGGCCGTCGCCGTCGATGATAAGCACATAAACATCATCATCCTCATAATACATCCCGAAGCCGTCGCCGTCGATTCTCATCATCATCGTCACTAATAAACAGCAGATTATCATCATAATCATCTTCAACAGCAGAACGACGGGATGGGGTCTTGGGGTGGATGCGGCGGCTGAGGGATGGTTGTGGGTGGCGGAGAGGAAGGGAGGCCGAAGATGGGGATGGGGATTTTTGGCTTTGAAGATGATTGGGGTTTGGTTTTGAGTTTTGTTGTTGAAGATCTTCAAACTTTTAAGATCTGGTTTCAATCCCCTGGTTTCAATATACGAGAAAGAGAGAAGATGAAGACTATAAAATGAGAGAGGGGAGAGAGATTAGAGAAAGTCTGCAAGTTTTAATGAGGAGAGAGGAGAGATGAGGGATTAGACATTTAAAGGAAATGACCATGTTACCCCTTCTCCTGATTGGTTGAGAGTGGTTCTCATGGTTCTTATAACTGGGAGTGGTTTTCATTTTAGCAGCTCCCTATATATATATATATATAGGAGAGGGTTTAAATGAGAACGCTAAATATCGCGAGAACCGTGAGAACGAATGAAAAAACCACGAGAACTTGGTCAAAAACAATTCAAATTCAAAATTTCTTTTTACACTTATCATTATTATCTGAATACAATGTTAGAAATTAAATTTACACGTTTATATTTTCACGAATTCGTAAATAAGGAAAATTTACACATGTGTAAGTTTGCCATTTACATATGTGTAAATTTGTTATATTTACACATGTGTAAAAAATATAGTAAGAGTGATTTTGAGAGGAGAAATGAATTATTTAATGTTGTAAATTCTTTTTTGATGTTGTATTTTTATTACAATGAGGTTTGTATTAAAAAAAAATTGGTTTTGATTGGTTTTTTCATTCGTTCTCACGGTTCTCGCAATATTTAGCGTTCTCAAGATAACCCTCCCCTATATATATATATAGAGGCCGGTTAACGTACAATACCTCTTATCCTACATTATGTACGCGATGCCCTCAGCCGTACGATCTTCAATCGATCAAACGCGGGCGAAACTAATTTAAATGATTAAATTAATCATTTTAATATATCTAAATCATACCAGGAAGGTTAAACGTCATTGCGAGGTCATAAATCTCTGTAATTGACCGATGATAGTTCAAAATCAAATTCAAAAACCTGAAAATCTTCTTTCCCAACCTCCCTTCGTTCCTTTTAGTGCGATATCGATAATAAGAACTACTAATTTGGGAGTTGTAAGGGTCAAACGGAAGAAGACTGACAATGATCGACCAACAATCGAATAAGATGAACAGTAACACACACACAGATTTTTCACATGCGATATTCAATTTTCCACATGCGATTCTACACACCCCATGCCATTTTTCACATTACCCAATGCTAGCCATTTTTTCACATGCGATATTCAATTTTCCACATGCGATTCTACACACCCCATGCCATTTTTCACATTACCCCATGCCATTTTTTCACATGCGATATTCAATTTTCCACATGCGATTCTACACACCCCATGCCATTTTTCACATTACCCCATGCCATTTTTTCACATGCGATATTCAATTTTCCACATGCGATTCTACACACCCCATGCTATTTTTCACATTACCCCATGCTAGCCATTTTTTCACAATATTCAATCTTCCACATGCGATTCTACACACCCCATGCCATTTTTCACATTACCCCATGCCATTTTTTCACATGCGATATTCAAATCTTCCACATGCGATTTTGTCCATCTACACACCCCATGCCATTTTTCACACTACCCCATGCTAACCATTTTTTCACATGCGATATGTATTGAATTCGCACCAGATCTGCACCTGATCAAACGGCTGGGATGATCGCGTACGTATCGTACGAAGCGCATTTGTATTTTACTCTTTACCTATATATATATATATAGGGTGGGAGTTTGCTACAAAGTCTATTTTTCCTACAAAGTATAAAAAGTCATAAAACACCTTAATGTCAACCATAAAAACACACTCAAAACCCAAAAATAACAAAGTGAAGATTACTAAACGCCATATTTGTAGGTTTTGTGTTGTGTTTTAGATGATAAGGCTTTGATTATCGAATAACTAACATTAGTGTGTTTTATGTTGATTATCATGTTGTGTTTTATATTCATAGTTCAATGATGGTGTGTTTGAAGTTTTTATGGATTGTTAGGGTTTTGCTATTGTGTTTTAGTGATCTTCACTCTGTTATTTGTGGGTTTTAAGTGTGTTTTATGGTTAAAATTGGGGTGTTTTATGGCTTTGTACACTTTGTAGAAAAAATGGACTTTGTAGCTATATTGTAGAATATAGATTACGTGAAAGTGAATAAAAGGGTTTATATTGGATGAAAGGTTATCTAAAAACTACCACTAAAATTTAAGGCAGACTTGTGTAACAATTTTAAATTCGATTTCACATCTAATGGTTTGTTTGTAGGATTCAAAACTAACAACATTTTTTATTAGAAAAATAGGGTACTCAAAACTAACTACATTTTTTTATTAGAAAAAAAAAGGTACATCATAGAATTGTATGCTATTAATATTGTATATTGTATACTATTAATATTGTTTGTATACTTACTAATTATTTATTTTAAAGGCTTTTTTATATGTGTTGTTTAGTGGTTTTTTATATGTATTATTTGGTTTTCTATATATCTTATATAACTTGCGTTTGTTTTTTATCGATGTAAATCACGTGTCGGTATTCTTTGGTCATATCAAGATTTTTTCTTTATGAGTTGTTGTAACGAGTGTAGGTGGCGTAAAAAAACAAACCAATACCGATCAAATTCCCGCTGTGTTGGTATATTTTTGGTCGTATCATGATTTTTTAAATTTTTTCTCTATTGGTTGATATAACAAGTGTCAATACCGAAGTTAAACGAACTAATACCCACACACGACGCAACGCGAGGATTTCCGGCGCAACGCGCGGATTTAATAGCTTGTATACTATTAATAAAGAAACTAAACGAAAAGTAATTATTTGTTTTAAAGGCTTTTTTATATGTGTTGTTTAGTGGTTTTTTATATATCTTATATAACTTGCGTTTGTTTTTTATCCATGTAAATCACGTGTCGGTATTCTTTGGTCATATCAAGACTTTTTCTTTATGGGTTGTAATAACGAGTGTAGGTGGCGTAAAAAAACAAACCAATACCGATCAAATTCCTGCTGTATTGGTATATTTTTGGTCATATCATTATTTTTTTTTTAGTTTTTTCTCTATTGGTTGCTATAACAAGTGTTAGTACCGAAGTTAAACGAACTAATACCCACCCACAACGTAACGCGAAGATTTCCGGCGCAATGCGCGGATTTAATATCACTAGTATACTTGGAAGTTTGAAAATGAATATAAAGGTTTACTAATTTAATAAATAAGCACGCGTATGACACGATAACTTTAGGAAAAATCAATTATTTAACCATCACATATGTAATAAATAATATTAATTCCTCTATATATACACATTTACACACAAAACATCGTTAAAGACTCGATTATTATCTGTTGTATCGATTGATCTTCAATACCCATAAAAATCTAGCAAATGAGTGAATCATTTCATCCAATCTTTTGCATATTTCTTTCAGTTTTGACCATTTCTTATGCTCAAGATTGCAACACATACAGATTCTCAAACAACAATGTGTACTCAACATGTATCACCTTACCTGTTTTAAACTCACAGCTTCACTGGAACTACCACCCCACCAACGCCACAGTTAACATGGCCTACCGTCAAACCGGAGTCACAAACTCCCAATGGGTGGCTTGGGCGATCAATATTGGTCGATCAGGTATGGTTGGATCCCAATGTCTTGTGGGTGTAGTCAGCTCAAATGGGTCGGTTCAAGGTTACACTTCATCTGTTACGAGTTATAGAACGAGGCTGCAACCCACCAGGCTGAGTTTTGATTTGCCCAGGATCACAGCGGAGATGGTTAATGGCGATGTGGTGATATATGCAACTTTGGTGTTGCCTAGCAGGCGGACGAGTTTTAATCAGTTGTGGCAGGTGGGTCCTATCGCAGGCGGAGCTCCATCGGTTCATCAGATGGGTTCTGCCAACAGAAAGGCAGTTGGGACAGTGGATTTTGCTACCGGTCAGACTAGTGCTAACAGCGGTGACACTGGGGGTTCACGGAAACGCCAGAGAAATGTAAGTTCTTTACGGGACATCCCCGAGAGACTATGTGCGAAAAGAAAAATTGAGCTCCGTATTTTCAAGTAATTACGTGTTAATCTCAATAACATATAAACAAACCATTAAAAAATTTAATATAAACAAGAACCTCACTTAAATAAACATTTTAATATAAATAAAACAATTAAGACAAATAAAATCGGAGCTTGAACAAAAGAAAACAAAAAAAAAATCAGAGAAAACAGAATGTTGTCATGTCTCGAACCAGAGACCCTTTCATTTGATGCTAAAAGTATTTTATCTATTATCTATATTAAAACAATACATTTTAGTGCCACTTGGCACAAACTTAAGCCACATGATGCCACCTGGCAACTTATTAGACCTCTGAATGTTGATTTGAGCGGCAATATACATCCGAGAATATTGAAAACTGAAACATCGCCTCTTTTTATTCCATTGCTTCTTTCATACGCTTCTTCTCTACAATACCCTTTGTTCTCTCTATTAAAAAACCTCCGATCTTCTCAAATCTTCTCCTGTACTCCTCCTATATATCTCTACTACTACTGCGCTTCCTCATATCATATTTGATCTTCAACAATTTCTCTTCATCTCAATCCACTTCGTGCTTCCTTCATTCTTGAAGATCAATTGCATCAATACTTTATATTTGATCTTCAGATCTTCAGATACAGGTGGGATCTAGGGTTTTTACGGTCAACAATTTCATTTCTACCGTTGCTGCAGTTAAGATACAGGTGGGATCTAGGGTTTCTATACCTGAATTCTTCCTCTCTTAATCGATTATACCTTTTCTTTGCCCTATGCTCTATTAATTGACCTATTTCTGTTCTTTTTTCAGTTCAAATGGAGGCTCTGCTCATCACAACTGTTGATACTGAATGAAGATGTGCATCTGATTGTAATGAAGAAACAGGTTTGTTTTCGATTATCTGTATTCTGAGTTGAAATCTTCTATTCTTTGTAACGTGATTTGTTTTGTAACTATGTTGCTTTGATGAGCAGAGCCGAGAGTTAGGGCAAACTTAAAGAGAGATCGAGCAGGTAAATCGTGCCAGAAGTCACCATATGCCCCTTCCTTTGATGTAAAATTTGTTACAAAATTAGGGTTAATTTTGAAAATTATGAAATTATGATGTTGTATAAATTTTTAGGGCTTATTTGTTAATATGTTATTCCGATGCTCTTACGTTTTAGGTTTATTTAATGATGAATTAAGAGCTGCAAATTAGTTAATATGTTATTCCGATGTTGTCTCTTTTCTGAGTTTGATGGTTTTATTTTGATAGATTTGAACGATATTCGTCTGAATATGCTGATAATCACAATTTTTGGCTTGAATTAACAGGGTTTCTGAATTGGATGAAGATGTATGTTGCTTTTTTGTTGTTTATTACTTTCTTTTGGATGCACTGACATATGAAGTCGTTCCATTTGTTCTTAATATTCTGTTTGTATGATGTTTTAATATGATTTTGCTAAAAGCAATATACATAACACAACCCTGGTTAAGCCACCATTAACCAAAAATTCAAGTTGTAAGTTTCTAAATAATTATTGAGTTAAAATGGGGATTTATGATTAACCATGCATTCAAATCAAAGGAAATATTCCCAAGGAATTAGGAACTTGGTATTTATTAAGAAAATAGCCTCTATTCTTACCTTCATTACATATTGGAGATGGATCTGGTGATCTTGCATCTGTTGACATATACAAAGTATATAATTATTCTGAACTTTGAAGTTATGTTGTATATAACCCTTTTTTTCTTTTTTTTTGGTTGAGCTAGGCTTAAGGTAAACTACTGGGTTATTTTTTTTTTTTTTTTTGGGAACAGGAAGCAAAGCATCAGATCAACAACGTCCAAGCATTTGGATCTCCTGGTTGTGGCCTCTTTTGGTGAGGTTTTTTTTTTTTTTTTTTTTTCAAGCACTTCATAGTCTATTGCAATCTTGATATTTGGTACGAGCATTTAATATTAAAATTTATTAAAAAATCAAGTTTTTTACAAGGAAGTAAAGATCAAATTATAGTTAAAGCTATATTACATATAGTTAAAGCTACATTAACATATTTGTTTTAGTTGTTGATATGGATACGTTGCTGAGTTTGAAATTCACAGGGAGTTGGTTAGATGTGTGCAAAGCATAACGACATAAACATCTTGGCATATTTAGAAGTATCGAAGACCATCTTGGAAGGCGATTTAAGACTTTAAGTGATGTGCCCTGTCCAGTCAAGCTTAGTGTGAAGTCATGGAGAGGAGCTCATCTTTTAAGAGGTAATGTGATTCACGCATATACACATTTCTTGGCGGTCTTCAGATTTTTTCTGTAAATATTGTTTAGTGCGTCTTACGGTTGTTCCCCCTTTTATGCATATGCTTAAAATTTTCCGTTGTGTTTTTGAAACAGATTATCGTCGCTTGAAGACTGGGGATCAAGTAATTAATGACCAACTAATGTAGCTGGGGAAATCGATCAATAGGTATGTACTTCTTTGTTCTTTGTTGTTAATCCTACCTCAGCCAAAACTCCTATTGCAAATCTCCGGTTTTTTTTGGCATCTAGTTGACCCACTGAAATACATCCAGTCAATGCTAAAACCATTGTGATTTTAAGTTAATAACTACCTTTAGAATCCACTTTAATATTTGACTTTTAGGGTCAAATAAACAATTTCTTCATGAAACAATTATTCTCACTTATGTATTTAGTAAAAAATATCCTGGGATCGGGCCCAACTAACAGTATTCATGGACCTAAATAAATAAAATATAGTTCAAGTTATATTGTTTTGGAATTTGATTTTGGTTGTTAGGTTTGTTGTATTATTTATTTTGGAATGAAGTGTTGTATGGTACAAGGTACATTACAAAATCAAATGAACTATTTAACAACATACCACAAAACTGTATTTTGACAGAAAAATAATGCACCAAAAACAGCACTTTTTACGGAAACAACATGCAGCAAAAGTGTTATTTCGACAGCAAAAGCTACACTTTTCGCAGCAATAAAATGCAGTAAAACTGCATTTTTTACAGCGAAAAACACCGCAAAACTACATTTTTGACAACAATAAAAATGCAGCAAAAACAACATAAAACCTGGCCATTATGCTGTCTTTTGACAGTAGTAAAAACCTAACTAATTAACAATAATTTTACCATGATAGTAGACCAGGGTTGGTGATAAAATGGCAACCGAAAACACACTTGAAATGGGCCGAGGAACCTGAACACACTTTAAATTGGTATTTATGACAAAAATACACTCGACCCATTACTATAAAGTGTGTTTGGGTTCTAAACTAGATTCGGCGGGTGGTGATGGTAGTGCTAAGTACAGACTAAATGTACTTCACGTTATATATCTAAATAAAAAAAACTTATATATGTACCTATGATTACCTAATTTAAAAAGAAATTACCATGGCTATTATAAAGCGATGCCAGATTAGGCACCTAGGGTTCCGACCGAGGGGTTCAACCGGTGAGAGAAACAGAGAGTGAGTTGGCGAGAAAGGCGTAGTCCGTCGAGGTTCTCGCAACCATCTTGGCACGTGCCTTACATTATCCGACAAAGCAAGATATGGCAAGTATAGCGACGATGTGTGTTTGGTGATGGCTTAGTCGAAACATCAGAAGATGACGGTTTTCTTTCTATTATTGCATCCCTTTATTTTGTTTTGGGGCTTTTATTGTTTTCAGGTTGTTTCATTTTGGGGCTTTTTTTTTGTTTTGTAGGTCGTTTCGTTTTGAGGGACATGATGATTGAGGCGATCACCGCTGACAGATCCGAGATTAGGCGTACTTTAAGAAATTGTAATACTTTTCAACAGAAGGTAAGGTTGTTGTATGCCCCTTGGTTAATCTCTTTATCTATTACTATGATCTCAATAGTTTTTATCTTGAAAAAATTGCAGTGTGGTTGAGTTTTAGCTAAAATGGTAGTAATTGGAAACTATAGTGTACCAGTTTCTAATTGGGTAAATTGTAGAAATATAAATAGTCAGTTGCAAACTGTAGTCTCTAATCTCTATGTTGTCAAAGGCTCAAGCCAAGAGCCTTGGCTCAAGGCACTTAAAAAGCATAGGCTTTTTTTAAGCTAGGCGCATGGTATAGAATCCTTTTTTAGAGTTTTAGGGTACAAACAGAAGAAAAAGAGTAGACGATGATTGTTGTAGAGTACAATCTACTGGATGGTGTTAAGTTTTTTTTTTTTTTTTTTTTTTGTTAAACTTTTTTAGTGGTTTGCACTCTGCTATAGAATTTGTTTCATGCTATAATGGGCACCCGGATTTAAGCCGGTTGGCACTGGACTAACACAAACTCTGTATTAAATATTTGCTTTATTACTTTGGTATAATTTATAGCATTTGTATTTGTAATAACCATCAAATATCATCGTTTATCTTTACCAACATAAATGGTTTTGGGACAAGGGAATGAATAGATGAACAATTAAAGAACAATTAAAGAAAATGTTAACATCTTAACCGTTATTTTTTATTTATAACATTCTCATTCAGATTGGATAAAGTGATTTAGTTTATATGATTTTGAGGGTATTAGATTGATGAATCTTTTTGTTGAAGTTTGTAACCGGAAGGAGTAAAGGTATATTGGTGGTATGGTGTAAATGTATAAATCTATATCATATAACATCTGCGTCTTTTTTATGAACTTGTATATTTGTTAAATTGCATTTTAGGGTGTCACTAAATACTAATTAGAATGTGGTATGTTAAAATAATTCTTGGGGGGCAACGATTATAATGTTTTGGAAATAAATAGGACATGTAAAGTTGGAATTTCACCAAGTATGATGTCAGGTGGTAGTAAACTTGAGAAAATGTTAACAAGAAATGTAGAAAGAGGGCTTCATAGTGCCATCTTGGTTCTAAAATTTTCCATTGACAGATTCTTTCACTTTGATCAATGTATATTGTAGATTAACTTGCTGCTATAAGTTGGTTTCATGATGTGCCTTTTTTTGGCTCCGTAGTAGCGTCACTCTTCAGCACATATAGAATCTAAAAAACTTGATTATTTTGTCAAATAAAAGTTTGTTGTTTAGATCGTCCATACCAATGATCTTGAAAGTTTTACAAATTGTTGAACCTTTTAATTTTGAAAACAAAAGTCTTTACCTGATTGTCAGTAATTTTGTGCTTCAAAAGCAACTCCTAAAGGTATCACCCTCTTTCTATGTATGTTGAATTTTGATTGTACACATAAGACTATTTTTCTAGAAAAATGGTGAGACGAAAGAGCTAAAGCTATACTAATAGAAATAAAGGTTTAAAGATATGCACTTACAATGTCGTTTGGTTCGGGTCCTTGGTGGAGTGGACTTGTGACTCAATCGGGTTTGGAAGAATCTGTGAGTCTGCTAAAGAGTTCTTCAGCCGCAAACTGTGGGGAGCAGCTCTTGCCTATGGGCATCAAGATCAACCTATGTGACTCTAGTAGATGGGCGACACGTGGTGGGAGTGACATAGTTGACCGGTTAAAAGACACTTTCATTGCATCATTTGCAAATAATATAATGGAACATTTTTTTCATTTAAAAGTTTAGGTTGACACATATAAATAATATAATTTATTGTGAGACCACCCGTGTAACACACGGGTACTTAAACTAGTATATAAATATAACAAAAGAAATGTCTTTTTAGGCCCTAAAAGTTATTGGGCCTGTTCGGTGGCACTCCCTGTAAGACACCCAGGGACTTCTTTATGTGAAAGTCAACACTCATCATGTTAAATTTTATTTCAAGATTCAGATATTCCAAATGAATTAAGTACATGCAAATATTGTTATATTAATGTTTATGTGAAAGTCAAAATCTTCCAACCAGTTTGACATAAAATACAAATAAAATGACAGACACATGGGGTGTTGAATGCTTTGAGTTGGGGAGTAATAATGCCAATGGGAGCCATGGCTGCAAGATATTTGAAGGTGTTCAAGGCAGCTAACCCTGCCTGGTTCTACATCCATGTTACATGCCAAGCTTCTGCTTATATCGTCGGTGTAGCCGGTTGGGCCACCGGACTAAAGCTAGGCGGTGACTCCACTGGTATTCAATACGACACCCATTGCAACATCGGGATGGTGCTATTTACCCTAGGAACCATTCAGGTATATGCTCACAAATCACCATCTTGTTTTTTTTTTTTTTCAATCTTAGAAACAAAACCACAGTCTAAACTGGTAAACTATGTTTGCAATCAGGCGTTATCTCTGCTCCTGAGGCCAAAACCCGACAACAAGTACGGATTTTACTGGAACATTTACCACCACAGTATAGGATACACTGTGATCCTTTTAAGCATCATCAATGTGTTCAAAGGGTTTGATATTTTGGACCCTGATAAAAAATGGGAGAAGGCCTACATCGGCATACTTATCTTGTTGGCGGTTATTACGGTTATTTTGGAAGCTTATACGTGGTTCATAGTTTTGAAGATGAAAGAGGAGGAGAAAAGAGCATATCCAAGCAGTGGCCACAGCCAGTCAGCTTAGAGGTGAGACCAGTGGCTAGATGATCTTATGTTCTTTGTTTTCCTGATATGTATTTTCGAAATGAGTTGTGATTCTTTTGACGGTATATATATATGTGTGTGTGTGTGTGTGTGTGTGTGTGTATTGACGTTTCATGATATGATTTAAGACTAAGTTCGTGCAAATATAAACGATATACAAGTCGTTACATGAAAAAAAAAAATAACAAAGCATCTAAATTTCAACTGGTCTGCACTCTGCACAGGAACAACTCTTTGAAACTTTAACACCTGCTCCATGTCTCAATATCAGATTGGCATCTTGTACAAGCATTCAATATCATCGGATCATAAATCCGTACAGTCCTATATATTATCCTCTGCTAACATGATAATCGCTTCACACGTTTTGCAAAAATCTGATTCCACTTTATTGAATGGAGTCTTCTTCATAATTTGGTTTGAACTTTAGAATCACTAGTGATCGCTTCGAGATAGGATCAATCTAATGTATTATGAATGTATATTGTCGGTTTCCGCGGTTGTAAATTTGTACCAACATATACTTTTTTAAAGAATTATTAGGTATAAATAGTAAAACATTTAAACCAACATATACTTTTTTTAAAAGCTTACATCTAATTGATAACTTTATAACATTTTAGTTGTGGTACAGAATATTAGGATACAAGAATAATGAACAAAACATAACAGTTTAAAGAGAATTAAAATGGCCCAATATAATAGTATTAAGCTATTAGCCCAAAAATCCGTTGGCCATAAACTGACCATTTTTCATTACATCTGCTCAACCAGAAACTTCTCATTCAAAATCAAAACAGGACACACACTGTATTCATGACACTACAGATTTATTGGCACTCATAAAGTACAAACACTAAGGCCTACATTTATAACCATAATACAAACATCACATGCATCCAAGATTTTAACCAACACTTGGGTCAATTACCTGTCCCATAAACAACACGACCCCCGTCAAATCTTCTCTAATCACAAACAAAAACGGGTGATCTGCCACAAAATCCACCTTATCAATACTCATTATTGATCTGAGCATCACTACGGCTGCAGAGGCTGCTGCAGCTTCCGTACCTTCTTCGTTCACCTCCACAAAAGATTTATGGTGAATGCTCGAAACATACAGACTTTGACCAACCGACGAGTCAACCATCTCGGTCAAACCATCCCCACCGTGGAAAGGCAATACAAGCCCTAATTCTTTCAATGCGTCAGAAGCTTCAAACCCAAATGAGATCTTAAATTTTGGTAACAAAAACTGTCCGACTTCTACTTTTTGGCGTGGAATGTGACGGTCAAAAAAATCAGATGTGGAACCGATTTTCTGTACTAAAGATTGAAGACCGTCTTTTGCATCTGGGAGGTAAAAGTACATTGTGAACTGGCGGTTATCTTGTCCTTTCAAGTAGGGAAGACCCAGTACTTTAAAATCATTATATTCGTTGACGAATTGTTTTTTCTTGCTGGTCATGAAAGGAACTTGAACTTTGTTGCCATCAAGGAGGTGGAAATCAGATTCTTTTGTCTTTGACTGGTCAAACTTCTCACTCCATGCTCCCTTGAAGTAGACTGCATTTGCAAAGACGAGCCTAGTGGAACTGTTAACTGCATCAGCAGGGAGGACTTCTTTGATAAGGCCATTTGTTTGCTTTTCGGCCCATGAATTCACTTCATTTGTTACCTCAGCCGCCTTTAGTAATCAATAAATAATAATATCTTAGCAATACCAAAAAGAAGCTTTTATACCTTTGATAAAGACCAGTTATGAGAACAACAAACCAGTATAAGTAAATATATTCATCCAAATTTAACTCTATTAAAGTATAGGTTAGAGGAATAAAGCCGAATTCGACTAAAATTTGTAGTTTGTTGTAGGCCTATAAATGAACTGAACGTTCATGAACTTGTTCGGCGGTAAGTTCGTTTATTAAATAAACGAACGAACATGAACAAAAAATTTTGTTTGTTTAATTAAATGAACGAACATGAACACACCTTGTGTTCGTTCATTTATGTTCGTGAACATTCGTTTATATTCGTTCATTTTTGTTCGTGAACGTTCGTTTATGTTCGTTTATTTACGTTAGTTTATGTTCATTTAAATTTTAGTAAATACATAAATAGTTATATTTATATAAATATTAGGTTTGCTAACTACTTATATAAATATAACTAATTAGTAATTGAGTTTTCTAGTAATAAAAATGAAATTTTAAAATTTTTCTTAGATCGTAACTGATCACTTACTTAATTATTATATAAAAAATACTTAATTTTAGTATTTATGAAGCCTAATTTAGATGTGTTTTCGTATGAACTATAATATATTAGAACTTGTTTGTTTGTGTTCACTAATGTTAAATTGTATTTGTTTATATTTGTTCAGTTACGTTCATTTGTGTTCGTTTATGTTTGTTCAATCATGTTAGTTTATTTTTGTTTATGTTTATTCAAATATGTTCAGTTTTTTTTTTTGTTTATGTTCGTTTGTGTTCGTTTATGTCCGTGAACTGTTCATTTAAGCTTTAAACGAACGAACATAAACGAACACGAACATAGCCGATTTCTTAATGAACAAACACAAACAAAAAAATGTGTTCGATTATATGTTCGTGTTCGTGTTCGTGTTCGGTTAATGTTAAATGAACGAACATGAACATGCCTATGTTCGTGTTCGTTCGGTTCGTTTACAGGCCTAGTTTGTTGCAAGTGAATATTAGGTGCGAAAAGTAGTAATCCTGAAAAATTGTTAAGTTATGTCTAGGAAAATAGTCAATGCATGATGCAACTTCGCCATATGCTACAAAATTGCTGGTTAGCCAAATAATTTCTATAAACTTAACAACGATTTAATAATATTCTATCACCAAGGACTTACAGAGGCACTTGTATAACTATATTATATACCACTGTTAAAACAACATGTATAAGTGTTCTTACTAAGGGTGAGCAAAAAACTAACCAAAATAATCAAACCAAATAATTAACTGATGGTTCGATAAGATTAAACATGTTTTCTGATAAGTGATTATAAGGGTTCGGTTATGGTTAAAATTCATGGTAAACCGAACCCTACAACATATGATTCTAGAAAACATAAAATCATGGATGTGTTTACAAAAAAAAAAAAAGAGTTAACTGCCATTTTCGTCTTTGTGGTTTGGTGAAAAACGTCACTTCAGTCCAAAAAAAATTGCGCCAGTTCCGTCCTCAACATTTTTGAAACGTGCCACTTCAGTCCAAAAAGATAACGTCTTGCGCCAGTTCCGTCATCAACGTTTTTAACGGCGCGAGTTATCTTTTTGGACTGAAGTGGCACGTTTCAAAAAAGTTGAGGACGGAACAGGCGCAAATTTTTTTTTTTGGACTGAAGTGGCATTTTCCACCAAATCACAGGGACGAAAATGGCAGTTAACTCAAAGAAAAAAGTCTTACTTATATTCTTTGGACTCAGAGATGGTCTGGAATATGGCATTCGAAAGGTTTAACAGAAAAATATAATTCAAACATTATTGTTAATGTCAATTTTGTGGAAAGCCTAAATTAAGTTAATGATGATCCTCAGTTTAATAAGAAGCACACCAACTTAAGAACAAGAATTTAAAGTAAACTAGAACAGTAAATTCTGGTTTAAACCAACTGTAGAAGTTATGTTTACAAGTATGAACAATGTATGTAAAGCAATGATTAGAATATCATTAGTTGAACAGATCACAAACTGAAGAAAACACTATTCTCTGTAGTTGAAGAAAGTGAGCATTCACAAACCAAAGAGAGGCTTTTAGCCTATTCAACCACACTTTCAATTAACCACCATTTCAAAACCAATTTAACCGAAAACAATCGGTTATTAACCTTTATAACCCAAGTGTTCAGTTACGGTTCGGTTCGGTTAAACCGGCCCATATTATTCACCCCTAGTTCTCACAGGTCTTACTTAAAACTGTAGAAAAATGCAGAAATCATCAATCCCACATGAACCTAGAAAACATGATCTAAAACTTATCTCATAAAAGTTAGATCAAATTAATATATCCCAAATAAACAAATCAAATCACATAATAAACTATAAAATCAAATTCAAAGCAGTAGATCAAAGCAGATCATGACCATTTATAAAACTAAAACTTTAGAACAAACCTTGGTCTGGAAATCAACTTGATTCGAAGCCGCTTTGTAAACAGTGTCCACAATCTCTTTAAAAGAAGGTTTAAGATCAAGTGTTTTCTCAACCCAAACTCCGTTTGCAAAAGACAACCTAGGTCCACCACTGGGGCTACCATCAGCCAAGATCAGCGACACAAGCTGAGAAGAAAGAGTGTTGAGGTCATCGACACCCTTGGTTTTGAGGAAACCCAGGAGTTGATCCAACGTTTGACCCTTGGAACCGGCGGCTACCAGGCTCAGGACCACGTGGATGGAAAGAGGAGAGAAGACAACGTTGGTGTTGGGGTTTTTGGAGAGGAGGTGGGTTGTGAGTGTGGTGGAGACGTGGGTTTGGTTGCTGATTGATTGTTGCAGGTCCATTGTTGTATCAGAAGAGGATTGATGTTTGGGGTGATGATGATTTAGGGGTTTTAAAGTGGGCGTTTGGGTAACGCTGTTAAGGAAGGAACCGAGACAGCTGGTGGTTTTGACCGCGTATCCGCGTATGTGACAAATTGCAATAATATATGTTAGTTGTGTGACACTTGTGATATACGGGGCATTCTCAGGTATCACTTACTGCTATTGGTGTTTTGGGTATCCAATCTGGGCGGAAACACGGTCGTTGGTGAGAGGGTTTCGGGGTTGTTGTTTGCGGGTAGTCAAGATGGCATCGTTAAATTGGTTGGTGGGAGGGTATCATCGGTGAACGCTCCGTATAGCCCAATGAAAATTTTATATTTGTTGATACAACAAATAAGAGACCAAGAATAGTAGCTGGGCTGGTTAGACAGAAGGGTTGAATGGTTCAACTTTACCTAACGTAGGTCGTGGGGTCCCCCCACGTTTGCAAGACGTGGAGAGAGGTTCACTAAATTGTTTTTGCTGTTTGCTTAAAGATCCTCCTCTGAAGTGTGTTCAGATTCGGATGTATGAGCAAAAGGAATGTGTGTGATGAATGTGAAAGAAAGTGACTTGCATGAAGCAAGTATTCGAAGAGAATGACCAAAGATTTCAGGAATCAGTGCTGGCCTTTGGAATGTCTTGCACACTTAATGAAGTGTCACTTTTATAGGGAGAGCCTTAGCTCAAAGAGGAATGTGTTGACTAGTGAACATGCTTGCAGTGAGGGTTTTGCCCTTTTTGGGGGTTGAAGCCTTTGACCTGCGGGTAAAAGGCTGTGCTCTGTGGACCTGTTTCACTTTTGCGGCTGGAGAGTTTGGTGAAGCAATCAGAGATGTGACTGCTTACTGTTCACATACTATTTTATCTAGTCTCCCGGGTTTCCAACCTTCGAACCGTTTAACCTTTTTAGCTTTAATGGGTCTAAGTCATCTTATTTGGTCTTGGGCTACCCCCGTCATCAGCCCCCCAAGTCAGAGGTTTTTGGGAGTGAGCTCACAGACTTCTGACTTTTTCATACTTGCTTTTATTGCTTAAAGACTTGAAAGCTTGAAGGCTTGAAGGCTTGGAGTCAGTTAATTTTTTGAATTTAAAAGAAACTGACAACTGATTTGAGTGATGTGTGGCAGTTTATAGGTCGGCAGTTTTTGCAGAGATTAGGTTAATAACTGTTATGCAATTATAACCTATATTTGGCTTTTATTTTGATTTATTATTCAAGACAAGCGATCAATCCCTCATTATCTCTCAAGTTTCTTCCACATTTTCTTTCCACTCTTCAGGTTAGTTCCGGTTTCCTCTTGTTTCCTTATTTTCTTCTTATTTTTATGTAAAATGGGTGCTCGTAAGGATTTGGCAAAATCCTTTTCTCGATTAACCCAAGAAGAGGTAAAACTGTTTTGCATGGAATATGGTATTGGGAAGAAATTTAAACCAACTGCTCCGGCTTGTGACGTTCCGATTGATAAATGTCCGGACGGTTCTATTGCTCTTTATTGTCGTCATTTTGAGTATTCGAACCTCCGTCATCCATTTTCCCTCTTTGTTTTGAATCTGTTGGAGTATTATCGAGTCTCCTTTGGTCAAATTCATCCGAAGGGCATGGCTAGGGTTTTGCACTTCGAGGTTTTATGACGTGCCCTTCGTTATGATCCTTCCTTGTTGTTATTCCGCCGGTTTTTTCGTTTGGCAAAAAACGGTGATTGGTTCACCTTTGAAACATCCAAGGTTGATACTTGTCTCGTCTCTTCCATGGTTACCACACTTGGTACTTGGAAAGATCGTTTTTTCTGGGTCTCTGATTGTATTATCCCCTTCAAAATGGTGTGGAGGCACCCAGATGTTGTTCTCAATGAACCGGAACCCTCCGAATCTGATTTGAATGATGCTTTTCTCAAAGCCATCCGAGAGTTCCCTTCAAGGGTTCGTCCTTTCCCTGAACATTTGTTGGTTCTGTTGGGGGTTAGTAAGTTGTGGGAACAAGCCAATCGGGATCCGGTTCTTATGAGGAATGGCCAGGGTATGCCTTTTTTCTTGTTTTGTGTTTGACAGTATCTTTGTTTGGTGACTTATTTATTTTTTTGTTTTTTGAAACATTTTGCAGTCATGTCTGCTTTAGACTTTATCAAGAGTGACGATACATCTGACGTTGTTTTTACGGATGCCCGAGCCACTAAAGGGGATGATGTTGTTACCAGAGGTAGAGAACAGAGGTTTGAGGATACTGGGTATGTTAGTGTCTCCAATACTAAGGGTTTTACTAAGCCTGCTGCTCCCAAGGCTTCAACCCGTAGATCTACTCGCCGTTTGTTGAAAGGTGCTCCTCAATCCACTTCTTCTGAACCAGTGGAGTTGAGTGATGATATCGAAGTTTCTGAAGATCAAGGTGTTGATGTGGATGCTGAAAAGGAGAATAAACTGGTTGTTCATGGCAAGAAGACTCCAGCCAAGAAGGTTATGGCTACTCCTATTCAGGGTTCTTCGAGCATGGACGTTGAAGGGTTGAATGATGAGGTTTATGTGTCCGGTTGGTCTGTGAAGCTTGATGATAGTTTTAAGGATGCTGCTGTTTGTGAAAATGTGCTAAGCCATATTGCTCCTCCTTCGGTTCATAGTACCATTGCTGAGATGGATGATGACATGATGCTATCTCGAATGATTTTGAGTACCTGCAAACTTGCTGCCATGCTTCCTCAAGGTGTGGCTCGTTTTCGTAAGAGGATGCATGTGTAACAATCCTAAATAAACCGACACCCTCGATTATTTTTCGACACTCCCAATATATTTTAAAATATCCCAAAACGTCCCAAAATACACCCCATAAGCGAATACGGGCCTCAAATACATTAAATAGCATTAAAAATAAATAAAAATTTTATTATTGTCACACCCCGATTTCCACGTGTAACCGGTGGGCCCGGTGGGGGAGTATCGTGACGTGGTTGGCAACATAATAGTCAAACAACACAATATTTAATATGCACAGCGGAAGCAATATAAAAGATATAATACAACCGAATTTAATATTGTAATATCAAATGTCACAATATTCGGAAGTTTATCCACAGACGGATCGGAAACAAAATGGAAACAATAGTTCAACAGACTTTAGGCATCTTAAGCTTGCGAGACTTCTAGTGATGCTAAGGAGAAATCCCAGCCAATTTCGCTTAGTACCTGCATTTAATCTTTTTGGGAAAATACGTCAGTTTACACTGGTAAATACAATCAACTGACTCATTTTGGAAAATGATTGAAAATTGATTTGGATGCACGTGGCATAAACATTTTATTTAACTTGGGAGAATTATTTAATATTATAATCTTGTGAACGAATTACATGTTCCTTGTGCGTTCAGTAGGCCGGATCTTGTCCGGGTTAAAGATCAATAGACACACCACAATATTCTTTTGTACACTGACGGGTGTACGCCTACACCCCGCGCTTAAGTCGTGGCCATTTCGTAAAATGATGCCAAGGATATCCGGGACATGGTCATTAACCCCCCAAAGGCTTTAAGTAACAAGACTGTTTAAACGAGCCGATCAAATTATTCAATTAACCACCCAACGATGGAAGATTTGATGCCCGATCAAGCGGTATTCTATATACCGTAACCCAAGCCCGTATAGGGAAAATAAGTTAAAAGTATTTACCTGAGCAATGTATAAATCACAATAAGCAAATTGCAAGTAGCTTTTACTGGTTCTCCTAATCTGGAATGAAGGTTTATAATAACCTATTGGAATCCTAACGGGTCTTTAGTTAAGCTTAAGCTTAGACCGGTTAGTTTCAAAGACACGGTTCGTACGCACGATTAAGCGAAGACCGGATAGAATGTGATTTAGACCCGACAAGTTCAGAGACTTGTTTAATATGGGTATTTCATACATATTCTGGATTTTGAGATAAAACCGATAAGGTTTGACCCGTGTCGGCTAATTTATGTAAACTTGTTACATAAACCGAACCGAACACGTAATAAGCGTAACGGGTAATAATGAGAGCCATTTACAGGTTTCCTAAGTTAATATGCTCCATATATGTTGTGACATCAGTAAGATATCATTTATTATGCCCGAAATGAATTTAAACACAAACTATGCCCCGTAGGGGTAGTTTGGTCATTTTAAAGGTTGTAAAAGAGTTTAAGTGTTAACCTGAGTTACAGGCCTGATGTAATCAGCAAACATACTCAATTTGCTAAGTTATATCAGTAGGTTAAAGTATATATGTGAAATTTATCAATTTTAACCAAACTATGCACCGTAGGGGCATTTTGGTAATTTCACATAAGCCGAAAAGCTCAAAACCGAAGTCTGAGTTTAACAACTTTTGCTTACTGTTAAAATATTATAATTTACCTCAAATATCAGTAGGTATCTGTCACACCCCTATTTTCCACGTGTCACCGGTGGGCCCGGTGGGGAGTATAGTGACGTAGTTGGTATCATCATAGACAAACAACACAATATATAAATGCACAGCGGAAGCAAAGATAGATTCATTTCAACTTTAATAAAGTGTAATATTAAATATCACAATTAGTTGAAACGGATCCACAGGCGGATCTAAATAAAATAAGATATTGTTCAACAGCTTTATTGTCATCCAAGTTTGCGAGACTTATTGTGGACGCTCTAGAAGACCGCTAGCCTAGTACGAGTAGTACCTGCACTTAATCTTTTTGGAAAAATACGTCAGTTTACACTGGTAAATACAATTTAACTGACTCATTTTGAAAAGGGTTGAAAATTGATTTGAATGCACGTGGCACAAAACATTTTTATAACTTGGGATAATTATGCAATATAATCTTGTGAACGAATTACATGTTACTTGTGCGTTCAGTAGCCCGGATCTTGTCCGGGTTAAAGATCAATAGACACACCACATTATAGAGTTATACACTGACAGGTGTACGCCTACACCCCGTGCTCAGGTCGTGGCCATCTCGTAAGATGATGCCAAGGATATCCGGGACATGGTCATTAACCCCCCAAAGGCTTTAAGTGAACAAGACTGTTTAAACGAGCAGATCAAATTATTCAATTAACCACCCAAAGATGTAAGATTTGATGCTCGATCAAGCGGTATTCTATATACCGTAACCCAAGCCCGTATAGGGAAAATAAGTTAAAAGTATTTACCTGAGTAAAGTATAAATCACAACTAGCAAGTGGAGGTAGCTTTTACTGGTTCTTCTTATTCTGGAACAAAGGTTTATAATAACCTATTAGATTTATAACGGGTCTTTATTTAAGCTTAAGCTTAGACCGGCTAGTTTTAAGGACGATACGGTTCAAACGCACGATCAAGCGAAGACCGGATAGAATGTGATTTAGACCCGACAAGTTTGAAGACTTGTATAATATGGGTATACTAAATACATTCTGGATTTTGAGACAAAAATGATAAGGTTTGACCCGTTTCGGTCAATTTATGCAAACTAGTTACATAAACCGAACCGAGCGCGAAAAGGGCGTTACGGGTAACCATATGAGTCATATGCAAGTTCCCTGAGTTAAAATGCTCTAAATATGTTATAATATCAGTGAGTTATCTTTTATTATGCCCAAAACGGATTTAAACACAATTTATGCCTCATAAGGGCATTTTGGTCATTTAAAAGATTATAAAAGAGTTAAATTAGAAATCTGAGTTACAGGTCTGGTTTATACAGGAAATATACTTAATTTAACATGTTATAACAGTAGGGTATGACCCATATGTGAAAATCATCTTTTAAAACCAAACTATGCACCTTAGGGGTATTTTGGTAATTTCACAAGGGCTTAAAAGGTCAAAATTGGAAACCTGAGTTCAAAAACTTGTACTTACTATTATTTTATAAAAATATATTAAAAACATCAGTAGGTATCAACCTTATATGTTTAATATGGTTATAGTACATACTATGCGTTAAAAACGCTTAAAAAGGCGATTTGGAGCCGTTTCCGGGTTTGTAAAAGAAAGCTGATATTTTTATAATTCCAGAATGCTCAAAATATTTTATTTATCAAATAAAATCAGTAGAAAAAGGTTTGGGGTCAAAAGGATTTATAAAACTCGTTTTATGGCTTAAAAGGGTAAAATCGGTATTAACCGAATTAAACTTAGAGACCTATGTTATGCTCAGCCAAAAATTAAATAAAAATCTTTAAAAATCCCAAAATATTATATTATAACAGTGGGTAAAAAGTTTGATATTAAAAAGTGGGTTTAAATAGGTTATACGCTAATTACGCCAATTAATTAACATAAAGCTTTCAAATTACGATAATGAGCATAACTCTTATTCTGGACCTCAAACTGATATCAAATTTTCGGTGCAAGTTTATAAATCAGTAACAAATGTTTCTACTCTTTCACTTTTTCAAAAATCGCATTTTATAGTAAAAAGGGCATAATAGTCAATTTTAAGCATAAATCGGAAACATGCATATGAATCGGATAAGTATTGAACCAAGTTGCACAATCTCAGAGAGTTATACATATATGAAACTTGGTCCAAAATAAGCTCAAAGACAGATCTCAAACATGCATGAATGGATCAGAACTGATAGTCAAAGCAAAAGTCAAAATATGCGACTTTCAGGTCCGATCCGGGTTTAAACTGAAAATTGTCGAGATGAACATGTTGAGACATGTTCTTACATTAATTACCAAGTTATTTTAATGATCAAACAGGTTGCATGTACTCTACATTGCTAATCATGCTTAAATTTGCAAATACACATTCTGTTGACTTTTTGAAACAAGCTTTGACTCGACAATTATCATACTTAGAGTGGGAATCTGAAAATACCCTTTTGAGGGTTTGTTACCCACATAAATACCAACTTGTAGGTACTTTCAATTCGAGAAATGACTGAGCAATTTTCGTTTAATCACAAAGTCAAACTAAATTTACGATGGTTTGACTTATGGATAAATAACTAGGCTAGAACGAATTTGAGAAGGTTAAGAACACTTACAAGAGTCCTAATAAAGCTTAGAGACCACTAGAAGGTTGTCTTGACGTCCAGAGAGCTCCAGAGATGATCTTGTGAATTTTTGAGAATGCAAGTAATGAAAGTTGCAACTTCAAGTTCTTCTTATAACCAATTTGATCTCATTTGGAGTTGCCACATGAGTCTAGGGATGTTATGAGAAGTGTCCAAGTGCCCCTAGTTGCATGTAAGTCCATTGGTGAGGCTCAGGAATCGGATCCAGCTGTTAACAACTCGCAAACAGACATGAACTGGCAGCTGGTCGCTGCTTTTGTCGCTGGCGACTTGTAGGCGGGCCGCGAGACCCTATACGCAGGCCGCGTACAAGTGGGCGACCAGCCCAACAAGTTTTCAACAATTTACAATTCAGTCCTTGACCTTTGTAACGTTGTTTTGGCTCCTTTTCTTGCACATTAGACCCTCAAATCTGATTTTTAAGGACCTTGGGACTTTTATAAACATGGTAAAGTCCTTGGTTAACTTTGTGCTTACCCGAAAAGTCTCGAAATTCAACGTTAACGCAATTAACCCTTCGTGCACGGTTTTGATCATAACTTTCTCATACGATAACAAAACTTGATGAAATTTTTACCACATATTCTAGTGAGTATATTTTACCATCACAAAGCTTCGGGTTTGCCAAAAGATCACTCAGAGGTATACTTTCAACATGTTGACACTTTTAGCCCCTATAGTTTGTAATTCCTCACTTTCTTTCATTTTCCGCTTTGTATGATCCATGATCTAATCGTTTAAGATTATAAACACCATGTAGGGTTATTTTAGGGCCTAATTATCCATTGTTGACACTTTGGACCCATATATTCACATAGTTTCACTGTTTGTCAACTTTAGTCCCTCTAAAGTGCTCTTTCACATATTCCCAGCTTATGACACGTGTCAATACATTATTGGGCGTAAATTTTTGAGGTGTTACAGTATCACCCTTAGTATGTTTAAAATAGTTCTAGTACATACTAGTCGTTAAAAACGCTTAATTAGGCGATTAGAAGCCGTTTCCGGGTTCTATATAGAAATCTGATATTTTTATTATTCCAGGAGGTTTAAAATACTTTATTTATCATTTAGAATCAGTAGCAAAAGGTTTGGAGTCGTTTAGATATGTAAAACTCATTTTATGCCCCGTAAGGGCAAAACCGACAATTACCGGATTAAGCCTACGACTATGAGTTATGCTCAGCCTAAAATTAATTAAAAATCTTCAAAAATCCCAAACTAATATATTACATCAGTGGGTATTAAGTTTGATATCAAAAAGTAGGCTTAACTAGGCTATACGCTAATTACGCCATTTAATTAACATAAAGCTTTCATTTTGCGCTAATGAGCATAACTCTCAATCTACACCTCACACTGATGTCAAACTTTGCATACAAGTTTATATATCAGTAATTAAAGTTTCTACTCTTTTACATTTCCAAAAATCACGTTTTAAGGTAATAAGGGCATAATGGTCAACATATGAGCAATTAGCGGAATCATGTGAATTAATTGGTTAACTAATGAACCATGGTGTATAATCACAGAGGGTTATACTAGCATGTTACCTGTTCCTAATTAAGCTCTAAGGCATTTCTAAATCATGCCTAAACGGGTCAGAACTGAAAGTCAATGCAAAAGTCAAACTATGCGACTTTCGGTTCCGAACCGGGTCTTTACAGGAAATTGTCGGGTTGAACATGTTTAGACATGTTCTTACACTTATTACCAAGTTATATTAATGATCAAACAGGTTGTGTATGTTCTACTTTGCTAATCATGCACAAATTGTAATTTAAACATCCTGTTGACTTTTTCTTAACAAGTTTGACCCGACATTTGACCTAGTTAGAGTGGGAATCAGGGGGAACCCTTTTGAGGGTTTATTACCCACATAATTACCAACTTATAACTACTTTCACTTTGACTAATCGCTGGACTAACCATGATTAATCGTTAAGTCAACCGTTAATTACGACGGTTTGACTTTTAAGCTAAAACTAAGCTAAAACTTAATTAAGAAAGGTCAAGAAAACTTACAAGAGTCCTATGAACGACCAGAGATCACTTGAGTCTGCTTTGAAGCTCCAAGAATGATCAGAAGTGCAAGAGAAGGTGTGAGGAACTTGGTTGCAACTTTGGTCCTTTATATAGTGTTTAATCCACCACAAAATGTTGACATACAAGTCTACAACTGACCATAAGTTGCCCACAAGTGTCCCTAGTGCTCTAAGACTGTTTAGGGGTCGCCCATAATGCAAAAATATCTGATAAGGGGCGATTGAGCGCGTTTACAGGCTGCTGTCTATTGTTTCTGTTACTGGGCGTCGGACGCGGCCCGCATGAGTGTTAACCCACCTTTACGCGGGCCGTATGGTCCTTGAAATCAGAATTCTTCATTTTCTAGTTTTTGCAACTTGTCCCTTGGCTCACCGAAAGGTCAACTAAGCTTATTTACTTGCAATTTGACCCCTTATTATTTACACACAAGGGCTTTAGGACTTATACCCACTTTGCCAAGTCACTGGACACTTCCGGTTAACCCGAAAAGTCCTAACTTTCAACGTTAACGCTTTAACCCCTCGCACACGAATTTGATCATAACTTTCTCATACGATAACGAAACTTTATGAAATTTATATCGTGCATTCTAGTGAGTATAATTAATAGTTACAAAGCTTCGGGTTTGTCAAAAGGTCACTCAGAGGTGTAACTTAAACATGTTGACACATTTAACCCCTGTAGTTTGTAATCTCTCACTTTTAGCTTCGTATGATCCATGATTTATTCGTTTGATGCTATAAACATCATGTAGGGTTAATGTACAATATATTTATTCACTGTTGACATTTAGAACTCGTATTTTCATATACTTTTCATGTTTGTCAACTTTAGTCCTTTCACCACATTCTTTCACACGTTCGAACATATGACACGTGTCAACACTTTATAGGACGTGAATTTTCGAGGTGTTACATCCTCACCCCCTTAAAATAAATCTCGACCCGAGATTTACTGATATAAATAAGGGTACTTTTCTTTCATCGTGGATTCAACTTCCCACGTGTATTCGGGACCTCTACGGGCATCCCATTTGACCTTTACAATAGGTACATGCTTCCTTCGAAGCTTCTTAACCTGTCGATCTTCAATCGACAATGGTTTTTCCACAAATTTTAAGCTCTCATCTATATGTACATCTGTATGGGGTATAACCAGTGATTCATCAGCGAAGCACTTCTTCAGATTGCAGATGTGGAACACATTGTGAATTCCACTGAGCTCTTCTGGTAAGTTTAACTTATAGGCAACTGACCCGGCACGTTCGATAACCTCGAAAGGTCCTATGTATCTCGGGCTTAGCTTGCCTTTCTTACCAAATCGCATCACCCCTTTCCAGGGTGATACCTTAAGTAACACTTTATCACCTACTTCGAAGTGAAAAGCTTTACGCTTTGGATCTGCGTAACTCTTCTGCCTATCTCGGGCAGCTTTGAGACGGTCACAAATCTGGACAATCTTGTCCGTCGTTTCGAACACTATCTCTGGTCCTGATAATTGGACGTCTCCAACTTCCGCCCAACAAACTGGCGTTCTACACTTTCTACCATATAAGGCCTCAAAAGGCGCACCCTTTATGCTGGTGTGGTAGCTATTGTTGTAGGAGAATTCATTTAGTGGTAGGTGCTTATCCCAACTACCACCCAAATCGATCACACATGCACGTAGCATGTCTTCCAACGTTTGAATAGTACGCTCACTCTGACCGTCTGTCTGAGGATGGTAAGCTGTACTGAAATTCAAAAGCGTGCCCAAAGATTGTTGGAAACTCTTCCAAAAATGTGACGTGTATCTAGTATCTCTGTCAGAGATAATAGACACAGGTATGCCATGTAAGGCTACAATCTTATCCACGTATAACTGGGCTAACATGTCGGAGCTATAAGTCTCCTTGATGGGTAAGAAATGTGCTGACTTAGTCAGTCTATCAACTATAACCCATATTGTATCATTTCCTTTCCTGGTCTTTAGGTAACTTGGTGATAAAATCCATAGTTACCATTTCCCACTTCCACGTAGGAAGTTCAGGCTGTTGTAGCAAACCTGACGGTTTCTGATGCTCGGCTTTGACTTGCGCACATATCAAGCATTTAGCTACATAGGCAGCTACAAACTTTTTCAAGCCTATCCACCAATAATTTGCCCTTAGATCCTGGTACATCTTATCAGCTCCAGGATGAACGGAGTATTTGGAACTATGGGCTTCCTGGAGGATGACATCACGAAGTCCTCCATAAATTGGAACCCATACTCGTCCATTTAATCTTAGAATTCCGTCCTTGCTAAGAGTTAACTTCTCCTCAGTTACCCCTAGCTTTTCATTAGGATAGTTAGCTTCCAACACAGCTTCCTTCTGTGCAGCTAACAACCTTTCAGTCAAACTGTTCTTTATCTCCATGCGCTTGGCATTGATTCGGATGAGTTTCACCCTCTCCTTTCGACTCAAGGCATCGGCGACTACATTCGCCTTGCCGGGATGGTATCTGATTTCACAATCATAATCATTTAAAGTTTCCATCCAACGGCGTTGCCTCATGTTTAATTCTTTCTGATTAAACAGATGTTGAAGGCTCTTGTGATCAGAATAGATCACACACTTGATCCCATATAGATAATGCCTCCACAGTTTTAGTGCGAATACAACGGCACCCAACTCCAAGTCGTGGGTGGTGTAATTCTTTTCATGCACCTTTAACTGTCTTGAAGCATAGGCAATAACCTTGCCTTTCTGCATAAGCACACACCCCATGCCAGTGTGCGATGAATCGCAGTAAACCACGAACTCTTCTATTCCATCTGGCAATGTCAGAACTGGGGCGTTGCTCAACTTTTGCTTCAGAATATCAAAGGACTCTTGCTGCTTAGGGCCCCAAATGAACTTTACTTTCTTCTTAGTCAAGGAAGTTAGGGGTGCAGCAATCCTTGAAAAATTTTCGATGAAACGCCTGTAATATCCTGCCAATCCCAGGAAGCTACGAATCTCTGTAGGCGTCTTTGGCTCTTGCCAGTTCATAACTGCTTCAACCTTAGCGGGATCCACTTGGATACCACACTCACTCACCACATGTCCAAGAAATTGGACTTCTCGTAGCCAAAATTCACACTTAGAGAATTTGGCATAGAGCTTCTCCTGATGTAGAAGTTTGAGAATACAACGAAGGTGTTTCTCATGGTCAGCTCGATTCTTAGAATAAATGAGAATGTCGTCGATGAAAACGATGACGAATTTATCTAAGTACGGCTTGCAAACGCGATTCATGAGATCCATGAACGCGGCCGGTGCATTAGTGAGCCCAAAAGGTATCACTAGGAACTCGTAATGACCATAACGAGTCCTAAATGCAGTTTTGTGTACGTCTTCATCTCTGACCTTCAGCTGATGGTAGCCTAACCTCAAATCAATCTTCGAGAAATAACTTGCCCCTTGCAATTGATCGAATAAATCGTCGATTCTGGGCAGAGGATACCTATTCTTTATTGTGACTTTATTAAGCTCACGATAATCAATGCACAGACGCATCGATCCATTCTTCTTCTTCACAAATAGGACTGGCGCTCCCCATGGAGACGAACTAGGTTTAATGAAACCTTTAGCTAGCAGTTCGTCCAGTTGTGTCCTCAATTCCTTCATTTCTGTGGGCGCCAACCTATAAGGTGCTCTAGCAACCGCTGCTGCTCCGGGGATGATATCAATCCTGAATTCCACTTGCCTATCTGGTGGCAAACCAGGTAGTTCTTCCGGAAAAACTTCTGGGTATTCAGAAATGACAGGGATGTCTTCTATCTTTGGTTTAGGCTCATCAATAATCACCTGTGCCATGTAGATGACACAACCCTTCTTTAAACACTTGGAAGCCTTGAGCATAGTCACTTGCTCAGGCAATCCATACTGGGTATCTCCCCGAATGGTAAGTGATTCACCAGACGGAGTCTTTATCACCAGTTGCTTTCTGTTGCAGACAATTTGGGCCTGGTTATGAGATAACCAGTCCATGCCCAAGACTATGTCAAAACCGGCTAATTTAAATGGAAGTAGAGACAGAGGAAAAGAATGGTTCTTAATGGATATAACACATCCATCTAACACAGTTGAGACGGTTTCTAGGGTGCCATCCGCTAATTCCACCTCATAATTCACATTTAAGGTTTTGACAGGTAATTTCAGCAATTTGCAAAATTTATGATCTACAAACGACTTATCAGCGCCTGAATCAAATAGTACTCTTGCATAGACATCATTTACAAGGAAAGTACCTGTAATAACGTTGTCGTCTAGAATCGCTTCCGTTGCGTCCATTCTGAAGACTCTAGCATTTGTCTTCTTGGCCTCTTCAGGCTTCTTGGTGTATTTAGGGCAGTTGGTTTTAATGTGCCCCTTTTCATTGCAATGGTAGCACGTTGCGTCTTTCATCTTCTTGCAATCCAAGGTTTTGTGATCCGTGGACTTGCATATTCCACATGCAAAGGTTTTTGACTGAGTCTGGGAGTTCGACTCGAGTCTGCACTTTCCATAGTGCTGTTTCTTGCAAATTTTGCATTTGGGCTTCTAACCAGAATGATGCCCATCTTTCCTTGACTCCGATCCTTTCTTGTTGTCACCGTTCCCACGGTGTTTCTTGTTCGATCTCCGTGAACCATCATCTTCACGTTTTCTCTTCTCAGCCTCCTTATTACTCAGCGATCTTTGCCTGACCACATCCAAAGTGAGGGACAAGGATATGTCAGCTACGGATCTAAAAGTAGCTGGCCGAGAAGCCTTCACGCTTGCCTTGATTTCCGGGGCTAAACCACCGATAAAACGAGCTATTCTTTTTGGTTCCGGGGTCACCAGATAAGGAACCAATCGGGACATTGTGTTGAAGCTCGTTAGGTAAGCTTGACAGTTAAGGTTTGTCATCACCAATGATAGAAAATCAGACTCTATCTTCTCCACCTCATGCTGAGGGCAGTAATTTTCCCTGATGAGGGCAACAAATTGATCCCACGACATGTTGTACAATGGGATTTTCCCGGTGGCTTGAATCAGCGATCTCCACCATGCTAAAGCTTCACCCTTAAAAGACTGCGACACATACTTGACTATATCCCTCTCAGCGCATCCGCTGATATCCACAACTGTGTCCATCTTGTCCAGCCACGTCATACAGTCGATGGCTCCTTTCTCCCCAGTGAAATCCCGGGGTTTGCAGGAGACAAAATATTTATATGAGCAACCCTTGTCACGGGGTCCTTGATTTAGTACAACCTGCTGAGATGGAGCACTGTGGTGGTTCGAGGAGTGCCGATCATCATCTTTCTTCGGTTCGTCCTTCTTGGACGGTGGCTTTGAAGGCTGTGTAGATAGGGTCCTACTACGAGTCCCACTATACTCTTCGTACTGCCTTTCCCATACCTTTGTAACTGCATCGTCGACCAACGCTTTTAATTCAGCACCCGTTAAATTGATCCGGGCGTTATCAATGTTCTCCACTGGATGACTATTTATCTCGTCTGAGTTAGCCATTTTAATTGAACTGTTACAGAAAACAAGGACAATAGTTTATTTGGGAGTTTATTATGGAATCGCCCCTTAGGGTAATTCATTAACCATGGTAAACAGAGACCATATTTGGTTAATTTATTAATCATATTTATTTAGGATTTCTATCATAATTTATCCTAATTATAAAACAATAACAGTTTATTTGTGGCACAAAAGGCCTAGTCACATGGACATTTTAATTTATAAGCTATGATTTCAGAGAATCACAACATGAAGGTATACTGGCACAATAGGCCTAGCCACAAGGACGTTTATAAATTATAAGCTATGATTTCAGAGAATCAAAGCATGAAGGTTTGAACCTAGTTCATTACCTTTATCTGACAGGGAGTTATCGCTACCGCTGTCTTTTGGCTCATATGGAAATGAGCAGGGCCCGTAGGCACCATATTACCACGTATGGTCAAAATATGATCATCTCAATTGATGATCTAAACCCATGATTCAGAGATCATTAAATTGGGTTAGGAATCTTTTGAAGAATCCAATAATGACGTGTGTGATTTTAATGAATCACGTCTGCCAGGAGTGTTAACATGTTTACAGATGTTAACAGGGATTTGAATCTTTTAAACAGGTCTTACCATCATGGCCAGGTCTTTATAATGACACTCAGGCTAGGTTTCACTCTTAAGATTCTTATTCAATATTTAAATAGGCAGATTATTATTAAAAGGAATGATTTTGATTTATTTATTTCATATAATATATTTATGCAAGTAAAAGCAAAAATGAAATTTATAAACATACCATTCCATTAATTATTAAAATATTACATGTTGCCCTAAACGGGACTTTTCAACAAACAACTTACCCACGCAGGGGTTTAACAACATACATACCCACGCAGGGGCTTAATAACATACATACCCACGCAGGGGATTAATCAACATAATAGTCTACGCAGGGACTTACACAAATAACATACCCACGTAGGGGTTTACAGAAAGATAGACCCACGCAGGGGTCAAAACAAACAAGCTTACCCACGCAGGGGTTTATACAGCAAGACTGGCCCACGCAGGGGCTCAACAACAAATGGAAGGATTCAGTGGTCCTTCTTGCTCTTCCCTTTAATTAGGCTCGTTAATCCTTGGAAGAAAGTTTGTCGCTCCCTTCGTTCCCTGTGAAACTCTTGCTCTACATGGTCCAACCTTTGCAGAATTTCTTCACGCTCTGGTGGGGAGAACCTTGGTGGTTGCGATTGTTGCCTGATAATAGGTCTTGGAGGTATTTGGTACCCGTGTGTTGGGTACCCTACTCCCCATGGATCTCCATAGGGTCCTTGGGTGTTGTAGTTAGCCGCTACCATGTAGGGGTCGGCCTCTGCGTAACCATAATTGTGGTGAGTTGGCGGTTCAAACGGGTTGTATGCCATAGAACCCGTGTATGCTGGAATTGGGTTGTCAAAACCCATCGGTGGTGGCTGTGGTACAGTTGGGTTAGAAGGTCCACCCATTTGTGGGTCCTCCTGATGTGGCGGATAGTGGCTGCCACTTGACTGACGAGGAGAGCTGAAATGAAAGTCTCCTGCTTGCGAAGACATACGCGCTCCGGTTCTCCTACGCCTTGGTGGTTGTGGAGGTGCCGGTTGAACTGGTGGCGGTGGAGGCGGTGGCGTGACTGCCACAAATCCCGAATCCACAGAGGGATCCTGTTGCTGCTGTTGCTGCTGCTGAGGCGGTGAATGGCGAGGAGGTATATAGTACTATTCGTGCCTGGTAAACATAGCTTGAAAGCTATCAGGACCAACATAGGGTGATCCGTGGAAAGAAGATCCGTCAGAGATCTCTATCGGGTGGTTTGGTGTACCACTGGCAGGTTCGACGGGGTCCGTATCCTCGTCCATATCGTCCGCGTGATCTTCCGAGAAATGATCCTCCGGCCCCAATGGGTTAAAACCCACTGGTTCTGCTATGTAGTTTGCCGGGTTAAACCGGCCCCGAAAAACTGGTGTAGGGTCACCAAAAGAATTATGCGATAAGGATCGCTGCAACGGTATGTAGGAAGGTTGCGGGTTGTTGGGCTCATACTCCGGCTGTGGCCCATAAGGGTTATGGACAGGAGGTGTTGAACTGTGTGAGACCGACCGTCTAGCAGGTTCAAAGAGGTTCCTCCGGTTTTGCCAGGGTTCGTCACTCTCTGTGGTTGAAGGAGCTCGCACATTCGAGGGTCCTGCCTCGTTGTCATTGGGGGCGGTGATTGGCCCCTTTCCGCGTCCTCTTCTCCTGAAGAATCGTGGCGGCATTTTTCTTAATCCTGTCAATACAATACGAGATAACGACAAGAATATGTATAAATTAAAGGATAAAACAAAAACCAAACAAGGTAGAATTTTTCCTATGTTATTTGTCTAGACTCGAAAGTTTAGATATGTGCAATTGTGTAACTGAGATTAAACACAAAAGGCTAGTGTTTAATTCACTCAGTGTTGGCTCTGATACCAACCTGTCACACCCCGATTTCCACGTGTAACCGGTGGGCCCGGTGGAGGAGTATCGTGACGTGGTTGGCAACATAATAGTCAAACAACACAATATTTAATATGCACAGCGGAAGCAATATAAAAGATATAATACAACCGAATTTAATATTGTAATATCAAATGTCACAATATTCGGAAGTTTATCCACAGACGGATCGGAAACAAAATGGAAACAATAGTTCAACAGACTTTAGGCATCTTAAGCTTGCGAGACTTCTAGTGATGCTAAGGAGAAATCCCAGCCAATTTCGCTTGGTACCTGCATTTAATCTTTTTGGGAAAATACGTCAGTTTACACTGGTAAATACAATCAACTGACTCATTTTGGAAAATGATTGAAAATTGATTTGGATGCACGTGGCATAAACATTTTATTTAACTTAGGAGAATTATTTAATATTATAATCTTGTGAACGAATTACATGTTCCTTGTGCGTTCAGTAGGCCGGATCTTGTCCGGGTTAAAGATCAATAGACACACCACAATATTCTTTTGTACACTGACGGGTGTACGCCTACACCCCGCGCTTAAGTCGTGGCCATTTCGTAAAATGATGCCAAGGATATCCGGGACATGGTCATTAACCCCCCAAAGGCTTTAAGTAACAAGACTGTTTAAACGAGCCGATCAAATTATTCAATTAACCACCCAACGATGGAAGATTTGATGCCCGATCAAGCGGTATTCTATATACCGTAACCCAAGCCCGTATAGGGAAAATAAGTTAAAAGTATTTACCTAAGCAATGTATAAATCACAATAAGCAAATTGCAAGTAGCTTTTACTGGTTCTCCTAATCTGGAACGAAGGTTTATAATAACCTATTAGAATCCTAACGGGTCTTTAGTTAAGCTTAAGCTTAGACCGGTTAGTTTCAAAGACACGGTTCGTACGCACGATTAAGCGAAGACCGGATAGAATGTGATTTAGACCCGACAAGTTCAGAGACTTGTTTAATATGGGTATTTCATACACATTCTGGATTTTGAGATAAAACCGATAAGGTTTGACCCGTGTCGGCTAATTTATGTAAACTTGTTACATAAACCGAACCGAACGCGTAATAAGCGTAACGGGTAATAATGAGAGCCATTTACAGGTTTCCTAAGTTAATATGCTCCATATATGTTGTGACATCAGTAAGATATCATTTATTATGCCCGAAATGAATTTAAACACAAACTATGCCCCGTAGGGGTAGTTTGGTCATTTTAAAGGTTGTAAAAGAGTTTAAGTGTTAACCTGAGTTACAGGCCTGATGTAATCAGCAAACATACTCAATTTGATAAGTTATATCAGTAGGTTAAAGTATATATGTGAAATTTATCAATTTTAACCAAACTATGCACCGTAGGGGCATTTTGGTAATTTCACATAAGCCGAAAAGCTCAAAATCGAAGTCTGAGTTTAACAACATTTGCTTACTGTTAAAATATTATAATTTACCTCAAATATCAGTAGGTATCACCCTTAGTATGTTTAAAATAGTTCTAGTACATACTAGTCGTTAAAAACGCTTAATTAGGCGATTAGAAGCCGTTTCCGGGTTCTATATAGAAATATGATATTTTTATTATTCCAAGAGGTCTAAAATAATTTATTTACCATGGTGTATAATCACAGAGGGTTATACTAGCATGTTACCTGGTCCTAATTAAGCTCTAAGGCATTTCTAAATCATGCCTAAACGGGCCAGAACTGAAAGTCAATGCAAATGTCAAACTATGCGACTTTCGGTTCCGAACCGGGTCTTTACAGGAAATTGTCGGGTTGAACATGTTTAGACATGTTCTTACAGTTATTACCAAGTTATATTAATGATCAAACAGGTTGTGTATGTTCTACTTTGCTAATCATGCACAAATTGTAATTTAAACATTCTGTTGACTTTTTCTTAACAAGTTTGACCCGACATTTGACCTAGTTAGAGTGGGAATCAGGGGGAACCCTTTTGAGGGTTTATTACCCACATAATTACCAACTTATAACTACTTTCACTTCGACTAATCACTGGACTAACCATGATTAATCGTTAAGTCAACCGTTAATTACGACGGTTTGACTTTTAAGCTTAAACTAAGCTAAAACTTAATTAAGAAAGGTCAAGCAAACTTACAAGAGTCCTATGAACGACCAGAGATCACTTGAGTCTGCTTTGAAGCTCCAAGAATGATCAGAAGTGCAAGAGAAGGTGTGAGGAACTTGGTTGCAACTTTGGTCCTTTATATAGTGTTTAATCCACCACAAAATGTTGACACACAAGTCTACAACTGACCATAAGTTGCCCACAAGTGTCCCTAGCGCTCTAAGACTGTTTAGGGGTCGCCCATAATGCAAAAATATCTGATAAGAGGCGATTGAGCGCGTTTACAGGCTGCCGTCTATTGTTTCTGTTACTGGGCGTCGGACGCGGCCCGCATGAGTGTTAACCCACCTTTACGCGGGCCGTATGGTCCTTGAAATCAGAATTCTTCATTTTCTAGTTTTTGCAACTTGTCCCTTGGCTCACCGAAAGGTCAACTAAGCTTATTTACTTGCAATTTGACCCCTTATTATTTACACACAAGGGCTTTAGGACTTATACCCACTTTGCCAAGTCCCTGGACACTTCCGGTGAACCCGAAAAGTCCTAACTTTCAACGTTAACGCTTTAACCCCTCGCACACGAATTTGATCATAACTTTCTCATACGATAACGAAACTTTATGAAATTTATATCGTGCATTCTAGTGAGTATAATTAACAGTTACAAAGCTTCAGGTTTGTCAAAAGGTCACTCAGATGTATAACTTAAACATGTTGACACATTTAACCCCTGTAGTTTGTAATCTCTCACTTTTAGCTTCGTATGATCCATGATTCATTCGTTTGATGCTATAAACATCATGTAGGGTTAATGTACAATATATTTATTCACTGTTGACATTTAGAACTCGTATTTTCATATACTTTTCATGTTTGTCAACTTTAGTCCTTTCACCACATTCTTTCACACGTTCGAACATATGACACGTGTCAACACTTTATAGGACGTGAATTTTCGAGGTGTTACAATTATTGGGATGAGGCGGGCCGCGTAGACCCACCCCAACCCTTCACGCAGGCGGTATAGAGGTTTAAATCAGAATTCGTTAACTTATAAGTTGAGGCGGGCCGCGTGAACCCCACCTCAACCTTACGCGGGCCGCGTGAGATCTAAAATGTGGCGCAACCCTGGGCCGCCACCTGGCCCAACACCTGGCAGGCATACCTGATGACCCAGCTAAGCTATAACGATGACCGAAGTCAACGCGGGCCGCGTAGGCCCTTTGTTTGTTTTACGCTAGCCGCGAGAGGGTCAAGATCAGCACCTATAAATAGAACGCATCGGATCTTAGTTGAATTCATTCATTTCTTTCATTCTTAAGCAAATTTCTGAATAGAAGGCATAATACTCGGGTATTATACCCCTTAATTAGCGAGGTTCTGCTCCGTTGTAAGTATTATAACCCCTGGATACGTATTAGATACGTTGCCCGATTGATCTAGAGTTCCGGATTGGCTGTCGTGGTTCTGCCCGACGTAGTCATTGGAATGCCGTCTCGGGGAGGGTATTACTAATGTTAAAATGGGTTATTAATACTAACACGTGTACATTTGTGTAAATTATAGATTATCACCGGGAAACCCTTACGGAAAATCTAAGACAGCAATGTGAGTTGATCCACTTTTTGTAAACCTTTTTGTTAATTGTTTTACAAAACCTTAAATACTTTTCCATGCGAATAACAGTTATTGAGTATTTGTAAGAATACAATTATGATGAGTATGTTGGGGTTTTGTATACAAAATTTGTTACCACCTGGTTAAGGAGTAACATTTCCACAAGTCGGGTTCGACAGTACCATGGATGTTAATTGTTATGTCTTGGAAACAAATATAATTACAGGATCGCCCTCAATACTGTACACTGGGATTTGTTTTTACTTAAACTTGATTAAACTGGGATTCACTCACCAGTATTTCCCACTGACAAATGTTTTTAAAACGCGTTTCAGGTAACAAAATGTGAAAGCCAAATAGAAGCCAGCTGGACAGTACTGAAGGCTTGGAAAAGTGGCAATAAAGTTACCTAAAAATAAAATAGATGTTTTTATTAAATAAATAGGATTTATTCCTATGAAAACGTGTGTACTATGAACTTGGGTTTTAACCCATTTGTTTAATGCTATGAAAATGTGGTATTTTACTCTAATCACATATTTCCTAACTACGATCCTGACGAAAAATTCCGCTGCCAAATTAGACAATACGAGATACCACCGAAACTGGCTCGCGGCCGCTCATTCTCGGGGAATAGAGATGGGCATAATCGGGTATTCTTAAAACCCGGAACCGGTTCCAACCCGGAACCGGGTATGGATACAAGTGAGTGGAACCGGGTTCTCTGTGGAACCGGTTCCGGGTACAACCCGGGTACACGTCAATATATTTAGAACCGGCGTAACCGGTTTCGGGTACAATGGAACCGGGTACGAGTCCTGTTTGGAACCGGGTACGGGTATTGTTTGAAACCGGTTTTTTTGAGTTTTTCAATACAAAAAGCTGTCAATTCTATGATACTCCGATTCTCATTGGGCCGGATATATTGATCAAATAATGGGTCGAATATTATCTTGAACTTATCAAGTCACATGCAAAGTCTTGAATGAACCGACACCTTTTTAATTGTTCAACACAATTTGATTGGGCCTTCAAATCCACTAAACCGACAACACTATGACATATGTATATGTTTATTTGATCTAAAATGAAACTTCACATGCAACACATTAAATGTATCAAATGACTGACATCTCAATTTCCAACAAAAATCTCATTGGGCCGCCAATTACACAACTCACAACTCAATGCACTTTCTACTTCCCAAGGTTCCTCTTTTGGTGGCCCAATAGAAATCATTTGGGTCATGTTATGATCTTGGAATTATATACAAAATTGATTCACATGCCCATTCAATTCACGTAAACATTGACAGTAATTCTTGGGCATATCGGGTTTTTTTTGTAATACCCGGAACCGGTTTCGGGTAGGAACCGGGTTCCGGGTACGCACCGGGTCCGGGTACGAACCGATTTTATTTATAAAATGTGGAACCGGGTCGGAACCTACGGGTTTTTAAACCCGGAACCGGTTCTACTATTAGCCGGGTAGGAACCGGAACCGGGTCCAGGTCGGTTCCACCGGGTCGGGTTTGGAACCGGTTATTATGCCCATCTCTACCGGGGAACATGGGATCGGGGGTTGCGACAGGAGGTGGTATCAGAGCTAAGCCACTGATTCATCCACAGAGGTGTTCTGCTGACATCAAAATGTAAAGTGTTAGGAAATAAATTACGAAAATACGTGCATAATTGTATTTATTGTTATGTGTTATTTGACTATTTGTTAGTTTACAGTATGAGCAACCAAGGACCATCTGACGCGTACCGTCAATTGTCTGGTTCGCCTAGAAGCGAAGGCACCTCCTCTTCTCAGCCTGCCCTCTCAGGGTATTCTGCTAATACGGAAGAAGGAATCTTTATGTTTAAGGCTCAGTCAGAAGAGCCATTTCCTCAAAAAAAGAGGGGATGGTTCAGTAGAGGAGCACACGAGCGTAGGAAACGTATGAAAAAGTTGCAAGATCAGAGGGTACTAGTCGCAGCTAAGAGAGAGACAGATGTCTATGCCCAGGATATGATAAATAGGGGTATAGCCAACATCCACATATTAGCAACTACTGCAGCTGACCCAAATCTGGAACAAATAATAGCACCCCAACCACAGCCAGTAATCATAGACCAACCCATGGAGATAGAAAACCCTGAAAACCAAGTAGAGATGCATGACTTCAATCCGAAAGAAATCCCTAGGGTACCAGCACCAAATCCCCTAGACCCAAATTATGATCCCTGGTGGGATGAAGTTAGGGACTATGTGCAGCGTTACCCGATACATGAAGACACACCCATGCAAAACATAGGAGCCTATCCAGGTATGGACCCTTTAGATCCCTATTACCATGATAAATACGTTAGGGAGATCTTAGAAGATCCTTACCGATTTCAGGCACCTACACCCCCATATCAGGAACCCGCACCCCAGATTCCGAACCCAGTCCTAGAACCTGCACCCCCAATGAGTGCAGAAAACGTCCAAGAACTTAGGACATTTGGTGAGGAAATTCTAGAAAGCAGTGAGAGAATGCGACAGGTGGGAGAGCGACTCGTATGGAAATACGATGAGCGCAATATGGATTTTTGGATAAATCTATATCCGTAATATGATGGTGGGAACGGTAATAGTAATAATAATATAATAATAATAATAAAATAAAATATGTGTGTACGGATGCCTATTACTATTAGTATAATTCTATTTCTGTTGGTATTGTAATTTTTATTTCAGTACTGGTGTGTAATAGATGCATAATAGTATATGAATATAGTAAAGCCGCAATGATCGACGCTTTTGGCAAAAATGTGTCATGTGATTGACTATATGAAATATTATTTTGTGATATTAATATGGGGTAAATGTTTAAAATTCAGATGGCCGATGAAGGAAATCAAGGAAATCTGAATAATGATAACCAGAGTAACATTAACGTGGTTAATGAGAATCCGAGCATCAATAACAATGGAAACCAAATGGATAATAGTGTTGTTCAACACATAGTGGCACAAGGAATTATAGATGCAATGCCATTTATTATTCAAACAATTCAAGAAGCGAATAATAAAAGTAAGCATAGCAGTAAGCGACCAATTGAACCAGAACACAGCGTGAACAATGGCCCTGTACTTCAAGCGCCCATTCCCAAAAGAAGAAGAACCATGCCTTATGGTTGTTCTTACAAAGAATTCTGGTCCTACAAACCAATAGAATTCTCGGGCAATGAAGGACCCATTGCAGCTCTACGCTGGATAGAGAAAACTGAGGTTGTTTTAAAAATAAGCAAGTGTGCTGAAGAAGACAAAATAATGTTTGCTTCTAATCTGTTTAAGAACTCAGCCTTAGAATGGTGGAACACTATCCTCCAGTCAAGAGGAAGTGATAGGGTATACAACATGGAATGGGAGGAATTTAAGAATATGGTAGAAAGGAAATTCTGTCCTCCTAATGAAAAGGAACATATACCTAATAAGTTTCTGAACCTTAGAATGACCGGGGTAGATAGTAAGGGTTATACTACTATATTCTTTGAATATGCTAGAATAGTGCCAACCCTTGCATCACCTGAACCAGTATTAATCTCCCGTTATATCTGGGGATTAATCGGAGAGATTAGACATGTAGTCAAGCCAGCTAGACCTCAAACTATAGAAGAAGCTGTAGAACTAGCAAATACCTTGACAATTGAATTAATCCGTACTAGAGAAGAAGACCAGAGGAGAAACCTAACCCAAAGGCTTACTCAAGAATTCCGTTCTGGGAATTACAACCGTAGGAATATGGGTTCTACCTGTGCACCATTTTGCAAGGTCAGCAAGAAAAAGCATTCGGGAACATGCTCCACTCTTTGCAATTTCTGCAAGATGCCAGGACACAAGGAAGAAGATTGCAGGAGAAAATCCAGTAATGGATTACGCTACAACTGTGGAGAAAAAGGTCACATTAAGACGAACTGTCCGAAATTGGCTCCAGCTGTGAACAACAGGAACACTAAAAATGATAGAGCATTTGTTCTGACTGCCGATGAAGCCAAGATGATTCCAGACGTGATAGCTGGTACGTTTTTAGTTAATGATGTCTTTGCTAAGGTATTATTTGACTCTGGTGCAAACCAAAGTTTTATTAATACTTCGTTTTGCAAACTTCTAAATCAGTCATTAACTAAACTACCACAAGAATGTCTAGTAGAGATAGCTAATGGAGAAACTGTTAGAATTTCTGAAATCTTGCAGGGAGCAAGAATAGAAATTTTAAATCAAAAGTTTATGGCAAACCTTTATCCCATGAATCTGACGGGATTTGATATCGTTTTAGGAATGGATTGGTTAATAGCCAATAAAGCCAGTATTTTATGTGATCAAAAGTTAATCCAAGTAAATTCACCAAAAGGTAAAATGATCACAATTAAAGGAGATAAACCATCTAGATCCACAAAATTCATCTCTGTGATGAAAACTGCAAGCTATATAAGAAAAGGTTCTATAGTGTATTTGATTTCTATAATCAATAACACTAAAGGAAAAGAATTAAAGGACATTCCAGTAGTGTCCCAGTTTTCAGATGTCTTTCCAGAAGAATTACCAGGACTACCTCCAGACAGAGAAGTTGAATTCAGAATTCACCTACTGCCTGGAACAGCACCAATTGCCAAAGCACCTTACCGTTTGGCACCCGCAGAAATGCAGGAATTGAAGAAACAATTAGATGAATTGCTGGAAAAAGGATTCATACAACCAAGTTCTTCGCCATGGGGAGCACCGATACTATTCGTTAAAAAGAAGGACGGATCAATGCGTATGTGCATTGATTACCGTGAATTGAACAAAGTCACTATTAAGAATTGGTACCCATTACCGAGAATCGATGATCTATTCGATCAACTGCAAGGAGCTTGATTTTTCTCTAAAATCGATTTAAGATCAGGATATCATCAATTAAAGGTACAGGAAGAGGACATTCCTAAGACTGCCTTCAGAACAAGGTATGGCCATTATGAATTTACTGTCATGCCATTTGGTTTAACCAATGCCCCAGCCGCATTTATGGACATGATGAACCGAATATGTAAGTCATATTTGGATAAATTCATAATTGTCTTCATAGATGATATTCTAATTTACTCTAAGAATAAAGAGGATCATGCAAAGCATTTGCACGCACTTTTAAGTCTATTAAGAAAGGAAAAGCTTTATGCTAAATTTTCGAAGTGCGAATTTTGGTTAGAGCAGGTACAATTTCTTGGACATTTAGTTAATCATGAAGGAATTCATGTGGATCTAACAAAAATTGAGGCGATTACTAAATGGAAAACCCCTGAGTCACCAACCGAGGTTAGAAGTTTCTTAGGATTGGCCGGTTATTATAGAAGATTTATTCGAGATTTTTCTAGAATAGCCATTCCTTTAACTAAGTTAACCTGTAAATCCATTAAGTTTGAATGGGGACCAAAACAAGAAGAAGCTTTTAGAATTCTTAAGCAAAGATTAACCCATACACCCATATTAGCGTTACCAGAAGGAACTGAAGACTTTGTAGTCTATTGTGATGCTTCTAAGTTAGGTTATGGATGTGTATTGATGCAACACCAAAAGGTTATAGCATATGCGTCTAGACAACTTAAGAATCATGAAGAGAATTATTCAACCCATGATCTAGAGTTAGGAGCTATAATTTTTGCCCTTAAGATTTGGAGACATTACCTTTATGGTAGTAAGTTTACCATATGCACTGCTCATAAGAGTTTAAGGTATGTTTTCGGGCAAAAGGAGTTGAATATGAGACAAAGACGCTGGATGGAGATGCTTAGTGATTATGATTGTGATATCCAGTATCATGAAGGAAAAGCAAATGTAGTGGCAGATGCTTTAAGTCGAAAGTATCATGAAAAGCCAAAAAGGGTACGTTCTCTTAAATTAAATATGCAATTAGATTTAAATGATCAGATAAGAGAAGCACAAGAATCAGTAATCAAGGATGATACTGAAAAACTAAAAGGTATGATTAAAGAATTAGAACAAGGAACAGATGGAATTTGGAGATTCCATAAAAAGAGAATGTGGATACCTAAATTAGGAAATCTACGTCATCGTATATTAGAAGAAGCCCATAAGTCTAAGTATACGATACACCCAGGAAGTGACAAAATGTACCAGGATTTAAGGAAAAATTTCTGGTGGATAGGAATGAAGAAGGACATAGCATCCTATGTTTCTAAATGTTTAACTTGTTCACAAGTTAAAGCTGAACACCAGAAACCCTCAGGTTTGTTACAGCAATTAGAAATGCCAGTATGGAAATGGGAATTAATAACAATGGATTTTGTTACTAAATTACCCAAAACAAAGAAAGGAAATGATACAATCTGGGTGATTATAGACAGGCTAACCAAGTCAGCTCATTTCCTACCCATGAAAGAAACTTTCAGTATGGAACAGTTAGCTAAATTATATGTAAATGAAATCATTTCATTATATGGAATACCTTTATCAATTATTTCTGATAGGGATAGTCGATTCACCTCTCATTTTTGGTCAAGTTTCCAAAAGGCAATGGGGACCAAGTTAAATTTGAGCACAGCTTATCATCCTCAAACGGACGGACAAAGCGAAAGGACAATTCAGACGATGGATGACATGCTTAGAGCTTGTGTAATTGATTTCGGAGGTAATTGGGATGATCACTTACCTTTAATAGAATTTTCTTATAATAATAGTTATCACACAAGTATAAATGTTGCACCATTCGAAGCACTTTATGGACGAAAGTGCCGAACGCCAGTCTGTTGGGCAGAAATCAGAGAAAAGCAACTATCTGGACCTGAGATAGTGCAAGAAACAACAGACAAGATCATTCAAGTCAAGGAACGACTAAAAGCAGCACGTGATCGACAGAAGAGTTATGCTAATAACAGACGCAAGCCATTGGAATTTCAGGTAGGAGATAAAGTGTTATTGAAAGTCTCTCCTTGGAAAGGAGTAGTAAGATTCATCAAAAGGGGAAAGTTGAGCCCCAGGTATGTTGGACCTTTTGAGATTATTAGAAGAATAGGACCTGTAGCCTATCAGCTACAACTGCCAGAGGAAATGGCAGGAATACATGATGTATTTCATGTATGCAATCTCAAGGAATACATGATGTATTTTATGGACGAAAGTGCCGAACCCCAGTCTGTTGGGCAGAAATTGGGGAGAAGCAACTATCTGGACCTGAGATAGTTCAAGAAACAACTGACAAGATTATTCAAGTCAAGGAACGACTGAAAGCAGCACGTGATCGACAAAAGAGCTATGCTGATAACCAACGCAAACCATTAGAATTTCAAATAGGAGATAAAGTATTATTAAAAGTCTCTACTTGGAAAGGAGTGGTAAGATTCATCAAACGAGGGAAGCAAAGTCCCAGGTATATTGGACCTTTTGAGATTGTTAGAAGAATAGGACCTGTAGCCTATCAGCTACAACTGCCAGAGGAAATGGCAGGAATACATGATGTGTTTCATGTATCTAATCTCAAAAAGTGTTTAGCTGATGAATCACAGATAGTACCTTTTAAGGATATAGAGGTAAATGAACAACTCAAGTTTGTAGAGAGGCATCTACAGATTGAAGACAGGAAAGTCAAGAATCTTAAGCATAAGAGATTAGTTCTGGTCAAAGTGAAGTGGGACTCCAAAAGAGGACCTGAGTACACATGGGAGCTTGAATCAGAAATGCAAAGGAAATATCCACAAGGACGAGCTCTAAAACAAGGTGGGGAGAATGTAACAATCCTAATTAAATTGACACCCTCGATTATTTTCCGACACTCCCAATATATTTTAAAATATCCCAAAATGTCACACCCCTATTTTCCACGTGTCACCGGTGGGCCCGGTAGGGAGTATCGTGACGTAGTTGATATCATCATAAGTCAAACAACACAATATATAAATGCACAGCGGAAGCAAAAATAGATTCATTTCAACTTTAATAAAATGTAATATTAAATATCACGAATAGTTGAAATGGATCCACAGGCGGATCAAAATTAAAGAAGATATTGTTCAACAGTTTTATTGACATCCAATCTTGCGAGACTTATTGAGGACGCTAGAAGACAGCCACCCTAGTACGAGTAGTACCTGCACTTAACCTTTTGGAAAATACGTTAGTTTACACTGGTAAATACAATTTAACTGACTCATTTTGAAAAGGGTTGAAAATTGATTTGAATGCACGTGGCACAAAACATTTTATAACTTGGGATAATTATGTAATATAATCTTGTAAGTGAATTACATGTTACTTATGCGTTCAGTAGCCCGATCCATAGACCGGGTTAAAGATTAATAAACTCACCACATTATTTGGTTTGGCACTGACGGGTGTACGCCTACACCCCGTGCTATGGTCGTGGCCATCTTGTAAGATGATGCCAAGGATATCCGGGACATGGTCATTAACCCCCTAAAGGCTTTAAGCAAACAAAACATTTCAAAACGTAGCATATCAAGGATTTAACCTCTATTCGATTAAAGATTCAATGCCGGACCAAGCGGTATTTTATATACCGTACCCCAAGCCCGTATAGGGAAAATAAGTTAAAAGTATTTACCTTTGTAAGTATAAATCACAATTAGCGAGTGAAGGTAGCTTTTACTGGTTCTTCTATTCTGGAACAAAGGTTTATAATAACCTATTAGATTCCTAACGGGTCTTTATTTAAGCCTAAGCTTAGACCGGTTAGCTTTTAAGGACGATACGGTTCAAACGCATGATTAAGCGAAGACCGGATAGAATGTGATTTAGACCCGACAAGTTTGAATACTTGTATAATATGGGTATACTAAATACATTCTGGATTTTGAGACAAAGATGATAAGGTTTGACCCGTTTTGGTCAATTTATGCAAACTAGTTACATAAACCGAACCGAACGCGAAAAGGGCGTCACAGGTAACCATAAGAGTCATATGCAAGTTTCCTGAGTTAATATGCCTTAAACATGTTGTGATATCAGTAAGGTATCTTCTATTATGCCCAAAACGGATTTAAACACAATTTATGCCTCATAAGGGCATTTTGGTCATTTAAAAGATTATAAAAGAGTTTAATTAGTAATCTGAGTTACAGGTCTGATTTATACAGTAAATACACTTAATTTAATAAGTTATAACAGTAGGGTATGACCTATATGTGAAATTTATCATTTAAAACCAAACTATGCACCTTAGGGGTATTTTGGTAATTTCACTTAGGCTTAAAAGGCCAAAACTGGAAACCTGAGTTTATAAACTTTTACTTACTGTTATTATTTGAAAATATACTAAAAATATCAGTAGGTATCAACCTTATATGTTTAATATTGTTTTAGTACATACTATGCGTAAAAACGCTTAAAAAGGCGATTTGGAGCCATTTCCGGGTTTTCAAAGGAAAGCTGATATTTTTATAATTCCAGAAAGCTCAAAATATTTTATTTATCAAATAAAATCAGTAGAAAAAGGTTTGGGGTCAAAAGGATTTGTAAAACTCATTTTATGGCTAAAAAGGGCAAAACCGGCATTAACCGAATCAAACTTAAAGACCTATGTTATGATCAGCCAAAAATTAAATAAAAATCTTCAAAAATCCCAAAATATTATATTATATCAGTGGGTAAAAATTTTGATATCAAAAAGTGGGTTTAACTAGGCTATACACTAATTACACCGTTTAATTAACATAAATCTTTCAATTTACGCTAATGAGCATATCTCTTAATCTAGACCTCAAACTGATGTCAAATTTTAGGTTCAAGTTTATAAATTAGTAACTAAGGTTTCTACTCTTTTACTTTTTCAAAAATCACGTTTTATAGTCAAAAGGGCATAATAGTCAACATTTAAGCATTAATCGGAAACATGCATATGAATCGGATAACTAATGAACCAAGTTATGTGACCTCAGGGGGTTACACTAGTATGAAACCTGGTCCAACTAAGGCTCTAAGGCATTTCTAAACAATGCTTAAACGGGTCAGAACTGAAAGTCAAAGCAGAGGTCAAACTATGCGACTTTCGGGTCCAAACCGAGCCTAAACTGAAAATTGTCGAGTTGAACATGTTGGGACATGTTCTTACATTAATTACCAAGTTATATTAATGATCAAACAGGTTGCAAGTATCCTACATTGCTAATTATGCTTTAATTTGAAATTAAACATTCTGTTGACTTTTTAAAGTAAGCTTTGACTCGACAATTAACATAGTTAGAGTGGGAATATGGAAGTACCCTTTTAAGGTTTTATTACCCACATAATTACCTACTTCTAGGTATTTTTAATTCGTGATTTGACTGAGCACATATTAATTAATCACGAAGTCAAACCTTAATTACGATGGTTTGACTTTTAGCTAATTAACTAAGCTAAAACGAATTTAGAAAGGTTAAGTATACTTACAAGAGTCCTAGTTATGATTACTGATCACTAGGAAGATTGCTTGCAGACCAGAGAGCTCCAGAAAGTAAGTTGCAAATGAAAGAGCAAAATTGCTACAACTTCAAGTCCCTTATATACTAACTTTGATCTCCTAGGATGATGCCAAATTGGTCTAGAGATGTTATAAGATCATCCCAGGTGGACCTAGGATGCTAAAAACCACCTAGAGAGCCCCTGAATTTCGAATACCACCTAAAAGAGGCGGTGTAACCGTTTTAACAGGCATCTGTCCTGAAATCGCCCAGCTGTGTGCCTTACGCACAGCAACAATCTGGGTGTTGAGGTGCGTAAGCAGTCTTGCGCACCGCAACGCTCTGGATGTTGAGGTCCGTAAGCAGTCACCAGAGGACAAAACTTTGTTTTTATTCAGGAACCTTACGCACCTCAACGTTCTGGGTGTTGAGGTCCGTAAGCAGCCTTGCGCACCGCAACATTCCGGATGTTGAGGTGCGCAAGCCTTCGCCAGAGACAAAAGTTTGTTTTTATTCAAGCTTTGACCATGCAACACTTACATCTCCGAATCTCATGCACTTTAATCAGAATAGGGACCATGTTTTCAGCCATTGCATGTCCAGGCATGCACTTACACACTTTGGCACTTGGTGGGAAGTTTAAATTGATGGAGAATCTTAAGAACTTGCATTGGATCCATGTCTTAGAGTTATATCATAAATTTATTATTAGGATAGCCAGATTTATAAACATAATTCAGATGTTTGATAAAATATATCCTGGTTAGGGATTTATTAATAGGTCGCTCAGAGGTATAAATTAACATGTCGACGTTTTTTTTTAAATCCTACCGTACATCTTTATCTGGATCCGTATTCATAACACGTTTGCATAAAATGACACGTGTCTTTATTTTACTGGACATGAATTTTCGAGGTGTTACATCCTCACCCCCTTAAAAGAAATCTCGACCTCGAGATTTACTGGAACAAATGAGGGTATTTTTCCTTCATGGTAGACTCTACCTCCCAAGTATATTCGGGACCTCTGCGGGCATCCCATTTGACCTTTACAATAGGCACATGCTTCCTTCGAAGCTTCTTTACCTGTCGATCCTCAATTGACAATGGTTTTTCCACAAATTCCCGGCTCTCATCTATATGCACATCTGTATGCGGTATGACCAGCGAGTCATCAGCTAGACATCTCTCCAGATTGCAGATGTGAAAAACATTGTGGATAGCACTGAGCTCTTCATGCAAGTTTAGCTTATAGGCAACTGACCTGACACGTTCGATAACTTCGAATGGTCCTATGTATCTCGGGCTTAACTTTCCCTTTTTACCAAACCGCATCACTCCCTTCCAGGGTGATACTTTAAGTAACACCTTGTCACCAACTTCGAAGTGGAAAGATTTTCGCTTTGGATCCGCATAGCTTTTCTGCCCATCCCTGGCAGCTTTCAAGCGGTCTCGAATCTGGACAATCTTGTCCGTCGTTTCAAAGACTAACTCAGGTCCTGATAATTGAACTTCTCCTATTTCCGCCCAACATATAGGGGTTCTGCATTTTCTACCATATAATGCCTCAAAAGGCGCAGCCTTAATACTAGTATGGTAGCCTATTATTATAGGAGAACTCGATCAATGGTAGGTGGTTATCCCAACTGCCACCTAAATCAATCACACATGCTCGAAGCATGTCTTCCAGCGTTTGGATGGTACGCTCACTCTGTCCGTCCATCTGTGGATGGTAAGCCGTACTAAAATTTAAGCGCGTGCCCAAAGACTGTTGGAAACTTTTCCAAAAATGAGAGGTGTACCTTGTATCTCTATCAGAGATAATTGACACTGGTACGCCATGCAGAGCTACAATTTTATCTACGTACAATTGAGCTAACATGTCAGAGCTGTAAGTTTCCTTAATGGGAAGAAAATGTGCTGACTTGGTCAGTCTATCTACTATGACCCATATAGTATCGTTTCCCTTCCTTGTCTTTGGCAATTTGGTGATGAAATCCATTGTCACCATTTCCCACTTCCAGGTGGGAAGTTCATGCTGTTGTAACAAACCTGACGACTTCTGGTGCTCAGCTTTGACTTACGCACACGTCAGACATTTAGCTACATAGGCAGCTACAGACTTTTTCAAGCCTATCCACCAGTAGTTTGCCTTTAGATCCTGGTACATCTTATCAGCTCCAGGATGAACAGAATATTTGGAACTGTGGGCTTCCTGGAGGATAACATCTCGAAGTCCTCCATAAACTGGAACCCATATTCGTCCATTCAATCTTAGCATTCCGTCTTTGTCATAGGATAACTGCTCCTCAGTTACTCCTAGTTTTTCTTCAGGATAGTTAGCTTCCAGCACAGCTTCCTTCTGTGCAGCTAACACCCTTTCAATCAAACTATTCCTTATTTCAATGCGCTTGGCATTGATTCTTATCGGCTTCACCCTTTCTTTTCTGCTTAAGGCGTCAGCAACTACATTTGCCTTGCCTGGATGGTATTTTATCTCACAGTCATAATCATTTAGGGTTTCCATCCAGCGTCGCTGCCTCATGTTCAAGTCCTTCTGATTGAACAAGTGTTGAAGGCTCTTGTGATCTGAATAAATCACACACTTGGTTCCATACAAGTAATGCCTCCATAGTTTTAATGCAAATACAACGGCACCCAGCTCCAAGTCATGGGTGGTGTAGTTCTTCTCGTGCACCTTTAGCTGTCGTGAAGCGTAGGCAATAACTTTGCCTTTCTGCATGAGTACACAGCCCATACCAGTGTGTGATGCATCACAATATACCACAAATTCTTCTATACCATCGGGCAATGTTAACACCGGTGCATTGCTCAACTTTTTCTTAAGAATGTCAAAGGATTCCTGCTGCTTAGGGCCCCAATCAAACTTAACCTTCTTACGTGTCAACGAAGTTAGAGGCGCAGCAATCCTTGAGAAATTTTCGATGAAACGCCTATAATATCCTGCTAAACCCAGGAAGCTACGAATCTCAGTAGGTGTCTTTGGCTCTTGCCAATTCATAACTGCTTCTACCTTAGCGGGATCCACTTGGATACCACGCTCACTTACCACATGTCCAAGGAATTGGACTTCTCGAAGCCAAAATTCGCACTTCGAAAATTTGGCGTAGAGTTTCTCATGATGTAGAAGTTTAAGAATACAACGAAGGTGTTTCTCGTGGTCAGCTTGGTTCTTCGAGTAAATGAGAATGTCGTCAATGAAGACGATGACAAATTTATCTAAGTAAGGCTTACAGACGCGATTCATGAGATCCATGAATGCGGCCGGTGCATTGGTGAGCCCAAAAGGCATCACTAGGAACTCGTAATGACCATAACGAGTCCTAAATGCTGTCTTGTGCACATCTTCATTTTTAACCTTCAACTGATGATAGCCTGACCTCAAATCGATCTTAGAAAAGTAACTTGCCCACTGAAGTTGATCGAACAGGTCGTCGATCATGGGCAAAGGATACCTATTCTTGATAGTGACTTTATTAAGCTCACGGTAATCGATGCATAGACGCATCGACCCATCCTTCTTCTTGACAAACAAGATCGGCACTCCCCAAGGAGACGAACTAGGTCTAATAAAACCTTTGGCTAACAGATCATCTAATTGTGTCCTTAACTCCTTCATCTCTGTTGGTGCTAACCTATAAGGCGCTCTTGCTACTGGTGCAGCACCAGGGATGATGTCAATTCGGAATTCTACTTGCCTATCTGGTGGTAAGCCAGGTAGTTCTTCAGGGAAAACTTCAGGATATTCCGAAATGACAGGGATGTCTTCAATCTTGGGTTTCTGCACATCAATAGTAACCTGTGCCATATAAATGACACAACCCTTCTTCAAGCATCTAGATGCCTTGAGCATGGACACTTGCTCAGGCAATCCATGCTGGGTATCCCCCTGAATGGTAAGTGACTCACCAGACGGAGTTCTGACTACCACTTGCTTTCTGTTGCACACAATCTGGGCTTGGTTATGCGATAACCAATCCATACCTATCACTATATCAAAACCGGCTAGCTTAAAGGGAAGTAAGGACAAAGGAAAAGAGTGATTCCTAATGGATATAACACATCCATCTAACACAGTTGAGGCGGTTTCTATAGTTCCATCAGCTAATTCCACCTCATATTTCACACTTAAGGCTTTTACAGGCAATTTCAACAACTCACAAAACTTATTAACCACAAAAGACTTATCTGCTCCAGAATCAAACAATACTCTAGCAAAAACATCATTTACGCGAAAAGTACCAGTAATCACGTTGTCATCCTGAACCGCTTCCTTTGCATCCATCTTGAAGACCCTAGCATTGGTCTTTTTCCCATCCTCGGTTTTCTTGGTGATCTTTGGGCACTTGGACTTAATGTGCCCTTTTTCATTGCAACTGTAGCAGGTTGCGTCCTTTAGCTTCTTGCACTCCAGAGTCTTATGTTCTGTGGATTTGCAAATCCCACAGGGTCTCGGCTGAGGCTGGGATTTCGACTCAAGTCGACACCTCCCAAAATGGTTCTTCTTGCAAACCTTACATTTGGGCTTATCCCCAGATTGTTTCCCGTCCTTCTTAGGCCCCGACCCTTTCTTATGGTCGTTATTTCCTCGGTTTTCTTATCTGATCTTCGTGAGGTATCGTCCTCACGCTTCCTTTTACCTTCTTCTGAATTCCTGAGCGATCTCAACCAGACTACGTCCAAGGTAAGAGATAGAGATAGATCAGCTGCTGATCTGAAGGTTGCAGGCCTTGATGCCTTAACACTGGCTTTAATCTCTGGGGCTAAACCCCAGATGAAGCGAGCAATCCTTTTAGGTTCTGGGGTTACCAAGTACGGAACCAGCCTAGATAAGGTATTGAAAGTGGTGAGGTATGCTTGGCAATCTAAATTCTTCATTACCAATGATAAGAAATCCGATTCGATTCTTTCGACTTCGTGTTGCGGGCAATAATTCTCCTTAATGAGAGCAACGAACTGATACCATGACAAGTTGTACAGTGGGATTTTTCCGGCAGCTTGAATGAGAGACTTCCACCATGCCACTGCCTCTCCCTTGAACGATTGGGATACATATTTCACTACGTCCCTTTCAGCACATCCGCTGATGTCAACTACCGTGTCCATTTCGTCCAACCAGGTCATGCAGTCAACCGCTCCTTTCTCCCCAGTAAAGTCTCTGGGTTTACATGAGACGAAGTATTTATACGTACAGGACTTACCACGCGGATCCTGCCTAAGCTCGACCTTCCTTGACGGGACACTGTGTTGGTTCGAGGAGTGATGATCCTCATCATCCTTCTTTGGCTTCTCTATCCTAGAGGGTGGCTTACTATGAGCCTCGGAATGTGTTTTTGGCTTAGAATGGGGTGCTGATCGGGTCCTGCTCCGAGTACTACCCGATTCACTATATTGCCTCTCTATGGCTCTAGTGACGGCGTTATCAATCAACGTTTGGAGTTCTGCACCAGTTATATTGATTCTGGTGGTGTCATGATTTTCCTTGGGTTGACTGTTGACCTCGTCAGATTCATCCATGTAGTTGAACTGCTACATAAGATGATGACAATGATTCATTTAAGGAATATAATATGTATGTCATCTTGATAATTAACCATGGTAATTAACGAGTTATACTAGTTAATTTATAAGTAATTTCATTCAGGACTTTTTATTAGCAACCCTATCCCATAATGAAATAAAATATTGGCACAATAGGCCTGGTCATGTGGACAATTCTAAATTATAAATTTAGATCTTACAGGATTAAAGTTTGAATAAATAAAAATCAATCCTTTTCTTGGCAGGGAGTCTATAAACTACGGCTGCCTTTTGTTTTATATGTCATTAGTTATAGCCCGCAGGCATTACATCACAATCAGATGTTTAAATAATAATAAGGAATTTGAATAATTTAATAAAAGGGTGACATGTGTGATTTTGCGGATCACATTAGTCGAGAATGTTAACATGTTTGCAGATGTTAACAGGGATTTGAATCTTTTTTTTAAAACATGTTTTACCATATTGGCTAAATTTTATGATAACATAAAAGCTAGGTTTTACCTTTCAAGATTCTTATTATTTTATTAAAATGGTAAATCAAAATAATAAATGCTATTTTCCATTTATTCATATATTATATTCATGCACATAATTTAAATGAAAAACTTGAATTAACCATTCCAAACAAAATTTAAACAAGTACAAACTGCCCTAAACGGGACTTTTTCACAAATAACATGCCCACGCAGGGGCAGAACAGAAAGGAAAAATATGCCCACGCAGGGGCAGAGTACAGAAATAAATGTCCTCGCAGGGACATGATTACAATACTAAAATAAACAAACAAACAAAGGATTTAGTGATCCTTCTTGCTTTTTCCCTTGATCAAATCCACCATTTTCTTGAACATCCCTCGGTTATGCCTTCGTTCTTCCCGCAATTCATGTCGCACCTCTTGTCGCACCTCATTTATCCCTTGAAGGATTTCTTGAAATTGTGGTGGTGACATCACCGGTGTCTGAGGTGGTTGCTGATAATGCGGAGGTCGAGGAGGCGGCGGTTGCTGATACCCATATGATGGGTATCCATAGGTCGGGTGTCCCGTAGTCCAGGGACCTCCATAGGGACCTTCCGGCTGGAGAGAGTTCGCAGCTACCCAGTAGGGATCCTCTGCAAAGTTGTAATTTGTGTGGATCAGCTGCTCGAAGGGATTGTACGCCGCCGCACCAGTGTAAGTAGGGATTGGGTCTCCAAAACCCAGTGGTGGTTGTGGCGCGACTAGCGCAGAATTTACTTCTGAGACGGGGTGTGAAGATTCTCCCATCTCTGGTTCTTCATGGACTGGCGAGTATCGGCTGCCACTTGAAAGTGGAGGGGTGCTGATGCGCACTCCCCTCGCGCGGATATGCGCACCGTCATTCTCCTTCGCCTCGGGGGCGAGGGAGGCTGAAGCTGAGGTGGTGGTGGCGGCGGAGTGACCGCGACAAGTCGGGAATCCTCGGAAGGATTCTGCTGCTGCTGGTGGTGCAGGGGAGACCTGTGGTGACTGGGAGTAAACGCCCAATCACACAGTCTGAATCTCTCTTCATAACTGTTGGGACCATTGTAAGGTGATCCCACAAACGGTGACCCATCTGAAATTACAATGGGGTGGTTAGGAGTTCCGGATGGTGGCATTGAAGGATCGGTATCTTCATCTATATCCATCGCGTTGCCACCGGAAAAGGGATCTTCGGGTCCAAGTGGGTTAAAACCCACTGGTTCTCCAAGGTAATCGGCAGGGTTGAACTGGCCCTGGAATACAGGTGATAGGTGGTCGAAGGGTGAGTTATGTCCTTGAAGAGGTATGTAGGATTGGTGAGAGTTGTGGGGCTCATTTTGAGAATGAGGCCCAAAAGAGTGTGGAATAGAAGGTGAGGTACTCAATGAAACTGAGCGCCTAGCTGGTTCAACAATAGTCCTCCAGAGATCTTGAGGACCTGGGTTGTGGGGATCTGAAGGTGTTCGCCGGTGCGAAGGTCCGGCTTCATGGTCATTTGGGGCTGCAAGTGGCCCTTTTCCCTTTCCTCTTCCTCTCATCCGCGGCGGCATTTTGTCAACCTGTCAAAAACAAACAAGAGATACAACAAAAGACATATATAAGACAAAGTTAGAAGTAAAACAAATTTGGATAATTCCTAAGTTCTTTGTCTAGACTCGAGAATCGAGGAATGTGCAATTGTGTAACTGAGATTAAACACAAAAGGCTAGTGTTTAATTCACTCAGTGTTGGCTCTGATACCAACCTGTCACACCCCTATTTTCCACGTGTCACCGATGGGCCCGGTGGGGAGTATCGTGACGTAGTTGATATCATCATAAGTCAAACAACACAATATATAAATGCACAGCGGAAGCAAAAATAGATTCATTTCAACTTTAATAAAATGTAATATTAAATATCACGAATAGTTGAAACGGATCCACAGGCGGATCAAAATAAAAGAAGAAATTGTTCAACAGTTTTATTGACATCCAAGCTTGCGAGACTTATTGAGGACGCTAGAAGACTGCCAGCCTAGTACGAGTAGTACCTGCACTTAACCTTTTGGAAAATACGTCAGTTTACACTGGTAAATACAATTTAACTTACTCATTTTGAAAAGGGTTGAAAATTGATTTGAATGCACGTGGCACAAAACATTTTATAACTTGGGATAATTATGTAATATAATCTTGTAAGTGAATTACATGTTACTTATGCGTTCAGTAGCCCGATCCGTAGACCGGGTTAAAGATTAATAGACTCACCACATTATTTGGTTAGGCACTGACGGGTGTACGCCTACACCCCGTGCTATGGTCGTGGCCATCTTGTAAGATGATGCCAAGGATATCCGGGACATGGTCATTAACCCCCCAAAGGCTTTAAGCAAACAAAACATTTCAAAACGTAGCATATCAAGGATTTCACCTCTATTCGATTAAAGATTCAATGCCGGACCAAGCGGTATTTTATATACCGTACCCCAAGCCCGTATAGGGAAAATAAGTTAAAAGTATTTACCTTTGTAAGTATAAATCACAATTAGCGAGTGAAGGTAGCTTTTACTGGTTCTTCTATTCTGGAACAAAGGTTTATAATAACCTATTAGATTCCTAACGGGTCTTTATTTAAGCCTAAGCTTAGACCGGTTAGCTTTTAAGGACGATACGGTTCAAACGCACGATTAAGCGAAGACCGGATAGAATGTGATTTAGACCCGACAAGTTTGAATACTTGTATAATATGGGTATACTAAATACATTATGGATTTTGAGACAAAGATGATAAGGTTTGACCCGTTTCGGTCAATTTATGCAAACTAGTTACATAAACCGAACCGAACGCGAAAAGGGCGTCACAGGTAACCATAAGAGTCATATGCAAGTTTCCTGAGTTAATATGCCTTAAACATTTTGTGATATCAGTAAGGTATCTTCTATTATGCCCAAAACGGATTTAAACACAATTTATGCCTCATAAGGGCATTTTGGTCATTTAAAACAGTAGGGTATGACCTATATGTGAAATTTATCATTTAAAACCAAACTATGCACCTTAGGGGTGTTTCGGTAATTTCACTTAGGCTTAAAAGGCCAAAACTGGAAACTTGAGTTTATAAACTTTTACTTACTGTTATTATATGAAAATATACTAAAAATATCAGTAGGTATCAACCTTATATGTTTAATATTGTTTTAGTACATACTATGCGTAAAAACGCTTAAAAAGGCGATTTGGAGCCATTTCCGGGTTTTCAAAGGAAAGCTGATATTTTTATAATTCCAGAAAGCTCAAAATATTTTATTTTTCAAATAAAATCAGTAGAAAAAGGTTTGGGGTCAAAAGGATTTGTAAAACTCATTTTATGGCTAAAAAGGGCAAAACCGGCATTAACCGAATCAAACTTAAAGACCTATGTTATGATCAGCCAAAAATTAAATAAAAATCTTCAAAAATCCCAAAATATTATATTATATCAGTGGGTAAAAAGTTTGATATAAAAAAGTGGGTTTAACTAGGCTATACGCTAATTACGCCGTTTAATTAACATAAATCTTTCAATTTACGCTAATGAGCATATCTCTTAATCTAGACCTCAAACTGATGTCAAATTTTAGGTGCAAGTTTATAAATCAGTAACTAAGGCTTCTACTCTTTTACTTTTTCAAAAATCACGTTTTATAGTCAAAAGGGCATAATAGTCAACATTTAAGCATTAATCGGAAACATGCATATGAATCGGATAACTAATGAACCAAGTTATGTGACCTCAGGGGGTTACACTAGTATGAAACCTGGTCCAACTAAGGCTCTAAGGCATTTCTAAACAATGCTTAAACGGGTCAGAACTGAAAGTCAAAGCAGAGGTCAAACTATGCGACTTTCGGGTCCAAACCGAGCCTAAACTGAAAATTGTCGAGTTGAACATGTTGGGACATGTTCTTACATTAATTACCAAGTTATATTAATGATCAAACAGGTTGCAAGTATCCTACATTGCTAATTATGCTTTAATTTGAAATTATACATTCTGTTGACTTTTTAAAGTAAGCTTTGACTCGACAATTAACATAGTTAGAGTGGGAATATGGAAGTACCCTTTTAAGGTTTTATTACCCACATAATTACCTACTTATAGGTATTTTTAATTCGTGATTTGACTGAGCACATATTAATTAATCACGAAGTCAAACCTTAATTACGATGGTTTGACTTTTAGCTAATTAACTAAGCTAAAACGAATTTAGAAAGGTTAAGTATACTTACAAGAGTCCTAATTATGATTAGTGATCACTAGGAAGATTGCTTGCAGACCAGAGAGCTCCAGAAAGTAAGTTGCAAATGAAAGAGCAAAATTGCTACAACTTCAAGTCCCTTATATACTAACTTTGATCTCCTAGGATGATGCCAAATTGGTCTAGAGATGTTATAAGATCATCCCAGGTGGACCTAGGATGCTAAAAACCACCTAGAGAGCCCCTGAATTTCGAATACCACCTAAAAGAGGCGGTGTAACCGTTTTAACAGGCATCTGTCCTGAAATCGCCCAGCTGTATGCCTTACGCACCGCAACAATCTGGGTGTTGAGGTGCGTAAGCAGTCTTGCGCACCGCAGCGCTCTGGATGTTGAGGTCCGTAAGCAGTCACCAGAGGACAAAACTTTGTTTTTATTCAGGAACCTTACGCACCTCAACGTTCTGGGTGTTGAGGTCCGTAAGCAGCCTTGCGCACCGCAACGTTCCGGATGTTGAGGTGCGCAAGCCTTCGCCAGAGACAAAAGTTTGTTTTTATTCAAGCTTTGACCATGCAACACTTACATCTCCGAATCTCATGCACTTTAATCAGAATAGGGACCATGTTTTCAGCCATTGCATGTCTAGGCATGCACTTACACACTTTGGCACTTGGTGGGAAGTTTAAATTGATGGAGAATCTTAAGAACTTGCATTGGATCCATGTCTTAGAGTTATAACATAAATTTATTATTAGGATAGCCAGATTTATAAACATAATTCAGATGTTTGATAAAATATATCCTGGTTAGGGATTTATTAATAGGTCGCTCAGAGGTATAAATTAACATGTCGACGTTTTTTTTTAAATCCTACCGTACATCTTTATCTGGATCCGTATTCATAACACGTTTGCATAACATGACACGTGTCTTTATTTTACTGGACATGAATTTTCGAGGTGTTACACAAAACGTCCCAAAATACACCCCATACGTGAATACGGGCCTCAAATACATTAAATAACATTAAAATAAATAAAAATTTGATTATTGGGATGAGGCGGGCCACGTAGACCCACCCCAACCCTTCACGCGGGCGGTATAGAGGTTTAAATAAGAATTCGTTGACTTATAAGTTGAGGCGGGCCGCGTGAACCCCACCTCAACCTCACGCGGGCCGTGTGAGATAAAAAATGTGGCGCAGCCCTGGGCCGCCACCTGGCCCAACACCTGGCGGGCCTAGCTGATGACCCAGCTAAGCTATGACGACGACCGAAGTCAACGCGGGCCGCTTAGGCCCTTTGTTTGTTTTACGCGAGCCGCGAGAGGGTCAAGATCAGCACCTATAAATAGAACGCATCGGATCTCAGTTGAATTCGTTCATTTCTTTCTTTCTTAAGCAAATTTCTGAATGGAAGGCATAATACTCGGGTAATATACCCCCTAATTAGCGAGGTTCTGCTCCGTTGTAAGTATTATAACCCCTGGATACGTATTAGATACGCTGTCCGATTGATCTAGGGTTCCGTAATGGGTGTCGTGGTTCTGCCCGACGTAGTCATTGGAATGTCGTCTCGGGGAGGGTATTACTAATGTTAAAATGGGTTATTAATACTAACACGTGTACATTTGTGTAAATTATAGATTATCACCGGGAAACCCTTACGGAAAATCTAAGACAGCAATGTCAGTTGATCCACTTTTTGTAAACCTTTTTGTTAATTGTTTTACAAAACCTTAAATACTTTTCCATGTGAATAACAGTTATTGAGTATTTGTAAGAATACAATTATGATGAGTATGTTGGGGTTTTGTATACAAAATTTGTTACCACCTGGTCAAGGAGTAACATTTCCACAAGTCGGGTTCGACAGTACCATGGATGTTAATTGTTATGTCTTGGGAACAAATATAATTGCGGGATCGCCCTCAATACTGTACACTGGGATTTGTTTTTACATAAACTTGATTAAACTGGGATTCACTCACCAGTATTTCCCACTGACAAATGTTTTTAAAACGCGTTTCAGGTAACAAAATGTGAAAGCCAAATAGAAGTCAGCTGGACAGCACTGAAGGCTTGGAAAAGTGGCAATAAAGTTACCTAAAAATAAAATAGATGTTTTTATTAAATAAATAGGATTTATTCCTATGAAAACGTGTGTACTAAAACTTGGGTTTTAACCCATTTGTTTAATGCTATGAAAATGTGGTATTTTACTCTGATCACATATTTCCTAACTACGGTCCTGATGAAAAATTCCGCTGCCAAATTAGACAATACGAGATACCACCGAAACTGGCTCGCGGCCGCCCGTTCCCGGGGAACCTGGGATTGGGGGTTGCGACAGCATGAGTATGAATAATTTTCTAAGAAGAAGGAGAAGATGAAGTCTTCGATGGCTGTGATGAAGAAAGAGATTATTGGGTTTGCTGAGAAGGATGAAGCTTGGGCCAAAAAGGTTGGTGAATTGACTAGAAGGCATGAGATTGAAATGGGTGATCTTAAGAAAAGCTTCGAGGCCGATCGGTTGAAGCTCGAGGCTGAAAGGGAAGCTTTGTCTGTACAACAGAGAGCCTTTGATGAGGAGAAGGAAGGCCTGAAGGCTTTGGTTGCTCAAACTACTGGTGATAACCAATGGTTGATTGAGCAAGGTTTCCAGCAAGTTGTTACTTACCTTCTTCACTCAAAGGAGTTCAATTCTGCTCTTGGTGAAGTTTACACTAAATTTCTCAACCTGGGGAAACATCAAGGTCTCATCGCTGGTTACAAGCTTCATGAATTCGGCTATCCTTTGGAAAAGTCTCCCTTATTTCGTCCTGAAGCTTCTGAGGTCTTTAAGGGTTCTGTTGAACAGATGGAGAGGCTGACCTACCCGTATGTCAATCAAGTTTCTACTTGTTTTGGTAAGCCTCTTATTGTCTTGCAGGAGCTAAAACCGGAGGGCCTTAATGAAAAAGTCTGTGCTGAAGTCCTGGGTTCCCTTTCAAGAAAGCGATCTTACTCGGGAGATAGTGATGACACCCTTTTAGGAGGACCTGATGCTTCGAAGGATGCAAGCTTGGAGGCTTCGGCGGTAGGCGGTGATGGTGGCATGAGAGCTAAGAAGTCAAAGAAAGCGAAGAAGGTTAAAGGTGAAGGTTCCGGGGCTTCCAAGCCTCCTGCTGATGCTTGATGGATATTCGTAGCTTTCTTAGCACTCTTGAAAACACTTTGTGGTTTGTATGTTAACTAAAACAATGTTAGGTTTCACAGGAACCCTTAAGGTTCTTGTTTGTGGTTGTGGTGGGGCCTTCATGGCCGTTTGAACAATTTCTCAACTTGCAAGTTGTTAGGGCTTGCTTTTAACTTTGCTTGGAAGTCTGTTAAGACTTTCTTTGCTATGCTATTGTGTTTAACTATTTGTCTTGTGTTGTTTTTTTTAACTTGTGCCTATTTCGTTACGGCAGCTTGGTTGGCTTCAACCCTCCAAGCTTTCTGGTTATCGTGCATGTAGGTTGAAGCCTTTGAGGCTTCAGGCTATCACCTATGTAGCTTGAAGCCTTCAAGGCTTCTCAGTTTCGTGACTTGTCTTTTAGTTTCATGACTTGGTTTGTATTTTTGAGCTTTGTAACTTTTTGCTCACGTTGTTGTATTGTTCCTTAGATTATTTCTTTTCCTTGTACCTTTGTCTTTTTTAGGTTTGTGTTGCTTTCGTGTTTTTTATACCTTAAAGGGTTCAGTGCTGCAGTCACTTAGCATTGGTATTTTTAACAAGAAGACATATCACCTATCCTATTCATCATTTTCTTGTTTTTATTTGATTTCGTAAGCCTGTTTTTTGATTGTTTTTCTAAGGCTTAAGAAACATTTGGTGTAGGCTGTTCAAACCCGTTTATGAGACAACTTTGTTTTCAATAATAAGCCTCATGGAGTTGTATTGATTTAGGAACTCACCCCTTATATAGGTTCATTCAACCCTTGAACCTATTGAGCGATGTGGCCTGGGAGCTCATCCCCTTACATGGCCCTTGCCATGGAGTTTTTTGCTAGGTTCTCAACCTGATCTTAGGATAGAAAGACAAATTTAATAAAACAACTTCATTCATTCAAGATATATTGTTTTTACAAAAGGTATTCATAGTGCCACTCTTGAAATACAACTTGTGAAATACAAACCAATCTTTCCCGTTTAGACATGGAACCTTTTCAAGGTTTTTCCATTCCAGTGTCTTGGAAGCCTTTTACCCTCTGAGTTTGCTAGCTTGTAAGATCCACCCTTATGTGCTTCAAGGATGGTATATGGGCCCTCCCATTTTGGGCCAAGCTTTCCTTGGTTCTCTTTTTTGCTAGCTTCATTGTCTCTAAGCACCAGGTCTCCTGGTTTGAAGCGTTCATTCTTGACTCTCTTGTTATAGTAGGCTTCCATTCGTTGTTTGTATTTAGCCTCTTGAATTGCAGCTTGGTCTCGTGCTTCCTCTAGGAGTTGTAAGTTCAACATGGTATCTTTTTGGTTTGCTTCGGGATCCATGTTGACAATTCGTTGTGTTACAACTCCTACTTCAGCTGGAATCACGGCTTCAGACCCAAATACCAAGTTGTAGGGTGTTCTTTTGTGGCTTGTTTTTTTGGTTGTTCTTATGGCCCATAGAACACTTGGCAATTCTTCAAGCCAATTGCTTTCATACCTTCCCAATCTGGTTTTGATTCCTTCCACTATGCTTCGATTCGTCCTCTCAACTTGACCATTTGATTGTGGGTATGCCACTGAGCTGAAAACCTGATTGATTCTGAATTCTTTGCACCAAACGCTGAAAGGCTTCTCGGCAAATTGCTTTCCATTGTCGGTGACAAGTACTCCTGGCAATCCATAACGGCAAATAATGTTTTCCCAAACGAAGTCAATGACTTGTTTGCCCGTGATTTTTGCAAGTGGTTTAACCTCAGGCCACTTGGTGAAATAATCTATGGCCACCAACAAGAATTTTACTCCTCCTTTGCTTGGGGGAAATGGACCGACAATGTCCATCCCCCATTTATAGAATGGCCATGCTGAGGTTATTGGGACAAGATCATGCTTGGGATTTTTCGGGACAGGTGCATGAATTTGGCAGGCATCACACTTCCTTAGTTTCTCAGTGGTGTCTTGGTGCATTGAGGGCCAAAAATACCCAAGGTTCATTAGTTTTGCAACCACCGATCTAGCTCCAAAATGAGCTCCGCATATACCTTCATGAACCTATTTGACCAAATATTGGCTTCGCTCGGGACCAACACATCTTAGCAAGGGTGTGAGGTAACCCTTCTTGTAGAGGATTTCACCTTGTAGTACATACTGCCTTGCCTTGATTTTAACCCTTTCAGCCTCTATTTGATCAGCGGGCAATTCACCATTTTTAAGGAATTTCTTGATTGGAGTCATCCAATTTGGATCTTCTTCGGCGATTACATCTTGAACCTCCAACTCATCAATTGACGAAGCCTTTAATACTTCCACCAATACTTTCTTGGTAAGGTGGGCAAAAGTGAGAGATTCGAGTTTACTCAAGGCATCTGGTTTCTTGTTTTGAGACCTGGGAATTTGCTTGATGGTACATGTTTGGAAGGTGTTCATCAATTCTTTGGATTTTTCTTTGTACCATTTCATGTTGGGCTCTTTTGCAATGTAGCTATCATTCGCCTGGCTTGAGACCAGCAACGAATCTATGAACACTTCAAGCTTTTGGACCTTCATTTCTTTAGCCAGTCTTAAGCCGGCTATCAGTGCTTCATATTCAGCTTCGTTGCTGGTGGTCTAAAAATCAAAGCGAAGAGCATATGTGAATTCTAACCCTTCTGGGTTGATCAGAATGAGCCCAGCCCCTGACCCTTCGATGCTTGAAGCCCCATCGGTAAAAAGCTTCCAGGCTTCAAGGTCTGAGGGTTCAGTGGTAGCTGTGTTCACTTCAGTGATTGTTTGCTCTGGGACTTTTACAATGAAATCAGCTAGGACTTGGGCTTTGATGGATTTTCTTGGAACATAGGTGATATTATGTTCATTGAATTCCACTGCCCATTTGGCTAATCGTCCCGAGTTTTCTGGTCTTTCAAGCACATTCTTAATAGGTTGGTCAGTGACCACTTGTATAGGGTGTGCTTGGAAATACCTTCGAAGCCTTCTATCTGTTTGGACTAGGGCTAGAGCAAGTTTTTCCAGGGGAGGATATTCGATTTCAGCCAATTTTAGAGTTTTGCTGAAGAAATAAACGGGTACCTGAACCTTGTCTCGTTCAATGGTGAGGACCGCACTATTGCTTCTTCAGCAACTGAAAGGTATACCGAGACCAATTCTCCCGTTTCTGGGGCTGCAATGTCAGGTAGGGAAGCTAGGTGTTGCTTCATCTGGTTGAAGGCTTCTTCGGCCTCCTCTGTCCATTTGAAATCCTTTTTGTCGGAGCAACCTTTGAGCGTTTTGAAAAAGGGTAAAGACCTTTCAGCCAATTTTGAGGTAAAACGCTTCAAGGTTGCAAGCTTCCCGTTTAAGCTTTCAACCTCTTTCTTGCTTCTTGGTGGTTTGGTTTCAAGAACAGCTTTCACCTTGTTTGGATTGGCCTTGATGCTTTGTTTTCCCACAATATGCCCAAGGAACTTACCTTCCCCAATCCCAAATGAGCATTTCTCGGGGTTGAGTTTCATGTTGACCTTCCTTAGGTTTTTGAAGGTTTCTTGGATGTCATCGAGCATTTGATATTCCGTTTTGCTTTTGATCACCAAGTCGTCGACATATGCCTCCATGTTTCTTCCAATTTTGACTTGCAAAGGCCTTGTCAACTAGGCGTTGGTAGGTTGCTCCAGCGTTTTTGAGGCCAAAAGGCATATTTTGATAACAAAAGATCCCTTTGTCCGTGTGAAAGGCGGTCTTTTCTTCATCTTCTTCCTTCATGAGGATTTGATGGTAACCCTTGTAAGCATCAAGAAAACACTTGAATGGGTAACCGGTGAGGGAGTCAACCTTGAGATCAATCTCTGGTAACGGGTAGCAATCTTTGGGACAAGCCTTGTTAAGATCCTTAAAGTCTATGCACATTCTCCAAGAGTTGTCTGGCTTTCATACCATGACTGGGTTTGCAACCCAGGATTGATACTTGACTTCCCGGATAATGCCGGCTGACACAAGCTTTTCAACCTCTTGGCATGCAGCCAAGCTTCTTTCGGGTGCTAGACTTCTTTTCTTTTGGACAACAGGCTTGACATCTGGTGGTATTCTCAACTCATGTTCAGCAATGCTTCGAGGGATGCCGGTCATATCTTCCGGGCACCAAGCAAAGACATCGCTATAATGTGTCAACAATTTTTCAAGATATGAGAAGGTTTCTTGTGAAAGGCTTGGATTGACCCTTATCCTCTGCTCTGGGTACTTAGGGTTTATGATTAGCCTTTGCTTGTCTTCTTCATTTTTGGAACTTTCACCTTCAACCATGTAGGCCTCCTAGGTAGGTTGAAGGGTTGCTATTCCCCTTTCGGTAGGAAATTTGACAGTGCCATGGCCAACAGACACAGCCATATAGAATGCACACTGCCTCGGCCTTCCAATGATCACATCATAGTTTGAAGGTATATTGATAACCACAAAGGTGAGCGGCTGGACTCTCTCCTTCTGACCTTCACTGAAACGAACATCAAGGGTCAGTTGCCCTAAAGGTTTAAGGGGTATGTCGGCAATACCTATTATGGAGGTCCCGGCGGGTTGGAGCCTTGAATGCTCTTGTAACACCCCGTGTTTCCGAAGTCAAAGTCAAAATCAAGGTCAAAGTCAACGACCGATTTCGCACGACTTGACTAGTAGTGAATTTCTTTTATATGTTATTTTAGTTGTATTATGTGGAGTAAGTGTCAATAATTACAATAATCGACGTATGTTATTCGCGATCTAATCGACTTACGACTGTGAACTATAGGAAGTAACAATGCGATAAAGTTAACTAAACAATAATCAAACTATGCTAATCAAATCGACATCGAATCGAATCGCAACTCGAACTACGCATTTTGGTTATTGTTATACGTGTGTGTGTGCCTTATGTGTTACTTGTGCATGTTTAATTTATGTGTGTGTGGGAATCAAACGAAACGCAATCGAACTCGAATCGCAATCGAAACGTAATCGAACTCAATCGAAATCGAACTATGATAATTGGTGAAGAAGGGACAATTCGAGATATGAATAGTTGGGACTAAAAGTAATTTGACTAGGAAACTCTATCGCATTCGCATTGCTCGCAACCGAAATCGAAACCACAAAAATTGTCCCACCGAACACCCGAACCAAGTGCCATCCGGCCGGATTACCCATCCGACCGGGCTGTCACTTGATCTGGTGCCATATGTCATCCGACCGAGATGACATCCGACCGGATAAGTCATCCGGCCGAGATGCCATCCGACCGACCCACACTTTCCTCTTTGGGTAACTCTATAAATACCCTTGTCACTTTCATTCTGTCTACTTTTGGAAACTCTCTGTCCGAACAGCTCGTTCTCCTCTCCTTTTCTTCGATTTCTCTCAATCCCGGTAAGATCTCATCCTAAATCTTGTACATCCTTAATCTACACGCACTCCTACACCTTTCTATCTTTTGAATCTTAACTTCTAACCATGAAATCACTAGATTTGAGGAGTTCTAGGATGACGTCATCATGGTGTTCTTATGAACTTCATGTTTTGGCTTCAATCCATCAAGAACAACTTGGATCCAACCGATTTCCACACAAATAAACAAAGATCTTGCAGAGATCTAAACACTTTCATGGTGGAAAAGGATTGAAAGATGGTTTCTAACTTTCTTTCAACTCTTTTACACTCAATGCACTCAAAACCGATAGATTCGGACCATGTTTTAGTCTTCCACTCATTCGCGGTGTTGTACTAGTTCAAGATCTGGATTCTACTCACGAGACCACCGATTTCGGCTTAACCAAGAACAACGTCATGAACCGGTTAACTGGTCGAACTAGGGTGATTCCTGTTTGATCGGGTCACTTGGGTTAAGATGGGGTTCCGTTGGTTAGCACGTTGTCAAAACGTCTCGATAAAAGCAACAAACAATCAAAACGGCCAAGTGAAAGACAAACGGAACGACCAGCATGGGGTACTATCCGACCGGACTACTGTCCGAACGGATAAGTCATCCGAGCGACTAGGTCATCCGAACGGATTACACCTTGGGTCCCACACTTAACCAACTTATCTGAAGTTTGAGTATTGAACGAATTGCTATCCGATCGGGCTACCAATCCGACCGGATTACTCTTCACATCATGAGATACTTGGACTTTTACACTCGAACAATTTTCAACATGTTCAATGCCCTAAAGGATGCCACCCGACCGGATTTGCTGTACGATCGAGTGACAACCTGCTATGGATTTGTTCTCACTAAGTAACCTTGCCATTTGAGTCTCCGTCCGACCGGATAAGTCGTCCGAGCGGATTGTCGTCCGCACGACCGACCGACCGTCCGATCGACCGACTTGAAAGGTAGAGATACTTCAATGTTTTCAAAATGATACAACGAAAACTTCAAAGGATAAGCCATCATACACAAACACATCAAAGGAAGAAACAATCCACTCGAATAGTCATCCGACCGGACAACCTGTCCGACCGGACCGTCCGATCGGATTACCAATCCGACCGAGCTGCTGTCCGAGCCAATTATACCTTGCATCGTTTTACGCGTCACTTATCGTTATGCTATCATTCTGATCAGGCTAATTCCGCTCTAAGCGCTCCCTTCAATCCATCATCGCTGTGAGTATACTCGATCCCTTTTTGCTTTACGCACTTTTGGGTGTTAGATACGTTACGAATATTCAAACACAATAAACACACTACTCAATACTATTTGAACGCTAACCGTTAATGCATGTTATACGTGGCTTATGAACGCTTGTTTGTTATGTTTACACATGGAATGATGTTTACCTGCCTTAGCAACGATAGTACTATAGTTTGGACTCAGCACCTGTTCGCAGGGGTTGTTAAGGACAATTACTTGCATGGATTACGGTGGTAATCATGTATTGCGAACTGCCTCAGGCAATCAACCCGCAGTCATTGGTATCGATGGATCTATGTCGATAACTAATGTCCTTCATTTCCCTATGTGTACGTGCTGGTTATGCGTAAACGAAATTCGAATTCTATATGCTATTATCAAACTTGTATGCTCACCTTTACATTATATGTATTGACTTTATTTTAACGTATATGACAGGTGTTTAGGAAGCACATCTGCTAGGAAACCGAGGCTAGAATAAGGCTCTAGAGGCCAACAAATAGTTGTCTGTACAAATTAAATCAAGGTGTAACACCCTATTTTCGATTTAGCGATTTTACATGTAAAATACCACAATCTGATGTGTGGCTAGGACTACACCTACTATAAAAATACGGGTTTATTAAAACTTTTACAAATCATAAGTTATTCTACATCACGTGGTTGAATTCGTTGTTTAAAATTTACAACGTGGCAAAGTGCGGAAGCATGTATCTATATCGTGTTCGGTTCTTCGTTGAGCTTGATCGTCTTCTGGCATCCCAAAGTGTACCTACATTTCATAAACATGAAATGCTTTAGTCTTACGGGGTTTAAATCATGTCCAAACGAGTCCGGGAAACAATTGATTTTCAAAAGAAAAACAAGAACTTGAAAATGATCTCCACCGTAACTTACGGTGGCACCGTAAGTTACGGTGGCCCCTGTGTTCATATTCTACTACCGTACAACAGTAGGTTACCACCGTAACCATATCAGCTCCACCGTAAATTACGGTGGCACCGTAATTTACGGTGGACCCTGCATCCAACTTTTCCATTTTGCCGTAATTTGACACGAAATCTTTCGTATCTTTCAAACCGCTTATCCGTTTGACCTACTGTTTCTTCCTACATGTTTGAAATTTGATTCTCCATCATATGGAGTTAAAATCCGACATCTGGCTTGATAAAATTTAAGACTTTTAAGTCTTCGGCTTATTACTCTTTTACCAAAATTTGACCCGTTTATGATTTTATCAAACATACAAGTTTGTTTGACCCTTATTTCTCACAAACCTATTAAATTCAATGATGTCTAACATATTAGGTTCCGATTATAGAATTATATACCTTCTTTAACCCATTTTCACCCATATGCTTATTTTGACCCGTTTAAGGTATTTAAGCATATTATAAGCACCAATTGCTTTCATTCATTTCCAAATACATATGTCCACATTTCTTATCAAAGGATCTTCCACCACAACTATATTTGTGGTGGATTCAATGTGGTGATTTATATATACCAAAATTTACCCTTCTAATCGTTATTTTACGGCAAAGACTCGAATAGAGCCATTTGACAAACGTGTTACATCCTTCAACTTCTATACTACTCCTAAGTAATTATCTAATTATAAAACTCGTTTCCAAACAACCTTTAAGGATCGTTTGTTCCATTTAGCCTACAAGGGCGTTTTGGTCGATTTTAGTCCTTTTATGACTAAGGACTCTATCTCAAATTATTCGACCAAAATAGCACTTTTAACTACAACATAATTACACGTACCTGGCCCGGATCAACAAGTAGACCCGATTTATACCTTGTTTTCATTATCACACCATCAATGGTGACGCAATTATCCGATTTGCTAATCGGTCCTGTTAACATAAGACTTGACAACCACATTAGTCGATATTGTCAAATGGTGTTATCACCACCATTCAACCCGTTTGGACTATATGCCCAACATTATTTATTTAATCAAAAACATCGTTTTTGATTTCCAATTCATACATCCATCCCATCCCGGATTTTATAACCATACCCTTTTTCTTTTACACTCTTTTCTTACAATTTCAACCCATTTCGGCTTACACCATGGGTATCATTTTATCCTTGATTTACATTAGTCGACACTTGACAAATTTCCATATTTCCAATACTATCATTATCACGTTTACAACGTATCGAATAAACGAGTATTCTACATAAGTGTGTAAATTACACTTACCTCGCATCCACGCCACACTTTTCTTTTCGTACTTGCTCCGTTTGACCCGCTCCCTCTTCCAAGCTTTCACCTAGCTTGTTACGCGTCAAACTATTGTCAAACATTTACAAGGCGGTTAAATTAGTCATTAACAATCACGACTATTCCACCTCACTTATTTTCTATGCCGAAGCTACTATTCGGCTTCATGATTAGTTAACTTAACTTATCTAAAGTTAACTACTTTCAATCACATGTTTACTACATTAAGTCTAAATCAACATAGTATTTAGAACTCTCATCACTTCATATCACGCGTAATTGCCATATCATTCAAATATGCGTTTTCACTCTAAAATTCAATACTTTAGTTCTCATTTAGGCATTTTAACAAACACCTGATGTGCATAATTTCACATATTTACTAACTAGTTCATAACTAATTATTTTCACCAAGATTTACATCAAAATCAAACCTCTATGTCTAGTGTTCATGAACTACATCAAGAACTTATTTCATAACAATCAATATTCATCAAATTAACACTCTAATCTGAGTGTTCTTCATATTGTCAATAAACCCATTTAACACACACATATAGGTAATCACCAAATCATTCAAGTCATAGCATCATATGCATGATTTTCACTTAGGGTTTCGTTCCTAAGCAAGAATACATCACTAATCTAGCCATAGCTTCTCTAATTCATGCCTAATTCGCGATTAGGATGATTATCAAATTTTTACAACTTCACGAATGTTAGAAATTCAACATACCTCACGATCCCCTTGACTTGGTGATCGTTTCTACGCGTTCATGCATTGATTTGGATCTTGATTCGAGCTCCAATTTGGTGAATTTGTTGATTCTAGGGTTTGAGCTCTCTAGGAGCTTCTCCTGGCCATTCTCACGCACGCACACACACTCTTGTGTGTGTGTTGTGTTTTATTTTTAAGTTTATAATTCTTTTTTCAAGTTACCCGGCTTTGGTCCCTCGTGTTTGGTTAGTTATTAATTAGGTCACAACCTAATTATTTTCAATAATATTCCCACTTATTAACTAGGTTTAATATTCCTAGTTAACTTAGCGGGTTCGGGAATATTTATGACTAAGTTTATTTTAGGTCCCGTTAACTCGGGCCTTTTATCCATTTTATTACCTTAAAAGCTTTTATTCACTTTTTATTTAATATTAGGATTAATTATTTAAATCCTAATATTTACCGGGTAAATTTTACCACTAACGGTACTTTACCCGTCTTTTAGTGCTAATGTGGTTTGATCACCAAACCCATTTTCGGGGTGTTACAAGTCTACCCCCCTTAAAGAGGTTTCGTCCTCGAAACCTTGCTTACATAGTTCATTGAGTTCTAAACTCAATGCGTTTGACTTGAGTAATCTCTTAAGCATTACTCATACTTTAACCAATTGTTAGTATTACCAGAAAATTATGGTAATGTCTTTTTGGTTACAGAACCTCTACGTACCTCATACGACATAATGTAACTTGAAATAACGTAATTCCGTTATTTTTACTAGTTTAGTTAACTTAGCGATTTCCATCGCTTTTATATATTATCGAACTCTTGGTGAATCCGTTACCTTGACCCGTTTAAAGGTCTTTAGTGAAATATTTCACTTTTAGCAATAATTTCTTTTGTTTTCAGATTTATTTATTCGGTTCAGTTATACCTAATCCACCGCTTACAAGCAACCAATTTTTATTGATTTGAATTACTGGCCTTAACCGGTCTTACTAACTAGACTTATTAGTCCCGTTACTTTTCACCGCTCGCTTGGTTATAATGTGATTTTACTTCACATTATATTTCCTAACCGTGATCGTGTCACATCGTGTTTAGTTTGTATCAACCTTTCATTTTCGAAAATATCACTTTTCGAATATATCGTCTTGCGCCTACCAGTGTCAAGACTTGAACCTTTCATGCTTACTATTCAAATTCCTATCAGAATTTATATTGGTAACAACGTTATTTCCTACTAAAATCGAAGTTTTAGTTTTAGGATCCTTTCTTTAACTTTTGTCAATTATCCATACCATGATATTGACAGTCCATAATTTATTCTTTTAAAATCTTAGTTTTATACGGGGAATCGTAACAAGTTCCCTTACCTCACACTATTGACCCGTAGGTCCCTTCACTTAACCTCGTAGGCTATTTCCTTAGGCTTTCACCTCTCTGAGGCGAGACCCTTATGATCCGTTTGCTTCAATTCATGACCCGTGGGTCATTTTGGCCCCGTAGACCTTTTGCTCTAATTAATATCCCGTAGGTTATGATGATCCCGTAGATCATCTTTTATTCGAGTCTTCATTCAAATGTGTATACATTTATATACGCATATGGCGTTAAGGCACCCCTTCTTATGTTTTAGAATTATTCACCTTTACTTTTTGGATTTCTTTTGACCTTGACCGTAGTCTAAGGCTACATTGTTTTCTCTTGAATTATCTTTCCGACTTCTTGACTTCTCATATCGTTTATGCGTCGGTTCATCTTATGCTCACCATTCTCCAGTTTACATATATCCGTACTCGATTATGTCCCATTACCGGGCTCATTATTCTTTTGCTTTTAACGGTACCATTATCTCGCTTGTATTTACTCATGCCGTCCGGCATGATATTGTAATCGACCCGTTCAACTTTAAAATAGTTGAACATAATTTATTCACAATTTTTATCTACATTATTTTGTCATCTTTTAGTTATGACCCAATACCCGAGTCCTTTAACTTTCCATCCGAGTTCCCGTTTCTCGGTCTGTGTATGTGTTCAATTCTTACCCATCAACCGGGTGTTTTACCGAAGTCGTTATTATTGCAACCCTCCCGGTATGCATTAAGACCTCGCTTCATTTCTATATTCCGACTTTGTCCTCGAGTTTGACGTTTTACAAAAACGACTCGTTTAGGGACATATTCGCATTTTCCGGGTTCGAGTGTAAGTACACTCCCTCCCAATGCATATCTTGATCATTCCACATGTTTATATTCTTTGGGTTCGAGTGTAAGTACACCCCTCCCAATGCGTACCTTAATTATTTTATATGTTTCCCTGCCCCTTCTTTCGGGCTCATTATACTAATGTAATACGCTTCCGTCACTCGGCTGTGCGTTTACATTATTATCAATTATTTTGCTCATTTGATTCTTTTGGGTACTCTTTAAGCTAGTCCCATTCACCCCGCCCTTACTACATCGGATGTAAATGTGTCCGCTATAAGAAACTCGTGGTATCATATGCCACTACTTACTTGGCCAGAGTAAGCGATTAACACATGACATACACGACCTTTTTATAGTTTTCACATCACGCCCTATGTGAGTAACGTCTCTATTTAGTTTCCTTGGAAATAATATCCTGGATATGTATTTCTATTCAGGTTTTCCAAGTTTCTAATTTATCTATGCAACAATCATTCTCTACTTGTTTATTGCATATTGCTATTTGTGTGATTATATTTAAAAGCGTGCACCTGGTAACGCTTGCCCCGACGGGGGTTCCTTGCCACTAACCTTGTTCGTGGTCATTACGCGATTTAGTCCTTGGTGAGCATGCTCCTCTTGTCATACTTTGGACCGTTCCATCATCATATCCACAATTCGTTCAACTCTCGCCATCTTCAGATGCGAGTGTCCTTCAATTAAAATATTCACAAGAGTTAGTAATGTCAACTTCAATAATCGCCCGTATTATAATACAAGGCTTTTTCTACTGTACGCGTCAACGCGCGTATTTTCGTCAACTACATTAATCATTTTAATTGGGGTAACGTGTATCACACGATAGCCCTACGCGTTGTTTACAACACTTTAGCATCTAAACTATTAACATACATGTACTTACCGGATTTGCGATCAAGCCTCGAACTGAACACCCATCTTTATTAAGAGCATAAGGTTTAAGTCCAAGCATAGTTTTTCCCACCATACTTGAATCTCTTAAACTAGTGCTCTGATACCAACTTGTAACACCCTATTTTCGATTTAGCGATTTTACATGTAAAATACCACAATCTGATGTGTGGCTAGGACTACACCTACTATAAAAATATGGGTTTATTAAAACTTTTACAAATCATAAGTTATTCTACATCACGTGGTTGAATTCGTTGTTTAAAATTTACAACGTGGCAAAGTGCGGAAGCATGTATCTATATCGTGTTCGGTTCTTCGTTGAGCTTGATCATCTTCCGGCATCCCAAAGTGTACCTACATTTCATAATCATGAAATGCTTTAGTCTTACGAGGTTTAAATCATGTCCAAACGAGTCCGGGAAACAATTGATTTTCAAAAGAAAAACAAGAACTTGAAAATGATCTCCATCGTAACTTACGGTGGCACCATAAGTTACGGTGGCCCCTGTGTTCATATTCTTCTACCGTACAACAGTAGGTTACCACCGTAACCATATCAGCTCCACTGTAAATTACGGTGGCACCTTAATTTACGCTGGACCCTGCATCCAACTTTTCCATTTTGCCGTAATTTGACACGAAATCTTTCGTATCTTTCAACCCGCTTATCCGTTTGACCTACTGTTTCTTCCTACATGTTTGAAATTTGATTCTCCATCATATGGAGTTAAAATCCGACATCCGGCTTGATAAAATTTAAGACTTTTAAGTCTTCGGCTTATTACTCTTTTACCAAAATTTGACCCGTTTATGATTTTATCAAACATACAAGTTTGTTTGACCCTTATTTCTCACAAACCTATTAAATTCAATGATGTCTAACATATTAGGTTCCGATTATAGAATTATATACCTTCTTTAACCCATTTTCACCCATATGCTTATTTTGACCCGTTTAAGGTATTTAAGCATATTATAAGAACCAATTGCTTTCATTCATTTCCAAATACATATGTCCACATTTCTTTTCAAAGGATCTTCCACCACAACTATATTTGTGGTGGATTCAATGTGGTGATTTATATATACCAAAATTTACCCTTCAAATCGTTATTTTACGGCAAAGACTCGAATAGAGCCATTTGACTAACGTGTTACATCCTTCAACTTCTATACTACTCCTAAGTAATTATCTAATTGTAAAACTCGTTTCCAAACAACCTTTAAGGATCGTTTGTTCCATTTAGCCTATAAGGGCGTTTTGGTCGATTTTAGTCCTTTTATGACTAAGGACTCTCTCTCAAATTATTCGACCAAAATAGCACTTTTAACTACAACATAATTACACGTACCTGTCCCGGATCAACAAGTAGACCCGATTTATACCTTGTTTTCATTATCACACCATCAATGGTGACGCAATTATCCGATTTGCTAATCGGTCCTGTTAACATAAGACTTGACAACCACATTAGTCGATATTGTCAAATGGTGTTATCACCACCATTCAACCCGTTTGGACTATATGCCCAACATTATTTATTTAATCAAAAACATCGTTTTTGATTTCCAATTCATACATCCATCCCATCCCGGATTTTATAACCATACCCTTTTTCTTTTACACTCTTTTCTTACAATTTCAACCCATTTTGGCTTACACCATGGGTATCCTTTTATCCTTGATTTACATTAGTCGACACTTGACAAATTTCCATATTTCCAATATTATCATTATCACGTTTACAACGTATCGAATAAACGAGTATTCTACATAAGTGAGTAAATTACACTTACCTCGCATCCACGCCACGCTTTTCTTTCCGTACTTGCTCCGTTTGACCCGCACCCTCTTCCAAGCTTTCACCTAGCTTGTTACGCATCAAACTATTGTCAAACATTTACAAGGCGGTTAAATTAGTCATTAACAATCACGACTATTCCACCTCACTTATTTTCTATGCCGAAGCTACTATTCGGCTTCATGATTAGTTAACTTAACTTATCTAAAGTTAACTACTTTCAATCACATGTTTACTACATTAAGTCTAAATCAACATAGTATTTAGAACTCTCATCACTTCATATCACGCGTAATTGCCATATCATTCAAATATGCGTTTTCACTCTAAAATTCAATACTTTAGTTCTCATTTAGGCATTTTAACAAACACCTGATGTGCATAATTTCACATATTTACTAACTAGTTCATAACTAATTATTTTCACCAAGATTTACATCAAAATCAAACCTCTATGTCTAGTGTTCATGAACTACATCAAGAACTTATTTCATAACAATCAATATTCATCAAATTAACACTCTAATCCGAGTGTTCTTCATATTGTCAATAAACCCATTTAACACACACATATAGGTAATCACCAAATCATTCAAGTCATAGCATCATATGCATGATTTTCACTTAGGGTTTCGTTCCTAAGCAAGTATACATCACTAATCTAGCCATAGCTTCTCTAATTCATGCCTAATTCGCGATTAGGATGATTATCAAATTTTTACAACTTCACGAATGTTAGAAATTCAACATACCTCACGATCCCCATGAGTTGGTGATCGTTTCTACGCGTTCATGCATTGATTTGGATCTTGATTCGAGCTCCAATTTGGTGAATTTGTTGATTCTAGGGTTTGAGCTCTCTAGGAGCTTCTCCTGGCCATTCTCACGCACGCACACACACTCTTGTGTGTGTATTGTGTTTTATTTTTAAGTTTATAATTCCTTTTTTCAAGTTACCCGGCTTTGGTCCCTCGTGTTTGGTTAGTTATTAATTAGGTCACAACCTAATTATTTTCAATAATATTCCCACTTATTAACTAGGTTTAATATTCCTAGTTAACTTAGCGGGTTCGGGAATATTTATGACTAAGTTTATTTTAGGTCCCGTTAACTCGGGCCTTTTATCCATTTTATTACCTTAAAAGCTTTTATTCACTTTTTATTTAATATTAGGATTAATTATTTAAATCCTAATATTTACCGGGTAAATTTTACCACTAACGGTACTTTACCCGTCTTTTAGTGCTAATGTGGTTTGATCACCAAACCCATTTTCGGGGTGTTACACAAGGGTCTCTAGAAGCAGATAAACAATTGCTCTACTTGAAAATCTGAGTTGTCGGAATAGAACTATTTGCCTAGATTTTGTCTGTAATAATTTGTTTACCTTTTGAGACATGGTATGGGACATGTTATTTTAAATTGATTGGTAATGATAATTGTTATGGAAACTTCTGGACAATCTGTTTCGCTCAGTGCCATACCCCGATGTTTCCGCCATCGGTTGGGGTGTGACAGATTGGTATCAGATCCATAACTATAGGGAATTAGGCAAGACTTGACCTAGTCCGGGTCGATGTCTTAAAGACCTAGTCTATAGTTAGGAACCAGCAAGACCGACTTGTGCATATCCGTTTGGGATTATGTATGAGCTTACCGCTATTTCTCTCTATTCTCGCTTATGCTACACTATCACCGCACTCGAATTTTCAACTAAGAAAGAGCCACCAAGTCAAGATTAGGTGTGAAAACCGCAAACTCTCGACTAAAGTTGCTTAATCAACCCATATTTTATTTACAAACGGGGAGAATTATGCCAAATCAGGAGTGAAATCCATATTTTGATGAATAATCTCCTCTATTTTATCAAAAGCCGGAGCGAAGTTGTTAAGCCAGGGGTGAAACTCTAACCTTGACGACTTGTTCTGCCCATATTACAAAACTCTCACCAAAGTCTTGACAGACTCCAACGACCTGAAGTCACAATATGACTAACGGGATGTGTGCCAAACGCCCAAGAATCGAGGCAAAGGCATAGTCCTGAAGGTCAAGTGTGCACAACAAGTCCTTGTGAATAGTTGAACCACTTTGGATAGTCGAAGTCTACTAGCCGCAGACACTCTATTTCTCGATTTTTATGTGTTTCGATTTTGAGCCCGCAACTGTTGACTCTGATGACTCGTTGATTTTATGTGTTTTATGTGATTTATGTTTATTTGTTAGCGTTTTGAGATACCACTGGTTTCGATCTAACGCCTCTTTGCTTTCGCTAATCACGCGACACACTACACATTGTTAACAAATCGTTGAATGGTGGACGACTTTATGCTACGTTATACGCTTAAACTACGCTACTCGATATACTAAAACGCGATCGCTACATTAGAACGCTTGCGAACTGTGAATGATAGGTTTCTATATTCTGACTACATCTTGTGATTTCTTGCTTATGTGTTTTTTTTGTGGATTTTGTGCTCTATGTGCTTATGTGCTTCTGTGTTTAAGTGAATATGTGATTATGTGTCTATGTGTTTATGTGATACGTGTTACATTGCATTATCCTAAGCTTTAGTAAGTAGCAAACGTGTGAGGTGAGATTCGAATACGTTGTGTTGAGTCCTGTGACGATGTCTATTGCAGACAATGTCATCTGGATCCCGTCACACACCACTTTCTCGTCAAGAAAAGAGAGACAAACGTCTTGCTGCTATCATCGCTAAACAAGTAGCAAAAGCTGTGAGTGATGTCTACGAGAACGTCAACAAATCATCTGAGGAGTCGAGAACAGAAACTCCTAAAGCTAGCCCCAAAGCTCCCTTCAATTTCAAGCAATTCAAGTCTTGTGGGCCTAAGGAATTCACTGGCGAGGAAGGCCCTACAGCATTGTTCCAATGGTTTGATTCCATTGAGGTCACTCTACGACAGAGCGGTTGCCCAGACGATCTCCGCACTCAAAATGCTACCGGCGTCTTCCAGTCCCGTGCACTAGACTGGTGGACGGCCGAGAGAAACAAACGAGGGAACGATGCAGCCTACGGTCTGTCGTGGGACGAACTCAAGGAGGTCATGCTGGAAGAATTATGCCCTCCTCATGAGCGCCAAAAGTTAGAAGATGAATTCTGGCACATAAAGCAAAAGAAGGTGAAAATGCTGCTCTCACTGCTCGCTTCAAACAGCTCAGCATCATCTGCCCTGACCAAGTCAAGACCTCAGACATGGCGATCAAGAAGTATATCCGAGCCCTGCCTGACTGTGTTGCAGATTTCGTGCAAGCGGCTAAGACTAAGACGATCGAAGAGACCTACCTACTGGCCGCCGAAGTCAAGACCTCAGACATGGGTCAAGGCCGGTGTCTGGGATAAAACTTTAAAGCACCTGCATCAAGCTACCACCGCTGCACCAACTGCTGAAACCACCACCGCATCGAGCAACAAGAGGAAGAACAAGAGAAAGAATAGCTCCAGCAACAAGAACTGTGCGATCACTGCTGCACCGATACAAGCTATACCAGCCCAACAACGTCAAGTAGCGGTGCCTGTGGCAAATGCACCGCCTGCAAAGCGTGCATACACTGGGCCACACCCGTTTTGCCCTACTTGTACCTACCACCACTCGACTACCATCGCTTTCTGTTTTTGTGCTCATTGCAATATGTACGCCCATTTCACTACCAACTGCCGTGCTCGACAAGCTCCTGCTCATCAAGCTCTACTCACCGCCCCTCAGGGTTAACAAGATCCTCCGGCACCCGCGGTCAACGCCAGAGCCTGCTTCGCATGTGGCGATCCTAACCATTTCGCCAACATGTGCCCAAACAGGGTTGTGAAACAAGAGCCCCAGCAGCAGCAGCCTCACCAACAGCAACAGCAGCAGCAGCAGCAACAAGCCGCACACGCCAGAACTTTCAACATCAACGTGCGCCAAGCCCAAGCCGACAACAACGTGGTCAATGGTATATTCCTTGGGAATGGTATTTATGCTTCATGTTTATTTGATACTGGAGGCGATAATTGCTTTGTGTCGTTCGAATTCGAGAAGCTCCTTAGTCGTAAGCACTCCCAACTCTCCTCGACTTTCGATGTTGAAGTCGCTACCAGAAGAACTGTCGCCGTTAATTCTGTTCTTCGTGATTGTACTCTTGAGCTCAACAATCACATCTTCCCAATCGACCTTATTCCGATGCAACTCGAAAGTTTTGATGTCATAGTAGGCATGGACTTTCTTCGCGAAAACCATGCTGAAGTTGTGTGCTTCGACAAGATGATTCGATTCTCGCTCGCGAACGGTGATTTATTGTGTGTTTATGGTGAAACTGCTTCGAAAGGTCTCAAGCTCATGTCGTATGTCCAAGCTAGCAAGTATCTCCGCAAGGAATACAGAGCTTTCTTGGCTAAGATTGTAGTAGCGGAGAAGGAAAAGAAAGGTAGGCCTGGAATAAACGATGTCCTAGTGGTTCGTGAATTTCCTAACGTTTTTCCAGAGGATCTTCCCGGACTTCTGCCAAGTCGTGATATCGACTTTCGTATCGACCTCATTCTTGGAGCCAACCCTATTGCCAAAGCTCCTTACCAACTCGCGCCGTCCGAAATGCGTGAACTCTCAAACCAACTCCAGGAATTACTTGAGAAAGGCTTCATTCGCCTGAGCACCTCTCCTTGGGGCGCGCCAGTCCTTTTCGTCAAAAAGAAGGATGGGTCGTTCAAGATGTGCATCGACTATCGGGAATTGAATAAGTTAACTATCAAGAACCGCTATCCCCTACCTCGCATTGACGATTTATTTGATCAGCTACAAGGTGCTACGTGTTTCTCAAAGATCAATCTACACTCAGGTTATCACCAACTACGCATTCAAGAGGACGATATACCCAAAACCGCGTTTCGCACTCGATATGGCCACTACGAATTCGTTGTTATGCCCTTTGGTTTAACCAACGCACCTGCGGTTTTCATGGATCTGATGAATCGCGTGTGTAAACCATATCTCGACCATTTCGTCATCGTATTCATCGACGATGTCTTGATCTATTCCAAGTCGAAAACCGAACACGCGCAACATCTACGTTTGGTTCTCGAGCTACTCCAGGGGAACCAACTCTATGCCAAATTCTCCAAGTGTGAATTCTGGTTGGATGAGGTTCAGTTTCTGGGTCACATTGTTAATAGTCAAGGTATTCACGTCGATTCCGCGAAGATTGAAGCCGTTAAGAGTTGGATTACACCTAAGAACCCAACTGAAGTCCGTTCTTTTCTCGGACTAGCGGGCTATTATAGATGATTTATCGAAGGATTCTCAAAGATCGTTGTGCCGCTTACCGCTCTCATGCATAAAGACAAGCCTTTTGTTTGGGGAACTGAACAAGAGTCTGCTTTCCAAACCCTTAAACACATGCTTTGCAATGCTCCTATTCTCACACTGCCCGACGGAAACGACGATTTCATTGTCTACTGTGATGCTTCCAACCTTGGTCTTGGTTGTGTTCTCATGCAACGAGACAAGGTTATAGCTTACTCATCTCGTCAGCTCAAAATCCATGAGAAGAACTATACAACCCACGATCTCGAGCTAGGCGCAGTTGTTTTTGCGTTAAAGATTTGGCGACACTACCTGTATGGTACCAAGTGTATGATCTTCACCAATCATAGGAGCCTGCAACATATCTTTAATCAGAAGGAACTTAATATGCATCAACGCCGATGGGTAGAACTTCTCAACGATTACGACTGTGAGATTCATTATCACCCAGGCAAAGCAAATGTTGTTGCCGACACACTCAGCAGACGGAGCTATCTGCTTAGCACTCGTAATGTTCAAGCCCAATACGATCTCGAGACTCTCATTCGCGAAGCTCAGCATGCATGTTTTAATGAACGCACTCTGAAGAAGGAAAGAATCTACCACGACGGAGCCCAGCTTGTGAGTAAATCAAATGGGATATTCCACTTTCTGGACCGAATTTGGATCCCCAAACGGACCGATTTGTGACAGATTTTGATGGACGAAGCCCACAAATCCCAGTATTCTATACATCCCGGTGCCGACAAAATGTACCATGATCTTCGCTACAAATACTGGTGGCCGGGCATGAAAAGGGATATTGCTCTCTACGTTGGAAAATGCCTGACATGTGCAAGAGTCAAGGCTGAACATCAAAGACCCTCTGGCTTACTCGAACAACCACCTATCCCTATGTGGAAGTGGGAGAGTATAGCTATGGACTTCATAACAAAACTTCCGCACACGTCATCAGGTCACGACAGCATCTGGGTTGCTGTTGACCGTTTGACCAAATCAGCTCATTTCTTGCCAATACGGGAAGACTACAAGGTAGAACGATTAGCCCGAATCTACACAGATGAGATCATTTGTAATCATGGGACGCCTCGCGACATCATCTCTGACCATGATGCTCGGTTTACCTCGCGACTGTGGAAACGTTTCAAACGGCTCTCGGTACATCGCTTAATCTAAGCACCGCTTTCCACCCTCAAACCGACGGTCAGACTGAAAGAACGATTCGTACCCTTGAAGACATGCTCCGTTCGTGTGTCATAGACTTCGGTGGTAATTGGGATAAAAACCTGCCATTAGTTGAATTCTCGTATAACAACAGCTATCATGCAAGCATTCAAATGGCACCATTCGAGGCTTTATACGGAAGAAGATGTCGATCGCCTATTGTGTGGCACGAGATCGGGCATTCGCAATTAAGCGGTCCCGAGCTATTGCAAGAAACGACAGACAAAATTTTCCAAATTCGAGACAATCTAATGAAAGCTCGGAATCGACAAAAAAGTTATGCCGATAGACGACGCAAGCCCCTTGAATTTGACGTTGGCGACTACGTATTCCTAAAGGTATCACCTTGGAAGGGTGTCGTCAGATTCGACAAGAAAGGGAAACTAGTGCCTCGATATGTTGGACCTTTTAAGATTCTGGAAAGGATCGGAAAAGTCACCTACAGACTTGAACTACCGGAAGAACTTAGTAACGTCCACCCGACTTTCCACGTGTCAAACCTCCGAAAGTGCCTGGCTGAGCATGATTTAATTGTACCTCACGATGACCTTCAAGTAAACGAAACACTACACTTCGTGGAGAAGCCTGTCGAAATCATGGATCGCCAAACCAAGCAGCTCAAACGCTCTCGCATTCCTATTGTGAAAGTCCGATGGGAAGGCAAACGAGGCGCAGAGTTCACTTGGGAACTCGAAATCGACATGAAGGCGAAGTACCCGCAGTTGTTCTAGAGAATGAAAGTCTAGAGAGAGAAAGTTCTCCAAAGTGATTCACGGTAGTGTACATCTTTCAGCCTAATTTCGGGACGAAATTCCCTAAACAAGGGGAGGCTGTAACACCCCGTGTTTCTGAAGTCAAAGTCAAAGTCAAGGTCAAAGTCAACGACCGATTCCACGCGACTTGACTAGTAGTGAATTTCTTTTATATGTTATTTTAGTTGTATTATGTGGAGTAAGTGTCAATAATTACAATAATCGACATATGTTATTTGCGATCTAATCGACTTACGACTGTGAACTATAGGAAGTAACAATGCGATAAAGTTAACTAAACAATAATCAAACTATGCTAATCAAATCGACATCGAATCGAATCGCAACTCGAACTACGCATTTTGGTTATTGTTATACGTGTGTGTGTGTGCCTTATGTGTTACTTGTGCATGTTTAATTTATGTGTGTGTGGGAATCAATCGAAACGCAATCGAACTCGAATCACAATCGAAACGTAATCGAACTCAATCGAAATCGAACTATGATAATTGGTGAAGAAGGGACAATGCGAGATATGAATAGTTGGGACTAAAATTAAGTTGAATAGGAAACTCTCTAGCATTCGCATCGCTCGCAACCGAAATCGAAACCTCAAAAATCGTCGCACCAAACACCCGAACCAAGTGCCATCCGGTCGGATTTCTCATCCGACCGGGCTGTCACTTGATCTGGTGTCATATGTCATCCGACCGAGATGACATCCGACCGGACAAGTCATCCGGGCGAGATGCCATCCGACCGACCCACACTTTCCTCTTTGGGTAACTCTATAAATACCCTTGTCACTTTCATTCTTTCTACTTTTGGAAACTCTCTGTCCGAACAGCTCGTGCTCCTCACCTTTTCTTCGATTTCTCTCAATCCCGGTAAGATCTCGTCCTAAATCTTGTACATCCTTAATCTACACGCACTCCTACACCTTTCTATCTTTTGAATCTTAACTTCTAACCATGAAATCACTAGATTTGAGGTGTTCTAGGATGACGTCATCATGGTGTTCTTATGAACTTCATGTTTTGGCTTCAATCCATCAAGAACAACTTGGATCCAACCGATTTCCACACAAATAAACAAAGATCTTGCAGAGATCTAAACACATTCATGGTGGAAAAGGATTGAATGATGGTTTCTAACTTTCTTTCAACTCTTTTACACTCAATGCACTCAAAACCGATAGATTCGGACCTTGTTTTAGTCTTCCACTCATTCGCGGTGTTGTACCAATCCGACCGAGCTGCTGTCCGAGCCAATTATACCTTGCATCGTTTTACGCGTCACTTATCGTTATGCTATCGTTCTGATCAGTCTAATTCCGCTCTAAGCGCTCCCTTCAATCCATCATCGCTGTGAGTATACTCGATCCCTTTTTGCTTTACGCACTTTTGGGTGTTACATACGTTACGAATATTCAAACCACAATAAACACACTACTCAATACTATTTGAACGCTAACCGTTAATGCATGTTATACGTGGCTTATGAACGCTTGTTTGTTATGTTTACACATGGAATGTTGTCTACCTGCCGTAGTAACGATAGTACTATAGTTTGGACTCAGCACCTGTTCGCAGGGGTTGTTAAGGACAATTACTTGCATGGATTACGGTGGTAATCATGTATTGCGAACTGCCTCAGGCAGTCAACCCGCAGTCATTGGTATCGATGGATCTATGTCGATAACTAACGTGCTTCATTTCCCTATGTGTACGTGTTGGTTATGCGTAAACGAAATTCGAATTCTATATGCTATTATCAAACTTGTATGCTCACCTTTACATTATATGTATTGACTTTATTTTAACGTATATGACAGGTGCTTAGGATGCACATCTGCTAGGAAACCGAGGCTAGAATAAGGCTCTAGAGGCCAACAAATAGTTGTCTGTACAAATTAAATCAAGGGTCTCTAGAAGCAGATAAACAATTGCTCTACTTGAAAATCTGAGTTGTCGGAATAAAACTATTTGCCTAGATTTTGTCTGTAATAATTTGTTTATCTTTTGAGACATGGTATGGGACATGTTATTTTAAATTGATTGGTAATGATAATTGTTATGGAAACTTCTGGACAATCTGTTTCGCTCAGTTCCATACCCCGATGTTTCCGCCATCGGTTGGGGTGTGACAACTCTTCATTGCTCAATCGGTTAAACATTATTTCGGTGGCAGCACCAGTGTCTATGTATGCTCTGCTTGTTTGTAATGTTCCCACGGTAGCTTCAACCACAAGAGGGTTTGAAAGAGGGTCTTTCTCCGTTGGAGGGAAGCAAACACACTGAAGATCCCAAGCTTCCAACCGCTGCCTTTTGTGTGGGACCTTTTCATCAAAATCCACCATGTTAACTTCCTTGCCTTTTCCTTCGGCCATCTTCTCTCTTACTCCCTTCACTAAGTGAGCAAGTTCCCCGAACTTAACGGCTTCTTCGATCCTCTTCTTTATTTGGAAGCAATCATTGGTGCGGTGCCCCTTTTCTTCATGAAATTCACAGTATTTGGTGGAATTCTCGTTCTTCTTGCTTTTGGGGAGAGGTCTAGGAGGCCTAAAGTTTAGCTTAACCTCTTCTGTTGCAAGGATCTCTTGAGGGGTCTTGGTAAGGGGTGTGAAACTTATGCCTTTCTCTGTAACGCTCCGCATTTTCATAACTTTCCATATGAAGAAACCATTGTTCAAATTTCTATTTTCGAAAACTTAGTATCCTTATATTCGTCGTTTCGTTATAATCGTCGAAGAATCTTTATCCTTATTCTAACTCGTTATAAATATGGTTATTTACCCATTGTTTAAATTAATTAATTTTGCTATTTAAAAGTTTATTTTTATAATAATCTAGTTAGACTCGTTAAGATTTTAAAGTTAGTAAACTAACCTAGTTAGTTTGTATTATAAAGTTAGTTTTCTATATATATATATCCATATATATATATATCATAACTTAGTTAGTTAATTAAACCACTTTTAAAATAACTTAGTTAGTTAAACCACGGGGACCATTTGTGCAAATTCTCTAACTAAACCCACCTACATAAGAGAACTAAACCCTAATCTACACTTGATTGGCCGCCCATAAAGTTGTTCCCTATTTCTTTGTCTGCAACTCAAAACATCATACACACACAAACAAAATGCAGACATCTTATCTTCTTATTCATTTCACAAAACCCTGAAACACCCACATCCTTCCTTTACGCACCCACACAATTGCATCTCGTTCATCTCTCCCTCTCGATCTATACTTCAGGCAACACACCACACCCTCACAACCCTTCTTCTTCAAACTGTAGAATCACAATACACTCACCTGTTACCCTCTCCAATTGAAACGACGGCCACCACTGCCGAGTGGCGGCGTGCGGCGGCGGCGGCAAGGGAGAACGAGAGAGCGAGAGAGAGCGAGATGAGAAGGAGATCGAGAACAACAGCAACGATGACGATGGCAGCTCCGACGTCGTCTACGGCGGCGCGGTTCAGGTCTTCTGGTTTGAGCTCCGGCGAGGTTCACGACTGTGGAGGTGATCTCGGGTCACGGGTCCGGTTCTCCGATAAAATCCCCGGTTAGCATCTGATTTCTTTCTTCATCTCGTTTTATTGCGATTCAGTTCGATTCTTCTTCTCCGGTTGATGCGGGTCTTGGTTATTCTCGGTTCCGTTCTAGGTTCAAGATCGGTTCGGGTCACCGTGTCTCCGGCAACCAACGATGACAGCTCTGGTCAACATCAGCGTTTGATTCAGTTTCGGTTTGATTCGATTCAGGTACGGGTTTGATTCCTTGGTTTAGTTTCGATTCATTCGGTTAAGCCGCGATCCAAACTTGTTCGGTTCCTTTTTTTTATTCGAATTCATCTCAGTTTTGGAGCGGGTCAGAACCGGGTTCGGGTCAGCAACGGTCAAACAGTCAACACGGGTCAAACCCGGTCAACTGACGGGTCGACGGTTCATCCGAGACATGGTACAATTTAAACAACGTTAATTTTATTATTGTTTTATATGTATATATTGCTTAAAACGTCAAACAAGATTCAATTAGTAATACTTTTTTTTTTTTTAGCACTTGTCGGGAATTTCTAAATATATATTGTTGTGCTTATTGTGGTGTTTGGGAATATATCGACACGTTAGTTTTCGGGATCGTCCAAAAATAAGGGAAACTCTGCCCGATTTTCGTTTAAACATATACATATACTTTATAGTCGAACCGCTAAGGAAGGCGTATCGTATTCAAATAACCTTTATAACAATAATTATATTCATTTTGACAAATACTTCTATAATATTTTCGATAAACTTAATTTAAAATTATTGCATAAACTATATAAACAAATATATATGTATGAATATATACATACTTATCCATCGACTCGTTATGCTTTAAAATTTCATCCTCCGTCATAATTTCGTTACTCATGCGCCATCGCTTGCCCATATAGGGTGACCTCGGTGTTCCATCCTCCAAATCTCATACACTCGTCAACACTTGGATAATCGAAAGACTTAGCAATTTTGTGAGTACACTCGACCAATTTTCATTTTAAACCACTTTTGGGTTGTAACATGTTACCATACAACAATTACACTTACACACACTTAAACTTACTTTGCGAACTCAATCCGATATACATGCTACTTGTTATGCTAGATAGTACATGCTTTATGCCATTACTATGTTATACCCTCGCTTAACAATTATAGCGCTATAGGAGTAGCACACCACCCGACGGGGGTTTGTTAAGTCAATATACTATACGGTCTCGTCACTTTTGTGGCGAGGGATGCTAAATACTAGTGGACACTTTGGGTTTAGACGTAATGTTATGCATGCTAGTTACCTTGTATACAAATTGCCATGTGAATTCGAGTAAAATGCTTTATACTTATGCTATACTATTTAAACCTTGTGTACTCGCCCTTGCTTTTGCATTGAACTTTATTTTAACATGTTACAGGTTGATGATGATGATGATGCTATGAAATGAAGTAGCATTGATGCCTAGATACACATATAGACGTTTAGGTTTAAATGTTGTATCAATTTTGATTATGTTGTTATGTATTTCTTTCGAACTTGATGTTATTTGAATTACTTGTATTGTTAACAATTTAGTTTATGAAATGAAATCGGTTTATTAAATATTGACACGAATAGTGTTATGAAGTCTCTAGCAATCTTCACACTTCGTCTCATCCCGATGTTTCCGCCATTGGTTGGGGTGTGACAGATTGGTATCAGAGCCATAACTATAGGGAATTAGGAAAAGTAGGAATGCTTTAACCTAGTCTATAGTTTTAGAGCTTTATTCGTATGTTTTGCTTGGAACTACATGCATGCTACTTTATTTGCTTTTATTTATTCTCTTTTGGACATTTTGAGCATGATTTGTCATTTATGTGTTAACACTTGACGTGCTGTACTTGTCTTATTATGTGTTAATATTTGTTTCATTGTTCTATCCTTTATGTGTTGTTGTCGACATACTTTTTTTTATGTGTTAATAATTGTTTCATTATTCCATTATTTATGTGCTATTATTGACATGTTTATACTTGTTTGTCCAACCTTTAACATACACTTTTCCTCATACATTTTACTCGATTATCTTAAATCCGACAACACTCATATTATACAAACGAGACGAGTTTACCAAAATAGGCGTGAAACCCACAATTTGGTAAACGACTTTCATTCCGTTTGATTCTATATTTGCACGAAATTCACCATTAAGTTAGGAGTGAAATCCACATCTTAAGGGAATTTCAAATTTAAATTTGTTGGTGCATCCGTCTGTCGTCTACGTCTTATGTCGAGTCTCAGTCTCGTTACGGATCTGAAAGAGGATGATGTCAACATCTCTCATGATGACATCATACATATTGATGATGTCATCATGGCATCATCTCACAAAAGACAAAGTAGCTTGCATGGGAAATAGTTGGTGTTTTCGGTCAAACGTACATATCATTCTGATTTCGTTCATGTGACAACATGTGATTTCGTTCATAGGTCAACTAGATAGATTTCGCTTATATGTCAAGTCAGTGATTTCGCTCTTGTGTCAAAGTTGATTTCGCTTTTATGGCATGTTAGTGATTCCGTTTTGTGTCATGTCCGTATGAGCGGAATCACAATGTCTATATATAGGTCATATGAGCGGAATCACACATAGGATTAGAGGTGTGTTCTTCCGGTGAGCCACGAAGTGCTGCCGAAGTGTTGATTTGTTTGTAAACGTCATTCAGTTTAATAGAATCAACATATTAAAGTGAATTCTCGCTGTATTGTACTCGGTTTGTTTGTTTCCGCCGTTCAAACTGAGATAAACTCTTCTACGCGACTCGTTTAGGTCCGAATTCGATCCTACAATTGGTATCAGAGCCAGTGAAGAAGAGTTCTACACATTTCAGCCGATAATTCTGTTTCTACACTATTCTTTTCCGAAAATTCAAACTTTTTACGGTCAGAATCTGTTCAAACTTTCACAGCGTGCTCGGAATTAACAATTAACAAATCCTTGAAATTTTCATAGCTAAAATCGATCAAAAACTTAGTATTTTTTGAGATTTCGCTCATATGGACTCGTGCAAAAGATGACGTCATCAGCTGGTTCCGCTCTTTTGAACATTTTGATTCCGCTTATGTGAACATTTTAGTTCCGCTCTTTTGAACATTTTGATTCCGCTTATGTGAACATTTTAATTCCGCTCTTGTGGTCCGCTCATTTGAACATACAGGGTCCGCTTTTGTGACAAATAGAGTTTTGTTATTGTGACACTCAGTCATCGAACAGGATCATCACGTGTTTTGCTGTCAGTTATTGGATAAGATAATCACGAGTTATTGTGTCAGTTGATAACATGTGAATTCAGAATAAGCGGTCAAATAATATTGAATGGAGAACTATTATTTTTGGCTCATAAATGTTTGCATGTGATTACTAATAGTTGAATATTGTGATTATCATGTGTGCACATGATTTGGTTTATTAAATAATGTTGTCGGTCACAAAAGTTGCATAAACATCAGTCATCACGTGATAAGTGCAATCATTTGTTTTGTTCTAGTTTGCATGTGAAAAATTGTTTTTATCAAGTTTGCATGTGTTTGGATAAAGGATGTCAGACTAGTGGTCATGTGATTTCTTAAGTCCATATCTCGGCCAAATGGAATTCAATTAAAAATTTGATATAGTTTGAATGTTGGGTGGATATTAAATAATATCTCATGTGATAATGTGAATTCATGTGATGTATCTGATCATTTTAGTAACAATTGTTGGTCACATGTATTAAATCTAGTGTGGTTCAGTCATTTAATACTTTTGAGATATATTTTCAGCCCATGTGTTTGTTTTGGCCCATGTAGTTGTGATGTCTAATTCATTAAATTCGTGTATTACTATGTTATCTGTTTGCTGGTTGTGTCGACAGTTGTCAGGCCGCATGGTTTGAGTCTTGGTTTCAGTCAGTTCTCACAAAAGAAAATCCTTGTCTGCACGGATTGATCAGTTCGTTTAAACAGTCAGGTCGTATTGTGTGGTCAAGTTGCGTGATATAGTCCAGTTCGTACGGTTTAGAGTTCAAAGGTTTCAAAGGGTCAAGTTGTTGGAATTCAATCCGGGTCAAAGTTGTCCGCACAGTGTGTCAATCTTCAGTCGCTCAAAATAGTCATCAGTTCAAGTTCCAGTTTGTTTCAGTTAATTGATAAATCTTTAAACTGATTGTGTTTTTGTTTGATTGTCGACAGGTTGTAAACGTTATCCAGATCAATAATATCGACAGTTTATTGTGAATACTTGCTGAATTGTACTCGTTTTGTCTGTTTCCGCCATTCAAAATGAGATAAACTCTTCTACGCGACTCATTTAGGTCCGAATTCGATCCTACAAAATTCGTCAAGTTAGGGTACGAAGTCGCCAAGTTAGGGGTGAAACCCGCACCTCGTCGACTAGTCCCACTCCTTGATTTTACAAATCCCGCCAGGTCTCGAATTTTCGATTGAATTGGAACGTGTAGTAACCGAAAAGGTAAATACCGTTAACCGACACGTCGGCGAGAGTATTTCACCTATTAGGCCAAAGCATGTTGTTAATTTCAAAAGACCTTTCGACCACTTTGGTGAGTCAACGTTCCGTTTAGGAACCATCCAAATTTCTTTTTATCAAGCTTACGCTTTATTATTTTCGATCTTTTATGATGAAACTCACTCTTGTCAATTGAATCATTTTTTATATGTCACTTTTGCGCATACATCATACTATTAATTCTCATATAATTATACATTATTAGCATGCATAATTTCACGTAATTTTATTTACACTTTTGTGACAACGGGTGGAGACATCACCAAGATGGGAGTGATTTCCTTACCTTGATGATTAACTCCGCTTCTTTTCTCATCTTACAATGACCTCGCCAAAGAGTTAGGGGTGATTCCCTTACCTAGGTGATCGTTACCTATACCTTCATTTTAATAGACTATATTATATAAACACGCTCATATTTATATCTAAATCGTTTATCATTAGTCAAATTCCTACCTATTTCAAAATACATTGTTTATTTAAACTTACTTCTTATATTACAACCTATTTTCATGTTCACTCATACACACGGAATTCTTAATATTACCGTAAACGATCACATCTTGAATTTCAAAAATTTCACGAAATGCTACTTATCAATCTAGTCGGTCTAGTAAATCCATTGCCCACAGAAATTTCGAATTCCACGTAATTACTAAAACATGCTCATCTTGCATCATTATACTAAGGACCAATTACTTCTTCAATTGGTAATCAAACCAACTTTTCATACAAAATATTACAAATATTATCCGATCGTTTATCAAAACCCTTCTCAAAAAGCAACAAAATATTTTTAGAACACCTTTCTCAATCACTAAGTTCGTATACCAAATTCCTTTTCTAAGGATCAACTTTTTCACAAGAATCTGTAAACTTCGGAGTTTCTAATACAAAACTTACTTAAAACGATGCAAACTTATTAATCTCTAGAACTTTTCAAAACCTCACTCGATACGTCAGGTAAATTCAAAACACGTGGGCAAGTAAACTTCATGGGAACCAATAATTTTCAACTATATCGATTCTCCAGAAACCATAGTAGCATTCCCACTCTTTTACAAAGTATCTTTTCGCATTACCAATAAACGTTTTATATTCTCTTTACATTCACAAACTAGATTCTACATTCCATGACAACTCAGTCTATGTAACTTCACGTTTTGCGCAAACAACTATATATGCATATCATTTTGCACGTTTTAGTCAATATCTCATAACAATCTCATGCGTGTCACTCATTCCCTTTTCTTTCATACTCCAAACTTTTAATTGTTTACGCGCATAAACTCGTGTAGTTCGATTTATACTGTAAACAAAATCATTATTTCCTACATCCATGCTTATGCATTTTATGCCTTCACGTATGTTTACACTTACACGCTTATGTTCTACTCATGATTCAAAATTTATACGTGTTACGTTTATACATACACTCACGATTATACATTTACGTTGTACTTACATTCATATTCACATTCATATTCATGTTTATACATTTTATGTTTTCATTTACACTTATACAACCTTGTTTACACTTATATTCATACACATATAATTTGTTCATACTTAAACCTTCATGTTTTACACCTATATTCACGTTCATATCTATGCTCGTACATCTTATGTTCACACTTATACTCGTATTTATACTCATACGCTTTGTGGTTATACCTATACTCATGTTTGTACTCACATTTATACTCATTTTTCATGCACAATATGCTTATACTTTTACTCATACTCATGTCATGCGTTCTGTGTTTATGCTCACGTGCGTGTTCATAATTAAACTTATACTATGCTCATGCTTTTATTCATACTCGAAATTCATACATTCGCACCGTACGCGAGCGAAACCCTAGGGATTCGCTTACGTCGGCCTTATACTATTTGGGAGACAAACATGCTTATATGCTACATCCCTATTTATACACAATCTTATTTTCAGAATTTATGAATACCTTAAATTCATACGCAACTAGTACGAGCTATGCGGATCATGCGACGATCGGTATAATCGCGGGTGCACACGGGATTATAGTGATGGGCGTATGAGAACCATAGAGTGTACTAATGCGTATGGTAAGACACGAAACGTAACATGACACCGAATACGAGACGAACGTAATATGGTCAAAACATGGTGGATACGCCGCTGGTACTTCCTATATGTAAGTGTTTTCACCATATTACCAAACTTTCGTGAAACGTGCCATGAGAAATTCGGTGTTTTGCAGAATTTTTAGACTTAATACAAACTTTAAACAACTCACAAACGCATTATATCCGATTATCCCCGACGAGACTTCATTTTTTAGCACGCTACTTTCGCCTATCCGATACTTATGCTATTCCTACACTCGTAAATTACGAGTCATAATCGTTATTAAATCAATCGTTCACTCTTATACCTCAATTATTCCCCGTTTTCTCAAACTCCGAAGCCTCAATTTTAAACAATCCTTTTCTATTTGCCAAAACCCTTTCAAATCTCCCTTCTGAACAAATTTCGGGACGAAATTTCCTAAAGGAGGGGAGACTGTAACGCTTCGTGTTTTCATAACTTTCCATATGAAGAAACCATTGTTCATATTTCTATTTTCGAAAACTTAGTATCCTTATATTCGTCGTTTCGTTATAATCGTCGAAGAATCTTTATCCTTATTCTAACTCGTTATAAATATGGTTATTTACCCATTGTTTAAATTAATTAATTTTGCTATTTAAAAGTTTATTTTTATAATAATCTAGTTAGACTCGTTAAGATTTTAAAGTTAGTAAACTAACCTAGTTAGTTTGTATTATAAAGTTAGTTTTCTATATATATATATATATATATATATCCATATATATATCATAACTTAGTTAGTTAGTTAAACCACTTTTAAAATAACTTAGTTAGTTAAACCACGGGGACCATTTGTGCAAATTCTCTAACTAAACCCACCTACATAAGAGAACTAAACCCTAATCTACACTTGATCGGCCGCCCACAAAGTTGTTCCCTATTTCTTTGTCTGCAACTCAAAACATCATACACACACAAACAAAATGCAGATATCTTATCTTCTTATTCATTTCACAAAACCCTGAAACACCCACATCCTTCCTTTACGCACCCACACACCTGCATCTCGTTCATCTCTCCCTCTCGATCTATACTTCAGGCAACACACCACACCCTCACAACCCTTCTTCTTCAAACTGTAGAATCACAATACACTCACCTGTTACCTTCTCCAATTGAAACGACGGCCACCACTGTCGGGTGGCGGCGTGCGGCGGTGACGGCAAGAGAGAGCAAGATGAGAAGGAGATCGAGAACAACAGCAACAATGACGACGGCAGCTCCGACGTCGTCTACGGCGGCGCGGTTCAGGTCTTCTGGTTTGAGCTCCGGCGAGGGTCACGACAGTGGAGGTGATCTCGGGTCACCGGTCCGGTTCTCCGATAAAATCCCTGGTAAGCATCTGACTTCTTTCTTCATCTCGTTTTATTGCGATTCAGTTCGATTCTTCTTCTCCGGTTGATGCGGGTCTTGGTTATTCTCGGTTCCATTCTAGGTTCAATATCGGTTCGGGTCACCGTGTCTCCGGCAACCAACGATGACAGCTCTGGTCAACATCAGCGTTTGGTTCAGTTTCGGTTTGATTCGATTCAGGTACGGGTTTGATTCCTTGGTTTAGTTTCAATTTATTCGGTTAAGCCGCGATCCAAACTTGTTCGGTTCCTTTTTTTTATTCAAATTCATCTAAGTTTTGGAGCGGGTCGGTTCGTCTTTGTCCGGCCAAACCGCGGTCAACGGGTCAGAACCAGGTTCGGGTCAGCAACGGTCAAACAGTCAACACGGGTCAAACCCGGTCAACTGACGGGTCGACGGTTCATCCGAGACTTGGTACAATTTAAACAACGTTAATTTTATTATTGTTTTGTATGTATATATTGCTTAAAACGTCAAACAAGATTCAATTAGTAATACTTTTTTTTTTATTTTAGCACTTGTCGGGAATTTCTAAATATATATTGTTGTGCTTATTGTGGTGTTTGGGAATATATCGACACGTTAGTTGTCGGGATCGTCCAAAAATAAAGGAAACTCTGCCCGATTTTCGTTTAAACAAATACATATACTTTATAGTCGAACCGCTAAGGAAGGCGTATCGTATTCAAATAACCTTTATAACAATAATTATATTCATTTTGACAAATACTTCTATAATATTTTCGATAAACTTAATTTAGAATTATTGCATAAACTATATGAACAAATATATATGTATGAATATATACATACTTATCCATCGACTCGTTATGCTTTAAAATTTCAGCCTCCGTCATAATTTCGTTACTCATGCGCCATCGCTTGCCCATATAGGGTGACCTCGGTGTTCCATCCTCCAAATCTCATACACTCGTCAACACTTGGATAATCGAAAGACTTAGCAATTTTGTGAGTACACTCGACCCATTTTCATTTTAAACCACTTTTGGGTTGTAACATGTTACCATACAACAATTACACTTACACACACTTAAACTTACTTTGCGAACTCAATCCGATATACATGCTACTTGTTATGCTAGATAATACATGCTTTATGCCATTACTATGTTATACCCTCGCTTAACAATTATAGCGCTATAGGAGTAGCACCCCACCCGACGAGGGTTTGTTAAGTCAATATACTATACGGTCTCGTCAGTTTTGTGGCGAGGGATGCTAAATACTAGTGGACACTTTGGGTTTAGACGTAATGTTATGCATGCTAGTTACCTTGTATATAAATTGCCATGTGGATTCGAGTAAAATGCTTTATACTTATGTTATACTATTTAAACCTTGTGTACTCGCCCTTGCTTTTGCATTGAACTTTATTTTAACATGTTACAGGTTGATGATGATGATGCTATGAAATGAAGTAGCATTGATGCCTAGATACACATATAGACGTTTAGGTTTAAATGTTGTATCATTTTTTATTATGTTGTTATGTATTTCTTTCGAACTTGATGTTATTTGAATTACTTGTATTGTTAACAATTTAGTTTATGAAATGAAATCAGTTTATTAAATATTGACACAAATAGTGTTATGAAGTCTCTAGCAATCTTCACACTTCGTCTCATCCCGATGTTTCCGCCATTGGTTGGGGTGTGACATTCTCTCTGCCGGAAGGGTTCCGGCCTTCAGACCTTCGATGCTCTGAACCCTTTTGGCGTCTGTCATAGGAGTTAAAGTTCCCCCTTTTTCTAGTTGGGCTGTTGCCTCGCCAGCTGGATCCTCTTTCCCTTTGCTCTTTAATGTCTACTGCCTCCTCTCCCCGGATGTGGGCTTCAGCCCTTTCGAGAGCTTCTTCCAAGGTCTTGGGCAGGGATTTGTTGAAATCTCTTGTGAGATATTTGGATGTAATGGCGTTCATAAACCGGCCACCCTCATCTTTTCGTCTGCCCCTACATATGTTATACCTTCCTTCTTGTATCTTTCTATGAACTCTCGAAGGCTTTCATCATCTCTTTGTTTTATCTGAAAGATTACTGTAGCATCTTTGACGTATCGCCTATGCTTGAGAGAAATTGGCCAGGAACGCTTTGCTGAGGTCATCGAAGCTTCGAACGCTTCGAGCAGGTAAATCATTGAACCAGATTCTGGCAGACCCGACAAGGGTTTGCATGAACATTAAACAACATTCAGCATTTGACCATTTCTCAATTCTTGCGGCACCAGTGAAGATATGAAGATGGTCTTCAGCATCTTCAGTCCCATCATACGTCCTGATGTGGGACGGCATTTTAATCTTTGTCTGAAAATCATAATCGGTTATTTTCTGTGAGAAGCATGAGAGGTTACTCGGCTTGTAAGGCTTGGCCAAATCTTCTTCAACCCTTGCGCCCGTGTTGTTGCTGTTGTTGTTATTCCCTTGAGTGGCCAGCACCTGATTAATAAAGTGCTGCCATGGGAAGCTGGCCATCATCTGGGGCATAAGGTTGAAGCCTTGAAGGCTTCCAGATGTAACTGGGTAACTAATCCTCAAGGGAGTACTCATAACAGCACTTCGTGCCAATGGGAGTACAGACAGAGCTTGTTCCCATGTAGTCGTTGCTGAGGGTGGAAGACTTGCTATTGGAGATTATAGGAGTTGGTCCAAAGTCAGCTCGTACCCTAGAGGAGCACCGCTTGTAGCTGGTTGGGACGAAAAGAGAGGAATTGTTGTAGGATTTGGCCTCGTGAACATGTATGGGTTAGGGTTTGGAGGAGGATTGCTAGGACCAGCCTCATCCCTAGACATAAAAGGTTGTGAATTTGCAAAAGGAGGGATGGGGGGTCCAGGAGATAGCGTTGTCTCCGGTTCGTCATAGTCTAAACGAATCCTCACTCCCTTGTCCCTTTCCCTACTCACATATTGGTTGAGGAGAGACCTCAACTCAAGGAAATTGTTGGCGACCCCCTCATGGGTAAGCTCAACGTGTGATGGGGTGCCAGAGACACCGATATTAGGGGAAGGGACCCCTGATCTGGACGGAGTCGGAGTGTTGAAAGTGAGAAACTCGGGAGTGCTTCCTGGCGTTGAGAAGGACGTTGGTATAGCCACATGGGCTTGACCAGTGCTTGGGGTAGAGGTATTTGGAACTTGGTTCACCTCTCCCGGGGATCCACTTTCTGACATGGTAACTTCGAGATAATGGAGCTACACTACTAGGTCTTTTGAAGAAAAATAGTGGCGTAGCCCCACGGTGGGCGCCAACTTGTTGATACAACAAATAAGAGACCAAGGATAGTAGTTGGGCTGGTTAGGCAGAAGGGTTGAAGGGTTCAACTTTGCCTAACGTAGGTCGTGGGGCCCCCCCACGTTTGCAAGACGTGGAGAGAGGTTCACTAGATTGGTTTTGCTGTTTGCTTAAAGATCCTCCTTTGAAGTGTGTTCAGATTCGGATGTATGAGCAAAAGGAATGTGTGTGATGAATGTGAAAGAAAGTGACTTGCATGAAGCAAGTATTCGAAGAGAATGACCAGAGATTTCAGGAATCAGTGCTGGCCTTTGGAATGTCTTGCACACTTAATGAAGTGTCACTTTTATAGGGAGAGCCTTAGCTCAAAGAGGAATGTGTTGACTAGTGAACATGCTTGCAGTGGGGGGTTTTGCCCTTTTGGGGGGTTGAAGCCTTTGACCTGCGGGTAAAAGGCTGTGCTCTGTGGACCTGTGTCACTTTTGCGGCTGGAGAGTTTGGTGAAGCAATCAGAGATGTGATTGCCTACTGTTCACGTACTATTTTATCTAGTCTCCCGGGTTTCCAACCTTCGAACCGTTTAACCTTTTTAGCTTTAATGTGTCTAAGTCATCTTAATTGGTCTTGGGCTACCCCCGTCATCAATATTCATTAGAGTTAATTACTTTTTTTGTTCATTTGTTTGTCAAAAATTACTATTTTAGTCCATTAGTTTAAAAATTGCGATTTCAATCCCTATGGTTTCATTTTCGTAACCATTTCAGCCCACCTTCATTAACCCCAATACCCATCCATTTATTCTGTTAAATACACGTGAATTGACCATAATGCTCTTATTAATAAAAAACAAAAAGATATCTAAACGAGTTAATTACTGTTTTCGTCCCTGTGGTTGTCAAAAATCACTATTTCAGTCCATTAGTTTAAAAATTGCGATTTCAGTCCCTGTGGTTTCACTTTCGTAACCATTTCAGTCCAGTCTCCTAATACCGTCTATTTTACCGTTAAGTTTTTAATGAAATACCTAAATTACCCTTGTGTTAATTAAATATGGACTTATATGATTTTATTATTGGATTTATATGATTTTATTGTTGTATGACATATGGACTTAAATTGGATTGTAGGGTTCGACCCACCATGGCTTCGGTAGAAGTAGAAGTCTTGCACTATTTTTACATATATGGTTCCAGAATTTTAATTTTGGATTTTAGAATGAGAAAATGTCCTGGTAAGCATTATTTTTCAAAGTTATTATGTTAATTGATGCTGCTAGAAAGATATTAATTGGGGTGGGATAATGGGTCGCCGGACATTAAGATAGTGGGGTTATGATGCCGGAGAAGATGACCGGAAACTTTCGCCAGAAATGAGAGCAGGGATGGAGTGGAGTGGGGTGGGGTAGCGTGGGGTTGTGTTTTAACAAGTGGGTCCTAGAATACAATCTTTTAAATTTCCATGGTTTTTTGTATTTAATTAACGCAAGGGTAATTTAGGTACTTCATTAAAAACTTAACGGTAAAATAGACGGTGTTAGAAGACTGGACTGAAATGGTTACGAAAGTGAAACCACAGGGACTGAAATAGTGATTTTTGACAAACCACATGGACAAAAAAAGTAATTAACTCATTTAGATATCTTTTTGTTTTTATTAATAAGGGCATTATGGTCAATTCACGTATTCTTAACAGAATAAATGGATGGGGTTAACGGAGGTGGACTGAAATGCAGTGGCGAAGCTTGAATTTTTCGGCCGGGGGGGCGAAAACGTATATACTCAAAAATTTCTATAGAACCGGGGGGCGAAAATTTATATACCCACAAATTTCTATACGAAAACTACATATATAACACTATTGAGCGAAAATTTCGGGGGGACGGGCGCCCCTCCCCGCCCCTCTTATCCTTCGCCCCTGCTGAAATGGTTACGAAAGTGAAACCACAGGAACTGAAATCGCAATTTTTAAACTAATGGACTGAAATAGTAATTTTTGACAAATCACATGGACGAAAATAGTAATTAACTCTATTCATTAAAACTTGTAAGTGTAAACTCTTCACTAACGTTAATATTTTGTTTTTACTTTTTTGTTTTGTCGTGTTTTCATGTCTTGTGGTGTTTTCATACGTCTTGTGAGGATATTTGATATCCTTTTATTTTATTTTGCGTTCTTTAAATTTCAGACGTTTTCTTTTAACTAATAAAACTACATTACAGCTGATGTCTTTTATGTTCTAATTTCTTTAGAGACGAATTCCTTTCTCCCTAAAAGATTATAAAAATAAAGGACATCCGTTGTAAAGAAATTATAACATAAAAAACATCGGCTGTAAACAAATGGAAACATAAAAGACATCCGTTATAGTTTCGTTAGTTAAAGGACAACATCTGAAATTTTGCTAAAACTTAAAGAGCATAAAATGTAATATACTTCTTTTTAGTATGTAGAGTAAATTACTAATTTGACCTCTGTGATTTAATCAGTTTAACCATTTCAATTCAAAAGGGAATCTTTTAACATATCAGACCATAAGATTACATTTTATAACGGTTCTAGCATCTAACACTAAATATGTTACTTTTTCCGGTTAAGCCTAAGGGTATTATAGTCCTTTTATAGCTTAGTATGTAAGTTATAAAGTTCTTTTAGTATTTTAATTTGTGTAATTACTTAATTTTTTAATTTCTTTATTTCACGATTGTTATTTAACAAAACACGTTTTAAATATACAAATAAATACATATTTCTTTAACAATTTGTTTTTCTATAAATGTCGTTTAAAAAAAATTGTGTTTTAACCTTTTTAAAACCGTCTATCGTTTTTAAAATCGTTCATTTTTATACCTAATATTTATTAAAACCATACGCTTTTAAAACTTTAACATAATTTTTTAGTAGAAAAAGTTACAACGTTGGTCCTTGTGCTTTCCGTCAAATTTCAATGTAAGGTACTAATAGTTTTTTTGTTGCAAAATCCGGTATCAACTTTCTAATTTGTCACAATGTCAAGTACTAAGGCCAAACCTTGTTAACTTTTTTGTTAAGTCTTAATAAAATGACTAAAATGCCCTTTAATAAATAGAGAGTCTATTTTTAATTCATTATATTTGACTAATTTTTTATATTTTTCTATTTTATTTATATTTTTTTTATAAAATTATATGGATTTGAAGTTTATTATTGATAAACTTGAGTAAATTTCACTTTTTGTCCTTTATGTATTATCTGAATTTTGAAACGTGCACTTTAAAAGTTTTAGTTTCAGTTTATGTAAAAAAAACACATGTTTTATATCGTTTATGTTCTTTACACCAAACTGAGTTAAATCACTCTCTACAAACCTACTCTACGGAATTTAAATTCTCACCCTTTTAATTTGATATACGAAGCACACATGTTCCACTTTGCCAATGGCGGTGATGAGCGGCCGCGGGGGGGGGGGGGGGGGGGGGGAGGTACCACCGTACAAGGCCCGTGATTTCGAGAGGCATATGTTTTTTTAAAATAAATCCGATATACATATGTTAAGTTTTTTTAAATAATATACACATACTAACTCCAAGACAGGTCCATTTACAAATCATTTTTTTATGGTTTAGAAGTTAGCTTGTTGACGTTAAGTTTAGTGAGCCCAATACACATTTGATTTAAAAAAAAAAAAACATTTTGGAATGACACTTTTTTTTCGAGCTCGCACATGATACATGAATTCTCAAATACGCTACCACAGTTTGCCACTTCCCCACATTTTTCTTGCATTTCCTTTCCGGTTTATTTCCATACAAAATTGTTTGTTAGTTTTTCGATTAAGAAGGATATTAGAAAAGTTGCTCTACATCTGTTCTCTCGACTATTCTCTTTAGGAGACTAGCCATCTCGAAATGGCTACGTAACAACATACCACCTTAATGTCCCATTGGGGACTTATGTGTAAAGAGGTGTAGGAGAAAGATTAGGGAAATTAATGGAACTTATTCGGAAAAAAAAACATGTCTAATTGTCTAAATACGAAAGGCTAAACCATACTTATCGATACACCTGCGATCAGTTTCTGGGCTTTATTATGGCCCGCAGTGGACGAAGCATCTGCGTCGTAAGCCCAATCGTATTAACCTCTTCTTGGGCCTTATTTTTCAGTTCCCACTTAAACTCTTGCACCATTCTTCCAATTCCAATGCAAGAAATCAACATTGCCTGAAGAGAACCAGCACACACCCTCTTTCCACCTCCAAACGCCATCGTTTTCTGGACGTCAATCGTTTCATTTTCCTTCATAAATCTCTCTGGATTCCATTCTTCAGGATTCTCCCACACACTCTTCTCCATGTTACATCCGTAAATGTTTATCGCTAGCTGCAAATTAACATATCCGGTTTGAATTTGGATAATGGCCATATAGAAACAGAAAAGATATGAAGGTCATATGTTTGACTTTTTTAAAGAGTCAACCTCGGTTCCCGCTGGGACATGGTACCCTCCTAGAACTGTGTCTTCATGCACGTGTCGTAATGGTATTATAGGGGCTGGACTATGCCTTCTTATGGTTTCATGGAATATAGCGGTTATGAATGGCAGCTGCGACAGATGTTCTTCTGTGATTATGTCTGACCCACAAACACTTTGGATGTCCCGGTACAAACGATCCTGAGTTACATATACAAACATGACATGTTATCAACAAAAGGAAATCTAACTCGTCACCTTTGACCATGTTGACCTTTGGCGAAGTTGGTTGCTTTTTATTCAAGTAGTCAGTATAAACATTTGTTAGTCTGAGGCTGAAAAAAACAGTACAAACCTGAATATTGGGTCTTTTTGCAAGTTCATATATTGCCCATTCAGTGGTGACCATAGTGGTGTCTGATGATTCAATAATGGGCTCCCATAGCGACATAAGTAGTTGTTGATCATTTAATGATTGTGCTTCTGATAGCAAGTAATCTATGTAGCTGTTCAGTTTCTATTTATTTAAGAAATTAGGACGAGTTAGTATTATTCTAACGCAATCTTAACAAGAAAGAAATCAACAATTACAACGCCATAATGTAATGATTTACCTCCCCTGAAGCGATACGTTCTTTATGTTGTTTAATAAGAGCCTTCATCGCAGCTTCTCTCCTGATATACATTTGTTGGATTGTGTTCTCAAACTTTTTATTCGGGACCCACTTTAGATACGGGAAGAAATCTCTCCAATCAACGTCGATTGCACCCATCATTGGGTCAACCACCAAAACCTGAAATATCTCGTCTCGTTTCATGGTGATTTTAAGATCCTCCACATATATGCTCTCCACATCCTTTCCCATTGTCTAAAAGGGTAGAAATGAAAAGACAATTGTTTTAAATATCAATGATCAATAAAAAATAGATATAATATGTGATTACACGAACTCACTTGTCTCATTGCTAATCCAAAAAGTTCAGACTGGAATATGCTCCTTAGATCCACTTCTTCTTGTTCAGTAGAGGTTTTAACAAATGTGTGTAGTCGGTTTGAAAGATTCTCCATCATGATGTCTCTATGGATGCGGTGTTTCTTCTGAAAATATACATCCAGAACAAACAGTTTAAAGTAAAGTCGGCAAGTCGCTTAAGCACGCAAAAGTACACAGTTTGATAACACAAACCTGAGCATTTGGTCCCAACATGGCAGTGAGTATATGGCGTTTGACGTTCTTGTGAAAATCATTATAATACATGTGAATTGACCATAATGCTCTTATTAATAAAAAACAAAAAGATATCTAAACGAGTTAATTACTGTTTTCGTCCCTGTGGTTTGTCAAAAATCACTATTTCAGTCAATTAGTTTAAAAATTGCGATTTCAGCTGTGGTTTCACTTTCGTAACCATTTCAGTCCAGTCTCCTAATACCGTCTATTTTACCGTTAAGTTTTTAATGAAATACCTAAATTACCCTTGTGTTAATTAAATACGGACTTATATGATTTTATTATTGGATTTATATGATTTTATTGTTGTATGACATATGGACTTAAATTGGATTGTAGGGTTCGACTCACCATGGCTTCGGTAGAAGTAGAAGTCTGGCACTATTTTTACATATATGGTTCCAGAATTTTAATTTTGGATTTTAGAATGAGAAAATGTCCTGGTAAGCATTATTTTTTAAAGTTATTATGTTAATTAATGCTGCTAGAAAGTTATTAATTGGGGTGGGGTAATGGGTCGCCGGACATTAAGATAGTGGGGTTATGATACCGGAGAAGATGACCGGAAACTTTTGCCAGAAATGAGAGCAGGGATGGAGTGGAGTGGGGTGGGGTAGCGTGGGGTTGTGTTTTAACAAGTGGGTCATAGAATACAATCTTTTAAATTTCCATGGTTTTTTGTATTTAATTAACGCAAGGGTAATTTAGGTACTTCATTAAAAACTTAACGGTAAAATAGACGGTGTTAGGAGACTGGACTGAAATGGTTACGAAAGTGAAACCACAGGGACTGAAATAGTGATTTTTGACAAAACACATGGACAAAAAAAAGTAATTAACTCATTTAGATATCTTTTTGTTTTTATTAATAAGGGCATTATGGTCAATTCACGTATTCTTAACAGAATAAATGGATGGGGTTAACGGAGGTGGACTGAAATGGTTACGAAAGTGAAACCACAGGAACTGAAATCGCAATTGTTAAACTAATGGACTGAAATATTAATTTTTGACAAATCACAGGGACGAAAATAGTAATTAACTCTATTCATTAAAACTTGTAAGTGTAAAGTCTTCACTAACGTTAATATTTTGTTTTTACTTTTTTGTTTTGTCGTGTTTTCATATGTCTTGTGAGGATATTTGATATCCTTTTATTTTATTTTGCGTTCTTTAAATTTCAGACGTTTTCTTTTAACTAATAAAACTACATTATTTACAGCTGATTTCTTTTATGTTCTAATTTCTTTACAGACTAATTCCTTTCTCCCTAAAAGATTATAAAAATAAAGGACATCCGTTGTAAAGGAATTATAACATAAAAAACATCGGCTGTAAACAAATGGAAACATAAAAGACATCCGTTATAGTTTCGTTAGTTAAAGGACAGCATCTGAAATTTTGCTAAAACTTAAAGAGCATAAAATGTAATATACTTCTTTTTAGTATGTAGAGTAAATTACTAATTTGACCTCTGTGATTTAATCAGTTTAACCATTTCAGTTCAAAAAGGAATCTTTTAACATATCGGACCATAAGATTACATTTTATAACGGTTCTAGCATCTAACACTAAATAAGTTACTTTTTCCGGTTAAGCCTAAGGGTATTATAGTCCTTTTATAGCTTAGTATGTAAGTTATAAAGTTCTTTTAGTATTTTAATTTGTGTAATTACTTAATTTTTTAATTTCTTTATTTCACGATTGTTATTTAATAAAACACGTTTTAAATATACAAATAAATACATATTTCTTTAACAATTTGTTTTTCTATAAATGTCGTTTAAAAAAAATTGTGTTTTAACCTTTTTAAAACCGTCTATCGTTTTTAAAATCGTTCATTTTTATGCCTAATATTTATTAAAAACCATACGCTTTTAAAACTTTAACATAATTTTTTAGTAGAAAAAGTTACAACTTTGGTCCTTGTGCTTTCCGTCAAATTTCAATGTAAGGTACTAATAGTTTTTTTGTTGCAAAATCAGGTATCAACTTTCTAATTTGTCACAATGTTAAGTACTAAGGCCAAACCTTGTTAACTTTTTTGTTAAGTCTTAATAAAATGACTAAAATGCCCTTTAATAAATAGAGAGTCTATTTTTAATTCATTATATTTGACTAATTTTTTATATTTTTCTGTTTTATTTATATTTTTTTTATAAAATTATATGGATTTGAAGTTTATTATTGATAAACTTGAGTAAATTTCACTTTTTGTCCTTTATGTATTATCTGAATTTTGAAACGTGCCCGTTAAAAGTTTTAGTTTCAGTTTATGTAAAAAAAAAACACATGTTTTATATCCTTTATGTTCTTTACACCAAACTGAGTTAAATCACACCCTCTACAAACCTACTCTACGGAATTTAAATTCTCACCCTTTTAATTTGATATATGAAGCGCACATGTTCCACTTTGCCAATGGCGGTGATGAGGGTGTGCGGCCGCGGGGGGGGGGGGGGGTGGGGGGTGAGGACCACCACACAAGGCCCGTGATTTCGAGAGGCATATGTTTTTTTAAAATAAATCCGATATACATATGTTAAGTTTTTTTAAATAATATACACATACTAACTCCAAGACAGGTCCTTTTACAAAACATTTTTTTATGGTTTAAAAGTTAGCTTGTTGACATTAAGTTTAGCGAGCCCAATACACATTTGATTTTTAAAAAAATAAAAATAAAACATTTTGGAATGACACTTTTTTTTCGAGCTCGCACATGATACATGAATTCTCAAATACGCCACCACAGTTTGCCACTTCCCCACATTTTTCTTGCATTTCCTTTCCGGTTTATTTCCATACAAAATTGTTTGTTAGTTTTTCGATTAAGAAGGATATTAGAAAAGTTGCTCTACATCTGTTCTCTCGACTATTCTCTTTAGGAGACTAGCCATCTCGAAATGGCTACGTAACAACATACCACCTTAATGTCCCATTGGGGACTTATGTGTAAACAGGTGTAGGAGAAAGATTAGGGAAATTAATGGAACTTATTCGGAAAAAAACATGTCTAATTGTCTAAATACGAAAGGCTAAACGATACTTATCGATACACCTGCGATCAGTCTCTGGGCTTTATTATGGCCCGCAGTGGACGAAGCATCTGCGTCGTAAGCCCAATCGTATTAACCTCTTCTTGGGCCTTATTTTTCAGTTCCCACTTAAACTCTTGCACCATTCTTCCAATTCCAATGCAAGAAATCAACATTGCCTGAAGAGAACCAGCACACACCCTCTTTCCACCTCCAAACGCCATCGTTTTCTGGACGTCAATCGTTTCATTTTCCTTCATAAATCTCTCTGGATTCCATTCTTCAGGATTCTCCCACACACTCTTCTCCATGTTACATCCGTAAATGTTTATCGCTAGCTGCAAATTAACATATCCGGTTTGAATTTGGATAATGGCCATATTGAAACAGAAAAGATATGAAGGTCATATGTTTGACTTTTTTAAAGAGTCAACCTCGGTTCCCGCTGGGACATGGTACCCTCCTAGAACTGTGTCTTCATGCACGTGTCGTAATGGAATTATAGGGGCTGGACTATGCCTTCTTATGGTTTCATGGAATATAGCGGTTATGAATGGCAGCTGCGACAGATGTTCTTCTGTGATTGTGTCTGACCCACAAACACTTTGGATGTCCCGGTACAAACGATCCTGAGTTACATATACAATTAGACAAAAGTCTTTGAACTCCCTTGGTTTGATGCAGAGTTTGATAGAGAATATATAAACATGAAATGTTATCAACTAAAGGAAATCCCACTCATCACCTTTGACCATGTTGACCTTTGCCGAAGTTGGTTACCTTTTATTCAAGTAGTCGGTATAAACATTTGTTAGTCTGAGGTTGAAAAAACAGTACAAACCTGGATATTGGGTCTTTTTGCAAGTTCATATATTGCCCATTCAGTGGTGACCATAGTGGTGTCTGATGATTCGATAATGGGCTCCCATAGCGACATAAGTAGTTGTTGATCATTTAATGATTGTGCTTCTGATAGCAAGTAATCTATGTAGCTGTTCAGTTTCTATTTATTTAAGAAATTAGGACGAGTTAGTATTATTCTAACGCAATCTTAACAAGAAAGAAATCAACAATTACAACGCCATAATGTAATGATTTACCTCCCCTGAAGCGATACGTTCTTTATGTTGTTTAATAAGAGCCTTCATCACAGCTTCTCTCCTGATATACATTTGTTGGATTGTGTTCTCAAACTTTTTATTCGGGACCCACTTTAGATACGGGAAGAAATCTCTCCAGTCAACGTCGATTGCACCCATCAATGGGTCAACCACCAAAACCTGAAATATCTCGTCTCGTTTCATGGAGATTTTAAGATCCTCCACATATAAGCTCTCCACATCCTTTCCCATTGTCTAAAAGGGTAGAAATGAAAAGACAATTGTTTTAAATATTAATAATCAATAAAAAATAGACATAATATGTGATTACACGAACTCACTTGTCTCATTGCTAATCCAAAAAGTTCAGACTGGAATATGCTCCTTAGATCCACTTCTTCTTGTTCAGTAGAGGTTTTAACAAATGCGTGTAGTCGGTTTGAAATGTTCTCTATCATGATGTCTCTATGGATGCGGTGTTTCTTCTGAAAATATACATCCAGAACAAACAGTTTAAAGTAAAGTCGGCAAGTCGCTTAAGCACGCAAAAGTACACAGTTTGATAAGACAAACCTGAGCATTTGGTCCCAACATGGCAGTGAGTATATGGCGTTTGACGGTCTTGTGATAATCATTATAATCACTCATAGCCACCATGGTTTTATCAGCTGTGAGGATCTTTAATGCCTTCGACAGATTTCGGGTTGAAATAGATTCAAATCTGGTAACAAATGCCTATATAATGAATGAAAGAGATCAATTTTAACAACAATCATGTCATAGTTTAACGACCCTATGTCCCTATTGATTACTGGATTAAATCAACTTTACATAATATCATTGTGGAATTTCTTGAATCCTTGGTTTTAAATTGCGTGATGCACTCCGATGCGTTTGGTCCAAAAATCTGATGCGTGATGCCAATGCGAGCATGCGATGCTCTCTTTAAAAAAAAATAAACTAAAAAATTATTTATACATAAGAACTTATAAAAACATACTTAAACTACCGCAACTAGAATGTTTCTAGAACCACTAAAAGTGTTTAGGAACCATAATGATCCAAATCAAGCATACTAAGATATAAATTAGTGAAAAAACCCAGCCCATTTCATAAAAACCGGAAAAAAAACATAACAAGCAATGTTGCGTGCATCGGAGCGCATTATGCGAAATCGGTGCAATATTCTCACACCACGTAAACGCAACGCATCAGCTATGATGATATGCACGCATTTTAAAACCAAGCTTGAATCATCATAAGAACAATGACAAGAGTCCTGATTTGCAGTCTCTAAAGTTGGTCAACATATCACAAGCATTAATATGTTATATATTATTAAATTAAAATTGATGGAAGATTATGATCAAATCTTTATCATTTATGGCCGGCCATGTGCTCTTCCATGTAAATATTTAAATATTTAATGATGATTAATAATGCACATAAATTATTCCAAATATACCATTCCATTTTTACACATTACCAAATTAAATATTGTGCTCTTCCATGTAAATATTTAAATGATGATTAATAATGCACATAAGTTATTCCAAATATACCATTCCATTTTTACACATTACCAAATTAAATATTGTTCATATATAATAAAGAAATGAACATTACTTCTACTCCCCCTTACACCAATAATTCTAAAGGACTCTCTTACCTAGATTTGAACCTAAGACCCCCTTCTTAGAGACACGTGCCTCTACCAAATGGGTTAGCGCCACATTGGCAAGTGAACATTTTTCGTTTTGGCAAGATGATTTTACAAATTTGCCCATGAGCAATCAGTCTTTAGAAGTTTGATGATATTGGTGAAGCTAATTATGATTTCCAGTTTTGTGGTATTTAGATATAATTAAGTTTATCTTATTCTGGTTATTTTACTTTTAATATTACAATACACAATCATTTATTAGCATAGAATTACAATAACCGCATAAACTAATTTTATTAGTAGTTTTCAATAGGGACATAGGGTCGTTAAACCAATCCCTTTAGAATATTTCTACAATTTCACCAAATAATAAATAAACTATTATAATACAAGAAAATCATAGACACCTAATCATTTTCTTTTTGCAAGAATATATTCTTGTGTATCCATCCTAAAAGACAAGTCAACGCTCATTATGAAACATTGACTACAGATTCACATTATTTTTTGTTATCGAAATAAATTATGAGATACGTTAGATGTTTAATAAATAAACAAATATTTTATCATCAAAACACCTACAAATGTTTGAATGGTTCGGATCTCTTACTGGTTCAGCATTTAATGGTTTAGACTATTTGTTTCATGAGCAAATTTTTGAATGATTCAGACATTTGTCTCTGCTGAATGGTTAAACATTATACTGAGTCTAAATGGTTAAGACTTTTTATCTGAATTGATCAGACATTTGTATCTGATCAGTTAAACATGTTCAACACTTAATAGTCTAGATATCTTACTGGTTTAGCACTTACTCGTACAGAAGTTGCCAAACACCTTAACATTAAATAATTACGATTTACGAGATATGAAACGTGTAAATCACCATAATATTTGTTTTGATTCAGAATTAATCAGACATCAATACTATGTGGTTTTGACAGGATTCATGAACTACAATCGTACCTCTTTGGCAATCTCATTCGAACTCACCACCACCATCGAAGTAGCTCCGGTTTTAATAGAATAAATCGGACCATAAGTTTCCGCCCATCGTGTAAACGTCATGTACGGTTTCTTCTCCTTCAACTGCAGTAAATTCCCCAACACTGGAACTCCAGGCACCTCTACAAATTTCAATCACACACATCATCAAAGTCACATAACTTCACAAATTCCTCACAACCCAGAAGACCCGGCTTATAATCAAACTTAACAAACAAACAATTGAGCAAACGGGTCAATTTCGCATTTAGAAAACACGAAATTCGACCTAATTGGTAGTTAAAATCATTAGATTGATTGATACATGAATCCACAGAGATATAAGTAGAGAATTGTACCAGGAACCCGAGGGAGACGGTTTGATTCACCACTGGTGTAACTTCGGAGGAACCAGAATGAAATAGCGACGGCGAGTGCTATGGCTGTACCGCCTATTGCTAGTGCAGTTTCCGGCGGAATTGGAAGCATACCGGTGAGAGCATCCATTTTGGCCGAGAGAGAGAGAGAGAGAGAGGCGAGTGTTGTATTTGTTTCAGGTGGTGCTTAAATAAGATGTTGAGTTTGATTGATTTTAAGTTATTTTAATAAACAAATTTATTTATTTACTACTTCAACAAAACAAAGAGTCGGCGTTAATAGGCCTTTTCTTTGATTGGAGGAAAGGGGCGGCACAAAAAATAGTGTCAGGCAGCTGCCTGACACTTCTCTATTGCCCAACAAATTTATGCTTTTACCTCGTTTTAAAATTACGATTTTGGCATCAGTTCAAAATTATGTTTTTGTCTCCACTTAAAAATAAACTTACCCTTTTGCTCCTAGCTAAATATTTCAATTTTACCCCAGGTTCAAAATTACGATTTTGCCCCGTTTCAATTTACAGTTTTGCCATTAGTTTTTTCCTCTTAAAATTACGATTTTGCCATTAGTTCAAAATTATGTTTTGCCCCCACTTAAAAATAAATTTACGCTTTTGCTCCCAGCTAAAGATTCCAATTTTGCCCTCAGTTCAAAATTACGATTTTACCCCGTATAAATTTATATTTTTGCCATTAGTTTTTTTTTCACACAGCCAACTTACGATTTTGCCCTCAACTTAAATTTACATTCTGTCCATCGTTTTTGTTTGTTTTCCTGGTGAAATTACAATTTTGCCCACAGTGTAAAATTACAGTAATGCCGACAGCTTCCTGGCACTCCCCCATTGGTCCATTTAATTTACGATTTTATCCCTGAATTAAAATTATGATTTCGCCCTCAGTTAAAATTACGTTTTCCCATCGTTTTAGTTTTTTTAGCAAAACTATAAAGTTTTTTGTTTTAATTGATTTACTCGATTTAATTTTTTTCGTATCAAGGAGATGCCTAACACTGGCTCATTAGTTCTGAAAATTTACAGTTTTGCCCTTAGCCCAAAATTACGGTCTTATCTTCGTTTTTGTTTTTTTTTTTCATAGCAAAATTATAGTAGTCTTTTTTTAATTGATTGAGAATTATTCGGCCATCGCCCCGCAAAGCTGGCGGGGAATCAACTAGTATAAAAACATTCGGTAAGTTAATGGATAAGACCACCCGTAGTGGTATTAAAATTGGGTGTTTTTTTTTTGAGAATAAACGCCCCAAAACGCCTCATCTTCACCCCTGGGCGTTGTTTTACACAAAATGGTATAAGGTGTTCTTAATTCAACGCTGAAGATGAAAAGTATTTGGCCAATGACCGTTGCCAACGGTCTTGATAACAGCTATATTTGTTTTGGTTAAAAATCAGACTAAGATAATGCAATCAAATCTTATTTTGTGAGGTGTGATGCTTGAATGATTGAACAAATGTATGAACAGTTTGTAAATGAAATGAACAAGGGACACAAGGATTTATACGAGGAAAAAGCCCTTGATCAATATATGATCTCCGGCATAAAAAACCTCGGGTGATGGAAACTACCGATCACCAACTATATTAAACAAGTAAAGGTTACAAATCGGGATGATAACAAGCTTGTTACAAGGATCACTAGTGTGCAAAATGTGTGTATTCGCCAATAAGTTGCAGAGAGTTTTCGAGAATGTGTGTGTTGCTAATTGTTCTAACTATCAAGCTCGTTATCCCTTTTTAAAAATAGAAATAAACTAAATAACAAACAATCCGCAAATTGTGCTAGCTAGCCACGACTTCCATAACGGTCATACAAGCAATGCACGTGCAGAATAATGGAGCATATTCCCCAAGAATCTCGGCAAGACTAAGTCCCACTCGTATACTCCTGCAAATCAAGTTCAAATACAGTGGAAACAACCGTTAGTATAAGGAAAATAATGAGGATCATGGATCCTTAAACCTGCAACGTCTTCTGAGAATCCTTAATTCAAACAGAATCGAGGATCCATGATCCTGGCTGCACTTGAGGATCCATGATCCTTGGGTTTAGAAAATCCATCCCTAACAATTGCCCCCAAAATATGAGGAATAAAATACAACTTGATGAGTCATATTTTTCTGCCTTATCTCGAACGAACTAGCCAACGTATATATAGCCGTTATCATCTGACTAGCCGTTGCAATCCTGACGTCAGCGACATGACTACCTGCAAATCATCATTATAAATTCGAAATTAGAGATAAGGATCAAGAAGCATTTAAATTCGTGCGTTATTTTCCCTTTAAATCCTCATCCAGAGATCGGAACAGGTATCCCTCTTCTTCCTTCTCTCTGCAATTTCTTATTCTGATTTTCTATTTCTTCGAAATCTCAAAGCCACAATGAAGCTACGATCCTCTCCTGCCAAGGATCCTAAGAAGGATAGTCCCTTGAAAGGCCAAGGCGTTAACAAAAATCCTTCGTCTGAACTCTGTCGCTTCACCGACCCGGAGATCGATCGAATCCGCCATTGCTTCCCGGCGGATGCCGTTTTCAAACCTTTCGACTCTTCTATGAAGAGTGAATGTATCTCCGACACTTGGGTTGCTTTTCCGGCCACCCCCTTCTTGATAGGATTCTCTTATCCTTTCCCTGCTTTTACCCAATCCTTCTTTGCACTCACCAGCATGTGCTACATTCAGGCCATGCCGATGATGTGGAGAGTACTGTACACCATTGAGAACATCATCGAGCAAGAGGGCATAGAAATAGGAATGTCGGAGTTGGTCGAGTTGTATAATCTTGTTAGCCACGGTTCACACCGTTTCTTGTTTAAACACAAACCTGGTGATCCTCATCCAATCCTCAAGGCCACAAAAAAAGATACCCATTGGAAAAACCGCTTCTTTTTTGTTAGGAGGGACTCTATTCCGGACGGGAAAGACCTTCCCAAGAAGTGGACCACCCATGGTAGGATATAGGATCCTTATAGAAGGATTATAGGAAGATTCTCTTTCTTTTAAGGATAACTGATCCTTTTCTGTTTCTATTGTGCAGCTATCTCAGTTTCTCATCTTCTAGAATCCCCTACAACAAAAGAAAGAATCGCTGCCTTTTGGAGGCTTGACCCTGCTGTGAGGACATTTCAAGCTAAAACCAAGGATTCAGAAGAAGTATCCTCCGGTTCCTTCACAATGTCTAGTAAGTATTTGAATACATGTATAAATAAATGAATGTTAAAATGAATGAGAATATGAACACTTATCTGTTGTTTGGCATTTGCAGGCGCTGGAAAATCTTCAAAATCAGCCTCTCGCTTCAGTGTCAGTGATCTTGATGCATACGCTTCCTCCCGGTCTGCCAAGAAACAACTTGCTGCCAGTCCTAGCATCCCAATTCCTAAGGGTGCCAGCACGAAGGGCAAGGGTGGAAAGAAAAGGAAAACTGCTGACACTCTTGAAGGCATGCCTCTCATCCAACACCAGTTTGAAGAATACGTCTCTGAGGTAAGGATCCCTGATCCTTAAATCTGATCTTCCCATGCTGAGGATAACGGATCCTGACATGTGTTTCTCTTTTGCAGAAATTTGCTGAGATCCAGATGCTCCTGGACTCATATACTGAAGAGGCTGAGCAAAAGCAGCTGGACTTCCAGAAGATGTACCTGGCATAGGATCAGAAGATTGCCTCTCTCGAGAATGAAGTCAACCTAGCAAAGAGGGAACTGGTCCTAGCCCACATCACAGCTGATCAGGAGAAGGCCGAAGTAATGGAGGGTGCTAAGCTTTCTGCTACAATAGCCATGCTCAAGATCAAATTTCAAATGGCAAAGGAGGCTGAGGATCCTAACTTTGACAGGACTGCCTGGGACCAAGAAGGTTGGAAGATTAAGCTGGCTGAGCTAGATGATGAAGAGGAGGCTGGAGAGGTTCTGATGATTGAAACTGGTGGTAGCGGGTTGAAGGATCAGGCTGAGGATGCAGCGGCTGGTGGTGATGCAGCGAAGGTGTAGGCTGCAACAATGGGCGATGATGGAAATTTCTAGACGTGGCCGGAGCCCATTTTTTATGGTTTCAAGTTTTTTGGTTGTTGATGTTTTTAAAACAATGGTCTGTACTTAAACAGTAGTATTTAGGTTTAAGGATCACTGATCCTTCAAACAATAGGTAGGATGACAAATGGTGGAGGGATCCTCTATTTGGGGGATGAAGCCATTGTTATCCTGCCGTCTTTCCATTCCTGCATAACTTAGAACTTATTATCATGGACACCCTTTACCTACCCCAGCGGACGGGCCACGGATTGCTGGTAGATGCTTGGGGTAGGTAATTTTGACAACCTTTGAGGGGTTAATCTTTTGCTAAATAAATAAAAGTTTAATCTTTTGGCTTATCTTGTGTTATTAATGTTGTATATCTTTACCTTTCAACTGTTATGATATAACTTCCTTGAATTTACAAGTTAAGAACATAGGTATATTAGATTATATCAAAAAATTTAGGATATGATCAAGGATCAAATATCCTATAATCAAAAAGTTCAAAAAGTGGCATAAATTAAGGATCATGTATCCTGTTGTCAAAGAATAAGGGTAACTTAAATAAATCAAGAATAAAGTGAAGGTAAATAAGGATCATACCTGAGAATCCAAGCTAGGATCCTAAATTTTTAACACTTATAATCAAGATAACCAACAGACAAACCTTAGTAATAGGTTAGGATCCAGGATCCTTAATTGTTTAGCTTTGGAAAACCTGAAACATATCATAACTTAGGACTAAGCCAATATAAATGAAGAGTTAGTGACTGGGGACAAGCCCAAAAAACTGGGGACAAGCCCAAAAAAATGGGGATAAGCCCAAAGGATCTTGTGTAAACTGGAGTATGGCCCTCACTGGCGACTATCCAACTTAGTGACATGAAAATGCCAAAACCTTAGCTAACGTGAAAACGTTAGAAACCTTAGGAACGGATATATGGTACGTCTACCATTATACGTGACGAGCCAAGTTGGCTCGGTTTGGCTCGCTTGGTAGCTCGGCTCGGCTTAGCTCGAATTATTTTACTTATAATATATTTTATTTTTATATACATATCATATATTACAAAAAAAATGATTATTATTTACATGTGTTTAGGCTTGTAGTTTGATATCTATGACATATTTAAAGGTTGGATTGTCGTGCTAATGAACAAATGTTGTATTTACTTGAAATATAAAACTTATTTTGCGTTGTTGAACGTGATTTTGGCTTGTAATGTATTAGGTTGAACTTATTTTGAATATGTTCTTTTGAAGTATTGAATAATATTTTAGAATACTGAATTTTGAGAGCTATGTATTAATTTTTATTTTTAAAATCGAGCCAAACCAAGCCGAGCTCGAGCTTAGATTTCCAGCTCGGTTTCAAATCTGAGCCGAGCCAGCTCAGTTTATAATCAAGCCGAGCTTGCTCTAGCTCGGCTCAGATCGGCTCATGAACAGCCCTAGATGAGAACATGAGGTTAAAGCATGTTAATTGTGAAATTTTAGGCGTGAAAGAAGATGGCCCAAGTAACAAAAAGGCACAAGGCGTTCAAGATCGAGGTACGCTACTTGTACGATTAAGGTTTTAATTATAGCATTGTTCATTGTTATATATTGTGGTAATTGTAGTCCGTTAGAGAATGATCATGTAATAGACCCACTACGAATGGGTCGAACAAACTAGAATCGTCATGTTATATAACGATCATGCAATGGACCCATAGGAACAAGTCGAACAAACTAGAATGTTATGTCAAAGAATGACCATGTAATAGACCCAATACGAATGGGTCGAACAAACTAGAATGTTATGTTAAAGAATGACCATGTAATAGACCCAATACGAACGGGTCGAACGAACTAGAATGTTATGTTAAAGAATGATCTTGTAATAGACCTCTTAAGAACGGGTCGAACAAATTAGAATGAGTATGTAAAAGAATGGGCATATGTTGATCCGTTATGAACGGGTCAAATGAACTAGAATGAGGATGTAAAAATAATGGACGTATGATGATCCACTATGAACAGGTCAAACGAAATAATGTTAGTATTAGTCTAATAAGGGAACAAGAATGAAAGTGATAAATAGTATGGTTACCATGCTTATTGGAAGTTAGAATGTTATGTTGTATGAATTTGATAATGATTCTTGTTGCTTGTATTTTAGGTAAAGCTCCACTTTAGGTGTGTCCGCAGCGCTTGGGATCGAAAACACTACTCGCCCTCATTACGCTTCCGAACTAAATTATGCAAATGGGTCAAACATTTTGTGGTTATGTATTAAGGTGTAGATGCTAAACTTAAACCAAAACATGTGTTCCGTAACCTTTTTGTAAACGTTGGAATGGTTTGTAACTAGTTGAATTAGTTAACTTAGTTCATGTAACCACATTTTCTTAGTATTATGTAAAAGTTCAAATTTGGTCGTAAATTTCTATTGTTATTTCTTGGTATTTGACCGACTGGAATATGGTCGTTTCATAATGGAAGTTATTATCGAAAGGTAAAAAAAATTGCCAAAATACAAAAGGCTAAATGTTACTTATTGTCTTACTGAAACCATTACACACAAAAGTGACAATAATTGATAGAGATGATACACCTATATAGTCGTACTAATGTGACAATCACTTTTTAACACTTTTTAACGTGACAAGAAAAACTAGTAAAACCATAATACATCGCCTTCCTTAGGGAAACTAATAATGGTTATTATTAAAAGGTAAAAAAAAACATGCCAAAGCACAAAAGGCCAAGTATTACTTATTGTCTTATTGATACACCACCACCAGCAGCCATCACTTTCTGGGCTTTATTATGGCCTTGAGTGGACGAAGCATCTGTGTGGTAAGCCCAATTGTATTAACATCTTCTTTGGTGTTATCTTTCAGTTCCCACTTAAACTCTTGCATCATTCTTCCAATTCCAACGCAAGAGATCAACATTGCCTGAAGAGAACCAGCACACACACTCTTTCCACCTCCAAACGCCATCGTTCTCTGGAAATCAATCGGTTCATTGTCCTTCATAAATCTGTCCGGATCCCATACCTCAGGATTCTCCCACACATTCTTCTCCATGTTACATCCGTAAATGTTTACTGCGACCTGCAAATTAAGCATATGCGTTGAATTTGGATAATGGTCATATAAAAACATAAAGGATAGGAAGGTCATATGTTTAACAAGCCAACCTCGGTTCCAGCCGGGACATGGTACCCTCCTAGAACTGTGTCTTCATGCACGTATCGTAATGGAATAATAGGGACCGGACTATGCCTTCTCAAAGTTTCATGGAAAATAGCGGCTATGTATGGCAGCTGTGACAGATGTTCTTCTGTGATTTTGTCTGACCCACAAACATTTTGGATGTCCCGATACAAACGATCCTGAGTTGCATACATAATTAGACAAAAGTCGAAAGAATATATATTGTTACATGACATGTTATTGGCTAATGGCATAAAAAAGTAACCAATATTGTTAAAAAAACTTGATAACCTTGAATCAAATTGCATTTTTTTTGGTGAAGTTGGTTAGTCAAAACTGGTTAAACATTTGTTATTCTGAGGTTGAAAGAACAGCACAAACCTGAATATGGGGGTTTTTTGCAAGTTCATATATTGCCCATTCAGTGGTGACCATAGTGGTGTCTGATGATTCGTTAATAGGCTCCCATACCGACATAAGTAGTTGATGATCGGTTAATGTTTGTGCTTCTGATAGCATGTAATCAATGTAGCTGTTCAATTTCTGTTTTTTAAGAAATTAAGGCAAGTTAGTATTATGTTAATGCGGTCTTAACTAGCAAGAAATCAAGAACTACAATCTAAAAAAACAAACAATTACGATTTACCTCCCCTGAGGCAATACGATTCTTCTGTTCTTTAATAAAAGCCTTCATCACAGCCTCTCTCCTAATATGCATTTGTCGGATTGTGTTCTCAAACTTTGTATTCGGGACCCACCTCAGATACGGGAAGAAATCTCTCCAGTCAACGTCGATTGCACCCATCATCGGGTCAAGCACCAATACCTGAAATATCTCACGTCGTTTCATGGTGATCTTAAGATCCTCTACATATAGGCTTTCGACATCCCTTCCCATTGTCTAAAAAGGTACAAATGAAAACACAATTGCTTTAAATATTAACAATCAATTAATAGTTAAATATAATACGTGATTACACGAACTCACTTGTCTCATAGCTAATCCAAAAAGTTCAGACTGGAATATTTCCCTTAGATCCACTTCTTCTTGTTCAGTAGAGGTTTTAACAAATGCGTGTAGTCGGTTTGAAAGATTCTCCATCATGATGTCTCTATGGATGCGGTGTTTCTTCTGAAAAATATACATCAAAACAAACAGTTCAAAGTAAAGTCGGCAAGTCGCTTAAGCACGCAAAAGTACACAGTTTGATAACCAAAACCTGAGCATTTGGTCCCAACATGGCAGTGAGTATATGGCGTTTGACGGTCTTGTGATAATCATTATAATCACTCATAGCCACCATGGTTTTATCAGCTGTGAGGATCTTTAATGCCGTTGACAGATTTCGAGTTGAGATAGATTGAAATCTGGTAACAAGGGCCTAAAAATGCATGAAAGAGGTTAAGTTAAACAACAATTGTGTCACAGTTTATTGACCCTATTGATTATTGGATCAGATCAACTTTACATAATATTATGGTGGAATTACTTTGAATCATCACTGGAACAATATGACTAGAGTCTTGATTTGCAGGCTTAAGTGAACACATCACAAACATTAAACATTTACTATTTATATATATTGTGCAGTCTTAAGTGAACACATCAAAAACATTAAACATTTACTATTTATATATATTATTAAAATTGGTGGAAGATCATCATCAAATCATTATCATTAATGACCGGCCGGCCATCATGCTTTATGCTCTTGCCTATAAATAGTTGATGATGATTAATTAATGTATATAATTTATTCTAAAAATACCATAGCATTTACAAATTTCCAAATTAAATGTTGTTAACTAGTATTGGAGTCGGCATTTCGCGGAGGGATCGTAGGTCGATGTTGGCGAGGATGTATTTGTTACATGATATATCGATGTGTTATTATTGGCCATGCAAACTTTAATGACAGTAAAACTAAACAATCAACATGGTTAAGTAAACATGTCTAGAGTTAAAATTTAGTTTTAAGTGTGATAAGATAAATAAATATATTTAAATTTGTTACCTTGAAGGGTTAAGGTAGACCATATAGGCTTTAATCTAAATGACGGTAAAATAAGCAAGCAACACAACCAAATAACATGTCGAGAGTTAAAAGTTAGCTTTAATTATAATAAGTTTAATAAACAACTTTATTAAACTTCAAGGGTTGTATGATAACTCTATTGAAGTTTGGGGTTCTAAACATAAATTATTTATATTAAAACAATTATTTATTAAATATGTCTATTAAAGTTTAGGGGTAAAAACGTAAATCGTTTATAAAAGACTATTAAAGTTAAGGGATCGTTATGATAACTTTATTAAAGTTTAAGGTTAAAAACATTAATTAATTAGAAAAAAATAATATTATAGTCCCAAAGTAAAATTAGATAAACCAATAATTCTACCGTTCACAGTCAAAAATGTTATACTATAGAATGTATAATGAAAAAAAAAAAACGAAACGTTTTTTGTTTTGGTTTTGACGATTTTACAAATTTCCCCTTGAAGTTGATTGTGATGTACTCACAGTTTTGTGGTATTTAGATATCAATTAACTTCTTTTGTTTTGATTATTTTACTTTTGCTATTACAATATTATTATAGGTTTTTACCTTTTCCCTGTGTCGTAGTTTTAATAAGGAATATTTACTTATTTGTGTGTTTATTTTTATTGTCTTTTATATTTACCCATTTTTAGTACTTGTGTGCCTATATTTGTTTTCCCGACTCTTATGACTTGGTTATGTCTTTTGGAGCTGGGGCATCACTGGAATAAATCTTTCTGTCCCATTGGATATACGTTATACTAGCTAAGGCAAGACCTTTAAAACACTTGGGTTTAGGAGGGGGAAATATTGGGTTCAAGTACAACAGACGATAAGAAAAATTTGCCATTAAAAAAAATGGAGTTTTTTCCCAAAGTAGTGTTGGTGGATAAAGTATTTACCAAACTAGTGTTGCTAGAAAACTATTTACCAAAATGGTGTTTTCTTGAATATTTAATTGTTTCTCACTCCTTATGTTATTGGATGACTCCCAATTGATAAAAATTTATTAAATAATTATTAATTATTATGTAGTGGTTATTTAATCATGGTAATGGTTCTCTAAACCTATATTTCTATTAATCTTAAAATAAGCCTTTTTTTTTGTAAAATCTACCGGGAAAAAAATATTTATTCTAAAAGTCCGCTTTTAATTTGTGTTTGCAATAATTTAAGTAATACCCTATGAAATTTGTATTTAAAAAACTAAAATTTTACTCAAATATACATACAGTCAATTTTATATTTCTATTACTTTTTTAACATTAATAACAAAATATAGTATTTTTTTTTAACTAATTGCATAAGTTAAAACTAACTGAAACTGAACAAACTGACTGGTCGAAATGTCATTCGGGTACTACGGATTCAGGATATCAGGTATCACATAACTGGATATCGAGTAATCCGAAGTTCATTTATTCAGAAATAGAGTAGGCAAATACAAGTCATAACAAAAATACTTTATATGAAATATAAATTGCAGCAGCTTGATGAGCATTAACTATTTACATACTTCAAATACTAATTATTTTTTTCTTATTTTGTTAAATGTAAGTTTTTTTATTAATGATTCATATAAAATGATTTGAGTATGCATATACATAAACATCATAGGTTGTTTGGTCTATCCATTAATAAAATACTAATTTGGTTTTTTATGTAAAAAAATTAAGTAAAAGAAATATAAATTTGACTGTATGTATATCTGACTAAATTTTAATTTATTAAATATAGATTTCATATGGTATTACCTAAATTATTAATTTAAGATTCATAAAAATATAAGTTAGAGAACCACTAACATGAATAAATCACTAATTAATAATTATTTAATAAATTGGGAGTTTAATTTAAGATTCATAAAAATATAAGTTAGAGAACCACTAACATGAATAAATCACTAATTAATAATTATTTAATAAATTGGGAGTCAATTCAATGAGATGAGTGAGAAACAAATAAATGTTTTCAAGAAAACACCATTTTGGTAAATAATTTTCTAACAACACCATTTTGTTAAATATTTTTATCACCAACACCAGTTTGGAAAAAAAAACTCAAAAAAATGATAAGAATATATCAGGTAGGGTTGTTGTAATTGGTATTACAATACACAATCATTTATTAGTAGAGAATTACGATAACCACATAAACCAATGTCCTAATTGCTTATCGATGTTACTTATCATAGTCCTACACTTCTTTACTTATAACGGATTACGCCCTTTAGAATATTTATACTATTTCAACAACCAAACTATTATAATACAAGAAAAATCATAGAAACCTAATCACTTTTTTTCTTTTTTTAAGAATATATTTTTAGATCATAAAAGGAAAGTCAACAATGATTATGACATATTGTAGTACAAATTCAATTAATAATTTTTGTTGTCAGTCTTTGGGTATACTCTTATCCCTCTCAGCTTCATTTAACTTGCCACGTCACTTACTTTTCCACGTTTCACCTCACCTAAGAAGATGGTCTAATTCCGTTAAGTCCACTTAACCGAGTTTTTTTTACTGGTTTTAACATCTTGTTAACAAATAATCTCTTTAGCACCCTTAACACAAAGAGGTAGTGGTATATAACGACGGTTAACATGTCATGTCATCTTTTAACATTCTATGTGTTGCCCCAATATCAGATTTGTTTTAAACTTTAATACTATGTCGTTTTGACAGGATTCATGAACTACAATCGTACCTCTTTGGCAATCTCATTCGAACTCACCACCACCATCGAAGTAGCTCCGGTTCTAATCGAATAAATCGGACCATAAGTTTCCGCCCATCGTGTAAACGTCATGTACGGTTTCTTCTCCTTCAACTGCAGTAAATTCCCAAACAATGGCACTCCAGGCACCTCTACATATAATCAAACAAACAGTTGAGCAAATTACTAGTTAAAATCATTAAACTGAAACATGCATCGACACAGATACAGGTATATAAGTGCAGAACTGTACCAGGAACCCGAGGGAGACCGCCGTGTTTGGAGGTGTAACTTCGGAGGTACCGGAATAAAAAAGCGACGGCGAGTGCGACGGCCGTACCGACGATTGCTAATGCTGTTGCCGGCGGAACTGGAAGCGTGATGGTGACGGAATCCATTTTTGCTGACTTAGAGAGAGACAGTTAGTGGTGGTAGTGAGTGACTCCAGGAGGTGTGCAATTCAGAGGGTATTTAAATAAGATTTTGAGTTTGATTTTATGTTATTTTAATAAATAATACAAAAACGAGATTCATATTTAAAATTTCACGTTGGTAGTACGAGAATACATTATTAGATTTTTTACTTTTTTCCCACACTTTTCACTATTATTATTGTTATTAGATTATTAGACCCGTGTAATGTGCGGGTTTCAGAATATAAAATTATCAAATATTTAATTTTATATTGTCTTTATAAATTTATATAAGTGAATTTTTTATCATAGATGACGCAACAATTTGTTATGTGTAAAAATCGATTCTTTTGAAAACAAACCAATGTCCAATACTTTTATTTATTGTTATAACAAAACATATGGCAATAGGAAATTGTTTTCTTTTCAATTTAAATGGAATCCTTCTATTTGGTAGTATTAAACGAAATCTAGATATATATGTTCGAGTACTAGTATTACTTCCAGATAATATGAGTGTCTCAATAGCATGATCACCCGGTGTTATGCCTTATAGTTGAGTTTCATTACATAAACCATTCTTTCCTTCAATATTTCTTGATAACATCACTAGAACACTGACATTTTGGTGATTATCAATAAGCCTAAAAATATAACTCCATTTAAAACATCCTGTGAGTATAGACTTGCATCAAAATTAGTATGAAGATATTATATCCTAATACCTGTATATTATACAGGTCTAATAACATTAAAAGTGTTTTCAAAGCATGGAAGCAAAACCGGTTTTCAAGTATCGGATTAACCTATTCTTTACTATTTCTATTATTATAATATAACTAACAAATTATATTTAATAGATGTTTTAAACATATATAGTAAAAAAATACTTTGAAGAATAAGAAGGTGTTGTCACATTGACATTATTTGAAATTGTTTATTATAAGCATAATTATTACTAATAATTAATTATATGCTTTAGATAAGTAAAAAAGTAAATGATCAGTATCTAAGTAAACAATAAAACATTTATTAATATTAAGTTGTTAAGAAAATTTTCATTGTTTTATATTAATTAATTAATAATAATGATAATAATAATAATAATGAATTGAAGGAAAGAATGTCATATGACATTAAGTAACTCTTTTATTAATATTAAATTATTATTATTATTATTATTATTATTATTATTATTCACTTTTATGTATATAATGATATTATAAATTTTCACTACTTACCAGCTATTGAATTAATATTATTTTTACATAAGTTAAAAAACACAAAAAGTATATGTGATTTGTCAAAACATGAATGCTTTCAAGAAATCCTCCTTCACCCCGTATGGTGGTGTTTCACGTCCATCACTTTTCTTGGTACGACCTCTTAATTATTATTGTTTTTTTTTTTCACTTTTCATTATTATAATTGTTATTATTTTAGTTAACTTTTGTATATAATGGTTTTATAAAATTTTCACTAATTATCATCCATTAGAGTAATATTATTTTTAAATAAGTTAAAAAATAAAGAAAATATGATTTGCCAAAAATATAAATGCTTTTAAGAAATCCTCCTTCACCTCCGTGTGGCGGTGTTTCACGCCCGTCACCTTCCAACTCAATTAGTTCTTTACACATAGCCTAATGTATTCGAGAGTTTATAAAATAAATATGAACCTTTATATAAAAAGTAAATTACAAGTTTTGTCCTTTACGTTAACACCCTTTTGCAGGCAGTGTGAGTGTCCTTTAGGGCAAAAGTCGACAAGTTCTGTATTTAATGTTTCAAAATATTGCACGTTATATCATTTGACCTTAACTCCGTTAAAATTTCAGTTAAATCAGGGTATTTTTGTAAATTTAGTAAACAGATGAGGGTACTTTCGTGATTTTATCCATTCATTTAAACATTTTAATTAAAAAACAAAAAAAAAATAACACATATATTAACTTAAAACTCTCTCTTCACTCTCTCTCTACCACTACCACCTCCAACCACCATCAACCCACCTCACATACCATCACTAGTGCTCTAGTGGTGACCACGAGTATTTAAGTTCCACCTATGATGGACGCGGGTGAGCTTTCCCCTCCAGGTCTCAAGTTCAAGTCTGGGTGATAGGGGTTTAAATTGGGGATCTATTGTGCGAGGGGGCTCTCTAGCGCGGACCCGATTAAGACAACGTATGCTAAACCTTCCAACATTCGCGAGTAATTCACACCTTTCGAAAAAAATCAACCCACCTCACAATAAGAGATTTTGAAGGGAGTTCTTAAGATAAAGGATATTTTAAGTAGAGTAAGTGCATTTTCCCGTCATATTAAAAATATACAAGAAAATATGACATTAAACTTTAATGAATGAGAAAATGAAAGTCAAGAATTGTAGTCACGTCCCATGTGTTAAACAACGATTGATTTCCAAAGAGGGTGGACTGGTGACGTTGCATTGATGCAGGTAAATAGCCAGTCTAAGATCCCTAATACGTTGTATACTAATGGCCATTGTCTTTTTCAAAGGATTGCAGATTTGCAGCGATATAGCCTCTATGTACAGCAAAGCATCTTTTTTTCATAGTGTCATTTCCTTTTTTTTCTTTTTTTAAATCCAGGTATTATATTAATATTTAAGAAAATGTCGATCATCACAATCATCAATCTTTTAGTTGTTAGGTGTTTAAAGAAATCAAGAAAAGACACAATATTTAATCTTTTAGTTGTTAGACCATTCACAATAAGGTATATTGAAAACACATAAAAACATGCCTAGTTAGCTGTCATATTTCACTTTCATTATAACTTAACATAACGATAGAAAATTACATAAGAATGTCAGGTAAATGAGCAACAACCCATGCCACAACCTCCTTTTAAAGTTAAAATAACATTGGACAGTTCAATAATAATCTCTAATACAAGCTTTAAAATATGGAAAAACAAATTTTTTTAAAGAAAAATTAATTAATTTCAATCATCAGGGCAAATTACATAAGAATAGCAGGTAGACGAGCAACAAACTGCGCCGCCATCCCTTTCTGAATATGGAAATTGAATTCATTTTGATTAATACTAGTGAAGTCAATTTAAATGAATATTTAAACGAACATATAGAAATGATTGTCAACGAATGTAAAGAAACAAACATCAACGAACAGAACATGTGTCAATGTCATTTTTCATCTAATTATATGAACAAACAATTTTGCTCATGTTGGTTCATTTAATAAATCTTTTGAGAAATTCTTTTGATTGAAAACAAAGTTTGAAGGAAGCAAATTTGGAGATTTTCTCTTTTGAAATGCTTTGAAAATTTTCAATAATGTAGGACAAAAGTAAATTCTGTTTTCTCATAGGTTTTACAGGGTTAATGGAATAGGGATTCCAGCGTGGACAACGCTTAGCTTTTAGTCCACGTTGCCAGTTGCTATTTGTCATAGCAAACCTACATAGGAAACTCTCTGATAAAGATACCAAAGATTTGTTTTTCAAAATATTTGTTTGAAACCTCTGTTGTGCTCAACAGACTTTTGAATAACTTGATCAGTGTTTTGAAACATCTGTTAGACTCATGGTCAACAGAGTTTTGAAAATCCTTTGTTTGACACCTTTATTGGGCTAAACAGAGTTTTGAGTCGAAACAATGGCCCTGTCTGACTTTTTAAAAGTCAAACAGTGGTTTTGAAAAACAGTGGTTCTTTTACCTTAAACATTTGTTATCACACTTTGAACAGACTTTTGATCCACCCCAATAATTGTTTAACTCTTCTGAACAAAGTTTTTGTTTTTTGGGTGATTTTATCAATCTTTTCTTGTATTTTTAATTAAAAAATTTGGTTTTCTGATTTTTCAAGATATAAAGTAAATAAAAAGAGAGATAATTTTGGGTTTTTCTGAAGAATTTTCTTTCTATTATTTAGATAGAAGGATATATGTGCAGATAACTTCTGTTGGCACTTTAAAATTACTATTAGTGGTTCCCTACAGATGATGGTGAATGGGCCAATCTTGCAGATTGGATTTGGTGTTATCAACCACTCCAATGGCTTGTTGGGATTGGTGTTTAGTCACTAAGAGTTTTTGTAAAAACTCCAATAGATGTTTTTGACCCTCTACAAGTGACTGTACACTTAGGTCAATATGGAGTTGACCATTCCCACGTGGATGTTTGTTTACCTTAGGCTTTTGGGGTTGTGGTGCAGCTTCTGTATACCTGTAAGGCACCCTATTGCAAGGTGGTTGCCCATAGCCTATGGGTAATCCATTTTATGATGCAATAATGACATTAGACTCAACTCTTTTGGGAAGAGATTGAGTATTCTTGTTACCGGGCCCATCTTCCCTTTTGAAACTCGATTTCTTTCTTGACCAGTTTTTGTTAGAATTATGTGATCTATGAAATGTGCACTATTGAGTAAAATGGTTGCTTTTACCACAGATGGTGCACCCAAGTATGGATTCACAGACACTGTTACTTTGATTGATATCAAGGGCTTTTAACTTGAAACAGTCGTTTACTCGGTGAGTTACACATGTTGGGTATCTTTGCTGACATGTTTTTTGTGTTTTAGAACTCTAACATACAGAAGATTCCTTTGAAGTATGTTCATCCTCGTTGGCGTAAAGATGTTCTTCCAAGTAGCATTCACAGCATGGCTAACAAAGTATTTTACATCAGTGCCTTAAATAACAATATAAATATACGCACAACATGTTGCACATACATATATAATAAGAATTAAAAGTACATCATGTTGTACATACATATATGTATATAAGAATTAAAAGTTATACTCACCTTCTATTCATATATGTATGTTCAAACCTGTTATTATATACATATATGTACTATCGTTCTCTATTTATTATTCCTTTAATTTTTTTTGTGTTCAATTTTCATAACAGATATTTTGGTAAGGAAAGTAAAAGGTCGATGTTAAGGCATCACATTATTGATAACATTTAGACGTTTAGTGATCGGGTGAGATGTAATGATGAAACACTTGATCGAAAAGTTCAATTAATAAAGGATAAGATTTTTGAAGAATTTCCATTTGGGCCTTCATATAAGAAAAAATGGTGTTGTAGTTGAGAAGTTGATATCTCATTCAGAACCCTGAGAAGTATCTATTACAGCCTTGAAAGGAATTTGGATAAAAGGTTGTGGAAAACATAAACATATAGTTGGTGCACGTGAAAAGGCCAAACAGAAGATTAAAGGTAAATTAAAACTAGCCAAGAAGGTCATAAAGAAAAAGAAGCGAAAATGTAATTTTTGCAACCAACTAGTAGATGATCATGATTCTAGGAATTGTCCAATAAAAACAGGCCAACCTATGAAAAAAACAAAGAAAACATCAGATGAGGAAGAAATTGAAGATGAGGAAGAAATTGAAGATTAGGAAGAAATGGATGAGGATGTTGAGACAATCGAGGAAGAAATGGATGTCGAAACAAGTAAGGAAGAAATGGGTTAGGATTTTGAAGAATAAGTGGATTACTTCATTTTATACATATATGAAAATTTTTATTTTTATATTGTTGAGGATTTTGTTATTAGTTAATTTTCTTGATTTGAATAAAAGTATAATTTTTATGATTTATAGAATTAAAATTATACAAGTTTTTCTTGTTATACATATGTGTATATTTAAAAAAGAATTCTGATTGTATGTATATATATATTTCTTTTCAGAAAACCTTGGAGTCTATGTATATAAATTAAGTTATAAACGTACGTATGTGTATAATATGGAAGAAAACCTTGAAATCTAAGTATCATGTTTGGGTTTTAATTGTTATTCACATGTGTATAATTAATTATTTATAGAATAAAATTATATAAGTTTTTCTTGTTATACATATGTGTAACAACTCACAAAAACGCCTTAAAATGCTTCGTAAGTGAAAAACCGAACCCACATAACTTTACTTTTTATAAAAAATCAAAGAAAAACAAATATTTCCATCTGTCGCGGGCCGCGGCAGATTTGGTTAAGTCGTTCGCGGGGCGCGACAGCTCCAGGGTGACCGAATAATGATGTGGGACACGCGTCGTCCACGTGTCGAGGCTAGGGGGTGACACGGCAGCCCTAGCAGTAGCTAGGCTGGCTCTCGTGGGGCGCGAAGGCCTTCCCTAAGTGAGTTGCGGGCCGTGAGGAAGCTGCGAAACAACTATAAATTGAACCTTGCAGTGGCCTTTCGACGTTGCTCAAAATTTCACTTCTGTCTCATATAATTCTGCTCAAAATAATATACTGAAGTACCAACACTCTGCTACGATAACGTGGTAATAACTCAATAACTGCTACGATACTATATCCTCGATTAAAACCGATCCGATGGATGTTTAAGTGCTGCCTATATTTGGCTATACTTTTTCATTCGTCGTGGGGGTTTCGATCTCGCGATTATCGTAAATGTTGTATTAAGTTACTAACCTAGTTTCGTTTGCATTATATATTTAATTAGGTTTACCAGCTTAACCAATAGGCAAGCTTTGATCGTTTAAAGCTGCAATGTGAGTCATTCTATTTTCATTAAATGCTTTCAAAACCCTACTTGTTTTCAAAGTTGTAATTACAGTGATTAAGTCTTTGTAATCTACAATTACTGCCGGTATGTGGGGTTTTGTATACACTACTTGATAAGCTTCACCATTGGACAACGGATTAGCCAATGTCTGATATGACCATAGTCACAGATCCGGTCGAGTGACAGATACCGATTTGGGGTAATTGGTTGATATAAACATTGTAATAGCTCTTATTACTGTATATTATAACAATTTGTCTTTTGTATAAATTGAATGCGCTCGCAAGTATTTTTCGCTGATCACATCTTTTTAAAACATGTTTCAAGTAATTTACTGTGAAGAAAGGAAAAGTGCCGCGTAGCACTCCAGCTTAAATAAAGTGGCTCAGTAAATTAGAAATAAAACATGTTTTCTGTAATTGGAAGATTTCCCCAGTGAAACTCCTTTCCTGTAAATACGGGGTTCACCCCACAGTTAATAATAAAATAATTCGGTGTTTTTAAAAATCTGATATTATTTTTCTGACAATCGGTCCTGATGTAAATTCCGCGGCCAAATAATAAAAACCGGTACCACGATCATCTGTCTCGCAGCTCCCGAACCGGGGAACCGGGTCGGGGGCCGTGATAGAAAAGGTGGTATCAGAGCCACTTGTTTAAGAAAATTAAGTATTTTGAAAGATACTTAAATTAAAGTAGTCAGGGATTTGGTGGTTCTGTGAAATTTATTTGTAATAATTAATATTTAATTTAGAATTTTGTGTTTCATTATTTGTGACTAACAGTATGAATGAGTTATCGAAGGCTCTCCAAAACTTCTCGATACATTCCACCGACATGGAAACCACTGAGAACCAGACCGGGTACCAAGCTGAGACAGATGAACCGATAGTGTTCCAAGCATAAGAGAAACCCAAGCCAAAGAAAATAAGGAGGATTCTGGACTGGAAGAGGGGAAGGAGGAAGAAACCCGCAGCCCAAAAGGTTAAGAAAATAGTCGAACCTAAAGGAAAAGATGTCACACCCCCAAAAATCCACACGCGGAGTATCACCGCTTGGAGGCGTGGCATGACCAGGATCAAGCCACCAATCATATTGAACATAACAAGTAAGTAAAATTCAACCACACAATATGAAAGGTGTTTCAAATAAAAAACGTAGTTAAGTGTTTAGCGAAAGCAAAATTGTAAAACCCAATGTAAGTATTAAGTACGAAATAAAGTAATGTTTTTAGCATGACACACACTGCCATGTCCCACAACGACCGCGCCTCCCTGTGCAAGCTCCATGAGTACCTAACGACCTGCAAGGCATGTAACAACGAATCAACAACAAAGTTGAGCAAGTTCACAGTTGGTTGTTCTGTTAATAAGTTCGTATAAGAAATCGTAAGTTCGTTTCATCACCATGTATTACCCATTATCCTTGATTCCCAAACCTTTACGATATTTAGTGGAGGCTTCCCATTTTGTATGTACTAGACTAGGCGTATCCATAAGTGTCCTTCCCAATCCGAGGACAGTGGTAAGTATGAGTTTACGTAGGTTTTACGTAAATGCCCTTCCCAATCCGAGGACAGTAGTAAGTATGAATTTACGTAGGTTTTACGTAAGTGCCCTTCCCAATCCGAGGACAGTAGTAGGTATGAGTTTACGTAGGTTTTACGTAAGTGCCCTTCCCAATCCGAGGACAGTAGTAGGTATGAGTTTACGTAGGTTTTACGTAAGTGCCCTTCCCAATCCGAGGACAGTAGTAAGTAGTCTAGCAGTGTTGATAGTATAAGTAGTTATTCAATCCCTTTCCCAACCACCGGGAATCCCATGCCTTAGTAAGGGTGTGAACTCACCTCGGTTGCTCAGTTTGACTCTCAAAAATAGCTAACAGTCGAGGTCGGTCAATCACGTCCTAGTATAATTTCAGGTTAGTCATTTAGTGGTTTTCAAATAGAGCACAAAGTTCCTACACGTATCTATCACATAACATGCATCACTTTAACGGTTTATGCCCATATAAGCTTCCCATCTATTCCCGTCCATAAGCAAACATATGACATTACACATAACACTTTTATTGACATATAATCATGTTAGATTATTCCCAGATAAACTACCCGACATTTAGACCCGCAAATCACTACTTATGTCGTTTCAGCTTTAACCTTCAAAACTGGGCTGTTTTCGGTGATTTTAATAAAATAGTTAACTTGTTCCAAAAATTCCCAACTTTTTACAGATTGTCTTAAATGATCCAAATATTATTGTGTAAAAATCTCGGGATCCAATTCATCACCAATATTTTATAAAAATTCATTTTCCGGACTGAACTCAGATTTATCTTTTTCTGACTGCAGTCCACGGAATAATTTATTTAAAATTCATCGAGAGTCCGATTTACGAAATTCCAGTGGGGTAATTACAAATACATCAGTTTCCATCTACTGTACAAATTTCATGAGCTGATTCATCATAGATTTCCAGTTATGACCAAAAATATAACACATATTTTCAGCAGCAAAAATGCAGCTTGAGCTGCTGTTACAAAATGACCCTTTAAAAATAGTAAACGAAGTCCAAAAATTATGATTCTAGTGCCATTAGAACCGTATTTCATAATACATAAATCTAGAGTTCAGAAAACACATTTTCTGCTTTATTGAGGTCACCTTACAGCCTGTTGAAGTCGACTGAAAATGTAAATCAGCATAGTTATTTATAGTTTATTCCATTCAATGTTCTTGTAAATATCATCATACTATAACTTTTAACTACAAACAAGATGATCAAGGGTTTAGCAAGGACTTACCAATAGCTTAAAGCTAGGGATGAATCTAATGAGAAAAGATGATGAGAAAAGATGATGAAAAAAAGCTAGAACAAGCTCCTTTGAATGCTCTTCAAGATGCAACCTTCATGGATCCTTCAAAGCTTTGAATGGAACTTGAATGTGTGGAAGATGGGGATGTTAAAATGGTGGTGATGGTGGCTGCTATGGGGGGGCCGAAAATTGAGAGAGAGAGGAGTGAAGTGAGAGAGTGATCTTTGAGGAGATATGGTGGAGATATGAAATGATTGTATGCCTTGGGAATCATACATATAGAGATTCTTGAAAGATTTTGCTCAAGATTACAAGCAAGATTATAATAAAATATTCAAAATCATGATTATGGTGTGGGCCGTAAATGGAGGGGAGGGGAGGGGGGGTTAGTTGTAACATTTTCAACTAAGTTGCAATTCCAAGTTAGATCTCAAGTGTATACTTATGTGTGTTATTTACTAGAGAAGTTAGTGGGTGTTCGGGGGTCATGCCTAGTAAAAAATAAATACAACAATGTATTTGACAAATACTTGGTGTCCCGGGTAATGTCCGGTTGTTCGGTCGGATACTGTTCCGTTAAATTGTTTAATTGTTCCGTAAGGCGTCTTATACATGTATTTTTGTAACACAATTAATTCCTAACACATAGGAAAATATTCAGGACCATTTAGTCGAGTTTTCTGCATACTACCAGTATGCTAACACGCACATGTAAGTATAACACCGTAATCAGAGAGCAGTTAAATAATTTAGCACAATCATCAAGCACTTTAATTATCATTAATAAATTGTACGGATACATGGAATTTCGAGGGTTGTCACATTCTCCCCCTGTTAAGAAAATTTCGTCCCGAAATTTAGTGCGTAGATACTAAGGAAGCTAGTTAAGTTGCGGTGTTTACTGGTTTTCCTGGGGTGTCACATCATCCCCCCGTTGATTTGGAATTTCGTCCCGAAATTCTGCAGTAGCTTCAGCCTCAGTAGTGGTTGCACTGTTTCCGAACAACTGGGGATATTTGAGTTTCATCTGATCTTCTCGTTCCCAGGTAAACTCTGGGCCACGACGGGAGTTCCAACGAACTCGAACAAGAGGTATTCTGGTGCGCTTGAGGACCTTAACGTCTCGGTCCGTGATTTCAACTTGTTCCTCGATGAATTGCAACTGATCGTCGATAGTGAGCTCCTTCAAAGGAACTATGAGGGATACATCTGACAGACACTTCTTCAGATTTGACATGTGAAAAACGTTGTGAACTGCACTGAGTTCTGCTGGTAGATCCAGTTTGTAGGCCACTTTGCCTATTTTCTCTATGATTTCGAACGGACGGACATATCGCGGATTGAGTTTGCCTCGTTTGCCAAAACGGACTACACCTTTCCAAGGTGAGACTTTGAGTAGCACCCAGTCCCCAACTTGGAACTCGAGTGGCTTTCTTCCCTTATCAGCATAGCTTTTCTGACGGTCACGCGCTGCCGCCATTCGCTGTCGTATCTGAGCAATTCTCTCGGTTGTATCTACTACAAGTTCTGGGCCAGTGATTTGACTGTCACCCACCTCTACCCAACAAAGAGGTGATCGGCATTTACGCCCGTACAATGCCTCAAATGGAGCGGCTTGAATGCTGGTGTGGTAACTGTTGTTATACGAAAACTCCACTAACGGGAGATGTTTTTCCCAGCCGTTGCCGTAATCAATTACACATGCCCGAAGCATGTCTTCTAGGGTTTGGATGGTGCGTTCAGACTGCCCATCCGTTTGCGGGTGGTAAGCTGTGCCCATGTCTAATCGTGAGCCAAAAGATTTGTGCATTGCTTGCCACAATTCAGAAGTAAAACGTGTGTCCCGATCAGAAATGATGGAGGTTGGCACTCCGTGCCTTGATACTACTTCCTTTAGGTAGATGTCTGCTAGAGTAGAAAACTTGTCGGTTTCCTTGATAGCTAGAAAATGTGCATACTTGGTCAGTCGATCCACGATCACCCAAATGGTATCATTTTCGCGTTGAGATCTAGGCAGGCCAGTAACGAAATCCATGGAAATTTGCTCCCATTTCCATTTCAGGATCTCTGGTTGTTGAAGTAGGCCTGAGGGTTTCTGATATTCGGCCTTGACCCTAGCACAAGTCAAGCATTTACTGACGTAGGTTGCTATGTGGGCTTTCATGCCAGGCCACCAATACGTAGTCTTGAGATCGTGGTACATCTTATCCGAACCAGGGTGTACCGAATAACGAGAGTTGTGCGCTTCATCCATCACAAGCTTGCGTAAGTTTCCGTAAACCGGAACCCAGATGCGCCCTGTTACATAGTAAGCGCCGTATTCCTTTTGTTCTAGCCGCTGCCTCGATCCTCGTAGGGACTCAGCCCTGATATTCTCTGCTTTCAATGCTTCAACCTGAGCATCACGAATTTGATCAGGAAGACTAGATTGGATGGTAAGCTGTAACGCACGTACACGCTTAGGTATAGTATCCTTTCGACTGAGGGCGTCGGCCACAACATTGGCTTTATCTGGATGATACTTGATAGCGCATTCATAATCATTCAAGAGCTCGACCCACCGGCGTTGTCGCATGTTTAATTCCTTTTGCTTGAAGATATGCTCGAGACTCCTGTGATCGGTGTAAATGGTGCACTTGGTACCGTACAGGTAATGTCTCCATATCTTAAGTGCGAAAACAACTGCTCCCAATTCCAAGTCGTGCGTAGTGTAGTTTCTTTCGTGAACCTTAAGTTGGCGAGATGCGTAGGCAATGACCCTGTCACGTTGCATCAACACGCAACCAAGTCCTTGAATGGAAGCGTCGCAATAAACCACAAAATCATATGTGCCTTCAGGCAATGAGAGGATAGGCGCGCTACAAAGTCTGTCTTTTAAGTGCTGAAATGCAGATTCCTGTGCATCACCCCAACGATAGATGACGCCCTTTTGAGTTAGTGAAGTGAGAGGTTGCGTAATCCTTGAGAAATCCTTGATAAATCTTCTATAATATCCTGCCAAACCCAGGAATTGGCGGATTTCTGTTGGTGTACGGGGTGCAGGCCAGTTCTTAATCGAGTCAACCTTGGATGGATCAACATGAATCCCATCCTTGTTTACTACGTGGCCTAGAAAATGGACTTCGTGAAGCCAGAAGTCACATTTCGAAAACTTGGCATACAACTGCTCTGCTCGAAGAAGTTCCAGCATAAGTCGTAGATGCTGCTCGTGTTCCTCCTGACTCTTAGACTAGATCAGGATGTCGTCGATGAATACAATAACGAACTTATCCAGGTAAGGCTTGCACACTCAGTTCATGAGATCCATGAAGACCGCAGGTGCATTCGTTAATCCGAAAGGCATAACCAGAAACTCGTAATGGCCGTAACGAGTTCTGAATGCTGTTTTAGAGCCGTCCTCATCTCGGACTCTCAATTTATGGTATCCCGATCTCAAATCAATCTTAGAGTAATAGCTCGACCCTTGCAACTGGTCGAACAAGTCGTCAATACGTGGGATGGGATAACGATTCTTCACGGTCACCTTGTTGAGTTCACGGTAGTCGATGCACATTCTGAAGGTACCGTCTTTCTTCTTCACGAATAGTACTGGAGCTCCCCAGGGCGAAGAGCTAGGGCGAATAAAACCCTTGTCCAAGAGCTCTTGTAGTTGCGAGGACAGTTCTTCCAGTGGGTTCGGATGTCGTCAAAGAAAACAAGGGACATATCTATCGTGTCTGAAGATCCATATCAGCCGTATCAAGATCAAGGAAAAGTACCTGGGGTATTAACATGTTCATGGCCCAATGCTCACTAAGTAACGTTCATAGAGCGTAACTTGTCCAAGCGAGTGTCCGCGGGGAACACTTTTAAGATCGTAGGGTTCAAAAGTATAATGTGTATGGGTGGGGAAACAAGAGAAAGGGTAGCCCCAATCGATGAATAAGCGTTTAATAATCCCTAGCAGGGGTTTACCTGATGTCGAAGGTATAGCTGGTTGTACGCAAGTTGGGTATAGTTGGGATAAAGTATGCCATTGATCGAATATAGCTGTCACGGGGTTAAATCAATCAGAACAAGAATTCAACATAGCAGCATGATTGTCATACAATTGTGTAGTGTTAAGATTCACTGAGACTTCCAACAAAGTCGTCCGACTCGCCCACATGCGAAGGAGGAACAATTCACCTGAATCCATGAACTTAGGTGGGTTTGTGATTCATCAAGTAAGCAACCAAGTTAGGAGGAGTTTCTTGGGTTGTGCGAATGAATCCAAAATACGTCTGCGTAGTCGTGAGGTTCCAAAGGAAAGACGCGAAAACGTGTTCAAGAGAGTATGATCGTATCGACAATACATCACCACCCTCAAGGTTTTAAGGAGTGATCACTAATGATCGAAGGTCGAGCCTTCCAATTTCTCTAAGCGAGTGCGTGTTCGTTTCAGTATCTCAACATGGAGTAGCGAGAACGTAATGTCACTGTGGTAAGGGAGTGATGGTTTGATCTAAGCCAATGGTAAAAATTTGACGTATCATTAATCAACAATCATGTGTCGGTACAAAAGCTAGTGTAAAGATTCCGCGTATATAAGAAGACTATCCCATCAGTGAGGGCATCCATTCGCTAGGTTGGGTTTATAAAGGAGTACATCAAGTAGGAGAAGCATTAACCACCCAACAAGGTAATGGGGGGTAATCTTGTGATCGGTGGAAGTCATGGTATGGTTGTTAGCGTCTCGTTAAATCAGTTGCCAATCGAAGAAACAGGGAATAAATGAGGTTCATGCGAAGAATCGAGCGAAAACAGGGGTCCACCAATAACAGAAGAATTCAACCAAGTAATCTATTGCTTAGAAACAATTCTAGTAGTGAGGTGTGGCGGCACGACACAAATAGGGAAGTTCGTTGCATCACGGTCACGGAAGTACATCACTCGTTCAAAACAGAATTTGGTTGGTAGGGTTGCGAGTTGCAAAACGACAAACGCGTGTAACTGTGGCTGCTTCATTTTTTATAACGACGACCGGTGGAGATGATAAGGTTCGTCAACAGAGATGCGTGGATATAGTTCTCGTAATCCCGAGTTCGTTTGAGCCAGGTCTGGTCTTCGTGAACGTTGACGTGCAAACCGAATGTACGGAGGGTCAGATAGTGACGTCATGTCGAGATAAGCGTGTAAATAGATAGAATACATAAACAGTTGTCGTAGCGGGGTGACGAGAAATCAGAAAAGAATTTGACCACCACTTGTCAAATTTCAAGTAAACAATTGCTTGTCATAAAGAACGCAGTAGGGCTAATAGACAGCATGCTACTACCCTAAATAAACACGCAATGAACACCACTCCAGACAAAAGTAATCTAGCAAGTAAGAAATATAAACTTAAATCATACCACCTAGTGTGTTGAGCCTTGCACGTGGAGCGAAGCGTCGTTGTGGATCGTTGAGCACTGTACAGGTTATAGTCTGGTTTTAACAAAAACTTTTTCCCTTATTAAAACCAAGTTCACTATAACCAATGGCTCTGATACCAATCTGTCACACCCCCAAAAATCCACACGCGGAGTATCACCGCTTGGAGGCGTGACATGACCAGGATCAAGCCACCAATCATATTGAACATAACAAGTAAGTAAAATTCAACCACACAATATGAAAGGTGTTTCAAATCAAAAACGTAGTTAAGGTTTTAGCGGAAGCAAAATTGTAAAACCCAATGTAAGTATTAAGTACGAAATAAAGTAATGTTTTTAGCATGACACACACTGCCATGTCCCACAACGACCGCGCCTCCCTGTGCAAGCTCCATGAGTACCTAACGACCTGCAAGGCATGTAACAACGAATCAACAACAAAGTTGAGCGAGTTCACAGTTAGTTGTTCAGTTAATAAGTTCGTATAAGAAATCGTAAGTTCATTTCATCACCATGTATTACCCATTATCCTTGATTCCCAAACCTTTACGATATTTAGTGGGGGCTTCCCATTTTGTATGTACTAGACTCGGCATATCCATAAGTGTCCTTCCCAATCCGAGGACAATGGTAAGTTTGAGTTTATGTAGGTTTTACGTAAGTGCCCTTCCCAATCCGAGGACAGTAGTAAGTATGAATTTACGTAGGTTTTACGTAAGTGCCCTTCCCAATCCGAGGACAGTAGTAGGTATGAGTTTACGTAGGTTTTACGTAAGTGCCCTCCCCAATCCGAGGACAGTAGTAGGTAAGTGTTTACGTAGGTTTTACGTAAGTTCCCTTCCCAATCCGAGGACAGTAGTAAGTAGTCTAGCAGTGTTGATAGTATAAGTAGTTATTCAATCCCATTCCCAACCACCGGGAATCCCATGCCTTAGTAAGGGTGTGAACTCACCTCGGTTGCTCGGTTTGACTCTCAAAAATAGCTAACAGTCGAGGTCGGTCAATCATGTCCTAGTATAATTTCAGGTTAGTCATTACGGGTTTTCAAATAGAGCACAAAGTTCCTACACGTATCTATTACATAACATGCATCACTTTAACGGTTTATGCCCATATAAGCTTCCCATCTAGTCACGTCCATAAGCAAACATACGACATTACACATAACACTTTTATTGACATATAATCATGTTAGATTATTCCCAGATAACCTACCCGACATTTAGACGCGCAAATAACTACTTATGTCGTTTCAGCTTTAACCTTCAAAATTGGGCTATTTTCGGGGATTTTAATAAAATAGTTAACTTGTTCCAAAAATTCCCAACGTTTTACAGAATGTCTTAAACGATCCAAATATTATTGTGTAAAAATCTCGGGATCCAATTCATCACCAATATTTTATAAAAAATCATTTTCCGGACTGAACTCAGATTTATCTTTTTCTGACTGCAGTCCACGGAATAATTTATTTAAAATTCATCGAGAGTCCAATTTATAGAATTCTAGTGGGGTAATTACAATTACATCAGTTTTCATCTACTGTACAAATTTCATGAGCTGATTCATCATAGATTTCCAGTTATAACCAAAAATATAACACCTATTTTCAGCAGCAAAAATGCAGCTTGAGCTGCTGTTACAAAATGACCCTTTAAAAATAGTAAACGAATTCCAAAAATTATGATTCTAGTGCCATTAGAACCGTATTTCATAATACATAAATCTAGAGTTCAGAAAACACATTTTCAGCTTTATTAAGGTCCGGTTACAGCCTGTTGAAGTCGACTGAAAATGTAAATCAGCATAGTTATTTATTGTTTATTCCATTCAATGTTCTTGTAAATATCATCATACTATAACTTTTAACTACAAACAAGATGATCAAGGGTTTAGAAAGTACTTACCAATAGCTTAAAGCTAGGGATGAATCTAATGAGAAAAATGTTGAGAAAAGATGATGAAAAAAAGCTAGAACAAGCTCCTTTAAATGCTCTTCAAGATGCAACCTTCATGGATCCTTCATAGCTTTGAATGGAACTTGAATGTGAGGAAGATGGGGATGTTAAAATGGTGGTGATGGTGGCTGCTATGGGGGGCCAAAAATGAGAGAGAGAGAGAGGAGTGAGGTGAGAGAGTGATCTTTGAGGAGATATGGTGGAGATATGAAATGATTGTATGCCTTGGGAATCATACATATAGAGATTCTTGAAAGATTTTGCTCAAGATTACAAGCAAGATTATAATAAAATAGTCAACATCATGATTATGGTGTGGGTCCCCTATGTGGGCCTTAAATGGAGGGGAGGGGGGGGGGTTAATTGTAACATTTTCAACTAAGTTGCAATTCCAAGTTAGATCTCAAGTGTATACTTATGTGTGTTATTTACTAGAGAAGTTAGTGGGTGTTCGGGGGTCATGCCTAGTCAAAAATAAATACAACAATGCATTTGACAAATACTTGGTGTCCCGGGTAATGTCCGGTTGTTCGGTCGGATACTATTCCGTTAAATTGTTTAATTGTTCCGTAAGGCGTCTTATTCATATATTTTTGTAACACAATTAATTCCTAACACATAGGAAAATATTCAGGACCATTTAGTCGAGTTTTCTGCATACTACCAGTATGCTAACACGCACATGTAAGTATAACACCGTAATCAGAGAGCAGTTAAATAATTTAGCACAATCATCAAGCACTTTAATTATCATTAATAAATTGTACGTATACATGGAATTTCGAGGGTTGTCACAAAAGAGGTGTTGGGAGAAAGCTCCAGTCAGGCTCCAGCATTACTACCGTGGGAAGAATTAACCAAAAACTAGCAAACTGTGATCTATTTGGCCCAGCTGATGAAAACCTCGTGAATACTCTTGTCCAAGCTGAACTACCCATGAACCTTGAACCTGCTATTCCTGCTCCTGTCGTTAACCCCCAACCACTTCCTGACCAAATTGAGGAGTGGTGGACAAACGATTGCACTTCCAGAATCTCATGAATAACCCCAACCCATACTACCCACAATTTGAACCTACTCCTGCCACCTTTCCACCTATGAACTCAGAAAATGTTGCTGAGCTACGCCGCTATAGCGAAGAGTTGGTGGACGTTGGAAACATAATTTGAGCAGTGGGTGAAAATATCTTCTGGAAGTATGATGAACGGGAATTCCACTTTTGAAGACCAGTTAACTATAGAGTAGGGTTTGTATAATATTAATATGTTGTGATAATAATAATAATAATTATAAATAGTAAAATAAACTAATAAAAATAATAATAATATAATATAAATATCGCCTAATAAATAAATAAAACATCTGCAAATATGTGGTTTGTACGGATGCATAATATATATAAAAATCTAAACGTCGCAAGGATCGACAATTTGGCTATACGTGCTGACTCAGTTTCTGTTATGATTGCAATGCTTTATTTAATTGATATTTATTCTGTGATATTAATCGAGGTATTATGTCTATAATTCAGATGGCAAATGCAGTTAATCAATTGGAACCAAATAATAAGGATAACTCTCTAAATAGAGAAGATATAGAAAACATAGTTGCTCAGGGCATAGCCAATGCTATCCCAGCAATCGTCGCAACTGTTAAAAATCCAGTCGAACCTTCCAAAGCCAATAATAGCAAACGCACCCGCGATGATAATTTCAGTCATAGCGTGAATGGAGGCAATGATAATCTAATTCAAGCCCCATTTCCTAAAAAGATGAAAGTTGTGACAACTGGTTGTACTTATAAGGAATTTCTAGCCTGTAAGGCAACTCAATTCGCGGGCAGTGAAGGAGCAACTACTGCACTACGATGGCTAGTAAAGACAGAAGCTGTTATCAAAATAAGTAAGTGCACAGAAGAAGACAAGGTGATGTATGCTTCCAACCTATTCAAGGAGGAGGCATTAGAATGGTGGAATATGGTATTACAAGCGAAAGCAAGCGACATGGCTTATGCCATGAGTTGAGAAGAGTTTAAGGAAATGATAGAAAGGAAATTATGTCCTCCTTACAAAAAGGAACAGATGGAAAATTAGTTCCTGAACCACAGAATGGTGGATGTTAAGTGCCGTGAGTATACATCAAAATTCTTCGAATATGCAAGAATCGTACCGACTCTGGCTTCGCGAGAACATGTACTTATTTCTCGCTATATTTGGGGATTGATTAGCGAAATCTGCGATATAGTCAAAGCTGCTAGACCTCGGACTATCGACGACGCTGCCGAGTTAGCCAATACCTTGACTGACGGATTAATGTGTACAAGGGATGAGAATAAGAAAAAGGATTTGGCTCAAAAGATTACCCAAGGTTTTCATTTGGGTAATAATAATAATTACAAGAAAAAGGGAGTCGGGCAGTCTTCCGCACCGCCATTTTGCAGAAACTGTAAAAGGAAACATTTTGGAAAATGTAAGGAGTACTGCAATTTCTGCAAAATACCAGGACACCGAGAGGAAGAGTGTAGGAAGAAATCTATGACCTGCTACAATTGCGGGGAGGCAGGGCATTTTAAGCCAAATTGCCCTAATTTAGCTAAGACACTTGACAACAAAGATAAGGCGGCCAAGGGAACTAACAAAAAGAACGTAAGAGCTTTTCAGCTTACAACACAAGAGGCAACCATGACCCCCGACGTAATCGCTGGTACGTTCCTCATCCATGACGTTTATGCAAAAGTATTATTTGACTCTGGTGCAAACCAAAGTTTTATAAATACTGCATTTTGTCAAGTTCTTAATCAACCTTTAACCTAACTTGGCCAAGCTTATACGGTAGAAATAGCCGAAGGAAACCCTATCAATGTACATGAGGTACTTCAAGAAGGAAAAATAGAGCTATTAGGACATAAGTTCTCTGCAAACCTTCTACCTATGAATTTAGCAGGATTCGATGTAGTGTTAGGAATGGATTGGTTAGTAGCCAACCATGCTCGAATCCTATGTGACCAGAATTCTGTGGAAATTCATGCGCCAACAGGAGAGGTAATCCTGATCAAAGGAGATAAGCCGAGCAAACCAATGAAATTCATCTCAGTGATGAAAGCTGCTAGTTACATACGGAAGCAAGGCATGGTGTATATGATCTCAGTAATCATTAACACTAAGAACAAGGAACTTAAGGAAATTCCAGTAGTATTAGAATACCCCGATGTATTCCCAGAAGATCTACCTGGATTACCACCAGATAGGGAAGCAGAATTTAGAATTCATCTAATACCTAGAACTGCCCCAATTGCTAAGACACCTTATCGTTTAGCACCAACAGAGATGTTAGAACTGAAAAAGCAATTAGATGAATTGTTAGGAAAAAGGATTCATACAACTAAGTTCATCCCCTTGGGGAGAACCTGTGTTGTTTGTGAAAAAGAAAGATGTATCAATGCGAATGTGTATCGATTATAGAGAATTAAATAAGGTTACGATTAAAAATCGATACCCATTACCTAGAATTGATGATCTTTTTTATCAACTTCAGGGAGCTAGGTATTTTTCTAAGATAGATTTGCGCTCCGGATGCCATCAACTGAAAGTACAAGAAGATGACATTCCTAAGACTGCTTTCATAACTAGGTATGGTCACTACGAGTTTACAGTCATGCCATTTGGATTAACAAATGCTCCTGCAACATTTATGGATATGATGAATAGGATATGTAAACCGTATTTGGATAAATTTTTAATTGTCTTTATTGACAATATACTTATTTATTCCAAAAGCCAGGATGAACACTGTGAGCACTTGCATGCACTCTTAACCTTGCTAAGGAAAGAAAAGCTTTATGCTAAATTCTCTAAGTGTGAATTTTGGTTACAAGAAGTGCAATTCCTAGGACACATGGTCAATCATGAAGGAATTCACGTAGATCTTTCAAAGATAGAAGCTATCACAAACTGGAAGGTCCCTGAGTCAGCTACAGAAGTTAGAAGTTTTCTAGGATTAGCTGGATACTATAGACACTTCATCCAGGTCTTCTCAGAGATAGTTGTTCCATTAACTAAGTTAACATGTAAAACTGTTAAGTTTGAATGGGGATCCAAGCAGGAAGAAGCCTTCAGAATCTTAAAGCAAAGATTAACAAATGCCCCAATTCTTGCATTACCAGAAGGAACGGAAGATTTTGTGGTTTACAGTGATGCTTTTAAACTGGGATTGGGATGCGTATTAATGCAACGTAAGAAAGTGATCGCTTACGTATCAAGGCAGTTGAAAAAGCACGAGGAAAATTACACAACTAATGACCTAGAATTAGGAGCAATAACTTTTGCCCTTAAGATTTGGAGGCATTATCTGTAACACCCTTGCTTGATTTATAGAATATTTTATATAAGTTATGTATAAATACATGTTTATACGATTACACATACGTATGACAATACGGGTTTATTAAAACTTTTACAATTTAGAAGTTATACAACATAGTCTAATTGAGTTCCTCGTAAAAAAAAACAAAGTAACGACGTGCGGAAGCTTGTTTCTTGATTTTGTTCAGTTCTTCATTGAGCTTGATCGTCCTCCGGTACTAGAATTTTACCTACAACTCATAAAATAAGAGTTGGATTAGTCATACGTAGCTTAAAACGTATTTAAACGGGTTCGCAATGCATATAATATTAAACATAAACATTTTTCAAATTTTGGAGCCCGTCGCGTCGCGTGAAGGCTCCATGCTTTTGCTGTCGCGTGGCGCGATGCCCTTTTTTTGTCCAGAATGATTGTTGCTGAACTGCAGCAACTTCTCGCAAGTTTAAGTTACACAAAAACGTGCATAACTTTCAATTTACAAATCCGTTTTACGCGATTCTTTTTCCCACGCGTTCGTAATTTAATTCTCCATCTCATGGAGTAAAAACCTGACATCTGAATTCACAAAATTTTAGATTTCAAGCTCTCGGCTTGAAACTCAATTTTTGACACTTTTGACCCGTTTGTGTTTTGATTAAACAAACTTGTTGGTTACCTTTAAAATATCATGCAAATCACATTATATCAGTTTACTAATATTCAAGGTTCTAATTACGGGTTCTTATGCAAATCTTAACCCGTTTTGCATATCTACTCATGTTGATACGTTAAGGGTATTTAACATTTTCAAGGTTAATTCACGCTTCTTTTTAGCTTACCTCCTATCTCCATTTTTACGCGTATCGCAAGGACTCAATTTAACAAAACGCTTACTTCTAAACAACTCTTAAAGGTTGTTTGCCCTATTTACCCCTCAAGGGCTTTTTGGTCAATTTCAGTCCTTCTTTTTGCGATGAAGGACTTTCGCTAATATTTGACCAAAATATCGCTTTTAGCTATAATTCTAACATGCGTACCTGGCTCGGGTCATAAGATTGACCCGTTTAAATACCTTTCGCTATTAATTTCTAGTTAATAGCAAAGGGAACCATGTGTTAATTCCTGTGATCACAAAGCTCAACAAGCGATCAATAGATATTATTGACAAATGGTGTTAACAACACCATTTGACCCGTTTAGTCGAAATGACCATTTCCCAAAATATGATGGCATCTTAATCCATCTCGCCCCTTGAACCCATTCCAATTTACACTGTGAGTTCTTATTATTTAAAAGACACTTTCTTAATTTGTTCGACCCGTTATGACTTTTATCAAAAGATATCTTTTCAAATCTTTTGTCTATCCGTCCATTCATGTTTGGATTATCATTTGACCAATTTTGCCCGTTATAGCTCCCCCCCCCCCCATAACGCGATGTTCAAAATTCCTCTTTTATTAGTCTTTACCCGACTAGTTTTCCATTTTTATCCTTTTTACCATAACATATGGTTTCTTACCACTTTTACTTATTCCGACTTGCAATGTATCATGACGGAATATCATAATCGATTACTTAGCATAACTTGAAGTCAATACTCACATGTTTGTGAATTGTAATAAAAGAGGGTGTAAGCTTAACTTACCTTGCATCTCGAATACATTTTTCCTTTATGCTTGACTCGTTTGACCCGCTTTCTCCCCAAGCTTCACCTAGCTTGTTAAGCGCCAACTATCATTCATCATTTCATAAGGTGGTTAGTTTTAATCATAACTTAATATGATTATTCCACCTTATGCATTTTATATCCAAAATTATCATTTATCACAAGAACTAAGGGTTCCCTTTTATAAGCGAAACCCGTTTCATCATACTATTTAGCATTCATCAGAATACCTATTATAATCAAGTTTTAGACACAACCGAGTAGACCGCGATTTCATTTAGGCATTTTAACGAACACCTAGTGCGCATAAATTTTTTACATGTCTAAAATCAAGTTCATAACTTGACATTTAGCCAAGATTAACATCAATTAAGAAAACTCATATCAAATTTCACTTCAAGAATTCTGAATTTGCTTCATAGAGTTCAAAATACACTAGAATGATAACTATAATCCTAGTGTTAAACATGCTTTTACAAAACCCCTTAATCACCTATATTGGTGATTATGGAATTCACAAGTAATGAACATAATTTCAAAAATCTAACGACTAGGATTTATTCCTAGACACAATTTCATTCCCAATTCTTCCAAACGACAATCATGCAACACAATTTTGGAATTCCATATGTTCACCTAGAGTTCAAGATGAAATTGTTCAATGAAATTCTACATACCTTATGATCCCTTTACTAAGTAGATCACTAATCTTTCCTTGGATTTCGTTTTGGAACTGATTTAGGCCTTCAATTTGGACAATTTAGCATGAACTAGGGTTTGGTGGAAGACCTTGGCCGCCCCCTGTGTTTTTTATCGAACCAGACACACACACAAGTATGTGTTTGGTGTTTAATTTTTGTTTTAATAATATTACTTTGCAATTGTCCAACTTTGGTCCCTCAAATATCCATGGTTTATAAAAGGCTTACTAGTCCATGCTTCTTTATTGTTTTTAAACAAATAACTAACTAGGTTAATTACCCCTAGTTAACTTAGTGAGTTCCGGGAGTTCTAACCCGCTTATTTTAAGTTCCGTTAACTCGGGCCTTTTGTGCATTTTATTTTTTTGAAAGTTCTTATCCGCTTTCTAGTTAATATTAGGATTATTTATTTAAATCCTAATATTTACCGGGTTACTTTTACCACTAACGGTACTTTACCCGTCTTTTTGAATTAATGGGGTTTGATTACCAAACCCGTTTTCGGGGCGTTACAAGTCTACCCCCCTTAAATAGGTTTCGTCCCCGAATCCTTATTTACATATTTCTTTTAATTTAGACTAAACGAACTTAGTTTCGTTTTCAAGACATTCATTCGTTCTTTTCAATATAGTGTTTTCATTTATATTGACGCGTATGTCTTTCTTATGTAAGGTCTCGTGGGCCATTATTTTTAGCTTATATCCATTATCCTTATTGACCGAGTTGTCACTTGACCACTCAGTCTCATCAGTCTGTTAACATGTTTATCCCGCGCTTGTCTTATGTTAATAAGTGCTTTGTATTTGTCATGACATTTTTCTAATTTTAATTAGTTTTACCGGCTAGACTAATTAGTCGCCGTCACTTCGTACCCCGTCACTGGGGTATACTATTTTGCCATCTCTGGCCTTATGTGTGTTTACGATTTCGTAAACCACCTCATACTACTTACGTTTGCTTACACGTTTGCTTTTAACTAAAACTGAATTTTAGTTTAACGTTTTTCTCTTTAACTTATGTCGATTATTCTTATCGGGGAGATGACGACCCAAGATTTATTCATTTCGTTATTGTTTTACGCGGGGAATCACAACTAGTTCCCACGCTTTACATTATCGACCCGTAGGTTCCTTCATTTGGCCTCGTAGGCTATTTTATTATATCTCTACCTTTTTAAGGTGAGTCCCCAAAAGTTTATTTCTTTTTATATGTGACCCAAGGGTCTTTTTGGTCCCGTAGACCTTGACACTACTTTTAATCCCGTAGGTTAGGATGATCCCGTAGATCATCTTTTATTCGTGTCTTTATTCAAATGTGTGTGTGTGTGTGTGTATATATATATATATATATAGGGAGGAGTTCATGCGAGAACCACCCTTATTGCGAGAACCGCGAGAACCAATGTGAACACAACCTAAAATAGCTAAAAAAACCTAAACAAAACCTAAAAAAACCTAACCCCCACCCCCCCAAAAACCTAAACCCCCCACCCCCAAAAAAAAACCTAACCCCCCCTAAAGCTAAATAAAAACTAAAAACCCCAAAAAACCTAAAAAAAACCTAACCCCCCCCCCCCCCCAAACCTAAACCCCCCTCCCCCACCCCCCAAAAACCTAAACCCCCCACCCCCAAGCTAAAATGCTAAAAACTAAACCCCCAAAAAACCTAAAAAAGTCTAAAAAAAATCTAAAAAAATAAAAAAAAAATCTAAAAATTTATTTTTAATATTTTTTATGCTCAAATCGCTACTTTTAGTGGCCAAAAAAAATTATATATATATATATGTACATATATGGTGTCAAGGCAGCCCTTTATATATATTCAGAATTATTGGCCGTAGTCTAATGCTACATTTGTTTACTTTCGGACTAATCTTCCGACTTTATGACTCCTTACGTCGTTTACCCGTCGGTTTGTTCTTACACTTACCGTTTCTCGGTCCATACTTATACTTCTTTACACCCCTTTACCCGGGTTCTTTTATCTTAATGTTTTTTAGCTTTCTGGTTTCACCGGTTTGCGTTTTCCTTACTATATCAAGCGTTATTCCTTAATTAACTCGTTTGACTCATTTTGGGTGAACTTTCATCACTTAAGAGTGTCAAACTTCATTCTTTATTCGACCCGTCCAACTTTGGAATAGTTGAACGTAATTTATCAAAATTTCTATTTGCAGTATCTTCTCGTCTTTTAGTCATGACTCGAAACCCGAGTCTTTTGACTTTCCCTCCGCGTTCCCGTTTCTCAGTCTACGCATGTGTTTAATCCTTACCCATCAACCAGGTGTTTTACCGTAGTTGTTATCATTGCAACCCTTCCGGTATGCATTAAGACTTCGCCTCGATTTATTTGGTCGTCTTAGTGAAATCCATCGCTTTATTCAACCATGTCTTTTATTCTTTATGTGACCATCCCTAACGGCATTACAGATTCTAAGTGACGATTACCATCGTCGTCCTCTCTTTACTACGACCAAAGTTAACAACTTTGATTATCTTTTTCATGTGGGCAATACCTTCGTTTTTATGACCCTGCGGATCATCTATACTTTGGTCTTACCTGCCCATTTTGTCAACCATGGCTCTTTCGTCCAAAATGACTCATTTTTGCGAATTTTCCTTAGGTCATTCATTTATATCTTCATTTACATTAATCCTTGTCCCATCTCTCGGGCTCGTTATCCTAATATAATACGCTTCCGTCACCCGGCTGTGCGTTTACATTATTATTAAATATTTTGCTCATTTGATTCATTTAGGTACTTTTAATTTGTCCCACTCACCCCGTCCTTACTACATCGGATGTAAATGTGTCCGCTACAAGAAGTTCATGATATCATATGCCACTACTTACTTGGCCAGAGTAAGCGATCAGCACATGATACACATGACCTTTTTATAGTTTTCACATCACACCCTGTGGAAGTAACGCCTCTATTTATTTTATATCTCTGATTTCATTTAGTAAAACCTTATTTAATTGCAAACAACAATCATTAGTTTTACTAGTTTTACATTTGAACATATAAATTTTTTTTCTTTTCTATCGAACTATTATATAATCACATTCGTTAATGTGATCACTGCTTTTCTCAATAGCATTCTATTGAGAGTTTTCCACTTGGATAATTACCCCCCGTCCAAGTTTCCATATGAACTAATAGTATTATTTCTTTGTTATTCATCATCGTGAATAATACATGTTTCTGTTAAACTTCTCTTAGAAACATCATCCTGAATCGATATCCTATTCAGGTTTTATCATATTTATGCAACTGTTGTCCCTTACGTGTTTGTTGCATAATAGTACCTGTGCGATTAAATTTAAAAGTGTGCACCTAATGCTTGCCCTAACGGGCTTCTCTTGCCGTTAACTTTGTTCACGATCGTCACGCGATTTAGGTCCTCAATGAGTATGCTCTGCTTGTCATACCTCGGACCGTTCCACCGTCATATCCACAATTCGTTCAACTCTCGTCATCTTCAGATGCGAGTGTCCTTCAACTAAACATTTACAAAAGCTAGTAATTTCGACATTAATAAACGTCCGTATTGTAATACAAGGCTTTTTACTATACGTGTTGACACGTAATTTCGTTAACTATATCTATCATTTATCGATTTGATTGGTGTAACATGTATCACACGATAACCCTATGTGTTGTTCTCAACACTTTAATCATTCTAAACCATTAACATACTTGTACTTACCGGATTTGCGATCAAGCCTTGAACCGAACACACTTTACTCTTTAAACCTGGCTCTGATACCAACTTGTAACACCCTTGCTTGTTTTATACAATATTTTATATAAGTTACGTATAAATACATGTTTATACGATTACACATACGTATGATAATACGGGTTTATTAAAACTTTTACAATTTAGAAGTTATACAACATAGTCTAATTGAGTTCGTCATAGCGACGTGTGGAAGCCTGTTTCTTGATTGTGTTCGGTTCTTCATTGAGCTTGATCGTCCTCCGGTACTAGAATTTTACATACAACTCATAAAACAAGAGTTGGATTAGTCATACGTAGCTTAAAACGTATTTAAACGGGTTCGCAATGCATATAATATTAAAAATAAACATTTTTCAAATTTTGGAACCCGTCGCGTCGTGCGACGGCTCCTTGCTTTTGCTGTCGCGTGGCGCGACGCCCTGTTTTGTCCAGAATGATTGTTGCTGAACTGCAGCAACTTCTCGCAAGTTTAAGTTACATAAAAACCTGCATAACTTTCAATTTACAAATCCGTTTTACGCGATTCTTTTTCCTATGCATTCGTAATTTAATTCTCCATCTCATGGAGTAAAAACCTGACATCTGAATTCAAAAAATTTTAGATTTCAAGCTCTCGGTTTGAAATTAAATTTTTGACACTTTTGACCCGTTTATGTTTTGATTAAACAAACTTGTTGGTTACCTTTAAAATATCATGCAAATCACATTATATAAGTTTACTAATATTCAAGGTTCTAATTACAGGTTCTTATGCAAATCTTAACCCGTTTTGTATATCTACTCATTTTGACCCGTTAAGGGTATTTAACATTTTCAAGCTTAAATCACGCTTCTTTTTAGCTTACATCCTATCTCCATTTTTACGCGTATCGCAGGGACTCAATTTAACAAAACGCTTACTTCTAAACAACTCTTAAAGGTTGTTTGCCCTATTTACCCTTCAAGGGCTTTTTGGTCAATTTCAGTCATTCTTTTTTGCGACGAAGGACTTTCGTTAATATTTGACCAAAATATCGCTTTTAGCTATAATTCTAACATGCGTACCTGGCTCGGGTCATAAGATTGACCCGTTTAAATACCTTTCGCTATTAATTTCTAGTTAATAGCAACGCGAACCATGTGTTAATTCCTGTGATCACAAAGCTCAACAAGCGATCATCAGATATAATTGAAAAATGGTGTTAACAACACCATTTGACCCGTTTAGTCGAAATGACCCTTTCCCAAAATATGATGGCATCTTAATACCATCTCACCCCTTGAACCAATTCCAATTTACACCGTGAGTTCTTATTATTTAAAAGACACTTTCTTAATTTGTTCGATCCGTTATGGCTTTTACCAAAAGATATCTTTTCAAATCTTTTGTCTATCCGTCCATTCATGTTCGGATTATCATTTGACCACTTTTTCCCGTTATAGCCCCCCCCCATAACGCGATGTTCAAAATTCCTCTTTTATTAGTCTTTACCCGACTAGTTTTCCGTTTTTATCCTTTTACCATAACATATGGTTTCTTACCACTTTTACTTATTCCGACTTGCAATGTATCATGTCGGAATATCATAATCGATTACTTAGCATAACTCGAAGTCAATACTCACATGTATGTGAATTGTAATAAAAGAGGGTGTAAGCTTAACTTACCTTGCATCCCGAATACATTTTTCCTTTATGCTTGACTCGTTTGACCCGCTTTCTCCCCAAGCTTCACCTAGCTTGTTAAGCGCCAACTATCATTCATCATTTCACAAGGTGGTTAGTTTTAATCATAACTTAATATGAGTATTCCACCTTATGCATTTTATATCCAAAATTATCATTTATCACAAGAACTAAGGGTTCCCTTTTTATAAGCGAGACCCGTTTCATCATACTATTTAGCATTCATCCGAATACCTATTATAATTAAGTTTTAGACACAACCGAGTAGACCGCGATTTCATTTAGGCGTTTTAACAAACACCTAGTGGGCATAAATTTTTTTACATACCTACAATCAAGTTCATAACTTGACATTTAGCCAAGATTAACATCAATTAAGCAAGCTCATATCAAATTTCACATAAAGAATTCTGAATTTGCTTTATAGAGTTCAAAATACACTAGAATGATAACTATAATCCTAGTGTTAAACATGCTTTTACAAAACCCCTTAATCACCTATATTAGTGATTATGGAATATACAAGTAATGAACATAATTTCAAAAATCTATTGACTAGGGTTTATTCCTAGACACAATTTCATTCCCAATTCATCCAAACAACAATCATGCAACACAATTTTCGAATTCCATATGTTCACCTAGAGTTCAAGATGAAATTGTTCAATGAAATTCTACATACCTTATGATCCCTTTACTAAGTAGATCACTAATCTTTGCTTGGATTTCGTTTTGGAACTGATTTAGGCCTTGAATTTGGACAATTTAGCATGAACTAGGGTTTGGTGGAAGAACTTGCTCGCCCCTTGTGTTTTTGATCGAACCAGACACACACACACAAGTGTGTGTTTGGTGTTTTGTTTTTGGTTTAATAATATTACTTTGCAATTGTCCAACTTTGGTCCCTCAAATATCAATGGTTTATAAAAAGCTTACTAGTCCATGCTTCTTTATTGTTTTTAAACAAATAATTAACTAGGTTAATTACCCCTAGTTAACTTAGTGAGTTCCGGGAGTTCTAACCCGCTTGTTTTAAGTTATGTTAACTTGGGTCTTTTATCCATTTTATTTTTTTGAAAGTTCTTATCCGCATTAGGATTATTTATTTAAATCCTAATATTTACCGGGTTACTTTTACCACTAACGGTACTTTACCCGTCTTTTTGTATTAACGGGGTTTGATTACCAAACCCATTTTCGGGGCGTTACATTATCTGTATGGTAGTAAGTTTACCATTTTTTCAGATCATAAGAGTTTAAGATATATTTTTGGGCAAAAAGAATTGAACATGAAGCAAAGAAGGTGGATGGAAATCCTGAGTGATTATGATTGTGATATTCAATATCACGAAGGAAAGGCAAATGTAGTAGCAGACGCCTTAAGTCGTAAGTATCATGAGAAGCAAAGACGAGTACGTGATCTTAGGATTAATATACAAATAGATTTAATAGAACAACTGAGAAAGATACAAGAAACAGCAATTGAAGATAATGCGGAAGGAATGAAAGGAAGGATAAAGGAATTGATGGAATTTGGAGATTCCATAAGAAAAGAATTTGGAGATTCCATAAGAAAAGAATTTGGGTACCTAGACAAGGAAATCTCAGAAACAGAATATTAGAGGAAGCACATAAATCTAGGTATACCATGCATCCTGGTAACAACAAGATGTATCAAGACTTGAGGAATAATTTTTGGTGGATAGGAATGAAAAATGACATAGCTAGTTACGTTTCTAAGTGTTTAACTTGTTCACAAGTTAAAGCAGAACATCAGAAACTTTCAGGGTTATTTCAACAGTTAGAAATACCTGTATGGAAATGGGAATTAATATACAATGGATTTTGTTACCAAGTTACAAAAAACCAGAAAAGGTAACGATGCAATCTGGGTATTTGTGGATCGATAACCAAATCAGCTTATTTTCTACCAATGAAGGAAACTTTTAGCATGGAACGACTAGCTAAGTTATATGTGGATGAGGTAGTATCATTACATGGAGTTCCAAACTCCATTGTATCTGATAGAGATAGTCGTTTCACTTCACATTTTTAGAAAAGTTTCCAACAAGCGATGGGGACACGATTAAACTTAAGTACAACATACCACCCCCAAACAGATGGACAAAGTGAAAGGACAATCCAAACCTTAGAAGACATGCTAAGGGCATGTGTTATAGATTTCGGTGGAAATTGGGACAACTATTTGCCATTAATAAAATTCTCCTATAACAATAGTTATCATACAAGCATTAATGTTGCTTCATTTTGTTGGTGCACACATCTGTCGTCTTCGTCTTATATCGAGTCTCAGTTTTGTTGCGGTTTTGATCAAGACATGATGTCATCCTACTCATTGATGACATCATGAAAATGACATCATTACATGAAATGGATACACGAAATTGAATGTTTCATATAAGACAAAATAGAATGCATGTTTGAAAATGGAATTGTAGATTTTAACTGATTTCGCTCCAACATGAACGTGAAAGTGATTCCGCCCAGAATCTAAATTTCTGATTTCGCTCCTATTGTTATTATGTCATTTCGGGCGGAATTAAAACTCTATATATAGGTTAGCATGAGCGAAATCATTAGTAGAGTTCTTGATTTCCATACCGAGGTGCTGCCGGTGTGACGTGTGCATGTAATCTGTTAGATATCAATACAAAAGGTGTTAAAAAGTGAATTGCTTGTTGTTTCGAAGTCAGTTTCTTGTTTTCCGCACCTGAAACTGATTAACACTCCTCTGAAAGACTCATTCAGGTCCGTATACGATCCTACAATTGGTATCAGAGCCAAGTACGAGGAGTTCTGTCGAATTCAGCTGGATATCATTGTTTTTCTGTCTTCTACACCATTCTTTCTTCATTTCAGCAATTTTTAACGGTCAAAATCTGTCCAATTTTTCACAGATTGTGTAAAATTACCTATTGATAAACCCTTGAAAGTTACACGTTAAAATTCGGACTAAAAATGGGTAAAAATGATGTCCGAAGTGATTCCGCTTGAACAGACATTTAGGGATTCCGCTCCAAAATACTTGAGTTTTGTCAGATTCCGCTCGAAAAGTTTGCTGATTCCGCTCCTAGTTATCAAAATTGTTGATTCCGCTCCATAATTTTTTTTTATTCCGCTCCAGAATACTAAATCTGTGATTCCGCCCCAAATGTTTTTTCTGATTCCGCTCCAGAGTATTAAATCAGGGATTCTGCTTATGCATGTGAATATATAAAGTTTGTCGGTTTAGTGGAATTAAAGGTCCAATGAGAATTGAGTAATCATCATTAAAAGTTGTCGGCAAGTATAATATTCAAACAAAGTGCATGTGATTCTCGTAAATTGTCCTCATGTTTTGTCGGCTTGTGTCAGCTTGCATGTGAAATAGTGTTGGTTCTATCAAAGATCAGAATTCACGTGATCACATAAATCGAATTGACAGAATTCATGTGAATTCAATCTACCGGCCCAATCATATTTGTTTACCGTTTGAGGTTTTGTTGGTCCAATCAGTTTTTTATTTCTATAATTGTTGTCAGCACAACATATTGAATGGCCCAAAGTAATCATCATTAGTATGTTATCAGCCCAAGTCTCTACATCATTAACGGCCCAAGTCTCGACCCAAGTCTCAACATAAAAAAAACCATTTTGAAATTGAGTAAAGTCAAAGTGTCAGCCCATGTTATTTCATCTCATTTGTGGCCCAAAGTGTTGTCAATTATTAGAATTGAAGATTCAATCAATTGATTAAAGTGACATCGGCCCAAATCTGAAATTGGAAGTTCTTCGGTCCAAATCATTTTCTAGCCCATTCATTCAGTTTGCAGAATATATTAAACGAGTCCACATATCTTCGACACAAGTCCTAGATCAATTCAATCATCACACATTGTTACGTATTCAGTCCTTTTAAACTGATCATTTGCTTGTTTCATTCAGGTGTTTTACAAGGTGAACCAGTTCGTTTGAAAGCGTGTTTGAGAATTTCTTCGATACCGAAACATGGATTCTGAATTTTACAATGCTTTTGCAACAACACCAACTACTCCGGCTGACATTGCTAAGAACATGAACATGGAGAATGAAACCGGAACAATGCAAAAACCCCCGAAACTTATGGGAATTGAAGACTATCATGGATGGAAGAAACGTTTCGAGAATTGGGTTCAAGCGAACCATTTAAAAGCTTGGGAAAGCATTGAAACTGAATATGAGAGGCCACAAAACTCAGTGGGAGTTGGTAAAATCATTTCAGAATTCACAGAGCAAGAGAGAGAAAGTTATAAAGGAGAGAAAATGATGATCAATCTATTACAACAAGCTGTTAAAGAGGATATATTTGTGTTGCTTCAACATGATGACAGTGCTTATTCTATCTGGGAAGCTCTTAAAAAGAAATTTGAAGGAAGTACAGAAATGCTACAGAGTAAAGCAGCTTTGTTGAAAAAAGAGTTTGAATTGTTTACTTGTATGCCTGGTGAGACAACAAAGACTCTCATTGAGAGATATTGTCATCTTGTTCGCACCATGTCACAGTTGAAGATTACAAAAACTCCAGCAGAATGGGTAGAAAAGCTTGCTGATGCATTACCACAAAAGGAATGGGGTACATATCTGATGATTCTGAAAAATTCTGGACAGTTTAGCAGATTATCAATTGCTCAGTTTATTGAAAAGCTGGAGGCACAGGATCTTGAACAGCAGAAAATTGCCAGAATGAACAGTTCAAGTAATCAGCAAGATATCAAACTGTATTATAAAGGAAATGTTGAGACAGTTGAAGTGAGTCCAAAAATCCAAACAACATTTAGTGCAGGAAATTCATCCAAAACAAGTAGTCAAAGCTCAATCAATACTAGTGGATTTTCAAATGTGAATTCTCCAAGTGTTCAAAGTGCATCTGTTGGAAATGGGCATCTGATTCAGTGTAATGTGGCTTTACATCTTCAAAATGGACAAAATTATTCTGAAGAAGTTGTGAAAAGTCATATGGGATTACTGGTCACTGCATTAGAATCTTATGAAGGGTTGATTGCTGGAAAAATTGGTAATCTGATGCTCACAAAGGAAGATTATGACCAAATCGATGCAGAGGAGTTGGAACTGATGGACATTAAATGGGCATTAGCTAGTGTTTTGAGGAGAGCAGAAAAATTTAGAATGATTACAGGAAGAAGTGATTTCTTGGATGCAAATCTTTCTAATTTAGGTTTTGATAAATCTAAAGTTGTCTGTTTTCGTTGCAGGGAGAAAGGCCATTTTAAAAGAGAGTGCAAGAATCAGGAGCAAAGAGGAGTAAAGGATCCTTTTGGAAAAGATGATTATTATAAGAAGTCCATATATCAACAAATCACTCATCTACCACATCAACAAAAAGATTCTCAAACAGCACATGGAAAAATGATCGAAGATGCAAACAAGAGAGCTTACTATGGCATCATTGATCAAGATGACGAGAAAGTGGCCGAAGGTTTTAGCTGGGATACGTATATTCCAGCTGATCCTAATGTTAAAGCTTTTATTGCTCAGATTGTGCAAAAGCCAGAGTTGATAAAGGAATGGATGGCTGTATTATCTGATGATGAAAAAAGTGAAGATGAAGAAACTGTTTCTTCTAAAAACAGTTCAACAGATACAAGTGATGATGATGAAGAAGTTGAACAGATAAACATTGGAAAATCTCATTTATCTTCTGACAGTTTTGAATTTTATTTTGCAGATAAATTGAAGAAACTTAAAGAGAGAAAAGCTGCAAAAGAATTGAAGGAAGTCAAAGTGATTGAGAAGATAGTGGAAGTGGAAAAGATAGTTGAAGTTGAAAAGATTGTGGAGGTCGAGAAGATTGTTGAAGTCACAAAACCATGTCTTACATATTCAGTATCTTGCAAACAATGTGAGGAAAAAGACGAGAGGTTTAGTGAATCAGAGAAGATGAAAGAAAAGTTGTTGTTTGATGTGAAAAAATTGAAAGAGTCATATGATGTATTGAACAGAACTGTGAATAGTCTGGAAAAGACTAACTCTGAAAGAGAGAAAGCTTTGAAGATGTTGAATGCTACCATGATGTCAAAGCAGAAAGAGATAAATTTTTATATTGAAGAATGTGCAAAATGGAAGCAAGAGTTGGAAACTGAGAAAGCTGAGAATGAAAGAATCAGAAGATTGCTGCGAAGTTATACAAGTTGTGATTACATAATTGATAGAATTTATCCAACGGTTGAAGGTTTTGAAGCGTTTAATGAAGATCAAAAGAAGTCGAAGAAGAAGGATACTGGTAAGAAACAGGGTGTCTGTTATAATAAGTGTCCACCTCCAATTTGGGAAGGGTATTCGCCTAGAAAACCAAATGAGGAACAAGTCCAAAAGGCAGTTAATCTAAAGTTAGAGTCCGAGTTAACCGATGTATTACTAGACAACATTGGCGTTATGTTCACAGCATCCAACACAGATCATGAGTCCGAATTAATAAAAAGAATGGTCGATCAGGTGTTGGATAAGGATGAGGAGTCAGAGTCAAAATCCGAGTCCGAAAGTTCGTGTCAGTCAGTCGGGAGTTCGAGTTCGTCCGAAAAGAGTTCAAAATCGTCGGGAAAACGGGTTTATAGTAAAGAATTTTTGTTGTCAAAATCTAATTTGAATGACGAAACATTTGAAGTTGCATATACTTTGAATGATTCTGACAAATTATATTTTGATAAAGAGTTTCCAATAAAAAGTGTTCGTTTTGACATGATCAAAAAGGTTTTCAAAATGACAGAAATTAATATTTCTGAAATAAAAGATTTAAATCTTACTGGAAAACCTAAGAAATACACTTCAAGAGTTCAACATCGTTTAAACAAGAAAAAGAATTACGGTTCCGGTTCTGGTTTTCAAAAGAAATCAAACCGTAACGGTAATTTCAAAAGAAAAGGTTTAGGTTTTATTCCACCAGAAAATTATAAAAATGAGATTATAAACCAGGAAAGTCACCAGGAAGCTATAGATTATAAACCTCAAGTTTTAAATTATGATAACAGTGATTGAGTCTATGTATCCTACAATTACTATCGGTACGTTGGGGTTTTGTATACATTACTTGTTACTGTTGCGAATGGTAGCATGACCACCAGTCAGGATTGATAGTACCGTGTGGGTAATTGAATAGATATAAACATTGTAATCGCTCTCAATACTGTAAAATTATAAAAGCTTGTTTTGATTAAAGTGGGATGCACTCGCCAGTATTTCTTGCTGATAAAACCTTATTAAAACGCGTTTCAGGTAACTTAATGTGAAGCTAATAGAAGTCAGCTGGAGAGCACTGAAGGTTTGGAAAAGTTGCTATAAAAGTTAACTGAATAAAAAGGAGTTTATGTTTTCAAATAATTAGGGTTTTATCCCTATAAATGTATTATCAATGAACTTGGATTTTATCCCATTTATTATTTATAAAAGTTTGGTGTTTAAACCCTGATTAAATATTTTCTAACTACAGTCCTGATGTTTAAACTATGCTGCCAAAATAATAAACACCGATACCAGCGGCTCTGTCTAGCTCGCGGCCGGCCGCCCCTCGGGGCAAGGGGTCGGGGGTTGCGACATCAACAAAGGAACGAATTGAACAACTTGAGTTTGAAATACACAATGGGAGAATTGAGGTTGAGAAAAAAAGAACAACAATATCAGGCTTTGTCCAAGAAGATGGAACAAAACAAGGAAACACTTAATCAAGTTTTAGCTCATCTAACTGCACAAGACCTGCAAATACCAAACTCCCAATCTTCAGCAAATAAAATGTCACCACCACAAGTATGTGAGTTATTTATTGACAATTTAATGCATTAATATTTGCCCCTTTGTTGTTACATTTTGTAGGTAAAATCACTAGACAAACATGTTAGATCTAATCACAATACTAGTGCCACAAAATCTAAAATGGTGCGTATGGAAATGGTGATTTTTTTTACATAATTTCCCATGTGATTGTTGATTTTCCATAACCTATTTAATTGAATTGTAGGTAAATTGTATTGATGACAATCTTGAATCTCAGGACATAACTAATGCATCATGTAATCCAGTGCAAACAGAAGTGGTGCATATAGAAAAGCTAATAGCGTTAAGTATTTAAAAAATTCATTATTTTAACTGTTATATAATTTCCATAACCTCCTTAATTAAATGTTATTTAGGTAAATGTGAAAACAAGAAACAAGGATATACATGAGCCTCCACTTTCGAAAACAAAATCTCATTTGGAACCACAAGAAGGTGTCCCACATGTGTGTATTGTGTGAAATTTTGAAATATACATCAACTTTGACTTTATCATGTTAACATAGTAAATTACATTTTTTGCCCTGTGGTTATATCACTTTTACTATATTAGTTTAAAATAAGAATTTTTAACATATCTGTTCATATGGTCTCTATAACTAACCATTTTGACCCCTAAGTCTAACCATTTTGGCCCCCATGGTCTCTATAACTAACTATTTTGGCCCCCATGATCTCTAGACATAGGGGCCAAAATGGTTAGTTATAGAGACCATGGGGGCAGATATGTTAAAAATTCTTATTTTGGGCTAATATAGTAAAACTGATATAACCACAGGGGCCAAAAACGTAATTTACTCATGTTAATATTTCATACATTTTTATAGACATCTAAGTGTGATCTGTATTATTTGAACTAAGTGTGGCATGGGGTACAATTTACTATTCCACAGGACAATAAACCATTCATGGAGTTCTAGTTTAAGATGATTGTCATAGAGTTTCTATTGATGAAGCAATAAATGGGGCATCATCTTTACCAATACAAACAACCGACTTCAAAATAGTTGTGGATACATTAAGTAGGTTTGTTCCTTGGCCAAGATTCTTTGTCAAATCATTAAGTACAAACTAAAATAGCTATTCATATTTCATTCCATGTTTTGTTGCTACACGTACCAGATCCATTAACCAATCATAGATGAAACACTTCAACTAGATTTGCTAAGAAGCAAAAGAAATTAAGAAGATAAAACCCAGTCAAAAAATGGATTTTTAGTATGTAGATAACATATAAAAATTTTGATTTATTATTTTTTATACTAATGTTGTATTTTAGCTTTCTTCTTGTTTAATGTTGTTTTTAATTAATTATTTAAAAAAGAAATAAAATGCTTAATTACACATAAATGGTCACATAAAACCATAGTAAATGTTCGTGACCAAAGGTTAAATAATAGCCACACTTATAATTACAAAATTCCATGTGGCTTTACATAACCATTAGCCACATTACCATTACTTTGCTTTTTGTTTGTGTGACGGAGTGATAGCAAACATCATGGCCAAAAGAAATTACGTGTGAGCAAAGGTTAGGCAATAGCCACTAAAGATCTTAATTTTTCATTTTGCTCTACATAACCATTAGACACACCATCCCCACTTTGTTTAATTTTGTGTGACAGACTAATAGCAAACGTCATGGGGAATATAAGTTATGTGTGAGCAAAAATTAGAGAATAGACACATTTAAAATTACAAAATATCACGTTATGTTACATAACTATTAGACACACCATCTCTACTTGGTTTAATTTTGTATGATGGACTGATAGCAAACGTCACGGGGAATATAAACTATGTGTGACCATAGCTTAGACAATTCACACTAAACATTACAATATATCATGTAGCTTTACATAACCATTAGCCATTCCATCCCAACTTTTTTTTCCTCTGACGGAACAATAACAAGTGTCATAACCCTAAAATATTATTTGTGAACAAAGGTAAGACAATGGTTATACTAAACATTATATATATATATGTGTGTGTGTGTGTGTGTGTGTGTGGCTTTAAATAACCAGTAGTCAAACCATTGTTTCTTGTTATTTTATTTGTGTGGCTGAATGATAGCAAATGTCATGGGCACAACACATAAACTATATATGTGACCAAACGTTAGACAGTAGCTACTCTAAAATTACAAAATTTCTTGTGCGTCTAGAAATAGTTTATAGCCATACTTATTGGGATAAAATGCTTGATTATAACAACCTTTTTGCCACAATATTTTTATATCAATGTGGCTAACACAAACTTTTTTACTCGTATAGTAGAAACAGCCACACTAATAAGAAATTCATGTGACTGTTGCTTCACAGTTAATGGACTGATTACTTGATTCCATTAAGAAACATTAACACCCTTTAGCCACACATTCAAGAAACAATTTTTTTGTGTAGTCGTATCCATATTTTGACACATTGATTTGAATGAAATATATGGATAAGCTTATACGTATGATCTTATACGTATGAAGGAACGAGATGTATGAGGATTTCTACAAATGAAATTAGGGTTTATGTCCTGTTCTAGCCATCGCACCAATCTAAGTTCACAAAAACTTAAAAAAATGATCAAAAATTTCTGTATCAATTGATTAGAAAAGTGGTTTTTAGCAAACCCTAATAAACAGTTTTATGTTTAATAAACCAGAAATTATCGAGTTTAAACAAACCTCCGATGAACACAAGAACGGGGATTGTTAAAACTTATATTATTGATCCAAAAACAGAATCAAGCAGCTTTAATACATTGTAAATCGATTAAAGAACACTTTGGTTATTGATTCGAATCTAGCCTCAGGATCTGACACAACTTGTAGGTTTCGAGACAGGTCTTGGAACAAACAATCGAATCAAACTAACAACGATTAGGTGCAGAATCCCTAGTCATTGTAACCAGACGTGTAGGTGAACATGAATTAGCACGAACACACACGAACAAAACTTTGAAATATATGGGTAATATTCAAAATTGTGACATTGTACAAAACATCACATCGTATAAATACGTGAGGCATTGCCCAACTCATGCGTATGGGGCTCTGGCGCATGGGGCTCATACGCATAACATTCATGTGCATGGGGCTTCATGCGTATGATTTCACTCATATGCTTGACAATCCCAAAGAGCATTATGTTGTTCATGCACCACTCACCTAATTCCCCGTTACAACTAGATGAAACGTTTACAATCAAGCCTAGATACATTCTAGGATATCTATAACTAACCTCCAAACCTCCAAGCTGTTGCCAGAGAACTTGCATCAACACCAACCTTATCCAAATCTGATTTATTGACATTGATAATTAATTAACACGGCTATTACCAATGGAGTGGTGGTCCATTGGCAAAGGCAAAGCCTTTAAAAACACCTAAGTTGAGAAGAAGAATGTCTTGGATTCAAGTCCCACAGACGACAGGGATTAAAGAAATTAACCATTCAAAAAAAATTAACACTTAGCTATATAATTTTTTATTTCCAAAAGTATATGACTTTTATTTATTATATTAAATTAACTTATAAATCTACTAGGTTAGAACCCCGTGTATTACACGGGTTTAATAAATGTAATTTTATATATTAAATAATAAAATGTTATATCTTTATGAAACTCGTATAATTGCACGGGTTACATAAATGTAATTTTATATATCAAATAACAAAAAAATATATATCTTTAAAAACCATGTGTATTACACATATTAAATAAATGTAATTTTGTGTACTAAATACTAAAAATGTCGTATCTTTAAAAAAAAAACTTGTGTCTAATCAGGTTGAATAAATCTACCAAATGATAAAAAAAATTACATCCTTAAAAACCCCATATATTACACATGTTGAATAGATCTAAAAAAGAGTTATATGTTTAAAAACCATGTTTATTACACATATTAAATAAATGTAATTTTGTATATTAAATACTAAAAACGCCGTATCTTTAAAAAAACTCGTGTATAGTCGGGTTAAAAATTTACTAAATAAAAAAAATATCCTTAAAAACCTCGTGTATTACACGTGTTGAATAAATCTAATTTTACATAGCAAATGATAAAAAGTTATATCTTTAAAAACTTCGTGTATTACACGGGTTATGTAAATGTAACTATGTATAGTAAATAATAAAAAAGTTAAATTTTTAAAAACCCTGCGTTTTACACGAGTTGATTAAATATAATTTTGTATATCAAATAATAAAAAAAGTTACATTTTTAATAAATTAGGATAACGTTTAATATTAATTTATTATTTATATATTTAATATAAGATAAGTAGGAAAGAGAGATATTTGTTTTAAAATATATTAAATTAACAATTTAGATTTGAAGATAATATTTTATTAAGTATGATAAGATTTAATATTAATTTGTTATTTATTTAGTTAATATAAGATAAGTATATATTTGAGGATACCTTCAATGAATGACACATGTTCAAAAATTGGTTTCTTTTAGGGAAATTGGTTTTTAATAAACCAACCTTTGTCGAATTGGTAATTAATAATCCCACCTACAGACTTGGTGTCTAATAATCCCACGTTTCATTATGTTGGTACTCAATAGACCTCCGTTAGTTTTTTTTTAACTCAAGTTAGTTTTTAAGTTTTATTTATTACACAAACAGTCCCTGTAGTTATAATTTACTAGTTTTAAGTTTCATTTATTACACAAACAGTCCCTGTAGTTATAAAAAAATTCATAAAAATAAAAAAAAATCAAAAAAATTCAAAAAAAATCAAAAAAAATCAAAAAAATTCTAAAAAATTCTAAAAAAATCAAAAAAATTCAAAAAAATTCTAAAAAAAATCAAAAAAATTCTAAAAAAATCAAAAAAATCATAAAAATTCAAAAAAAACAAAAAAACTCTAAAAATCATACCGTTTCGACCCGGACCGTTTCGACCCGTACCGTTTCGACCCGTACCGTTTTCGACGCGTACCGTTTAGACCCGGACCGTTTCGACCCGGACCGTTTAGAACGCGTACCGTTTAGACCCGGACCGTTTTCGACGCGTACCGTTTAGACCCGGACCGTTTCGACGCGTACCGTTTAGACCCGGACCGTTTTCGACGCGTACCGTTTAGACCCGGACCGTTTAGAACGCGTACCGTTTAGCCCCGGACCGTTTTCGACGCGTACCGTTTAGACCCGGACCGTTTCGACGCGTACCGTTTAGACCCGGACCGTTTTCGATAAAAATAAAAAAAATTCAAAAAAATTCAAAAAAAATCAAAAAAATTCTAAAAAAATCAAAAAAATTCTAAAAAAATCAAAATAATTCGAAAAAATTCTAAAAAAATCAAAAAAACTCTAAAGGCACTGTTCATCGTCTTCTTCCCCAAATCCGGTCAACGAAAGTCAACAGCCTGATTACTCGATCTATACATGCTTATAATTCAATTAAATTCACAGGAACATTGAACAAACAATAACGTACCGATCAGACGAAAGAAACGGGTCCGGTATCGGTCGGAAGGGAGAAATCGGCCAAGTTCCGGCGAGTATGAACTCCGGCGAGATTGCAGGTTACGGTTCCGGCGATTTTCGACATGTTTGCTAAATGTGAGAGATGTAGGGTGGTCGTGAAGGTACAGGGAACTTAAATAGCAGTTCAAATCGATCTCAGATTCGACAAAACATAGTGGGATCGATCCGGTTAGAATTTTTAAATAAAAAGTCCGATTGCACATGTGTAGACACTCATTTGTGTCGAATTGAAGTGGGTTTATGGGTTGGAAAAGGGTTGGGGATCAGTTGTGATGTTTTCGGATCAAATAAACAAAGGTTAGTGGGATATGGGTCGAGATCCGGCGACTGTGGTGGTGGTGGCGGCGGTGCGGTGGTGGTGGTGGTGGTGGCGGTGCTGTGGTGGTGGTGGTGGTGGTGGCGGTGCGGTGGTGGTGGTGGTGGTACGCGTCGAAACGGTACGCGTCGAAACGGTCCGGGTCTAAACGGTACGCGTCGAAAACGGTCCGAGTCTAAACGGTACGCGTTCTAAACGGTCCGGGTCGAAACGGTCCGGGTCTAAACGGTACGGGTCGAAAACGGTCCGGGTCGAAAACGGTCCGGGTCTAAACGGTCCGGGTCGAAACGGTACGGGTCGAAACGGTACGGGTCGAAACGGTCCGGGTCGAAATGGTATGATTTTTAGAGTTTTTTTGATTTTTTTGAATTTTTATGATTTTTTTGATTTTTTTAGAATTTTTTTGATTTTTTTAGAATTTTTTTGATTTTTTTAGAATTTTTTTGAATTTTTTTGATTTTTTTTGATTTTTTTTTTTATTTTTATGAATTTTTTTATAAGTACAGGGACTGTTTGTGTAATAAATAAAACTTAAAACTAGTAAATTATAACTACAGGGACTGTTTGTGTAATAAATAAAACTTAAAAACTAACTTGAGTTAAAAAAAACTAACGGAGGTCTATTGAGTACCAACATAATGAAACGTTGGATTATTAGACACCAAGTCTGTAGGTGGGATTATTAATTACCAATTGGGCAAAGGTTGGTTTATTAAAAACCAATTTCCCTTTCTTTTATTAGTAGATAGATTTGACAAATAATAGTAATTAATATATATAACCACCTAATTGTAATCACGTTTTAGGCTATAGGATGTGGTCATGACCCTTATGACCATCATGACCCTCCACGTCAGCGTCATGTCACCCACCTCTAATGCACCATCTAAAACCACTATCCTAAGACTAGACAGTATGGGGACCGACCCAGCCCCGTCTTGGCCCGGCGCCGCCCAGAACACCGTTTCAGGAGCCCCGTCGTCGTCTCAAACGTCTTGGGTGGGACGATGGGGACGGTAGCATAACGACAAAATATATAGCCATTGATGGATGGAGCCGTTAGGTAAAAAAATTATTTTTCAAATCCCACTTTATAAATATACACCCTTATTCTTCAACTTTTAACCCAAAATTCTTTCATTCCCTCTCATTTTTATACACCTTCGTACTTTTATAAAAAAAAAATAGGCATGTCTTCATCTTCTTCTTTATCGTGGTGTTCGTCATCTTCGGGTGAGGGCGAATTATTTTTTTCAAACGTCATTATGCACGTAGCACAGATGATCGTGGAGGAGGACGAAGAGGCTGAAACGTCGTCACAACGGCAAACTAGGAGAGCCGCCATAAACCGAGACCGAGAAGGTATTTTATTTTTTTAGTGTATCTTTATTCAAATTTAATAATGTATTTAAGTTTTTACGGTGTTAATAATGAATTTAATTTATTCTTCGACTTTAATATATAGCCGGCCATGATAACTTAGTGGCGGATTATTTTGCCGACAAACCTGTGTACACGGACGCGATGTTTCGACGTCGGTTCTGAATGAGTCATCGATTGTTCTTACGTATCGCAAACGAGTTGGCGCAATCCTATCCGTTTTTTACACTGCGATACGACGCTAGGGGCCATAGGGGATCCACTACTTTACAGAAATGTATGTCGGCCATTCGCCAACTGGCACACGGGACGGCACCCGATTCGTTGGACAAGTATTTAACGATGTCCGAAAGAACTGCACATGAAGTTTTGCACATGTTTTGCGAATGGATCGTGAAGTTATATATTAAGAAATATCTACGGAAACCAAACGCACACGACGTCCAAAAATTATATCAAGCACACGAACAAAGACATGGTTTTCCAGGAATGCTCGGAAGCATTGATTGCATGCACTGGTCGTGGCATAACGGCTCTACTGCCTAGCAAGCTCAATATACTCAGGGCGATCATGGTCATCCAACTATAGTTCTAGAGGCTGTTGCGTCACAGGATCTTTGGATTTGGCATGCTTTTTTTGCCTGCCTGGTTCACTTAACGACCTTAACGTCATCTACAAGTCACAAATATTTGATGATGTAATAGCGGGAATAGGTCCAGACACCTGTTTTACGGTTTTGGTGGTGGAATACAGGCGGGGTTACTACCTTGCGGGTGGAATATAGCCAACGTACTCTACAATCGTTAAAACTATTTCGCACCCGAAAAGCGATAAAAGAAAGAAATTTGCGAAGTTTCACGAGGGGGCGAGAAAAGATATTGAACAGTGTTTTGGGGTTCTACAAAAAAATGGCATATCATTGAACATCCAGCACGTTCTTCTACACTACATAGGTTGCGATACATTATGTATGCTTGTATCTTGCTGTATAACATGATCATCGAAGACGAAGGTAGAGCGATTTGTGACTATGACGAAAACGCGTCTAACGGGAATTCTGTTCCAGTGAGTTTGGAACAACGAGATTTAAACGGATTCCCTCTACGTAACGAGTACACACATCAAAACCTACAAGCGGACTTGGTGGAGTACATTTGGAACAACGCACAAAACGAACCTAACGAGTACATGCCGGATGAAGACTAATAGTTTTTTTTATTTTTTTAAGAATATGTTGGTTTTTTTTAATGTAATGTTGGAATTAATATTTATTTTAGAGTTTATATTAATTTTAGTTTTATATATATATTGCATATTTAATTTGCGAAAATTAAAAAATAAATAAATTAACTAGGTGGGGTAGGCTAATCCTCCATTTCATTGGTTTCATCCTTGGAGGGGCATCCTCCAAGGACTATGACGTGACGCTTACGTGGCAGGTCATCCTCCAAGGATGAGTCTCAATCATACCGTTTAGCCTAAGGGTGTGGTCATGACCAAACCACTATCTCCTTAGTCATTTTAATTTATTTTTGTCTAAAGAAAAAGGAGATCTTGGAAAATAGAAAAGAGGACCATAGTTGCCATAATTTAATTCATGCGAACCATGGTTGATCAGGCAAGAGGGTAATATAGCCTTCCAATTATGTTCTTACGTGGTGAATTATGTCCTAACCAGTGGCGGACCCAGGAATTTTTCCATGGGGGTGCGGAACATTTTTAAAAATTTTAGGCCCCTAGGTATATAAGTAAAAAAATCGGTTCATATCGGGTCGGGTCGGGTCATGTAAAACAAACGAATATCAAACTAAATTTATATAATCATCAAAAACATGTCAACCCTTGTTACAAACATAATTAAAACGTCGACGCCCTACGGGTTTTCATTTTTTTGAAATCTATCCAAAACATCATCTAAAGCTCTATATAACATAAGTTCATCGCTCCATAACATAATATTTCAATTTTAATTTTCAACTATTCAAGCCTTAGAAATCATAACGTAAGTTGTAATCATCCTAAAAATATATAAACAACATAATCACCCTAAAAATCATCTAAACAACCATAAACAACGTCAAAACACACAAAATTTCAAACTTATTTAACAACTTTATTACCATTTTTTCTCCTATAATATCAACCAAAATCATCAAAATAACAAAGAAACTTACCTGTGTTCGGATTCCGGTTAGATTTGGTGTCGAACGACGGTGGTATGGTGGCTGATTACGGTGGTCGTCGGCTGCTGGACTGCTGTCGCTGGGTGATGTTGTCCGTTGGCAGTGCAGGGACGCAAGAGAGAGTGAGTGGGAGAGAATTTCTAAAGGTTTTGGGCTAGCTAGTTAGGAATTATAAGTGGGTAAAGGTATGGGTATATTGGTTTAGTTAGTTAGGTATTAAAAGTTATATAATTTAGGCAGCATTTTTTTTTTGAATAAGAGTTTACTAAAAAAAATTAAAATATAAATTGATAACATTTTTACCTAAGGGGTGCGGACGAAAAATTCCAAGGGTTGCGGACGGGATTTTCGACGGATGTTTGCACTTTTTTTTCCCCGGGGATGCCCCTGCCCACCTTGGGCTGGGCCTAGGTCCGCCCATGGTCCTAACCATAACCCCACATCCTTCAACCAAGTGTTTCATTAGTTGGCCAGTGTTTTTATGTTCCCCTAAAGTCATTGCACTTTTATTAATTGTTCCAATTTGTAAACTTTCTAAACATTACAATATTTTTATTTTATTTTTTCAAATTAGTGTAAAAAATAAACCATATATGAATCTTCATTGCTAATAAATGGTAACTCTCATTCCAATTAACTTAAGGTTGCAGATAGTAGTTTAGAAAATAATTCACCAAACTTAAAGTTGCAGAGAGTAGCTTACAAAAAAATTCACCAAGTCCAAAATTGTTGAATTTCAGTTAAATAAGAAAAACAAATTATAATCACTAAATAGTAACCAAGTTTCTATATGTTTCATTTGACTCTTAAAATTTTTAATTTCCCTTTAAATTTTTTGAAAATTCGATAACAACCATAATAATGAATTAAACATAATCTTGACGTAACAAAATTTATAAACTAGATGAATGTCTAAATTTTGAAATATATCTATAACTAAATTTAATAAATATTTAACTAAATACGAAATCAAATAAAAAAACTTAAAAAATTAAATAAATCCAAAATAAGAAATAAAAGTAAAGTACAAATCTGAATGAAAATTATGAAAATATCATATCAAAAGTCAAATAGATGTAACAAAAAGAAATAAATATATAACTAAATATGAAATCAAATAAAAATCATATTAAAAGTCAAATAAATGTAACAAATATATAACGTGTCATTCTCTAATAATTTTTCACCCTCTTTATCTCTTTTATAAAATAATAATAATAATAATAAACATCAATTTAACTAAATCTATTTATCTCTTTTGTTTTCATAATTTGAAATTGATTTCTTTTTTAACTCTAAAGTTTCAATCTTTGTAAATTTAAATCTAAAGTTTCAATATTTGGTATTTTAACCCCTTTGATTAATTTGGTTTTTCACTTCTAATTTCAAAAGTTTTCATCTTTTGCAATTTAACACCTTTAATTTTTTTTAATTTCAACCCAAAGCTTTTCATATTTTGCAATTTAATCTCAGCATTTTTTTACTTTCAACTTTAGTATCTTATATACTTTTCATCTTTCATAAGCTCTCCGTTTAATGTGTCATTCTAAATTTCCGAGTTAACACGCTGCAACGTGCGTGTGGGGTTCAACGGTTTTTCATCTATTTTTTCCGGTTTGAAATGTCCGTTGCAACGCGTCTATTTTTCCCCGTTTGATAGGTTTGTCGCAACGTGCGAGTCAGAGATTGACTTAGTTATTTTTTTCTCGGTTTTACACACAGGCTCGTGATCATGTGAGAAACATTTGCCTTTCATCTAACATGATATATAACTAATGAATCCCGCCGCCGCCAAAGAAACCACTTTGGACACATGTCGCTTTATAAGGTGTTCTCAATTAAAATTTATAGAACAGATTTTGATGATAAAGATAAAGATAACTGATAACCATATATTAATTATTAAAATTAAAAGATTTTGATGATAATAATAAGGATAAATGATAACCATAAATTAATTAATAAAACTAAAAACTATATATTAACGTTTTTATTATTCATAAAGATAAAGATAGTTTTAATTGTTTATATAAAAGTTTATAATATTTATCTTTATTTACTATCTAATAACCGATGGGTAATGAAACTGATGACGAACCGGACTCAGTTAAGAATTATTTCCAAATTCTAATCAATCACAAGTAGTTCAAAAGGAGCAAAAAAAAATATTTGTTGTTAATTCCTCTGCTACTACTATACTAACCTAATCAAATATAAAAGTAAAACTATAACATCATATTAGGTTATCTTCCAATCAATCACAAGTAGTTCAAAAGGAGCAAAAAAAAATATTTGTTGTTAATTCCTCTGCTCTACTATACTAACCTAATCAAATATGAAAGTAAAACTATAACATCATACATGAAAATAAAAAATAAAAACATTTTTTTCTTTTAACGTTTTCTTTTACTTTTTCCGCTTATTAATAACTATTTAATTGAAAATTTAATCGATTTAACCATGCGTAATACTTAAGTTTCTAACCTATTAATTAATAAATAAAAAATAATGTAAAAATGTTAACTTGTGTAATACACAAGTTTCTAACCTAACAATAAATAAATAAAAAAACAAAGTAATACATCAAATTTCATTTTTTTTTTTCAAAACATATCTTGACGACCATATGTGTTAAAAAATTATATTATATTTAATCAACCCGTGTAATACACGTGTTTATTTAACCCATGCAGTACACGTTTTTAAAAATGTAATTTTTTTATAAAGTTATATTTATTCAACCCGTGTAATACACGGGGTTCTAACCTAGTAACTAAATATGAAATCAAATAAAATCATATTAAAAGTCAAATAAATGTAACAAAAAGAAATAAAAGTAAAGAAAAAACAACGATGAATAAGAAATATAAAATAAAATTACGCACGTTATATGATATATCATATATGAATCTAACTAAGCTAAAAACAGTAAAATCTCATCCGTGTTTTTTTCTCATCCATCAAGATGACAAAAAATATCTAATTACGCAAATAAACCACGTTTCCCTCGTTTTTGTTTCTTTTTCACACTAAAGCTAGCCTGTTTTTCGCATATGGCATGCGGGCTCTAAATCTTTAGTTGAGCCAAGCGGCCTAAGCCTGCTTTATTTTCATTGTTTCTTTTTGCATTGAACTTCAACTCTCTTGCAAGACCAAGGTCCAAAGGCAACTAAAGAACTCCACACAAGATATATTTGCTTGGCGCGCTCGAAAGGGTTAAGTGACACCACATATATTTTTTAGATAGCATTAACCTGTGTTTATCTTCATATGCGTCCGTGCATAGGTTAACATTTCGATCAGTTTATTAGTTCCATATAGAAGACTATCAAAACCAATTCAAGAAATAAAATCTTTTTGGATTTTCTCAAGTTTATATTACTTCAAAATCTTTTTGGTATTTTAAAAATTTATGCGAAAGCCGCACCTAAAATATTTTGGTACTTTGTACATATTAACACATAAAAACTTGTCGCCAACATGGTTTAGCTCAGTTGGTCAGGGTAGTTTTCCGTAAGGCTTCTCCTTTGGGGAGGTCCCAGGCTCGACTCCTGCTGTGTGCTTCTTGGAATTTCAGTATGGAGTTGGGCCTGGGTTGGGTTTAAGAGCTTGTCTCGCCCTGTGGGGTAATGGGTCATTTGGCCCCTACAATTGCCGTTCGGAAAAAAAAAAATAAAATAATAATAAAAACTTGTCATTTTTCAAACATAACCACATAAACTCAAAAATATTTATATATAGCAACTCTTTTTGTGATAATCGTGTGCAAGAAGATTGGTGATGTCAATCGAATGAGCCTCATTTGACGAAGCTCCCAGTCGAAGGGGAATGCCTGTGTCATTCGTTTGGAATCAATAAATTTTTGTAGAACTTGGAGAGGATAAATCACACTTGATATCTTCTGGTGCTTCAAGATGTAAACTCTTTCGGTATAAATGAAATCGCGTTGACATATTTATCTTTACCGAATTAGTTATCTTTATCAAAACTTTCGTCTAGAATGCGCTTAAACACTAATCGTTAGGTTTCTCGATCGCTTTTATAATGTGCATTGAGCTTGCTCCTCTTGGTTGTATATTCCAAGCTTGAATCAATGGCTCCCATGTATAATGGGCACGTGTTGGTCAGCAGGGGCGTCTCTGAGAATTCATGTATCCTGTTCGAGCTCGAAAAACTGTGCCCTTCCATAATGTTTTATTAGTATTTAAAAAAAAAACAAATTAGTATTGGGTTCAATAAACCTAATGCCAAGTGAGCTAAATTCTAAACCATAAAAAATGATTTGTAAATGGGCCTATATTGTAATTGGTATGTGTTTGTTTACTATTAAAAAAATAACATATATATATCGGATTTTTTTTAAATCGCGTGCCCCTCGAAATCACTTGCCTTGTGCGGAGGTCCTCCCCGCACACCATCATAGCCGTCCATGTTGGTCAGCTCCATATTTCATTTCTTTTTCTCCAACCGTCAAAGTAAGCTTACCGTCACTCTGTTAGCCATTTCCCAAGATTTGTAGTACTCGTTTGTTTTCGTCCATATCTAATATTACAAAATCAATGGGAAATACGAAATTACCTACTATGACCAGTAGATTTTCGGCTATATCTAATTTTCCCATACGTCAGCTAGTTGAATGGTTATTTTGGTTAGGAGTGGTTCCCTAATACCCAATCTTGTAAACATATAGGAATGCATAAGATTAATGCTTGCACCTAGGTATGCTAGTGCATTACTTACCGCGAGCCCGCCTATGGAACGGGGGATAGTGAAACTTCTTGGGTCGAGCTGTTTTGAGGGATTTATTGAGTAAAACAAACGAACATTCTTCTCCTAAAATCACTTTACGTAATTATTCAAACCTTTTCTTGTTAAATAAGAAATCTTTCTTGTATTTGGAATATTTTGGCATATGGGTTAGAACATCGACAGAGGGTAGGTTTACGAACTTTCCAAAATGTTCCTTCGTTTTTTGTTTGATTAGGAGATCAAGAAAGGGAACTCGTTTCATTGAGAGTTGTGATACAGGGGTAGTTGGTTGAGTTTTTTTAGTGATGGTTCGGGAGATAGATGCTGGTTTAGATTGTCCTTCAGGACCAACTTTTCTTCTTTTAAGGGTTATTGCATGTACCTAATCCTTTTGTTTGGTTTTAGTGTTGCTTGGGAAAGCTCCTTGAGGGTTCTTATGTGACACCTGGGTCACTGCGACCATCAAACAAATACCAAACCAATGAAATATTGTATTTCATACTTGGGATTTGTACAAATATGTGTATCATTTGCACATATCAATTCTTGTTCGATTTCGGACTCTAAATCGCTTTCTGGAAGGTTATACGCGCACTAATGCGTAAATATAACCAGTTTAATGCAACGAACACTCCGGAATAGTGAAATAGGCTTAACATACCTTAAATAACCTTTACATAACTTAGAAATAAGTTTCGAAGGCTTTGGTGTGGCAAAATCAAGTTAAATCGCTTACAGGGACTGAAGTTGACAAACTGCGAAACTATGCCAATTTGAACTGTAACAGACATTCCGGATCATGGCCATAAGTTAAACATACCATAAATATCCTTTACATAGCTTAGAAATAGGCTTTGAGGGGTTCGGTGTGCTAAAATAAACTTTTGGGTCATTCAGGGACTAAAAGCGTCAAAAAGTGCACAAGTTTGCACTTTCGCGCATATCTTGCGTTCTGAATACATACGGACATCCAAAAATTTATGTAAGCACTAAAATATTTTATTCTAGTGTTTGGCATGAGAAAAATCCATTCGTCGCGCAATTTGGATCGTTTTTCGCGCTTGTGCGCATTCCGTCGTAATTAAGCGATCATCGCGATCGTACGACCAAACGAACCAACATCCGGCATATTTTTGAGCATGTTTCATGTCCACAATGTTTAGGCATCATTTTAGGGCCTTAACGTTGGCTTAACGAGCCTTAAACGTGTCGGAAATGGCTCAAATACGTAACAGGGACCAAAACTGTCATTTATGAAAGTTGGTTTCTGACCAGTCAGGCCAGGCGGCCCGCGTAAAACCAGGGCTATCCTTTACGCAGCCCGCGTCAGACTCCCAGATCAGATAAGATCAATTTAACAGCAGATTACAGCTGTTAAGCTCCCAACCACACACCCACACTTGCCCTTTCAGTTCATGAGGGGCCATTTTTAGTCACCACAACATTCCAACAAGTGTACGCACGAGATTCAATCACGTTATTCAAGAAACGATCTTAACGGTTCGAGAAACACTATAAATACCCAACCCCCTTCCATTCAAAACCCACCAAATCTGATCAAAATGCTCTAAGTTGAGGCCTTTGCTTCATACCTAAGCTATTCGATCACGATTTGCTTGCGGGGACCCTTTGTAAGTGTTCCTTCATTCTTTTATTGCTTTTCGAGTCCGAAAGTCAAACTATGTTTGACTTTCGGCGTTGACCAGTCAATGGTCAACGCGAAGTTCGTTTGAACTTCATAACGTGATCGTAATCACGATGGACGGTTATAGTCCCTAGTGACTATACCTACTGATTACCACGTTATCTAGGCTCAGTGACGAGTCGTAGTTTCGGCCAAAATGCGCATTCTTGCGTATTTTGTAACCAAACTACTCTTAGGTATCAAAACCGTTTGTTTTTTTTATACCAAACCTGTTTTCTAAACTTAGTTAAGCATGTTTTAACATGCTTAGCTCGTCACTTTTAGTTTAGTGCTTATATAGGGTCGTAAGGTAAGCGATCTAAACAATCGCTTATACTTTCGAACCCGACCCGTTTGGTCGATCATTAGGATCCGACCAAACACATTAGGTGACCATAGTATACAGGGAATAACCTTCCGAGGTTATACCTTATGGTCACGACGTTTACTTAGTTGTATGATAGGTGGGTTATATGCCTTAGGTAAATTACCAAAATACCCCTTTGACACCAAAATTCATTTTAAGCATATGTAACATAACTTTTGGTATCTAAACTGATTTAGCAACAATATTAGACATGTTAAGGCATATTTTACTTATCATAGGGCTAGTTAGGCGTTCCGAACGCGTTTTACACGAACGACGCGTTAAAGTAGCATAAGCTACCTAAACGGGTCGTAAGCACTTAGGTTAGGTTTCATTTTAGTATGTAGGCCTTGTTAAACCATACTACATGAGTTCCCATACTCATTTGGTTTACGAGCCCTCATTCTATCCGATCCTCCGACATAGGTCCGGTTTATTAACATAGTTACCTATACTAGGTGCCGTTTGATTCCGTGATCTCTAGCATTGCTTGGTGGTTATCTTAGGACTTCTGAGCAATCTCAAGTGAGTACATAGACCCCTTTTTTACTGTTTTCCAAACTGTTTTGGGGTGAAACACATGTGCCTACTTGTTACTTTCATGCTTTCCTGTTTTCACATCATATACTTGCTATGTTCATTAGTACATTCATAGTACATGATTTCATTATGTTTTATGCTATGTATGCCCATTGTGTGCGTATCTAGTACATTATTTTACATTACATTACATTTTATGCTATGTATGCCCATTGTGTGCATACTTAGTACATTATTTTACATTACACTTTATGCTATGTATGCCCATTGTGTGCGTACTTAGTACATTATTTTACATTACATTTTATGCTATGTATGCCCATTGTGTGCGTACTTAGTACATTATTTTACATTACATTTTATGCTATGTATGCCCATTGTGTGCGTACTTAGTACATTATTTTACATTACATTCTATGCTATGTATGCCCATTGTGTGCATACTTAGTACATTCATTATTCATCACATGCTTACATTTTGATATGATATTTGGTTTGTTTTGATGGATCAATATACATTCATTAACACCGATCACGCCGTTCGTTAGTAGGTAGTGGTACCATAGGAATTGACAACTCCCGTTCCGGACATCCTGGGTAGGTTTGGATGAAAGGAATGACCGAATTCGATATACATAACTTAGATAAACCTTTAATTTGTTTAAGGGTTTATCGCCACAGTCTCAAGGCTTGGATGTATGCATTCTCACAATACCGCATAGATGTTTATATCAGTATAGCATGCATTTGTTCCACAAAACATAGCTTTGATTTAAACCATGTTTTACTTCAATACTTTGTTTTTGTGCATATGGTTTAGTTGATATATTTCACTAGCCATACATATCATTTTGGGTTACACATTACATGATTTACATTTGACACATAAACATTTTTGACATTGTTTACACATTACATGATTTACATTTGACACATAAACATTTTTGACATTGGTTACACATTACATGATTTACATTTGACACATAAACATTATTGACATTAGTTATACATTACATGACTTACATCTTGACATATTATTCAATACATTTGGCAATTGGTTTAAACATAAACATCTTACGTTGTTGGTTTGGTTTGAGTAAGTGATTTAAGTAACGAGGCGTGTGTAATATGATACAAGCATGGTGGATACGCCGCTGGTACTTCCTATATATAAGTGATTGTATGGTATTACATATCGTAGCGTTATTTGAATCATTTCAATTCGGACGTATAACATTTTATACAAATAACATACTTTTCACAAGACATAAATTTACAAACAACTTATTTTATACAAACTCATTTTACATGGTTATTCATTTAACCATACATTATTCTCTTATTTATACATATCATCTGATCTTATCGTTTTTCAAATGATTTACAAGACAAAGCAAATTACAAGGTTCATGACTAAACATTTTCTCAAACATAAGTCATGAATTATGTTTTCACAAAACCTATGTATCTCACAGACATTTTTATGCTGACGTACCTATTTTCACATGTGTTTTCAGGAGATGATGCATAGGACTTATCAAGATACACATAGGCGGACTTGGGCCTTAGTGACAATAAAAGATGCAAGACTAGTTATTTATGTTATGTTTCTTTGATTGTCAAGACATTGTAACTCTTTTAATCAATAAAACAATATTTCAATTTCCATGTGTTATGAAACAATGATTCTGTTACAACACTCCCCGACGTTTCTGCCACGTTTTGTTGTTTTACGTGGTCGGGGTGTGACAGAAAAGTTGGTATCAGAGCCCATGGTTATAGGGAATTAGGTTATTAGTAATACTTTTACCTAGTCTATTACCTTCCTAGGACCCTAACGCGAGTTTACTTGCGTTTAGTCATAAAAAAATACTGTCACCTATCCTTAGGCGACAACCACAACAAGAACACAAATTTCAAAACCGCTTTGAAAACTAATCATCTGTTCTAGGATGATTGATTACTAGGTTTTGAACCCTCTATTGTAAGGTTTTGAACCCTTTGTTATAAGGTTTTGAACCCTCTAAGTTTTCAAATCTCGTCAAAGTTTGGGTCGTATAATGTGAACACGTGCAAACTGGAAGAGTGAATGCCTGTACCCTGAGTTTTCTGTCGAAGGCTAGAGTGTTCGTACAAATCCGCAGTATCGGACCAGTCACTCTTACCTGGGAACTCTTGGGGTGAGTGTTCACTTATAGGCGAGCATGTCTTCAGTGATACATTAATATGATCCGTTTACTTTGACTTGTCACCGTCTCATTTGTTTGCCTTAGATAACAAACAAATGATCACAATTTTTATGCATTGCCATTCTGTTTTGTTTTGTTTAGCCGATGACGTTTCACTTGTTTCTTCCTATGTCTTTCATTTTCTTCTAGAATGTCTCTTCATCACGATGACGCCCAGATATCCGAGCAGACTGCCAAATTCGCTCAGCGAATAGGCGAAGTAGTCCTGAAGACTGTTGAATTAGCTACTGCCATGTATCGTCTCCAGGATGAAGCCACCCAAGAGTCACCAAGACAGGCAGGACCTAGCCAGGTGACAGCACCACCAGCCAAGAAACCAATCGAGCAATCAAAGACCATGGATGAACGATCCCCTAAGAAGTCAAAGAAGCGAAAGGCTTCTCAGAACTTCGTCGTGGTCGCTCACAATGGTCAAGCCGTCCCCAACCAACCAGCTCAACCCCCTACTAGGAAGCCATACAATGGAACTGCACCCTTGTGCAACCAATGTAACCTTCATCATCATGCTAGTGTGAGGTGCCGCAAATGCCAGATTTGTGGACTTATAGGTTATACAGCAAGGGTTTGCCCAACTGCAGCTGTACCAAATCAAGCTGGCGACAATCCTGCTCAAGCTCGTTTCTCACAAGGGTCTTGCTACAACTGTGGCGAGATGGGCCATTTCCTAAGGGATTGCCCAAAGCTTGCTAATGCAACTCCAACCCACGGATGAGCACTTGATTAACTAGAAGATGTTGCTGTCTTATGCTTTTGTTTCTTCTATTGCTTGTAATGTGAAACAATCTGTTTTGTTTATAAATAAAAGTTGTTGTTCACAATTCTGATATACAAGTGTAGTTACATGTGTGTATGACTTTTCCTATGATACCTACATCAAGGAACTATGTTCCTTACAAACTACTCTTATGATTCTCTCTTTCAAATGATCGCTCATGATTCCCTCAAAAGTTTTAAGTACTTGTTTCACTCTAAGAAACAAAGTACAGAAAATAAAGTGACATTATGAGTAATCATGCTTCTGCACATCTGTGCGTTTGAATCTTTGGTTAGATAACTAAGGGTATTTTCAAAACTCATACCTGTAGGATCGTTTTCAGACCCGAATGAGTCGATCAGAAGAGTTTATCTCTAAACGAAAGGCGGAAACAGACGTGTAGAGTTCAATTCAGCAAGATTCACGTTTAAAACTGTTGTAATATTGATTTCACACTGTTTTACAACCTGACAACACTTCAGCAGCACTTCGTTGCTCTAGCCGGAAAGTTACAAATGGTGAAAGTTTGAAGCCTATTTATAGACTAGGACCCTCCTGTTTGAAACTGACACCCTCCTGTTTGAAACTGACATGACCAGTTTCAAACGGTCACGACACGTTCAAACTTGACACTCTTCAAACTTGATGTCACTTTCAAACTTGACCTCTTCAAACTTGACCTCTTCAAACTTGACATCTTCAAACTTGACCTCTTCAAACTTGATCTCTTCAAACTTGACATCTTCAAACTTTCAGTCCGAAACTCGACATAAGACGAAGACAACAGATGTATGCACTAACAGACTCCCCCTCAGATGTTGACGAGTCTTAAGTGTCGAGTCTTCGCATCTTCAGTCTTTATCAGTCCTCTCGAACTCTTTGAAGTATTTGATGTTTAAAGAATCCTCAAATCTCTCTCTTTCTCTTTTCATCACCAACAGACTTCCCACGAACAATCTCTACTCGGATGTCTTCAGACTCCCCCTTTCGATATGTTGGGATCACAGTCTGGCTTGTTTAAATCACATATTCCTCAGGTATCGGAACCTGGCACTCTATCTTCAGGTTCAAGATCGAAACCTGGCTACACCTGCACATTCTTAACCCAGAAATAAATTTTCTGATAATCGCTTGTAGAACATATTTTAAAATGATTTAACATTTATAACCTCTGATGAACCACTTGCAAAAATATCATTTTCATGTTAAACATCTTAAAACAAAAACTTTCCTAAACCTGTTCGTCATGTTTAGCACTCGGAATTTTGAAAATCAGCTCTCCAACATCAGTTGTCGAAAATCTTTTTGGATTTTTCAAAAATTTATGCTAAAACACACTAAAATCTTTTTGGAATTTTTGAATAGAATGAAATGCAGTAAAGAAATATTTACAGACATTATTTTTGTGAGTTCGTGCAAGAGGATCATATCAGTTTTTGAGACAAGTCACCAACACCGTTAAGCTTCATTTCATTTTAAGTTCTAAACGATTCACTTAGATTGTCAGTATACTGATCCACTTAAATTCTCACACAAAGTTCAACTGATCCGAGATACGATATTAATGTTTTAAGCACTTAAACTCAATCGCGTGTCCCACCTCAGAATATACTCCCGTATCCAGATCCTAATATTCAGTCTTACAGGTAATTATGACACAAATGATATCTGTAGGGGTTAATAAATTATGAAGAATCATGAGAGCTCAGGTCAGAACTACCGTTCAGCAGAGAGATCATGACTCAACTTTTGGGTGTGTCCCCTTTAGAGGATCTTTTTTACAACAGCATTGCTAAGCAATTTTATTGTCTTATCATGTATGCTGAGGGTGATGCTATGTTTCAAGCATTGCAGAAAATATTATTCGAGGACTAGGTCAGAACTTCCATTCCGCAGAAGTCCAGGAATAATACCCCAGATATCACTGAGTATAAAGACCTAGTATATCAGAAAAAGGAATCTTTCAAACGAGATTTCGGGGGTTACCCATATATCCGAGAGATGTTTCCCCACCTTGTTCAAACTGTCATGTCCAGTTTCAAACAGTCATGTGTATATTTCAAACGGGTGACACCTTCAAACTGGAGGTTTCAAACTAGAGGACCACTTCAAACTGGAGGACCACTTCAAACTGGAGGTTCAAACTGGACCCCCCATTTCAAACGGTATGGTGTAGTTTTCAAACAGGAAGGATGCTTTCAAACTATTGATTCAAACGGTCAAGTCAGTTTCAAACTGTCAGGTCAGTTTCAAACTGTACACCATGTATTTTCAAACAGGATGGCTGCTTTCAAACAACAACCTCAAACTGGATGGCTGATTTCAAACGGGATGGACAGTTTCAAACAACAACCTCAAACTGGATGGCTGATTTCAAACAGGATGGACAGTTTCAAACAACAACCTCAAACTGGATGCATTCCTCAAACAGGAAGGAACAGGCTTCGTTCAAACTAGATGCAGTTTTCAGTCCAATTTTATCAAGTTTTTGGATGAATTAAAGTCTGATATGTTCAAGGATTATACTATACTGAATTCCGAACACAATGATGTGTATATCAATAAAAAACGTCCACTAAATCGCCATAGATCTGAGTTCAAAGTTTCTGTTCATGTAAACTGGACACACCTTCAAACAAACAGGTCGTTTTTTATAAACTTGATTGAGTTTTACTTTGAATTTAAGCCTGAAACTTTTACAGATTGATTAAAACATAATTTCGCTTGTTATGAGCAAAAATCAGTTCATTTTATCCGAAAAATCTCATTAAATTTTGAAAAAAACGTGAAGAATGGAGTAGAAACAGAAATTTTTTGATGAAATCGAGCTGAAATCGGTAAGAACTCTTCCTCCTGAGCTCTGATACCACTTGTAGGATCGTTTTCAGACCCGAACGAGTCGATCAGAAGAGTTTATCTCTAAACGAAAGGCGGAAACAGACGTGTAGAGTTCAATTCAGCAAGATTCACGTTTAAAACTGTTGTAATATTGATTTCACACTGTTTTACAACCTGACAACACTTCGGCAGCACTTCGTTGCTCTAGCCGGAAAGTTACAAATGGTGAAAGTTTGAAGCCTATTTATAGACTAGGACCCTCCTGTTTGAAACTGACATGACCAGTTTCAAACGGTCACGACACGTTCAAACTTGACACTCTTCAAACTTGATGTCACTTTCAAACTTGACCTCTTCAAACTTGACCTCTTCAAACTTGACATCTTCAAACTTGACCTCTTCAAACTTGATCTCTTCAAACTTGACATCTTCAAACTTTCAGTCCGAAACTCGACATAAGACGAAGACAACAGATGTATGCACTAACAATACCCATTACGTTTTGATTTTTCAACATACACAGTACAAGTATTTCAAAAACAATCTTCATGATCTCAAAACACTTCATATAGTTTGAAAACAATTTTTTTAATGCATTGTCTATGTTATTTCAAAAACATTGGCTATGTTTTCAAAAACAACCTTCATAATTTCAAAATGTTTCGTATAGTGTGAAGACAATATTAACACAGTACATTTTCTTATCAAGTGCACGATTTCAAAAGCATCATTCATGTTTTCAAAAACCTTATACATACCTTCAAAATTCAACCCATGATTTTAAAACATTTTATAAGTATACCTACCTATTACACCTACTTTATGATTTTAAAGGTATTATATATAAGGTTTTCAAAAACATTGAATACATTTTTAGAACCCCATGCATAGTTTTCAAAAATATTTTCCTCATACATTGACTTAACTTTCAGATTCTGCTTCATATGTCGCCTTGATGTATCTAACATCTCAACTTCATAAGCATTTTTACTACATGTTTTGACTTAAGCACATCCAGTGTAAGGTTTCAAAACATCTTCAACTTCTAAAATCAATATGGGATCTTTTTATCTTCACATTTAGACCCTTGTGGATGATTATCATTCAAATCAGAGTCCTTAATTGGATTCCTTATGTACCTAAATTCGAACATTTCGGTTCCTTATAATCGAAATCGAATTTTTCTTTTAAAAATCTTTCTATCTTTATAGTTAGATTCTTTATAATGTTTAAAGTACCAAATGAAATCCACGAGATGGATTCCTAGTGTGCTTTAAATACATGTGCTCTGTTAGCAAAACAAATTAACAAATTAAAGATCTAGATAAACAATCTTTGTGGTTATATGACTATGTGTTTATGCATCTTGTGTTTTCTTTTATGCATTTTGTGTTTTATACTCTGGTTATTCGTTATCCAAATCCTCGTAGAATCTTTCATATCTTCATATGACGGATTCGTAGTAGGATATTCAAAAAGATACTACCTTAAATCCTTAATGGGCTTCTATGTAATAGTTAAGACCCTTGGATTATATAGTACTACTCCATGATTCATAAGAGACCCTTTTAGGGGTCTAAACTAAAAGATTGATTCAAAAATCTGGTTAAGAATGACATGTGATGATATAAGCTGAAAAGACTCCTTGGTTGTCTATTAAAATCATTTATTGATTTAATAAAAGGGACCCTATGGCGGTCTAGTCACACTCATCACAGGTTTGTTCATTTGGTTTTCCCCTACACATTATAAAATAGACTGTGTGAACTATGCAAGGAATTGTCTAATTATGGACGCGTACATAATTATGAAATTCAGTGCACGGTAACCACAGTAAGATTTATTATGTGTAAGAACCGATAGTGACAACAATAACGAAATGAGAACGATGTAATGGAGGCACGGCGGACGCACCAATGACGCTTCATATACTTGTATATAAGTATCCCTCTTACATTGCAAGCATGATGTTATTAAAGTTACTAGAAGTTTAGAACCCTAACCAAGGTTGTTCGATCTTTTCAACTTCATGTTTCAAACTCTCACAAGTTTCCTCTAAATAAATTTCGGGACGAAATTTCCTAAAGTAGGGGAGACTGCACTGCGACCATCAAACAAATACCAAACCAATGAAATATTGTATTTCATACTTGGGATTTGTACAAATATGTGTATCATTTGCACATATCAATTCTTGTTCGATTTCGGGCTCTAAATCGCTTTCTGGAAGGTTATATGCGCACTAATGCGTAAATATAACCAGTTTAATGCAACGAACACTCCGGAATAGTGAAATAGGATTAACATACCTTAAATAACCTTTACATAACTTAGAAATAAGTTTCGAAGGCTTTGGTATGGCAAAATCAAGTTAAATCGCTTACAGGGACTAAAGTTGACAAACTGCGAAAGTATGCCAATTTGAACTATAACAGACATTCTGGATCATGGCCATAAGTTAAACATACCATAAATATCCTTTACATATCTTAGAAATAGGCTTTGAGGGGTTCGGTGTGCTAAAATAAACTTTTGGGTCATTCAGGGACTAAAAGCGTCAAAAAGTGCACAAGTTTGCACTTTCGCGCATATCTTGCGTTCTGAATACATCCAGATATCCAAAAATTTATGTAAGCAGTAAAATATTTTATTCTAGTGTTTGGCATGAGAAAAATCCATTCGTCGCGCAATTTGGATCGTTTTTCGCGCTTGTGCGCATTCCGTCGTAATTAAGCGATCATCGCGATCGTACGACCAAACGAACCAACATCCGGCATATTTTTGAGCATGTTTCATGTCCACAATGTTTAGGCATCATTTTAGGGCCTTAACGTTGGCTTAACGGGCCTTAAACGTGTCGGAAATGGCTCAAATACGTAACAGGGACCAAAACTGTCATTTATGAAAGTTGGTTTCTGACCAGTCAGGCCAGGCGGCCCGCGTAAAACCAGGGCTATCCTTTACGCAGCCCGCGTCAGACTCCCAGATCAGATAAGATCAATTTAACAGCAGATTACAGCTGTTAAGCTCCCAACCACACACCCACACTTGCCCTTTCAGTTCATGAGGGGCCATTTTTAGTCACCACAACATTCCAACAAGTGTATGCACGAGATTCAATCACGTTATTCAAGAAACAATCTTAACGGTTCGAGAAACACTATAAATACCCAACCCCCTTCCATTCAAAACCCACCAAATCTGATCAAAATGCTCTAAGTTGAGGCCTTTGCTTCATACCTGAGCTATTCGATCACGATTTGCTTGCGGGGACCCTTTGTAAGTGTTCCTTCGTTCTTTTATTGCTTTTCGAGTCCGAAAGTCAAACTATGTTTGACTTTCGGCGTTGACCAGTCAATGGTCAACGCGAAGTTCGTTTGAACTTCATAACGTGATCGTAATCACGATGGTTATAGTCCCTAGTGACTATACCTACTGATTACCACGTTATCTAGGCTCAGTGACGAGTCGTAGTTTCGGCCAAAATGCGCATTCTTGCGTATTTTGTAACCAAACTACTCTTAGGTATCAAAACCGTTTGTTTTGATACCAAACCTGTTTTCTAAACTTAGTTAAGCATGTTTTAACATGCTTAGCTCGTCACTTTTAGTTTAGTGCTTATATAGGGTCGTAAGGTAAGCGATCTAAACAATCGCTTATACTTTCGAACCCGACCCGTTTGGTCGATCATTAGGATCCGACCAAACACATTAGGTGACCATAGTATACAGGGAATAACCTTTCGAGGTTATACCTTATGGTCACGACGTTTACTTAGTTGTATGATAGGTGGGTTATATGCCTTAGGTAAATTACCAAAATACCCCTTTGACACCAAAATTCATTTTAAGCATATGTAACATAACTTTTGGTATCTAAACTGATTTAGCAACTGTTATGGGTGAAATTCTGAGCCCATATCCTGACAATATATCTTGATTTAATGTTAGCTGTTTATGATCAGGATACCGGACCAGGATATTGGTAACATCCTGGGGCAGTATCGATCAGGATATCAGACCAGGATATTGGTAACATCCTGACGCAGTATCCTGGCAGTTACTAACGATTTTCTTTTGTAGCAAGGTACCAACGTTAAAAGACTTGATCTACCTGAAGATTCGCTCAAGGTGGTTGAAAAATGGACGTTGATGGTGGAAGAATGGGTCTTGTAACGGTCAGAAAGGCATATTCCGCGAGAATATCGGGCGTTGGTTAATGTTGTTGACATTGTAACGGTTATATGAGCTGAAGACCCGGTTTTGTAGTCAATAAGCACGTGGAAAACAAGTAGAAAGAGTCCCCCAACGTTCAGAATGGAATATTCCCAGCATCCCGGAATAATATGAGAGTTAGTTTGTTACTTGTAACTATAAATAGGAGGCCAGATCAATAGGAACACACACTTGACTCTCCACTCTCGAACTCACACTTCTTTTTTCTTTCTATCACGCACAAACACTTAACACTTGTAATCGTTGTACCACTTAGCATTGATCTGCGCCATATCCTGCACTGTATCCTGACGTTTGAAGCAATAAGAAGAACAAGGCAGCTGCGATTGTCAGCTCCCGAGGTTTTATGCCGGCGATCTAGATTGATCAAGGGCTTTCCTCGTACCTCTCGTGTCGTTTACTTTACTTTCTGCTCATAGTTTGATCATAGATACAGCTCAATATCCTGAGCCGTATCCTGAAACTGTTTTCGCAAATTAACAAACCAACATATTTTTTACAAAGTATTACTAGCACACTACCTCACAAAACTAATTTGATCACTTAATTGCTTCGGTAATTTTTGACCAAAACAATTTGGCGCCCACCGTGGGGCAAGTGGTGCTCTCTTTACTAAAACTTTTTGCCAAATCGCTAATCGGTTTTCTATTTTCAAAACTTTTTGCCACATTGTCCATAATGGCCTCAAGATCAAACATGAGTTCCTCTACTGTGTCTGCTATGACTTCTGCTACTACCGGTTCGGTGCTTCCACCACCTCCTCCAAGGATGCCAGCCTCTACACAATCTCAAGATGTTATCCCAACTCGGAGTGTCCAGGGATCTGCTCCCGTTTTAGCTTCTAATGATGAAATTTTAACCTTATTTGGAAGTGTGTAGGAACAAATGAGGCAGCAACAGGAAACAAACCAAATGCTTTTGAGGGAAATACAACTCCTGAAGGCTGGATCGAGCAGATCTGCTGAGGACAATGTCACTCCGTTACACCCCCAGAGCGTTGAACTTTAGTTCAGCTGTATATACCGAGGATAATAGGGGGAATATCGTGCCCAGTCTTCCTCAGAATCATACTCCTGAAATACCCTCCTCGATTAGGATGTCGACCATGAGGAGCTCAGGATATGCTTCAGGATATGGGCAAAATCCTCCAACGGGTAACGTGTCGAATAATAACAATACTCATGCTACTAACAGTGGTGGATCTTTGCAGGATACAGGTGTAACATCAGCACTTACCAGGGAACTTCAGAAGTTGAAGGACATGATATCTAGTGTACCTGGGGTGGTCCAGCCGATCCCGGAAGTATCTCAAGACAGCCACAAGATATCTCGTTTTGCATATCCTATCTGTGATGCTGAGATCCCAAAGAGATTCCAAACTCCCAAGATGAAGCTTTATGATGGGAGTACGGATCCTGAGGAGCATATTGCTCAATATAGGGAAAGAATGGAGATTAACCCTATCCCTCCGGAGCTCAAGGAAGCGTGCTTATGCAAGGGATTTGGTTCTACTCTAACAGGATCGGCCTTAAAATGGCTATTAAACGTTCCTCCTCACTCAATTACTTCATTTGCTCATTTGGTTAATTTATTTAACAGTCAATTTTCTTGTAGTCGGAGTTTTGAGAAACTAACCAGTGATCTTTACAGGATAACTCAAGGGCCTCAGGAATCCTTGAGGGATTATGTGAACAAATTCAGTCGAGAATCCTTGGATATCCCACATCTTGATGTTGCAACAGCTGTGCAAGCTTTCAAGATGGGATTACAAAAGGATTCTCAGTTTTATCAGGATCTCGTAATGAATCCCTGCAGGAATCTCGACGAAGCTCGTAACAGGGCTTTGAGATATATCCGTCTGGAAGATGACAGAAAGATGCAAGAAAGGATGAACTTATCCAACACCTATGAGTCAACTAATAGGAAGTCAGAATCCTCGTTCAAGTCATATCGGCCTAAGCCGTATAATAGAAATGAAAACAAAAGAGTGAACGCTGTTGAAGATGAGGATCCTGAAGAGTATCCTGAGTTGTCTGAATATTGCTTTTCTGTTAATATTCCTGAATTGATGTATGCTATGCAGGGTCTAGGAGACAAGGCTAGGTGGCCTCGAAAGAATCAACAAAAGGCTGACTGGAAAGATAAGTCAAAATGGTGTGCTTTCCACGAAGATTTCGGACATGTAACTGAGGATTGCATTGCTCTAAGGAAAGAAATAAGCTATCTTCTAAGCAAGGGATATCTGAAAGATCTCTTAGGAAGAAAGAAGAATAAGGGTCAGGATACTGAGAAGGATCCTGCGTGAGCAGCATCGCCTCCTGCGGATGCTAAGATAATCAACTTCATTTCGGGAGGATCCGACATTTGTGGAACTTCGTATTCGGCAGCAAAGAGACATGCAAAGGAAGCTAAGGCCGAAAGGGGAGACAAACCTGTCAGGATGACAACCCTCACGACTGACAAAGTGATCACTTTTGATGCTGATGACAGGGATACTGTCCAGGATCCTCACCATGATGCTCTGGTAATAACGTTATATGTGGCTAACCATTTTGTACGCAAGATATTGGTTGATAATGGCAGCTTCGTCAACATAATCCAACTAGAAACTCTGAAGAGAATGAATGTATCTCCAATGGATATCATTTCAAAGTCTACCGTGCTTGTTGGGTTCAGTGGAGAGGCTAGAAACACAGTGGGAGAGATAAAGTTACCAGTATACGTTGAAGGAGTCAACTCAATACAACGTTTCTGTGTGATGGATTCTCTATCCTGCTATAACATCATACTGGGAAGACCGTGGATTCATGATATGAAGGCTGTGCCATCAACGTATCACCAATGCATCAAGATACCTACCCCTTGGGGAGTTGTCAAAGTTGATAGTGATCAGCAAGAGGCGAAAGAATGCTACTCATCCTCGATGAAATCCTTAACCAAACCTAGTGCAGCATAGCAATTAAAGACGCGGGCCCAGGATATCGTGGAGGATCCGGAGCAGGATGTGAAGAAAATTATCCTGGACCAGGATAATCCCGATATTTCGGTGCTCGTAGGGACCAATATCCCTCAGGATATTGAAGAACAATTAATTAACTTTTTGAAATGCAGGATGTCAACGTTTGCATGGAAGCATGAGGATATGACAGGCATATCCAAAGATATTATCACTCACAAGCTTGGAATTGATAAATCATTCAAGCCTGTTTAGCAAAAAAGAAGGAAGTTTGCTCCTGAGCGGAACACGATTATCCAGGAGGAAGTTGAGAGGTTATTAAAGTCCAGGATGATCAGAGAGGTTAAGTTCCCAAGGTGGCTAGCAAACGTGGTGGTAGTACAGAAGAAAAATGGGAAATGGAGAGTTTGTGTGGACTACACAGACTTGAACAAAGCTTGTCCTAAAGACCCATTTCCTCTTCCCCACATTGATGCAATGATAGATGCCACTGCCGGGCATGAAATGCTGACCTTCATGGACGCACCCTCAGGATTTCAACAGATCCAAATGGAGCCTTCTGACCAGGAGGATACTGCCTTCATAACACCGACAGGTATTTATTGTTATACAGCTATGCCTTTTGGTTTGAAAAATGCAGGTGCAACATACCAAAGATTGGTAAACATGATGTTCAAAGACAAACTGGGGGACACCATGGAGGTATATATCGATGATATGGTGGTGAAATCTAAAAAGGCTGAGGATCACCTCCAGGATATCAAGGGAGCATTTGATATCCTGGATCGATACAACATGAAGCTGAATCCTGCTAAATGCCATTTCGGAGTGGGGGCAGGAAAGTTTCTTGGATATATGGTGACAAAAAGGGGACAGAAGCAAGCCCAGAGCAGATCAAAGCTATCCTGGATATAAAATCACCCTCAAATATGAAAGATGTACAAAGACTGACGGGGAGAGTAGCGGCATTAAATAGTTTTATCTCAAGATTCTCAGAAAAATGTAAAGAATTCTACGATATCCTGAAGAAGAATAAGAGGTTTGAGTGGGGAGAAAAGCATGAAGCAGCCTTACAGGAATTAAAGCAATATCTTTCAAACCGCACCTCTGATGATGAAGCCCGAGGATGGTGAACCACTATCCCTATACCTCGTTGTATCAGGGAATGCTGTAAGTGCCGTTCTTATAAAAGACCATGAAGGTCAGCAATATCCTGTTTATTATGTTAGTAAAAGTTTGTTAGATGCTGAAACTAGGTATTCTCATTTAGAAAAATTGATATTAGCTCTAGTCATGGCATCAACAAAGCTTAGACATTATTTTGAGACACATAGGATCCATGTTAAAACGAATTATCCTGTCAAAAATGTGCTAAGGAAACCAGAGATGTCAGGCAGGATGGCCAAGTGGTCAGTAAAGTTAAGTGCTTATGATTTAGTATATGAACCTAGAAATGCCATAAAGTCTCAGGCTTTAGCTGACTTTGTGGCTGATTTTAGTAGTGACATTCAGGACGAGGTAGACCTAGAAGTTCAACAGTTAGGAGAATCTTCAGGATCCTGGACATTATATACTGATGGTGCATCCAATATAAGAGGTGTAGGTTTAGGTATACTACTAAAATCGCCACAGGGGGACATATTACCCCAGGCCATTAGGTGTGAATTTCCTGCTACCAATAATGAGGCAGAATATGAAGCTTTAATTGCAGGATTAGAATTGGCTAAGAGTATGAGTATCAAGAATTTGCGAGTATATGTTGACTCCTTGTTAATTACTAACCATTTTAATGGATCCTATGCAGTTAAGGGTGAGAAATTAATCGAATACCTCGATATTCTCAAAAAATTAGCAGAATATTTCGATGTTTTTACACTTGAACAGGTACCAAGAGAGGATAACGCTGAAGCAGATGCCTTAGCAAATTTGGGATCATCGATCAAGATACCTGAAGGGACGCAAATACCAATACTACATGTCCTATATCCTGCAACGAATCCTCAGGATAAAGAGGTAGCTGGTATTCAGGATCTTGGAATAGAACATCTTGAAGAGGATCCTAAATCCTGGACGGCTCCAATCATGAAATATCTCAAAGAAGGACACATCCCTGGAAATGAAAATCCTAAGGCATTTAGGATGAAGATATCACGATTCGCTATTATAGATAATATTTTATACAAAAAATCTCTTGCAGGACCGTATTTGAGGTGCTTGGAGGATCCTGAAGCCAAGGAAGTACTTCAGGATATACATGAAGGGGATGGTGGTAACCATGCTGGGGGCAGGTCGTTATTCTCAAAAGTATTAAGAACAGGATATTATTGGCCAACAATGAGAAAAGATGCCGCAGAATATGCTCGAAGATGTGACTCATGTCAAAGACATAGTAACATACTGCATCAACCTGCTGAACCATTGTATCCTATTGTTTCCCCTTGGCCATTTATGAAGTGGGGTATAGATATAGTGGGAAAGCTACCGAAAGCTCCGGGAGGAAAAGTCTTCATGCTAGCAATGACGGATTATTTCTCTAAGTGGGTTGAAGCTGAAGCATTTGTTCAAGTTAGAGACCAAGAAGTAGTATCCTTCATAAAGAGGAATATCCTGACCAGATTCGGAGTACCAGCTGAGATAATCTGTGACAATGGTTCTCAGTTCATAAGTAAGAGGACTACTGACTTTTGCAAGAGTTGGGGAATCAAAATGATCACATCTACTCCGGTACATCCTCAAGCAAATGGACAAGCAGAATCCTCAAACAAGATAATTGTCAATAACTTAAAGAAAAGGCTTGGAGCCAAAAAAGGAAGATAGGCAGAAGAATTACCCTTTGTTTTATGGGCTGATAGGACAACGGTAAAGAATGCAACAGGCCAAACCCCATTTTCCTTGGTATTTGGAGCAGAAGTAATGATTCCAACGGAAATGACAATACCTACTGCAAGATCTACCCTAAGTGATCCTGAGCAAAATCCTGGAGCCTTGAGTCAGGATTTAGACACTATAGATGAGAAGAGAGATGCGGCAAGGCTAAGGATAGCAGCATATCAACAGAGAATATCCAGGGCATATAACAAGAATATTAGGACCAGAAGATTTAAGGTTGGAGATTGGGTGTTAAGAAAGGCTTTTCAGAATACTACTAATCCTGCCGATGGAAAGTTAGCTCCAAAATGGGAAGGACCATACGAAGTTGAATCAGAAGCAGGGAAAGGAGCATACAGACTCAAGAATATGGAGGGGGATATGCTACCGAGATCTTGGAATGCTATACACCTTAAGCTCTATTTCAAGTGAGTTTAGAATTTAATTTCTAACTCAGGATGGTATGAATTCTACCTTTTTTAAATATGTTTGGTTTAATTTGTTCTTTGTAACCCAATACTGACTTAAGCATCGGAGGGGTGTTAGTCAAGCTAACACCCACCTTAGTGTAAGGATGTTTTGCAGTATATGCTTCGGGATATAGCTTCAGGATGCTCACTCAGGATATTTTGGAAGATTAGAGGATTGGCCCCCTCTCTCACGTATAAGGGATCCCGATCCCTTCACAGGTTTAAAGGTATTCACCTTTCTCACGAATTGGGTTTAAACACCCCGCCTGGAGCGCAAGTTATCCAGGGATAGTTCAAGGTGGCGGGACCAGTTCATGTAAAAGTGGCTGACAATTTCGTTACTGTTGGCTATACCCTGGATCCTTAAGGTATATGAGGATTGATCACCCTCTCTCACGAAAGGGTATTTTCATACTCTCTAAGGTTTAAAGGTTATCACCTTTCTAAGTCTTGGAGTTTATACACTCCCGCCTGTAGCGCATGAAAATTTGGGATTTTCCCCAGGTTTAAAGGTTTTCACCTTTCTAAGTTTTGGGGTTTCCACACCCTCGCCTGTAGCGCACGAAACGTGGGTAAAATCCCCAGCAAAACTCAAAGACTTAAAGGTTTTCACCTTTTCAAGTCTTGAGGTTCTTATACTCCGGCTTAAATGCCTGGAAAATGGGTTTAGTCCCAATAAAATACAAAGTTTTTGGATAATCCCAAAGTATATTTTCAAAAAACATAATCATTTACAAGTCTACATAAATTTTTGAAAAAAGATTGCTAAGTTTAAACAACTGGTTGAAGAATTGCTAAAGGATCATATCCTGGTACAACATACTGGTCCTGCACAGACAGAGGACATCCGTGATAGAACATGATGTATGCTGATACTATATCCTACTGGGGACATTTATGCTGGAGCAAGAAGGAAACCTATGCCAACACTATATCCCACTAAGCCATTGTGAGGAACTCAAAGGATCAAGTTTGGGCATAATTCGCCAAGTATCCTGGACTGGGGACACCTTCGGTGGAATGGTTGCGAAAGGACTGGAATGAAAGGATTGAGATGTCTTCTGTTTCGGTATGATCTTTCCTATTTTTGTTCTTTAAAAAAAACCTTATCTAGATTGTCTAAATTTCTGAAACTATAACACTTATGAGTATCCTGGTCGGGATATGTTCTCAGGATATATTCTCAAGATGTATTCTCAGGATATACTTCAGGATACTTGGATTGAAAACTGAAACTGTGTTCTAGTCAAATGAGTGTTCTCAAAACCAACTTTGTAAAATAAAAATGAACTGTCCTCTTTCTCTGAAAACTTTATCTGAATTGCTTGAGTTATAAAAACCCTATTTGACGGAAGTCTTAATAGGATATTTGCGAGTATACTGATCAAGATATTTTCATAAAAAGTAATAATTGCACTAAGTTTGGAACATTGGAATTCAGACTAAGCAATGCATAAAAAATAACAACATGTAAGGTTAAAAGGTTAGTTTATTATTAATTGTATTCTTGGTTTCATCTCAAAAAGAGACCCATCCACCAAGAACACAATTAAGTTTTTAAAGTATATTTACATAAACAGTTGAAGGCTTCGTCCTGAAAACACGAGAACCCATTTGCCTTCAACTGTTATATTGTTCAAAATGAACCATACTGGTTGATAACCAAAGGCTTCATCCTGAAGCTCAGGACCCATCCACCTTTGGCCGTCGTATTATCTTAAGTGCAGGAAATATACATTGTTCTAAGTACAGGACGACCAGATGATTCGGACCCTACAAAGGAAAATGCAGGTATCATTAGGGATAAACTAACCAGGATACAGGTTCAGTATATGTGTACGGGATACCAGATTTGGATATTTACCTTATTAAGGAAGGAGTTCATGGGCTCGATGGATTCCATGAAGCCAAGGTCATGATAGCAGAAACATTCAGCAGCAACAGCGAAGGGTTTAGAGCTGGTGCCAACAGATGGTTCCTTTTTTACCAAGACAGACTTGGGGTAACTGTCAAGCTCCTAAAGATCGAAGACAACAGGGACCTTAGCAGAGTCTACAAAAAAGGGAGTAGTTTCAATCTTATCATATTATGTGCTGACTAACTAAACATATGCAGGAATGTTCAAAACAGATATCCTTACCGGACGTATTGGAATGACTGAAAAATATATCTGTTGGAATTAGGATATCCAACAGTTATATTTTTGGGGACAATTGTTATGGGTGAAATTTTGAGCCCATATCCTGACAATATATCTTGATTTAATGTTAGCTGTTTATGATCAGGATACCGGACCAGGATATTGGTAACATCCTGGGGCAGTATCGATCAGGATATCAGACCAGGATATTGGTAACATCCTGACGCAGTATCCTGGCAGTTACTAACGATTTTCTTTTGTAGCAAGGTACCAACGTTAAAAGACTTGATCTACCTGAAGATTCGCTCAAGGTGGTTGAAAAATGGACGTTGATGGTGGAAGAATGGGTCTTGTAACGGTCAGAAAGGCATATTCCGCGAGAATATCGGACGTTGGTTAATGTTGTTGACATTGTAACGGTTATATGAGCTGAAGACCCGGTTTTGTAGTCAATAAGCACGTGGAAAACAAGTAGAAAGAGTCCCCCAACGTTCAGAATGGAATATTCCCAGCATCCCGGAATAATAGGAGAGTTAGTTTGTTACTTGTAACTATAAATAGGAGGCCAGATCAATAGGAACACACACTTGACTCTCCACTCTCGAACTCACACTTCTTTTTTCTTTCTATCACGCACAAACACTTAACACTTGTAATCGTTGTACCACTTAGCATTGATCTGCGCCATATCCTGCACTGTATCCTGACGTTTGAAGCAATAAGAAGAACAAGGCAGCTGCGATTGTCAGCTCCCGAGGTTTTATGCCGGCGATCTAGATTGATCAAGGGCTTTCCTCGTACCTCTCGTGTCGTTTACTTTACTTTCTGCTCATAGTTTGATCATAGATACAGCTCAATATCCTGAGCCGTATCCTGAAACTGTTTTCGCAAATTAACAAACCAACATATTTTTTACAAAGTATTACTAGCACACTACCTCACAAAACTAATTTGATCACTTAATTGCTTCGGTAATTTTTGACCAAAACAGCAACAATATTAGACATGTTAAGGCATATTTTACTTATCATAGGGCTAGTTAGGCGTTCCAAATGCGTTTTACGCGAACGACGCGTTAAAGTAGCATAAGCTACCTAAACGGGTCGTAAGCACTTAGGTTAGGTTTCATTTTAGTATGTAGGCCTTGTTAAACCATACTACATGAGTTCCCATACTCATTTGGTTTACGAGCCCTCATTCTATCCGATCCTCCGACATAGGTCCGGTTTATTAACATAGTTACCTATACTAGGTGCCGTTTGATTCCGTGATCTCTAGCATTGCTTGGTGGTTATCTTAGGACTTCTGAGCAATCTCAAGTGAGTACATTGTAACAACTCTCATCAAAAGTCATATTTATTTAATTAAATTGACCAATAGGAAACCCTAATTGAGAAACCCAAGTGATTCTGAACAAACCCTAAAATTTTCAGAACGATCGGAATCAGGATCAGGGCCCCTAAAACTCAGGGGGGGTAAAACCTAGTCGGTATTATCTACACAGTTTTACGTGTAAATTGAAAATGAACGCAAGACCAACTCAGCAAGGCTACTTAGACACGCGGCCACCCTATGATAGGGGGCGCCTCTCGTGCCACGCGACACCCCCTCGCGCCACGCGAGGGGAGAGGTTTTTCATGTATAAATAGATGACTTTGGGACTTGATTCTGGACGCTTGAACGACGAAGAAATTCGTTTCGTAGACTGAGATAAGCTCTGTTTATCACAATTAACACACACGGTTCACTAATCGACGCCGCAATCAGGGTATTAACTCGATCGCTATAACGATTCATTGTCCGATCGATCAATATATCCAATGGATGTTTAAGTGCTGCCCACATTAGGGTTATACTTTGTCATTCGTCGTTAATTTGATGGATGTTTAAGTATCGCACTTTGTCATTCGTTGAGAGAATTTGATCTCGTGAGTTATCGTAAAGGCTGTATTGATTACTAACCCCGAATTGTGTGCCTGTTATTAAATTTAGGTTAAAAAGGCTAATCAGTAGGCTAAACTCTGCCTGTATAAATCTGCAATGTGAGTCATTCTCTTTTTATCAACTATTTTACAATACCTCAAATTATTTTCAAAAGTTATAATTACAGGGACTAAGTCGTGGATATATTGAATCACTGGCTAGTGGGGTATTGTGCACATTACTAATTTTCTCCCAGTTAGGTTCATTGACCTACTCGGGATAATCACTGTTAGGTTCATTGACCTACAGGGATAATCATCACTATTTAGGTTCATTGATCTGAATAGTGGTATGACCATCGTCACCATTGTGACTTGTCACCATTGTGACAGAATGCCAGATAAAAATAAGATAGAAGCCATTGTAATCGCTCTTATGCTGTAATTAATAACTATGCATCATTATGCAAAATAGAATGATTCACTCAGTATTTCCCGCTGACAAAACCTTTTTCAAACATGTTTCAGGTAATCTATTATGATCCAGGAAAAGTGCCATATAGCACTACAAGCTCAAAGAAGTGGCTCAGAATAAAATAAAGAAACATGTTTTGTAAAATAAAGGATTTCTTCGTGAAATCTCAAGATTGTAAATTACCGGGTTTTATCCCGTATTGTGAAATAAAATAATCGGGAAATATATTTACATTTTAAAAGATCCTGATGAAAACTTCCGCTGTCAAACTCAATTAATTAAATACCACGGGATTTCTGTCCTGCGGCTCCTGAAACGGGTCAAACCGGGTCGGGGGCCGTGACAGAAAAAGGTGGTATCAGAGCCACTGATTTAAGCCAATTAAGTATTTAGAAAATACTTAATTTTTATTAATTGCTATTTCGTGATTATATGTTTTATTATCTAGTTAACTGTATACAGTATGGGCAGATCTTTATATGCTAACTAATGTAGCAATTAATACAAATTTTTAAATAATTTGACCCAAGTTTAGCACTTTTATTATCTACAGTCTATAAACCGTATTCAGTAAATAAATAAATTCATAAATAAAACCTAGTATGTTTTCATATTCGGTTGTTTCATAGTTACCCAATATGAAATAATATTTAAAGGTTTTCTGTATTTTTTTTTAGTAATTGTGTGTATTTTGTATAACAGCATGAGTGACTTGTCTGACCCCCTTCAGAATTTAAATCTCTATCCGGTAAGAATAGAGGTTTCCAAAGATTTCAATAGGTATATTCCAGACATAGAAGAACCTATAGAATTCAACGCTTTACCTCTTGAGAAACCTAAGCCTAAGAAAATGGAAATTGGGGAAAGCTCTAGGCAAATTGAGGGGTTACCATCTCAAGAAGAACTAGATTTTATAATGGCAACCGATAATACTATTGAGCCTATTAATGAAAATGATTTTATTCATTCTCTTGAAACACAACTACCAATGAATTTAGAACCAGCTATTCCAAACCTTTCAATTCACTCACAAATAGACGAATGGGTGACTAATGAAATACTGTTACAAAACCATCCCTATAGGCTTTTTCCTAAGTTCAATCCAGAACCTTTACCAAATCCACCAATAAGTAACGAGAATATGGCTAAACTCCATCATTTTGACAAAATGGATGCTGGGAATAGGATCCAAGAGATTTTGGGACAGATCTCCTGGATATACGATGAGAAGGAACGCCGTTACTAGAACATCACCTGACAAAGGATAGGGATTATGAAACTATGGTTGTGTAATAGTAATAGTAAAATCAGTTTGTGTAAAATAAATAATAAAACAGTTGTATATAGAAGCATGATATAATCTATACAACAAACGAAATATTAGAAAATTTACAATTTTGGTTGTATATTTGTTTACGTGATTATGTGAAAATAATTGTAACATTGGATTATTTCTTTTATACTAATTATTTATCTATAAATTAGTTATCAGATGGAAAACGCTAATAATGAACCAGTTAATGAGGTTAATCAATCTGAGCAACAACCGGGGGATCAATTTATGACTAGGCAAGATATATAAAATATCGTTGCTCAAGGGATAGCCAACGCTATTCCAGGAATAGTTGCTCAAGGGATAGCCAACGCTATTCCAGGAATAGTTTCTCAAGGGATAGCCAATGCTATTCCATCAATCGTTGCTGCTATTAAAAATCCAATCGAACCGCAACAAATTGTTCCTAGTAAACGTATTTCTGAAGATAACTTCAGTAATAGTATAAACGGAGGCAGTAATCATGTTAATCATGAAAATGAACCACGGCAAGCTCCGCTACCTAAGAAAAGGAAAGCTGCAACGCCTGGTTGCACTTACAAAGAATTTCTTGCTTGTAAACCCACTGAGTTTGCAGGCAATGAAGGAGCGACTGCGGCACTGCGTTGGTTAGAGAAAACCGAAGCAGTAATTGCCATAAGTAAATGTGCTCAGGATGATCAGGTCATGTATGCGTCAAACCTTTTCAAAGAAAGGGCGCTAGAATGGTGGAACACGGTGTTACAGGCTAAAGGAAGAAATAGGGCTTATGCCATGAACTGGGAAGAATTTAAGAGCTTTGTAGAAAGAAAATTATGTCCCGAGTATGAAAAAGATCAAATGACAAATAAGTTTCTAACCCATCGGATGGTGGATGTAGATTGTCGAGGGTATACTTCGACATTCTTCGAGTATGCTCGAGTAGTACTAACCCTGGCTTCGCCAGAGCCGGTACTTATTTCCCGTTATATTTGGGGATTGATTTCCGAAATCCGTAATATCGTCAAAGCTGCGAAACCTCGCACGATTGATGATGCAGTGGATTTAGCCAATACTCTAACTGATGAACTAGTACGGACAAGAGAAGAAAATAGAAGGAAGGAAGTAGCCTAAAAGATTACCCAAGAATTCCATCCGGGTAACCATAACAATTTCAAGAAAGGAGGGAATGGGCAATCTTCTACTAGCCCATTTTGCAACTTTTGCAAAAGGAAGCATTTTGGAAGATGCAAAGGATATTGTAATTTTTGCAAAATTCCAGGGCATCAAGAAGAAGACTGCAGGAGGAAGAAATTTTCAGTCTGCTACAACTGTGGAGAAGCTGGACATCTTAGGCCAGATTGTCCAAAACTGAATAAACCAATTGACAATAAAGCCAAACCTGCAGAAGGAGCAAAAAGGAATGTAAGAGCCTTCCAACTAACTGCTAAGGAAGCAGAACTCATTCCAGATGTGATAACCGGTACGTTCTTAGCTTACAACGTTTACACAAAAGTATTATTTGACTCTGGTGCAAATCAAAGTTTTATAAATACTTTACTTTGCCAAACTCTTAACTTACCATTAACCAGCATTAGATAAATTTCTACAGTAGAAACTGCAGATGGGAATTTAGTTAAAATAAATAAGGTTCTGCAAAACGTAGAAATAGAACTTTTAAGTCATAAATTTTATGCAACCATATTGGTTGAATTCGATGTTATGTTAGGAATGAATTGATTAGTAAAACCACTATGCTCGAATTCTTTGTGATAAGAATTCCATAGAAATTCAGGCAATCACTGGAGAAGTAATAACGATTACAGAAGATAAGTCATAAAGTTCATATCAGTAATGAAAGTTGCTAATTATGAACGAAAGCAAGGAATAGTATACATGATTTTAGTAATCATCAATACTAAAGATAAAGAACTTAAGGAAATTTCTGTAGTTTCAGAATACCCAGATGTATTCCCAGAAGATTTACCTGGATTACCACCAGATAGGGAGATAGAATTTAGGATTCATCTAATTCCAGGAATTATACCGATAGCCAAGGTTAACACAGTGTTGATTGTTAAGAAAAAGGATATTTCGATGAGAATGTGTATTGATTATAGGGAATTGAATAAGGTTACAATTAAGAATCAATACCCATTACTTGATGATTTATTCGATCAATTCCAGGGAAATAGATATTTTCTAAGATTGACTTACGTTCCGGATATCATCAATTGAAAGTACAAGAGGAAGACATACCTAAAACTGTTTTCAGAACTAGGTATGGTCATTACAAGTTTACAGTCCTGCACTTCGAATTAAAGAATGCACCTGCAGCATTCATGGACATGATGAATAGGATCTGTAAACCATATTTGGATAAATTGGTAATTGTCTTCATAGATGATATACTTATTTATTCCAAAAGTCAGAAAGAACATTGTCAGCACTTGCATATACTCTTAACTTTGTTAAGAAAGAGAAGCTTTATGCCAAATTTTCGAAGTATGAATTTTGGCTGCCAAAAGTACAATTTCTAGGTCATATGGTGAATCATAAAGGTATTCACATAAATCCTGATAAGATAGTAGCAATTACTAAATGAAAGGTTCCGCAATCAGCAATGGAAATTAGGAGTTTTGTAAGTTTAGCCGGATATTATTGACGGGTTATTAAGGATTTTTCCAAAATAGCTATACCATTAACTAAGCTAACCTGTAAAACAGTTAAGTTTGATTAGAGATCTAAACAAGAAGAAGCCTTTAGGATATTAAAACATAAATCCTAGCTTTACCAGAAGGAACTGAAGATTTTGAAGTATATTATAATGCTTCAAAACTAGGATTAGGATATGTGCTTATGCAACGCAAGAAGGTAATTGCGTATGCTTCAAGACAGTTGAAAAAGCACGAAGAGAACTATACAACACATAATTTAGAATTAGGAGTTATAATTTTTGCCCTTAAGATTTGGAGACATTATCTGTATGGAAGTAAGTTTACTGTCTATACGGATTATAAGAATTTAAGATATATTTTTGGGCAAAAAGAATTAAACATGAGGCAAAGGAAATACGACTATGATATTCAGTATCACGAAGGAAAGGCTGAAGACAACTATAGATAGTCAGAAGAATTATACAGATAATAGATGAAAGCTGTTGGAGTTCGAGTTGGAGACAAAATGTAATTGAAGGTATCTCCTTGGAAAGGAGTTGTTAAATTCGGTAAGAAAGGAAAGTTAAATCCAAGGTACGTAGAACCATTTCCAGTGATCCAACATATAAGACCAGTTGCTTATCGTTTACAAATACCAGGAGAGTTAGCCGGAGTACATGATGTATTTCATATATCAAATCTCAAGAAATGTCTATCAGAAGAATATTTGGTAGTACCTTTCCAAAATATAAAGGTAAACGAGTAGTGTTAGTTAAAGTAAAGTAGGATTCAAAGATATGATCCTAATACATTTAGGAGTTAGAATCAGAAATGAAGCGAAAGTATCCTCAATTGTTCCAATAAATCTCGAGGACGAGATTTTTATTAAGGTGGGAAGAATGTAACAACTCTCATCAAAAGTCATATTCATTTAATTAAATTGACCAATAGGAAACCCTAATTGAGAAACCCAAGTGATTCTGAACAAACCCTAAAATTTTCAGAACGATCGGAATCAGGATCAGGGCCCCTAAAACTCAGGGGGGGTAAAACCTAGTCGGTATTATCTACACAGTTTTACGTGTAAATTGAAAATGAACGCAAGACCAACTCAGCAAGGCTACTTAGACACGCGGCCACCCTATGATAGGGGGCGCCTCTCACGCCACGCGACACCCCCTCGCGCCACGCGAGGGGAGAGGTTTTTCATGTATAAATAGATGACTTTGGGACTTGATTCTGGACGCTTGAACGACGAAGAAATTCGTTTCGTAGACTGAGATAAGCTCTGTTTATCACAATTAACACACACGGTTCACTAATCGACGCCGCAATCAGGGTATTAACTCGATCGCTATAACGATTCATTGTCCGATCGATCAATATATCCAATGGATGTTTAAGTGCTGCCCACATTAGGGTTATACTTTGTCATTCGTCGTTAATTTGATGGATGTTTAAGTATCGCACTTTATCATTCGTTGTGAGAATTTGATCTCGTGAGTTATCGTAAAGGCTGTATTGATTACTAACCCCGAATTGTGTGCCTGTTATTAAATTTAGGTTAAAAAGGCTAATCAGTAGGCTAAACTCTGCCCGTATAAATCTGCAATGTGAGTCATTCTCTTTTTATCAACTATTTTACAATACCTCAAATTATTTTCAAAAGTTATAATTACAGGGACTAAGTCGTGGATATATTGAATCACTGGCTAGTGGGGTATTGTGCACATTACTAATTTTCTCCCAGTTAGGTTCATTGACCTACTCGGGATAATCACTGTTAGGTTCATTGACCTACAGGGATAATCGTCACTATTTAGGTTCATTGATCTGAATAGTGGTATGACCATCGTCACCATTGTGACTTGTCACCATTGTGACTTGTCACCATTGTGACAGAATGCCAGATAAAAATAAGATAGAAGCCATTGTAATCGCTCTTATGCTGTAATTAATAACTATGCATCATTATGCAAAATAGAATGATTCACTCAGTATTTCCCGCTGACAAAACCTTTTTCAAACATGTTTCAGGTAATCTATTATGATCCAGGAAAAGTGCCATATAGCACTACAAGCTCAAAGAAGTGGCTCAGAATAAAATAAAGAAACATGTTTTGTAAAATAAAGGATTTCTTCGTGAAATCTCAAGATTGTAAATTACCGGGTTTTATCCCGTATTGTGAAATAAAATAATCGGGAAATATATTTACATTTTAAAAGATCCTGAGGAAAACTTCCGCTGTCAAACTCAATTAATTAAATACCACGGGATTTCTGTCCTGCGGCTCCTGAAACGGGTCAAACCGGGTCGGGGGCCGTGACATACATAGACCCCTCTTTTACTGTTTTCCGAACTGTTTTGGGGTGAAACACATGTGCCTACTTGTTACTTTCATGCTTTCCTGTTTTCACATCATATACTTGCTATGTTCATTAGTACATTCATAGTACATGATTTCATTATGTTTTATGCTATGTATGCCCATTGTGTGCGTACCTAGTACATTATTTTACATTACATTACATTTTATGCTATGTATGTCCATTGTGTGCATACTTAGTACATTATTTTACATTACACTTTATACTATGTATGCCCATTGTGTGCGTACTTAGTACATTATTTTACATTACATTTTATGCTATGTATGCCCATTGTGTGCGTACTTAGTACATTATTTTACATTACATTTTATGCTATGTATGCCCATTGTGTGCGTACTTAGTACATTATTTTACATTACATTTTATGCTATGTATGCCCATTGTGTGCGTACTTAGTACATTATTTTACATTACATTATATGCTATGTATGCCCATTGTGTGCATACTTAGTACATTTATTATTCATCACATGCTTACATTTTGATATGATATTTGGTTTGTTTTGATGGATCAATATACATTCATTAACACCGATCACGCCGTTCGTTAGTAGGTAGTGGTACCATAGGAATTGACAACTCCCGTTCCGGACATCCTGGGTAGGTTTGGATGAAAGGAATGACCGAATTCGATATACATAACTTAGATAAACCTTTAATTTGTTTAAGGGTTTATCGCCACAGTCTCAAGGCTTGGATGTATGCATTCTCACAATACCGCATAGATGTTTATATCAGTATAGCATGCATTTGTTCCACAAAACATAGCTTTGATTGAAACCATGTTTTACTTCAATACTTTGTTTTTGTGCATATGGTTTAGTTGATATATTTCACTAGCCATACATATCATTTTGGGTTACACATTACATGATTTACATTTGACACATAAACATTTTTGACATTGTTTACACATTACATGATTTACATTTGACACATAAACATTTTTGACATTGGTTACACATTACATGATTTACATTTGACACATAAACATTATTGACATTAGTTATACATTACATGACTTACATCTTGACATATTATTCAATACATTTGGCAATTGGTTTAAACATAAACATCTTACGTTGTTGGTTTGGTTTGAGTAAGTGATTTAAGTAACGAGGCGTGTGTAATATGATACAAGCATGGTGGATACGCCGCTGGTACTTCCTATATATAAGTGATTGTATGGTATTACATATCGTAGCGTTATTTGAATCATTTCAATTCGGACATATAACATTTTATACAAATAACATACTTTTCACAAGACATAAATTTACAAACAACTTATTTTATACAAACTCATTTTACATGGTTATTCATTTAACCATACATTATTTTCTTATTTATACATATCATCTTATCTTATCGTTTTTCAAATGATTTACAAGACAAAGCAAATTACAAGGTTCATGACTAAACATTTTCTCAAACATAAGTCATGAATTATGTTTTCACAAAACCTATGTATCTCACAAGCATTTTTATGCTGACGTACCTATTTTCACATGTGTTTTCAGGAGATGATGCATAGGACTTATCAAGATACACATAGGCGGACTTGGGCCTTAGTGACAATAAAAGATGCAAGACTAGTTATTTATGTTATGTTTCTTTGATTGTCAAGACATTGTAACTCTTTTAATCAATAAAACAATATTTCAATTTCCATGTGTTATGAAACAATGATTCTGTTACAACACTCCACGACGTTTCCGCCACGTTTTGTTGTTTTACGTGGTCGGGGTGTGACATCTTAGAGAGCATCTTTTCAATTTTCCTAATTTGTTTTTCTATGGTTTAAACACCGGCGTTTCGAATGCGCATTTCAGCTTCATCATGTTGGAATTGTTCTTCATACCTTTTGTCAGCCTTTTCAAAGAGTCGTGTAACCGTTTCCTCCAATCTTGACCCTTTGTTTGACGAACCTCTTCGTTGGTATTACTGACAAAGTGCAAATTGTTGCTCGTTTCTTGTTTGTTAGAAGTTGTTTCTTTGGTTAAAACCAAGGGGTTCTTAAAACTGTTGATGAGCTCCTTCCGGCTAAAATTCGGGTGATTCCTCCATTCGGGGTTGTAAGTGTTGTTGTAAGGGACTTGGGGTTCAGGATGGTTATTAACAAAGTTGCCTGCTTCATTTTGGTTATTGGCCTCAGTTTGCTTTTGGAATATTAGATTTTAATAATCTCAACTATTCACCGTTAGCCGCCAACAGTCCCAACTTTAAAAATTTTTGTCCCGAACCTCTTTGTAACCTTATTATGAAAACGTTTTTTGGCCGGAAAACTCACTATTGGCCAGAAAACTCAACATTTTTGTCCCGAACCTCTTTGTAACCTTATTATGGACCTTTGGGAACCTTTTCTAGTAAAAGCCCCAATTATTAAAGTCGCCGGAAAACTCCTTTTTCGCTGAAAAACTTCTTTTTCACCATAAAACTCAACTTTTTGGCCGGAAAACTCAACATTTCCGTCCCAAACCTCTTTGTTACCTTAGATCGGACCTTTAGGAACATTTTTCTGGATAAAAACGGTTTTCCGGCGATCGGAGACTAACGGTGTTAGGGTTCCATCCATTGGTGGCCAACATGTCAATAGTTGGGACTACTAGTGGTTACTTTTGAAGTTGGGACTGTTGGCGGCCAACAGCGAATAGTTAGGATTATTAAAATCCAATATTCCTTTTCTTTTTAGAGAGGTGATTTCATCAACTTTGTAAGCACCGGGGGCTTTGGCTTTCGCTTTGGCACTTCGAGGAGTATGCCATTGAATGCTAGTTTTGGCTATTTATTCAATTTGAGTGAACTCTTCAGCTACGTGCCTATTTTCTAAGATTCGTCAAGAATTAGAATCTATGATATGGCAAATTTGGGGTAGTGGCCCGTTGTAAATAATAGAGACTTGTTGCCATACTTCTAACCCATGGTGTGTACACTTTTTATGGAGCTCTTTTAAGTGTTCCCAAGTTTCACACAAATATTACCTATCGTCTTGACTCTTGAGTGAAAGAGTTAATTTCAGACATAAGTTTAGCGTTTTTAACGGGTGGGAAATATTTGTAGCTAGGTATTTTTAGCGAGTGTGTCGCAAGTGGTAATGGAACCATGGGATAAGGTATTTATCCATGCTTTTGCTCAGTCTTTTAGTGAAAAGGGGAACATTTGGAGTCTAATGGAGTCATCAGAAACACTAATTTTGAAAGAGTCACGTACTTCCAGGAGGTGAGGGTCTTCATCGGGTAGGCCATAGAAAGTGGCGGAGTTTTGAAGCATGGGTTTGTCGTGCAAGATAGCTTTAGTTGGTATGGTTTAAATTATACACATTTTTATATAAATACTTCATACACTTTTGAGTAGATTTATGGTTGTTTTTATTAAATTCTAGTTGTTTTCATTTTATGTTTGAAGTTTAATTATTATAAAAGAAAACGAGCTAAAACGATCCTACCTCATGCTATTCTATATTTTTGTTGTTGATTTTAATGGAATTAGATATGAATAATTATGGAGATAAAATAAAAACACAGAAAACAAATAATAATAATAAAAGACTTCATCGTGGATGTGCAAGTAATCGCATGATCATTTATGATATTTACATTACAATATAAAAACACCCGTAGTGGGCATCTTCTCCGGCGTGATCCTCAAACACGCCCAAAAATGTCGCCGCCCCACCCTGCCGGCGTGATCCGGCAAAAAAACCCCGCAGGCGTGTTTTAAATCACGCTTGGAACATATTTGTTAGGCCAATAGCATTTAAACTTCCTTTTTTAGTCCAATAGCTTTTTTTGTTGGTTTTTTTATTTTTATTTAATTCTTTACACCCTTTAACATAATGTCCACATTCCTACTACACTCATTTTAGAAAAACGCCCAATAATGCCCCTTGCTGACTGTACTGGCACATGGCGGAAAACGCCCAGCGGTGGGGGCATTATTCACCCTTACCACTACGCATGGTCTAATAGATTACAAAACTTATGGACTAATTTAGTGTATTGATTCAATTATATTTTATATTTGCAGCCCACGAAAAAGATTATATTGTTGGGTAAGAGAATTTCAAGTTGATTAGAAAATAATTAGTTGAACTACAACCCCAATACAACGATGCTATTGCTTTGGATGGTTTTATTTGGGCTGATGAGTGCACAACCCTAGCCCTAAAAAGAATTTGAGGCAGCAATTAATTGTGAATAAACTTGGGGACGAAAAAAGTTAAAATAATAATAAAGAGGTGATGGAAAGGGAAACGAGGAACGAAATCGGCTATACGGAATTTTGTATGACAATAAGAAGGAAAAGAGAAAACCAAGCTAGCAAGGTAGCACGTCAAAAGTCAAAGAAAATTTATCAAGAATTAGAGAAGCAGGCAACCAGTCATACAACTAAATTAATTTAATTAGGCTAGTAGCTTAGATATTTTTATTTCTTATATGATGAACCGTACCTTGCTGATGTTTTTGTTTTGTTTTTGACTATGAGCGGGTAAACATTTTAGGCTACCTAGGTTTAAATGAACTATACTATGTTTTGAATATTTGACATTGGTTTTGAATGAACTGTGATGAGTTACGTGATTTTGCCATTTTTTTTTTAAATATTGCATACTAGTGTTGGTTGGAGTTTAAAGTTTTCTAGTTGTTTATTGGTTTTGTTGTTCTCTGTAGGTTAAGGAACTGTTCACTGAAATAAACACAAGATCTACATTAAACGATTTTACGTGCGGAATCCGTAAAATCGAGTTGTAATCGAGACACGTAATCGTATATACAAACTTTTGATGTTTTATTACGAATCAGACACCATCCGGACAGAGTTTCGATGTCAAACGACACCTTGTAATAGCTCTCCACCTAAAGTCTAACTTGAAGTTACGAGAGTCGACGCTTCAAGTTGTGCGTATGAACTTGATATATATATATATATATATATATATATATTGTTGAGAAGCCATGCGTAGGAGTGCTTGCTTTGAACCATGCGCAGGAGTGCTTGCTTTGAGCGTATGACTTCAATACATATGAGTCCTGCATATATATTTGTGATAACGTAGGACTCTTACGTTTCTTTGATGTGATTATGAGTGCCATGCAAGTTGACTTCAGCTTATTACATTGTGTGATCATCATATGATGTCCTACGGTGCATATATGTATCATACTTTGTTCTATAGTGCATTATCATAAGATTAGTATATCATCACATATATATCATGATATCATGATGCATTCTCGTGATAATATATGATTATGATGATGATGCACATGACTCTCACTTCCTAACATCCTACCAAACCATATCCTAACAAAAACTCTAGCGAAACCTCTATCCGGATACATTATAGACTCAAGACTCTTTACGTTATGTTCATTTAGATTTTTAACTATGGCCACACAAAAGGGCACTTACAGTCTCCCCCTTAGACATAGCTAGAAATTTGTGATTTTAAGTCTTGATCTGTCTTGGATAACATCTTCAAGTGACACTGCAGCCTCCTCCTTGAACGATGCTCTGAATATCTTATTAGGTTTGACTTTGATGAACAATCACATGTATCCACACACAAATAGTATCTTAACAGTCTCGTTGGTCCGGCTCACGTTCAACATTATCAGGTTTCCATGGAAGATTTGCGAAAGAAAATCTTTTTGGATTATTAATATTGAATGCAGAAATGTAAACATACTGAAATGTAATATTTACAGATTATAATTTTGTGAGAAAACATGCTAGAGGATCTTATCAGTTTACTAAGACATATCAGCTGCACCATTGATTTAAGAAACACCCAATTTAAAAAATTCACATGGATTATCGTTATTGTTTATCTACTTAAACTCAATCTGAAACTTTTGTAATGCTTACCGATATGTTAAGGTACATTAATTTGCACTAAGTTCGTATGAACCCCACGATCTCAACATATCCCCTCCTCATGTAATACATTGTAATGCCTTTAAACTTTCATCAACTGTGATATGTGCAAAAATAACACAGAATGTTTAAAGATTAACAATCAGGCCAATCTTTCGATACACAAAGAAAGTCCAATGTTTAAACAAAATAAGAAAGAAAAACAAGTTGAAAATGTTTAGGTCTTAACCACCAGTTCGATATTCTCGTATACGTAGAGGTGATCCAAGATTTAAACGAAACACCACGTACAATAAAGTAGAAGGTTTAGGCACTAAGATCTAGTTCGATGCTTTCGTATACGCAGAGGATGTCCAATGCTTAAACAAAATAAAGAAATAAAACAAGTTTAAATCTTTTGAAAATGAAAAAAAAAACACAATCAAAGTGACTTTTCAGTAAGTTGTGAAAGTTCACAAACTAACCAGTTTTTATGCGTTTCAACATTCAGCAATTACCGAATAGGTATACAGTCACGAAGGACAAAACTAAGTACTATGTTTTCAACTGCGTTTCCCACTAAAACTAGGCTTTTCTTTTTAGTTTGTATCGTTTTCGCAAAACTACTAGTCTAGCTGAGCCTATCGACACATCTTTAGTGAGATTGTTTAACCATTTTAAACACTACAAATCTTTAGCATGTACTGATAGTCCACTGATGTACTATCATTTTCTCTTTTCGCATTAATCTCATTTTAACATTTTTCAATGTTTTTGACATTTTTAGATTTTCTATTATTTTTGGCTTTTTGAAAAATTTATCAATCTGAAATGATTTTGAAATGATGTTTTTGATTTTGAATTTTCTATTAAAAGTTTTTCTCCCACTAAAATCCAAAACATCTTTCAAAATCGAAAATAAGAATCTTCTGAACACCAAATTTTACAAATGTGAACGCGAGACTACCATTTTGTTTGTGTGGAACACCAAACCTTTCATCTCGTTTCCACTATTCATTTCTTAAACCATTGCATGAACAACCGCTACCTCTGAAAATACGTTTTCTCACAACTTGGTTATCCTGCACACGTAAATGAACTTAATTAGTTTCAAATTAAAACCCAAACCATATTGGATTTAAGTTGATCAAATTTATCAACGGATGAGACTACAGTCCATTCATAATCCCGTTTATCATCGAACTGTAACACTCATCTTGTAAATCCGATATTTTAAAGGTTTTCGTATATAAAACGAAAATTTAACATGTAATTAGTATTAAGGATTCTTAGAAATTCGAGTAATTTAAAACTTTTACAAATTAAAAGTTTACAACATAATTTATATATATAAGTTCGTCATTTACAACGACATCAAAACGCCGTGCGGAAGCTTCATTCTGATGTGTTCGGTTCTTGTAAATCGCATGATCTTCATCCGGACATTTTGGGAGCATTCACCTATTGCCAAAACCATACAAACTGTTAGTTTTGACATGTTTAATCACGTATAATCAAGTTCTAAGGGCCAACAATAGAAAATAAGCAAAATTTCTGAAATAATAGGCGGTCGCGCCCCGCGACCGTTCTCTAGTCATCCTTCGCGGCCCGCGACGATGGTCGCCTCGCGCGACCGTAATGTTGATATGCCGTCGCGTAGCGCGACGGCCTGTTTTTCACAGCAGGTTTGTTTCATTGTTGCTGTATTTGCCTAGCTACGAAAATTAACATTTAACAACTTAAAACCTGCATAACTTTTGCTATACAAGTCCGTTTTGCACGATTCTTGTAGGATCGTGTTTCGACCCGAATGAGTCGTTCAGAAGAGCTCTCGTACGTTTCAGAGGCGGAAACTAAGAAACGAACTTGAAAACAGCTTGAAATACACTTTAAACCTCTTGTATATTCAATTAACAATGTTTACAATCAGAGGAAAAACCGGCAGCACCTCGGTATCAAATCTTGAATCGTTACAAATGATGAAAGTTTGACCAATCAAAAATCAACTTCAAACGGTCATGTTTCTTGTCATTTTGTCTTATGTTGCAAAGATGATGACATATGATGATGTCAACTATTATGATGTCATCATTAAACATGATGACATCATGCTTAATCAGATCCGCAACGCAACCCAGACTCGATATAAGATGAAGTCGACAGATGTATGCACTAACAATTCTTTTTCTTACGCGTTCGTAATTTAATTCTCCATCTCATGGAGTCAATACCTGACATTAAACTACTTCAAAAATTCAGATTTCAAGCTCTCGGCTTGAAATCCCTTTTCAACACTTTTGACCCGTTTACGATTTAATCAAACAAACTTGTTAATTACCTTCAAAATGTCATGCAAATCACATTATATCAGTTTACTAATATTCAAGGTTCAAATGACGGGTTCTTATGCAAATCTTAACCCGTTTTGCATATCTACTCATTATGACCCGTTACGGGGTATTTAACACTTTTAAGCTTAAATCACGCTTCTTTTAGCTTACACCCTATCTCCATTTTAGACATATCCCAAGGACTCAATTAAACAAAACGCTTATTTCTAAACAACTCTTAAAGTTTGTTTTTCCCTATTTACCCCTCAATAACTTTTTGGTCAATTTTAATCCTTCATTTTGTGACGAGGGGCTTTCGCCAATAATTGACCGCGATATCGCTTCTAACTACAATACAAAATATGCGTACCTGGCTCGGATCAACATATTGACCCGTTTAATAACTTGCGTCCATAATATGCTAATTCATAGCACCGCTAAATCATAACCATTTTATCCTGTGCGCATAAGACTCGAAAAGTACTTATTAGTCATTATTTGTCAAATGGTATCTACATTACCATTTGACCCGTTTGGTCTAAACGATTTAAACACTTTGCGCTTAAATTGGAATGGTATCTATTTGCCATTTCGTTAAATAACTAAATTCAGATTTCTCACCTCTTTAGCTATGTCTCTTAAACCCTTTTTCCTTACGCATTTAGCCCGACATGACTTATGTCGCTTAGTGTTGTTCTATATTTCAACTTTTACCTATTTGTTCATGACTAAATCACCGTTTCCCCTCGTTTAGGCTTACTTATAAAGTAGCCGTTAGAAAACCCATTTTTATTCATGTCATTTCATGACCATTTTGCCTCTTTATCATAAAACATAGTTTTTCTTCATTAGATATGCTCCGACCCGTAGTTGTCGGAGCCATATCTTTAATATCATCTTAATCGTATAAGAAACTTTTAGAACAAACACATATTCTACAAAAAGTGTAAGTTTCACTTACCTTGCATCCGGTTATGCTCTTTTTCCGCGTACTCGATCCGTTTGACCCGCTTCTTTCCCAAGTCTTCATCTAGCTTGTATAGAGTCAAACTATCATCACAATTCGTAAGACGGTTAGATTAGTCATAATCATTTACGACTATTCCATCCTACGGGTTTATGTCGAATTTATCATTCGTCCATATCAAAATTATCATTCGATCTAATCATTGGTCGGTTTGACTTTTTAAAAGTCAATTGACTTATCAACATATTCAAATGCACATTTGGTTCAATGAACTCACTTAGGCATATTTCATCCGAACTCTTAACGAAATCAAATTTTACATACTAACTAGTAGGCCGCGATTTCATTTAGGCATTTCATATCACTGAAAATGGGCTGTTTTTTGTGACTTGTTTAACCTGTTTACAAGTCTTCAAAAATTATGATTTTTTTATGTGGCGTACCTCTCGGAGGGTTAGGCCTTGTGTTAAAATTTCAAGATCTAACTCTTTACCAAAAATTCGTAAAAATTCATTTACTAAGATGCAATCAGATTCGTCACTTCTGACTGCAGCTTACGGAAAAATCCATTAAAAATTTCTCGTTTATCCAATTGACGAAATTCCAATTGGCGATTCTTTTAGTCGCTTAAAACTATCTACAGTAAAAATTTGAGATCATAACTAAATCCCTAATTTGAGTTATGAAATTCGTAATAGGCTGCAAATTCTGCCAGAAAACGCAGTTTGAACCTTTGATACGGAAAAATTCATAAAACGCTCAATTCTCGTCGAAAAAATGCGATTCCAGTGGGGTTTTAAAGATATTTCCTGGATTTACATTTTAGACTCAAGAAACATATGTTTTTGTCATGTTTTGTTCAAGTTACAGCCAATACAAGTCGGCTGTAAATTCTGATCAGGAGCTGTTTGAATTCAGCTTTCAATTTAACCATGTTCTTGACATCATAACACTAATTTTTAGCAATCAAAACCCTAAAAACATCTCATACATGAATTTAGCATCAACAAAATCTGAATTTACTTGAGCTAGGCATGATTTCAATATATTCTTGTCTAGCGTTTACTCCTAGACATGTTTTCATTACTAATTTCATCTAAACATCAATCATGCAAGTTCAGATTTCGATTTCACAAATCATCAAGAATTCAAGAAGTAACCAAAATACGAAATTCAACATAGCTTGTGATCCCCTCACTTGAGTGATCACTAGATTGATCTTGGTTTTCGATTTGAACTTGAATTGCCTTCTTAATTTGATCAATTTTGTGAGTTAGGGTTGAACTTTTGAGAGCCCTTTCTTGGCTCTGTGGATCGCACGCCCAGAACACACACTTAGGTGTGTGTTTTGGTGTTTGGTTTCTAATTTAATTAAAACCTTTTTCACTTTTGCCAAGTTTAGCCCTTCTACCATTCAATGATTTTTATAAAGGGTGTTTTAACCTTGTTTTCTTATTAATTCGAGGCCTATGATTAACTAGGTTACTTATTCCTAGTTACTTTATCTTGACCATAACCGACTTTTAATTTACAATATAAAATTTATATTTTGGGGTGTTACACGAACAGTTTCAAAATTTCCACTGGGTCATCTAAAACCTTAGCATTCCAAAACTGCTTTGGTTTCGAACTGTTTGATGAATAACTTTAATTTCAACCGTTCTTTCTCCTGGATTCTCTTTTGTCTTCAAATTTTTATCTTTGTATGTGATGAACACGTTTCATTAGAAATATAAAAACTTTGAGTATTATGAAACGATTCTCCCGAACTTGTATCAGAATCAATAGTCGTATCCGAAGACCAAATCTTTTCTAAATATTCTATCCCTTTCTTTCGTTTCCTCCTCATATTATCTTTCTTCCATCTTAATAATTTGACTTTATTTCTTTTTCTCCCCTTGAGATTCATCCGACGATCCACTCCTCGATCTTATCGAAAAATCTCTGACGACATGGCATTTGCTTTGAAATTTGAAACATCTTCGTATGTCATTAAACTTTCTTAGTATTTTTCTCAGTTTCATGCAATAAACAGCAATGTGCCCGATTAATCCACAATTGTAGCATGTTCTGTTATCACACCATTCTTTTCTTTCAAACCATACTTCTAGATCATTAAATTGATTTGACGTGTAGTAATCATAACTCCTCTTTCTTCGATCATTGTAATGATTTGACTTCGAAGCACAGTGGTCAAACCTACGCCACTTATTCTGAAATTTTTGTGAGTTTTCATAATGATTGGATGATCATACTAATGATCTATTATTTTGTTTTGAAAAGAATTTTTAATATTTTGTTTTTGTTTTGATCATCGTTTTGCTTTGAACATTCACCGTTCTCAGCAAATGCCGGAAATGTCTCAAGATATTTTTCTTTTAATATTTTGTTTTTGTTTTGTGATATCATCACTTATTGGAATCTCGACTGAGGGAGTTTTGATTTCAGTGTTATCAGATACAACCGTTATCGGATCAACAAGAGTTGAAATAACGTTTTCTAACGGTTTATAACCAATTCCACGATGACAATAATCATATTCGTCCTCTCCAGTTTCCTCATTTTTCTTTATAGGTTTAGGAATAATGTGATTCAGTTCTAGCAATCAAAAATTTCTTTAATTTCTAGTTCACATTCTAAGCTTCAGTTCTAGCAATCAAAAAGTTCTTTTTCTAGCTGAGTTATTTTGTCGAGATGAGAATTTATTTCTTCTTGTTTATTTAAAACTGATATTTCATTTTCCAAATTTTTTATTTTGTTTTCAAAACTTTTTCATTTTGTTTTAATTTTTTATTTTCCAATGCAAAACTCTCCAAATCTTTCAGGAGTTTGCTATTGTCAGCCCGATATCTTTTTACCATGTTCACACATTTTGGACAACCCGGTTATGAACATGAAGCCTCAGTGGTAAATGTGGTAAATTATTTGGCTTCATTATTCTTCACCTTTATAGCTTCACTAGCTTGTTTCTTCATAGCCTTTTTCTTTTCGATTTCTAGTTGGCGTGCTTCAGTCCTTTCTATGAACTCACATAGAGGAAACCTTGAAATCCTAGAATACTTTTTCAATTCAAACACAAAATCATCCCACTCCGAAGGTAGAGCTTCTACAAACTTCGATATCACTTCAGCATCCGTCACCTTGAACCCATACTCACTTATCTTTCTAAGTAAACAACAATACCATTCTATCAACAAAGATTCATCTTTGGCACACATAAAATTTTCAAATCTCTTTTAACCAAATATTTTTGTACTCTTGAGTCCCCATATTTGATGTAACACCCCGTGTTACGAAAGTCAAAGTCAAAGTCAAGATTGAAATCAAAGGAAGAAAAGATAGCTAATTGAGATCTGTCACACCTTGCTTAACTACTAATTTGACTTTCTTGACCTGTAATCGAATCTTTTATTTTAAATCGCTTTAGTTGTGTTATGTGGAGTATCTGTGAATAATCGATGTTAACGCATGTTTTATCGCCTTATCGCTTATCGCATTGCAATCGCATTCGCAACACGGCTTGTGCGTTCTGGATATTGTTTTACGTGTGTGTGCTATTTATGTGTTACTTGTGCATGTTTAGTTATGTTTATGTTTGTGGTGATTAAACGAAACGCAATCGCAACTTTATCGCAATCTAATCGTAAACGCTAAACGTAAGTTATTTATGAAGATTGTATGTTAGATATAGTATTGAGTGGTTATTATTAACCTATCGCATCGCTTAATCGAAACTCGTTCAAACGCATCGCAAAACCCAACACGCGAAACGAAACGCCGAAACTCAACCCGCCGAACAACCTCGGTCGAATGGCTAAATGATCGGATGGCCATCCGATCGAAGCGCCATCCGATCGGTGGCCTATCCGACACTTATGCACTTTCCCTTTTTGGCAACCTATAAATACCCCTCATGTCACATCACTTGATGTGACAGCTCTCTCACTCGACCAACAGCACTCAAGACCTTCTTTCTCTCGCTTTATCGCGATTCTTGTAAGTTTTCAACCTAAACTTGTACTTCTATCATCTACACACACTTCTTCATCATTTTCTCCTTTGAATCTTAACTTTTAACAGTGAAATCAGCGGATTTGAGGTGTTCTAGGGTGATGTCATCATGGAGTTCTTATGAACTTCAAGTTTTGACCTCATTCCACCAAGAATAACTCAGATCTGAAGGATTTCCATAGAATTAAACATGGTTTACGCATAGATCTAAACATTTCCATAGTTAAAAGGATTGAAAGATAGTTTTCTAACTTTCTTTCAAATCTTTTACACTCAATGCACTCAAGACCGATAAAATCGGAGCTCATTCAGACCTTCTACTCTTCTCTAGTGATGCGTCGGCTTGAGATCTGGATCCTATCAACGAGACAACTGTTTTCGGGATAAACATGAACAACCGTCAACGAACAGTCAACTGGTCGGATTAAGGTGATCCCTGTTTGATCGAACGACTTGGGACTTACCGAGGTTCTGTTGTTTAGCACGTTATCACATCGTCTCGATTAAACTGCAAAAATTTCAAAAATAAACAAGTTCAAGCCGATCAGGTTCGTTGGGACGGATTGCCGCCCGATCAGATAGTCATCCGATCGGATTGCCGTCCGACCGAACTACTATCCTATTGGATTGCACTTGGCTCCACACTTAAACTTTTCTTCAAACTTTCAAAAGATCTGAACGTCGAACAGATCGCCGTTCGATCAGATAGCCATCCAATCGAACGACCATCTGATCGTTTGACATTTAGAACTTCAATACTTAAGCATTTTCACAATTTTCAAAGATCATCAGTAACTAACGGATTGCCATCCGATCAGATTTCTATCCGATCGAGTGACAATCCTGCTGTGAACTTGTTCTCACTAAGTGTCCTGCTAATCGGATCGCTATCTGATCGAGCGACCGTTCGATCGACGACCTGAAAGGTAGAGATACTTCTCTGTTTTCAAAATGCTACCACGAAAACTTCAAAGCCATCATACACAAACACATCCTTACCAAACGAATGTCAATCCAATCGAATGGCCATCCAATCGGATAACCATCCGAACGGATTGACATCCGATCGAATGACCATCTGATCGGATTGTTATCCGATCAGATTACCGTTCGACACTTGGTCACTTCTCACCATTTTACATGTCGTTCTTCGCTTATGCTATCGTTAACTATTAAGGCTAATCTCTCTCAAGCGCTCCCTTCAATCCAAGAGAGTGTTTACTTGTTAAACGCTATCTGTGAGTATACTCGATCCCTTTTTGCTTTACGCACTTTTGGGTGTTACATACGTTACTTATTCAAATCACAATCGACACACAACGCAAACACTATTTATACGCTGACCGTTATTGCATGTTACGTGTTATTCGATGAATGCTTGTATGTTATGTTAACACAGTGATTGTTTCCTGACACCTTAGCAATGATAGTACTATAGTTTGGACTTAGCACCTGTCGTGGACAGGGGTTGTTAAGGGCTTTACTTCACGTGTCCCAGTGGGGATATGTGTTGCGCATTCTACAACTCGCAGTCATGTCTGTGCATATTTCTCTGTCGATAACCTACTTGCCTTCACTTTGTACATGTTACATGCTGGTTATGCGTAATCGATTTCGTACTCTATTATACTACTAAACTTGTATACTCACCTTTACACTATGTGTAGTGACTTTACTTTAACATATATGACAGGTGTTTAAGATGCTAGGATGTTGCTTGCTTTCATGGAATCGAGTAGGAGAGTCTAGAAACAAAGACAATTTATTTATTTAAATCTGAGTGGTCGGAACATGTTTTGTTTTGAGGATATCTATGTCTGTAATAATTAATCGCTTGATAGGTTATGGTATGGGACATAATATTAACTATCCGGTAATTTAGTTGTTATGGAATTTCTCTTGACAATCTGTTTCGCTCAGTGCCACGCCCTGATGGTTTCGTCATCGGTTGGGGTGTGACAGATTGGTATCAGAGCCATAACTATAGGGAATTAGGCAAGACTCGACCTAGTCCGGGTCGATGTCTTAGAAACGACCTAGTCTATAGTCTAAGTACCAGCAGACCGACTTGTGCATACCCTGTAGGGGTTAGGTATAAACTTACTTGCTATTCTCGCTGGACACTATCGCTGCACTATTTTCAAAAATGAACGAGTGATTAGGTCGAGATTAGGTGTGAAAACCGCAAACTCTAGACTGCATCGCTTGCTCGACCCGCATTTTTATCCTTAAACAGGAGAATTTGCGTTGAATCGGGAGTGAAATCCGTACTTTAACGCAGATTTTCCCCTCTATCTCATCAAAACAGGAACAAAGTTGTTAAGTTAGGGGTGAAACCCGAACCTTGACGACTTATTCCGCTCTATTTTGGTTTTACAAAACTCTCATCAAAGTCTCGACGGACTCCAACGCATTGAAGTCACACTGTAACTGGAAGGATGCGTGCTAATCGCCCAGATTAAGGCGAGAGCACAGACCAGAAGGCCAAAGTGTGCACTAAAAGTCCTTGTGAATAGTCGAATCACTTTGGGTAGTCAACTTCTATCAAGCCGAGACAATCTATTTCTCGATTTTATGTGTTTCGATTCTGGAGTTTGCCGCTGCTAACTCTGATATTTGTCGCTTTTGTGAGGATTTTCTGTGGTTTATGAGATTTTATCTGCTTATGTGTTTCAATTTTGGTGGTTTATTCGCTTTTCGCTCTCGCTTTGATCGACACACACAACTCGCACTGCACATCTATCTCAAAATGCTAACAAATCGTGGCACTCTAGCAATCACATCTCGCTTATCACACTCGCAACTCTCGATCGCTTTACACAGCTTTGAAGGATAGGTGAATACGTGCTATAGATGTAGGTGAATACGTGCAAAATGTAGCTTGTCCTCGTGGTTTCTATGACTTACATGTTTTTGTGCTCTACGTGCCTACGTGTTTCTGTGTTTACATGCCTATGTGCCTACGTGACTATGTGTTTATATGAAAAGATGTGTTCCTGAGCTTTATATGAAGTAGTTAGAGCGGAGTGAGAACCTATACTAGGGCTAATCGAATTTGTGTCTGAGTCCTATGGCAATGTCTATTGCAGACAATGTCATCATCTGGATCATTTCACTCTCGTTCAGCTCGCCGCAATCATGAAGATAAGCGTATCGCATCTCTGGTCGCCAAGCAAATTGCGAACGTGATTCCGCAAATCGTTAGTAAGCTGAATGAAAACGGTAGCAAGTCCTCCGAAGAGTCCAGGACTGATTCGCCAAAGTCTGCTTTTAGCTTCAAGCAGTTCAAAGCCTGCGGCCCAAAAGAATTTACCGGCGAAGATGGGCCTACGACCATGTTTCAATGGTTTGATTCTATCGAAGTCACCCTGCGTCAGAGCAACTATCCCGATAATCTCCGTACTATTAACGCCACCGGCGTCTTCCAATCCCGAGCTTTAGATTGGTGGAAGGCCGAAAGAAACAAACGAAGGAATGATGCAGCTTACGGGCTGACGTGGGACGAGTTGAAGGACTTGATGATGAAAGAGTTCTGCCCTCCCCACGAGCTCCAAAAGTTGGAGGACGAGTTCTGGCATATCAAACAGAAGGATGGTGAAAACGCTGGTTTGACTGCTCGCTTTAAGCAATTGAGTATAATCTGTCCAGGTCAAGTCTCTACGCCCGAAATCACCATCAAGAAGTATATCCGTGCTCTTCCGGATTGCGTGGCTTATTTCGTTCAAGCTGCAAAGAAGTCAACCATTGAGGAAACTTTCTTACTCACTACTGAGATCAACGACAAGCGAATCAAGGCTGGTTACTGGGATAAAGCCTCCAAGAGTCTGCATTACCACTACTTCAACCGCTGAAACCGCCGCCGCTCCGCACTCTTCAAAGACCTCTCGTTGCAAGAGGAAGAACAACAACAACAGTATCAAAAATTGCGCTGTCACCGCAGCCGCCCCGCTTCAATTAGTACCTGCTCAACCGCAGCCTCAACACCGCCAAGTAGCGGCACCGGTTACCCATGCACCGCCGGCTAAGCGTGCTTACACTGGTTCTCACCCGGCTTGCCCTACTTGTACTTATCACCACCCAGTGGGAATTGCTTGCAGATACTGTGTGCATTGCAACATGTACGACCATTTCACCACCAACTGTCGTACAGGTCCACGTCAAGCTCTAGCTCCAGCTAAAGGTCAAGCTTCTGCTCAACAAGCTCTACTTCCCGCTCCTCAAGGCCAACAAGCGGCTCCTGCACCCGCAATCCATGCTAGAGCTTGCTTTGCGTGTGGTGATCCCAACCACTTCGCAAACATGTGCCCGAATCGAGTGGTGAAGCAAGAGCCACAACAGCAACAGCCCCAGCAACAGCAGCAGCAGCCAGCAGCCCGCGGACGTACTATCAACATCAATGTCCGCCAAGCTCAAGCCAATAACAACGTGGTCAATGGTACGTTCCTTGTGAATGGTATATATGCTTCGTGTTTATTTGATACTGGAGCCGATAACTGTTTTGTATCGTTTAAATTCGAAGAGCTCCTTAATTGTAAGCGCGCCCATCTCCCCTCGACTTTCGATGTTGAAGATACCACCGAAAGAACCGTCGCTGTCAATTCTGTTTTTCGTGATTGTTCTCTCGAACTCAACAATCACATCTTTCCTATCGACCTTATTCCGATGCAGCTCAGTAGTTTTGACGTCATAGTAGTCATGGATTTTCTTCATGAGAATCATGCTGAAGTTGTTTGCTTTGATAAGATGATTCGCTTCTCGCTCGATAATGGTGATCAGTTGTGTGTTTACGGTGAAGTCGCGTCGAAGAAACTCCAACTCATGTCGTGTGTCCAGGCTAGCAAGTATCTCTGCAAAGAATACCAAGCTTTCTTGGCACACATTGTAGTAGCGGAGAAGGAAAAGAAAAGAACCACAGGCATAAATGACGTTCCCATTGTTCGTGATTTTCCTCTTGTCTTTCCTGATGACTTACCTGGATTACCCCCGAGCCGTGACATTGATTTTCGTATTGACCTCATTCCTGGAGCCAACCCTGTTGCTAAATCTCCTTATCGCCTCGCTCCATCCGGAATGCGTGAACACTCTAGCCAACTCCAGGAATTACTTGACAAAGGCTTCATTCGCCCTAGCACCTCTCCTTCGGGCGCACCAGTCCTTTTCGTCAAAAAGAAGGATGGGTCATTCCGAATGTACATCGACTATAGGGAGTTGAATAAGCTAACAATCAAGAATAGTTATCCCCTGCCTCGAATCGATGATTTGTTTGATCAGTTACAAGGTGCTACATGTTTTTCGAAGATCGATTTACGCTCAGGTTATCACCAGTTACGCATTCAAAAGGAAGATATTCCGAAGACCACATTCCGAACCCGCTATGGCCATTATGAATCCATCGTAATGCCCTTTGGTCTAACCAATGCACCTGCGGTTTTCATGGATTTGATTAATCGTGTGTGTAAACCATTTCGTGTTCATCGATGATATCCTTATCCATTCGAAGTCGAAAACCGAACACGCGCAGCATTTACGTTTGGTTCTCGAGTTACTCCAAGGGAATCGACTCTATGCCAGGTTCTCCAAGTGCGAATTTTGGCTAGATGAGGTTCAATTCCTTGGTCACATCGTCAATAGTCAAGGTATACACGTCGACCCCGCGAAGATCGAAGTTGTTAAGAGTTGGGTTACTCCAAAATCACCATCTGATGTTCGTTCGTTCCTCGGATTGGCGGGCTATTACCGTCAATTCATCGCTGACTTCTCAAAGATCGCTGTCCCGCTTACTTCTTTGACGCATAAAGACAAGCCTTTTGTTTGGGGAACTGAACAAGAGACTGCCTTTCGAACCCTGAAACATATTCTTTGCAATACTCCCGTTCTTGCTTTACCCGACGCAAACGACGACTTCATTGTCTATTGTGATGCCTCGAACCTTGGTCTTGGTTGTGTTCTCATGCAACGGGACAAGGTTATCGCCTACACATCTCGACAGCTCAAGATCCATGAGAAGAACTATACAACCCACGACCTCGAGCTAGGCGCAGTTGTTTTTGCGTTGAAAATTTGGCGACACTACCTTTATGGTACCAAGTGTACGATTTTCACAGATCATAAGAGCCTGCAACACATCCTCAGCCAAAAAGAACTGAATATGCGCCAACGCCGATGGGTGGAACTTCTCAACTATTACGACTGTGAGATTCGTTATCATCCTGGCAAAGCAAATGTCGTTGCCACGCCCTCAGCAGACGAAGCTATTTGCATAGCGTTCGTAATGTTCACGCCCAGCCTCATCTCGAAACTCTCATCCGTGATGCTCAGCATGCTTGTTTTACCGAACGCACTTTGAAGAAGGAAATGATTTACCATAATGGCGAACAGCTGGTGAATAAATGGAATGGGATATTCCATTATTTGGACCGAATTTGGATTCCCAAACGCACTAACTTGCGATAAATCCTGTTGGATGAAGCCCACCAGTCTCGATATTCCATTCATCCTGGCGCCGACAAGATGTACCATGACCTTCGTCAACGGTATTGGTGGCCTGGAATGAAGAAGGATATCGCAATCTATGTTTCGAAGTGCCTGACTTGCTCGAAAGTCAAGGCCAAACAACAAAGACCCTCTGGCTTGCTTGTGCAACCCAAGATCCCGATGTGGATATGGGAAAGCATAGCCATGGCCATGGACTTTATCACGAAACTCCCGCGTACGACCTCAGGTCACGATAGCATCTGGGTTTTCGTTGATCGTTTGACTAAATCTGCTCATTTTCTGCCGATACGAGAAGACTATAAGGTAGAAAAATTAGACCAAATCTACACCGATGAGATCATTTGTCGACATGGGACTCCTCGCGACATCATCTCTGACCGTGACGGACGGTTTACCTCGCGTCTTTGGGAAACGTTTCAATCTGCTCTCGGCACTACGCTTAATCTAAGTACCGGTTTCCATCCCCAAACTGACGGTCAGACTGAAAGAACGATTCATACTCTTGAAGACATGCTTCGCTCGTGTGTCATAGATTTCGGTGGTAATTGGGACGCTCACTTACCTTTGGTCGAATTCTCGTACAATAACAGTTATCATTCTAGCATTCAAATGGCACCGTTTGAGGCATTATACGGAAGTAGATGTCGATCGCCTATTGTATGGCACGAGATCGGAGACTCGCAAATAATCGGTCCTGAGCGGTTGCAAGAAGCGACTGACAACATCCTCCAAATTTGAGACAATCTGCTGAAAGCTCGGAGTCGTCAGAAAAGTTACGCCGATAGACGACGCAAGCCCCTTGAATTTGACGTTGGCGATCACGTACTCCTAAAGGTATCACCTTGGAAGGGTGTGATCAGATTCGGCAAGAAAGGAAAGCTCGCGCCTCGATATGTTGGACCCTTTAAGATTTTGGAAAGGATCGGAAAAGTGGCCTACAAACTCGAACTACCGGAGGAACTTAGCAACGTCCACCCGACTTTCCACGTTTCGAACCTCAGAAAGTGTCTGGCCGAGCATGATTTACAAGTTCCACTCGAGGATCTACAAGTGGACAAAACATTACGCTTCGTAAAGAAGCCTGTCGAAATCATGGACCGAGAAACCAAGATCTAATTCACAATAATCCAGCCCAACTTGACAATCTTATCACTATCAAAACACGTGGTTTCTGTCCAAAATAAAATGCCAACAACCCAAAACTAAACAATGATATTACTCACATTCACAAAATCACGACCCAAACGATCAGGCCAATATCGATCCTTTTTGAATTTTTTTTATCGCAATCTAATACGCTTGTCTTGGTTCAATAAGAAACAATAACAAAAGCCCAAACAATATTACACTAGCCCAACATCAAACTGATCAGTCCACTCAAACTTTTCTACTTCAAATTTTGTCTTCAAAACATATCACAAACAATCACAAAAATCTTTTTAATATCTAGAAATCTATGTAATACATACACCCTAATGAAACATATCAATTTTTTGAAACCTTTTCTTGAGATTTATGATTTGTCAATCACATTCTTCTTTTATTTAAAAAAAATGTCAATTTAGTAGATTTGACTTTTAATAAAGTTCACCGTTGAGTTAAGGACCTGTCAATACTTTTAGTGAGTTTTTTTTCCATAATGGTGTTGGTGGAAAAAGTAATTACCAAAATGGTGTTCTTGAAAATATATTTACTATTATGGTGTTTTTGAAGGTTTGTTTGTTTCTCTCTCCTAATTTCATTAGATAAACCCAATTAATTAAATAAATATCAATTCGATCATATCTATCTCCACTAGACATAATGTCTATTCACCAATTCAGCGGAAAACCCAATAAATATGGGAAAAACCTCCTTGTGGGAATCGAACGCAGGACCTATTGGTCCCAAAATCTTATCTCACTCCCAAAATACCACTAGGCTGTAAAGCTAAATTCATTAAATAAATATCAAATTAATCATGGTTTTTGTTCTCTCATGTATCTTACTTTTTTTTAAGAATCTCACAGAAAAACTTTCTTTTTTTAATAAAATTTACTTTAAAAAAAATATTGTATTGAAATCTAGAAATCAGTATTTAATTAAAAGAAAAACCTACTACGTGTGATTCTAAGGCTAGAGGGTATGGTGATGGTCCTCCAAGGGAGGATGATCCGTCACGTAGGCGCCACGTCAAAGTCCTCCAAAGGGTGGTCCATCCCACAAAACTAGAGGGTATGGGAGGATGATCCTACCCCACCACAATGTACAAGTACCACCAGCCTAATGTACAAATCACTAAAGCATAAGAGTTGCAACTTGATAAAAAGGGGGCCCACCATTTGGATCGTCCTGAACGTCGGATCCTCGACGTTGAAGACCGGGGGGGAGGATGGGGTGACGCCGGCGCCGAAACAAGACAGGGGTGGGGGACGGTTCCATACCGTGCAGCCTAACAACTTCAGCCATACCCTCATAATTATATAATCCTACAGAAAGTAACACATGACATCATTGGCTAACTTAATAGTTGTGTATCTTAAGTCTTAACATCTCACCCTTTAAATAATACCTTTAAATTTATAACCACACATTATACCACCGACGTCCTGCACTTAGGCCACAGGGGGCACCCACGTTATTTTTATCACGGAACAAATGGCCACGCGTTGAACTTCCATATTCCCACCCCCACCTAATAGTATAACGCGTTATATTTTCCACGAAATCCATTTTCGTTATTTTTACAATGCGTGATGTTTTTTTTGTGTGAGTGTAATTGTTGGTTGGGGGAAATTGTTGGGTGTGGTGGTGAGTGATGACCACCCCCACTAAAAAAGGTTGTGAGTGATGAAAAAATGGTTGCTGACATGGCGGAACATGATTGGATATTATGAGTGATGGAAAAATGGTCACTAGTGACCACCCCCTCCCCTTAAATGGGTTTTGAATTATTTAAAACAACTTCAGTCACCATCCGTAATATAACCGACATGTCCATTCAAACACCCCGTTCAACAAATAGTGTGTTCCGTTCAAAACTTATAGGGTGTTGAAATAATAAGCCACAACCGGCTATTGGACCGTCATGTCCACCCAAATCACACCGTTCAAGTATCATTTACAACACCGGACAATACAAAAACCTTTCGTTAAATATTCTTTTAACCGTCATTTCACATTAACATCGTCTTTTACAACACCGGACAAGAGTACTACGTTTCTGGTGTATGACGGTTAGCCACCAACCATCGCATCGCTTCGTCCACTGTGTTTGATGGTTTTGGCCAACCTTCGCATCGATTTGTCAACAGAGAAGGAAGCGGCTCATTCAATATATATGCATGCATTCCAGGCTACGATCTCGGTGCTGTGGTGGTTTATCGATTTCTGTCAATAAGAGAAGAAAGGAAGCCGCTGCCATGCCCTGACAGCGGCGAAGGCGGCGCCGGTGTTTTGTAACATGGAATCCAGATTTTTTTTTTGGAAAATTCGACTTTCCGAACAATGGCGGTGGTCGCGTGTGTTCCGGAAACGACGACTTTAGTGATCAGCGGTAACATCGAGTGGGATCACGACGGTAAATGATCAGAGAATGACGAAGGCGTTAGATCAGCATTTGCATGTCGAAATCCCGAAAAAAATCTGTGATGGCAGATTGTTTCCCGTGTGTGGTGGCAAAGGGAGACCGCGACGGGGAGGTAGCGGTGCCGTAGTAGTGACAGGTTGGTAACCCTGCTGTTTGGTGCCGTTGCCGATGGTGGTTATGTAGTTTTGGGGTTGGAGTAAGCGTTTGTTGGGATTGAACCCTACAAAGGAACAGTTGATAAAGCAAAAACTGGTTCAGAACAGTGGATCCTTCATAAGCAGCATCTGTACAAGTCTTCTCCCTTGACAGTGGCCCTAACATCTGATAGACTCAAAGTACTGCCCATTACAACTATTGCTGATCTAAAGACTGATGAGATTAAGGTGCTGAAGCTCAATCAACTGATGTATCTCAAGTAGTGCTGAAGACCAAAGCACTGCTGAAACCACAATAGTGGAATGAAGAATCAGTGGTTTAGTTTATGCATTGTATTGTTTTATGTAAATCAGTAGTTTAGTATCAGTGGTTGTATAGATCAGTGGTTGTAGTTTGTTAGGAAGTTAGATGTCACTTTCATGGTGAAGTCAGCCGAAGATGCTCAGTGGTTGTCCTGTACTATAAATAGAACAGTACCATGTACAGTTCTGTTAGCTCTTTTCTTCTAAGTCAATTCTGTACGAACAATCAAGTGAGCTCAGACTGAGGGGAGATCTGTGCAGGCATGCTATTATAATTGATTATTGTAATAAATACAATCATTCGGTTCAATGATAAACATGTTTGCTTAAACTTTTCTTCCATTGATTGTGTGTTCAAAGTTTATTTCGTAATTCCGCTGCAATACATCTCTGTTTCATCTTTCATTTAGTTTAAACAAACACAATCTAGAAAACTCATATCCTAACAATTGGTATCAGAGCAAGGACAGACAAATTTGATCTAACAATTATTTTGACGTAAAAGTTCAGCTCAATTTCGTTGATACTTTCTATTGTTCGCTTTTTAGATTAAAAACAGAGTAAGGTATAATCACGTACAAAAGTTGATTATTCAGTGCCTGTAAAACAACTAAAATGACGTCACAGTCACAGGACATTCATAACACTGGCTCACTCTTCAAACCACCTTTGTTGGTCAGATCTGAATATAACATCTGGCAGCGTAGGATTGGTCACATCTTAGCCCAACAAAACATAGGGTGTTGGAGGTCGGTTGTCTTTGGACCACATGTTCCAATGGTGCCGAGTGCTGAGGATCTAAAAGTTCCTGTACCTAAGAAAATTGAAAACTATTCTGACCAGGATTTTCAAAAAATTAAACTGGATGCCAAGGCATTTAGCATCGTTGCATCTGCACTACCAAATAAAATTTATGCTGGGCTGTTACATTATAACAGTGCCAAGGAATTGTGGGATGCACTTAAGGAACAGTTTGGTGGTACTGAAGAAGTAATTGAAAATAATAGAGAGGCTTTGAATCAACAGTAAGAAACCTTGTGTCATGTCAAGGGTGAATCATTAACACAACAGTTTGAACATTTTAGGTGTCTCATAAGTGAACTAAAACTTGTTAACACTGAATTTACTAATTCAACTCTAAACAGTAGGTTTTTAAGGTCACTTCCTGAAAAAATGGGACACAATTGCTTTTGTAACCAGAAATTCAGTTGGGTTCAAAGAGATTGACTCAACTTCATAGTAGACTCCTTACTTATGAAAGGGAGTTGAACCAGAAAAAGAAGTTACAACAGTCAGGGAAGGTTGCTGATGACTATACATTTGGTAGCACAGCACTTCTGGGTCAAGAGAAACCTGGTAGTAGTAAGGATCAAAGTTATGATCATTACATTGACATAACTGCTGGTGGAGCTTTTAACAACTCTGATTCTTACTTAAACAACTATGCTTTCATAGCTAGTAGTGAAAACCAGATTTCTGATAATCTCTCTTTTGAACTCAATGATCTTCAGCATTTTGATCCAACTGATTTAGAGGAAATGGACATACTACACCAACTTGCACTGCTTAGTGTTAGAACTAGCAAGTTTTACAAAAGAACAGGGAGAAAATTTCTAGGGTTACATGGGAATCTGAAAGTAGGGTTGGATAAATCAAAGATAAAATGCTACAAGTGTAATAGGTTAGGTCATTTTGCTAGAGAGTGTAGGAGTCAAACTAATGGACCAATCATCACACATCCAGCCCTAGCCATAGACCACAAAATAACCAAACCACTGTGCATTATTCTCAATATACCCCTGCTGCTCATGTAAACACTGCTCACTATGCACACCCTGCTCACTATGCACACCCTGCAACCCCTGTTCCTGTACACTATGTCCAAACCACTGTTCCTCAGATACAGTATGTCCAGGCCCCAGCTCCTCAGGTTCAGGTGCAACAAGTTGCACCTCAACAAGCTACACAAACAGCTGTTCAACCAGATCATCAAAGCTTTTTCACCCAAGGCTTTATTGATTGGAGTAGTTTACCTGAGGATATAGGTGATGAAAACTTAGCTCTATATGCTGAGAATGTTGTTTCTAGTGATGAATTTTGTTTTGCAGCATTAGAGTCAATTCCTGAAGGGCTTGAAACTGAAGAAGGAACATCCAGTGCAGAAACAGTGGATACAATTGCTGAAGCGGTGGTTACTGCTGTTGTTGGTGAACAACTATTGGAACAAAATTCAGAACCCCTGTTGAAACCACTGTCTGACCCCTGGTGTGCTGAAGAAGAGGAGAAGAAGCAAGATGAAAAAGAAGAGAAGAAGTCAGAGGAAAGTGAACATGTCTGTGATTATGCAATGATGGCTGCAACTAAGGTATCACCCCAGGTTCTTAAAAACCTTTGTTCACACAAATGCATCATAGCATTTGCAAACATCAAGGAGGTGAATGTAAACCTTAAAGATAAAGTGTTAAATGATGAAATACAACTTGAAAAATCTTTAAAAGAATTTAAAATCAAATTGTCAGAAAAGGAAAATGAGATTTGCAGCCTCAAACATGAGCATAGCATAACCAAGGACCAACTTCAGGCAATGTTAGAAAAATATCAGTCCTGTAAAAAGGAGTTGGAATCCATCCAAATCACTTGTGAAAAATGGGTGGAATCCTGCAAAGGTTATGAAGTTATGCTTGAAAAACATATTAAAAGCAATGTAAAATTTGGCATAGGGTTCAGAAAACATGACCAAGTTGAAAACACTACTGCAAATGAATCTGTTCAAACCACTGTTGAAATCATACCCACCAACAAGGATGGTCAAGAAGTTAAAATAACTGACAAAAGTGGCAAAAGTGGCAACAAAATCACTCTGGAAAGATCAGTGGAGTCCTCAACTTTTGAGAAGATTGAGAAATACTAATTCAAACCCACATGGTCTGATGAGTGTGACATCCTTGAAAATTTTAAACCCATGGATTTCACCACTGTGGATGGTGTCAAAGCTCCAAAGGCCAAGGTAATTCCTATGAAGGACATCCCAACAGTGGTTCAAAACTCTGTTGCAAAGGAGTCTGAAAAGAAGAAAAGAAAAGAAAAGATTAAAAACTTGTTTTGTGACTTTTGTGAAAAGAAAAATCATTTTACCAAAGATTGTTTCCATTTAAAAGCTTATGACATTAATAAAATAAGTATCATTGTGCCTTCAAAGAGCTGCACCATCTGTGGTAAAACTAACTGTGACACCTGTGTTACTTCAACCATCAAACAAATTCCAAACCAATGAAATATTGTATTTCATACTTGGGATTTGTAAAAATATGTGTATCGTTTGCACATATAAACTCTTGTTCGATTTCAAGCTTTAAATCGCTTTCTGGAGGGTTATACGCGCTCTGATGTGTAGATATAACCAGTTTAATGCAACGAACACTCCGAAATAGTGAAATAGGCTTAACATACCTTAAATAACCTTTACATAACTTAGAAATAAGTTTTGAAGGCTTTGGTATGGCAAAATCGAGTTAAATCGCTTACAGGGACTAAAGTTGACAAACTGCGAAAGTATGCCAATTTGAACTGTAACAGACATTCTGGAACATGACCATAAGTTAAACATACCATAAATATCCTTTACATAGCTTAGAAATAGGCTTTGAGGTATTCGGTGTGCTAAAATAAACTTTTGGGTCATTCAGGGACTAAAAGCGTCAAAAAGTGCACAAGTTTGCACTTTCGCGCATACCTTACATTCTTAATACATCCGGACATCGAAAAATTTATGTAAGCACTAAAACATTTTATTTTAGTGTTTGGCATAAGAAAAATCCATTCGTCGCGTCATTTGGATCGTTTTTTCGCGCTTATGCGCATTCCGTCGTAATTAAGCGAACATCGCGATCGTACGGCCAAACGAACCGACATCCGAGATATTTTTAAGCATATTTTAAGCTCCCTATACTTTAACTTCATTTTAGAGCTTTGAAATGGGGTTAACGGGGCTTAAACGTGTCAATAATGCATCGAAAACCAAGTTTGGAGCTGCAGGGGCCTGTTCTGCCATTTTTGAAACTTTCTGGTCTGCAAGGTCCTTGCGCACCTCAACATTATTAGTGTTACGGTGCGCAAGCAGTCCCCAGAACATCAGAAGCTTCCGAACAGCCTGTTTCCAGCTGTCGTGCACTCCCAAACCCCTTTCCACCTGTTGATTCCTTATAGTGGGTGGCCAATTAACCTACCACAACTTTCCAACAAGTGTACGCCTTAGATTCGATCACGGTTTCCAAGAAACGATCCTAACGGTTCGGGAAATCCTATAAATACCCACATCCCCCAACTTCAAAACCCACAAGAATCTGATCTTAGAAGCTCTAAGTTGAAACCATTGTTTCATACCTGAGCTACTCGGATCAAGATTAGCTTTCGGGGACCCTGGGTAAGTGTTCCTTCGTTCTTTTATGGCTTTTCGAGTCCGAAAGTCAAACTTTGTTTGACTTTCTGCGTTGACCAGTTTATGGTCAATGCGAAGTTCGTTTGAACTTCGCAACGTGATTGTAATCACGATGGTTATAGTCCCTTGTGACTATGCCTACTGATTACCACGTTGTCTAGGGTCGTAAGGGTAAGCGATCTAATAAATCGCTTATACCCGTTTGGTCGATCATTAGGATCCGACCAAACACATTAGGTGACCATAGTATATAGGGAATAACCTTTCGAGGTTATACCTTATGGTCGCTTCGTTAAGTAGTTGTATGATAAGTAGTTTATATGCCTTAGGTAAATTACCAAAATACCCTTTTCATGTGTAATTGGTAATTAAGCATATGTAACCTAAACTTTCGTCACTTAACTGATTATGTAACATAATTAAACATGTTAAGGCATATTCTACTTGTCATAGGACTAGTTAGGCGGTCCGAACGCGTTTTACGCGAACGACGCGTTAAAGTAGCATAAGCTACCTAAACGGGTCGTAATGGGTCGTAAGCACTTAGGTTAGGTTTCATTTAGTATGTAGGCTTTGTTAAACCATATGACATGAGTCTCCATACTCGTTTGGGTTACGAACCCTCATTCTATCTAATCCTCCGATTTAGATCCGGTTTATTAACATAGTTACCTATATTAGGTGCCGTTTGATATCCGTGATGTCTAGCATTGTTTGGTTGTTACTCAAGGACTACTGAGCAATCTCAAGTGAGTACATAGACCCCTCTTTTACTGTTTTTCAAACAATTTGGGGTGAAACACATGTGCCTACTTGTTACTTTCATGTTTTCCAGGTTTTCACATCATATACTTGCTATGTTCATTAGTACATTTATAGTACATGATTTCAATACATTTTATGCTATGTATGCCCATTGTGTGCATACTTAGTACATCACTTTACAATACATTTCATGCTATGTACGCCCATTGTGTGCGTACTTAGTACATTGTTTTACATTACATTTCATGCTATGTACGCCCATTATGTGCGTACTTAGTACATTGTTTTACATTACATTTTATGCTATGTATGCCCATTGTGTGCGTACTTAGTACATTGTCTTACATTACATTTTATGCTATGTATGCCCATTGTGTGTGTACTTAGTACATTGTCTTACATTACATTTTATGCTATGTATGCCCATTGTGTGCATACTTAGTACATTTGTTATTCATCACATGCCTACATTTTGATATTTATATAAACAATTCATGATTTACATTAAACATAGACATAGACATTAGACATGGTTTTCACATAAACATTTTACGTTGGTGGTTTGGTTTGAGTAAGTGATTTAAGTAACGAGGCGTGTGTAATATGATACAAGCATGGTGGATACGCCGCTGGTACTTCCTATATATAAGTGTTTGTATGGTATTACATATCGTAGCGATATTTGAATCATTTCAATTTAAGACATATAACATTTTATACAAATAACATACTTTTCACAAGACATTGTTTTACAAACAACTTATCTTATACAAACTCATTTTACATGGTTATTCATTTAATCATACATTATTCTCTTATTTATACATATCATCTAAACTTATTGTTTTTCAAATGATTTACAAAACAAATCAATTTACAAGGTTCATGACTAAACTTTATTAAACAACTCTTTCTAAACTTACAATTCATGAAACCTATTTTCACAAAACCTATGTATCTCACAGGCATTTTAATGCTGACGTACCTATTTTCACATGTGTTTTCAGGAGTTGATGCATAGGACTTATCGAGACATACTTAGGCGGGCCTGTGCCTTAGTGACTTAAAACGAGACAAGAACTAGTTAATTTATGTTATGTACTCTTTATTTTTTGTTTAAATACAATGTAACTCGCTTGTTTGATGAATAAAACGAAACTTTAATTTCCATGGTTGTGAAACATTAATTCTGTTACAACACTCCCCGACGTTTCCGCCACGTTTCGTTGATTTACGTGGTCGGGGTGTGACAGAAAAGATGGTATCAGAGCTAATGGTTATAGGGAATTAGGTTATTAGTAATACTTTGACCTAGTCTATAACCTTCCTAGGACCCTAACGCGAGTTTTCTTGCGTTTAGTCATAAAACAATACCGTCGCCTATCCTTAGGCGACGACCACAACAAGAACATAAATCTCAAAACCGCTTTGAAAACTAATCATCTGTTCTAGGATGATTGATTACTAGGTTTTGAACCCTCTGTTATAAGGTTTTGAACCCCTTTAAATTTTCAAAACTCTCGTCAAAGTTTTGGGTCCTAAATAGTGTGAACACGTCCAAACTGGAAGAGTGAATGCCTGTACCCTGAGTTTTCTGTCTAAGGCTAGAGTGTTCGTACAAATCCACATAATCGGACCAGTCACTCTTACCTGGGAACTCTTGGGGTGAGTGTCCACTTATAGGCGAGCATGTCTTCGCGATACATTATGAGGATCTATTTGCTTTGATTCAGCCTTTGTGTTGTTTGTTTGCTTCATGGTTCAAACAAATGACCATCACCCATGATTTTGGTCGGTAATTGTAACATCCTATTCTTACCCAATGCCATTTCATTTGTTTTCTCTCTTGTTTCCCCTTTTAGAATGCCTCCACGACTCGAAAATCCGGTATCTATTGAAGATCTGGCAGCTTTCATTACACAGCAAATAACTGCTGCAATCCCGAACATCGTTGCCCAATGTAACCAAGCCCTTAACAACAATAATGCCCCCTGCAGTTTCAAGACGTTCAACTCGGCTAAGCCATCAAATTTTTCTGGGTCTCAAGGAGCGACTGCACAATGGTTCGAGAGTCTAGAGAGCACCTTCAGGCATGTTCAATGCCCAAATGAGCGAAAGGTAGATTTCGCATATGGTGTCTTTGAGAAACGGGCTTTGACATGGTGGAATGGTGTGATGAGAGATAGAGGTGCCGATGTGGCACTGGCCCAAACGTGGGAAGAGCTTCGAGCTCTGATGATGAAGGAATTATGCCCTCGTCACGAGATCAGGGCCTTAGAAAGGGAATTCGACGATCTTAAGCAAGACAGCGGTGAACATCGAGCATACACTGATCGATATGAGGAGCTGAGCCTGTTGTGTCCTACCATGGTTACGCCTTTGGATAAGGCGATCGAAAAATACATTGATGGTCTCCCTGACTCAGTTCAGGACATTGTTACTGGTAGTAACCCCACTACGGTTAGGCAGGCCATCGAGCTAGCTGCAACCTTGACTGAATCTCAGATCAGGAAAGGCAAACTTTTTCAGAAAGGCGACAAGAAACAAGCAGCTAATGTTCGGGAGGAAACCAAGGAAAGCAAAACCGAACCTTCTAAGAAGCGTAAGGCTTCGCAGAATTGTGCAATTGCTGCTCAACCCAACCAAAACACCCGCAACCAACCAACTCAACCTCCTTCAAGGAAACCTTATGCCGGTACTGCACCGATATGCGACAAATGTAATGCACACCACTTAGCTCACCTACAGTGTCGTTTATGTGCATCATGTGGGCGACTCGGTCACCTGGAAAATGCTTGTCGATTTACCCCAAACCAAGGTGGTCCAAACCAACCTCAAGTAAATCCTGCTCAAGCTCGTTGTCCACCAGGTCCTTGCTTCAACTGTGGCGAGATGGGCCATTTCCGAAGAAATTGCCCAAAGATTGCTAATGCAAATCCAGCGCAGGGATGAGCATCGGACCAACTAGAAGACAATGTTGTTTAGAAATAATCAAGCCTTATGTATTATTTTCTTTTGTTGTCAAGGTCCATGAAACAGCTGTTGTTGTTTATAAATAAATCTTTTTATTTTACATTGCAATGTACAAATGTGATGGCATGTATAAACAACGTATCCCCTACAATACCGACAATGAAGGAGCCGTATTCCTTGAAGAACAGATTACCCCCCCCCCCAAAAAAAAATCTTTACATTTTGTAATCTCTTGCGATTTCCCACAAAAATCCTAAGTACCCGTTTCTTCCAAGGAAACGAAGTACAAGGCGCAAGTTACAACTCTGTACGAATACCCAAAGTACCACTATAAATTCTTAATAGGGTACCTAAGGGTATTTCCGTATATCCTAAAATTATTGTACCTTAATTCGAATATTGTGTTTTCTTGAAAACAAAATCGAACTTTTGGTAGATCATTCTATCTTTATAGATAGATTCTTGAAAATGATTAAAGTGCCAAATGAAATCCACGGATTGGATTCCTGGCGTGCTTTAAGTATCCGCGTCCAAAATTAACAAATCAAAGATCTAGATAAACAATTTTGTGGTTATATGACTATGTGTTTATGCATTTTGCGTTTTCTTTTATGCATTTTTGCCTTTTTATATACTCTGGATATTCATTATCCAAATCCTCATAGAATCTTTCTTATCTTCATATGAAGGATTCGTAGTAGGATATTCAAAAAGGTACTATCTTAAATCCTTAATGGACTTCTACGTTGTAGTTAAGTCCTTTGGATTATAAAGTACTATTCCAAAGTTTAAAGACATCCTCCGTCGATGTAGTTAAATATTCCTCTTGGGTAGTTTAGTTAAAGAGATCCTTCGTCGATCTAAGTTAAAGAGATTGGTTCGACAATCTAGTTAAATATATCATGCGTTGATATAGTTAAAGAGGCCCTCTGGTGGTCTAGTTAAAGAGATCCTACGTCGATCTAAGTTAAATAGATTGGTTCGACAATCTAGTTAAATATATCATGCGTTGATATAGTTAAATAGGCCCTCTGGTGGTCTAGTTAAAGAGATCCTACGTCGATCTAAGTTAAATAGATTGGTTCGGCAATCTAGTTAAAGATATCACGTGTTTGTGTAGTTAAATAGGCCCTCGGGTAGTCAAGTTCAAGAGATTGTTCGTTGATCTAATCCTTTGGTGACCTAGTTAAAGAGACTTTATTGCAGTCAAGTTAAATCACCACAGGATTATTCGTTTGATTTTTTCCCATACGCATTATGAAATGAATTGTGCGGACAGTGCAAGGAATTACGTAATTATGGAGGCCTACATAATTATGGAATTCAGTGCACAGAAACCACAGGAAGTTTTGTCATGTGTAAAGACCAACAGTGACAAGAGTAATGATACAGGAGAAGTCTTTGACTTTGACCGATGTCATTTTATCTTACACTTCCCAATCGTGAATTCAAGTTTCCTATGATAAGTATTCATGGGAAACGTTCTCATATCCATAGTTTGAAACTCCATGTTTTGCTGTTACAAGGACTTCACTTTGAGGGATTGACAATTTCTCTAAGAACCCTACCATGGCCCAGAGTTCTACTTAGGGTTCAAGGGGTTCATTCAAAGCGAAAACATCACCGTCGTCCTCACAAGTTTCTCCTAAAATTAAATTTCGGGACGAAATTTCCTAAAGTAAGGGAGACTGTGACACCTGTGTCATTTCAACCATCAAACAAATTCCAAACCAATGAAATATTGTATTTCATACTTGGGATTTGTAAAAATATGTGTATCGTTTGCACATATCAACTCTTGTTCGATTTCAAGCTTTAAATCGCTTTCTAGAGGGTTATACGCGCTCTGATGCAAAGATATAACCAGTTTAATGCAAAGAACACTCTGGAATAGTGAAATAGGCTTAAAATACCTTAAATAACCTTTACATAACTTAGAAATAAGTTTTGAAGGCTTTGGTATGGCAAAATCGAGTTAAATCGCTTACAGGGACTAAAGTTGACAAACTGCGAAAGTATGCCAATTTGAACTGTAACAGACATTCTGGAACATGACCATAAGTTAAACATACCATAAATATCCTTTACATAGCTTAGAAATAGGCTTTGAGGTGTTCGGTGTGCTAAAATAAACTTTTGGGTCATTCAGGGACTAAAAGCGTCAAAAAGTGCACAAGTTTGCACTTTCGCGCATACCTTACATTCTGAATACATCCGGACATCCAAAAATTTGTGTAAGCACTAAAACATTTTATTTTAGTGTTTGGCATAAGAAAAATCCATTCGTCGCGTCATTTGGATCGTTTTTCGCGCTTATGCGCATTCCGTCGTAATTAAGCGAACATCGCGATCGTACGGCCAAACGAACCGACATCCAAGATATTTTTAAGCATATTTTAAGCTCCCTATACTTTAACTTCATTTTAGAGCTTTGAAATGGGGTTAACGGGGCTTAAACGTGTCAATAATGCATCGAAAACCAAGTTTGGAGCTGCAGGGGCCTGTTCTGCCATTTTTGAAACTTTCTGGTCTGCAAGGTCCTTGCGCACCTCAACATTATTAGTGTTACGGTGCGCAAGCAGTCCCCAGAACATCAGAAGCTTCCGAACAGCCTGTTTCCAGCTGTCGTGCACTCCCAAACCCCTTTCCACCTGTTGATTCCTTATGGTGGGTGGCCAATTAACCTACCACAACTTTCCAACAAGTGTACGCCTTAGATTCGATCACGGTTTCCAAGAAACGATCCTAACGGTTTGGGAAATCCTATAAATACCCACATTCCCCAACTTCAAAACCCACAAGAATCTTATCTTAGAAGCTCTAAGTTGAAACCATGTGACACCTGTGTCACTTCAACCATCAAACAAATGCCAAACCAATGAAATATTGTATTTCATACTTGGGATTTGTAAAAATATGTGTATCGTTTGCACATATCAACTCTTGTTCGATTTCAAGCTTTAAATCGCTTTCTAGAGGGTTATACGCGCTCTGATGCGTAGATATAACCAATTTAATGCAACGAACACTCTGTAATAGTGAAATAGGCTTAACATACCTTAAATAACCTTTACATAACTTAGAAATAAGTTTTGAAGGCTTTGGTATGGCAAAATCGAGTTAAATCGCTTACAGGGACTAAAGTTGACAAACTGCGAAAGTATGCCAATTTGAACTGTAACAGACATTCCAGAACATGACCATAAGTTAAACATACCATAAATATCCTTTACATAGCTTAGAAATAGGCTTTGAGGTGTTCGGTGTGCTAAAATAAACTTTTGGGTCATTCAGGGACTAAAAGCGTCAAAAAGTGCACAAGTTTGCACTTTCGCGCATACCTTACATTCTGAATACATCCGAACATCAAAAAATTTATGTAAGCACTAAAACATTTTATTTTAGTGTTTGGCATAAGAAAAATCCATTCGTCGCGTCATTTGGATCGTTTTTCGCGCTTATGCGCATTCCGTCGTAATTAAGCGAACATCGGGATCGTACGGCCAAACGAACCGACATCCGAGATATTTTTAAGCATATTTTAAGCTCCCTATACTTTAACTTCATTTTAGAGCTTTGAAATGGGGTTAACGGGGCTTAAACGTGTCAATAATGCATTGAAAACCAAGTTTGGAGCTGCAGGGGCCTGTTCTGCCATTTTTGAAACTTTCTGGTCTGCAAGGTCCTTGCGCACCTCAACATTATTAGTGTTACGGTGCGCAAGCAGTCCCCAGAACATCAGAAGCTTCCGAACAGCCTGTTTCCAGCTGTCGTGCACTCCCAAGCCCCTTTCCACCTGTTGATTCCTTATGGTGGGTGGCCAATTAACCTACCACAACTTTCCAACAAGTGTACGCCTTAGATTCGATCACGGTTTCCAAGAAACGATCCTAACGGTTCGGGAAATCCTATAAATACCCACATCCCCCAACTTCAAAACCCACAAGAATCTGATCTTAGAAGCTCTAAGTTGAAACCATTGTTTCATACCTGAGCTACTCGGATCAAGATTAGCTTTCGGGGACCCTGGGTAAGTGTTCCTTCGTTCTTTTATTGCTTTTCGAGTCCGAAAGTCAAACTTTGTTTGACTTTCTGCGTTGACCAGTTTATGGTCAATGCGAAGTTCGTTTGAACTTCGCAACGTGATTGTAATCACGATGGTTATAGTCCCTTGTGACTATGCCTACTGATTACAACGTTGTCTAGGGTCGTAAGGGTAAGCGATCTAATAAATCGCTAATACCTTCGAACCCGACCCATTTGGTCGATCATTAGGATCCGACCAAACACATTAGGTGACCATAGTATATAGGGAATAACCTTTCGAGGTTATACCTTATGGTCGCTTCGTTAAGTAGTTGTATGATAAGTAGTTTATATGCCTTAGGTAAATTACAAAAATACCCTTTTCATGTGTAATTGGTAATTAAGCATATGTAACCTAAACTTTCATCACTTAACTGATTATGTAACATAATTAAACATGTTAAGGCATATTCTACTTGTCATAGGACTAGTTAGGCGGTCCGAACGCGTTTTACGCGAACGACGCGTTAAAGTAGCATAAGCTACCTAAACGGGTCGTAATGGGTCGTAAGCACTTAGGTTAGGTTTCATTTAGTATGTAGGCTTTGTTAAACCATATGACACGAGTCTCCATACTCGTTTAGGTTACGAACCCTCATTCTATCTAATCCTCCGATTTAGGTCCGGTTTATTAACATAGTTACCTATATTAGGTGCCGTTTGATATCCGTGATCTCTAGCATTGTTTGGTTGTTACTCAAGGACTACTGAGCAATCTCAAGTGAGTACATAGACCCCTCTTTTACTGTTTTTCAAACATTTTGGGGTGAAACACATGTGCCTACTTGTTACTTTCATGTTTTCCAGGTTTTCACATCATATACTTGCTATGTTCATTAGTACATTTATAGTACATGATTTCAATACATTTTATGCTATGTATGCCCATTGTGTGCATACTTAGTACATCACTTTACAATACATTTCATGCTATGTACGCCCATTGTGTGCGTACTTAGTACATTGTTTTACATTACATTTCATGCTATGTACGCCCATTGTGTGCGTACTTAGTACATTGTTTTACATTACATTTTATGCTATGTATACCTATTGTGTGCGTACTTAGTACATTGTCTTACATTACATTTTATGCTATGTATGCCCATTGTGTGCGTACTTAGTACATTGTCTTACATTTCATTTTATGCTATGTATGCCCATTGTGTGCATACTTAGTACATTTGTTATTCATCACATGCTTACATTTTGATATTGATATACACAATTCATGATTTACATTAGACATAGACATTAGATATGGTTTTCACATAAACATTTTACGTTGGTGGTTTGGTTTGAGTAAGTGATTTAAGTAACGAGGCGTGTGTAATATGATACAAGCATGGTGGATACGCCGCTGGTACTTCCTATATATAAGTGTTTGTATGGTATTACATATCGTAGCGTTATTTGAATCATTTCAATTTAAGACATATAACATTTTATACAAATAACATACTTTTCACAAGACATTGTTTTACAAACAACTTATCTTATACAAACTCATTTTACATGGTTATTTATTTAATCATACATTATTCTCTTATTTATACATATCATCTAAACTTATTGTTTTTCAAATGAGTTACAAAACAAATCAATTTACAAGGTTCATGACTAAACTTTATTAAACAACTCTTTCTAAACTTACAAGTCATGAAACCTATTTTCACAAAACCTATGTATCTCACAGGCATTTTTATGTTGACGTACCTATTTTCACATGTGTTTTCAGGAGTTGATGCATAGGACTTATCGAGACATACTTAGGCGGGCATGTGCCTTAGTGACTTAAAATGGGACAAGAACTAGTTAATTTATGTTATGTACTCTTTATTTCTTGTTTAAAGACAATGTAACTCGCTTGTTTGATGAATAAAACGAAACTTTAATTTCCATGGTTGTGAAACATTAATTCTGTTACAACACTCCCCGACGTTTCCGCCACGTTTCGTTGATTTACGTGGTCGGGGTGTGACACTAACCATCTCACTCAGGAGTGTGTGTATCTTAAAACCTTTGATGTAAAAAAGAATGAGTACACTTCAAAACACTCATGAGTTCGTCAAGTTCACAAGTCAAGAAACAACCATCATTTGTGCCTGTCCAAACAGCTGTTACAAAATAGCCGAACCAAAACACTGTTAAAATAGAGGTTCAAGTGACAGATGCACCCCCTGCTAACCAATACCAAAGAGGTAAAGGTCAATCTCTATACCAAAGGGTCCCACATGTTTATGAGGTTTACAAAAAGCCTTCTAAACCAAAAGTGAACAGGCATCCATTTGGATATCAACAACTGATAGGAAATGGTCCCCAACAGTGGATAGAGAAAAATGTTCGAAAAACTGTCCATCTTCCTAAACTTCACATAGACACTGTTGAGACCCCATCCAAAGCCTTATTGGCTTTGGAGACCCTCCTGCACTAATTATTTACTTGATGTGCCGGGAGCTTCTGCATGCTTAGATAGTCTTTGGTATGTAGATAGTGGAGGCTCCAGGCACATGACTGGATGTAGAGCCCTACTCAAAGAATTCAAAACTCATGGAGGGGGTGATATATCTTTTGGTAATAATAGTAAAGGGAAGGTGATGGGTTCTAGTACAGTAGTCTGGAAATGTTAAGTTTTGAAAATGTCAATCTGATTGACAATCTAAAATTCAACCTCCTTAGTGTCTCACAAATGAGTGACAAAGGTTATGGGTCATTCTTTACTAAGGAGTGTTGTAGGATTGTTGGGCCAGAAATGGTTAAAAAGCAAGAAATAATAAAAAATGAAAAAACCCAACTTGTTGCTCAAAGGAGTGGCAATGTTTATGTAGTTGATTTGTCAAAAGAGAGTCCTAGGACTGATGCCTGTCTGTTCTCAGCTGCCTCTAACAAAGAGACAGAACTATGGCACAGAATATTGGGGCACACAAATCTCAAAACAATCACTGCTTTGTCAAAACAGGGCCTTGTAAGAGGTCTTCCACAAAAATTGTTCACCTGTCCTGAGCATTGTGTTTCCTGTTTAAAAGGAAAACAACATAAAAGCTCATTTAACTCCATTGAAAAGTCCAAAACAACCAAGTGTTTGCAAATGCTGCACATGGATCTGTTTGGCCCAGTAAAAGTCATGAGTCTTAAAAAGAAAAGATATTGTTTGGTAATTGTAGATGATTTTTCTAGGTTTACATGGACTTATTTCTTACATTCTAAAGATGAGACTGCAGGAGACTGCAGGCATTCTGCAAGACTTTGTCAAACAGGTTGAAAAGCAGTTTGACTTGCCAGTAAAAGTCTTTAGGAGTGACAATGGCACAGAATTCAGAAATAGGGATTTGGATGAGTTTTGTGTGTCAAAAGGAATTATAAGGCAGTACAGCATTCCAAGGACACTAGAACAAAATGGGGTTGTTGAGAGAAAGAACAGGACACTGATTGAGGCTGCCAGAACCATGCTTGCTGATTCAGGTTTGCCATTAACTTTCTGGGCAGAGGCAGTAAACACTGCTTGCTATATCCATAACAGAGTTTTGATAAACCCCATGCATCAAAAGACTGCCTATGAAATTCTGTAGAAAATCAAACCACTGATCTGATACCTCAAAGTCTTTCGCTGCCCAAGCTTCATTTTAAACTTAAAAGATTCGATTTTAAAGTTTGCAGCCAAAATAGACCGTGCTTATCATTTGGGATACTCAACCACTGCTAAGGCATACAAAGTGTTTAACACTAGTGTGAAATATGTGCTTGTGTAATCATTGTATGATCTTTGAAAAATCCAATATTAATAAAACAATATATTTTGATCCCAATGTTTGTTATTTATGTTTGACATTTTACGCGTTTTGATTTTTGATCGATTTTGAACTCTATATTGCTTTCTGGAAAGTTATACGCAAACTGGTGCGTAAACGTAATCAGTTTAACACGAAAAACACTCTGGAACATCAACATAAGCTTAACATACCTTAAATAACCTTCACATAACTTAGAAATAAGTTTTGAAGGCTTTGGTATGGCAAAAACAAGTTTATTCGCTCATAGGGACTATTTGAGTCAACTTGCAAAAGTCTACCGTTTCGTAAGGCAACGTACAGTCCGAAACTTGATCATAAGCTAAACATACCATAAATAACCTAAACATAGCTTAGAAATAAGCTTTGAGTGGTTCGGTGTGCGAAAATATGCTTATTTGATCTTACAGGGACTAAAAGTGTAAAAAACGACGTAAGTTTGCATTTTCGCGCATATCTTACGTTCTGACCACATCTGGACATCCAAAATTTTTGTACACACTAAAATATTTTTATTTTAGTGATCGGCATGCAAAAATATCATTCGTCTCTAAATTTGGACCGTTTTCGCGTTCGTTTGAGTTTCGTCGTAATTTGACGAATAACGCGACCGTAAGACCAAACGAGCCGACATCCGAGAGTTTTCCGAGTACATTTTGAGTCCTCTAAACTTTAATGACCTTGTAGATCCTTGAAAATGGCTTAACGGGGGTCAAAAGTGCCTAAAATGAACTTAATAAAGTGCAGGGACCATTTTTGTTGAATCTGCCAAACTTGTCCACACGGGCCGCGTAAGCCCAGCCCCTATGCTTACGCGGGCTTCGATAATATGCCCAGCGATAGAAAGTGTGTTTTCAGTTGTTCTTTGATCTTTGAGGGCCTTTCTTGCAATTCCTTTGTGTGATCACCAAGTTAGCACTTCTCCAAGTAATCTTAGCTGGCCCATAACACTTGTATGGCTAGGATTTGATGCTTGGGGACTACACAAACACTTTGAATGATCTTGTGATCCCATGATCACTATAAATAGCCAACTCCATTCATTTGAATCCTTGCTCATTTCCTCTCAATCTCTTCTCTAATCTGATTTGGAGCTTCCACAAGTGTTGGGAACTTCCTCTTTGGTTTTCTTATTTTCTTTCTTCAAGCATTGGACTCTTGTGAGTATTCTTTCATGCTTGTTCTTTATGTTAGTGCAGAAAGTCAAACAGTTTGGCCAACAGTTTGACTTTCGGTTTTGACCATCTATTGGTCAAGTCAAAGTTCAATTGAACTTTGCAACGTGATTGTAATCATGATGGTTATAATCCTTAGTGATTATACCTACTGATTACCACGTTAACTAGGTATAGTGACGAGTCAAAGTTTCGGTCAAAATGCGTTTTAGCACGCATTTTGCAACGGAACTACTCTTGGGTATCAAAACACTTTTTTTTGATACCAAATCAGTTTTATAAGTTAGTTAAACATGTTTTGACATGTTTAACTCGTCACTATTAGTTTAGTGCTTGTTTAGGGTCGTAAGTTAAGCGGACTAGACAACCGCTTAGACTTTCGAACCCGACCCGTTTGGTCGGTCTTTAGGATCCGACCAAGCATGTTTAGTGATCATAGTTGCATAGGGAATAACCTCTGAGGTTATACCTTATGATCACATAGGATTGGTTAGCTATTCGTTAAGTAGTGTACATGCCCATAGGAAATGACCAAAATGCCCTTTTGAAACATAAAACCATATTGTCCATATGTGAACATATTTTTGACATCTAATCTGATTTAGTAACATGTTAGGGTATAATTGGGCATGTAAGACTTGACATAGCTTATAGATAACCATCCGACCATAGTTTTGCGCAACCGACACGTTATAGTAGCTTGAACTACCATAACGGGTCGAAACGGGTCAAGAGCACTTAGGTAGACTTTCAAATCAGAATGTTAGCTCTATTAAATCATACCATATGAGTTCAAATACTCATTTGATTTATAGATCATTCTATCCAATCTCCCGATTTAGGATCGAATTATTAACATAGTTACCTATATTAGGTGCCTTGTTGATTCCGTGATACTTGGAGCTTAAATTGGTCTTATTCCTAAGACTAATAAGCAATCCCAAGTGAGTACATAGTTCCCCTCTTTTACCGTTTTCAAATACTTTGGGGTGATACACATGTGCACACTTGTTACTTTCATGCTTTCATTGCTTTTATGACATAAACATGCTAGTTTCACCTAGTACACATATAGTACATGCTTTCAAATATGTTTACTTAGCATGTTAGCACTTTGATTTCATAAACATTTTTGCTATGTATGTTTACTCAACATGCTAGCACATTGATTTCATGAACATTTCTACTATGTATGTTTACTTAGCATACTTAGTACATGGTTTTCACATGCTACATTGGTTATGACATTTGGTATGTTTAATCGGAACAATAATACATTCATTAACATTAGCTACGCCGCTCGGTAGTATGTAATGGTACCATAGGACTTGACAACTCCCGTTTCCGACTTCCAAGGTTTGTTTGGAAGTTGGGAATGACAGAATCCGATATACATAACTTAGATAAACCTTTAATTTGTTTAAAGGTTTGTCGCCACAGTCGCAAGGCTTAACTGTATGCGAATAAACAATACTGCATAAATGTTTGTAATCATAAAGCATTGTTTTCTGCAAAAACATAACATTTGATTTAAACTTGGGTTTATTCAAAAGCATTGTTTTGTACATTTTCCTACGGGGTTGAGTAACTACTAGTTATTCACCGTACATAACATTGATTATCACATTAACATTTTCACGTAGTTAACTAGATACTTTCTACTTGCTATGCATTACATTTGTTTATACATGATACATTTCACACATGACATTGTACATGGTTTATACATAAACATTTTAACATTAAACAAGACATTTTGGTTGGTTATTGATAAGTGACTTATGTAACGGGGCTATGTGTTATATGATAAAATCATGGTGGATACGCCGCTGGTACTTCCTATATATAAGTGCTTTTATTGTATTATACATTGTTGCGTTATCTAAGCCACTTGACAAAGACATGAAACATTTTTCACAAGGACACGACATTATTATACAAAGTACATATTTTATACAAATTCACTTTTACTGGGTTATTTATTTAACCATGCATATTCCTTTGTTATCATTTGTTTTTCATATCGATTTTCACATGATTTTATAACGATAAACATTTTACAAGATTCATGACTACTTTTGTTAAACACTTCTTTAAACTACAAGTCATGAATCTTGCATAAACAAAACCTATGTATCTCACAGGCATTTTTATGCTGACGTACCTATTTTCGCATGTGTTTCAGGTGCTAATGCGTGATGATGCTTGTGCTACACTTAGGCGGACTTGGGCCTTAGTGACTTAAAAGACAATTATTATGTTATGTTTTATTTAAATTCCAAGACAATGTAAACTTTAATTCTAATAATACAAAACTTTAATTACCATGGTTGTTGAAACAATAATTATGTTGCATCACTCCCCGGCGTTTCCGTCGCGGTTTGTTGTTTTACGCGGTCGGGGTGTGATAACTAGGACTAAGACAGTGGTAGACACTTTGAATGTAAAGTTCAATGAACTTTCTTTAATGAAAATCCCTGCAAATCCTACTGAGTTATTTGATCTTGATAAATTCACCTTTGAAAATGTTTCTGTCAAGACTAAAAGTGCAGGTCCATCTCAACCTCCTCCATCAGACAATGGATATGAAGTGATCATTCCATAACATAAGTTCACATCCATTGCCAGAGCAGCAAATGTTCAAAACAGCTGTCAAAGCTCAACCATTGCTATATCAACAGTTGTTGACCAAAGTAGTCCTCAAACCTCTGCTTCCACATCCTCAAATACTGTTGATAAAAATCTTCAAACAGTGGATAAAAATCAACATGTTTCCACACCACTTCCTCCTATCCCTCCACCTCCATTTCAAGACACTGTTGGATCATCAAAGTCACCAGCAGTTGTTAGCTCAGATGATTCACATCTGCAGCCCTCACCCTTAAATGCCATTGTTCCATACAAAGGAGGTTTGATCTTCTTGAAGTCTCATCCACCTGACCAAATCATTGGCAACATCAGTGAAGGGGTGCTCACCAGAAGTCAATACCAAAACATCTGTCTTTTTGCTGGTTTTCTATCACTTCATCAACCTGTCAAGTACCAAGAGGCACTGAAAGACAATAGTTGGGTGGAAGCCATGCAAGAAGAGCTCCAACAGTTTAAAAGACAACAAATATGGGAGCTTGTACCACTGCCAGAGGGTGTAAGTCCTATTGGCACAAAGTGGGTCTTCAAAAATAAAACTAATGAAAGGGGCATTGTTGTCAAGAATAAAGCAAGGCTTGTGGTTCAAGGTTTCAGATAGGAAGAGGGCATTGACTATGACGAAACTTTTACCCCTGTAGCAAGATTGGAAGCTATCCGACTGTTCCTACCCTTTGCCGTCAACCACAACATAAAGGCGTTTCAAATGGATATCAAATGTGCATTCCTCTATGGTAAGATTCAAGAAGAGGTATATGTTTGTCAACCTCCTGGTTTTGAGGATCCATTTAATCCAAATCATGTCTACAAGCTAAATAAAGCTTTGTATGGCCTGAAACAAGCACCTAGAGCCTGGTATGAAACTCTTTCCACTTTTCTTCTCTCTATTGGTTTCACAAGAGGCAAAATTGACAAAACACTGTTTTTAAAATGGAGAGGGAAAGACTTTATGATTGTCCAGATTTATGTGGATGACATCATTTTTGGAAGCACATGTTCAAAAATGTGTGAAGAGTTCAGAAAACTCATGACAGCTGAGTTTGAGATGAGTGCAATGGGTGAACTACAGTGCTTTCTTGGTCTCCAAGTAAAGCAACTGCAAAATGGTACTTTCATTCATCAAGGCAAATATGCAAAAGAACTTTTAAATAAATTTGACATGAATGATTGCAAACCATGTAGTATACCCATAGCAACCACCAAAATAGTCATGTCTGATGAGAAGGATGATTTGGCTGATCAAACTCTTTATAGAAGCATGATTGGGTCTTTATTGTACCTAACTGCATCTAGGCCAGATATCATGTTCGCAACATGTGTTTGTGCAAGATCCCAATCAGTCCCTAGAAAGTCAAATCTTATTGCTGTAAAAAGGATATTCAGATACTTAAAAGGTACTCCCACACTTGGTATCTGGTATCCAGCTGATGGAAATATCAAGCTTTCAGGTTTCTCAGACAGTGACTTTGCTGGATGCAACACAACAAGGAAGTCCACTTCAGGAGGGTGCCAATTCCTAGGCAATTTCTTAGTGTCTTTGCAAAGTAAACAGCTAGCAGCTGTTTCAACATCCACTGCTGAGGCAGAGTATATAGCTACTGCAAGCTGTACAACCCAACTGTTATGGCTTCAAAATCAACTGCTGGATTTTGGTATCACTGCTTTGAAAACACCACTCATGTTGGATAGTCAAGCAGCAGAAAATATCATCAAAAATCCAGTTTCACATTCAACCACCAAGCACATTGACATCAGACATCATTTTGTGAGGGATTGCTATGAAAAAGGTTTGATTTATCTGCACCATGTTCCAACTAAAGATCAGCTGGCAGATGTGCTTACAAAGGCTTTAGACACATCCACCTTTGAAAGCTTAATCTCTTGGATTGGCATGCTAAACATGGAATAACAGGAAAAATCATGTTTTTCTATGAATAAAAAGCATTAAAATGTTTTCAGAAAATCAAAAATTCATCCTTAAAAATAGTTAAAAATGAAAATTTTCATTAAATCCTTAAATGTCTGTCATAACCACTATTTTGGTTCAAACATCTGATCTGTTGATATCATCCACTGCTGAAAGTCAACCTCTGTTCCTTCATTTTCATTGTTAATCACTGTTATCAAACCTCAGTGTTTTAACCCACTGATGGCTATCCACTGGTAGTTAAAAGTCAGCCACTGTTTTCATTTTCACCACTGGTATTGATCATCAGTGGTTTCCTAAACAACTGTCATCCATTATTCATCAGAGGTTGTCACGTGGACAGTACTTAGTCGTCAAATCTTTGTAACCGCTGCCACGTCAGCATTCACTTTTTCCCTTATAAAACCCTGATCAAAACCCCAAACAGGGTTTTCACTGTCGAATCGAATTCAAAATTCCTTTCAAAAGCAGTTTCCATCAAAATCCGTTGAATCATTCATCCTCTTCTTCCTCTCGCAACTACCTTCGATTCACCATGACTCTTTCACTCAAAAATCCTCATAATTATCTGTGTACCCTTGAGAAAACAAGTCAAAACACAACTTTTCACTCTGTTATTGATTCCCATTCTTCTTCAAAGTACAAAACTTTGTTGACTTGCAACCTACCAATTTATCAAGAAACCCTACGAGATCTGGAAAAATGCACAAGTTCAAGTTCAGGACAAAAAGCCCTGGGCTATTACATCTGAAGTAGGCAAAATTCTTGTTTCCATCACTCCACAAACAATCTCTGAGGTTTTTTAGATGAACGACCACACAGGTAGTGATGTGCGCAAAATGCAACATATAAATTACATCAAATGTGGCATAAAACTAACCCTTTTTTAGTACTAATGTTGGAAAAAGTGTGTTTTTGTCTTCCTTTTATATTTTCAGGGTTAAATGAGCTCAAATGAACAAAAGAAGCAAAAAGGCAGCTAAATCTAACACAGATACAAGAAAAGGAACAAACGTGGCATGCCCGACCCCCCGACAGCATCTTCCCAAGCAAAAACAAGAAGACAGAAGGCTGAACACGCCCCGTGCTCAATGAGCATGGCGGCGTGCCCAAATGTCTGCAGAAAAGACAAAGCTGTAGAAGCTTCTATCACCCACCACGGGGGCGTGCCCACCGGACACGGTGCCGTGGTCAACTCTAAGATTCGCAGAATCTGGGGAAATCTTGATAGTACAGATACGCTTCTGCACACGGGGTCGTGCCCAGCGGACACGGGGGCGTGGTCAACTAATGCAGACAAACTGCAATTAATGAAGAAAGAGAAGGAGGGTGGACACGGGGTCGTGCCCAATGGACACGGGGCCGTGCCTGAGCTTCTGTTCAGCCTATAAATAGGGGTGCTTGGCTCATTTGCAAACCATCCCTTGGCAAACCACCTCTCTCACACTTCACCCACCACCCACCACCATCACCATCACCATCACAACACCATCATCCACCACCATCATCCATCATCCATCATAGAGTGTGTGAGTAGTCTCGGGATCCAAGATTGATCGTAAGAGTTCTTGACAATCAAAGGCCATGTTTGCCTAAGTCTCTTACATCACTTGGTGAAGACAAGTGTCTAGTGTAATACTTTTTATTTTTAATCTTTTCGTACTTTTTATTTGGTAATGTATTAATGACTTTAATAACTAGTTTCTTATGTTAAAGGTGATTCTTCCTTATCGTTTATCCGTGGTGTCTTGGCATTATTTTACTGTCTATATAAAATAAAAGATTTTCACCATTCATATCTCCACGGTCTATATGGAGATATGTTGGCTACCTGGTCGGGGGTTAAGTTTTGTTTGTTAAAAAAAAAAAACACCCTAAAATAGGGTGAAGTTGATAGAAATCGAGCAATTTTGAATGCTTAAATGTTAAAATTTCGTTGATAAGCTCGATTGCGCTTTAGTCGCCTTTTTAAGGCGTTTGTATGTATAGTTGTTTTATTTTCTTGCTAGTTAAACGCTACTACCGAGTTTTAACAATTTTCGCCACTTTATATGTCCACTTCCATACCCTTCGCCCAAGCCTAACGTTATAACCCGTAAAGACCTCTTGATTTACACTTGTTTGCATGTTAGTTGGTGGAGACGAGATCTTATGACAAGCTTATGATATTGCACATTTCATTGACTAGGCATTGAGTGTTTACACATACACATTTTATGTGTGTTTCATAAAAAAAACCGAGTGTGTGAACATTGTGAGTCGTGTGAAGATTAACATGTGAGTCAATTAAATGTGAAGTCACGGCTTTTTGGTTGTCGCTTTTTAATTGCATATGCTTGTTGGGTTTTGAGTCTTTTGATGTTGTCTTTCGACAAACCGGCTAACCGTTTATAGTAGTTTTAAATAAAATAGTGTGTAAATTATCGTTCTTGTTTGTTTATGTCTTTTATTGCTTTTTAGTTTAGCTTGCTTGAGGACAAGCAAGGTTCAAGTGTGGGGAGATTTGATATTCGTTAATTTACACATATTTTAGTCCCCCGTTTTACCCCTATTTTATGCGTTTTTGGCCGTAAAACCGTCATTCGGATACTTAATTATCTACATTTTTGTTTACAGGCCTAAAACAGCATACCAGACAAGATGATAGCGAAAACGAGGACTTTCCGAACAAAACGACGAAGCTGCGGACATTCTGTTAAGGAAACTGACCTGGGCCTGTGGAACGGTCGTGCGACCTGATGCACGACCGTGCATCTCCGACAAATGCTGAGTAACCCGGCATTGAACGAGGGTGCGACTAGGCGTGCAAGGCATTTAAGGTCAGCTCGGTGATGCACGGACGTGCCATCTGAAGAACGACCGTGCGTCTACAATGATCCAGCCTGATCTCGGTGATGAACGCCCGGCCCAGCAGCTCGTGCAACAAGAACCCGGAACTGAACGACCGTTCCATCTGAAGAACGGTCGTGCGATATCGTATCTGGTCAAAGATCTGATGACGTATGCAGTATGGTGCCCCATCCCTAATAATTGCTTAAAGTTCACGGTCGTGCCATCTGAAGAACGACCGTGCGACAGCGAAAAAATATAAAAACAGAACAGAAACATTCTGTTCGACATTCTGGATTTTTGGGAGCTTCACAGGCGAATTAACAGGCTCCGGAGGCTATGCTTTTGACCCAGATTCAAGCCACATTGTGCCGTTTAGCTCCATTACTACCTGGATCCTTAGTCTAGTACTTGTTTATGGTTTGGTTTTCTAATATTTCCATGTTTTTGTTAATCTTTCAAGTACTTAGATTAATGTTTATGTATTATTGTAGCCTTTGGGCAAAAACACAAACAATCCCTTGCTAGATTATAGCCATTAGTGTGTTAAGCTTTGTTTGTAATGACACTTGAAGTATTTTCTATGTTAATCTTTGATGATTAATTTGCAACCTTGTTATTGATATTGAATTCTTGACTATAAGTAATTATGTTGGATGATTGATGCTTGGTTAGTTAAGATAGTTGAAAAATGAAGCTTAATTAATCTTGTATTAGTAAACTTTGAATTTGGTTAACTAGTTTAACTTGGTTTAAATGTATGCATCATGATACTAGAAATGGTTAGTGATTTAATAAATGTAATTATTGTTAATCAAGAGAGCTTGCCGTCACGTAAGGGCCTTAACGGGTTAGATGGTGTCGTTATAAATTCTTGCCATGATTTATTAGCTTAGTTAGTAGTTTAGGCCAAAATTGCTATCTTAGTGAATTATTGTGCAAGATTTGTAAAATGAACTCGGTTGTGATTTAATCTAGTTTATGCTTGTCTCGGTGGTTGCATTGTGTTTATCGGTGTCTCTTTCCTTGATTAAGTGCGGTTAGAAAACTCCTAACGGATTACTAGCTTATTTTTAAGAGATTTTCATAGACATTTATCAATTGCACTTTAAAGAACAATTTTAGGTGGTTAAAGTGTGTGTATCGTTTTAACTTTCCGAATGATTGTCATGTTAGGATTCCCGAAAGGGATACTAATTGTCTTAAATTGGAAAATTGACCGAATGCTTCTAGTGCCAAAACCGACTTAGTTGACATGCTGTGGTTGTGTATTTAGCAAGGCTTTTTATCTGTTTTCTATTATGTTTTTATTATGTATTTGTTTATGCTTACTTTAGTTTAGTTAAAATCAAACAAACCTATGCTTTTACCGGTAGTTTAGTGACAAAGGTCTAGTATTTTTTTCTCCGCCCATTTCCTTGGATCGATACTTGGTTCTTACCGATACTTTATTACATATGTGACGGGGTACACTTGCCTCTTTCGTGTGTGTTTTGATGTAAAAGTAATAATCACTTTTATAAATTTAAAACCAAATCGTGTGTAAATTCATTTCAAAATTATGTATATATACGCACACGTCATATAATATCGTGTTTTATAAATTTAAAACTTGACTAACGTGAAAAAAGGGCTAAAAATATACTTAAATATATATCACACCACACGCACGCCAGGTAGTAATTCTTTCCCTAAACATGAGTACCAGACTGATCTGGCCGAAAGGGGGTATGAGGGACAAATGGATAAAGCAACTTTGCAAAAAGGGAATTTCCCACCTCCCATGAAATTTTTATTTCATACCCTGCTCATGCGTGTTTCAAATAAAACTACAGCTTTCAATGAAATCCCATTAAACATCCAATACTTGGGATATGCTATTATGGCAGAAGCTGATTTTAATTATTCTCAAAAAAAATTTCAATGACATGGTTAAAAATGTCAATAATATAAAAGACAAAAAGAAACCATTTTTGTTGTTTCCTAGATTTTTGAGTTTTTATTTACAAAAGAAGATACCTGAGGATAGTGCACAAGTGCTCATCCAAGGTGCTCCATGTCAAATAAATAGTCTGTCTTCTGAAACCTTTACAAGGATGTCAGAGTCAAAGGATTTGAAAACACAAACAGAGGAACCTAAGCAAATTTTAGATGAGTCCACATCTGCTCCTCAGGTTTCTGCTATTGAGCCCACTGCTCATGCTGATCACAGCAACACAACCACTGCTGTGAAACCCCCACCAAAACCTACCAAAAAGAAAATTACCAAAAAGCCCACCAACCCATCCAAAAAGGAACTTCTGAAAGATAAGATACCAGAAGTACATCCTGTGACAACACAAAAGTCACCTATAACCACTGCTGCTACTTCCTCACAGCAGATGGTAGAAAGATCTCAACCTGAGCCTAAAACTCCTCCTGCATCCTCACAAAAGGATCAGGTTGTATACACAGGGACACCACATTATGAAGCTCTGGATCCACTCGAATCCATCTTCCACAGCCCTGCTCCCGGGACAAATTCTCTTTCAACACCTATCCTCACTTCACAAATTCCACCATCTTTTCTACCCCTGTTGAATGCATTGCATATGGATCAAACACAAATCAGTTCTTCTCCACCACCTATCACTGAGAATATACTCCAACAAGTGACTGAGTTTGATTCCTCTATTCTTGCTAACCCATCAACAGCTGAGGAGGTTACACTGCAGGAGTTAGAAGTAATTCCTGTCAGTAGTTCAAATGGAGCAGCTACTACAGGTATTGAATCCACTGATTTATACCTGGACAGTAGTTTCATCAGTAAGTCTCCCTTGAAGGCAACCATTTCTGATGCTATCAAAATTACCACTGGTGTGTTTAAATTACCCACTGGTGTGTTAAACAAGATAGTTAATGAAAAGGGAAGTCCCTAGTACCAAGAACAAGGGGCATCAGTGGATGAACCAGTAGAAACTTCTTCTGATCCAACTGCTGATACAACCACTGCTAGTGGGAAATCAGATGATCCCATTAACTTGGGTTATGGTTTAAAATACATAGAATTAACGGAGAGAGTAGATAAAATTGAAACATCTGTTGCAGATATCAAAAATATGCTGCAACAGTTGTTACAATCTTAAAAAGCTCAATCCACTGTTGCAACATCTGCTCCATCCCCCACTAAGCTACGGCACTTGTTTCAACCTATGCTTCATCAACAAAGGCGATATGCTGATCAACAGCATGAAATTCAGCTTCAGATGTTCAGAAATATGATGGAAGCTAGGTATAAAGATACTCAAGCTGATACAAAGGCCATCAAAGCTCATTTGCTCCAAACCACAAGCACTTCTCCTCCTACAATTGTTTATGTGGAAAACCCTAATGATGCCAAAAAGGGGGAGAAAGGAAAGAAAGGAAAAGAAGGTTTGTATCTACCACCAGATCCAATGGCTAAACCAGTTGTAGAGATTCCTAAGCCAGGTGGTTCAAAGAAGGTTGATGTGACTCTCAATGCCTTTGCTGAAGAAAAAGCAAAGAGAAAAGAGAAAATGGAAACAAAGGGAGATAAAAGATTTGCAGAGGAGAAGAAAATTTTTATGGCCAAGGAAGTGCAGGGTACTTCAAACAGAAGAAAGACTACCAGAAAGGTTAGCCAACCCAAAATCACACCTTCCAAAACCACTAAACAAACCTCTGAAATCCCCAAAAGTTTCTCACATCAAACCATAAAACCAACAGATGTTAAGACACCTGTTGTATCAACAGTTGTTGATACTTCAGTGGTTTCAACAAATGTTGTGTCAACCACTGCCCTCATCATTTCATCAACCATCACTCAATCCACTGCTACACCAAAAACAACACCACCATCACAAAACCACCTGCCAAAAAGCAGAAGACAATAGTTGATACATCAACAGTTGTAATGACAATAGTGGTTGAGACACCAGTTGTTTCAACAGCTGTTAGTCAGCCACCCATCACTTCAAACACCCCTTCTCAAGCCATAATCCTTTTTGTTCCTAAAACTCAAACAAAAACACCTTCTTATAAAAAGGTGTATACAAGAAAAAGAAAGTTTCAGGTGCATGATGATGATATACCAGCACATGTTCCCATTTCATCTACACCTTACAATGTCATTAAACCTCAACCATTCATTCATCCAACCTTAGCCAACCCAATCAAGGATCCAAAAATTCTTGAAGGATATGATCCTGCTGATGTTGTACCAATAGCAGCCAGTTATCCACTAGAATTGCATGCTGTAAAGAATGAAATGAAACAGTTCTACACAGTGGATGACCCTTCAAAAAGAAAATTCCCCTCTCTTGTTGGTTTTAGAGATCCAAACAACATGGATGAATATTTAAACCTCAAAGCCAGGCAAGCTGAAATACGAGCTAGACTTGAATGCAAAAGGGAAAATGACAATGCCATCTCAAATCGAATGCAGTTTTTGCTTACTAAAGTCAAACAATTGAAAGATTATGCAAGAGATTTGAGTAAAGAAATGTCCAACCTGCCACCAGAAGCTAACTTGCAAAAGGAGATGAGAAAAGACCTCCTTGAATTGATCATGAGGGAAAAGTTTTACCCAGCCAAGGTTGAGCAGTTCAATGACTGGCCACTCATTGCTCTGAAACATGAAGCAACCATAATTGAAAGAATTAAAAATGATCCAGGTATGAAAAGATCAGCACCAAACTGGAGCAAATACAAAAAGGCAATTGCTGATCTTACCTTGGAGTACAAAAGAAAGAAGCAAGAGTTGGTTGCAGCAAAGGTTGGTACAGCCAAAGCCATAGCAAAATGGTCAAGGCAATACACTGATATGGCATATGAAAGGCTGGAAAGAAGGAGAGAGACAGATCCTAGCCTTACAAAGAAGCCAGGCCCTTTCCTTGAAAACCATGTTCACATCATCTGATACTTCCATCATTGCCTTAGATCATAGAAAAAGGCAAAAACAAATGGAAGAAGAAGAGAAGGCTCAAGAAGATTACATTATGAAGATGGTTCTTCAGGATATGATTGCAGATAATCCTGACTTAGCAAAATCTCAAAACCCTGCCAAAGGAGTCATAAGCAGGCCTCATTCACCAAACTCATCAAAAATGAAAGAGTTAATTGCCAAAATCGTCCCTGAGGTTTGAGCAGGTTTGCCATTTTCATCCAAAATGACACTTTTGTACCAAATTGCTCCCAACGTTTGTAACTTTTTGCCATTTTCATCCAAACCACTAACTTAGTTTATTTTTTCTGTTAAGTTGAGGATATTTGGATGAAACTGGCAAATATAAAACCACAGGGACGATTTTGGCAATTTACTCAAACTCTTTTAAATTTCTTTTATTTAATTAATTTTGTTACATATATAATAAAAAAGAATATACATGCAATTTTTATATGAAAAAAATAATAGCTTTGTCACGTAATTTTTATAAATTTTCATCCAAACACTAACTAAGTTAATTTTTCTATTAAAGTGAAGGATGTTTATAAAGTAAGACAGAAATTAATTTCTAATTTTTTATATAGTTCAGTTTTACAAAAATAAAATCTACTTAAACCTTTAAATTTTATAAAACTAAAATACTGGTGACCTTATTGAAAAATGTCAAATAAAAAAATCTTATCATATGTACCAAGTTTGTAATTCATCTTCTACTCGTTTAAATTCGCTCGTAAGGAAAAACAGAAGCCAGTGTCCCCCCTACTATATCAAACAACATATCGTTACCAAACCTTAAAATTATCCACCAAATTGTAATTATAATGCTATGAATCAAAAGTTTCTTTACCCAAGCCACTCAGAATAAGTATTAGTTAGTTACCCTTATAATCTTAATTAAATAAATATTTTATTTCTACTAACATATTTCCTAGATGCTCAACACATTTAAAAAATATGTAACGTTTTACAATTTTTTTCAATCTCTACAATTGATAAATACTAAAAGTTGTAATCGATTGTTATGTGTTGACGTTTTCTCTTTATAATGATTTATATAAAGAAGCTGTAAATTAATTTCTGTCTTGATTTATAAAATTTAAAACATCCTTCACCTTAACAGAAAAAATAAATTGAGTTAGTGATTTGGATGAAAATTTATAAAAATTATGTGACAAAACTATTAATTTTTTTTCCTAAAAACTCCATGTATAATCTTTTTTATTTTATATGTAACAAAAATAATTAAATAAAAGAAATTAAAAAGGGTTTGAGTAAATTGCCAAAATCATCCCCATGGTTTTATATTTGCCAATTTCATCCAAATATCCTCAAATTAACATAAAAAATAAACTAAGTTAGTGGTTTGGATGAAAATGGCAAAGAGTTACAAACGTTGGGGGCAATTTGGTACAAAAGTGTCATTTTGGACGAAAATCGCAAACGTGCCCAAACCTCAGGGACGATTTTGGCAATTAACTCAAAATAAAAACTATCCCAAGAAACCCACTGAACTCAAAAATACTAAAGTGGAAGTCTGATCAAAAGACCCACGTTTGACTTTGCTCAAGTCCAGTGGAGAGTTAAGCATATATCAAGGGAAAATGCACTAGGCCTGAGTGTAGAAGATTTACAAGATCTCCTTGAGCTTCAACTGTGTAGGGATGAGGATGATGAAGATTCCCTGAACTTTGAATTACAATTCAAAGGGCAAATCAGGGAAATGCTGATGAGACAATAAAGATCTAAAATAATGAAGTGTTTTGACATCATCTGTTCCAGGGGGAGATTGTTGGGATTGAACCCTACAATGGAACAGTTGATAAAGCCAAAACTGGTTCAAAACAGTGGATCCTTCATAAGCAGCATCTGTACAAGTCTTCTCCCTTGACAGTGGCCCTAACATCTGATAGACTCAAAATACTGCCCATTACAACTGTTGCTGATCTAAAGACTGATGAGATTAAAGTGTTGAAGCTCAATCAACTGATGTATCTCAAGTACTGCTGAAGACCAAAGCACTGTTGAAGCTACAACAGTGGAATGAAGAATCAGTGGTTTAGTTTATGCATTGTATTGTTTTATGTAAATCAGTAGTTTAGTATTAGTGGTTGTATAGATCAGTGGTTGTAGTTTGTTAGGAAGTTAGATGTCACTTTCATGGTGACGTCAACCGAAGATGCTCAGTGGTTGTCCTGTACTATAAATAGAACAGTACCCTGTACTGTTCTATTAGCTCTTTTCTTCTAAGTCAATTATGTACGAACAATCAAGTGAGCTTAGACTGAGGGGGATATCTGTGCATGCATGCTATTGTAATTGATTATTGTAATAAATACAATCATTCGGTTCAATGATAAACATGTTTGCTTAAACTTTTCTTCCATTGATTGTGTGTTCAAAGTTTATTTCATAATTCCGCTGCAATACATCTCTGTTTCATTTTTCATTTAGTTTAAACAAACACAATCTAGAAAACTCAGATCCTAACAGCGTTGTAAAAACAAGAGCGGTAATTGGTTGTGGCGTATAAAGAATTCAAGAAAAGAAGGAATGTAAAAGATAATTTGTATAAAGTATAAATTTTGATTAAGGAAATGGTTTCAAGTCCGTTTCTAAAAATTTAATGAGTACATTAAATAATAAATTTAATAACAAATATAGTGAAGAAATGATAAATGGTTTTTTACTTTTTAGTTTTTATGGATAGTTTATTGACGTATCCCAACTCCCATCCCATCCCATCCCAACATAAAAGCAAATGTATTAAAAGTTTCTAATTTTTACAAAAATAAAAATCCATTAACTAAGGAATCATATAGTTTAAGTTTATAACGTTAAAAAAAGTAGGGTTATTAGATTTTAATAATTTTAAGTTTCACCTGTTGGTCGATAATAATCCCAACTCTAAAAATTCCCTTCAACGATCTCAACTTGTAAGAATTTGCCCCTCATCGATCCTTTTTTAACTGCAGGTGCACTTAATTCAATTAAGTAAGCTGCAAGTGCACTTGAATCTATTTAGGAGGCCAATTTCTTATATGTTTGAAAATGATCAATGTAAGCCAAATTCTTACAAGTTGGGATCGTTGGAGGGAGTTTTTAAAGTTGAGATTATTATGATCCAACAGGTGAAATTTAGGATTATTAAAATCCAATAACCCATTAATTTACTAATTTTTGAAATTAATCATATCAACCACACATCAAAAACATATCTAAAGTCTCTCAGGGGTTATTTCTTTGGGGAAAGTTCTTGTACAAATAATCTTAACATACTAAACATACAAATTGAAGGAAAAGTCAAAGAGACAAGGTGGCATTTTTGTAATTATCAATAACTATCAAAGTTACTCTACAAATGTATCTAAAAAACCTAAAAAAAACCTAACCCCCCCCCCCCCCAAACCTAAACCCCCCACCCCCAAAAACCTAACCCCCCCCCCCCCACCCCCTCACCCAAGCTAAAAACCTAAAAAAATCTAAAAAATCTAAAAAAAATAAAAAAAATACACACACACAAAATATATATATTTTTTTAATATTTTTTATAAAAAAATCGCTACTTTTAGTAGCAAAAAAAAATTGTAACAAAATGTAGCGATTTTTTTATAAAAAATATTAAAAAACAATTTTGTGTTTTTAGGTATTTTTGGTTGAGTTCACATTTGTATAGTAATTTTGATAGTTAGTGGTAATTACAAAAATGTCATCTTGTCTTTTTGACTTTTCCTTCAATTTGTATGTTTAGTAGGTTAAGTTTATTTGTATTTGATCTTTTGCCTATTTCTTTTCTCGTGTTGGGCCTGGCTTAATTTGCGAGGCAGCAGCCCACATCTCGTTTTGTTCCGGCCCTGGCCCTTGGTGGTGAAACATTTGAAGCCCATTTAAGTTTTCACCACATAAGTATTTTTGATAGCCCACTTACTTTACCTACATGACACAATTTCTTTCTCTCAACATCACCATTTCCTTTTTCTTCACCTTTTCTTCTTCATCTTCTTCTTCGTTGTTCAGGTCTACGTGACCCATCAAGAGGCAGGGGACAGATCTAGGGGTTAAGAGGGTGCCCACGATACCCCTCAACTTTCTTAGCGAAGTGTAATTTTTTTTAAGTTTTTGCATGACTTAACGACATTCATTAGCAAATTGCTTAAGCTTTTAAATTTCAATATTCATTATTCAGTAGCAACTTACTTTCAATGGCAATGGCCTTTAACCGGTAACAACTTGCCATTAGCAAAATGACACAGTGGTAGCGTCCATGCCTTCAGAAGGAAATGTTTATCAATACCATCATTCACATTTCATGTCCATTAACACCAACTCCCAATAATCTCAATCAACAAAATCTTTAGCAATCGTAATTGTCGTCAATGGTAATCATTTGAGTTTGCTAATTATCAGTTTTAATGCTTTGGGAGTCTTTTACCTCAACAAGATGAGATGACATGGAATTGGAACGCGTAATCTTGTCATTTTAATTTTTAAACATTCCAATTCCTTCAATACATCCCAACTTTCTCAAACAAAAACAAAACTGTGAACCAAACGCCCCTAAGGATCCTAGACCCAACACGTCTAAACATTTGAGTTGACGCAAAATTCACTCTAGTTCAATATTTAGAGTTTTGTCCTCCACAGTTTGTAACATGATATATCCAAACACCGATAGGAATTTATCTAATTCAATATCTACCGCAAAACCAAACTTGTTTACAAGATATCATATACAAGCTAAAAGAATGGATGATGTATAATTTAAAGTTATATGTTGTATTCAATTTCCTCAACACGAAATGTTGTTAGATCCGTAACTTATTGCTTGTAAGCTTGAATCAGTTAAAGTTGTCATCCATGGGCGAGGACCTGACTCTCCCATGGCCTTAAGATTATAAGCATAAGATGGCCATCTTACATCCATCCCGATCCCACACGCTGTCACAACGCCCATTCTCGCCATCTTGGCACTCCTTTCAAGCACCAACAGGCTAGAAAATGTCGAATAACTGTTCCCCACAAACACATCCGCCCTAGAGCAAACTTCATAATAAATTGCAGCCTGAATCAGATATGGATGCTTCTTGTAAATCTCCAGCACACCCAGTTTCTTCTTTTCAACTGCTACCAACCCCTCCCTCCAACCATTCAGAATCGAGCCATCCTCAACAAGTGCATCAGCTACAGCAAGGTAAACAACGGTTGGCAATTTCAGGCCCGGGATGTTGTCTACTCTACTCATGATCTCATCTTTACTACTACATATCTCTGACATATTCGATCTCTGTTCTCGCTTCTTGCAGTGTATCATCCAACCTTTTTCGATCCTCATATGGACTGCTACATATCCTTTCATCTTTGATTCACTTCCCAACTCTTTAATCTGAGCGACAACTGTAAGATTAAATATATTATGTATTAATATTTAATCTATAGCCATTATAATCATTTACATAATAAAGATCAAAATATATAATAACCTATTAAATAATTAGTTGGTAATTGTTGATGGACTATATTACCCTTATTAACTAATTAGGTTTCCTCCTGGGTGCTTTTATAAGGAGAATTATGTGGAGGTTAAAAGGTTACTCAGTTACACAATTAGACACACCCCATAAGCATAAGCATAACATCAACATCGACCTCCTCTCTTAAGCCGATACCCCTTTTCGGTTTTCTAAGTCCCCATCATCAGTCAGCACCCTAAGGAGGAACCAGATCACGATGACAAGCATGTCGAACTCCATTACTGGATTCTCCAACGCAATGTCTGCTGTAACAGGTATGTTTTAATGTTTTCCCTTATGTATAAACAGAACTGAACCAACAACAACTTTATCAGCCTCTTTTGAGATTTCGTCTACTAAAACCAAGCACCCAAACACCTTGGCATAATCCTTGACTGGAAAATGATCATGCCATAGAAAAGGGTTCTTTCCAACCACTTGAATCGTCTCAACCTCATCATCATAATGCCTGTTCAATTCCTCGAGTTGATCAAGATCTCGCTCGACCGTCCATTTTCTACTACTACCCTTTTGAACCACATGGGTGTCGCTACGGTTATGAAGATCCCCCTCCCTCCCCGTGACAGAAATATGAAAAACCCAAATTGAGTTGCATGCAATCAGCCACTTTTTCTGACACACAAACAAATAGACTCTATTTTTGGTTAAAGAAAGAACGGGAATTCCATGAAACAAGATATCAAAAGGAAATTCTGTAATCTTGAGATTTATCCCTTCATTTCAAAGCAAAGAAACCTAAAATTTCAAAAAGAAAAAAAAAACCAGCCAGAAGGGAAGTGGGTGATTAATTAATTTATTATTATATTACAATGATTAAAGAGTAATTAATTGAACGGCGATATTATTGATGGAGGTAGGGATGAGCAAAATGGACCCGGTACCGGTACCGAACCTGTACCGGTACTGAATTTACCGAACCGGGTACCTTTTCGGTACCGACTTTTGACATTTTCGGTACCGGTTTTTACCCTCAAATACCGGTACCGATACCGAACCGTACCGTACCGAACCGGGTATATTCGGTACCGGTATCCACTTTTGAGGATTTTCGGTACCGGTTCTTTCGGTACCGAGCTCATCCCTAGATGGAGGTGTAAATACACATGGAAACAGAGAGTTCAAGCTCAAAAATTAGAATAGGGTTATTAAATTTTAATAATTTTAATTTCCTCCGATGATCTCAATTTGTAAGAATTTGTTCATTATCGATTCTTTTCTAACTGCAGGTGCACTTAATTCAATTAAGGAAGCTGCAGGTGCACTTGAATCTATTTAGGAGGACAATTTCTTATATGTTCGAAAAGGATCAATGTAGACCAAATTCTTACAAGTTGGGATCGTTTGAGAGAATTTTTAAAGTTGAGATTATTATGAGCCAACAGGTGAAACTTATGATTATTAAAATTCAATAACCTAAAAAAGTAGTACACGAATGTTAAAAATTGTGTAATATACGTATTAAAATTTTACATGATAATAACAGTTAAATGTAGAAAAATGTAATTTCAAAAAATAAGGTAAAAGGAATTGGGTAAGCTTGCTAAAACTAATTTTACATAAAATTTTCTAAGAAATAGAAAAAACAATTATTACACATCAAAACCTATAGATATCCTATATAAGATTCACCATCGAGTACCGAAAATTAACGGTATTATATGTGGGTTCACGGCTTATGCCTAACTTTGTTTCGTACCAAAAAATCTATACTATATAATAAAAGAAACCTGATTTGGGACACATGTCATTCATTGAAGATGTCTACATTTGTAATTTCCTACCTTTTCATACTTAATATTATTATTTATCAAATTGACACTTTTTTTTATTTAGTTTACCCTTATCTCTTATTTTATGAAAAAAAAAATATCGATTATTCTATCTCTTATATTCATATTGCATTTTTTAAATTTAGTTTCTACTTATCTTTTCCATTCAAATGGGATAGAAGTAAATTTATTGGGTTTCACATTTGTAATTAGCTATTTTTTTATTAAGATGCTATCGTTTTATTTGCTCATGTTCAAAATGATCAAAAAAAAAACTCAGTTATTTTTGTTTCTAGGAAATCATAATCCTTTTATTTGATTCAATAATTCTAGAAGTTTTAAAACTAAAATATAATCTATCATAATCAAATTCACATTTCAAAACCCTCAAAATTCAACCATTCAATAATCACAATTACTCACACGTATAAGCCCATATATAATCTAACCTACTTTTAATAAAGGATTCCAATTGATTCTACATGAAATTCATAAAGACTTTTTGTTATACACTTAATTTCATATATAATCTAATCTAACTTTTAATAATGTATATATGTGTGGACGCTCGGAGGGCAAAAGTGAAATTGCACTAATTTTAACGTTATTTCACTGAGTTTGTGAAAATAACGTTAAAAGCGGCGGACGGTTAATCATGCATCATCATCATGTGGTGGCGTTGATAGCAGAAAGACAAAAGGGAACATGCACTAATCGGTCTTTGTCCCGGTTACTGAGTGTTATGTGCCTTATGTCCAAAGCTTGATGCAAAACTACTATCGAGTCGGAGGTCTTACTGAAAGCAGCCTCTACATCTTAGTCTCCTCAGACCCTATCTTAGCTTTGCTATTTGTGGGATTTACTGATGATGATGATGATGATGATGATGATGATGATGATTTAGTATATATAATTAGATTTATTCAACCGGTATAATACACGGGGTTTATAAAGATATAATTTTTTTATTATTTAGTTTATAAAATTACATTTATCCAACCCATGTAATATACAAGGTTACAAAATTACATTTATTTAACCCATGTAATACACAGTGTTTTTAAAGATATAACTTTTTTTTATTATTTAGTATATATAATTAGATTTATTCAACCCGTACAATACACGGGTTTTTATTATTTGGTATATAAAATTACATTTATTCAGTACAATACATGAGGTTCTTAGAGATATAATTTTATTATTATTTAATATATAAAATTACATTTGCTCAACCCGTGTAATAAACGAGATTTTTAAAGAATAATTGTTTTAATTTAGTATATAAAATTACATTTATTCAACCCGTGTAATACACGGGGTTCTAATCTAGTTAACATATATTGAAATCGAGATCATTATTGAACATAATTTAGATATAGCAATCAACATGGTATTGTTGAGGGTAACTGATATACATTACTTAATATTGATGTCAATTAATTGTGTTTTCATCCCTTATCGATTAGTTCTAGATTATATCCTCTGATTTATATACATTCTGATTCAATCCAGAATTTTTAGTTAATAAATCAAATTAATCCATATGACATGAATACATTAGCTTTGGTACATGTTTTAAATTGTACATGATGTAAAATCATATAATATTATACAACATATTTTATCTTAGTTTTTTCAATACCCGTCGTAACGCGCGGATGACGTCAACTCGTTATGTATTAAAAGGAAAACAAACTGAAAATTCACTCAAAATGTATATACGATCATTGCTAATATTGCTTTGACTTATGTTTTTTTTATATAAATAACACAACTAGGTTAAAACCCCGTGTATTACACGGGTTGAATAAATGTAATTTTATATACTAAATTAAAACAATTATTCATTAAAAATCTCGTTTATTACACGAGTTGAACAAATGTAATTTTATATATTAAATAATAAAAAAATTATATCTCTAAGAACCACATGTATTGTACTGAATAAATGTAATTTTATATACCAAATAATAAAAATCAGTGTATTGTACGGGTTGAATAAATCTAATTACATATACTAAATAATAAAAAAAATTATATCTTTAAAAACACTATGTATTACACGGGTTAAATAAATGTAATTTTGTAACCTTGTATACCGCAAGCGGGGCGAATATATACTAAATAATAAAAAAATTATATCTTTAAAAACACCATGTATTACACGAGTTAAATAAATGTAATTTTGTATAGTAAATAATATGCTATTGGATTCGTTTAAAAAATCATAAATTTGGTTCGATTTAATTCGAATCAAATCACCAACTTGGTTAAGTTTAATTCGAATTGATTAGAACCCCAATTTGAAAAATCAAAAACATAATTATATTATTAGCTTCTCTTCCTAATTAGTGTTTTTTTTAAGTTTGATCTAATGTTTAATAAGTTATTTTGTAGATTTTGTTTGTACTTTAAATTTTTTATATGAGCGTATTATTGTTTTTTTAAGTTTAAGATTATTGTTTGAGTAAACTTCTATTTGAGTGCTTGTGGTTTGTGCAGTTTAACCATTTGAATCCAAAAATCAAAACTGTATTGATTTGAGTCCCTATGGTTTCTAATTTTAACCATTTGAATCCAAAAGTAAACAACATCCAAATCAGAAACATTTGGTTTTTGGATTCAGATGGTTAAAATTAGAGATCACAGGGACTCAAATGGTTAAAATTAGAGACCACAGAGACTCAAATCAAGGCATTTTTTGTTTTTGGACTTTTTGTTTTCTGTTATTATTTAAAAAAATATCTTTAATTTATAACTTAAATTTGAAGATAATATATTATTAGAAAAAATAGAATGATTCTATCTGACATTCAAAGTAAGATAAAATTTAATATTAATTGATTATTTATTATTTAATTAATTGATTTAAGATAAGTATGAAAAGACAGGAAATTACAAATGTAGACGCCTTCAATGAATGACACGTGTCACTTATTGGTTTCTTTTATTATAGTAGATAGATATAGTAACTTATTTTTAGATTTTCAAAATAGTATTTGAGTGAATTTTAGTAAAATATAAAAGAAATATATTTTACAATTAAACCGGTAAACATAATAGATTTTCTTATATTATGTTTTAATTAAATCGATATAAAAAGATGTCAAATAATTATAGGGTCCACTATAAAATTTGTTAAACATATATTAAACTAGCTAGTTTTATTATAACAACGTATGCAAATCATACGTAGTTTATTTTTAATTAACTACAGATTTTAAGAATTTTTATTATATTTTTTAAGTAGGTTTTACAAAAAAAAAAAGTAGCCTTTTTTAAGATTCTTAAAAAATAAGTTAAGTGAGAGACTCAATAAAGTAATAATTATTTAATGAAAGGGATTTATTCAATGAGGTTAGGAGTGAGAAACAAATTAACCTTTAAAAATACCATTTTAGTAAATATTTTTTCAACAATACTATTTTGATAAATACTTTTTAATGAACACCCCTATGAAAAAAACTCTACATTTTGTTGCAAATCTATACTATATAATAAAATAAACCAATAAAATGACACATGTCATTCATTGAAGTCATCTATTTTTATATATAATTAATATGAATTAAAAGATAATTATACAATTAAATTTAATATAAATTTAAATAATTCATATAGGAGATAATATAATATTTTAAAATACTTATCAGATTTCAAAATTATGTATCCTGAACTTAATGTAAATGATTTATTTATTTTAGAGTAAATTGCCATAATCGGCTTGAGATTTAGGCATGCTTGTTATTTTCATCAAAAACAACATTTTTGTACAATATATTCCTTTACTTTTGAGTTTTTTTTTTTTTTTTTTTTTTGCTATTTTCATCCAAACATATAATTTGATTTATTTTTTCTATCAAACATTTGGATGAAAATGGAACAAAATCTCAAATCTCAGGGACGATTTTGGCAAAAAAGTCAGACGTTTGGATGAAAATGGCAAAACATCCAAAAAATGAAGAACTATATAGTACAAAAAAAGATGTTTTAGATGAAAATGACAAACATGCCCAAACCTGAGGGACGATTTTGGCAATTTACTCCTTATTTTATTAAACTAAAGTAGTTAAGGGTAGAACCTATTTAAAAAATGTTTAAAGGGGGTAAACAAAAATATTAATCAATGTTTATTGGTTCTATACTTTTATTTTTCGTGTTCAATTCTCAACTCAAATACGGTAATCACTATGTTTACGTGACATTTATAAGAACCATCACCGCAATCACCCTATCCATCGTATATCGAGTATATCCGTTAGTTTTTTTAAATATATAAATTTTTATTAGATTCATTCAACCCGTGTAGTAAACGATATTTTTTAAAGATATAACATTTTTATTTTTTACTATACAAAATTACATTTATGCAACTCGTGTAATACACGAGGTTTTAAAAATATAACTTTTTTTATTATGTAGTATATAATATTAGATTTATTCAATCCATATAATACATAGGGTTTATAAAGATATAACTTTTATTGTTTGGTATATAAAATTACATGTGCTCAACCCGTATAACACATGAGGTTCTTAAAATTGTAACTTTTTTCATTATTTAATATTAATTAAATTTACTCAACCCGTACAATACACGAGGTTCTTAAAGATTTAACTTTTTTATTATTTAATATATAAAATTACATTTATTCAACCAATGTAATAAACGAGATTTCGAAATATATATTGTTTTATCATTTGATATATAAAATTGCATTTATTCAACCCGTGTAATAAACGAGATTTTTAAAGATATTTTTTTTATTATTTGGTATATAAAATTATATTTATTCAACCCGTGTAATACACGGGGTTCTAACCTAGTCATGTACTAAACCAAATATCAGTTTCCAACATTTTCTGTTGTTTTCCCAAAGCTATTATATCCTGTTATTATTATTAGACCGTTCGTAGTGGGCGGTATTTTTTTCCAAAAAAAGCCAGCAAACACGCCCAATACTGCCCGACCCACCGTCCCTCTGAGCGTGTTTTACCTTTTTTTTGTTTTGGCGTTTTTTGAATCACGCGGTTGGGGCAAAAATTTGACCAATGAATACGTTGCAACGACTAGTTTAATTTTTTTTCATTTCTCACCTATATATACACACACACTTCCATTCCATTTTTACAAACAAAAACCTCTACAATCTCAAATATTAAACCATTTTTATAAAAAAAAATGGCTTCCCCTAGTTCCTCGTCCATCGCAAATTATTACTATAGAGGGTTTTTAGCGGATGATGGTGAATCCACCGATGAGGGGGTCGAGCAAGAGGCAGTTACGAGTGCTTGTCGACTAGCGGTCCGATATGTGAAGCATTATAGCCGGCCCGAACGTTAAATTAAAACAAGAGATTATATTGAACGAGACCGACGTGCGACAAAAGATCGGTTGATGAAAGATTCTTTCGATGAAGCGCCAACATTTCCGAACCCAGAAGTTTTTAGGCGTCGTTTCCGAATAAATAAGCGTTTGTTTCTACGCATCGTCGACGACTTAGAAAACAACTTCGATTATTTTAAACAAAAAGCAGATGCGAAAGGGACTCTTGGATTCACCGGTATTCAAAAGTGTATGTCGGCGCTACGAGTCCTTGCTTACGGAAACACGACCGACATCAACGACGAGTATTTAAAAATGGCTTAGAAAACAACGCGAGACACCTTGGAGCATTTTTGTCGCGGTACATTCCTATACTTTACTATAAACATTACAAATATTTTTTTAAGCTTATGGTTGTATACGTTTGTTAAAGGTATTATAAATTTCTACGGTGCACGTTATCTGAGAATGCCCACATGGTACGGCATTCAAAAGATTTACGAGGTACATTCAAGTCAATTCAGGACAATAGTTTCTCTCTCCTCCAATCCCCCCATTTTTTAACGGTTAATAACTTTTTCATACGACATTATTGTTTTTATAAAAATTGCACCAAAACAATGAGCGCCTTTTTATCTTTAAAACGAGTATACTATTGCTACATTTTCGAAATTTTTTTTCAAAAACCTAGTTGCGTAAAACGCAATGGACAAAAAACGTAAAAAATAACTTTTTTCTAAAACGCCATTCACAAAAAAAACGCAAAGAAATGTTTTATTTATAAAACGCAATGGTCAGAAAACACAAAGAAATGTCTTATTTCTAAAACGCAATGGCCAGAAAACACAAAAAAATGTCTTATTTCTAAAACGCAATGGCCTGAAAACAAAAAAGAAAGTGTACTTTTTAAAACGCAATAGACTGAAAACACATAAAAATGTGTTTTACCTAAAACGCAATGCACAAAAAACATAAAGAAATTTCTTATTTCTAAAACGAAATGGTCAGAAAACACTTAAAAATGTCTTATTTCTAAAACGCAATGGCCTAAAAACACAAAAGAAAGTGTACTTTCTAAACGCAATGGACTGAAAACACATAAAAATGTGTTTTTCTAAAACGCAATGGCCAGAAAACACTTAAAATGTCTTATTTTTTAAAACGCAATGGCCTAAAAACACAAAAGAAAGTGTTCTTTCTAAAACGCAATGGACTGAAAACATATAAAAACGTGTTTTACTTAAAATGCAATGGACTAAAAAAAACTTCAAAAATGTGTTTTTCTAAAACGCAATGGCCAGAAAAAACTTAAAAATGTCTTTTTTCTAAAACACAATGGACTAAAAACACAAAAGAAAGCGTTCTATCTAAAACGCATTGAAACAGGGTATGTTTTGTTTGTGAATTGTCTGAACCAGGAACTAGGAGATCAAAAACTGTCTACGAAATGTGGCAATTTCCAGAAAATTAAATTTTCTGATGCAGTAAAACTGTCTATTCAGCTCGACCACAGCTAGGGGCTCTGCCCCTTGGACCCTGCTCCCAGGGGTGTTGCCCCCGGACCCCCGCCAAGATTACTTTGTAAAACGCAATGACTCAATTCAAAAACCCAGATTGTAAAAATGCAATTCAAAATTTTCTTACATAGATCGAAGCCGATTTCTTCAGTTTTCTTCACCGATTTACGAAATTTGAATGTTAGAAACACTTATCAGCGATCGAATCGAACAAATCGAGTGATTCGCTTCAAAATCATAGGAAAAAATGAGATATTGTATGAAATTAAACTGGGTTTCTTTAAAAAAGTTGAAAAACACGTTGATTGGGTGTTTGAATCATTGATTGGTGACGAAAATCGCACTATGATGTAGTGATTATTGAGATACAAAGTGAAGAAAAAGTTGAAGATGGTGGGTTTTAAAAATTGTGGGTTTTGAAGTTACAGAGAGAAGAAGAAGTGAGAAGATTGGGTAAAATTGACTAAAATATCTTTTCTGTTTATTTTAAACTAGGTTATAACCCCGTGTATTACACGAGTTGAATAAATAAATTTTAGAGTAAAATGCACGGATAGTCCTTGTGGTTTGGTGAAATTTCACCTTTAGTCCCCAACTTTTCAGAATTACACTCTTAGTCCCTGTGGTTTGACAAGTTGTTACTCGGATAGTCCCTAAAGCGGATTAAGGTTACCCGGATAGTCCCTGTGGTTTGACAAGTTGTTACTCGGATAGTCCTTGTCATTTCACACCCACTTAACCAGAAAAACTAACCTCCATACGCTTTGGGGACTATCCGAGTAACAACTTGTCAAACCACATGGACTAAGAGTGTAATTTTGAAAAATTGGGGACTAAAGGTGAAATTTCACCAAACCACAGGGACTATACGTGCATTTTACTCTAAATTTTATATACTAAATAATAAAACAATATATCTTTAAAAACCTCATTTATTGCACGGGTTGAATAAATATAATTTTATTTATTAAATAATAAAAAAGTTATATTTATAAGAACAATATTGTACGAGTTGAATAAATGGAATTTTATTTACCAAATAAAAAAGTTATATCTTTAAAACCACGTGTATTACACGGGTTGTATAAATAAATTTTATATACTAAATAATAAAACAATATATCTTTAAAAACCTCATTTATTGCACGGGTTGAATAAATGTAATTTTATATACCAAATAATAAAAAAATTACATATTTAAACATATGTGTATTAAACGGTTTGAATAAATGTAATTTTCTGTACTAAATAACAAAAAAATATATATATCCTTAACAAACCCCGTGTATTTTACGAATTGAATAAATCTAATTTTATACATCAAATAATAAAAAATTATATCTTAAAAAACATCATGTATTACATGGGTCGAGTAAATGTAATTTTGTATAGTGAAAATAAAAATCTATACTATATAATAAAAGAAACTATGTTAGAGACACATGGCGCTCTATGAGGCAGTCTTAATTATTTTTCTAAATATTTATTATGGAAATTCAATTATTGATAATATTAAATTTAAAATTTGTAGAAGAGATTTTAACGATAAATATTTTATTTAATTGGTAGTTTTAATTGTTTTTATATTTTGATAATAGGGACAAGGATAACGGATAATCACATATTAAAATAAAAAAATTTATTTTAATCAACTATTTGGTTAAAATGATTTATTCAATACATGTAGAACATATATATTTTTTTATACATGTGATATATTTAGAATCCTACTTCTAATAAAGGATCCAATTATCCCATTTTACACTCCAATGAAATAATAATATTAAATCATAATATCCAGCTTATCTCTTGTATATTTAATATTTTTTACTAAAATATTTATTTTCTTTTTTTCTACTGATTATCCAACATCGGGTAATGTCTAAGTTTCTAACCTAATAATAAATAAAAAAACTAAAGAAAAATGTTATATACCATGTAATACACAACTCTCTAACATAATAAAAAATAAAGTGAGATGTAACAATAAGTAAATAGTACATCAAAGTTCATTTTGTTAGAAAACACATCTTGATAACTAAATGTGTTAATAGATTACATTATTCATGTAGACATGTGTTTATTCAAATCATGCAATACAAGAGTTTTTAAAAGATGTAACTATTTTATTACTTAGTATATAAAATTATATTTATTCAACCTATGTAATATACGAGGTTCTAGCCTAGTATTTAATATATTAACACAAAGTTTGGTTTTCGTGATAAAAATAGATTATTCTGTTGTTGCAAAATTTGTTAACGAAGTCTCAATAAATTTAACCCTTTATTTAAAACTCCATAAATGTATAAATGATAAATAATATTAGTTCATTTTATTTTAAATTTCGCAAAATCTATTTGATACCAAACTAAACAAAATGTTCAAATATATAGTTAAGATCAAATTAGATAATTAAGTTTGAATTTGAAGTAAATAGATAAATATAAAAGTAATAATTAATTCAAATAAATAATACTATAAGTGAGAAAATATTAAACTAAATAATAATTATCCATAAGATTTTAAAATAAAAAATATTTAGTAGGAGGATTATCTATAATTAATTAGAAGAGATTAAACTAAAATAATAATTATCTATAAGAGATGCCATAATATGATGACAAGTGTCACAAAGTGGTTTCTTTTATTATATAGTAAAGATAAAGCATAAAGATGAGATAGAAAGTGAAGAAAATGTTGAAGATGATGAGTTTTGAAAATTATAGGTTTTAAAGTTACAGAGAGAAAAAAAGTAAGAAGATTGGGTAAAATTTACTAAAATATATTTTCTGTTTATTTTAAAGTTTACCACATGTCATAATGTTATTACTTGTTATCCTCCCTAACCAAAATAAACTTTCATCCGTACCCTATACTTTAAATCAATCAAAGGGGCATTTTGGGCAAACAAAACTTTTACGTTATCCTGAAAACCCCCCTTTGCACACAGATAAACTTCATCTTCAACCAAATCTTCTTCTTCCCAGAGAGCACAACTTACGAAAATGGCGATTGCCCTCTCATCCCTCACATCCTCCTTCTCTTCTCTCTCTTTCTCCTCCCAAATCTCCCAAAAACCCTTTTCTCTTTCACTCACCCCGTCCCTAAAATCAACCAATTCATCTCAATTTCCCAAATCAAAACCCTCATCTCTCACCGTAGTTGCCACAGTCGCCGCTGAGCCTCTCACCGCCGATTTGGAGACTTCGAATCTCGAAAAATATGTCAAATCTAGACTCCCCGGTGGCTTCGCTGCCCAGACGCTTATCGGAACCGGCCGCCGGAAATGTGCCATTGCCAGGGTGGTTATTCAGGAAGGAACCGGAAAGTTTATAATTAATTACCGTGATGCCAAGGTAAGTTTTTTTTTTTTAATCAATTTTTTATATGTTATTGAGTTATGAAGTATTTAGTTATTTATACGATTATAAAACTACTTCTGTTTGATAAACGGATATGAAATGTGTTGTGTTGCTATGTTGGCAAAAGCGCTTCAGGCGCAGAAGCTTAAAGTTAGCATTTAGTTTCAGCCAGAACCCCTAAAAATAAGCCTGAAACATGTCTAAATCCCCTAGAAATGGTATTTTATACTATAAGATACGCCTAGCTTTAAAAGCCCTCGCTTTAAAGGGCGTGGAGCGCTTTTGACAACATAGACGTGTTATCCTGCTAACCCATACGTGTTATGGAGTCATAAACAGGTTAGACGGGTTGAACCTGTTTAGTCACATGTTTATAATCATGTCATTAGGCATGTAAACGAAGCGAACGTTCATGAACTGTTTGTGAACTTGGCGGGAAGTTTGATTATTTAACAAACGAACGAACATGAACAAAATTATTTGTTCGTTTTATTAAATAAACGAACATGAACACATGTGTTGTTTGTTCGTTTATGTTTGTGAACGTTTGTTTATGCTTGTTCATTTATGTTCGTTTACGTTTGTTTATGTTTTAATAAATATATAAGGAGTTATATTTATACAAATATAAACATAAAAAAAGAGGCTTTCTAACTACTTATATATATATATATATATATATAACTAATTGATAATTGGGCTTTCCAATAATAAAAATAAGCTTTCCAATAGAACTTATTGTAATTAATCAATCATTTATATAAAAAAGCTTCTTTATGTTCGTTTATGTTTGGTCATTAATGTTCATTTGTGTTGTTTTATGTTGGTTAAATTGTGTTCGTTTAAGTTTGTTTGTTTACGTTTGTGAATTGTACATTTAGGTCTTAAACGGACACGAACGTGCCCAATTTCTTAATGAACGAACAAGAACAAAAAAACTTGTTCAATTATATGTTCGTATTCAGTTAAAGTTAAATGAACAACCATGACTGTTAGTGTTCATTCGGTTCGTTTACAGGCGTACATGTCATTAAGGTGTCTTTGTTATAGACCCAATCTGCTTACACCAGACCTGAACATTATATTTATGTCGATTCATGTCACGATAGCAAGTTGTGGAAAAAATCGCCAATTCTTATCATAAGATGCAAAATTATATTTCTTGTTTCATGAAGTTTCTCAGTTGGCAATTGGCATCATCAGTTGATCAATATAACCAAATTAATAGTACTGTAATTCTGTAAATATCATAGTCACAGGAAACGCTAAAAGACCCTTGTATCGTGTACCAGATTCGCCGTACCGAATCGGGGTACAGAGTCGTCCCAATCGCCTCCGATACGCGTACTGGATCTCTAATTTGGACCGTTCCCGATTGTGTACCATAATAGCGTTCCAAACGCTGAATACACGTTTTTAATTAATAGGAAACGCGTTTCCGTTTGTAGTGTACCGGCGTTCCGGCGTTCCAAAAGTCAGATTCCGGTACAGCCAGGTCCTGAACAGTTTTTCCCAAAGGGAAAAAAACAAAGGTTCGATTGAGTTTTATGAAATTTATGTTTTGATTATGAATTTTCTTTTATGAAGTTTCTATTTTTGAATTTTGATTATGTTTTTGAAAATTTAATGAAAGATCTATTTTATACTTTTTTATATATATGATACGTGTACCAAACTACGGTGGTACGCCATAGAATACACCGTACCATGTACCGAATTAGCGTTCCCAAATGAACCTACCCCCCAACGTACCGATTTTTAGAAAGGCCCGAATTGCGTACCCGTTTCCGTACCGCGTACCGGAGCGTACCGCGTTCCATGTGACTATGGTAAATATATCAAGATTTTTCTGTTTCATCTTTCATCGATGCCTTTAACCACTTCACTGCTTCAAACCATAGTTGTTAATGGCGACGTATATGCTACATAGCGAATTGCGATAAATGGCAGGCGCTATTTTATAAATAGCGATACACTAGAAAAAAGAATATTATATGTATATTATATCAAAACACCCTGGTATATGCACTATTTTACATATAGATTTAACAAAACCTAAAATCCAGTTATTTTATAGCTATATTTAATCGCGATTTATATTTAAAAATATAATAATAACTAAAATCCCGCTATTTATGGCTGCATACCCTGTAGTGACCTTCGACCTATACGCTATGCTATTCGCTATAGCGACCATAGCGACCGCTATTGACAACTATGCTTCAAACATTAGTCGAGTTTGTTGTACAAAACATGAAATAAACAACTTAAAGCTGTTTTTTTTTTTTTTGATGAGATTTTTGATAATCTTTGACCCGTCATTTAAATATTAAATGTTATGCAGGAATATCTTCAAGGAAACCCATTATGGCTTCAATACATCAAAATCCCATTGGCAACATTAGGATACGAAACTAGCTACGATGTGTTTGTGAAGGCACACGGAGGTGGTCTTTCTGGGCAGGCTCAGGCAATATCTCTTGGTATCGCTCGTGCATTACTAAAAGTGAGTGAAGATCACCGAAAACCCCTTAGAAAAGAAGGCCTTCTTACTAGAGACGCAAGAATCGTTGAACGGAAGAAACCTGGTCTCAAGAAAGCTCGAAAAGCTCCACAATTCTCCAAACGTTAAGATATGTTTTGGAAATTCATTTGTTGTTTTCTGCTGTAATTTGTTTTTAAATGTTACCTGTTTAAGGTTTCGGCATACTGGTTAAGGAATGCAGTTGTAATTTGTTACAGCTGATTTTTATGATTATTGTAAAATATGGTTCTACTTATTGTATATTAGATGAATCTGTTGACCAAATGTTATCATGTTCTGCTTCAACTTTGAGCTTCTGCGTATTCTTGAGCATTTTGTCTGTAATTTTTCACTGCGTGTCGGATTTGATAGAGATGGAGCGTGAAAACGTGTGAACTCAGTAAAGTTGTTGATTCGGCCATATGGGCCAATCTCGTAGCATTTATTTAGGATGGTTACCTATAGGGTGTAAATGGGACGAGCCACTCTTATGCAACTCGGGACTGGATCAGTAAAAGCTCGAAACGGGCTCGAGCCTAGACCTCACATAAAGCTCATTTATCTATAATAAATTCGTTAGCGAAAGCACCATATTTATTTGATCAAGTTGAAAATTTGTAGCATTTACAAACGCAAGGATATTAATATGGGCCACACAAAAACCTTTTTAAATGAAGTATGTTCAAGAATCAACTTTGTGTATGTTGTCTTGTCTCCATAACCTTGAATAAAAGTCGGACCAAATAAATTTATATTCAATAGTTCTAAAAAGCATTCCTAAGAAACCAAGTTTTGTGGTTTATTTGGTTAACCTTAAAAGAGTTTTGAGGTTTTATATGAGTTCGTCCATTTGCAAAGGGGTTCAATTCTTTAGAATCTTTAGTGGTAGTCACTTTTTCTCTCCACCTGTAATATGATTCCCTAAGAAATTCCTTACATGATGACTAGTAATAATAGTATAAAATATTACACCCAACTCTTTTCTATTTGCAGCAAGTGATTTGAAATTAGGCAAATTGGAAAATAATAATCCTATCTATCTGAATTTGGCCAACAATAATCCCAAGTCACGAATTAGCCGCCAATAATCCGACCTCGTCCAAATTTTTTGTAAAATACTACACAGTTAAATCTAGCTAACGGCGTTATAAAAAATGGTGACGTGGCTATTTATTTCCAATCTATCTACCACATGTATCTGCCACATGTTAAATGACTCAATGATATGGATTATTTTAATCCTTTACTGTTGACTGACTACAAATAGGGATTGCAATGGGCCGGGTTCGGGTCGGGTATTGGTAATCCCATACCCATACCCATACCCGGTTGTAAAATCGTGTCCCATACCCGACCCAATACCCGTCGGGTATATGTCGGGTAATTGCCCGCCGGGTACCGGGTATACCCGTAGGTATTGGGTATACCCATTAGTTTGTTAAAAGATATACATTGGGATTTCGAAATACATTTTTTACTATTATAATAGTTATATAATTTTATTTATGCAACAACTATTATAAATTAAAATATACATTACATACATATAAGTTTTATAATAAATTAATAATAACTTTATAATATTTATACACTTATATGTATATACTTCATAACATACAAAATATAAATACTATCATCAAATACATATGCTAAAAGAAAATTTATTTTTTCACATTATTAATATACTAAAATAATCACTAATAGATAAGGGTTAATGGAAAATAAAAATATAAATTAAAAACTTCGAGTATATGATCGGGTATATAGTTCGGGTAAACGGATATGTGGTTTCGGGTAATCGGGTCGGGTATCACCTAATCCCATACACGACCCATACCCGTGAAAATTTTTAGAACTAATCCCATACCCGGCCCAATACCCGTCGGGTATCGGGTATACCCGTCCCATTTATGTCGGGTTTTGGGTATACCCGTCGGGCTCGGGTATTTTTGCCATCCCTAACTACAAAAAGGGACATTGACCCCAACATAACACACCAACGATCAAAACACCATCTCTTGAAAACCCGAAAATCCATCTCAAGAAGAAAGCTTCAAACGACCAGGTATGCTAAAATTGTTGCTACATTCTTGTTGTTTATGCGATTGAATCTTGATTTAATCCTTCTCCCACTTTTAAAACCAACAGGATGGATGACAAAGTTATTGTCAAAGCTTGGTACGGTGGTAAGCTGAAAAAAAAAACCTAAATTGCACTATGAGGGAGGTGATTGTCAAACCTGCAGCTGAAGTTATTAGAGAGAAAAGAAAGAGGGGCATGCCTAAAAAAGTCAGCTGATGTACAAGCTTCACAGTCAACAGCAGCCCCAAAACTCTCTCAGACCACTTCCACTCAACAATCTCAGGGTTCCACTCAACAAACTCAAGGGCAGGCTAGGAGGGGAAGGCCAAAAAAGATTTCCAAGACCACCAAGACCACCAACTGATGACTTGTTTATCTATCTATGTTTTGTTTTTTGTTAAAACTTGTACTCCCTTTGGTGTTTGTTAAATTTGTTATAGGATGAACTGTTATGGCTTTGTTTTGGATTTTGTTAAACTTGTAATCCCAGGAAGAATTGTATTCGAAATTCAATATCATTTTTTTTTTTGTAAATTAACTTACAAGCCATAGAGGGCATCCGTAAAACTCTTCTCCTTGCCTTGAACTTCGACTTCCAGCCACCCTACGGATTGCAACTAATTCATGGTTACAATAAACTCTTCCATTCGTGGCAAGCCTGAAAATTTTGGGGTTTTTTGAACAAATTGAAGCAGACGATGATGATGAACTCATATTTTCGTTTTTTGGATCGATCGAAGAAGCTTAATTTGTAGATTGAGGGTTCGCTTATGAATGTGTAGAATTAGGGTTCATGTTGGTGTGTTCTGATCGTTGGTGTTTTAAGTTGGGGTCAATGCCCCTTTTTATAATCAGTCAACAAAACCATTAAAAGATTTAAAATAACCCATTTCATTTAAAAAAATCCATGTCATTTAAGTCATTTAACATGTGGCAGCCACGTCACCATTTTTCATAACGACGTTAGCCTGAATTAACTGTGGAGTATTTTACAAAAAAAAATGGACGAGGTCGGATTATTGGCGGCTAATTCATGACTTGGGATTATTATTGGCCAAATTCAGATAGATGGGATTATTATTTTCCAATTTGCCCTGAAATTAATAAGTTCAAATTTGTGTTTTTCTTTTATAACTTCCGATATATGATGCTTTATAAAAAAAATATGGTTTTACGATGTGCTTATTTTTATCTATGTTTTGATATAAATTTAATAAAAAAACAGAGTCGCATCACCCACTTTTTCACATTCTCAACTCCATCTAGGTGTCACATCACCCACTTTTTCACAATTCACTTCACCTCACCTCAAGGAAATGGTTTAATCCCGTTAGCTGTACCTAACACTATTTTTTAATGGTTTTTAGTTTAAAAAAGAAAAGTAATTTACAATTTCTTAACATCCCATTAACATGTTTACAAATAACTAATTGAACGCCCTTTAACATAAGTAGAAAGTGGTGTGCAATGCCGATTAACATGTCATGTCACTCTGAGCGCCTCGGTGTTAGAGTTAGGGCTGCAAACGAACCAAACGTTCGGCGAACAGTTCGTGAACCGTTCGGCGGGAAGTTCGTTTGTTTATTAAACAAACGGACACGAACAAGAAATTTCGTTTGTTTAGTTAATTGAACAAACATGAACAGAGGCCACGTTCGTTCGTTTATGTTCGTGAACGTTTGCTAACGTGTTCGATAGTTCATTATTTTTTTTAGTTTTTATATTTTATTTAAATACTTTAAAATTTTGACAAATATGACTTAACATTCAAATCGTGCCATGTCTTTTTTTCCACGTGTCAAGAAAAAAATGGAGCATAAGATGCTGGTGTCGAATTATTTTAATATATGAAATTTTACTTATTAAAAATAAAAACCATTTAATTACATTAAAAATTAAAAAAATAAGTTACAATCTACGTCATCACTCGACGTTAGCATCAAATAAAAGAGAAAAAAGAAACAAAAATCCTCATCACCACGGTTACATATGAAATGGATGAAAAAAACCCTTAATTTTAATGAAGAATGAATGTTGAGTGACCTGATTGGAACACTTTTGAAACTTGAGTGACCTAATTGGAACACTTTTGAAACTTGGTTACTATTCTACAAAGTTACCCCAATAAAATATGTAATAAGTGTCAATGTATTATATCTTCTGCTCATAAACTCTTGTTTGTGTTCGTTTGTTTCCATTTATGTTCATGAATATTAATTTGTGCTCATTTGTGTTCATTAACGTTCATTTTCATTCGTTGCTTAAAATTAACAAACAAACATAAACGAACACGAAAAAGTTTATTTTCTTATCAAACAAACACGAACATAATATCTCGTTCGATAAGTGTTCATGAATAGTTCATGAACACATATATTTCTTACCAAAGGAACACAAACAAGGTCTTGTTTGTGTTCGTTCGGTTCGTTTGCAGCCCTAGTTAGAGTATAGCCAAGATTTTAGTTTGATGATTAAGTCAAAGTGAATTTGCTATTAGGAAGATTATTCCAACCAATGATTTGTTTACATGCAAATTTTATAAGATAGTTGACATATCTTTAAAAAGTCTTGTAACCTATTACTTTTTATATAAAATATTAAGTGATTTAAATTTGTTTTAAGGACTCCATTTGTAAAGACTTTTTCACTAATCAATGTTTATCTCTAACATTTACCAAAAATTTAGATCAATCTTGAATCTTCAATCATTACTCAGTTATTTTCAAACTCTATGGTTTATCTCGAATCTTGAATTCCTAATCCATGTAGTGTTGAATACTTGTGTAGTGTTTGTATCCTGAACTTGTATTTATGTAGTATTTAGTGGTGTGAACATATTTACACATAGTTATTAACATATCATGTTTTGATGATTAATCATCACTAGAACAAGATTGTGTAATTTATTAAAAACTAGATGGTTACCTGCCCGCGCGTTGCGGCGGGCATTCAAAAAAAAAAAACGTAAATGTGTAACGGTAGCGGCAACCAAATATTGAATATCGAAACGCAAAAATAAAAGAGGAAGTAATGATATAATTCCCCATGGTTTGAATTCGATCGGTCTCGGTAAGTTTCGGTACATTATCGCTACGGAAGGGGCATTCATTATACCAACCAAAAGGAAAAATTAAAAAAAAAATCAAGATATATCCAAAATGGTTTAGACACGTGTTTTACATCACTTAAACTATAAAACCAGACACGTGTTTTGCATAATAAAAACTATAGAACTTACCGCTAGCAATGTCGTTCGCTCAAAGTTGTCATGATACCAATATTGTAATATCCGAACATTTTAAACATTTTTTAGAGAAAAATGCTCGGATAGTCCCTGTGGTTTGTCTATTTTTCACCTTTAGTCCATAACTTTCTAAAATTACACCTATGTCCCCAAGTTTTTGAATTTCGTTCCTATAGTCCCTGGCGTGGATGAAATTAGTTTTTGGTGTTATGTGCGTGTGAAATGGCAAAAATATCCTTGCTTTCAAATTAATAACTAAAAAGTTAAAATAAATATAATTAATATTTTACAATTTATGTGGAACCACCACCCACCCTACCCATTTCATCTTTCCCACTCCACACCACCATCTGCACCTTCAATAAAAACGGTTGCTTATACTCTCCAACTTAACACTTTTACTTCTTTTTCAATAAAATTCAGTTGCAACTCTCAATTCTAACACTACTGTCGCAAACAACAATATCTACGATACAACCGGCCAGGGCCGTTCCTACGTTTTCGGAGGCCCAAAGCAAAGTACAAAGTGGAGACCCTTTTGGAAAATTATCATTTTCAACATATTTAGTAACAAAACCCACCTACTTTACCCGGGATTGGGACAGGCAATTAAAAACAAAAATATATATATATAATTAGCGTAGTTAAAAAAATTAAGTTACATGTTTTTATAGATATAGTATATGTTCAAAAAAATTATTTTTCTAGCTTTAATTGAGGCAAATTGTTTGATGAAATTATCGTAATCAAGTTATTCTTAAAACACTTTTTCGATTAATATAATAGCTAATAATTGTAGGCCTTTCAATTTGGGTAATGGACTAATGGGCTGTTTCAATTGCAAGCCTTTTTAGTGGGCTGTTTAGTGTATTATCTCGTAATAACTAAACCTAGTATAAAGAAAACACACCAAATTTTGGAGGCCTTTTAATTTGGGTGGCCCTAGGCCTAGGGTCTGAAGCCCTTTAGGCCGGCCCTGCGACCGGCAGCTAACCAATTCAATGATACCTCTACTTTCTTCGTTTCTGAAACAAATCACAAACACTCAACTTCTATTACTCACAATTACCTCAACAACACTCACACATACCAAATATCAATCAGCCTAAGGGTGGAGGGTATGGTCAATCACCCTAGGGTGTTTGAGTAAAATACTACCCAATAATATATTGTCATGTCAACTCTCCATTCCACACCCCATTTTGCACTCAATCAGGGGGTATAGTCAATCACCCTAGGGTGTTTAAATAGGTTAAAAAATAAAAAAAAATTGTGATTGGTTAAAAGGGGTTGGGACCCGCCATTTTCTCAATCACCCCCCCCCCTTTTTGGTAAACACTCACCGAATTCCCCACCCTCTCTCCAACTCACCGAACACCCTCAATCACTCGGTTTAGTCACCGATCAGTGACTTATACTCCCCGCTACAAGTCCCCGTTACTATACCCCTCACCCTAACAATTTCAATCTTAGATCTAATAACCTGCAAATCAACTTTTCAATCCTACTTTCTTTTGTTTTATACAAACAACAACAGTAATATTCAATGATAGCAGTAACAAACATCAATACTTTTTCAACCTGCAAGTCCACCGTATTTCACCACCGGTCATAAAAAGTTTCAAAAAATTCTTTACCGGAAAAACGAAATTTTACGATACGTATTACACTTAATCAACACCAGAGACTAATATGTTGCTCTAACACTACCTCCGGTAACGATTACACCGTACTTCACCGTCGTGACAAAAACTCACTAGAAAACACGATTTGACAGTCAATCAAGACCTAAAAAACTTTGATCCGAAATTTACTAAAACAAAACGAAAATCAATGAAAATCGATCCGAAATCGATCAAATTAGTCCGAAATACACGAACGACACACCGAATCAAATCGAAAATTAACCGAATTAGTTTGAATTATGTGTTATGTGATGTTCTTAAGCGGAACGGGATCTCTGCCAAAAAGGAGGCTCCAGTAAATTTCCTGACTGACCCCTTAGAGGGGAGGTCCACTTTACGCCCGACGGACATCCTTGTGTTTGGATAGGAAGGGGGGAAACACGCTTGTGTAGATCTAATTGGAGTCTCCCCCCTTGTCGGGCTCAAGGGCAAGGGGTTTGTCGTAAGGCAAGCGGTGCTCAAGGCAGAGGCAAGCATAGTGGCAAAACATGAGAAAGTCTGCCTGGAGAATCAACATGTGTTTGTCCCGTTTGCGTTTGATACCTTTGGTGGTCTCGCTCCTGACGTTGTGCGACTTTTAAATCGGGTTCAAAAAGTCGTTAATAGTAATTCTTCGTCGCTAAAGGTTTCAAACTTTGTATTTAGTAGAATTGGTTTTTCTATTCAAAAGGGGGTGGCGGCGCAACTTGTAGCCCGACTACCTGCCATTGCTTTGTAATTGCCTTTTTTCGGGCTCAAGGGCAAGAGCTTTGTCGTAAGGCAAGCGGTGCTCAAGGCAGAGGCAAGCAAAGTGGCAAAACATGAGAAAGTCTGCCTGGAGAATCAACATGTGTTTGTCCCGTTTGCGTTTGATACCTTTGGTGGTCTCGCTCCTGACGCTGTGCGACTTTTGAATCGGGTTCAAAAATTCGTTAATAGTAATTCTTCGTCGCTAAAGGTTTCAAACTTTGTATTTAGTAGAATTGGTTTTTCTATTAAAAAAGGGGTGGTTGCGCAACTTGTTGCCCGACTACCTGCCATTGCTTTGTAATTGCCCTTTTTCGTGTGGAATGATATTGACAAATGTAGTTTTCTAAAAAAAAAAAAAGTTTGAAATTCAACCGAAAACCAACCGATTCAATCCGATTTCACCGAAATACACCAAAACTCGTCTAATTCGATCAACGATTACACACAGAGCTTCCGTAGCTCTGATACCACTTCTGAATTCAGGAACGGTAAAAAAAGGCATTTTTTGATGGGAATGGTTGTGGCAGTTGAAGGTGGAGATTAGGGATGAGCATGTGGTACCGAATACCGATACCATACCGATACCATCCCGATACCGTACCGTACCGATACCATACCGCTTGTATTCGGTATCGGTATCGGTATCGGTATTACGTTTTACCATTTTTCGGGATCGGGATTTTGCGGGATCGGTACCGGTATTTTTCGGTAATACCGAATTAATACCGATTGTGAGGTTAGCTTATTTAAAAGGGAATATACCATTTTATGGCAGTACCGAATATACCACTTATTCCCATTTCCCACCCATAGCTCTTACACTTGAAGATGACTGCGAATTTGCTGATCCAGCATGTTCATTTATAGGCAACAAAAAGTAGTAACAAACAAATAAATCAACTAACAAGTAGCGTTTACACATACGAGAAGAAGTAAACCAACAAGTAACTGGTAGTTAAATTCGAGAATAGAAGCAGCGATGGTAAAATCTCTTGAAAGACCATTTGAATATTACAAGAAAAGAAAAGTCACAAATGATGCAAGTAAAAAACCCAATATGCCCTTTGCCTTTATTTTGTATTGAAAGAACATAATAGGAGGAAATTCTAGGATCATGTCACAATCTCTAAATTGTATACATCAACTACACACACATACATACCTCCTCAATGAGCGGGGTCCGGATTGAATTTAACAGACTCCCTCCAAATCAACTCTTTGATATGTTCTTCAGTGCATGATGGCTGCTCGAATTAGTGAGGTCTTTATAATGCCTCATATAAAAACTAATTAATGTTTCTAAAATGTATAAATTGTATTTTTTTATTCTTTTTTTAAGATAATAAGTGACTTGATGATTGACATAGGGCCATAGTGTTGATGATTTTGGTGGCAATTTATCATTTCAAGAATTCGGTATTTTTTGGTATCATACCGAAAAACCGGTACCGATACCATACCGCTTGTATTCGGGATCGGGATCAATTTTTGAGGAAAATCGGGATCGGTATTGTCGGGATCGGTATCGGTTCGGTATCGGTTCGATCCCGTGCTCATCCCTAGTGGAGATGGTGGTGGTGGTGTGGAGTGGGGAAGATGAAGTGGGTAGGGTGGGTGGTGGGTCGTACATAAATTGTAGAATACTAATTATATTTCTTTTAACTTTTTAGTTATTAATTTGAAAGCAAGGGCATTTTTGTCATTTCATACGCACCTAACACCAAAAACTAACCCCCATCCACGCCAGGGACTATCCGGAAGCGAAATTCAAAAACTTGGGGACTATAGGTGTAATTTTTGAAAGTTAGTGACTAAAGGTGAAAAATAAACAAACCACAGGGACTATCCGAGCATTTTTCTTTTTTTTTTAATAACAAAGTTTTAGAATTTTGTATTTATGTAATTTTTTAATTGTAATATCCGAATAATTTAAACATTTATTAGCAACAGAGGTAGGAATCACCATTTGAAGATTATGCCATTAGCCAATTAGTTTATGTATTTTTCTCTCATCTTACTTTTATATATCATATGATATCTTGATTATCTTTGAAATTGTGTATTTTACATGTGGATATCTTTTTATTCATTCACGATTCACGAGTATATCATTTAAAAAATCAATGAAAAACGTGAATGTTATTTCAAACTGTCTTCTTACTAGACTAAAGCACAATTCGAAATAATACTAACTAGTGTGATTTCCCCCGCGCTATGCGGCGGAAATTTAGTTGGTATCTGTTCGGCTCGTTACGATACCAACACTTGCTAGAGCAACCTAAACGAAGAAAAAAAATGACTCGTGTTTTACATTAATCAAATACAATAAAACAAACACAGATATCAGATTCGATAATAGCTATACGGTACTAATGTTTGGTTGTCAAGGTACCAACATGGTACCAGAAAAACACTCTACGTTAAACTTCATTGTTCATTAATAAGATTAATAAATATACGTTATTGTACCAAAGATATACTCTATTTTGAATGCCACTTTGTTGTCAACAAAATTTATGTTGGCACGTCTAATAAATATACGTATATTGAGCTTTATAACGAACGCGAGTTCTTCGGTTTTAATATTATATAGTAATCATAATAAACCTTTCTAATATATATTTCACATTTGCATGAATTTGGTTGTTGTGTATATCGTTTGTTATGATACCTGCGCTCAAACGACATCGACACGCAGTTTACACCTATCGAAAAAAAACGAAAAAACACCGGTACAAATATTGTTCGGTCAAAACTGGCTCGATTTTGTAAAAGTACCGACACCCATATAGCTTACTATACCAAAGATATGCTCTACTTTGTTGTCAATAAAGATTATGTCGGCACGTCTAAAGAAATAATAATATACGTATAGTAAGCTTTAAAGAAAAAGTTAATGAACGCGAGTTCTTCGTATTTAATATTATATAGTAATCATAATAAACCTTTTTAATATGTTTCATATTCTTTTTAAATTAATCATTTAAATATACTACTTAACACATCAATTAGATAGGCAAAAGAAAATTATTGACATAAATTATTTAATATATCAATATTCATTTGCCACTCAATTCAATAAGTCATCAAAATAATAAAAAACAAACAAAAACATTTCTTTTTTTTACCGATGTTGTTGGGTCATAATCGGTTCGCTTCATCACAATACCTATCTATACCAAAGAAATATTCTATTTGAATACAACACCATTAAAAAAAAACTTATACCAGAATGTCGAGAAAAAAAATAATTTGAATATCACTTATTCAACTTTTTTTAAAAAAAAAGCTTAAAGAATAGAAGTTGATAAAAAATACAATCGTTTATCAATATTAATAAAATAATACCAATAAATGTTCATAACTTAATACAATAATAAAAAAAATCGTAGCTCGAATTCAATTGGTATCGGCTCGACTTGGTACGATATAGTCACTCGTTATACCAAACAAAAGAGACAAAAAATGAAGTCGTAGAATGATCAAAAGAATATCGTCGCATGTTTTACATAAATCGAAAATCATAAAGCCAAATACTGGTACCGATTCCGATAATACATGTACCGATGTTGGTTCATAATTGGTTCACTTCATCACAATACCTATACCAAGGATATATTCTATTTGAATACAAAACCATTCTAAAAAAAATTAGGAAAAAATTATATTAGAAAGTCAGGAAATTTTTTTTAAATACAACTATTTATTCAACTTTTATGAAAAAAAAACTTAAAAGAACAAAAGTTGATAAAAAATACAACTATTTATCAATATTAATAAATAATATCAAGAATTAATTTAATTTCATATACTAAGGGGTTGTTTGTTTACTTCGTAATGACGCTTTTAATGGTTCAGACATCTTACTGGTTTAGCACTTAATGGTTCAGACTGTTTGTTTCGCAAGCTGATATCTGAATGGTTCAGACATTTGCCTCTGAATGATTAAGCATTATACTGAGTCTGAATAGTTAAGACCTCAAATGTGAATTGGTCAGAAATTTGTCTCTGAACGGTTAAACATTATACTGACTCTTAATGGTTCAGACATTTGCCTCTAAATGATTAAGCATTATACTGAGTTTGAATGGTTAAGACCTCAAATATAAATTGGTCAGACATTTGTCTCTGAACGGTTAAACATTATACTGGCTCTTAATGGTTCAGACCTCTTACTGGTTCAGTACCTAATGGTTCAGACCTTTTATTGATTCAGCACTTAACCATTCAGAAGTTGCAAAACAACCCCTAAATGTTAATCACCTATGATTTGAATAACAATTATTAAATGTTCATCACTTAATATAATAATAATAATAAATTTACAAAACACTGTTCATGGTAAGTTTTCTTACTTTAAGTGGATTAATATTAGAAATAAGTATTACAATATGTTAAATGAAATCTACTATTCATCGTCAGTTTACATTAATTTACATAGTTAGATTCCCCCTGCGCTTCGCGGCGGGAATTCTGTCGGTATATGCTTGTTTCGTTACAGTACTGGTACCCCCAATAGCCTATAGTAATCGGAAGAGAAAACCTTATTTCGATCGAAAACAATAAAAATAGATATCGATACCGGTACTTCAATAAAAACGAATATTGATACCGGTACTGATGTTGTTCAGTAATATTGGTTCAGTTGGTTTGCATTTTGTGTTTATTTTTTTTCGACATTGCGACATAAATTTTATTGATAACGAATATTGTGTCGTGTGCTATCATACCAAACTGAACCGAAACCGACTGAACAACATCTGTATCGGTACTGGTATTATTTTTTTATTGTTTTCTTTCAATAAATTGACACCGTATCGCTACCATATCGTACCGAACAACATCATTTTCGGTACATGAGTTTGATTATATTGTTTTTTCTTTTGATAAACTGACATCTTAGTGGTACCATACCATACCGAACATGAACATTGATACCGGTACCTAGCTACAATCATTTTTATGGCCTTTGTTTTTGAAAAAAAAATTCATTTATACATCTCTATCTATGATGAAAAATGAATAACGTTACCAGTACTGTGACACTCTGAACCGGTCGGGGCCGTACGAACAACATTGGTGCTAGTACTGTGTTCGTTTTTATCTTTTTCGGTTATATAAAACATGTGTTGATTTCTATACCAAGTGAATGTATCATACCGGTATTGTAAAGAACCGAAATGATACCGATCTAATGCGCGAAATAACGTACCATCACAACGCGCAAGCAAATAACTTGGAATGTTAAAAAAAATTAATAAACATAGATCCGGATTTTATAAAAAAGTTAACACTAAAAACTCATATTAAATAAGCAATAAAAGTAAACACTAAAAAATCTTATTGGTTAGTATTTATAACTAAAAATAACAAATAAATACTTAAAAAATGTTATTTACTATTCATCATTTATTACTAAAAATAACAAATAAATACTTAAAAAATGTTATTTACTATTCATCATAAGTTTCAATTAATATGTATAATATAATAATTAATAAGTATAATAATATAATGTCTAATGGTGAAAAGTAGAGCATTATTAAAGTAAGTAAACTAATAATATAACCACCAGCAACAATACCTGCAGTGTTACCGACAAACCCACCAGCAAACCACACTTTCCGGCAAAAAATCAACCGGCAAAAAATCAACACTTTACGGCAACAAAACCACCAACCACTTCATTCAACTCTGTCAGATCTAACGATCAAACAACACAATCAACATCATGGACTCACCGGAAACTGAAAAAAGCTAAACTCCGTGATAGCGTCATCACAGAGCATCGCCAGAAACTGAAAAGTTTCTAGATAGAGTATCACAAAACATAATCAAATTCAAGTTTTCCTACAGATAAACATAGATCGTTACAATACCTAGACAAAACATTCAAACGAACTAACGATCAATGATTTACTCGTATCGATCTTGTTAGAATCGGAGAAAGTTTGGAGAGCAGATGAGTTGTGAAGATATCATCTTCAAAAATATAAGACCAAGAAAAAACAAAACCCCCTTATATACTTGTCAAGCTATATAGCATTGCTTCATTGTACAACACATTACAGACAACACCATAAATGCAAAAAGTGTTGGATTGAATCACGCTATCAGAATAGATTTTGTAAACGAGAGATTGAATAAAGTTCTTGATTGAATTGGTAAATTATAATCGATACATATGAGTGTATATTTATTGGAGGGGTTCACATAAGGATAACCGCCTCAACCTATGATATCGAATAATAATAATAATAATAATAATAATAATAATAATAATAATAATAATAATAATAACACTATATAATACATTCTAATAATAATAACATACTTATGTAACATAATCTAGCTTATAATTCTTGCCCGTCTAATACCCTCCCGTAAGCTAGATTTCTCTAAAATGGAGGAGCTCCTTTAATCGCTGAAAGTCTTTGGGTTGCAATGCTTTAGTGAGAACGTCCGCAACTTGTTGTTTAGTTGAGCAATAACAAACTTCTATTTGTTCCTTCTTGACCAGATCCCGAATAAAATGGTATTTGATTCTTATGTGCTTGCTCTTACCGTGATACACTGGGTCTTTGGCTAAGCATATTGTCGATTTATTATCACAGTAGATCACCGGAGATTGATTGAATTTTTCTTCTAATTCATCCAAGATTCCTTTGAGCGAAAGTGCTTGACACCCAGCCATTGAGAGTGCGATATATTCCGCTTCCGTTGATGATAGAGCTACCACCTTTTGTTTCTTTGATTGCCAAGCCACAACTCCAGATCCGAAGTAGAAGACGTATCCTGATGTGCTTTTACTATCATCGATGTTCCCTGCATAGTCACTGTCGCTGAACCCGAGTAACGAACCTTTACTTCCTTTTGAGTACACTAATCCTTGGTTTATTGTTCCCTTTATATATCTTAGGATTCTTTTTCCAGCTTCCCAATGACTTCTCTTTGGTTGTTCCATGAATTGACTGATCTTATTGACTGCAAACATAATGTCCGGCCTCGTATTAGTCAAGTACATAAGGCTGCCGACCAATCTCCTATAGATGTTAGGTTCTATTTCATCATCAGGGTCCTGCTTGGATAGTCGTAACCCGTACTCCATTGGAGTGGAAATGCCCGAGCAGTTTATCATGTTGAATCTTTCCAATAACCTTCTTGCATATTGATGTTGTGAAAGCATAATATCTCCGTTTTTAAACAAGACTTCCATTCCGAGGAAGTAATGCAGAACTCCCATATCTGTCATCTCGGATTCCTCTTTCATCGACTCTTTAAATTTGTTTAGCATTAGTAATGAATCACTTGCTATAATTAAATCATCGACATAAAGACAAATTATGAGCCTTGCCCTCTCGGTTATCTTGATGAATAATGTACTCATGAATGCATTTCTTGAACCCACTTGATATGAAATATCCCTCTATTCTACTATACCATGCCCTTGGTGCCTGTTTTAATCCGTAGAGTTCCTTTTTTAGTTTACATACCTTTCCTTCTTCGCCTTTAACAATGTACCCTTCTGGCTGTTCGATGAACACTTGTTCATTTAAATTCCCGTTTAGAAAGGCTGTCTTTACATCCATTTGATGTAAATGCCATCCATGATGTGCAGCTAACGCCAACACGAGTCTGACTGTGTCAAATCTTATTACTGGAGCAAAAACATCTTGATAGTCGATGCCGTATTTTTGTTTGTAACCTTTCACCACCAATCTTGCTTTATGTTTGCTCACATTTCCATGCTCATCATATTTGGTTTTGTATATCCATTTCACACATATCGGTGTTTGACCTTTTGGAGGTTCAACCAATTCCCATGTTTCATTTTTAATTATAGAATCCATCTCCTTGTCTATAGCATCCTTCCATTTGGCTTGTTTACTTGCTTCTTCATATGTCGTCGGGTCCGTATCAGCAAAGAGAACAAAGTTCACCACGTCGTTTGAATTACTGCTATCATATAATGTATCAACTTGAGCTTTTGTAAGCGGTTTTGTTTTGCTGTATACATCGGTCACTTTTCTTGTTCTTATAACCTCATTTTCTGAGGAGGAAGACGAATCTGCATCCTCAACTCCATTGTGTAAGTCTTCGGTTGTACTCACCTCTTCATTGTGACTGCTAACTGGATCTTCATTCCGAATACTAGAGGTTGAATGTTCCTGTGCATGAACAGTCTCCTGCTGTACAACAGTTTGATCTTGATCTTCAGCTATTACACTTAGAGTATCTTCACCAGGATTATTGATCTCTAAGAACGATGTTTCTTGACTTCCTTTGTTGGTGACCCAGTGTTGGTTTTCATTGAACACAACGTCCCTACTTATGATAATTTTCTTCGTTACTGGATTGTAAAGTTTATAAGCCTTGCTATTTTCGTTGTATCCGACAAAAATGGTTCTTTCAGTCTTGTCATCCAACTTGCCTCGTTGCTGCTTCGGAACATGTGCATAAGCAACACATCCGAAAACTCTTAGGTGCTCAACATTGGGCTTTCTTCCACTCCAGGCCTCTTGTGGTGTCTTATCAGATACACTTTTTGTTATTGCCCGGTTCAGTAGATAAGTTGCACATGAAATTGCCTCGGCCCAGTACATATTCGGTAAACCTTTCATCTTTAACATACTTCTACTCAACTCCAGAAGAGTCCTATTTTTCCTTTCGGCTACACCGTTTTGCTGAGGTGTATAGCTTGTGGTAAGTTGATGACGTATTCCACCACTCTTAAGGAATTCTTGAAATTCATGACTACAGTATTCTTTGCCTTTGTCTGTTCGTATACATATTATTTTGTGATCACTTTGATTTTCGACGAGTGCTTTGAATAGCTTGAAATAAGTCAAAGCTTTAGACTTGAATTTTAGAAAATATACCCACGTCTTTCTTGTGAAGTCATCTATGAACGTAATAAAGTACTTACATCCTCCTATGGATAGTGTTCTCATCGGTCCACATATGTTTGAGTGAATGAGTTGTAATGGTTCCTTTGCGTGCCATGTTGCTTGTTTGGCAAAAGGTTTTCTAGCGTGTTTTCCAAAGATACAGCCTTCACACACATTGTGTGTTCTAGTGATTTTCGACAACCCTCTTACAATCTCATTCACACCCATATCATATAATGTTTCAAAATTCAAGTGCCCGAACCTCCAATGCCATAATTCTAAAGAATCGGAGGAAGTTGCCACATTGCATACCAGAGGTGTTAGATCTTGTCTCATATTTAATGGAAACATCTTGTTTCCAGTCATTTTCACAGTTCCAATGCATGATCCAGATGAATCCTTAATTGTGCACTCCTGACCGTTGAACCTCACATCATACCCCTTTTGTATTAATTGACCGATGCTTAATAGATTATGTTTTAGGCCTTCCACATAAAACACATTAGGAACTCGTCTCTCTATCCCTCTAACTTTTATCATTACATCTCCACAGCCGAGCACTTCTAATCGCTTATCATCTCCAGTTCTCACTTCCCGCCGTTCGGATTCGTTTAACGTAACAAACAGGTTCTTATCCCCCGTCATATGGTTACTACATCCACTATCCAGGTACCAATAATCATTTTTATAACTTCTTCGACATTAAATATCATGAACATGGTATCATCATTCTCATCTTCTACTTCATCGGTGTGCATAAGTGCATTGTTAGATTTATCATTCTCATTTCTCTTGTTGCAGAATCGTGCCATGTGTCCTAATCTTTGACAATTAAAACAACGGATTAAATCATTAAACCTTCCTCTCCCTTTGCCTCGTCCTTTGCCATTATTCTCTAACCTTGATTGCTTCGATCTATCATAGTAATTACTTTGTACTTGAAAGGCCTGCTCGGTTGGAGCATCATCATATTACTTTAGACGTAATTCATGCGATTGCAGAATTCCTAGTAGTTCTTCAGTGGAGATTGCATTCAAATCCTTAGATTCTTCTATGGCAACAACCACCGATTCATATTTTCTGGTTAAACTTCTGAGAATTTTTTCAACAATCCGTTGTTCCTCTACTCGTTCTTCATTCAAACGCAGTAGATTAACTATTACCGTTGTGCGATTAACATAATCTTCTATAGATTCACTGTCCTTCATTTTTAATGCATCGAATTCACATCTAAGGGTTTGTAATCTTACCGTTTTTACCCTATTCTCTCCTCTGTATGCCTTATGCAGAATTTCCCACGCTTCCTTTGAAGTCTTACATGTTGCCACCCGCTCGAATACTGTTTCACTAACGGCCAGAAACATTATGTGCAACACTTTCCTGTCTTTCTTGATCTTTTCCCTCTGAACATTCTGATCGCTTTCAGATGCATTTGCCAGAAGATCTGAGTATCCCTCTTCCACTATCGTCCATAAGTCTTGTGATTCTAGTAACACTCTCATTTGTATATGCCAATGATAGTAATTCTGTCCCAGTAATTTTGGAATCTGAGTTTGAATTCCTCCGTTGGTCGCCATGTATAAATTAGGGTTTTGCACTTGATAGCGATTTGCAGATCTTGTATTTGATGATCGGTGGCTGTGATACCACTTTGTTGGATTGAATCACGCTATCAGAATAGATTTTGTAAACGAGAGATTGAATAAAGTTCTTGATTGAATTGTTAAATTAGAATCGATACATATGAGTGTATAATTATTCGAGGGGTTCACATAAGGATAACCGCCTCAACCTATGATATCGAATAATAATAATAATAATAATAATAATAACACTATATAATACATTCTAATAATAATAACATACTTATGTAACATAATCTATCTTATAATTCTTGCCCATCTAATAAAAAGTACTACACCTTTAAGCCTATCCATGTTGTAAATTTTATAATGGAAATCTGGCACTAAAATTGTTGTTTGGACCTCTTAACTAATCACGTGTGCATTGATTGCCATATTCATATCAACAAGGCATGTGGCGAAGCTTGAGATTTCCAACCAGAAGGTCGAAAACGTATATACCTAATAAAATTATAAAACCGGGGGGTCGAAACGTATATACCTAAAAATTCTATACGAAAACTACATACCGGACACTACTGAGCAAAAAGTTCGGGGGTGCCCCCTACAAACTGCGCCCCCGAAGACATGTCTCCCTACCAATATACCTTCCTCGATCCTAACCACTCTACAACCTTAAACGTTTTCCAACAATTCGCCAAACAATTAGATTAGACATTTACGTGACCTTCATTAAACCTATCACATGGTAATTATCCATTCTAATCCAACAGTTTAATGTAGGCGTTAGATTAATTACACATGTAAGTCAGTCAACCCGTTCAATGAACCATTTGTAAACCGTTTAAGGGGTTTAAGGGAGGATAAAATTGCGTCTCAGCTTTATTTTTGGGGTTTAGATTTTCCAACACTATAGTTGGGTCTTTGCATGTGTATGTGTTGTCTAATGAGGTTTTATCTGTTTCTGTTTCTCTAGTTTACTCTTTTACCCTTTTTTTACTACTTGATAGCTTGGTATATCCTTTATATATATTTTTACTATGCTTATCTTGGAGGCTGGAGTCTCGCTAGACACGATTTCCATGTATGTCTCGTGAAGTAACTAACTATTTAGGATTTTATACTTGTTTTAGGATAGTTTGAGGCAGACCATTTTTGGATGTTGGTGGCGATGATTAGGGATGAGCATTTGGTACTAAGTAGCGATACTGAATTTTCAGTACCAAATTTTTTTCTGTACCGGTACCCACTTTTTGGCATTTTCGGCACCGGTTCGGTACGGTACCGATAAAAGACCGATTTTTACCTATAGATTACCGATACTCTACCAGTCCAATACCGGAACCGTATTGGTCTCGTACCGTAGCGAACATTTTCGGTACTGTTATCGGTACGCAGTTTTGATGATTTTAGGTACAAGTACCACACTCATCCTTAGTGGTGATGGTGGTGGGCTGGAATAAAGAGAGTGTGTATGTGTATGTTTAGTGAGAAAGGGAGGGATAGGGTGGGGTGTGGTGGGTAGGATTTATTTGTTTTTTTAAATGATTTATGCGTTATTGATGTGCGTTAGGTGTGATATGTTTTTATTTATATTTTAAGCCCTTTTTACACTTTAGTCAAGTTTTAAATTTATAAAACACGATATTCTACTAACACTAAACACACATATGGGTAAGTGCACCCATCGTGAGCGTAGTATAGCGTTGGTAAGATACCGAGGTCGTCCAAGGACACAAGAGTTTTTAGTAGCGGTTTATCCTCAACGTCTAATCAAATCAAAAGTTTAGAAAAGGTTTTAAACATGAAAATAAAAACTAAAAATGCTGAAAAATAAAAATAAAAACAAAAACAGATAGACAAGATGAATCACTTGGATCCGACTCGCCTTTAGTGTAACCTTTGATGATTTCCGCACTTTTGCACTTTTTAAGAGATTATCTTAGTTATAGTAGTAGACCTCTCTTTTGAAGGTGACGTTACCCTCAACCCAGTAGTTTGAGTCAGCAAGGATACAATCCTAAAGGGTCAGAATATTGAAAGATAATTAATTAAGTTATTAATGCGTAATGTGGTAGGCCCCTCTTTTGAAGGTGACGTTACCCTCGGCTAAGTGGTTTGAGTCAGCAGGGATACAATCCCAAGTAGCCGGGTTAATGTATTAATCGTAGTTTACATATGAGGGGATCAAGCCATTCGCACCCCCGCCATCCAATACCAGTGGGTATTGAAGGAGGTCCTAGTAAGCTTGACCCAGGTCCTTGCAGGATCTATACACTGAACAAGGCAAGAACCTTACCAAACCATTCTCTTAACCCCCGACCAGGTAGCCAACATATCTCTATATAGACCGTAGAGATATGAATGGTGAAAATCTTTTATTTTATATAGACAGTAAAATAACGCCAAGACACCACGGACAAATGATAAGGAAGTTTCACCTTCAACATAAGAAACTAGTTATTAAAGTCATTAATACAAAACCAAATAAAAAGTGCGAAAAGATCAAAAATCAAAAGTATTACACTAAATGCTTGTCTTCACCAAGTGATGTAAGAGACTTATGCAAACATGGCCTTTGATTGTCAAGAACTCTTACTATCAATCTTGGATCCCGAGACTACTACACACACTCTAGGTGGATGATGGATGATGGTGCTGGATGTGGGTGTTGTGATGGTGGTGGAGTGTGGGTGAAGTGGTAGAGAGGTGGTTTGCCAAGGGATGCATTTGAAGTGAGCCAAGCACCCCTATTTATAGCCTGTACAGAAGCCCGGACACGGCCCCGTGTCCGCTGGACATGGCCCCCGTGTTCATCCTTATTCTCTTTCTTCATTAATTGCAATTTGTCTGCATTAGCTCCACACGCCCCCGTGTTCGCTGGACACGACCCTGTGTGCAGAAGCGAATCTGTACTATCAAGATTTGTAAGATTTTACGATTCTTAGCGTTGACCATGGCCCGTGTTGAGCTGGGCACGCCCTCATGCTGGGAATAGAAGCTTCTATGACTTTGTTTTTTCTGCAGGTGCCTGGCCACGCCCTCGTGTCCGCTGGGCACGGGGCCGTGGTCAGCCTTCTGTTTCTTTGTTTTTGCTTGGGAAGATGCTATCGAGGGGTCGAGTATGCCACGTTTATTCCTTTTCTTGTATTTATGTTAGATTTGGCTGCATATTTGTTCCTTTTGTTCAATTATGATCATTTAGTCCCGAAAATACAAAAGGAAGACAAAAGCACACTTTTTCCAACATTAGTACTAAAAAAGGGTTAGTTGTATACCTCATTTGATGTAATTTATATGTTGCATTTTACACACATCAAATACCCCCACACTTGAATCTTTGCTTGTACTCAAGCAAAACTGTTTATAATGTGGCTTACACGCCCAAATGGAATGGGTAGAAGAGAAGTTTTGGGCTTGTCTTGAGTGTCGGGAATCCAAGATCTTTATTGGGTTTTATTTTTATGCTATTTACAATCCTGTTCGTTATGATTTATTTAGAACGTTACATAAGAAAAATTACTTATTTGGGCATAACATGCCTCTTTAAAATTCCATTTATATACAAGTTCACATACCTCACAGGAGATCACTCAACACTCGGCCGAATATGTATTTTTGTGAAACACTCGAGACCGGCATGGAACTTATTTCTACCATATGCTTGCCAAGCAATCAATCATCCTCCTTTTTAACTAAAAACCTTCGTAAATATCAAGAGGACTTGGGGAAGGGTTAGGCTTGGGTTAAAGGTAGGTGGTTTTGGGTTAGTGGTTAGTAAAAAGGGCGAAAAACGTAAAAAGCGTCGGTTGTCGTAAAACTTTTTGTTTTCGTGACTTTTATTCAAACAAAGCACTTTCAAACAAAGTTTCTTTGAGGAACTTGTTTGTTTATTGCTATACTTCATTTTTTTATAAGGAGCGTCACAAGAAAACCGAGCTTTTTACTAAAACAAAAGGGTTTAAAAGAAAAAGGTTTTGGTGGGTAAAGGGTGTTTGTTTTGTGGGTTTAGAAATGAAAAGGTTTAGGCTCAAAGGGGTTAAGTAGGGGGAATTTGGGTAGGTTGAAAGAAAACGAAAAATAATGGTGTTGAAAAGAAAAAAATGGTTAGTCCTAATGCCTCCATCATTTACTTACTTGGGTTTAAGTTGGTAAGGACCGGGAATGTATTATCGTGGCAAGTTCTAAAGTCGTAAGAAACCAAGCGGCTATTCACACAAGAAACGAAAAATGAGCATTTAGTTTAAAGATGTATATTTGTATGCTCAATAAAGGCTCAAAACTCACTTTTTGTGGGAATGGATTTATAATGTGATCAAGTATATATAATCAAATTTTAACTAGATTTGTCATGCTGTTTCATATTGTTAGTGCAGTATGTCTATCGCCTCCGTCAATCAAGATCGTAGCAGAAACAATTTAATTTTAGCCTTACATTGTAATATCTAGATAAGAAAGGCAAGGTGGCATATTTGTAAATAAGGTGAACTTCCTTATAAGCCTTGGCCTATAAATAGATATGTTAGGGTTAGAGTTAGGGACTTTTGGTGACTTTTGCCATTTGGAGCTTTGGAGAGCTAGAAGTTAGAGAGAGAAAGCCTAGAGAGAGAAAGTGTTCTCCACATGATTCAGGTGTTGTAGGATTTCAGATCTATCAATAGAATCACAGATTATATTACGTCTCGTGTGTTCGGTCACGTTCATGTACAGATTCCGCACGTCACACGTTCGGTTCGCAATCGTTACGGAGTCAAAACCGGTCCTAACAAGTGGTATCAGAGCAGGAGCTCGATTGCACGGATCAATCACACGAATTCGCACAAAAATTCATCAGATTCAGATAAAAAAACGGATCAGATTTGCTCAATTTCTTCATCTTTTCATATTTTCACGTTTTCAACTGAAAATCGCCAAATTAAACGACTTTTTACGGTTAAAAATCGCTGATTTTTGGATATTATGTGCGAAAATACTTGATCTACAAGCCTAAAAATTTTCAGAACTTAATTCGAAGCGATTTAATAGAAATTTAGAAATTTATGGTTCGAATATTTTCATAATGCTTACTATTATTGTTGGTGTTCTTGACTATCACCCGATCGGGCGGTAATTTGTTTCATACATCCCACTCGATCGAGCCACATAAGCTACCCGATCGGACAACAAGCTAATAGTTGGGGTTTTCCACCCGATCGGGCAGTATTTCTATTCATTTTCACTTGTTTCATTTCATTAAAGTCAAAAATTCAGTCAACATTCAACAGAGGTCATAACACTACCCGATCGGACAGCATAGCCACTTGATCGGACAACAAAGTCACTCGATCGGACAGCAAAGCCACCCGATCGGACAGCACCTCACTCGGTCGAACGATAATCCGATTCATTTCTTGCATCTAATTTGCTTTTGATTGAATTCAGATGTGCTTTGACGAAGCTTCATTGGTCAATGAACAATCATCATCGACGAACACTCACTTTCTCGACGAACCATTGGAGCGACGAACAATTGACCTCGACGAACACTCTTGTTGACGAACCTTTACTCGGTCAACGAACCCTAATTTTTGTCTCGAGCCTACACATCACGTGAACAAGTGTCAGGCCATTTAAAGTTGTCAGCCCACTAATTGAACGGCCCAATCAAAAGATTAAAATCAAGTTTGTCGGTCCATTATTAACATCACGTGAATTTAAGAGTTGTTTGGCTCAAGATAAATTGATCTGTACATGTGATATATCATTTGAGGTCCAATTACATTGTGTGGTGAATCAAAGTACGTCGGCCATTTGCAAAGTATTTGCATGAGAATTGATTTGTGCATGTGACATGTCAGGTTGCATGTGAGATTGTAGTTCACTGTTGTGGTAAAAAACTCAACAGGCTACTCGATCGAACAGTGGGTCGAACGGATTACCACTCTATTCAAAACATTGCAACTTAATCGAACAGCATAACTTTTGTCGTGTAGTGTCACTCGTTCGAACAGTGGGTCGAACGAATTGCCACTCTATTCAAAACATTGCAACTCGATCGAACAACATAACTTTTGTCGTGTAGTGTCACTCGTTCGAACAATGGGTCGTTCGGTTTACCACCCGCTAATCACATTTGTTTGTTTGTTTTTCAGGTCCTACCCGATCGAGTTACACCCCACCCGATTTGTTGTCATCCTATCTTTGTTATATTGTTGACTTTTGTTGACTCACTCGATCAGATACCTGTCCGATTCAGTTGATTGTTAGTGATTGAACTGATCTTGTTTGTTTATATTCAGGTGATTCGAGGAGATAGCATCATGGCTGAAATAAAAGTGAGAACCCGAGAAGAGATACTGAATGAGAAAACCTACGAGAAAGATGCATTGTGGGATACAGAATCGAAGATATGGAAAGAGAGTATGGAGAAGCGATAAGCAACAAAAGATGGGATAAGAAGAGAGAATGTTACGTGAACAAGGAAGGAGAACCGGTTGTTCATCCAAGTGAAATAGTTTTTGATGAAGTTCTTGCAGTAATTTCCTATATCCGGCGAATATTATTCAAATGTTGAAAAAGACAAAACCTACAAGAAAAGTGTGACAACCCTCACTAAACCAGGTATCCGTACGAATTAATTAATATTTAATTACTGCTTAATTACTGTGCTTGCTTACAACTGTGATTAAACTGCTTACTGATTTCTGATACATGCATACTCATGCATCACATTTTATACTGTCACTCTATTATTTTTACACAAACATCAGTGACAACCTTGATGCACAAAAAGCACAGTGAGCACACTCTACGGGATACCCATTAAACATGCTGATATAACCAGCATCAGGCAGACACTGCCTCTAAGGCCTGTATGAGCCAGAGATAGTTTACTACACCTGTAGAGAGTGTAGGGAGGTAAGGATTGTAGAACTGCGTCACTAGGTGATATTCATAGTGACCGGATGTGCCTAAAACGTACTTTGAGTACAAAATTCTGCACTTTAAATAAAAATTCAGCATTTATCTAAACTAGTAAAGTGCAAAAAGTTGGAAAAATATTACTAGGCACTTTCCAAAGTGTCAGGAATAAATTGTGTCACTAAAAGAAATAATAACGACACTTTATATATTTATTTAGCACTTTAACGGATTAAGATCCAACCGAACAACCGGACTTTACCCGGAACATAAAAATATTGTCAATGATATTATTTTTCCTTTTCTGAGCTAGTTAGGGTCCCCGAACACCCTAACACCCGTAATATTACATAACACTAGATATAACATTAAACCCCCGCTATTTAACATAATTACCCCAAAAGAATACACTTAACCCCCCCCCCCCCCCATATGCAATTGGCGGCACACATGCTTTCCCTTTTCTCAAATTTTCGATTTCCCATGTGCCACCAACAATTGTCCATCAAATCCCCATGCAACTAACATTGGATTGTGAGAAGATATTGAGTGTACTACTATTACATCTAGCACCCCCCTAAATACACATCACTTACCATATAACTTACACTAAGGCCCCTCTTTCTTGGCTGACTTTCGGCTCCCAAAGACCACCCACAAATCTGAATGAAATCCTCCATTTTCCCATGCAATCCTTTAGATATTTAGAAGTGACTGTGTTGTGTACTTGGTAGGACATATAGACCAATGGTTAATAGAAATTAAGTTTATAAAATAACCTATCTTCTACACTTAATCAAATCACCACAAAGAAAATTCTTTCTCCCTTTCTAAACAAAGCTACTGCCGAAACTCATAGCCACCACCATCAAATTTTTTATTTTGTTCAAGTATTCCAAAGACCCACTACAAGGTGCACCAAGGTGAATCACGAAGTGTGGAGCTCACGGATCGTCAAGGACCTCTCTCGTTTGCCTTTAACCGCTCGTTTTTCGTCTAGTTTCTTCCCTAGCTTCAAAGCTAGTAGTAAGCTCCTTTGATCATCTTTTATTTTATATTTATGATGGTTAAAAATTATGTGGTGATGTAAATAAAAGAACACTAGAAGATCATAAATGCAAACTTGAACATAAAGCTAGTATGAGGTTAAAATAAGATGGAATCTTGTCAAAATAGAATTGTATTGATGTTGTTATTATTTATTTGATGATTTCTAGTAATAGGGTGTTTAACCTCACGAATGAACTTGTTAAAGAAAGATTAAAAACTTAAGTTAACAAGTTCGGGGGTGATTAGTGGACTACATAAAAAGAATCACCTCCATGTCTCACATAAACTTGGTAACAAGTGGTATCTTGATAAAATATATATGTATATATATATATAAATAAGGTCACTAGTTGTGAACATCTAAAAATCCCGGGAACGGGAGTTTTACCAAAATAAACACACTTTGGAGGGTGACTAAACCCACTAAACACACCACTAAATTACTACGCGATTTTATGAAACGCCAAGTTTATGTTGTCATGAAAAATGCATTGTTTTTGGCACTTGACTAGTGTAACATTGTTTAGTAAATTGTTGGTTGATTTGAATGATTTTATAAAAGAAAATGATACGCTGGAAAGCGTGGCCACCTCCAGTTACACGAGAAACTCTGGCGAATTTTTTTCCAAAAATCTAACACTTGGAAATATTTTTATCACAAGTGTTATGGATATATTTTTAACTTGTTTTCCCAAATAACTTTCGCCACGATTCTTATTACGAAACTTCCAAGTGTCGGAGGTGGGATTTTTACAAAATAAAACTTGCTAAAATATATATTTAGTATATATTTTTCATAACAACGCTTGTGAGATTTTTATGATTATTTTGTGAACTACGTAAATATTATTTTTAGGGTAAAAAATAATATTACTAACTATTAACGACTCCAAAATAACGCGAACGCCTTCACAATAAATATTTAAGTTACACCGGTATTATTAATACCACCCGAACTTTACAATGTAACTTACGTATTTTTGGAAAAGTTATTATTTTGGATAATTATGTGGAATAAAATATAATATTTTTTGGAAGAATATTTATATTTTGGAAGTAAAGTATTTTTGGACAAATGAAATAAAATATATTACATTAAGTGAGACTTAATAATATATTTCGCAGTTATACGAACACACATGTATTAAAACCCCCATCCTTGGGAAGGATTATAATTACAAAATAATTACGAAATGTAATCACGAAATAGTTGCCTAACTATTTCCCAAAGACATTAAACCTTAAACTAAGGCACGGTCGTCCGTCTAATAGAAGTTAGTACGTGTAGGTCGTCGCACAGCAGATTTTCTGGGAGATACTTTTTAGAGACGCACTTCGGTGAGTTCATGTCCCCCTTTTCTCTCAACTGTTTTCAGTTTTCTAAACTGCGGGGGTGAAATGCATGTTACTATGATTTACGAGTACTTTTTACATGGTATGGTTAGCGTAAGGAGGGTTACTACTTAGATCATGTGAGTGGGTATGCGCAACTTGAGGCCATTAATCCTCATTGTAGGACCGAGGGACAGTAGCGGTAGATCTACCTGGGTGTAGCGAGCCCAGCCCCAGGCCCAGCAGAACGGACCTCGGGGTGACTTTGTGCCCAACGCATAAATCCGCTAGGTTTGAGTCTTCCTACTTGCACTTCACACATATCAATGGCCTTGCAAACCATTGGTGATCTCTTTTTCCTTATTTGCTACATACCAGGAGTGTTATACTTACAAAGGTTTTACATACTCACTTACACATGAACTCGCTCAACAATTTTTGTTGATTTTTGATGTGTGTAAAATGCAACATATAAATTACATCAAATGAGGCATAAAACTAACCCCTTTTAAGTACTAATATTGGAAAAAGAGTGTTTTTGTCTTCCTTTTTTATTTTCAGGATTAAATGAGCTCAAAAACACAAAAGAAGCAAAAAGACAGCTAAATCCAACATAAATACAAGGAAAGGAACATAAGTGGACTGTCCGACCCCTCAACAGCATCTTCCCAAGCAAAATAGAGAAGGCAGAAGACTGAACACGCCCCGTGCTCAGCCAGCACGGGGCCGTGCCCAAGAAGCAGCAGAAAAGACAAACCTATAGAAGCTTCTATTGCCCACCACGGGCCGTGTCCAGCGAACACAGGGGCGTGTCGAAAGTACAGCAGGCGCATTAATTGTAATTGCGAATTACAATTAATGAAGAGAGAGATTGTCAGACACGCACGGGGCCGTGCCCAGCGGACACGGGGCCGTGCCCAACCCTCTGTTCAGCCTATAAATAGGAGTGCTTGGTTTCATTTCAACTCATCCCTTGGCACACCACCTCTCTCACACTTCATCCACCACCCACCACCATCACAACACCATCATCCACCACCATCATCCATTGTCCATCGTAGAGTGTGTGAGTCGTCTCGGGATCCAAGATTGATCGTAAGCGTTCTTGACAATCAAGGCCATGTTTGCCTAAGTCTCTTACATCACTTGGTGAAGACAAAGTGTCTAGTATAATACTTTTTATTTCTAATCTTTTGCACTTTTTATTTGGTTTTGTATTAATGACTTTAATAACTAGTTACTTATGTTGAAGGTGATCTTTCCTTATCGTTTGTCCGTGGTGTCTTGGCATTATTTTACTGTCTATATAAAATAAAGGATTTTCACCATTCATATCTCCACGGTCTATATGGAGGTATGTTGGCTACCTGGTCGGGGGTTAAGGGAACGGTTTGGTAAAGGTCTTGCCATTGTTCAGCGTTTAGAGGTCCTGCAATGGACCTGGGTCAAATTTAGTAGGACCTCCTTCAATGCTTCACGGTATTGGATGGCGGGGGTCCAAACTCTTTGATCCCCTCATAAGTTAACTACTATTAATACTATAACCCGGCTATTTAGGACTGTATCCCTGCTGACTCAGACTACTTATCCGAGGGTAACGTCACCGCCAAAAGAGGGGCCTACCACAATACTGCATTAATAACTTAATTCATTATCTTCCAATAATCCACCATTTTAGGATTGTATCCTTGCTGACTCAAACTACTGGGGTGAGGGTAACGTCACCTTCAAAAGAGGGGCCTACTACAATAACTAAGATAATCTCTTAATTATGTGCAAAAGTGCGGAAGTAATCAAAGGTTATACTAGATACGAGTCGGAACCAAGTGATTCATCTTGTCTATCTGTTTTTACTTTTATTTTTTTTTCAGCATTTTAGTTAGTTTTTTTCTTAGTTTAAAACATTTTTCTAAACTTTTTATTTTGATTAGACGTTGGGGATAAACCGGTACTAAAAGCTCTTGTGTCCTTGGACGACCTCGGTATCTTACCAACGCTATACTACGCTCACGATGGGTGCACTTGCCCATATGTGTGTTTAGTGTTAGTAAAATATCGTGTTTTATAAATTTAAAACTTGGCTAAAAATAAGTGTTAAAAGGGCTTAAAATATACACCTAATATATATAACACTTCACACGCATCAATTTTTCCAACTTACATGTATTTCAGGGAACTAAGGATCTGGCACGGTATGCTACATTTTCTCGCTGCGTTAGAGTTATGGGATCATCCAAGTTTAGGGGTTGTGGCTTTTACCTGGACGAGTCACAATTCTTAAACTACGTCTATCTTAAGTTTGTGGTTGTGTCTTTCAAACAATGTTTTTATGTTATTAGGTTGTAATTTCCGTTGCATGTGTCAACGCTTTAAGACAATGTTGTGGTATTTTACTTTTCAAACTTAAATCAATGGATGATCTGCATGGTTTTATTTTCATATAGCTTTGTTATGATTAAGCTATGGTATTAAGAAGTCACACTAAATAAACCCACGCTTCCGCAAAGCCAGGATGTGACTGCTTGGTATTAGAGCCTCGATCATAGCGAACTAGGATTCTTTCTCGAGTCTAGACTATGATCACTAGGGCTCTCACGAAAACATTTTTACATTGCATACCACTTAAGTCCCGATCCAAAACGTTTTTACAAACAAAGTTGAGCACATTTTAATTGTTAGTTATAGGCTCAGTCTGGGAGGCTGAGGCTCAGTCTAGAAGGCTGAGGCTCGGTCTGGGAGGCTGAGGCTCGGTCTGGGAGGCTGAGGAAGTAGGCTAGTGGGACTAGGAGAACTATATGATTGCTTATTGGTGACTAATATGTTTATCTGACTATATGATTGATTATTTGTGCATATGTGTGTTTGTATTACAAAACGTCATGCCTTCATCAGATACTGGAGAGTCGGACACTACAGATCCCATGGCCATAGTATCAGGCGACATAGTTTCATCGGAGCACGAGGTGTACATTTCCGATACTACCAGCACAGACGATGACGACTTTCAACCCTTTGCGCTGCCTGATGTCGTAGCAGAGCCTGCTGATGGCCATCTTGTTGGGGATTTGCCACTCGCGGTGATCCCTGCTCCTGTGCATCTTGCCGCTTATCCCATTGTTCATATGCCCCCCCCCCGACGTTGTCTCTGACGATGATGTCGAACTATTAGAGGAGGACCCACTTGAGGGCGAGGCCCTATTGCTGCTGGTGGTAGCCTACTGCTTGCTGACGCTCCTGCAGAGGAGGCTCATGCTCATTCACCTGTCCCAAACTCATTTGAGTCTGTGGCGTCCACATCTTCGCATATACAGGGAGTGCAGCACCACTCACACGACGCCGACCCTGATATGGCGTCATCAGCTGCACCGGTTCCCACACACAGCTTTGAGTTTGATCACGATATTGAGGATGATCCTGTTTTTCCACCTGGTTTTGATCCAGACCATGACATTGAGTTCATACACTTAGACCAGCCCTTGGAGGATCCTGTAACCCCTGTGTTTGTTGATCCAGCTAATTTTGAGATGGAGTTTGTTGATCCGGAGCCAGCCGTGGCCCCTGAGCCAGGCGTTGCTCCTGACCCCGCATTGGAGCATGACCTTGTTCATGCCGATGCACCTGCTGTTGCTCCTTGATTGATCATCTGCTTGGACGAGAGAAAGTTGGGGTAACTGTGCAAGACAATCTATTATTATGGGGGCCCACGTAATAACGGCTTGTAGTGCACAGAAATCCTGGTGGACTCTGCGGGTCAAGCTAATGAAAACCCATGTAGCAGGAAATAACTAAAACACAAATGACCAAGGCGATGTAGCCTCGAGTTCATTCTATTACAAGCAACAAGCCATTTTGGCAAGCCTATGTGAAGGCTCAGAAATTTACTTCCTCACTCATACATTGAGTATATTTACGTGTGAAATTGGGTGATTACCTGATGGCTTATGGTGCTATGTATCTCATAGACAATTGAAATGTTGTTTAACCCACTTCATACCACTGCGACAGAAGAGAATGCCACCCAGGCGTGACACAGACACCAGTACACTGCCAAGGACAGAAGCCGATTTGCAAGAACGCATCTCACAGGCAAATGCACGACATGAAGCCCTCCGCTCTAAGCACAACGATGGCATTACTGGAAATAACCCTCCAACTGGCTGCACTTATAAGCAGTTCCTGAACTGCAAGCCTTTGAACTTTGACGGAGCAGGAGGCGCCGTGGCATTTGTTCGTTGGTCCGAGAAGACTGAATCCATTCTAAGAATGAGTAACTGTTCGCCCCAACAGAGTATTGCCTATATCTTGGGGTTATTTCTAGATGGCACACTCTCACGGTGGGATCTTCAGGTTCAGACCCTTGGTACAGATGCTGCTTATGAACTGAGCTGGGACGAGCTCAAAGAAATGATTGAGAAGAAATACTGTTCTAGGGCTGGTATCCAGAAGCTTGAGGTGGAGTTCTGGAATTTGAAAATGGACGAACCAGAGATTCCTGAACATGTCCAGCGATTGCACGACTTGTCTAGGGTCGTCCCCTACTAAGTCATTGATGTTGTATGATATAGTTGTGTACTTGTAAGCTTTACATTGTGGTCTCGATTTGTGGCAATGCAATCGCAGTATTCTCATCATTTGTGATGTTTGATCTATTGTTTATGTTCTATGACATGAGATGTTATGTGGTTGATTTATTTATAGCATGAGATGTTATGTGTTGATATTGTTGAATACATACGTACATTTTACTTGCTATGACCTAACCTACGTGAAACATCTTTTAGAAGATGCCACCAAGAAGCGAAATGCGCATGCCCACCTCAGAGGCGGAACTTCAAGAGATAATTGCTGCAGCTATAGCACAGCACGAGGCCCTACGCTCCGAACCTAGCAGAGGTACCTCAGAAAATAACGATTGTCCCTACTGGCACTTCCTCAACTACAAGCCTCCGAAGTTCGACGGCACTGGAGGTGCCATAGCTTTTGTGAAATGGATTGAAAGTATGGATTCCATCTTTCGAATGAGTGGTTGTACGCCAGAACAACAAGTCCCATACGTTTCCGAGTTGTTTCAAGATGGAGCTCGATTATGGTTGAATCTTCAAGTTAGAATAATGGGCCTAACTACAGCATACGCGTTAACTTGGGATGAGTTGAAAGGAATAATGCGTAAGAAGTATTGCACCCAAACAGAAACCCAGAGGTTAGAAGGTGAATTCCAGAGCCTGATGATGGAAGGTCCAAAAATGTTGGAATACATGTAAAGACTTCATGATTTGGCACAAGTCGTTCCGTACTTGGTGGAACCAGAATTGAAGAAATTAGGACATTTCATTTGGGAACTGGCACCTCAAGTCCTGAGCTTAATGACAACATCTACGCCACCAACAACTATGGCTGCAAGTAAGATGGGCTTGGCACTCGTTACGGAAGCAATTAGACTAGAAAAACTTGCAAACCCTGACAAGGAGACTCAGGTAGAGTCGTCCGGAAAGAACAAAAGGAAGCTCACCGAAGATACCCGAACGAATAATGATGAACAAAGATCTATTCGAGGTTGTTTTGACTGCGGGGACAAAGGGCATTTCAAGAAAGATTGCCCTAACAACAAACATGCCAATGATAAGACGTGCTGGGTGCAAGTATCACCACGATTGTGGATGTCGGAAGCCTAGGTGCGGGAGGAAAGGACACAACAAGGATGGTTGTGGGATGAAGAGTCCCAGATAAGGAGAAAGCAGTAACAACGCTCAAGGTGGAAATGAGAAAGGAAATGGCCGAGTGTCAGGATGCTTCCATTGTGGGGATATTGGACATCTTAAGAGGGAATGCCCGAAGTTGAAACAAGACCGTGAAAGAACATCCAACATCGGAGCTTGTGAAGCATGCCAGGATCCAGGCGTGATTACTGGTACGTTCTCTAACAACCAAAACTTTTGCATCAATTTTGTTTGATACTGGTGCCGATTATAGCTTCGTGTCATTAGAATTTAAGAATATTCTTGGTTTGACGCCTAGTAAGTTAGACGTCCCATATTCGATCGAATTAACAAATGGGAAACTAGTTGAGACCAGTGAAGTTGTCCAAGGATGTGTGATTGAATTAGGAGGGCACGAGTTTACGCTAGACTTACTACCTGTCGAGTTGGGAAGCTTTGATGTGGTAGTGGGAACGGATTGGCTATCGAGTAACAAGGCCGAGATTGTCTGTCACGAAAAGGTCGTACGCATCCCAACCGAGGATGGTGAAATGATTGTAGTTCATGGGGAGAAGCGAGATACGCCCTTAAGAATCATCAGCTGCCTGAAAGCCCGTAAGTGTTTACAGAATGGATGTGCTGCCTTCTTGGCACTCATCGTGGATAAGAAAGCTGCTGAGCCGAAAATCGAAGACATCCCTGTCATAAGGGAGTATCCTGAAGTCTTCCCTGAGGACTTGCCAGGATTCCCACCCCAGAGGCAAGTGGAGTTCCGTATAGACTTAGTTCCAGGCGCCGCGCCTGTAGCTAGGGCACCTTATAGACTTGCACCGTCAGAGATGCAGGAATTATCGACACAACTCCAAGAGTTGCTAGACAAAGGATTCATCAGACCAAGCTTCTCACTTGTGGAGCTCCGGTCCTGTTTATTAAGAAGAAGGACGGTAGTTTTCGTTTGTGCATTGACTACCGGGGGTTGAATAAGTTGACCATCAAGAATTGGTATCCTCAACCAAGAATCGATGATCTTTTCGATCAATTGCAAGGTTCAAGCTTTTATTCAAAGATCGATCTTCGATCTGGATACCATCAGCTAAGGATACAAGAGGAGAGTATCCCGAAAACAACCTTCAGAACTCATTATGGACATTACGAGTTCCTAGTTATGCCGTTTGGGCTAACAAACGCGCCTGCTGTTTTTATGGACCTAATGAACCGAGTCTGCAAGCCGTATCTCGACAAGTTCGTGATTATATTCATCGACGATATTTTGATTTATTCAAAAACAAAGGCTGAACACGAACAACACTTAAGAGCTATTTTGGAGTTGCTGAAAAAGGAACAGTTGTACGCCAAGTTCTCCAAGTGCGAGTTTTGGCTACGTGAAGTCCAGTTTCTTGGACACGTGGTTAATGGAAATGGAATCCATGTTGATCCCACAAAGATCGAGGCGATAAAGAGCTGGGAGACTCCAAGGACGCCAACCGAGATTCGCCAGTTCTTAGGCTTGGCTGGCTATTATCGAAGATTCATTGAGGATTTTTCAAAAATCGCTCAACCCATTACCGCGCTCACACAGAAGGATAAGAAGTTTGATTGGGGAATCAAACAGGAGGAAGCATTTCAGATGTTAAAAGACAAGCTCTGCAATGCACCGATTTTATCGCTACCCGAAGGTACAGATGATTTTGTGGTATACTGTGACGCCTCACGTCAAGGATTGGGTTGCGTGTTGATGCAACGCCAGAAGGTCATAGCTTACGCGTCACGTCAGTTGAAAGTACATGAAAAGAACTATACCACGCATGATTTGGAACTAGGCGCAGTGATAATTGCATTAAAAATCTGGAGACAATATTTGTATGGTACAAAGTGTACAATTTTCACGGACCACAAGAGTTTACAACACATATTCAACCAGAAAGAGCTGAATATGAGACAAAGACGTTGGGTCGAATTGTTGAACGATTACGACTGCGAGATAAAGTACCATCCAGGGAAGGCGAATGTGGTCGCCGATGCCCTAAGTCGTAAAGAAAGGATCAAGCCCATAAGGGTTAGGGCTTTAGAAATGATTATTCAGACAGATCTCTCTCTACGCATTCGTGCTGCACAGAGAGAAGCCTTGAAAGGAAGGAATATTGGAGATGAGTATCTCCGTGGGATGGAGAAGCAGTTGGTGCCAAACGAGGAAGGAACTTTATGTTTTATGAAAAGGATTTGGGTTCATCTGTTTGGTGGTTTGAGAAAAGTTATTTTTGATGAGGCACACAAATCACGGTACTCTATCCATCCAGGTGCGGATAAGATGTACCAGGATCTTAAGGATTATTATTGGTGGCCCAGGATGAATGGCGACGTTGCTGTTTATGTTAGCAAATGTTTGACGTGTGCCAAGGTGAAAGCTGAATACCAGAAGCCTTCGGGACTTCTGCAACAACCTGAAATTCCCAAGTGGAAATGGGAACATATTTCAATGGATTTTATAACGAAGTTGCCAAGGACGCCCAGGGGTCATGATACTATTTGGGTGATTGTTGACCGCCTAACAAAGTCCGCGCACTTCTTGCCAATCAAAGAGAAGGACAATACGAGTAAACTTGCGGAAATATACATGTGAGAAATTGTTGCACGTCATGGAGTGCCTCTCTCGATCATCTCTGATAGAGATGGGAGATTTGTATCAAGGATTTGGCAATCCTTCCAAGAAGCTTTTGGCTCGCAATTGAACCTAAGTACTGCATTTCATCCGCAAACTGATGGCCAAAGTGAAAGAACTATTCAGACATTGGAGGATATGCTGAGAGCATGTGTAATGGACCTTGGTGGTAGCTGGGATAAGCATTTACCATTGGCCGAATTCTCCTACAACAACAGCTACCACACCAGTATTGGAGCCGCGCCATTTGAAGCTCTTTACGGACGCAAGTGTCGATCACCCCTATGATGGGCTGACGCAGGTGATAGGCAGCTTGTTGGTCCCGAAATCGTCCAAGAGACGACAGACAAGATTGCGCAGATTCGAAAACGCATCGAAGCGGCTCGCGACAGACAGAAAGCCTAGGCAGATCCAAACCGGAAACATTTGGAATTCCAAGTTGGAGATATGGTTTTATTGAAAGTTTCACCCTGGAAGGGTGTGGCACGCTTCGGAAAGCGTGGGAAGTTGAATCCGCGCTACATTGGCCCTTTCAGAATCCTGCAAAGGATTGGGCTTGTAGCCTACAAGTTGGACCTACCTACTGAACTCCATGGTGTTCACGATACATTCCATGTATCAAATTTGAGAAAGAGTCCAACACAAGATACAGTGATCATTCCTGCTGACGAAGTTCATATCGACGACACGCTCCACTTCACTGAAGAACCTGTTGAGGTCACGGATTGGAAAGTTAGCAAAACTCGCAGGAGCAGTGTCAAACTCGTCAAAGTTCGTTGGAATGCGAGACATGGGCCTGAATTCACGTGGGAACATGAGGATCGAATGAAGGAGAAGTACCCCCATTTATTTCCAAAGACCCCTGCAAATAGAAGCAGAACTTAAATTTCGGGACGAAATTTCTTTAACGGGGGGAGAATGTGACAACCCTCACTAAACCAGGTATCCGTACGAATTAATTAATATTTAATTACTGCTTAATTACTGTGCTTGCTTACAACTGTGATTAAATTGCTTACTGATTTCTGATACATGCATACTCATGCATCACATTTTATACTGTCACTCTATTATTTTTACACAAACATCAGTGACAACCTTGATGCACAAAAAGCACAGTGAGCACACTCTACGGGATACCCATTAAACATGCTGATATAACCAGCATCAGGCAGACACTGCCTCTAAGGCCTGTATGAGCCAGAGATAGTTTACTACACCTGTAGAGAGTGTAGGGAGGTAAAGATTGTAGAACTGCGTCACTAGGTGATTTTCATAGTGACCGGATGTGCCTAAAACGTACTTTGAGTACAAAATTCTGCACTTTAAATAAAAATTCAGCATTTATCTAAACTAGTAAAGTGCAAAAAGTTGGAAAAATATTACTAGGCACTTTCCAAAGTGTCAGGAATAAATTGTGTCACTAAAAGAAATAATAACGACACTTTATATATTTATTTAGCACTTTAACGGATTAAGATCCAACCGAACAACCGGACTTTACCCGGAACATAAAAATATTGTCAATGATATTATTTTTCCTTTTCTGAGCTAGTTAGGGTCCCCGAACACCCTAACACCCGTAATATTACATAACACTAGATATAACATTAAACCCCCACTATTTAACATAATTACCCCAAAAGAATACACTTAACCCCCCCCCCCCCCCCCCCATATGCAATTGGCGGCACACATGCTTTCCCTTTTCTCAAATTTTCGATTTCCCATGTGCCACCAACAATTGTCCATCAAATCCCCATGCAACTAACATTGGATTGTGAGAGGATATTGAGTGTACTACTATTACATCTAGCACCCCCCTAAATACTCATCACTTACCATATAACTTACACTAAGGCCCCTCTTTCTTGGCTGACTTTCGGCTCCCAAAGACCACCCACAAATCTGAATGAAATCCTCCATTTTCCCATGCAATCATTTAGAGATTTAGAAGTGATTGTGTTGTGTACTTGGTAGGACATATAGACCAATGGTTAATAGAAATTAAGTTTATAAAATAACCTATCTTCTACACTTAATCAAATCACCACAAAGAAAATTCTTTCTCCCTTTCTAAACAAAGCTACTGCCGAAACTCATAGCCACCACCATCAAATTTTTTATTTTGTTTAAGTATTCCAAAGACCCACTACAAGGTGCACCAAGGTGAATCACGAAGTGTGGAGCTCACGGATCGTCAAGGACCTCTCTCGTTTGCCTTTAACCGCTCGTTTTTCGTCTAGTTTCTTCCCTAGCTTCAAAGCTAGTAGTAAGCTCCTTTGATCATCTTTTATTTTATATTTATGATGGTTAAAAATTATGTGGTGATGTAAATAAAAGAACACTAGAAGATCATAAATGCAAACTTGAACATAAAGCTAGTATGAGGTTAAAATAAGATGGAATCTTGTCAAAATAGAATTGTATTGATGTTGTTATTATTTATTTGATGATTTCTAGTAATAGGGTGTTTAACCTCACGAATGAACTTGTTAAAGAAAGATTAAAAACTTAAGTTAACAAGTTCGGGGGTGATTAGTGGACTACATAAAAAGAATCACCTCCATGTCTCACATAAACTTGGTAACAAGTGGTATCTTGATAAAACATATATATATATATATATATATATATATATATATATATATAAATAAGGTCACTAGCTGTGAACATCTAAAAATCCCGGGAACGGGAGTTTTACCAAAATAAACACACTTTGGAGGGTGACTAAACCCACTAAACACACCACTAAATTACTACGCGATTTTATGAAACGCCAAGTTTATGTTGTCATGAAAAATGCATTGTTTTTGGCACTTGACTAGTGTAACATTGTTTAGTAAATTGTTGGTTGATTTGAATGATTTTATAAAAGAAAATGATACGCTGGAAAGCGTGGCCACCTCCAGTTACAGGGGAAACTTTGGCGAAATTTTTTCCAAAAATCTAACACTTGGAAATATTTTTATCAGAAGTGTTATGGATATATTTTTAACTTGTTTTCCCAAATAACTTTCGCCACGATTCTTGTTACGAAACTTCCAAGTGTCGGAGGTGGGATTTTCCCAAAATAAAACTTGCTAAAATATATATTTAGTATATATTTTTCATAACAACGCTTGTGAGATTTTTATGATTATTTTGTGAACTACGTAAATATTATTTTTAGGGTAAAAATAATATTACTAACTATTAACGACTCCAAAATAACGTGAACGCCTTCACAATAAATATTTAAGTTACACCGGTATTATTAATACCACCCGAACTTTACAATGTAACTTACGTATTTTCGGAAAAGTTATTATTTTGCATAATTATGTGGAATAAAATATAATATTTTTGGGAAGAATATTTATATTTTGGAAGTAAACTATTTTTGGACAAATGAAATAAAATATATTACATTAAGTGAGACTTAATAATATATTTCGCAGTTATACGAACGCACATGTATTAAAACCCCCATCCTTGGGAAGGATTATAATTACAAAATAATTACGAAATGTAATCACGAAATAGTTGCCTAACTATTTCCCAAAGACATTAAACCTTAAACTAAGGCACGACTGTCCGTCTAATAGAAGTTAGTACGTGTAGGTCGTCGCACAGCAGATTTTCTGGGAGATACTTTTTAGAGACGCACTTCGGTGAGTTCATGTCCCCCTTTTCTCTCAACTGTTTTCAGTTTTCTAAACTGCGGGGGTGAAATACATGTTACTATGATTTACGAGTACTTTTTACATGGTATGGTTAGCGTAAAGAGGGTTACTACTTAGATCATGTGAGTGGGTAGGCGCAACTTGAGGCATTAATCCTCATTGTAGGACCGAGGGACAGTAGCGGTAGATCTACCTGGGTGTAGCGAGCCCAGCCCCAGGCCCAGCAGAACGGACCTCGGGGTGACTTTGTGCCCAACGCATAAATCTGCTAGGTTTGAGTCTTCCTGCTTGCACTTCACACATATCAATGGCCTTGCAAACCATTGGTGATCTCTTTTTCCTTATTTGCTACATACCAGGATTGTTATACTTACAAAGGTTTTACATACTCACTTACACATGAACTCGCTCAACAATTTTTGTTGATTTTTCCAACTTACATGTATTTCAGGGAACTAAGGATCTGGCACGGTATGCTACATTTTCTCGCTGCGTTAGAGTTATGGGATCATCCAAGTTTAGGGGTTGTGGATTTTACCTGGATGAGTCACAGTTCTTAAACTACGTCTATCTTAAGTTTGTGGTTGTGTCTTTCAAACAATGTTTTTATGTTATTAGGTTGTAATTTCCGTTGCATGTGTCAACGCTTTAAGACAATGTTGTGGTATTTTACTTTTCAAACTTAAATCAATGGATGATCCGCATGGTTTTATTTTCATATAGCTTTGTTATGATTAAGCTATGGTATTAAGAAGTCACACCAAATAAACCCACGCTTCCGCAAAGCCAGGGTGTGACAAAAAGGCTGGATAAAATCATCAGAGATGCTATGACATCAAGTCTGAGGAAAATGGATGAAGCAAGAATGAAGAAAAATGTGGAGTGTATGGTGAATGAGTTGAAGAAGGTGGCTGAAGTAGTGAAAGAAAAAGAAGAGAAAGTTGAAGAAAAAGTTGTTATGAATGAAGAAGTTGTGAAAGAAGCTGTTACTGAAAAACAACAGGTTGTTGAAGAAGCAATGAAGAAGAAGGAAGAGGAAGAAGAGAAAAATGAGAGTTTGGAGGATGCTGGTGATGTTGGTGTTTGTGAGGAACAGAAGAAGTGTGAAGCTGATCAAACACTGTCGGAAGCAAAAGCCGAAGTGCAAATCACTGAGGTAAAAACTGATTCTGAAGTCTTAAATGAAACTGTTAAACAGTGCAAGAAATGCATGGAAACATGCAGTGCTTGTATTGAAAAAGATGAAAAATTCAGAACAAGAGATCTTGAATTCACTAAAATCGAAGAAGTTTTCAAAAATAAATGCAAAGAAATGTTAGAAAACGAAAAAGTTTTGAAAGATAATGATGAAAAACTAACACAAAAATGGAAGAATTTAGAAAAAGAAAATGAGATTTTGAAAGAAAAAGTTTCAAAAATGACTGAAGAATGTGTTCAAAAAGAAAATGCATGTCAGGAAATGAAAAAGGAGTACGATTCAATAAAATTGGCTTATCACATTACAAAACAATCATATGAAGATGTGAAGAGTCAAATGAAACTTGTTCAATCTAGACTGAGATACTGTTCTGAAACAACTGATACGCTTAAGCAACAGTATGAAATAAAGCAACAACTTGTAATTCTTACATTGATGATGTTGCTAAGCTAAAGCGTCAAATAGCTGATTTAGAACAGGATAACAACAAGTTAAAAAGCTATCATGCGTCATCATATGTGCTTGAAAGAATTTTCAACATAAAACCGGGTGATGATGATTCTGAGAAAAACAAAAATGGTATTGGCTCAGAGTTTCATCAAGTTCCACCACCGGAAAGGTTCGCATTTTATGATGATGAGAAAGTCGAAAAAGCTTTCAACATGGTCGATCAATTGCCAGACAACATTGACATAACCTATTCCAAATATGATGATTCTAGTGATTCAGAGGTGGTAGGTAAGGTTGTTGAAAGTGTTTTGAAAGAAGAGTCGATTGAAACAGGTAAATCTGAATCACAGGATGAAAATGAAGGTAGTTTTCATGAGGGTTATTTGAAAAACTCAAAATCTGAGAAAAATTTGAATGATGATTCAAAAGGATTGGTTTATACCATGATTGGATCGGACAAATTATTCTTAGATATTGTATTCCCGATTCAGAATGTGATTTCAGAAAAAAATGATAAAGTTTTTAAAATGGTTGAGATTGAAAAGTCTGAGATTCCAAAGTTTGCTGGAAAAGGTCACAAAATTTTTTATAACAAACCTGGTTTCAAGAAGAAAAACATGAAGGCTGGGTTGGGTTATAAGAAGAAAGTTGGAATAAAAATGAAAAGTCAAATTATGAAGCAAAAATGAATTTTTTTCACTAAACAAGTTCCGAAGAAGAGAAAGAACTCCAATTTAGGCGTCAGTCTAATGAAGAGTTCTATGCTCAGAAAAAGCAACAACAACAGGTCAAAGATGTGTCCAAGCGAACATGTTTCAAATGCAATCAAACAGGACATCTTGCACGCAAGTGTCCAAATCTGAAACCTGTTGATGTTGAGACAAAAAAGAAGTTCGATGATGTTGAGAAACAAAAATCTGAGGATGTGAAACAAAGGTCAACCAGATTTGATTCAAAACAAACTTGGAGGTTGTACACAAACAAGTTTGTTTCGAATCAAACTTGGAAATCAAACCCGAATAGGTTCGATTCAAGACAGACCTAAAATTCTCACACACCCAGATTTAAAACAACACAAAGTTGGAAAACAACTGTCGATGCAACAAAACCAAACAAGTTTTGGAAACCAAAAGTTGTTGTTCAAAATCAAAATACTCAAAATGATTCACATTTTTACAAAAGAGGTGCTCCAAAAGGTCAAACATGGACAGTTAAGAAACAAATGACTTCGGTAAATGAGGAAAAAGATGATGTTAAAATTGAAAAAGTCTTTGTACAAAATGACAAAGATTTTCCAAAGTTGAATGAAGTATATTGTGTTGAAATGCCTAAGGTCAAACAGACCTGGGCTAAATTGTTCAAGTAATTGAGTAATTTGAATGTGCAGGTGCTCAAGAAATCTGAATGTCAAGAAGAGGACTATCAGAGCAGCCTGGCACGAGAAGAGAAGGCACCTGGTCCCTGCAACTGTTGAACAGGGAGTTTGTTTGTTTCTGTAAATAAATAAACCATATTTCTAAAACCCTAAAAAACTGAAAAATTTAAAAACAAAAAATATGTTTTTATTTTGTCAAAATTTGTAAAATCAAAAATATGTTTGTTTTTTAAATTTCTCAAAAATCAAAAATTCAAAAAATATGTTACTTGAATATGCCGAAACCCTCACGGCTGAACAAACATGATTAATTTCACAAGATTGAAAAACGGTTTTCAAACTGTAAAATATCAATGTGTTGTAAATCATGGGGGTACATTATATTTTCTGCAAAACAGAGTATGAGATGCAGAAAATGGATAGCGAGACAAAGCTATCAGTAACGGTTTGTCGAATTTTCTTTAAATGGTTTTGCATTTTAGGGGGAGTAAGAAATTTCAGAAAATCCAAAAACATTAGAAAATTTGAAAAAGTCAAAAACATGATAAAATACAAAAATGAGTTTTTGTGTAAAAAGAGGAAATGATAGTACATCAGTAGACAATCACAGTACGCTAAAGAATTGGAATGTTAAAATGTGATAAACGGTCTCACTGATAATATGCCAGTAGGTTTTTACACGCTTAGTAGATTGTTTTCGAGATATAAACCTAAATATCAAATACTTACTTATCTCGTGGGGAACATCTCTCGGATATATGGGTAACCCCCGAAATCTTGTTTGAGAGATTGCCTGATTCTAAGATACTAGGTCTTTATACTGTTTGATATCTGGGGTATTATACCGGGTCTTCTGATATTGCGGAAGCAAAGACCTAGACCTCGTATAATACTTTACGCGCTGTAAAAGCTTACCCTCTGCATAAAAATTGAGATAATATCGAAAGATATAAATCAAGTGCAGTTGTAAAGAAGATTCCCAAAGGGAACACACCTAAAGTCGAGCCTTCATCTCTTTGACTGAACGGAAGTTCATACCTGAGCTCTCAAGGCCTCGCACTAACCCAGAGAACAGAAATCAGATTAGTATATTCACATGTAAGACTGAATATAGGAGTCTGGATACGGGAGTATATTCTGAGGTGGGACACGCGAATAAGTTTAAGTTCTTAAAACACTAATCTCGTATCTCGAATCAATTGAACGTTGTGTGAAAATTTAAGTGGATCAGTATACTGACAATCTAAGTGAATCGTTTAGAACTTAAAGTGTTTAAAGCTCAACGGTACTAGTGATTTGTCAAAAACTGATATGATCCTCTGACACGAACTCAAACAGAAATATTGTCTGTAAATATGTTTGTAAATATTTCTTTACTGCTTTATGTTTCAGAAAATACAAAAAGATTTTGATTTCACTTTATTTTCGACAACCGATGTCTGAGAGCTGAGTTTCAAAATCTAAGTACGCTGATTGTGTTTCTGATAATAAACAAGTTCATTAATTTGAAACTTGAAGTTTTTAATCAAAAATCAAAAATAGTTTGTGAAATCACCAATGTCATTAAGTTGGACTTGGATGATAAATCGTGAAGGATTTGGATGCTTAGATTGTTAAAATCTGTTGTAATAAGAGCCAGTGTTCGACTTTGGTTGCTGATACTGCCAAATCTTTGAAGTTTGTTGATAGGGGAAGAGAATCAAGTAATCCTGGATATATTCATATTATTATATCTTAGAGCCAGGTTCTTGATGAAAAGTGCTAGAGAGCTAGGTTACGATTCCTGGACAATCGGAAATGCTTTCACTGTAAAAATATTCTAGCTTATGTTGAGAGAGCCAGGGTTTTCAATCCTGGATGTTCAAAACATTTTCACTTATAAATGTTTGAGAACTGCAGATGGTATTCCAGATTACGGTCCCGATAGCCGAGTCTAAGGGGGAGTCTGAAGACGAGCTCAACGCAAGGGGAAGCGTGCAAAGAGCCAAGTAACTTTCCTGAAGGAGCTTGTAACCGGAAAGCCAGGTGTCGATCCCAAAAGCACGGAAGCTTGACGAAAGGGGGAGCTGAAGCTAAAGACAAATCAACGGCAATTATGTTCAAGCAAGAGGGAGTCTGTGTTTCTGAAGGTGTTAAAGCTTCAAGAAGACTCAGAGAGAGAGAAAGACAAAACGCTACGAGTTTGACTTATTGGTCAAGATTGACTGCGGCAATATCCAAGGGGGAGTCTATTAGTGCAGTATGTCTATCGCCTCCGTCAATCAAGATCGTAGCAGAAACAGTTTAATTTTAGCCTTACATTGTAATATCTAGATAAGAAAGGCAAGGTGGCATATTTGTAAATAAGGTGAACTTCCTTATAAGCCTTGGCCTATAAATAGATATGTTAGGGTTAGAGTTAGGGACTTTTGGTGACGTTTGCCATTTGGAGCTTTGGAGAGCTAGAGGTTAGAGAGAGAAAGTCTAGAGAGAGAAAGTGTTCTCCACATGATTCAGGTGTTGTACGATTTCTGATCTATCAATAGAATCACAGATTATATTACGTCTCGTGTGTTCGGTCACGTTTGTGTACGGATTCCGCACGTCACACGTTCGGTTCGCAATCGTTACGGAGTCAAAACCGGTCCTAACACATATTTATCTTATGTTGGTTCTTTTTATCACGACGCTATCGGTTGTAAATTTGTAAAAATATAACCTTTTTAGAACTTATTATTCCCAATTAAACCATGACAAGTAAAAAAATGAAAAGTTTTTGAAAATTTTTTTTGGGGTGACTAGCGGTTCCAATCGAGTTTTGTGTAAGGCTTGTTATTAGAACTTGCAAGATTCAAGGTTTAACATCCCCCCCCCCCCACACTTAAATTACACATTGTCCTTAATGTGTCCCAAAAATAAGTTTTTAGGTTGATTGAATATGTAAAAAGGTGTTTAAAAACAAAATTTTATGTTACTGGGCGTCTGGACACGGGCCCGTGTTGGTCTGGGCACGGCCCCGTGTTCAGATCGCCAGTATTATAATTAACAGAAGGCTGGGCACGGGGGCGTGTTCAGTGAGCACGGCCTCGTGTCCAGATACCTGAACTGGGCGTTTTCTGCAGAACCTTGGGCACGTGGCATGTTGGGCTGAGCACAGCCCCGTGCTGGACTTGCTGTAATGAAGAAAAATTGTCAGGAGGCTCTGTTTTTGTGCATGGGGTGCGGGTTCAAGTTTCCCTTAGTAACCTCCACCATTCCGAGTATGTTTTATCCATTACAACATCATCCAAGCACCGATTACTACTTAAAAACCATCATTCATTGAAAACGACAAATTACAAAAGATCCTAGAAATTTAAAAATAAAGCTAGAAATGAAAAACTTAAAAGTTACTAAGATAGATAGGTCAATTAATGCAGGAAATCATTCCAAGGAGTTCTACCCTTATTGTAGGAATATCAAAAACCCGGAAATAGCTTCCCGGTAAGTAATGGCGTTGTAGAACTCGTAACCGAGGGGTGTCCCTTAGATGTCATTGAGCCATTCCTCTATCTCCCTTGGAAGGAAGAAGGCAGGCTCATTTTCCACAATGTCTTGTGGAGGAGGAACTACGACCACCGGAACCCCATGTAATATGTCTTGAGGGGGCTCCATGTGCATGACATACTACTCGGCCGGAATAATGACTTCCGGCACAACATTCCACTCCCTTTGCGTAATGATCGGTACCAAGGGAGGAGAGGCGAGAATATTCAACCTTTGGTGCAAAAGGTTGACTTCCCGAAGACATCCCTCTAGTCCCACCGTCAAATGATTTATACGGTTGACCAAGGCTTCCTCTACTCCCGTCATTTCATCGATAGCCATTCTCAAGGCACACACGTAGTTGACGAGAGAGTCTTCTACCGATGATCTTCTTCCTCGCCGGTCGTTCCTGGAGTGTGATGAAGATGCTTCGCTATTTCTGCTCGACATTATAGGAAAACAAACCGAAAGAGATTTCAATTTTAATGAAACAGTACTCCGGCCACGGCCCCGTGCTTGCTGAGCACGGCCTTGTGGCCACCTCTCTGCAGGTTTTTGAAACAAGGAATCTTGGAGTTTTAAATTATTTTTCTGATTGTTGAAGCATTTTTAAGCAGGAATAACTTAAAACCGTGTTGTAAAACATATTTTTGATAGGATTCCTTGAATAAAAACCTAACAATGATAACAATAAAGCTTGAAATCATGGAGATTTCAAGTTTTAATGGAGGTCTTGAGTGGAGAATGAAGAAGAAGGCAATAGTAGGGGTGCAAACGAGCCGAGCCGAGCCGAGCCCGAGCTCGACCAGGCTCGAGCTCGAGCTCGTTTAACATATGAGAGCTTGAGCTCGAGCTCGGTTCGATTCGAGCTTTATTTCTAAAGCTCGAGCTCGCCTCGAAGGTAATTTTTCAAGCTCGAGCTCGGCTCGGGCTCGACTCGTTTAGTATTTATTAATTAATTAATTTATATTAACTATAATTATTATTATACATATAATTTAGTTATTTTTTATATTTATATAAATGGTATTATTATTATATAAATATATGTTTAATATATTAATAAAAAAATATATAAACAGAAAGCTCGATTAGGCTCGCGAGCCGGCTCGAGCTCGATAAACGAAGCTCGGGCTCGGGCTCGGGCTCGTTTACTAATCAAGCTTGTTTTTAGGCTCGGGCTCGAGCTCGAGCTCGTGCCCGCTCGGCTCGTTCGAGCTTTTTTTCGAGACGAGCTCGAGTAGCTCGGCTCGTTTGCACCCCTAGGCAATAGACAAAAGTAGAAAAGACAAGATGGTTGTTGAGAACCTTCTTTAGAATATACCTTAAAGGGTATATTGTAACATCCCGAAAATACGAGTTCATAAATTTACAATTTAGTTGTAAATAAATTAATAAAATAAACTAACTAGAAATAACACTAACTAAGTTAGTTAGTCACTTATGAGTAGTTAGGGGTTCAAAAAAAAAAAAAAATGAAATGAAAGATGAGGGACTAAATGTGCCTAAATGGAAACTAATTTATTGAAATAATAAGATTAAAAACATAAAACACATTTTCTGTGTTTGTTGAAGTCGACCAACATCAGGGGCGACCCCAAGCTCCCTCTAAACCCTAAACATTCACAAAACAACCAAATTGAAGGTCCAAATCAGATCAAAAACGAAAATCGAGCATAGATTATTGATCCTCATCACAAGAGGATTACAAGGTATGTAAAATTTGATGAAAACTCTCAACTTGAAATTCTCATGAAATTGGGAAAATCTGAAATTATGGTTGCATGTGTGTCTTATGATGATTTAGGAACAACTATAGTGTCTAGGGACAAACCCTAGACAAATACAAGTTGAAATCATGTGAAAAAATTAGTAAAATCCATGAACACCATTGTAGGTGATTAGTGGATTATGTAGAATTTGATAATCACTAGGAGATTGGGTGTTATTCTAGTGTAATTTGACAATTGTGAGGTAACTTCAGAATTATAGAAGCTAACAATTGTGTAAAATGGTTGAATGATGTGAAATTAAGGCTAAGTAATAAGCTAGAGACTTGATATTTAATCATGTAAAAATCTGCCCTTAAGGTGTTTGTGAAAATGCCTCTAAGAAGGCTTAAAACTGAAATTCAAAGTTTAAACGCATAATTATGATGTTTCGGTGTATTATGCGATATAAGGTTTAAAGAGAGTTCTAAACATGTTATAAATGAACTCTATAGGAAAGAGCGTAGGAGCGTCAAGTGGACAAGCGGGTGGCAAACCACGTTTGAAAGGCCTACTTTGAAGGTATGTAACTTGATCCGTTACATTTGATGAATTGTTGTTAAACTATGCGTAGTTGATAAAAATTATGTTGGTTGTAGCGATCATGTACGTTACTTAAATCCGTAGGTTAAGAATTGGGTTGAAGTCGTTTGGTAGTCATAAAAAATGGAGGATTTTCGTAGATGAACCAAACGGGTCAAATAATGTCACATTGTAATGATAATATTGTAAGTAAATAGAAATGGCGAAAATGGTCACAAGAGCACGAAGCCATAGGTTTGGTAATGAAGTACCGGTGATAATAAGCCCCGGAAGTTGGGTAATAAACGCCTTAGGTTTGCTAGTCAATTGGTAGTGAATTGTGTTAAGTAGAAATGGGTCAAATAATTTCATATGGTCATATAGTCTTTTGGTCCGTAAACAAATTTTTCGGCATAAAATTTGTAATAGACATGTCGGTAATGAATTTACAGACGCATAGGAAAAAGAATCACCTAAAACGGACTTACGAGTCAAAAGTTATGGCCATTTTAAGTTGGGACTTGAATAAACATGGAGCTGGGTTTGTTCAGCATCAGAATAAGGAAGAGTCTGTGAATTTAGGGGCTAGGCGTCGCGCGAGCCCCCTTGGCGTCACGTGACGCCCTCATTCCGGAAATTTTATTTTTTTTCTTAAATGTTGACCCATGGAACTTGTTTGTATACACTCTAACTTGATCAAAACTAACTTTTGTTGTGGTTTTGATCTTAGGTGATGATGGAAACTAACCAGAAGATGATCGAGCAAACTTTTGAAGAACCGAACACTACTTACAAGCTTCCGCAATGTTTTAAATCTTTACTAGACTTGGTTTATGGGTTGTAAACAATTGTTAAACAACTTTTGAAATATTTTAACTTAGTCGTTAGTTGACTAAAGTTTATGCTACTTATGAACTTCTTGTATGAATTTTATGTTAATTAAGCAACTTTTATTTACAATGGTATAATCTATTATTAAAATCAAGTAAAATTAAACGGGTGTTACATATATGTGAAGATCCCACCAGATCTTTGTCTTTGGAATGGGTCCAAGAGTGCAGGAATCTTGCTGCATTTATAGAAAACGACAGCACGTTGGACACGACCCTGTGTGCAGACAAGATCCTGACACTTTTTGTCCGTATTCTGACCAAAAGTCAGACGGGAATCTTTAGGTGGACACGGGGGCGTGTTGACCTGGACACGGCCCCGTCGCTAGAGGCTTTATGAAGTTTTGTCTTATTTTTAAGGAATTTTTCCGGATCGGGTGGTTCCTTACTGGTTGGAACAACACCAAAGTGCCTGAGATACCTTAGTTGCCCTAGTTTTAGACAAGAACGCAAGAGGTTGTATGAAAGGGTGAATCCTAAACTAAATACCTGTGGGCAAAACCAACCTTTATTTCCCTTATCCGGGATCTCGTTAAAGAAGGTGTATGTCGAATCGCTCAGGTCTATGTATGCATCGGCGGAAACCGATGAGGAGTCCTTCACGGCACAATCGACACAGGGACGACTATCGCTCAAGTCCTCACAAGAGTTAGAGGTGATTTCGGGAGCAACGATGTTGTTAGTATCCGAATGCGTTCTCAATAATTCTCCTTGATCGTCGTCTTGAGATGAATTAGTTATTTCCATCCCAAGTTCTCTTATCATTTGGAGAATTAATTCTTTCATTTGAAATAATTCTTTGAGAATCATATCACCTAGAAGAGATGATTGAGAGCATTCGAGGGAGAGATAGGGATTGTTTTTACTTTCGCCCCTCTTAAGGCTATAGGAAAACAATGGGTCTATATAGTGGGAAATGTAGTTTAAAAAATAACATTTTAAATCTTCATGAGGTCCGCCACATATTTGACACCACGTACCATAAGAGGAGTGAAAGTAAAAATGATCAGTATCACTCATGTTTTTGTCAGAAATTACTAACCGTCGGGATCTCACGGTTCTGTTTTCAGTAACTGAAGCTTGGGCACTGGGGCGTGTTCAGTGGGCACGACCCCGTGTTCAGCTACTGTCTGACTTAAAACAGGATTGCCAGCACCAAAGATTGGGCACGGGGGCGTGTTCAGCGGGCACGGCCCCGTGCTGAGCTCTGTAGAAGCTGAAAAATTTAGAAAAAAATCCCAAAAAATAGAAAAAATAAGAAAAACGATTAGGCCGTTGATTCCCAACTTTCTTAAAATCCTTGTGTCCCCGGAAACGGCGCTAAAAACTTGATGTGCATTAGGTGTGATATGTTTTTATTTATATTTTAAGCCCTTTTTACACTTTAGTAAAGTTTTAAATTTATAAAACACGATATTCTACTAACACTAAACACACATATGGATGAGCTCGGTACTGGTAACGGCACCAAAAGTACCGATACGGAAAATCATCGAAATTAGGTACTGGCACCGAAAATGCTTGGTACAATACGGTATGGTATTTGAAGGCAAAAATCAATAAATATAGGTATGGTGTGTGACACCTGTGCCTCTGCGACCATCAAACAAATACCAAACCAATGAAATATTGTATTTCATACTTGGGATTTGTATAAATATGTGTATCTTTTGCACATATCAATTCTCGTTCGATTTCGAGCTCTAAATAGCTTTCTAGGAAGTTATACGCGCACTGATGCGTAAACGTAATCAGATTAACGCAACAAACACTCCGGAATAGTGACATGGGCTTAACATACCTTAAATAACCTTTACATAACTTAGAAATAAGTTTTGGAAGGTTTGGTGTGTCGAAATCAAGTTTATTCGCTTACATGGACTAAATTCGACAAACTGTGAAAGTATGCCGATTCGTACTGTAATGGACAATCCGGAACATGAACATAAGTTAAACATACCCTAAATAACCTTTACATATCTTAGAAATAGGCTTTGAGGGTTCGGTGTGCTAAAATAAACTTTTTGGTCATTCAGGGACTAAAAGCGTCAAAGAGTGCATAAGTTTGCATTTTCGCGCATATCTTACGTTCTGAATACATCCGGACATCCAAAACTTTATGTAATCATTAAAATATTTTATTTTAGTGATTGGCATGATAAAATTCCATTCGTCGTGTAATTTGGATCGTTTTTCGCATTCGTTCGTGTTTCGTCGTAATTAACCGAACAATGTAACCGTACGACCAAACGAACCGACATCCGAGATATTTTTGAGCATGTTTCATGTTCCCTATACTTTAACTTCATTTTGGAGCCTTGAAATGGGATTAACGGGGCTTAAACGTGTTAAAAATGCATCAAAAACCATGTTTTGCACATTCAGGGACCAAAATTGACAATCTGCCATAGTTATCTTAGGAAGGGACCAAAATTGAAAATCTAAATTCCAGCGTGTTCCAGATGTTCCCCTTATTTGCACATGGTTTTAATGAAACTAGGGGCTTGTTTTGGGGTACCCATGGTATTCTAAAACCATGGGCACACATGTAAGGTCCAGATCAAAGCTTGGTTTTCGATGAACGATCCTAACAGTCTTGGTTTTTCTATAAATACCTACCTTCCTCATTTGCATTCTTCACACCTTGATCTGATTGCTCTCTAAGTTGAAGTGCTTTCACTTCATACCTGAGAATAATCGGGTCAAACTTCCGTTCTTGGACCTTTTGTAAGTCCTCTTTCGTTTTTTTCGCGTGAAAGTCAAACTGTGTTTGAATTTCTGCTTTGACCAGTTTATAGTCAACATGAAGTTCGTTTGAACTTCATAACGTGAGCGTAATCATGATGGTTTTAGTCTCTTGTGACTATACCTACTGATTACCACGTTATCTAGGCAAAGTGGCGGGTCGTAGTTTCGGCCAAAATGCGTATTCTTGCGTATTTTGTAACCAAACTACTTTTAGGTATCAAAACCGTTTGTTTTGATACCAAACCTGTTTTCAAACCTCGTTAAGCATGTTTTAACATGTTTAGCTCGTCACTTTAGGTTTAGTGCTTATGTAGGGTCGTAAGGTAAGCGGTCTAAACAACCGCTTATACTTTCGAACCCGGCCCGTTTGGTCGATCTTTAGGATCCAACCAAACACATTAGGTGACCATAGTTGCATAGGGAATAACCTTTCGAGGTTATACCTTATGGTCACGTCGTTTAAGTAGTTGTATGATAGGTAGTTATATGCCTTAGGTAAATGACCAAAATGCCCTTTTTACGCCAAAATACATTTTAAGCATATGTAACATAATTTTTGATATCTAAACTGATTTAGCAACAATATTAGACATGTTAAGGCATATTTTACTTATCATAGGACTAGTTAGGCAGTCCGAACGCGTTTTACGCGAACGACGCGTCAAAGTGGCGTAAGCTACCTTAACGAGTCGTAATGGGTCGTAAGCACTTAGGTTAGGTTTCGTTTTAGAATGTAGGCTTTGTTAAACCATATTACATGAGTCCCTACACTCATTTGGTTTACGAAACCTCATTTTATCCGATCCTCCGATTTAGGTCCGTTTATTTACATAGTTACCTATATTAGGTGCTGTTTGATTCCGTGATCCCTCTAGCTTTGCTTGGTTGTTATTCAAGACTTCTAAGCATCCTCAAGCGAGTACATAGACCCCTCTTTTACTGTTTTCCAAACGTTTTGGGGTGAAACACATGTGCCTACTTGTTATTTTCGTGCTTTCCATGTTTTCATATCATATACTTACTATGTTCATTAGTACACTATTAGTACATGATTTCATTATGTTTTGCTATGTATGTTCACTTAACATGCTAGCACAATTGTTTTACGTATGTGAACCATTTGTAATCATTGGATGTATGTGAACCATTTGTAATCATTGGATGTATGTGAACCATTTGTAATCATTGGATGTATGTGAACCATTTGTAATCATTGGATGTATGTGAACCGTTTGTAACCATTTGATGTATGTGAACCATTTGTAATCGTTGGATTTATGTGAACCATTTGTAACTGTTTGAGCCATTGGGTTAGGGAAGTGATTAGGTAACGGGGCGGGTGTAATGTGTTAATAGCATGGTGGATACGCCGTTGGTACTTCCTATATATAAGTGCTTTTAACACATTATATATCGTTGCGTTATCTAGATCACTTGGGTAAACGATTTCGAAACAATGTCGATGTTTTCTGAATAATATAAACCATACGAGTTTTATTAACGAGTTTTTATGAGATATTTTACAATTCAATTTAATAAAACAAATGTTTTGGAGTTAAGAATCATGGCTATGAGATTTTGCAAATTATAACCAACTTGATTTGAGTTGGTTAATTATGTCGCAATATTATACTTTTCAAAACAAGGTTTTTAAATAAGTATTGCAACATGTAAAATGAGCCATGAATCTGACACTCATATAAAACCTATGTACTCACCGGCATTTTTATGCTGACGTATTTTCACGTGTGTTTCAGGTACCATAGTTGATGATGTTTGATGATGATTTTTGTATACACTCACATAGGAATGGACGAGGCCTTAGTGACTTAATAACAATGAAAGTCTATCTGTTCTTGTTTTGTTTCTAATTCCAATGTAATGTAATACGTTTAATTTAATAAAACAAAACTGTTTAATCCATGGTTGTGAAACAATGATTCTGTTACAACATTCCCCGACGTTTCCGCCACGTTTTGTTGTTTTACGTGGTCGGGGTGTGATAGAAAAGTTGGTATCAGAGCCAATGGTTATAGGGAATTAGGTTATTAGTAATGCTTTGACCTAGTCTATAACCTTCCTGGGACCCTAACACAAGATTCTTGTGTTTAGATCTTAAAGCATTACCGTCACTTATCCTTAGGTGACATCCACAACAAGAACATAAATTTTGAATCAGCTTTGAAAAATAATCATCTGTTCTAGGATGATTTATTATAAGGTTACGAACCTTCAAAGTTTTCAAATTCTCGTCAAAGTTTGGGGCTACATAATGTGAACACGTGCAAACTGGAAGGGTGGGTGCCTGTACCCTGAGCTTTCTGTCTAAGCCTAGAGTGTTCGTACAAATCCGCAGTATCGGACCAGTCACTCTTACCTGGGAACTCTTGGGTTGAGTGTCCACTTATAGGTGTGCATGTCTTCGCGATACATTATGAGGACCTATTTACTTTGATTCAGCCTTTGTGTGTCGTTTGTTTGCTTCGTGGTTCAAACAAATTACCGTCACCCATGATTTTTGGTCGGTAATTGTAACATCCTATTCTTACCCAATGCCATTTCATTTGTTTTCTCTCTTGTTTCCCCTTTTTAGAATGCCTCCACGACGCGAAAATCAGGTACCTATTGAAGAGCTGGCAGCTGTCATTACGCAACAAATGACTGCTGCAATCCAGAACATCGTTGCTCAATGTAACCAAGCTCTCAACAACAAAAATGCCCCCCCTGCAACTTCAAGACGTTCAACTCGGCTAAGCCATGAAAGTTTTCTGGGTCTCAAGGAGCGACTGCACTTCTGCAATGGTTCGAGAGTCTAGAGAGCACATTCAGGCATGTTCAGTGCCCAAATGAGCGAAAGGTAGAATTCGCATCTAGTGTCTTTGAGAAACGAGCTTTGACATGGTGGAATGGTGTGATGAGAGATAGGGGTGCCGATGTGGCACTGGCTCAAACGTGGGAAGAGCTTCGAGCTCTGATGATGAAGGAATTCTGTCCTCGACACGAGATCAGGGCCTTGGAAAGGGAATTCGACGATCTTAAGCAAGATAGCGGTGAGCATCGAGCCTACATGGATCGTTATGAGGAGTTAAGTCTGTTATGACCGAATATGGTTACGCCTTTGGATAAGGCAATCGAAAAGTACATTGATGGCCTCCCTGACCCAGTACAAGACATTGTGACTGGTAGTAACCCCACTACGGTTAGGCAGGCCATTGAGCTATCTGCTACCTTGACTGAATCTCAAATCAGGAAAGGTAAACTTTTCCGAAAAGGTGATAAGAAACCAATCGAGGAATCGAAACCCAAATATGAGCAGACTGAATCCTCCAAGAAGTCAAGGAAGCGAAAAGCTTCCCAGAACTTCGCCGTGGTTGCTCACAATGTTCAAGCTGCCCCCAACCAACCAGCTCTACCCCCTGCTAGGAAGCCATACAACGGAACTGCACCCTTGTGCAACCAATGTAACCTTCATCATCATGCTAGTGTGAATTGCCGCAAATGCCAAATTTGTGGACTTATAGGTCACACAGCAAGAGTTTGTCGAGCTGAAGTTACACCAAATCAAGCTGAAAACAATCCTGCTCAAGCTCGTTTTCCACCAGGTTCTTGCTACAACTGTGGCGAGATGGGTCATTTCCGAAGAAATTGCCCAAAGCCTGCTAATGCAAATCCAGCACAGGGATGAGCATCTGACCGACTAGAAGACAACACCGTTTAGAAATAATCACGTCTTATGTATTATTTTCTTTTGTTGTCAAGGTCCATGAAACAGTTGTTATCGTTGTTTATAAATAAATCTTTTATTTACATTGCAATGTATTTATGTGGTTGCATGTATAAACAACATATCCCCTACAATACCGACAATCAGGGAATCGTATTCCTTGAAGAACAGACTACCCCCAAAATTCTTCCATTTTATGATCTCTTGCGTTTTCCACGAAAATCCTAAGTACCCGTTTCTTCCAAAGAAACGAAGTACAAGGCGCAAGTTACAACTCTGGACAAATACCCAAAGTACCACTATAAATCCTTAATAGGGTACCTAAGGGTATTTCCGTAAATCCTAAAATTGTTGTGTACCTTAATTCGAATATTACGTTTCTTTGAAAACAAAATCGAATTTTTGGAAGATCATCCTATCTTCGTAGATAGATTCTTGAAAATGATTAAAGTGCCAAATGAAATCCACAGATTGGATTCCTGGTGTGCTTTAAATATCCGTGTCCAAAGATAACAAATTAAAGGTCAAATTAAACAAATATGTGATTATGTGTTCCCTTTTATGTTTTTGTGTGATCCAAGTTTTTGTTATCCAAATCCTCATAGAATCTTCCATATCTTCGTATAAGGGATTCATAGTAGGATATCCAAAGGTACTACCTTAAATCCTTAATGGGCTTCTACGTAATAGTAAAGACCCTTGGATTATAATGTACTATTCCATAATTAAACCCCTTGAGTGGTCTAGTTAAACAGATTGATCCAAAAATCTGGTTAGGAATATCATGTGATGATATAGCTGAAAAGACTCCTTCGTGGTCTAAGTAAAGAGATCATTTGTCGATCTAATTAAAAGGACCCTATGATAGTCTAGTCACACTCATCACATGTTTGATTTTCTTCCCCTTCACATTACAAAACAAACTGTGCGAACTGTGCAAAGAATTACGTAATTATGGATGCATACATAATTATGGAATTCAGTGCACAGAAACCACAACAAGTTTTGTCATGTGTCTAGAGTTGACTTAGTTCATTTCCGTTTCTGAAGAATACCCTTTGAGGAAAATGACTCATTCCGTTCATTTTCGTTTCTGAAGAATATCCATCGAGGGGAATGAATATCCCTGGTTTTTCTTTTTCCTTCATTTCCGTTTCTGAAGAATACCCATTGAGGAAAATGACTCATTCCGTTCATTTTCGTTTCTGAAGAATATCCATCGAGGGAAATGAATATTCTTGATTTTTCCTTCATTTCCGTTTCTGAAGAATACCCATTGAGGAAAATGACTCATTCCGTTCATTTTCGTTTCTGAAGAATATCCATCGAGGGAAATGAATATTTTTGATTATTCGTTCACTTTCGTTTCTGAAGAATACCCATTGAGGAAAATGACTCATTCTGTTCATTTTTGTTTCTGAAGAATATCCATCGAGGGAAATGAATATCCTTGATTTTTCCTTCATTTTCATTTTTAAAGATTGTCCGTTGAGAGAAATGACAGGATAATGCCTTGCATAATCTTTGATGGGTTATTCTACGCAAATAGATAAACACCCTAGATTCCATGCAAGGCAATTATTTAACACAGCATCACAGACAGACTCCTACGAATAAATTTCGGGACGAAATTTCCTAAAGTAGGGGAGACTGTGACACCTGTGCTTCTGTGACCATCAAACAAATACCAAACCAATGAAATATTGTATTTCATACTTGGGATTTGTATAAATATGTGTATCTTTTGCACATATCAATTCTCGTTCGATTTCGAGCTCTAAATCGCTTTCTGGGAAGTTATACGCGCACTGATGCATAAACGTAATCAGATTAACGCAACAAACACTCCGGAATAGTGACATGGGCTTAACATACCTTAAATAACCTTTACATAACTTAGAAATAAGTTTTGGAAGGTTTGATGTATCGAAATCAAGTTTAGTCGCTTACAGGGACTAAATTCGACAAACTGCAAAAGTATGTTGATTCGTACTGTAACTATAACAATCCTCAATAAAACCGACACCCTCATAATTTTTCCAACACCCTAATATATTTTAAAATATCCCATTATGTCCAAAATACACCCCATACGCGAAAACGGGCCTTAAATACATTAAATAGTATTTAAAATAATTAAAAAACTGAATTTTTAAGTTAAGGCGGGCCGCGTAAAGGACCCTTAAGCCTTACGCGGGCCGTGTGAACTTAAAAACATGGCGCAGCCCGGTGTAGCCACGTGGCCCAACACCCGGCAGTCCTATGTGATGACCCAACCCAGCTACAAGTTGACCTGGTTTGACGCGGGCCGCGTAAGCCTTAGCTTACGTTTACGCGGGCCGCGACAAAGTGGGAAATCAGCACTATATAAAGGAGCCATCGGGTTTCAATCAGAATTCGTTCAAACTCGAAATCTCTTTCTCAATTCTGAATTATAGGCAATATAAGCGGGTATTATACCCCACTAAATAGCAAGGTTCTGCTCCGTTGTAAGTATTATAACCCCTGGATACGTATTAGATACGCTGCCCGATTGATCTAGGGTTCCGTAACGGCTGTCGTGGTTCTGCCCGACGTAGTCGTTGGAATGCCGTCTCGGGGAGGGTATTACTAATGTTAAAATGGGTTATTATACTAACGCGTGTGCATTTGTGTAAATTATAGATTGTCACCAGGAAAGCCTTACGGAAAATCTAACATAGCAATGTGAGTTGATCCACTTTTTGTAAACCTTTTTGTTAAATATTTTACAAAACCTTAAATACTTTTCCATGCGAATAACAGTTATCGAGTATTTTTAAGAGTACAATTATCATGAGTATGTTGGGGTTTTGTATACAAAATTTGTAACCACCTGGTCAAGGAGTAACATTTCCACAAGTCGGGTCTGACAGTACCATGGATGTTAATTGATATGTCTTGGAAACAAATGTAATTGCGGGATCGCCCTCAATACTGTACACTGGGACTTTTTACTTAAACTTGATTAAACTGGGATTCACTCACCAGTATTTCCCACTGACAAATGTTTTTAAAACGCGTTTCAGGTAACAAACTGTGAAAGCCAAATAGAAGCCAGCTGGACAGCACTGAAGGCTTGGAAAAGTGGCAATAAAGTTACCTAAAATAAAATAGATGCTTTTATTAAAAAATAGGATTTATTTCTATGAAAACGTGTGTACTACGAACTTGGGTTTTAACCCATTTGTTTAATGTTATGAAAATGTGGTATTTTACTCTGACCAATGTTTCCTAACTACAGTCCTGATGGAAATTTCCGCTGCCAAATTAGACAATACGCGATACCATCGAAACTGGCTCGCGGCCGCCCGTTCCCAGGGATTAGGGATCGGGGGTTGCGACAAAAGGTAGTATCAGAGTTAAGCTACTGATTCAGCCACAGAGGTGTTCTGCTGACATCAAAATGTAAAGTGTTTGGAAATAAATTACCGAAATACGTGCATAACTGTATTTTATTGCTATGTGTTATTTGACTATCTGTTAGTTTACAATATGAGCGACCAAGGATCATCTGATGCGTACCGTCAATTGTCTGGTTCGCCTAAAAGCGAAGGCACCTCCTCTTCTCAGCCTGCCCTCTCAGGGTACTCTGCTGATACGAAAGAAGGAATCTTTGTGTTTAAGGCTCAGTCAGAAGAGCCATTTCCTCAGAAAAAGAGGGGATGGTTCAGTCGAGGGGCACACGACCGTAGAAAGCGTATGCCCATGATATGATAAATAGGGATATAGCCAATATTCACATCCTAGCAACCACTGCAGCTGACCCTAATTTGTAGCAAATAATAGCACCCCAACCACAACCACCAATCCCTGACCAACCAATGGAAATAGAAAACCCTGAAAACCAAGTAGAAATGCATGACTTCAATCCAGAAGAAATCCCTAGGGTACCAGCACCAAACCCCCTAGACCCAAATTACGATCCCTGGTGGGATGACGTTTGGGACTATGTGCAACGTTACCTGATACATGAAGACACACCCATGCAAAACATAGGAGCCTATCCAGGTATGAACCCTTTAGATCCCTATTACCACGATGAATACATTAGGGAAATTTTAGAAGATCCTTACCAATTCCAGGCACCTACACCCCCATACCAAGAACCCGCACCCCAGATTCCGAACCCAGTCCTAGAACCTGCACCCCCAATGAGTGCAGAAAATGTACAAGAACTTAGGACATTTGGTGAGGAAATTTTAGAAAGTAGTGAACGGATGAGACAGGTGGGAGAGCGACTCGTATGGAAATACGACGAGCGCAATATGGATTTTTGGATAAATCCATATCCGTGAATGGGTTAGTGAAGACGGTAATAGTAATAATAATAATAAAATAATAATATATGTGTGTACGGATGCCTACTACTATTTATTTCAATTGGTTTTGTAATTTTTATTTCAGTACTGGTGTGTAATAGATAGTATATGAATAGAGTAAGTCGCAATGATCGACGCTTTTGGCTAAATTGCGTGTCATGTGATTGACTATATTAAATATTATTTTGTGATATTAATATGGGGTAAATGTTTAAAATTCAGATGGCCGATGAAGGAAATCAAGGAAATCTGAATAACGATGACCAGAGTAACATTAACGTGGTTAATGAGAATCCGAGCATCAATAACAATGGAAACCAAATGGATAATAGTGTCGTTCAGCATATAGTGGCACAATGAATCATAGATGCAATGCCATTTATTATTCAAACGATTCAAGAAGCGAATAATAAAAGTAAGCATAACAGTAAGCGACCAATCGAACCAGAACACAGCGTGAACAATGGACTAGTACTTCAAGTGCCCATTCCCAAAAGAAGAAGAACCATGCCTTATGGTTGTTCTTACAAAGAATTCTGGTCCTGTAAACCAATAGAATTCTCGGGCAATGAAGGACCCATTGCAGCACTACGCTGGATATAGAAAACTGAGGCTGTTTTAAAAATAAGCAAGTGTGCTGAAGAAGACAAAATTATATTTGCTTCTAATCTGTTTAAGAACTCAGCCTTAGAATGGTGGAACACTATCCTCCAGTCAAGAGGAAGTGATAGGGTATACAACATGGAATGGGAAGAATTAAAAAATATGGTAGAAAGAAAATTCTGCCCTCCCAACGAAAAGGAACAGATAGCTAATAAGTTCTTAAACTTAAGAATGACCAGAGTAGATAGTAAGGGTTATACTACCACATTCTTTGAATATGCTAGAATAGTACCAACCCTTGCATCACCTGAACCAGTGTTAATCTCCCGTTACATATGGGGATTAATTGGGGGAGATTAGACATGTAGTCAAGGTAGCTAGACCTCAAATCATAGAAGAAGCTGTAGAACTAGCAAATACCTTGACAGATGAATTAATCCGTACTAGGGAAGAAGACCAGAGGAGAAACCTAACCCAAAGGCTTACTCAAGAATTCCGTTCTGGGAATTACAACCGTAGGAATATGGGTTCTACCTCTGCACCATTCTGCAAGGCCTGCAAGAAAAAAACATTCGGGAAAATGCTCCACTCTTTGCAATTTCTGCAAGATGCCAGGGCACAAGGAAGAAGATTGCAGGAGGAAATCCAGTAATGGACTATGCTACAACTGTGGAGAAAAATGTCACATCAAGCTAAATTGTCCAAAATTGGCTCCAGCTGTGAACAACAGAAACACTAAAAATGCTAGAGCATTCGTTCTGACTGCAGATGAAGCCAAGATGATTCCAGACGTGATAGCTGGGACGTCTTTAGTTAATGATGTATTTGCTAAAGTATTATTTGACTCTGGTGCGAACCAAAGTTTTATTAATACTTCGTTTTGCAAACTTTTAAATCAGTCATTAACTAAACTACCACAAGAATGTCTCGTAGAGACAACTAATGGAGAAACAGTTAAGATTTCGGAAATCTTGCAGGGAGTAAGAATAGAAATTGTAAATCAGAAGTTTAGGGCAAACCTCTATCCCATGAATCTGGCAGGATTTGATATTGTATTAAGAATGGATTGGTTAATAGCCAATAAAGCCAGTATTTTATGTGATCAAAAGTCAATTCAAGCAAATTCACCAAAATGTGAAAAGATCACAATAAAAGGAGATAAACCCTCTAGATCCACTAAATTCATCTCTGTGATGAAAACTGCAAGCTATATAAGAAAAGGGTCTATAGTGTATTTGATTTCTATAATCACTAACACTAAAGAAAAAGAACTAAAAGACATTCCAGTAGTGTCTCAGTTTTCAGATGTATTTCCAGAAGAATTACCAGGACTACCACCAGACAGAAGTTGAATTCAGAATCCATCTGTTACCAGGAACAGCACCAATTGCCAAAGCACCCTACCGATTGGCACCCGCAGAAATGCAGGAACTGAAGAAACAATTAGATGAATTGTTGGAAAAGGGATTCATACAACCAAGTTCGTCACCTTAGGGAGTACCGATTTTATTCATTAAAAAGAAGGACGGATCGATGCGTATGTGCATCGACTACCGTGAATTAAACAAGGTCACGATCAAGAACCGGTACCCATTACCAAGGATCGATGATCTGTTTGATCAACTGCAAGGAGCTCGATTTTTCTCTAAAATCGATTTAAGGTCAGGATATCATCAATTAAAGGTACATGAAGAGGACATTCCTAAGACCGCATTCAGAACAAGGTATGGTCATTATGAATTTACTGTCATGCCATTTGGTTTAACCAATGCCCCAGCCGCATTTATGGACATGATGAACCAAATATGTAAGCCATATTTGGATAAATTCATAATCGTCTTCATAGATGATATTCTCATTTATTCTAAAAATAAGGAAGATCATGCAAAGCATTTGCACGCACTTTTAAGTCTATTAAGGAAGGAAAAACTTTATGCTAAATTTTCCAAGTGCAAGTTTTGGTTAGAACAAGTACAATTTCTTGGACACTTAGTGAACCATGAAGGAATTCATGTGGATCCAACAAAGATCGAGGCGATTATCAAATGGAAAACCCCTGAGTCACCAACCGAGGTTAGAAGTTTCTTAGGATTGGCCGGTTATTATAGAAGATTTATTCGAGATTTCTCTAGAATAGCCATTCCTTTAACAAAGTTAACCTGTAAATCCATTAAGTTTGAATGGGGACCAAAACAAGAAGAAGCTTTTAGAATTCTTAAGCAAAGATTAACTAATACACCCATACTAGCGTTACCAGAAGGAACTGAAGACTTTGTAGGCTATTGTGACGCTTCTAAATTAGGTTATGGATGTGTGTTAATGCAACACCAAAAGGTTATAGCTTACGCATCTAGACAACTTAAGAATCATGAAGAGAATTATTCAACCCATGATCAAGAACTAGGAGCTATAATTTTTGCCCTTAAGATTTGGAGACATTACCTTTATGGTAGTAAGTTTACCATATTCACTGATCATAAGAGTTTAAGGTATGTTTTCGGGCAGAAGGAATTGAATATGAGACAAAGACGCTGGATGGAGATGCTTAGTAATTATGATTGTGATATCCAGTATCATGAAGGAAAGGCAAATGTAGTGGCAGATGCTTGGGTACGTTCTCTTAAATTAAATCTACAAGTAGATTTAAATGATCAAATCAGAAAAGCATAAGAATCAGTAATCAAGGAAGATACTGAAAAATTAAAAGGTATGATTAAGGAATTAGAACAAGGAACAGATGGAATTTGGAGATTCCATAAAAAGAGAATGTGGATACCTCATGTATTAGAAGAAGCCCATAAATCTAAATATACAATGCATCTAGGAAGTGATAAAATGTACCAGGATTTAAGGAAAAATTTCTGGTGGATAGGAATGAAAAAGGACATAGCAGCCTATGTTTCTAAATGTTTAACCTGTTCACAAGTTAAAGCTGAACACCAGAAACCCTCAGGCCTATTGCAACAGTTAGAAATGCCAGTGTGGAAATGGGAATTAATAACAATGGCTTTTGTTACTAAATTACCTAAAACAAAGAAAAGAAATGATACAATCTGGGTGATTGTAGATAGGCTAACCAAGTCAGCTCATTTCCTACCAATGAAAGAAACTTTCAGTATGGAACAGTTAGCTAAATTATATGTAAACGAAATAGTTTCTTTACATGGAATACCTTTATCAATCATTTCTGACAGGGATAGTCGATTTACCTCTCATTTTTTGTCAAGTTTCCAAAAAGCCATGTGAACCAAGTTAAATCTAAGCACAGCTTATCATCCTCAAACGGACGGACAAAGCGAAAAGATAATTCAGACAATGGAGGACATGCTTAGAGCTTGTGTAATTGATTTCGGAGGTAATTGGGACGATCACTTACCTTTAATAGAATTTTCTTATAATAATAGTTATCACACAAGCATCAATGCTGCACCATTCGAAGCACTTTATGGACGAAAGTGCCGAACCCCAGTCTGTTGAGCAGAAATTGGGTACCGGTACCGATTATACCTGGTACAGTACGGCCTGATACGGTCGGTACTGGTACAACACCGGTATTTGAGGGTAAAACCCCGATGAACACCGGTGCCGAACGGATACCGAAAATACACTTAGTTTGGAAAATTTGATACCGGTACCAATACCCGACACTATTCATTAACTGTTCATTCATTTCTGTTTTAGTTTTTATATTTATTTATTATTATTGACTACTGCTCATTCACTTCGTTTTTTAATATATAGGATTCATTTCTGTTTTAGTTTTAATATTTATTTATTATTATTGACTACTGTTCATTCACTTCGTTTTTTAATATATAGGTAAATTTTTATATTTATTTATTATTATTGACTACTGCTCATTCACTTCGTTTTTTAATATATAGGATTCATTTCTGTTTTAGTTTTAATATTTATTTATTATTATTGACTACTGTTCATTCACTTCGTTTTTTAATATATAGGTAAATTTCGTTCTAGGTGATGTAATGTTGGCTGGATTAGAGTTTTTAAGAATCTCATAAGTAATATCTACATGCTCACTAAGGGCTCGAGTTTTTTTTATTAACAGTAAATTTGGATCACTGACGGACCACTGGAGTATCATCGTGCCACCAGCGAAACCACCTGATCATATCCATCTCCACTAGGAGTAATACCTATACGCCAATTCAGAAGGAAACCCAATAAATATGGGAAAAACCTCTTGTGGTAATCGAACCCAGGACCTATTGGTCCTAAAGCCTTATCCCATCTCAAGATGCCACTAGGCTATAGAGCCATGTAGGGCTCTGTAAACGAACCAAACGTTCAGCAAACAGTTCGTGAACCGTTCGGCTGGAGGTTCGTTTATGTTCGTGCGATTAGCTTATTGAACGAACACGAACAAAAAAGTTCGTTCGGTTAGCTTAGCAAACGAACATGAACAAAGGTCTCGTTCATTCGATTGCGTTCGTGAACATTCGGTAATATGTTCGATTACGTTTGTTCATGTTCGTTCGATTATATTAAAAAATTAATAAATAATAAACCTTTTATCTAAACATATTGAAAACTTGAATCACTATTTTTTCTAAGTTAGCTAAAATTTGGATATTCAAGATAGTTTTTGGGATAATTATGTCTATGGTAGTTAAACTTTGAATAATTATGTCTAAGTAATTCTGGATAATTACGTCTAAGTTAGTTAAACTTGATTCATTTTTGATGGTTGTAGCAAACTTCTTCTATTTTGATTTATCATTTGATGGTTGTATTTAACTACTTATATCTAACGTTTAAGTTAAGAATGTATTCATTTTTAAGTTAAATGTTTGTCTACGTTCGTTTTTATTCGTCTGCGTTCGGGACAAATGTTCACGAACTGTTCGCGAACAACTGAATTTCCTTAACAAACGAGCATGAACATAAACTTATGTTCCGTATGTGTTCGTGAACAGTTCACGAACATGTTAATTTCCTTAAAGCACGAACATGACCTTGTTCGTATACGTTCGGTTCGATTTTGACCCTCGAGCCATGGGCAACTAAGGGCTCGAGTTGTTTTACGTATTAATCAACCCTATCATTACCCTATATATGTGTCATTTTATAAGATAATATACATAGGGTACGTAAATGTAACTTAATATCCTATATTAACTCTAAAAATCTTCTTGTAGAATAATGTAACAGTAAATGGATTCTGATAGTAGCGATTATTACGATGATGCCCCTTACGATGACGACGGTATCGACGCGGAAGTTTCAGATGCTGATTCACAGAGCCCCAATGGTTCGTCTTGTAAGGTAATTAACCGATTAACATTTATCATCCCCCACTAAAATCTCATGCAAATATTTATTAATTTCCCCTGTTTTTTTAGTACCCTAATAACAGGGTTTAGGGTTTGTTTTCTGTACCCTTTGCAAACTAATGTTTTTCAACTAACGTTTATTAATCTTTATTATATAATTATGATTACATTTTAATAAATATGTAATTACAGTTACAAAATTGATCTGGGATAAACAGGGTACTATTTATTTTTCTGTTGTAAGTCTGTTTTTCTATTGGTTTATTGTAGTTAAAATGATATTTAATGACTTTCTTCTTTTGCATAGGTTATCACAAAAGAGTGTCTGCTGGCTGCACAGGTGAGGCCTGTTGTCTACACTTGGTGATGAATAAAAAAGTTTGGTGGCAAATTAGATTTTAAAAATTCAAATTATAACTCATTGGCGGATAATAATTCATGTTTACTGACCAATGACACTTGGCACTCCTAGTTTTGACTTTAGTTGCTAAAGGAAATCTCACTCTAAGGCTGCATGGTACGGGGGCGTCGGCGGGACGTCGTGGGGCGGCGCCAGCCCTCCTCTCCATTTCCCTTGCAGCGTTCGGCGTCTTCTTCGTCTTGCTGCTTTTGCTGAGGCCGGGCCTCCCTCCTCTCACACACACATATACATACAACACATATATACATATTTTTAGCCCTATCCTCCATTTCCCCTGGTCCATCCTTGGAGGGGCATCCTCCTTGGATATTGACGTGGCACTGACGTGGAGGGGCATCCTCCAAGGACTTGCCTCCTCCACACCGAGTAGCCTAATGAAAAAGTGACCTAGTCTGCCCAAAATGAACAACTGATTGATTTTATCCAAATCAAAGTGTCGTAAATTGTTTTGAACAACATAAATGAAAGTTTGGGTCACACAAAGTTACTTTTTTTTTTTGTTAAGAGTGGGATTTCTGAAAGTTGGGAGTGTTGTAGGCCACAAGGCCGGTGGGGATTACTATCCACCAGTGTGGCAGAGTTTGGATTATTAAAATCTAATTTGCCATAATCATATCGGTATGAGTCTAAGGTCATTTTGTTTACTTATGCAGAGAGAAGACCTGCAAAAAGTAATGGACTTGCTATCTTTAACAGAGCATCATGCGCGAACTTTACTTATACATTATAGATGGGACGTCGATAATGTCTCTGAAGTGTTGGTGAACAAGGGAAAAGATCGGCTTTATGAAGAAGCATGCGTGACAGTACGTAATAATGGTCATAGTTCTTCATTACAAAGCTCTTCTTTAACAACTTGTGAAGTCTGCATGGAGGAAGTTCCTGTCAACAACATGACCACAATGGATTGTGGCCATTGTTTTTGCAACAATTGTAAGTAAAAAAAAGAAACTTTTGACATCAAATGTTCCATGTAACAAGAATCTTAACACTGTCTTTAAATTGTTTCCTGATTTCAAGGTTGGACAGAACACTTTCTGGTTAAGATAAATGAGGGACAAAGTAGGCGCATTAGTTGCATGGCTCACAAATGCAATGTAGTTTGTGATGAGGGTAAAATTAGAATTAATGTCAGTGAAAAGGACCCTGATCTCGCGGAGAAGTTTGATCGGTACATTTTAGAATCGTATATTGAAGATAACAAAAGGGTAAAATGGTGTCCTAGTGTTCCACATTGTGGATACGCCATTCGGGTAGAGTATGATGAATTTTGTGAGGTTGAATGCGCGTGTGGTGTTCAGTTTTGTTTTAGTTGTTCTTCTGAAGCACATTCTCCTTGTTCCTGTAAAATGTTGGAGCTTTGGAACCAAAAGACAAAGGATGGTATTGATTGGATAAAGATTAATACAAAAAAATGTCCCAAGTGTCATAAAACAGTTGAAAAGCATGGAGGATGCAATCTTGTACAATGTATATGTGGTCAACCATTTTGGTGAGAATCTTTGCCAGTTATGTGATCATTACATTTTTTTTTGCAAATATATTGAATGTTAAGTCATTAAAGTTTGATTAGTTTAAGGGTAACCAGTTATTATTTTTTAGTTGTAATTAAGTGTGTTCTAAACAAGTTCAGGACTTTAGTATGTCAATATTAGGTTGCTGGAGTTTTTCGTGTTATTTTAATGGAATATTAGATTTTAATAATCCCAACTATTCGCTGTTGGCTGTCAATAGTCCCAACTTAAAAAATAACCACTGGCAGTCCCAACTATTAACATATTGGCCTCCAATGGACCCTGACTAACAGAACCCTAACGCCGTTAGTCTCCGGTCGCCAGAAAACTCTTTTTTGGCTGGAAAACTCAACATTTTTGTCCCAAACCTCTTTCTAACCTTATTACAGACCTTTAGTAACCCTTTTCTAGTAAAAGCCCTAATTATTGAACTCGCCGGAAAACTCCTTTTTCGCCGGAAAACTCAACTTTTTGGCCGGAAAACTCAACATTTTCGTCCCAAACCTCTTTGTAACCATAGATCGGACCTTTAGAAACCTTTTTCTAGCCAAAAGCGGTTTTCCAGTGTCCGGAGACTAACGACGTTAGGGTTCTGTTAGTCAGGGTCCATTGGTGGTCAATATGTCAATAGTTGGGACTGACAGTGGTTATTTTTGAAGTTGAGACTGTTGACGGCCAATGACGAATAGTTTGGATTATTAAAATCCAATATTCCTTTTTTAATCAATTTAGGGAGTTTAATACGAACTTTGGTTTTTTCTGTGTAAAATAAGGAACCATGTTGGATTTTTATGATACTTACCGAAACTATTTTTACTGGGGTTTAAAAGATGTCTTCTTCTTCTTTTCATAAAATATTTATTCATTGAATATCATATAACTATTAGTTGTCCTCAGGAGGGACATCCTAGTAGTTAGTGGTGTGCTCCACAACCAAAAGGTTGAGAGTTCAAATCCTGTAGAAAGCATGTATTGTTGTATTTATCTAGGAATTGTTGTTAAAAAAATATAACTACTAGCTATTTTCTGTGATTTTGTAGTTGGTTATGTGGTGGAGCAACTGGTTTACAACACACCTGGACCAGTATACATGGTCACACTTGTGAAGAGGAGCATATGGCTAAGGCAGCACGTGCAAAATCCGATAGTTTACGTTATATGCACCATCTTGATCGTTTTAAAGCTCATATAGACTCTTTGAAGGCCGAAACCGCTCTAAAGAAGAAGTTACAGTCAAAGATATTGAGTATGGAAGCTCGTGACAAACAAATCGTGGATTATAGTTGGGTGACAAATGGCGCTGAAAGGCTCACCATATCTAGGCGAATTCTTTCATATTCCTACCCGTTTGCGTATTTTATGTTTGGTGATGTTTTTGTCAGTGAACAAATGTCAAAAGATAAACGAATAATCAAACAAAACTTATTTGAACAGCAGCAACAGCAGGTTGAGAGTCATATCGAGAAACTCTCGCTTTTTCTTGCAGAACCGTTTGATGAATACCCTGAAGATAAGTTTAAAGAATCAAAAATGAAGATCATCACACTTACTGGTGTTATGGATCGCCTATGCAAGAATTTGTGAGTACATGTTTTTGATCCTTTTGACTTTAAGTGCTTTTAATTTTGAAGTCAAACTTATATAGTTGCATGCAGGTATGATTGCATTGATAATGAGATATTGCTTGATTTGGGAACAACAATTAACATAGCGCCTTACCGATCCAAGGGTGCAGATAAGGCTGAGGAGATTGATTAAGGTTCAAGTAGTTTTCTTTATGAAGTTGTCTAGCGGAATATGGCTGTAGATAGTTATTTATTAGAGAAAATTACTAAAATAGACGTTTGATTTATCAAAATTACCATAATAGACAAACTTCTGCTAAGACGGCAAATTTGACGGATAACCCGGCAAATTTGTGGGCAAAAAACACCAGTAAGTCTTAGCCGGCGATTAATGTCTTTCAGGAAATTGGTAGTCACCTGTGTCTATTTTTGTAATTTTCCCAATTTATTATTTTATTTGGAACAACCTTTTGTGAATTTCTGACATGTATAACAATTGGTTTGTTTGTGTCAAGCATGTGAACATATTTTGTTAAACAAGTCGTGTTTGTGTTTATCGGATAGGTTTGCACATTGACCTGATTAATTGTTTATTATTTAAATATGTTTTATGTAATAGTTTAACCTATGTACGTATGTTTTATGCCGAGATTTATAAGTTAAAAAATAAACAAATTAAAATAATATGTAAATTTAGATGTTTAAAGTAACAATATGGAAAAATAACTATTTTTGGGTTAAACTGTGTGTGTTCATTTTAACATAACTATACGTGTTGTGTTCGTGCTCATATTTCATATTTGTGTTGGGGTTGGTATAAATCTTTTAGATTCGTGTTGGGTGAACCCGCGCACACAACCAATTAGTTAGCAGAATAGCAGCCATATTTTTTATAACATGTCTTTAAAAATATATTAATCACCGTTTTAACTCGACATGATTCTCTATAAAAGTACATATACAAAGCCGAAAACAAAAAGTTCCTTAAAAGCACAAATTCGATGGAAACGTGTAATCGAGCATTTTTTTTTTGTTTTAATTCTTTGCATTGGGATGGTCTGACTGAATAATTTTCTCCGGGAAGTGCTGAAAAATTTGATTCATGCCGGAAGTCCAGAAAGAACATGAATTTGATGGACACGTGGCATAATTTGGTTGTGGCCGCTTAGGGTCGAAACCTAATTTTTTTCCCTAAGTTTTAGAAAAGGGTGATTATTGGATTGGAGTTACTTAACCGGCCAAATGGTTAGATTACTTTGAACTTTCGTTAAATGGTCATTTGGATAAATTGTTTGGTTACTACATTTTCTCTAAATTAACTAAAATTACTCGATATGTAAGCACTTGTATAACAAATTTTGATAATCGTAAATATTTGATCAAAGAAAGGATCCCCATAATTCTCTCTGATTCACCAAAAATATGATAGAAAGTTATCTTCTAAAAAATCATTCCATGTCATCATATCCCTTGATCCATAGCAAAGTTCTAAAAAGTCATTCTATTGTTACAAATATAAGAAACTGTTAAAACCGTTAACAAGATTCATAATATTTATTCATAAACAATGAGAGAAGGAGGAAGAAGGCTTTCTGATCCAAACTTCTCATTCCACTTTTCCGATACGGATGGAGAAATCAGCGACCGTCATAGCGATTTCTCTGGTAACGAACCGGTGGGCTCTCCGATGATGAAGTCACCCTGGAACCCGGGTACACCATGGACCATGGCTAGCCTGGATGAGGACTCAAGTTGTCCCAAGAACACGCTTGTAGGCTCGTTGGTGAGGGAAGAAGGGCATATATATTCCCTTGCAGCCTCGGGTGACCTCCTTTACACAGGATCCGACAGCAAGAATATTCGTGTATGGAAAAACATGCAGGAGTTTTCGGCCTTCAAATCCAATAGTGGATTAGTGAAGGCCATTATAGTATCCGGTGAAAAGATTTTCACCGGACATCATGATGGTAGGGTTCGGGTTTGGAAAGCTAGCTCCAAGAACCCGAGCCATTACCATCGGGTAGGTACATTCCCATCTGTCTTTGGTGTCTTTGGCGTCTCAATAAGGCCGATTCATCGGAAACATACCGCGGTTTGGATCAAACACTCGGACGTCATTTCGTGCCTTAGTTTAGATCAAGAAGTTGGTTTGCTTTATTCGGGTTCATGGGATAGGACGTTTAAAGTATGGAAAATGTCAACCTCGAAATGTGTCGAATCGGTGAAGGCTCATGATGATGCGGTTAACTCGGTCATTTCGACGGTTGAAGGGTTTGTGTTCACTGGGTCCGCAGATGGGTCGGTCAAGGTCTGGAAACGAGAAGGGAAAGGAAGAAAATCTTTAAAGCATATCTACGTGAAGACGTTATTGAATCAAGAAAGTGCGGTAACCGCTTTAACAGTGTCGAAAAACGGGTCGTTTGTGTACAGCGGGACGTCAGATGGAATAGTAAATTTTTGGGAGAGAGAAAACCAGCTAGCGCACGGTGGTTTGCTTAATGGGCACAAGTTAGCGGTTCTATGTCTTTCGGCCGCGGGAAGTTTGGTGTTTAGTGGGTCCGCTGACAAAATGATATGTGTGTGGAAAAGGGAAGGGCTTATCCACACATGTATGTCGGTACTCACCGGCCATTCTGGGCCGGTGAAGTGTCTGGCGGTGGTCAGGGAGATGGAGTCGACCACTGCCAGAAGATGGAAGGTATATAGTGGGAGTTTGGACAAATCAATCAAAGTTTGGAGTGTGTCGGAATTGGCACCAGTCATGCAACAAATGACTGTTGTGCAGAATGGAACTCAAATACGGTCGGCCAAATATTGATTGTTCTTGTTTCTTTTGTTCAAGGGGCTTATTTTGTGATCTACTGCCTTGTGTATATGTGTGCTTCCGGTTGTAATTTCTTCCAGTACAATTGTTGGTTTCAAATTTTTCGTTTTCATGTATATTTCATGATTGTTTGTACCAAAAAGAAGTAACTTGATACGATGGAGACAGAGTTGCACTACATTTGTATCTTGTCTAATATATAGCGAGAGTCGAATATCACAAATTTTATATACTTATTATACTTTTAGATGCTAGACGTATTTGTGTCCGTCTAATTACACAACTTCTGGCAAGGAATGCACCCGTATATATTGGTTAGACGCAACATGTATATGTGGGAATGTAAATAAATAGTACCCATTGCAAAAATACTAGACTTGATAATAAAAACCCATTGCAAACAGTAAAAAGATACTCACGGGACAGATGCATATTCGTTGAGTTTTTTTTTTTTTTCAAAGTAGTGTTGGTGGAAAAACTATTTACTAAAATGGTGTTTCATGAAAACTATTTACCAAAATAATGTTGCTTGTTAGTTTTGTGTTTGTCTTTTCTTTTTTTAACCAACATATTAAACTAATTGAGTATCTTTTTTATTCTTTAATTTTAACCAACATATTAAACTTTTTTTTTATATTTCTATTAAATTAATCAAGTATCTTTTTTATTCTTTAATGATTTATATATTTTTTTAAATCAATCTAATATTTTTTTTATTGGATATTATGTTAATCTTTTAATTACTTAACGAAACATGATGGGATTTTTTTATCATTTAGATGGAACTGTAAGTAATTTGTTGAATTATGATGTTTCATACAATTTCCTATGTTTGGTTTGGGTGGAGATCTCCGGTTTCTTGATTGCTTAGTAGGTCTGTATCGGTCGCGACTATCGTTGATAGTTTAGCTTGACCGGTACGAATCCTATTAACCTTTTATAGATCCGCGTTTTCGTTCCATTCCCGTTCTTTTTCATGGATCGTGGGGATAAGAGGGGTCAAGATGGGAGGGGTCAATATAGGAGGAGGACAGATGCCGCTGGTTTAAAAAGTTTGAGGATGAAGAAACAGGAGGAACAGTTTTTGATTAAGAACAAGAGGTTTTATAAAGATGATGGGTGGAACCCTGTACTCAGCAAAAAACAAGTCAGACAAGAGAGCTAATAGGGAATTTCGGCTTCGTAATGCGATCTCGTTTTTCATTTCCAATTTAGTCATTTTCCATAAAGTACTAATTCCACCAAGTTTTTTAAACTAAAATAACTTTTATATATTTCATAATCTTGGAAAAAAAAATTATACCTTAAAATCAAATATTTTTTATCTTTAATATGAGTACCATATTGCATTACTTTTTTTTTATTTATAAAAACGACTTTTAGAAAAGTTACAAAAATGTGTTTTATAATTGTGCTACTTATTTAGTTGGAATGTGCTAACATGAAAATGTATTGTGTTGATTTTAAATCTATACATAAGTTTTTATTTTATTATATAATTCTTATGTGTTGTCATTTTTTTTCCTTTTGTGTTGTTATTGGGAGCCTATTTGAAAATAAATTTGTTTTCTACTAGTTTTGTAATAGTATGTGTTATTTACAAAATTAAAACAAAAACATGAAATTGTGCTAGTATGTAACAGTATGTGTTATTTATAAAATAAAAAAAATGAAATTGTGCCAGTATAGAACAATATGTCTTGTTTATAAAATTAAAAAAATGAAATTGTGCTAGTTATGTAATAGTATATGTTGTTATTTTTTTTCCTTGTGTTGTTATTGGGAGTCTATTTAGAAATAAATTCGTTGGAAGGTTGTTTTGTTATTATGCTAATGTTGTTTATGTTGGTGTTACCGCCGGATGCCCAGACAATGGTGTTATGAGAGTGCTAATGTCGTTATTTGATGGTGATAATGTCGTTTTTTGATTGTGCTAATGTTGTTGATATTGGAAGTACCTTTTTTGATTGAAACGAGAATGCTGATAATGTGGATGGTCTTATGTTATGCTAATGTCGTTTTTGTTATGAATGTATCATAATGGTGACTCTCCACATACATAACTCTTACCTCTTTGATTTCTTTTGTATTAATGTGTGTGTCTATATATAATGACATTTATATATGGTGTATACATCTCAATGAATAAGAATTCCTATTCACTTATTCTCTATAGTCTTGTTCTCTATTGTTTAGTATAACTGTATGTTGATTGCTAATAGACCGTTGTTTTACAACACATTATTAGCACGAAAGTGCTAGGTTTCGTGCTAGGTCAAAGAGTCGAAAATTGTAGATAATCATTCGCATGTAAACTATTTGTTGATTTGGATTTGACATCCGTTGATGCGATTCATATGTAAATGCTTGGTATGTATGGCGGCTATTGAATGCCTCTTCTTGATCTACCTTCTGTGAACTAAATGAGGTAGATCTCATCTCCATCTAGTAACCATCTAATCTTTATTTTTGTTTATATAATCTCTGGTCCACAAAAAAAATTAATAAAAATAAAAATAAACACCATGTTAAATCATCTTATTAGTAACTTTTTGGTTATTAGCTTATCATATTGAATTGATGGAGAAACTGATTGGTATCCATTGCGTGTTCATGAAATTTTTTATTTATTTAATAATTAATTATTTTGTTATTACCTTTTAAGTTTTGGTTCATTATCTCTTAATTATTACATTTAATATATGTTATGAAACTTCATTCATAATTTGGCTAATAATAAGCATAAATTTATTATTGTTTATACTATCAATAACAGCATATGTTACAATTTATAATCATTGAATGTTCAACATTCTTGTAAATGTACAAATTTTTATTCTTATCTTGTCTTATACAAACTCTTTACACTATGTGTTGGATTTTTTTTCTTTTTAATTCAAAAGCACCGTAGCTCCATAATAGGCCATCATGGAGTTGTTATTTTGATATATGTTTTTTTTTTTTTTTAATTTCGAATAGATCGTGCTACATTATTGTATATTTCATTGTTTGGATCTTAAGTAATAGAAAAATTCTTGGATAAGTTGATTAAAATAACTAAAAGATTGTGAACCTTAAGTAAATTATTGATTTACAGATATAAATTCTATAATTATTTTCCTTTATATATGTTAATCTTTTATTCTTCATTAAGATTTAAACCTTTTCATTGGGTTTCTGTTGAAAAACTTAGAACATTTTCCGTTATAAAATAACTTACAAATTATGCATGGAAATTGAGATGAAAGATGCTTTGTATAATTTGGAAAACTTGAAAAAACAGAATATTATGTGCTATTATCTAAATCATAGCTATTATAGAAAATATGCTTATATACAAGTAATAAATGAGCTTATGTTAAGTATAACCTAAAATAAATTCACGAAGATATTTGTTTATTTTTCAAGTTAGAGTGACAAAACCATGGATATGGATATTTGTGATTGGTTATATCACCATAAGATACTACATATTATATCACCATAAGTTACTACATAATATTCATATTTCATAAATAAATACACATTTCATAAAACTGATGAACACATGTTATATCATAAGATTGTGTCATAAGTCATTTCTCATAGTGACATAATATAAAGTGATGCATTCTATAATCATCACTTTTACATATTACCATAAACCTTTTAATAGTGTTCTTGATATATTTTAATATTCAATCATGACAGTAAGGCAAATTAATTATATGTATTTTATTATACTTGATAAGAAGGCATCTTATCAATTATATATTGTATAATTTGACTTTATGCAGTATATTTAATATGCTATCACTTATGCATATAGACAATATTGAATAGAGCAATTGCATTAAAATTGTGGTTTGTTATCATTTTCATGAAAGCTTATGAGGATGCTTAGTCACAAAGTGTGAGACTCTATAAAGTTTATTATAAAGTTATGGAGCTTGTAAGATTTTAAAACCGATCAATCTAAATGACTCGGTCATATAACCACTTCTCAATTTATATCATGTGATGAGAAGATTATTTATAAGAAAAGTCTGAATAAAAAAAAATTCCATTCTGGAGTAGCAAGATCATTAAAGAATATATAAGTTTTAAAACAACCACATGTGAAAGTTGTGTGAATCTAATCCATGAAATGAATGTGATGATATATTGACAAGTGTAAAGGTAAAGATCATGTACACAACTAAGAAATTTGTAATGATATCACCTTTATAGTTGTTTGGTTATAATACATTCCTTGAACTGAATGTGATGATATAATAATTGGTGTAAAGTTCGTAATCATGGTAATTTAGGAAATTGTTATGATGCTCATGTAATGAGATCAACCATGTTAATAATGTGATGACTATACAATGATCGTTATAAAGGTCGTAAGATATAAGATTGATAAATCTTAGACGACTCAACTACTTCTCAATTGATGGTAAGCAAAGAGAACATTATTTACAAGGAAAAATCGATTAAATTCTTTTCATTTGTCACACTTGAGACATATGCTCCTAAAGTAGCAATATCATTATAAGAGTTATAAAATAATGAAATGATTTTATACTCATGTGACCGAGTAAATAATGAAAAGCTATGAAGCTTGTTTTGCTTCTACTCCGTTCCCAAAAGCGAATGTGATTATATATTAATCATTGTAAATGTAATGATGGACCTAATTGAGACACTTGTAATGATGAGATTGACTATAAGAATTATGGCCATTTTAATAATAAGATGGACCACCAAAAGTGGCAAACTAAGGAGTGATTGCATAACGTGATGGTTTTAACTTTGAAGTTATAATATATTCTCTCGTATCATACATTTTGTATTACATACGAGCAAGTAATACACATACGATCATAAACTAGAAGTTTATGGATCATAATTATTTAATTAGTTGGTATGACCGGTTAGACCACACCGAGTCAATGATGATGTGAAACATAATGAAGAACTAGAAGATTCTTTAAGCTGATAATTAGCATGTATTGTTTGCTCTCAAGGGAAATTTTATTTTTGCCAAATAAAGGAGAGTGTGTATCCCTAAATATTTTGGAAGTGATTAAAGGATATGCATATCCCAACATGATACCATTTAGTATTTTAAATCGATGCATCGTCTAAATGGTTATCAAATCCAAAACTTAAGCTTGTGTGATTGTGGCTTAGCTAATATGATAGCAAGCATATGTAAGGACCTTCAAAAATGTCCTCAAACAACCTGTAAGTGAAAAACCGAACCCCTGAAACCATACCGTGCATAAAAAATGAAGAAATCAAGAAATATGGTCTTCTCGCGGGGCGCGTAAAGGATAAGAAAATCCTTACGCGGGCTGCGTCAACCTGATGTTGACCGGATAAGTACGCCGGGCCACACGTCGTCCACGTGGCGACCCTACCGATGACACGCTAGCCCTAATCTACGCAGTAGACCTCCTTGCGGGCCGCGTAAGGTATGAATGAAAGTTTACGCGGGCCGCGTGAACATCAAATTTCAGCTATAAATAGGACAGGTTACGAGCAATTCAGAAATGTCAAAATTTCATTCAAAATCAAGAAATAAACTGCTCTGAAGTCGAAATTACTTTCAAAATTATCGAGGCGCTGCTCCGATACCGGGTATTAACTCGATCGCTGCTACGATTCAATGTCCGATCGATTGAAACTATCCAATGGATGTTTAAGTGCTGCCCACATTAGGGTTTATGCTTTGTCATTCGTCGTGAATTCGATGGATGTTTAAGTATCGCACTTTGTCATTCGTTGTGAGGGTTTAATCTCGTGAGTTATCGTAAATGCTGTATTAGTTACTGACCTAGTTCGTGTGCATGTTATTTAAATTTAGGTTAAAAGGCTAATCAGTAGGCTAAAGCTCTGCTCATATAAATCTGCAATGTGAGTTATTCTCTTTTTAGCAACTGTTTTACAATACCTCAAATTATTTTCAAATGTTATAATTACAGGGAGTAAGTCGTGGTAATCTTAATCAATGGCTAGTGGGGTATTGTGCACATTACTAATTTCTCACGGGTTAGGCTAATAAGCCCTAACACAGGTTAGGCTAATAAGCCCTAACAGTGATATATCATCACTAATTGGGTGACAGGACCCAATAGTGGTATGACCATCGTCACCAGGAGGTGACACGGCGCCATATAACAATAAGATAGAAACCATTGTAATCGCTCTTATGCTGTAATTTATAACTGTGTCATTTTCTCAAATAGAGTGACTCGCCAGCATTTCCCCGCTGATAAAATATTTTTAAAACATGTTTCAGGCGACCTGCTATAAATCAAGGATACGTGCTACGGAGCACTAACAAGCTTGAAGATGTGGCTCAGTTAAAATAAATAAACATGTTTTAAATAAATCAAGGAATTTCCTAGTTAAATTCCTCTATTGTAAGTTACGGGGTTTATCTCCAATTTATGGAATAAAATAATTGGGCATTTTGAATTTTAAAAGATCCTGTTGAAAATCTTCCGCTGTCACATCATAAATACCACGGGTTCCTGTCCCGCGGCTCTTGACCGGGTTAAACCGGGGCTGGGGCCGTGACAGGAAAAGGTGGTATCAGAGCCACACTGATCAAGCCACTGATTTAAAGCCTATTAAGTATTTCAAAATACTTAATTTTCCTAATTGCTATTCTGTGATCATGTGCTTATTAACTCACTATTTGTTAATTACAGTATGGGTAAGCAAAAGCTTTCGAACATCTATCTTAAATTAGATAGTTCACCAAAAGAGAAGGGAAGTTCATCCCAAACAAAATCCTCAAGATACTCAGTAAATACTGAGGAAGGAATATTTGTTCGTAAAGCCCATTATGAGGAACCACTTTCTCCTAATAAAAGAAGTTTGATTATTAGAAAAAGTCAAGAGAAAATGAAGAAGTCACAACCAAAAGAAGTAAAAGTTAATCAGGAAACCCAGAAATTAGGCAGTAACCCACCATGGGAAGACAAATTAGATGAAAAATGGGCAGATCTTTATATGTTGGCCACAGTAGCAGTAAATGCAAATCTTTAAAATACCATGACCCAGTATTAGCACCCTTATCAACCACAAACCAGAAACTTTACCCAGTAAATAAATAAGTTTACAATAAATCCTAGTATGTTTAATTTTCAGTTGTCCTTTGTATTTAATTAGTCACACGGTATGCAATAATATTTGAATGTTTTCTGTGAAATTTTATTATCAAAATTTTAACTTAGTATATTTTTGCATATATGCTAAACAACATGAATGAGTTATCTGAAGCCCTTCAAAATCTCAATCTTTATCCGGTGAAAATAGAAGTTTCCAAAGATTTTACTGGTTACATCGCTGATGTGGAAGAACCAATGGAATTTCAAGCTCCACCTTCGGAAAAACCAAAGCCTAAGAAAAGGAGGAGATTTGTAGGTTGGAGGCGCGTACGTAGGAGGAAACCAGCTAAGAGAATTCCTAAAATAGAGAACCCTATGGATAAGGGAAAAGGGATTGAAATTGAGGAAAATGCTAGACAAGTAGAAATGGAAGCTGGGGAAAATTCTAAACAAGCAGGAATAGAATTTTGAAAAAGTTCTAGACAAACAGAGGAATTGCCATTACAACAGGAATTAGATCGCGTATTAGCAAGCTGTGATATCATTAGGCCTATCAATAATAACCTCTACCCTTATCCTGCCGAAACTCAACTCCCAATAAACCTAGAACCAGCCATTCCAGACCCTCTGATCCACACCCAACCTCTAGGACAAATGGACGAATGGTGGACTAACGATTGGCAGTTTCAAAACCTGCTCAATAACCCTTATACCTTTTTCCCTCAGATCGACCCAGAACCTGCACCAAATCCACCAATGAGTAATGAAAATTTAGCTGAACTCCGTCATTTTGGCGAGGAATTGATGGATGCAGGGAATAGGATTCGGGAGATAGGAGGACAAATCTCCTGGAAATATGATGAGAGGGAACATCGCTTTTAATATACTAACTGTCAAGGGAAAAGTTGGGTGGTGAAGCTGTGTTTGTATAATAATAGTAATAAAAATCAGTATGTGTAATAATCTAAAAATAAAACGATTGTAAGATAACAGTGTGTACGGATGCATAATATAATATATAAAATAAAAATCGAGAAATCAATAACTTTTGACTATATGTGTTAATATGATTACATGTAAATTGTTTGGTTATGTTTAATTATTAGTTATTTATGCTAATCACTTATATAAATTAATTATCAGATGGCAAACGCTGGTAATGAACCTGTGAATGAAGTAAATCAATCTGAGCAACATCAGGAGGATCAATTTTTAAGTAGGCAAGATATCGAGAATATCGTTGCTCAGGGAATAGCCAATGCTATTCCAGCCATCCTTGCTGCTGCTCAAAATCCAATTGCACCTCAACAAATTATTCCTAGCAAACGTACAAACGACGATAATTCCAATAACAGTGTAAACGGAGGTGGAAATCATATTAATAACAACAACGAAAGGATACACGCTACACTCCTTAAGAAAATGAAAGCTGCAACACCTGGTTGCACTTATAAGGAATTTCTTGCCTGTAAACTAGCTGAGTTTGCAGGTAACGAAGGGGCGACTGCAGCACTGCATTGGTTAGAGAAAACCGAGGCAGTCATTACCATAAGTAAATGTGCTGAAGAAGACAAGGTCATGTATGCTTCAAATCTTTTCAAAGAAGGGGCACTAGAATGGTGGAATACAGTTCTACAAGCTAAAGGAAGAACTGTGGCGTATGTTATGAATTGGGAAGAATTTAAGAGTCTTGTGGAAAGAAAATTCTGTCCCGAGTACGAAAAGGAACAAATGACAAATAAATTCCTGAACCACCGGATGGTGGATATAGACTGTCGAGGGTATACTTCGACATTCTTCGAATATGCGAGAGTAGTACCAACTCTGGCTTCGCCAGAACCAGTACTTATTTCTCGTTATATTTGGGGATTGATTGGCGAAATCCGTAATATCGTCAAGGCTGCGAAACCCCGCACGATCGATGATGCGGTGGATTTAGCCAATACTCTGACTGACGAACTGGTACGAACTCGAGAAGAAAATAGAAAGAAGGAAGTGGCCCAAAAGATTACCCAAGGATTTCGTATGGGTAACCGTAACAATTTCAAGTGAAGGGGAACCGGACAATCTTCCACTGGTCCATTTTGCAATTCTTGCAAAAGGAAGCATTTCGGAAGATGCAAGGAATATTGCAATTTTTGCAAAATGTCGGGGCATCAAGAGGAAAATTGCAGGAAGAAGAGATCTACAGTCTGCTACAACTGTGGAGAAGCTGGACATATTAGGCCAGACTGCCCAAAACTGAACAAACCAGCTGACAATAAAGCTAAACCTGCAGAAGGAACTACCAAGAAGAACATAAGTGCCTTCCAACTGACTACTCAGGAAGCAGAGCTAATCCCGGATGTGATAGCTGGTACGTTCCTAGTTCACAACGTTTATGCAAAAGTATTATTTGACTCTGGTGCAAACCAAAGTTTTATAAATACTTCATTCTGCCAAGCACTTAAATTACCCTTAACCCAACTTAGGCAGATTTTTACAGTTGAAACGGCAGATGGAAATTCTGTTAAAATAGATAAGGTGTTGCGGGAAGAAAAGATAGAACTTTTAGGTCATAAATTCTCTGCAAACCTGTTACCTATGAAATTAGCAGGATTCGATGTGGTGTTAGGAATGGATTGGTTAGTAGCCAACCATGCCCGAATTCTTTGTGATAAAAATTCCATAGAAATTCATACACCCTCAGGAGAATTAGTGGTGATTACAGGAGATAAACCACGAAAGCCACTGAAATTCATTTCAGTAATAAAATTGGCTAGTTACTCAAGAAAACAAGAAATGGTGTATATGATTTCAGTGATCATTAACACTAAAAATAAGGAACTCAAGGAAATTCCAGTAGTATCAGAATACCCAGAGGTATTCCCAGAAGAACTACCTGGATTACCACCAGATAGGGAGGTAAAATTTAGAATTCATCTAATTCCTGGAACTACACCGATAGCTAAAGCACCTTATCGGTTAGCACCCACTAAAATGCTAGAATTGAAAAAGCAGTTAGATGAATTACTAAGCAAAGGATTTATACAACCTAGTTCATCCCCTTGGGGAGCACCAGTGTTGTTTGTAAAGAAGAAAGATGGTTCAATGAGAATGTGTATTGATTATAAAGAATTGAATAAAGTTACAATTAAGAATCAATACCCATTACCTAGGATTGATGATCTTTTTGATCAACTTCAGGGAGCTAGATATTTTTCTAAGATAGATTTACGCTCCGGATATCATCAATTAAAGGTACAAGAAGAAGACATACCTAAAACTGCTTTCAGAACTAGGTATGGTCATTACGAGTTTACAGTCATGCCCTTAGGACTAACGAATGCACCTGCAGCATTCATGGACATGATGAATCGAATTTGTAAACCATATTTGGATAAATTTGTAATTGTCTTCATCGACGATATACTTATTTATTCCAAAAGTCAGGAGGAACATTGTGAGCACTTGCATGCACTCTTAACTTTGTTAAGAAAAGAAAAGCTTTACGCCAAATTCTCGAAGTGTGAATTTTGGCTACATGAAGTGCAATTTTTAGGACACATGGTGAATCACGAAGGAATTCACGTAGATCCTGTTAAGATAGAAGCAATCACTAAATGGAAGGTTCCGCAGTCAGCAATGGAAATTAGAAGTTTTATAGGTTTAGCTGAATATTATAGATGGTTTATTAAGGATTTTTTCAAAATAGCTGTACCATTAACTAAGCTAACCTGTAAAGCCGTTAAGTTTGAATGGGGACCTAAACAGGAAGAAGCCTTTAAGATTTTAAAACAGAAATTAACCAATGCTCCAATTCTAGCTTTACCCGAAGGAACAGAAGATTTTGAAGTATATTGTGATGCTTCAAAGCTAGGATTAGGATGTGTGCTAATGCAACGCAAGAAGGTAATTGCGTATGCATCAAGGCAATTGAAAAAGCACGAGGAAAACTATACGATTCATGATTTAGAATTAGGTGCCATAATTTTTGCCCTTAAGATTTGGAGACATTATCTATATGGTAGTAAGTTTACTGTCTATACAGATCATAAAAGTTTAAGATATATATTTGGGGAAAAAGAATTGAACATGAGACAAAGGAGATGGATGGAGATCCTAAGTGACTACGACTGCGATATTCAATATCACGAAGGAAAGGCAAACGTAGTTGCAGATGCCTTAAGTCGTAAGTATCATGAAAAGCAAAAGAGAGTTCGTGCTCTTAGATTAAATCTACAGTTAGATTTAATGGAACAAATAAAGGATGTTCAAGAAACAGTAATCCAGGATGTTGCTGAAGGAATGAAAGGACGAATAAAAGAATTAGAGCAAGGAAGTGATGGAATTTGGAGATTTCATAAGAAAAGGATTTGGGTACCTAAGCAAGGAGACTTAAGAAATAAGATTTTAGAAGAAGCCCATAAATCTAGATATACCATACATCCTGGTAACAATAAGATGTACCAAGATTTAAGGAATAATTTCTGGTGGATAAGAATGAAAAAGGACATAACTAGATATGTTTCTAAGTGTCTAACTTGTTCACAAGTTAAGGCAGAACACCAGAAACCTTCAGGTCTACTACAACAATTGGAAATGCCTGTATGGAAATGGGAACTCATAACAATGGACTTTGTTACTAAGTTGCCCAAAACCAGAAAAGGTAATGATGCGATTTGGGTACTTGTGGATCGATTAACCAAATCAGTTCACTTTCTACCCATAAAAGAAACCTTTAGCATGGAAAGGTTAGCAAAGTTGTATGTAGATGAAGTAGTATCCTTACATGGAGTTCCACTCTCCATTATATCGGATAGAGATAGTCGTTTCACTTCGCACTTTTGGACAAGTTTCCAAGAAGCCATGGGGACTAAACTAAACTTGAGCACTGCATATCATCCTCAAACAGAAGGACAAAGTGAAAGGACAATTCAAACCCTGGAAGACATGCTTAGGGCATGTGTGATCGATTTTGGTGGAAATTGGGACAACCATTTACCCTTAATCGAATTCTCCTATAACAATAGTTATCATTCAAGCATTGAAGCTGCCCCATTCGAAGCACTATACGGACGTAAGTGTAGAACTCCAGTATGTTGGGCAGAAATAGGAGAAAGTCAATTGTCAGGTCCTGAAATTGTACAAGAAACTACTGACAAAATCACTCAAATCAAGGAAAGACTGAAGACCGCTCGAGATCTCCAGAAAAGTTATGCAGATAACCGACGTAAGCCGTTAGAATTCCAAGTTGGAAATAGAGTACTGTTAAAAGTTTCTCCTTGGAAAGGAGTAGTTCGATTTGGAAAGAAGGGAAAACTGAGTCCAAGGTACGTAGGACCATTCCCAGTGATCCAACGTATAGGACCAGTTGCTTATCGTTTACAACTACCCGAAGAGTTAGCTGGAGTACATGATGTATTTCATGTATCCAACCTCAAGAAATGCATATCAGACGAATCTCTGGTAGTACCTCTTCAAGATATAAAGGTAAACGAAAAGTTAAAATTTGTTGAGAAACCTCTTCAGATAAAAGACAGAAAGGTTAAATTTCTCAAACACAAACGGTTAGTACTTGTCAAAGTCAAATGGGATTCGAAAAGAGGACCTGAGTACAAGCGAAAATATCCTCACTTATTCCAATGAATCTCGAGGACGAGATTTTAAACAAGGTGGGAAGGATGTAAGGGCCTTCAAAAATGTCCTCAAACAACCTGTAAGTGAAAAACCGAACCCCTGAAACCATACCGTGCATCAAAAATGAAGAAATCAAGAAATATGGTCTTCTCGCGGGGCGAGCAAAGGATAAGAAAATCCTTACGCGGGCCGCGTCAACCTGATGTTGACCGGATAAGTACGCCGGGCCACGCGTCGTCCACGTGGCAACCCTACCGATGACACGCTAGCCCTAATCTACGCAGTAGACCTCCTCGCGGGCCGCGTAAGGTATGACTGAAAGTTTACGCGGGCCGCGTGAACATCAAATTTCAGCTATAAATAGGACGGGTTACGAGCAATTCAGAAATGTCGAAATTTCATTCAAAATCACGAAATAAACTGCTCTGAAGTCGAAATTACTTTCAAAATTAGCGAGGCGCTGCTCCGATACCGGGTATTAACTCGATCGCTGCTACGATTCAATGTCCGATCGATTGAAACTATCCAATGGATGTTTAAGTGCTGCCCACATTAGGGTTTATGCTTTGTCATTCGTCGTGAATTCGATGGATGTTTAAGTATCGCACTTTGTCATTCGTTGTGAGGGTTTAATCTCGTGAGTTATCGTAAATGCTGTATTAGTTACTGACCTAGTTAGTGTGCATGTTATTTAAATTTAGGTTAAAAGGCTAATCAGTAGGCTAAAGCTCTGCTCATATAAATCTGCAATGTGAGTTATTCTCTTTTTAGCAACTGTTTTACAATACCTCAAATTATTTTCAAATGTTATAATTACAGGGAGTAAGTCATGGTAATCTTAATCAATGGCTAGTGGGGTATTGTGCACATTACTAATTTCTCACGGGTTAGGCTAATAAGCCCTAACACAGGTTAGGCTAATAAGCCCTAACAGTGATATATCATCACTAATTGGGTGACAGGACCCAATAGTGGTATGACCATCGTCACCAGGAGGTGACACGACGCCATATAACAATAAGATAGAAACCATTGTAATCGCTCTTATGCTGTAATTTATAACTGTGTCATTTTCTCAAATAGAGTGACTCGCCAGCATTTCCCCGCTGATAAAATATTTTTAAAACATGTTTCAGGCGACCTGCTGTAAATCAAGGATACGTGCTACGGAGCACTAACAAGCTTGAAGTGGTGGCCCAGTTAAAATAAATAAACATGTTTTAAATAAATCAAGGAATTTCCTAGTTAAATTCCTCTATTGTAAGTTACGGGGTTTATCTCCAATTTATGGAATAAAATAATTGGGCATTTTGAATTTTAAAAGATCCTGTTGAAAATCTTCCGCTGTCACATCATAAATACCACGGGTTCCTGTCCCGCGGCTCTTGACCGGGTTAAACCGGGGCTGGGGCCGTGACAGCATATTAATCCAGATTAGTATAATTATTTGATAATAGTGAATTTGATTCCCAAGTTATTAACGATCATTGGAATAAGTGTTATTGTTGAGATGATCACTAAACGTCTACTATTGGTTACAAACCAAATGATCATGAGAGGAGCAAAAGTTCATTTAGGTACATGTAATTTTATATATAGTACCATCAATTCACATCAAGCCAATAAGTTATATTTCTCCCCATACAGTTGGTTTTTAGTCTGGAACCAAATACGTCTTATCAAATATTTTGGTTGTACGACATATATTGAAACTCATCCACCACACCGCACAAAGATGGGACTTCTAAAAGTTTGAGAATATGTTGGGTATAAATAATCGTCCATGATTGAATACTTAAAGTCATTAGTGAGAAATTTGTTTATGGCTCATTGGTTTTCACTTTAGTGAATGAATGTTCCCAACATTAGGGGTAGATAACAAGCCAGTTGGAAGTGAAAAGTGAAATGAATTATCATGTCATCTTGATCCTCAGACTATAATCTATGAACTTGTTGTTTAAAGTATAATTCATTTACCAATATTAAAGAACAAATTACCAGACAAGTTCACTGACCTAAATAGAGTGACTAAGTAAGTTACATAATCAACTGCTTATGCTCCCGTTATATTTGTGTCCCAAGAGGACAAACACATATTTTTATAATGAGTCTATTGAACGCCTAAAGCGTGGTAGACTAGTTGATTCCAATAATAAAATTCCTCCAAAATTAGAGCAAGTAATTAAGATGGTCAATTCGAGGTTATAGTAATAAGATCTCTTGAAGAGACAATAGACATGATGGTTCAAGAAGAACCTTAGGTACCTGAAAATAAAGAGATCTCGATAAGTTGTATTATGTCTAAGATATGTATGGAATCGAAATAAAAATCGATGTCGTTATACTTTTGTATATAATGTAGCGCTTAAAATGATTATGATGAGGATCAAGATTTAAGATCCGCCTATGAATGAATATTAAAAAATGATTGGCCAAAATAGAAAGACGCAAATAAGGCAGAGTTTAGTTCTCTAATGAAATGGAAAGTTTCTGGACCAACAGTCCATACAACTGAAGTTGTAAAATATGTTGGATACAAATTTGTCTTTTATGTGAATTATGTGAAAATCAAATTGAATGATGTAAGGAAAAATTGGTGGCATAAGAATTTTCACAAAAGACCTATGATTGATTATAAGGAGAAGTATTTTCCTGTGGTGGATGCATTGACTTTCCAATATATTATTAGTCTGCTAATATAAAGAGAGAATTGATATGCGTCTTATAAATGTTATGTATCATTTTGATACTAAAGTTTACATGAAAGTTTTTGAAGGATTTAATTGTCAAATTCATGTAAAGTAAGTTATCGAGAATAGTTTGATTATTGTATACATATTCGGATCCGAATACGTTATATTTGTTGTATACTTATCCAATTGAATGTAATTGGAACTTCTCATGGGTTTCCCATAGCAGTTGAGTGCTTAAAAAGTTAACTTAAACATCTGAAGGATGTAAAGCTTGTGCACCAATATACATACATAGAATAAAGTGTGCTTGGTGATTTTGATATCTCAACCTACAAGCATGGTACAATATGGATTGGAAATGAATTAGATGTTCCCGATTTCTCTAGTTGATCTGCTAAATGATATTTATGTACCAAAACTCTTAAAGAGTGAATGCACTTGCATAATTGGTCAAGATGAAAAAAGTCCTTGATGGATTAATGATGCTTGAAGCATTGATATCAATACCTTAAGAAGTATTTTGTAAAGTTAACAAAATATACATGGACTAAAATAGTCAGGTTGAGTGTTGTATAACTCATTAGATATTCTGATAAAGAACAATATAAGTCTGATAATATTATCCATCTTTATCAAATGTTTTTTTTAAAGTTCATTATAATCACAGTTTACAGTGATGATGTCTAAGCATCATCAAGAGAAACTGTCGAGCTTTTAAAAGGGGAATTTTTGAATGACCCTAGTACAATCTAATTATTATTCGGCTTGCAGTTCGAGTATATTTGTAATCATACTTTTATTCATCTATCAAACTACATCTAAAAGACGTTGGTGGGACATTTTAGTATATACACAGCTCAACCTTATAGTATGTTAAAGGTTGTTCAAACACTTTTTATAAGAAATGACTATTATCATATCTCACCAAAGTAGGGATTCTCATTCCAAAAGTACCATGGCTAAAGTGCAATTGTGTATTAATATTTCTTTCTATCTATGCATAATATATTTTTCTTATTTGAATTTATCAACATGATATAACACATATTTAATGAGGAGACATTTGAATGGTAAATCATATATGTCGATACCCTAAAGGTAAGAATGATATGTGTTTATATTTTACTAACCTATGAAAACTAGTTTCGTTAGTCTTGTAGATGTAAAGAATGTAACACAACATAGTAGTGGATCTTATGGTATTTGTTTGCGAGAGGAAGCACCAGAAGTCTCACAAGAATATTTTACAACATTACTCAACATAAAGTATTGCACTTCAAGGCATCAAACAACAAATCATTCTACAAAAGTTTTGAGCCACATTAAGATGGACACACGTTACTTAAATGATACATATTATAATGAGGGGGATATTTTTTTCAAGTTACACTCTTTTTCCCTTAACTAAGTTTTCTCCCATTAGGTTTTCTTAGTAACGTTTTTAACGAGACAACATACCTGATCCAGAAGTATTAGAGGGAGAGAAAATGTATTACAGGCTGCACTCTTTTTCCCTTAGCTATGATTTTATCCCACTGGGTTTTCCTAGCAAGGTTTTTAACGAGGCAGCATCACCAAACGTATTAAAGGTATGTGGATAGTCAAGGGTGAGTGTTATGAATGTATCATAATGGTGACTCTCCACATACATAACTCTTACCTCTTTAATTTCTTCTGTATTAATGTATGTGTCTATATATAATGACATTTGTATATGGTGTATACATCTCAATGAATAAGAATTCCTATTCACTTATTCTCTATAGTCTTTTCTCTCATGTTTAGTATAGTTTTATATTGATTGCTAATAGACCATTGTTTTACAACAGTTTTTTGATTGTGCTAAGGTCGTTGATAATGGAAGTTCCTTTTTTATTGAAACGAGAGTGCTAATAATGGAAGTTCCTCTTTTGATTGTGCTAATGTCGTTTATGTCGATGTGCTTATGTTTTTTTTTTGTTGGTGGTTCCTGCATGTTGGTTTGATCTGGATATGTTATAAAATTCAAATTTTGGTTTGAAACTATATTGTTTTTAGTATACTTATAGAGTAAATTTGATAAAAAATAATGTAATTTTTTTATAACGGTAAATTTGGATCATTGATGGACCACTGGAGTATCATTGTGTCACCAGCAGAACCACCCTATCATATCCATCTCCAGTAGGCATAATGCCTACACACAAATTCGGGAGAAAACCAAATAAATATGGGAAAAACCCCCTTATGGGGATCAAACCTAGAACCTATTGGTCACAAAACCTTATCGGTTTTAAGCATTGCATTGATCACTTGTATACTATATATGCTTCAAAACTTGACATAGACATCCTATTTTTTTTTAAATTACATATCTATCCAAAAGATATGCTTTATAATATAGAATTAAGTTCACGTACAAAGTGTCTTATCATACAATAAGTACGAAAGGCAAGGAAAAGCCAAAAAAAAAAAAAAAAAAAAACGTGGTGACATTTTTGTAATTATTTACTCGTAGAGTAATTATCAAAATTACTTTATAAATGATCTTGTAGATTAATTTTGTAAATGTTATCGTAGGGTAATTTTGATCTTGTAGAGTAATTTTGTAGAGTATCATAATTACTCTACAAATGATCTTGTATGATAATTTTGTTCTTGTCAGGTAATTTTGTAGAGTATCATAATTACTGTACAAATGATTTTGTAGAGTAATTTTGAATTATATGTTGTTTGATAAACTTATGGAGTAATTTTGATACACTTATAGAGTAATTTGATAGAGAGTAATTTTGATACACTTGTAGAGTAATTTGATAATTACCATACAAGATCAAAATTACTCTACAAGATACACTTGTAGTACAAATGATTTGGTAGAGTAATTTTGAATTGTATGTTGTTTGATAAACTTGCAGAGTAATTTTGATACATTTGTAGAGTAATTTTGATGTAGAGTACTTTTGATACACTTGTAGAGTAATTTTGATAATTACCCTACAAGACAAAAATTACTCTACAAGATCAAAATTACCCTACAAGAACATTTTACAAAATTACTCTATAAGATCAAAATTACTCTACAAGATTATTCGTAGAGTAATTTTGATAATTACTCTACGAGTAAATAATTACGAAAATGTCACCGCGTTATTTACATTTTCACCTTATTCGTACGTTTGTATGATAAGTGTATTTGTTAGGATCTGAGGCTCTTGTGATTGTGTTTGTTTGTATGATTTGGACAGCTAAAGAATATGAAACAATGTAAAGTGCAGCGGAAATGAAAACAAACTTTGTAAACACAATCAATGGAGAAAATAGTTTGATAAACATCTGAGGCTCTTGTGATTGTGTTTGTTTGTATGATTTGGACAGCTAAAGAATATGAAACAATGTAAAGTGCAGCGGAAATGAAAACAAACTTTGTAAAGACAATCAATGGAGAAAATAGTTTGATAAACATTTGCTTCTCATAGAGTCAAAAGATTTACAAATCAAAGCAAAAGATTACAGATATGCTTACAAACTAAACTCCCCCTCAGCCTGATACCCCAAGGTTGGTTGCACACAAGATGAAAGGATTAGACATGAGGAGAAGAATCCGCTCAGTCAATCGAATGTAACAGTACAGGGTACTGTTACATTTATAGGCAAACCAAACCACTGAGGTATCTCAGCTGACGTCACCATGAAAGCGACGTCTAACAGTCTAACAACCTGTATCTACTGTCCTTACACAAACACTGCTAACCTAACCACTGACTATACATAAAACAAATAATTCACTAAACAGCTGCTCTCCCTTTATGTCAGTACTTTACTCAAGGTTGATCAGTCCTTGACTTGGCAGTGCTTTATCATCAGTAGATAGGACCAGCAGTTGTTGAATACTTCATGGATTTAATCAGCAGTTGAAGAACCAGCAGTAGTTTTAACTGAACAGCGGATAAAGACCATCAGTTGTTATAAATCACTTTCAAGGGGAAAGCTTAATGCAAACTGCTGCTTATTATGAATCCACTGTTGTGACCTGGTTTTGGCTTTACATTATCTGTTCCTCTGGTAGGGTTCAATCCCAACAATCTCCCCCTGGAACAGATAATGCCAAAACCTGTCATTATTCTGGATCTTTATTCTTCATCAGAAGTTCCCTTGCTTGTCTTTTAAATTCTTCTTCAAATTCCTTGGAACTTGTGTCATCTTCATCCCGACACAGTGTAAGTTCAAGGAGATCCTGCAAATCTTGAACACTAAGGCCTAGTGCTTCTTTCCTTGATATATACTTCACCTCTCCATTGGATCTGAACAGAGTCAATACATGGGTCTTTTGATCAGAGAGCCACTTTAGTACTTTTGAACCCAATGGATTTCTCGGGAGAGATTTATTTGCTGATGAACTTTGAGATATTGGCCTTGAAAAGAGATGTAGAGCAGTATCCTGAACTTCAGACATTTTCTTGAAAGCCTCTTCTATGACTTGATTTGCTGCAGCTATGTCTTCTGCAACTTCTTTGTCAATTTGTTCTTGTCTCTGTTGTTGATCAAGTTCAGTGTCTGGGATATCTACTGAAATGTGTGGTGATGCAGGCTTTGACAATACCTTCTTAAAAAGGTTTTGAAGTTTTTCTGAGCTTTCTTCTTTTAGACCCATTTTCATGATGGAATCTTTGAAGTACTCAACTTCCTTTTCTTTTTCCTCTTCAGTGGTCAGCTGTTCTCCTTCTTTTTGATTTGTCACAAAAGTAGACCGGAACAGTGTTTTGAGGTTTTCTATCTGCTGTTCAAGCTTCATTCTCAGTTCATGTTTCTTTGTAGTGCTTGAAGCAGTTATCTTTCTTTTCTTTAGCCTTTCATAGGCTTCATCTGTCTGCTGTTTTGACCATTTTGATATGGCTTCCGCAATACCCATTTTTGCATCCACCAGCTCTTTTTTCTTTCTCTTATACTCAGCAGTGAGGTCAGCAATGAACTTTTTGTATTTGCTCCAGTTTGGAGCATTCTTCTTCTTTGTAGGATCATTCTTGATTCTTTGAATCCTTTCTGCCTCATGCTTTAAAGCAATTAATGGCCATTCTTTAAACTGTTGTTCTTCAGCAGGATAGAATTTCTCTTTCATGATGTAGGCTAGATATTGTTCTCTTAACCTTTTCTTTTGATCAGCCTTTTCTTTGAGTAGCTCTTGTGCAAACTCTTCTATCTGCTTTACTTTTGTAAAATAGAACTCCAGTCTTTTAGCAATGCCTTCTTTACTCAGACCTTCTTTTTCACTGTCAACCTTAGCTTTTACTTTAGCTTGCCTTGCTTTGATCTTGAGATATTCATCCATATCTGCTGGTGCCATGTAGCCTATGAGTGAGGAGAATCTTCTTTTTGAAGAATCCTCTTCTGTGTGGAATTGTCTCATCTCATTTTTGATAGCTTCAAGTTCCAGTGGATATTTTGCAGCATTTGGATCATGTATCCCTTCATCGGCAGTGATTGGCTTTCTTTTTCTATTATAGAGCTTTGGTTGTGATATAGGAAAGGTTAGAGCAGTGGTGGATGACTGACTAACAGCTGTTGAAACAACTGGTGTCTCAACATCTGTTGTCATTACAACTGCTGATATGTCAGCAGTTGTCTTCTGCTTTTGAGCAGGGGATGGAAGTGGTGAGGTAGTTTTTGATGGTGGTGGTGAATCATCATCTGATATGAGATTCCTTCTCCTTTTTAATGAAGAAGAGGCAGATGATGTTTTGGGTGAAACAGTGGTTTGAATGATGGGGAGTGTCTGACAAACAACTGTTGAAACAACTGGTGCTTCAACCGCTGCTGTCATTACAACAGATGTTGTAACATCTGTTGTCTTCTGTTTTATGACAGGAGGCAGTGGTGATGATGTAATTGTAGATGATGGTGGTGGAGCAGTAGTTGTAGTAGTGTGTGGTAGAGTGGTGTGTGTTGAAGATGTGTGTGTTGATGACATGGCAGCTGTTTGGCTACTGACAACAGTTTTTGTAACTACTGCTGTATCAGCTGTTTGGCTAACAGGTTTTGAGACCTGCTTTTCTTTTTCTTTTTCTTTTTCAGGCTCAATATGAAGGCCATGTTCTATTCCCATCTTATTCATTTTTCTCAACAGCTTGATATTCTCCCCCTTTTTGGCATTATCTGAAGGGGGGTTATCAAGAAATGATAGAGAAGAAGGAGTTTTGCCAGAGACACTTTGAATGCTAGCCTTTATAGCCTTGATATCTGCTTGCGTGTCTTTAAACCTTGATTCCACCATGTTGGTCAGCATTTGCACATGATTAGCCTGCTTTTGATCAGCCATCTGTTGCTGTTTTTCAAGCATGGGTTGGAAAATATTCCACAGCTCATTTGCAACAAATGCATGTTGTGCAGGTGCTTGAGTAGGAACAGCAGTGGCTTGTGCTTTCTGAGCTTTTAAAATCTCTTGCACCATCTCCTTTATTTCAGAAACTGATTCTTCTAGTTTTTCAACTCTGCCCGTCAATTCCTGATATTTTGAATCATCACCTACTTTAGTAGGATCATCTGAATCCCCACCAGCAGTGGTTATATCAATGTGTGACTTAGGAACAGAGTCCCAAAAATCACCCATTGATGCCCCTTGTTCTTGGTACTGGGGACTTCTTTCTTCAGCACTCGATAAACCTTTGATGGTACCAGTGGTTAGATCCAACTCACTGGTGGTTACCGAAGTTGCCATGGAAGAAATTGCCTTCAAGGGAGTCTTACTTATGAAACAACTGTCCAACTGAGGATCTGTTGATCCACCAGTTGTAGTTGCTGCTCCACTTGAACTACCACCGAGAATTACTTGTAACTCAGGGGGTGTAACCTCCTCAATTGTTGCTGGGATAGCAGAAGTAGTAGCATCAGACCCAGTCACCTGTGGGGGTATACTCTCAGTGACAGGTGATAGAGAGGAACTGGTTTGTGTCTGAGCTATAGCAGCTGCATGCAACAAAGGTAGCATGGATTGTGGCATTATTATTGGTGAGGGAATGGGAGTTGAAAGAGACATGTCCTTGGGATCAGGACTGTGGAAGATAGAGCCAAGTGGATCTAGAGCTTCATAATTCGGTGTCCCTGTGATTACAACCTGATCCTTTTGTGAGGATGCAGGAGGAGTTTTAGGCATGGGTTGAGATCTTTCTTCCAACTGCTGTGAGGAAGTAGCAGCAGTGGTTTGTGGTGACTTTTGTGTTGTCACAGGCAGTTGCTCTGGGATCTCATCTTCCAGAGTTGCCTTTGTTTTGGGTTTGGTGGGTTTTCTGGATGTTTTTCTTTTGGTCTTTTTGGTGATGTCAGGTGTGGGTTTCAAAGCAGTGGTTGTGCTGCTATGATCACCTGGAGCAGTGGGCTCAGCAGCAGATGTCTGAGGAGCAGTTGTAACTGCTAAATTCTGCTCAGACATCTCTGCTTTTGTTTTTATAGGTGCCATCATTCTTGAAAATGTTTCTTTTGTTAAGCCTTTTATTTGACAATAAACACCTTGTTTGAGCAATTTTTCCTTTTCCTTTTCAAATTTTTGTTCAAAATAATAACTCAAAAATCTTGGGAACAGCAAAAATGCTTTACTTTCAACGTTTTTCACCATGTCATTGAAAATTTCCTGGGAGTAGTTGTAGTCTTTATTATTCAAAATAGCGTAACCCAGGCATTGAATTTTCAATGGTATTTCGTTAAAAGATGTTGTTTTATTTGATGCACACATCAAGAGTGTGTGAAATAAAAATCTGGGTGCAGATGGGAAATAACCCTTTTGTAGGGTATCTACCTTTGACTGTTCTGCATAGCCCCTTTTTCAGAAAATCAGCTTTTAACTCGTTTTTGTCAAAGGAAGCTTTACCTTTCTGATCATCGAGTTTGAAGATTTCTGATAATGATTGCGGAGTGATTTGTATCGCTGTACCCTGTATCGAGGAGTTAATGGCAATGACTTTATCGTCTTGTTTTTCAAGCGTCGCCTTTTTCCAAAACTCTCTCTGGGTTTGCAGATAGATGGGAGCATTTACTGTCAACAAAGTTTTGTACTTTGATGCAGATATTGTATCAATGATGGAGTCGAAGGTGTGGTTGTCTTTGAGTTTTGTGAGTAAACCCAAATAGTTGTGCGATTGTTTGTATGGTATTTCGATTCTTCGGCCGTTTGAGCGGCTTCTTTGGAAGGTGATGGTGATTTTGTTTTTGATTTTGATTTTGTCATCTTTGCAGAGAAGAACGAAGAATGATTTTGAAGTTTTTGAGAAGAAGGGTTGGAAACTGCTTTGAGAAAAGAATTTTGGAATTCAATTCGACAGTGTAAAACCCTGTTTGGGGGTTTAGGGCAGGGTTTTATTTAGGAGAAAATGATTGCTGATGTGGCAGCGGTTATTTTGATCTGAAGGCTAAAAACTGACCACGTGTCAAATACTGATGAAATGGATGAAGGATGGAAAACAGTTGTTTTAAGGGCCACTGACGTATCAAGCATCAGTGATTACAACGGTAAAAATTTTTGGCAGTGGATGATTTTTACTATCAGTAGATAGCATATCAGTGGATAGGACACTGATTTTGAACATCAGTGCTTATCAAGAAAATGAGGAATCAGTGTTTAACTTTCAGCAGTGGACAGTGTTTAGAGATCAGACGATGGAACAAAACAGTGGTTAGGGTAAATGGTATAAATCTGAAGGACAAGTATTCCAGCAACAGTTTTGAGAAATTTTCATCCAAGGTTTTGCCACATGTCAATTTTGAAAGACAGTGATTTAGTACCCCAGATGATGAAAACTTTTTGCTAAGGCAACTCATTTTCGTTTAATATTCGATTAAAACATGAGTACCCTAGTGATTCAAGCACAGTTTGCAATCAACCTTTGGTAAAAGATTAGGAACAAACCTGAGTATGACATGATCTTGACAAATGTACCATTTCCCTTTGACCCATTTATGAGGACAATAATACCAACAAAAATAAGGTATTACATCCTGACAGGAACTGAAACTATTGCCAACAAAAACAAGCAAAAGTTCCAAATATATTATTCAAAAAAATATGAACAATATATCCTGATTATCCGAGAAAATCCTTTGAACGCAAAAAAAAAAAAAAAAAAAAAAAAAATTAAAGAATTTTCTGAGAACGGTATCAAAAAGGATCTGGTGAATTTTCAAAAGAAAACATAATCATATCATTCTCAAGTTTTATGAAAATGGTCAGTGGTTTGACAGCAGTGGTAGAATATTTTGACAACATTTTGACCACTGTTTGGTACCATTTTCTTTGTCAGTTGATTGCAATCATGAGGACACATGGACACATGAGTTTTGAAGATCCTGTTGTAGATCTAATTTCTATGTGATGATTTTGAAAATTTGTCTAGTCCTTTTGTAGGTTCAATCACTGGGAACACTAATGTCACCTGAACTTTCTTGAACCTATGAGCACAAACAGTTGCTTAATTGACCATTATTACCCCAAACTTTGACTCTTAAGTGTTTTAAGTTTATTCCCTTTTCTTCTAAATTCAAAAGTTTTGAGATAAACACACTTCAGAGTTTTTGTGAATATTAGTCCAAAATCATTTTGCAGTAATGTTTTGAGAGACTTGGTCATGTTGCCACAACTTTTCAACCAATCTCACACTACATATGATACGGACTATGTTGACCCCTGATTTTCTTAATGTATTATTAACAAAGTTGATTTGTTCCTTTTGAGGATCTCAACCTGTTTTCAACACATAAGATCAAATGACTAAAGTTATAATTTCCCTCTTTTTGTGTTAGCAAAACATCAATGTTTTTATGAACATGTGTTTTGTTAATCTGAGGTTCAGACTTTAGTATTTATGAAAAACATCACAAATTACACATCAACAATTGAAATTAATTTAGAAAATAAGAAGTAATCTCATAGTTTAACAGATATTTATTTCAGATCTAGAAACCATGAATGTTTTGTGCATAAATTCACTTGTTGTGTGAAATTTTGTGTGTCATATGACATCTTGGTTGATGTACAGAGTTGTTGAATAACCATTTTGATCATGATTTACTCGATACTCTGTTTTTCAACTAAATACAACCAACCTTAGTATCAATGAACTTCGAGCCGAACTGTTATGTCAATTTGACTGTTAAATCGAAATTGACTGTCCAGGCTCTGATACCAATTGTTAGGATCTGAGGCTCTTGTGATTGTGTTTGTTTGTATGATTTGGACAGCTAAAGAATATGAAACAATGTAAAGTGCAGCGGAAATGAAAACAAACTTTGTAAACACAATCAATGGAGAAAATAGTTTGATAAACATTTACTTCTCATAGAGTCAAAAGATTTACAAATCAAAGCAAAAGATTACAGATATGCTTACAAACTAAACTCCCCCTCAGCCTGATACCCCAAGGTTGGTTGCACACAAGATGAAAGGATTAGACATGAGGAGAAGAATCCGCTCAGTCAATCGAATGTAACAGTACAGGGTACTGTTACATTTATAGGCAAACCAAACCACTGAGGTATCTCAGCTGACGTCACCATGAAAGCGACGTCTAACAGTCTAACAACCTGTATCTACTGTCCTTACACAAACACTGCTAACCTAACCACTGACTATACATAAAACAAATAATTCACTAAACAGCTGCTCTCCCTTTATGTCAGTACTTTACTCAAGGTTGATCAGTCCTTGACTTGGCAGTGCTTTATCATCAGTAGATAGGACCAGCAGTTGTTGAATACTTCATGGATTTGATCAGCAGTTGAAGAACCAGCAGTAGTTTTAACTGAACAGCGGATAAAGACCATCAGTTATTATAAATCACTTTCAAGGGGAAAGCTTAATGCAAACTGCTGCTTATTATGAATCCACTGTTGTGACCTGGTTTTGGCTTTACATTATCTGTTCCTCTGGTAGGGTTCAATCCCAACAGTATTTGTATTTGATTTTTTTCTTAATATAAATATAGATTAAGTGAATTTAATACAAAGAATAGTTGTGCAAAAAATTGTCACGACATCTAAAAAAACAAATCCAATAAATGACATAAAACTGAACAACTTGGAAACTACCACTAACAATTCCCTATTATTATCGTAATCAAAAGTTGATTAAGGCTTTTTTTAACGTCGTTTTCAAAGAAAGAACAAAGTACATTATAGATTCATGAGATTAAATAAATTGATGAAATTTATTAATTGTTAAAATTTAAATGAAAATTCATAGATATTATTTCCTATTTTGTTATTTAAGACATATTTAACTTTCTATTAAAGTTTTACCATTAAACCAACTAGTATAAATACCCATTGTAATGGGACGTAAAACCGTAAAAAAATCTAATAACGAAACCATCAACTTTCGACTATCGATCCGATTATTAATCTGTCTCGAAACCATCCTTAAATGCTTGACTACATTGTGTTCTATAGCAAGAGTCTAAAACACCATGATCTAATGTCATTTCACCACCGGTTCCCACCCCGTAACTAACTCACGGGAGAAATTACATCTCAACAGATCTCTAACTCTGATTTCAGCCTCGGAAATTCCTCAACATCATAACCTTTGTACCACCGTCATCGGCTAAGCACCATTGCCGAAATTATTATCTCCATATCAATAAACTTAAATCTAAAAAACTGCTAACAACGTAACATCATAATCATCTAGTCATCATCACATCTTTATCATCATCACCACTAAACCCCTTTCTGATTTTGATTCCAAAATATAAACTAAAAACAAATTGGATTTAAATAATCCTAACTTTCTCAAATTGTCGATAATAATCGCAACTCAGTTATATGCCGACAATAATCCGAACTGGTCTATTTTTGGCTGATAATAGTCCGTCATTAAAAATAGCTCAATGGAGTCAAGTTTTTTTTTTTCGAATTACAAACCGATGTTTTAGGGATTTTAACCAGGACGAGGATACGGGTCGTTTATGTAAAACTTACCTCGAAACGGTACTCCAAACGACTTAATTTTTCGTTGATTGGAAGTTTAAACACCCGAATTGAAGCATCGTTTTCGTTGTTTGGGGCAGTATTTCGAGGTAAATTTTTACATCAATCAACTCGTATCCTCGTTCTAATAAAAAGTTCTAAAACATTGATTTGTAATTCGGAAAAAAATTAACTCCATTAAGCTATTTTTAACGCAAACTATTATCGGCTAAATGTGGACCAGTTAGGATTGGCAAATAACTGAGTTAGGATTATTATCGGCCGAATTGAGAAAGTTAGGATTATTTAAATCCAATTTGCTATGTTATTAGGTTTTAACTAATTGAGCTTGTTTATTAAAAATGTTAGTTGTTTTAATATGTTATTAGGTTTTAAATCTATACAAACATATACAAAGAGTTAAAATAAGCCATGATATAAAGCGAAACTGGAATAGAAGAATACTTACTTGAATACTTTCGACAATAATGATATGGCAAAAATGAAATATATGATTGAAGTTTTTTTGTTTGGATCCTAAAAGACTATACAGTCGTTTTCAATTTGTAAAATTCATAAAAATATGATTTAACAATTTAATTGATAAAACAAAATTTTGTATTAAGACGTAACACCCCAAAACCCGAATATTAATTTACTAGTATGTTTTATTTTGCATGGTACGATATGTGGTAACTAAGTTAGTTAACTTAGTTAAAAATATAAGTTAAATAATAGGGAAGAAAGTTTATGACCAAACAAAACAATTAACTAAACTAAGGGACCAAAGCTAGACATGTTAGAAAGTCAATTTGTTAAAAAGGATGAGAAATTGAAAAACCTAGACATTTGTGTGTGTATATATATAGGAGAAGGATCCGTTAGAAACAACCATTTATTGCGAGAACTGCGAGAATCAAGTGTGAACACAACCAAAAAATACCTAAAAAACAAAAAAAAAAAAAAAACACTCAATTTTTTTTAATATTTTTTTGTAAAAAAATACTATATTTCGTCACAAAAAAAAATCGAGTAACAATTATCCATGCACATGTGCATATGTATCATTTCTTTGACAAATTCCGTAATAGATTACTAATATCAGACAATTGCACTTTCATTTACACTACCATTCATCAGTGGCGGACCCAAGATTTTTTTCCTGGGGGTGCGGAAATTTTTTAAAGATTTTAGACCCCTAGCTATATAAAAAAATCGGTTCATAGCGGGTCGGATCGGGTCGGGTCATGTAAAACAAGTAAAAACAAACAAACAAAGTTTCATAGCGGGTCGAATCAGATCGGGTCGGGTCCATTTCAATTCTCAAACAATCAAACCCTAGTTCCTAACTTCCTATCACATTAACAAACAAAAAAAATCAAAGTTCAAACCATCCCTACTTTTATTTCTCTTAATCATTCAATAAAAGAACAAAAAAACTTATCTATAACATAACTTGGTCTTTAATTAGAATAATCCGGCGAAAAAAAGTGGTTCAACCCCTTTCCACTTGAGAAATCGCGACATAACTTCCCTACTCATTGTTCATTCCTAATCCTATCACATACAAAATAAACAAGGATCTTCAAGTGTTCAACCAAAGCCCATGTTCCTTAACAAAACTAGTAGTTGGGTTGGGCTTGAATGTGTATTAAGTTATTGGGCTTGATGGATTGAATTTAAGTTTTATTAAAGGGGTTAGTAGGCTAACTTGTTTACATAATTTGATCGGGTTTCAATCCGTGTTCACAATTTTTTTTACATAAATTCCTAACATTTTTTTCTAAGGGGTGCGGACGAAAATTTCCAAGGGGTGCGGTCTGGATTTTTCGCGAAAAATACCACTAAATTTTTTTTTCAAGGGGTGCGGCCGCCCACCCACCCCATAACTTGGGTCCGCCCCTGCCATTCATAATATACTACTTTTTACATTAACAATATTAGAAATGCACATGTGCATCTATATGTATGAACTTGTTATAACATTAACAACACTAGAAATGCGCATGTACATCTATATGTATGAACATGTTATAACGTGTTTTGGTACATCACTTTGAATACACTTTCCCTTTCATCTATCATACTATCCATAATATACTACCATTACCTCCTACCATCTGTAATACAATACCATTGCCTCATACCACTCATAATACAATACCATTACCAATATTACAATTTATTACATGTACATCTATACCCTTTATACCATCCAAACAACATATTACATCATAAAGTGACAAATATAATCAAACCATTAACCACTAGATATAACTAACCAAAACACATGTATATGGGCCTCTTCATCATTTAAAATCACAAACTTTTTGTATCAAAGCAGGTTATAGCATGGTTATACATAATGATGCACATATGCATTCTTAATATTGGTAATGTAAAAAGTAGTGTATTACGGATGGTAATGTAAATAAAAGTGCATTTTTTAACTATTGGTAATATATTACAGAATTTTCCAATAAACGATACATATGCACATGTGCATCCATACTGTTATACGAAAAAATAAAGTTTTTTATTTTTGGTAACGAAATATAGCGATTTTTTTTAGAAAAATATAAAAAAAATAAATTGCGTGCTTTTTGGATTTTTTAGGTATTTTTTTGTGTTCACATTGGTTTCTCGCAATAAAGGTGGTTCTCGTATGAACCAATGTGAACACAACCAAAAATGCCTAAAAAATCTAAAAAAACACAATTTTTTTAATATCTTTTTATAAAAATCGCTACTTTTTGTTAATAATTTAAAAAAAAGATTTTAAAATGGATACTAAAAGTAGCGATATTAATAAAAAAAGACTAATTTTTTTTTTTGTGTTTTTTAGATTTTTTAAAGGTTTTTTGGGGGTTTAGTTTTATGGTTTAGTTTTTAGCAATTAGCTTGGGTGGGGGGTGGGGGGTTTAGTTTTTTTTTTATAGGTTTTTTTTAGGGGAGGGGGGGGGGGGGGTTAGTTTTTTGCATTTAGCTTGTGGGGGTGGGGGGTTAGGTAGTGGATTTATTTTGTTGTGTTTACATTGGTTCTCAATGTCTCGCAATAAATGTGGTTCTCATACATATATATATGTATATATATATATATATATATATATGGTAAGTTTCATGCGAGAACCACCTTTATTGTGAGAACCGCGAGAACCAATGTGAACACAACAAAAAATACTTAAAAAAAACTAACCCCCACCCCCTACCTCCCCCAAAAAAAAACCTAACCCCCCCCCACCCCAAGCTTAAATGCTAAAAACTAAACCCTCAAAAAAAACCTAAAAAAATCTAAAAAAACACACACACACACACACTTTTTTTTTTAAAAATATTTTTACATTAAAATCGCTACTTTTAGTAGCAAAAAAATTTTTTTTTTTGGTAATGAAATCCAGCGATTTTTTTTATAAAATATATTAAATTTTTTTTGTGTGTTTTTTAGCTATTTTTGTTTAGAGTAAATTGCTATTTTAGTCCCTGAGTTTTGTCCAAATTTGCCACTTTAGTCCAAATAGTTTTTTTTTTGCATCTGGGTCCCTGACTTTTACATTTTGTTGCCATTTTGATCATTTTATCTAACTCCATCCAAAAACCCAGTTTGTAACAGGGGGTATTTTGAGGATTTCCTTAAAAAATGTTTTCAGTTGCCATTTTGATCCAATTCCAAAAATTCAAAAAAATTCCAAAAAATCAAAAAAATTCAAAAAAATCTAAAAATCAAAAAAATTCTAAAAAATCATAAAAATTCTAAAAAATAAAAAAAAAATCTAAAAAAACAAAAAATCATTAAATGTTTCGGCACGAACCGTTTCGACCCGTACCGTTTCGACCCGTACCGTATCGAACCGAACCGTTTCGACGCGAACCGTTTCGAACCCGTACCGTATCGAACCGAACCGTTTCGACGCGAACCGTTTCGACCCGTACCGTTTCGAACCAGAACCGTTTCGAGCCGAACCGTTTCGCCGCGAACCGTTTCGACGCGAACCGTTTCGACGCGAACCGTTTCGACGCGAACCGTTTCGACCCGTACCGTTTCGAACCGTACCGTTTCGACGCGAACCGTTTCGAACCGAACCGTTTCGACCCGTACCGTATCGAACCGAACCGTTTCGACGCGAACCGGTTCGGGTCGAAACGGTACGGGTCCGGGTCGAAACGGTACGGGTCGAAACGGTTCAGCTCGAAACGGTTCAGCTCGAAACGGTTCGGTTAGAAACGGTTCAGCTCGAAACGGTTCGGTTCGATACGTCACGGTTCGGAACGGTATGGGTCGAAACGGTTCGGCTTGAAACGGTTCGGCTTCGAAACGGTACGGGTCGAAACGGTTCGCGTCGAAACGGTTCAGCTCGAAACGGTTCGGTTCGAAACGGTTCGGTTCGAAACGGTTCGGCTCGAAACGGCACGGTTCGGTTCGATACGGCACGGTTCGGTTCGAAACGGTACGGGTCGAAACGGTTCGGCTTCGAAACGGTACGGGTCGAAACGGTTCGGGCCGAAACGGTACGGGTCGAAACGGTTCGCGTCGAAACGGTTCAGCTCGAAACGGTTCTCGCCGAAACGGATTTTTTAGAATTTTTTGGATTTTTTAGAATTTTTATGATTTTTTTGAATTTTTAATATTTTTTAGAATTTTTTGGAATTTTTTTGATTTTTTGAATTTTTTTTTATTTTTTAGAATTGGATCAAAATGGCAATTGAAAACATTTAAAATGAAAATCCCCAAAATACCCCTGGTTAAAGATGGAGTTTTTGGATGGAGTTAGTGTATGTGATCAAAATGGCAATAAAATGTAAAAGTTAGGGACCCAGATGCAAAAAAAAAAACTATTTGAACTAAAGTGGCAAATTTGGACAAAACTCAGGGACTAAAATGGCAATTTACTCTTTTGTTTATGTTCACATTGGTTCTCGCGGTTGAACCAGACTAGTTCAATCCATCGTAAAATTCAGCCAAATCAAGGTCAAATTTAGTGATAATACCTTGCATGAGGAAAGAATTCTTATCATCTCATCTTAACAAACATGTGGTAAGTTGTAAATTTTGATTTGGTGATTGTGTAAGAAGTGGGTTTATGATCAATCTATGAATTAGTATGAAAATAAGCATGAATATGTGTTAGAGTCACCAAATAGAACTAAAATTATGAATGATTTGAAGTAATTTGATGTTTGAAGGTGAAACCCACTAGAAGTGGTGAAAACGGCGACATGGGTGTGTCACCCATGTCCAATTCTTGTGCAAATTTGATGTATTATGTTGTATGTGATGAATACTTGTTAGTTAGGTTGAGTATAGTATGGAATTTACTTGGTGTTTAGTTGTGTTGATCAATGAAAGCAAGAAGTAGGAAGTATCTGCCCATGCGTTTATGGTAAAAAATACAAAGGTGGCTCTCAAGCGGCGTTGCGAGTGTGCGAAGTGCAAAGCGCGCCACACTGCGCCAATCACCGACTTCAAGCTTTATCATCCCACCTATGTGGGACAAGCTTAATCCATTATTCTCATCTTTATGTGTTCCAAACATTCAATTTCATGCTTCGATATCTCATTCATCTTAACTTCATTTTAGACATAGTTTTATTCGTTATGAAGCAAGCTTTCACAAAGTAGAACACAAAGTTACAAATAATTATTTATACAACACATATATAAATATTATTATTGGTGTTCAAAATATTTAGTGAAAAACTTATTTTCACTAAAATTTTCAACAGAACTAATATAGATCATGGCAGCGGTAATGATCTAGTTTTTTTTAACGGCAGATTTGGATCAGTGTCGGACCACTGGAGGGAGTATTATCGTGCCATCAGCGGAACCACCCCATCATATCCATCTCTACTAGGCAAAATGCCTATACACCAATTCAGGAGTAAACCCAATTTAATATGGGAAAAAACCCCATTATGAGAATCGAACTCAAGACCTATTGGTTTCAAAACCTTATCTCACCGCTAAGATTTGCCACTAGACTATAATGCCATGGCCTCATGATCTAGTTATAGAAGAGAATAAATTATTGATGATTTTAGCTTACGTTACTTACGCAACAACATCTAATAAGCAAACTAATTAAAAGATGCTCAGACCATTTACAAGCAACTGTACATATTAAAAATCTATCCTAATAAACAACTGATGTACATATCTATTAGTTGTTTCTTGAAAATAGTTCTTCAATTGATCAACTTAAGTACTTCAGGTCTTCAGTAGTTATGTACATCAGCTCTTTCTTCCAATCCATTTTTTGTTGTCTTCACTCTTTGCCATTAGAGAAAACAGTAGTTTGACCATTTGACTCAAATCTTTATTTGGTGAAGGAATGATACTTGTTGTCTTCAGTCTTTGCCATTAGAGAAAACAGTAGTTTGACCATTTGACTCAAATCTTTATTTGGTGAAGGAATGATACAAATAAGTTGTTATCATTTGGTTCATTAGTTCTTTTTGGGTTCAACACAAACAAATGTCTATACAGTGTGTAAGAATATAAAAAGAGTAAAAAATAAACAAGACATGCCTTTTCTCTTCTTCCTAAGACCACTCCCAAGTGTCCCAAACCTTTTTAAGCAACCACTCTCTGAAGGCAACTAAACCTTTTGTTGCATCTCTCCACATCTCATGATCTAGTATTAAAGATTTGAATCTCCAATTTGAAAGGGCCATTGTTATACTTTGATATGTGTAAAATTCGTCTTTGTGGCCAAAGTGTGATTTTCGGGTAGTGAATAACTAACGGCTATGGTAATTCGATAACAGTTTGTTTTTCCGATAGTGAAGCAAGGAGATCCATCTAAAGCACGTAGATCGATTAGAAGCGCTTAATATGAAGCTTATTGACTGACGATGTTCAACATATTCCTCGTAGTAGTTCTTGGTAATATGAATCAAACAAAATGTAAATTATTTATTAGAAACATGTGGCGATAAACATTTAGATGCGTGCGAATTACCAATGAGATGGTGATCCAATGGCAAAAGCAAAGTTTTTAAACATATGTGTTTGAGAGGGAGGTCGTGGGTTCAAGTCCCACAAACGAACGGAATTAAAAGAATTTTGCCGTTCCAAAAAAGGATACGTGTGAATCAATAATAGTATTAACCATGTAGCTATTTACTGGTAACTTAAAAAATTTAAAGATTAAGAAACAATATAAAAAAAGAACTTAATTAATAATATAAGTGAAAATTAATTTAATTTGGAAACTAAAAATATGTTTATGTGTATATATACAAGGGCAAATATCATAAAAAACACTATATTTTCTGTTTTCTCATAAAAATCATGCTACAATTTTTTTTTCATATAAAAAATCACTATGCTTTCTATTTTTCTCGTAAAGTCACTTAACAATATTTGCACATAAAAATCTCTCCACATGTCAATTTTGAAAAAAACTGTGATATAATGACTTACAATCTGTGTATTAATAATAGACACATTAGTAAATTATATAAACAGTTTTGTCATTTGTGATGTGGTTATTGTTATTTTTTTCTTCTTTTAGATACTGTGTAATCATATGTTTATTTTTGTAAGAAATTATATGACAAAAAACCCTCGTTTGGCAATTAAATTATATTAATTTCGTTTATTTAAATAGCCATACAACTATTTAACCTAGAAAAAAATTAAAGAACACATTAGACATTGTTTTCTAATCGATATAAACGCTTGAAGCACTAAACTTTACTTCTTTCCAACCCACATTAATAATTCTACATTTTATATGATAACTCTAGTTTATACATATTATGCTGTTTTCATGTATTTCACTGTTTTAACATGTTTTATTTTGAAACCAATAAAATATAAAAACTTATTAAACTAATCTACACTACAAGAAACGGGTACCTTTAGCGGCACCATGTGTCGCTGCTAAAAGCCCTTTTTGTCGCTGCTCCAGTGAAGATGCAGGTGCTCCGGTGATGCTCTGTTCAAGTGCTCTGTGTTTGTTTTGAGGAGAATGAAAAAGTTTTGAATATGAAGTGTGTGTTTGTTTGGGAAGAACACCAGCCCTTTGATCATGTATTCATCAAGGGCCAAGAGTGAATCTTGATTGCAGCACACGGATCGATCTATTACCGGCGACACCAATAGCGGCGACGCCGTGCAATAGCGACGACAGTTGATGCCGTCGCCGATATTGCACGGCGTTGCCGCTATTGGTGTCGCCGGTGTTGCTACCTGTTTCTTGTAGTGTTATTTTGTTACTAATATCGGTGCATTTGTATTGTGATTATTATTCTTTAACGTGTACCTAAAATGCGCAACTACATCAATTTGAAATCTTTTTTAAGGATAAAAATATATAGACCATGAGTGAAATAAAAGAACACGGAAGCAAACACAACGGTGTGTTCCGGTGCCATGTTATTTAAAATAAAAAAAAGTCACATTTTTGTTCGAAATTGACATGTTTAGGGTGATATTTACTGTGTGTATATATGTGTATGTGTAATAAAGGGGATTAATATTAAATAATTCTAGCAACGCTTGAGATATAACAAGGGGACTTTGGTTTAGCAATATGTTCAAGTGTGTAACTTGTGCCTCTAGAGTTTTAGCTCCGTGATGAAAAATTGTGTAAAATTAAGCGTATATTAAATTGCTTTAGAAGATAAATACATAGAATAGTTTTGAGATAATGTCTATCTTTTATCCGAATTCTCATGTTGACATGACTGTTCATATCTTCATACTTCATCCTGGTACTTATTTGCATTATTTAAACCTTCCCTCAACGAGTTTTCAAATTCACATTCGAACATCTTCTTATTTAATCATGTATTTACTCATCATCATCCTCGTTGTCGTAATGTACATATTTGTTGCTAGGTTTTTAAATAAGAAATCTTCACATTCATTACCACCTGGTCCAACTCCTTTGCCGTTTATTGGATGCGCCATCCAAATGTTCTTAAACAAACCAATTTTCCGGTGGATCCATAAGCTCATGGACCATTTTGACACCCCTATCCTTTGCATCCGCATAGGACCTTCAACCCATGTCATTGCGGTTTCGTCCCCAGACATAGCATGTGAATTCCTCAAGAAACAAGATGAAATATTCATTTCAAGGCCTGATTTCATGTCTGCTTGTCTAATAAGTGATGGGTATCTCACTGCAATCATGTCCCCATTTGGAGAACAATGGAGGAAGATGAAAAAGGTTATTAATCGAGGGATGCTTTCACCGCAAATACACAAATGGCTCCAACCTAAACGTGACCAAGAAGCTGATCAATTGCTTAGATACATATGTAACCAAATAGAGAAACAAGGTGGTATTGTCGGTGGTGGATTAATAGACGTTCGAGCTGTGAGCCAACATTTCTTTGCAAACACAATGAGGAATATTGTTTTCGGGAAAAGTTTCTTTGGGCAAGGAATGGAAGATGGAGGCCCAGGCGAAGAAGAAACTGAACATGTTGCTGCCCTTTTTACCATCCTGAAGCATGTTTTTGCATTTTGCATCACTGATTATTTCCCATGGTTAAGATGGAAGACTGACTTTGATGGCCATGAAAAGAAAATGAGGGCTGCTATTGAAATTGTGCGGAAGTATCAGGATCCATTGGTCGATGAACGGATTCAAATGTGGAACAATGGAGCTAGAAGGGAAAAGTTTGATATGCTTGATGTTCTTATCACATTTGAAAACCCTAAGCTTACGCCTAGAGAGATTAAAGCTGAAATTGTTGTAAGTCTCCCGCTATCTTTTTTTTTTGAACGACCAAACGGAACCAAATCTATTACTATTTTCACATGCATATGAAACGCTTGGAGACTGATAATAATGGTTTGTTTTGACTTTTCACATTCCAATCATGTTGCATGATTATGCTTTTGTAAACTTATCTATGTCTTATCATAATTTATGAACTAATTATTGCAACATGATTATGCTTTCGTCGCTAAAGGTTTCAAACTTTGTATTTAGTAGAATTGGTTTTTCTATTCAAAAGGGGGTGGCGGCGCAACTTGTTGCCCGACTACCTGCCATTGCTTTGTAATTGCCCTTTTTCGTGTGGAATGATTGAAAAATATCATTATTTAAAAAAAAAAAATCTAGACTTTTTTTGAAAGTTCTTCAGTTCTTGTACATCTAGGCAAGGCTGTGAACTCATTCAAATCCGCTTAGGCGTCAAGAGGCAAGTAAACTTGACTTGAGTTTGCTAGTAAAAGGATCGAACTCCATCCTTCAATCCATTCAAAGTCACGAGAACTACAATTGGCTTGAATTAATTTGCTCATTTATTTTTTGTTCTTATTGTATCTAGATTCGCTTGTTAGACCCGCGAACTCAAGAAGTAGTCAGATTCCCTTGAGTTTGTTACCCATGGTAGCCAAAAGCCAAAATGTAAAAGAACTTTCAAAAAATGACTAGAAACACCTACACAAATCCAAATAACTTGTAAATCCAAAAGTTTCATGAACTGCTTGGAGACTAATACTAATGTTTTGTTTGACTTATACACATCACTTATGTTTGCATGATTATTCTTTTTCTAACGTCTTCTTTTTTTTTTTTAAGTATTAATCTTTAGGAGCTAATGATTGCCACAATTGATAATACGTCTAATGCAATAGAATGGGCAATGGGTGAGATGATTAATGAACCTATAATCCTAAAGAGAGCAGTTGAGGAGTTAGAGCATGTAGTAGGTCACCAAAGGTTAGTCGAAGAGCAAGACATACCCAAACTCAATTACATAAAAGCATGCATCAAGGAAGCTTTTAGGTTGCACCCTTTTGTACCTTTTCTTCCACCCCATGTTTCAACAATGAATACTACTGTTGCTGGTTACTTCATACCCAAAGGTAGCCATGTTATCCTAAGTCGATATGGGCTATGAAGGAATCCAAATGTGTGGAAGGATCCATTGCGGTTTGACCCAGATCGACATCTACATGAGGAAGGGAAACAAGTGGTACTTTCGGATAACGACCTGAGGTTGATCTCGTTTAGCACAGGTCAACGTGGTTGTCCTGGAATAATGTTGGGCACCATCATGACTACAATGTTGTTAGCAAGGATGGTCCAGGGGTTCGTCTGGGAGGCGCCCGGTAATGAGCAGTTCATTGAGCTTGTTGAAAATTACAATGACATTTGCTTGGCTAAACCACTTGTGGCAATTGCTAAGCCAAGGCTGCCACGGTACATGTACCCCACATATTGACAAGAAGACGCATCTATTTTATTCCAATGGTTTCTGGTTTTCTTTTTTAACGCCATAGAACGTCATAAATAAGATATCTTCTCATTATGATAAAACTTTATCTTCAAACCTATGCAATTATATAAAGTTGAATGAATTTAATATTAGTTTATTTTCTCCTTTTGTAGTTTATAATTTATAACTCTTTCAATATATATCTTTATATTTTAGAATGACGGCTATATCATTAAAACAAGAAGACTAGCAAGGTGTTGAAAGAAAAAAACATTTAATTTAAGATTAGAAATCAAAGAGCAGCACCAACTAAATAAGCCAAACTACTTAAATTAACTTTATATTTAATCCATATAAGAAGTGGCGGAACCACAACCTTTGGGTCATGCTATATTTTACATTAGTGATTATCATCGATTGTTTTCTTCGCTAACAAATTTAGCGATTATCAACTCTTTTGGACTTCTTTTAGTAAAAAATATTTTGTTGACATTTCATGGATTTTGTAAAAAAATTTGTTGATATTTCATGGTTTGATTTATTTATTTATATACATATATGTTTGTGAAATAATATATAATACTAGTAATAGTCACGTAAACAAAATAATATATATAATTTAAAATTAATATTCAGCACAAAATAAACAACTAATTAAAAAATATCAAATCTAAATGTGAATAGTCTTGTGCATTGACTAGTAGGTAATTTGGGTGATTTTTCAAGACAATAATACTTCTCTTTCCATGGTGCTCTCACTTTTTTATTAATTTTTAATTTTTAATTTTATTGTTCTTTCTTCCCCAGCCTTGCTACACAAGAACCGGAGCTCGTCGGAACGGAAAATCGTTAAAATTATACACTTCATTTTTCTCTTTCGTTTTTCCCACATTTCAGACAGCTAGAAGGGTCAAAAACTCAAAATGTAAAGAACCTTCTCTTTTTTTTGCCACTGATAAATACCAAACTGAGCCGGCCGAAGGGTCAAGTGACCCCCTGACCCCCTCTTGTTCCTCCGATAAACGAAAAAAAAAAAACTTAATCTCATCCACCGTTTTCAAAGGTGAGAAAGTATCATTCTTAAATAGTAAAGTGTCTCGTGCTTCCTAAATAATTCAAATAACATATATAACAAATCAAGGCTAGTCATTATGGCACGCTTTTAGGCTTCTAGCCAACTTCTAACAAGAGATGAAGTACGACCTATTGATCGGTGGCGAAGACACAAGACCACTACAGAGCAGAACCGATTCCATATACTAGACAAGAAATTACAACCGACGAATGCATGATAGACCTTTGTATGTTTTTTAAACAACTTTGCTCAAGAACACTTTTGGTGGAAGATATGGAGAAAGCAAAGGATGCCATTCTTACAATCTTTTGCAAGTTAGAGTTGATCTTTCCTCCGTCGTTTTTTGACATTATGGTTCATTTAGTTATGCATTTACCTGATGAAGCGATTTGCGGAGGTCCAGTATGTATGAGATGGATGTATCCGTTTGAAAGGTATACTCGTTTACGGTTAATTTATTAGTCGTCTCGTGATATATTGTATAGTACTTAAGTTAGTTTTCTTATTCGTGATATGTTGGCACTGTTTTTCTGTTAGTTTATCGATTCTTTGGTGATATACTTTTGTACATGGAACGATATGAAATGAAGAACTAATGCTCTCGAACTTCTGTGTAGGGATGAAATCTGGTTTGGGTTTTTTAAGGGAACCGATATACCCGACTAAGCTTTAAACCGATACCCGATTTATAAATGATGTCCAGATTTCGGTTATGCATTTTCAATACTTTTGGGTTTTAGGTCGGGTTTCGGGTCGGGTCGGGTCGGGTCGGTTATGTGTATTTGCTCACCCCTATTACTAATAAGACTTACACATCTCAATTACCTTAATGCGATAAAATATATGATTTTCCTTCATATTTCATCTTAATTGTAGTTTATTGAATCATTTCAAATGGTATAATATCAACTTTATAAACTAAAGAGCTTATACTGATCGGTCTATCATTTTAAGTTTTTTTATTCTTACTATAAATGATAATAAATCCGGACAAAGTTCATTTATTTTTTGAAGAAATATAATTGATTTATTTATACTATATATGATCACCTAACTTTATTTATTTCTAGTACATACGATTACTAAACATTATTATGTGAAATTAAGTGTATTATCTCGATTGCGGTAGTTTTATCACTTTAAATGTGTTCATATGGAAAAAAAGTTAGCTTACGTTCATATATGTATATAGTTCTATCTATATAAACTTTGGTTGCTCTTCGAATTGATGATCAATGCAGACTAACACAGAAGATCTGATTGTTAGTTTCCTATTACAACGACACATCCTTTGTAATATCACGGTCTCCATTGAAAAAAAAAACGTATTATTGATGCTAGGCAAGTGAATATCCGTGTCTGTTAGTATGTAAGATGCACAATAAAGTTGTCGTAGTAATAATTAAAAAACATAATGATTAGTGCTCATTTTTCTTTAAATCTGTAAATAAGTATTTATGTAGACATTAAAAATCATCCAAGTATGTTATGGTAGTATGGTTTGTTAAAATACAAAAATTTTAACCTTGCAGCCAGGTCCCTTGTATTTCATGGCCATCTAACCCGATGAAACAATGGCATTTTCTACTAACACAGTCGCCATTTGTGTTGCATGAGTTCAGGTACTACTCAAATTTCAAAATAAGGTCAACGCTACAATTGTGAGTGGCAACAAGATATACAGGTATATTAAAATAACATTTTTTTTTGTGTAAAGGCCATTGCCCGACAAAGTATATTAAACACGCACAAAAATAAACACATCATCCAAAGGGGCATACCCACGTATCATTGTCACCCAAAACAGGCTTTGGGGACCAAAAATAAGATACCAAACACCCACACGAGGGGCTCGAAAAAACCTATTTCTACTTTGGTTAACGTACCCTCATAGACTATTACAACAATAACTTAACACTATAAAACGACTACACATCATACAATAAATGGCACTTGTGTAAACCAAACCACTTTGAGCATCGGTCTTTAACATAGAAGCAGCCACCCAAATGGGCCTAGACACAACCCAATTTAATAATCTGGCCTGAATCCACTGATAACAAAGCCGCTGAAGCATCAACAGAAGATGGGCCTGTAGAACCCCTTTGTGGGCCTTCAGCCGGATCCAAATCAACATAAAACAGATCAGCAACATGTATCTGTATCTGAGGCCCAGATGGTGAATCTTGGATCAAAAGCGCAACTTCTGATAAGAATTAATCTCTAAATCCAGGCCACTTGAGGGAGAATTACTCGGACACGCTATCCCGGACCACGATGCCGGTGCTGTGTTATTGACAGCAGATGTCTTGATGCAAGCTTTTCCACCTGACCGAAGACGTCGATGTAGTATGGTGTACGAACGACGCCACCGTGATTGTCGACATGTGAATTCGGCCGGTGCCCGGAGGATGACAGCTGTTCTGACTGGGGAGGAGAATGACGACGACTTGATCGTTGATCCTCACCCTTTGGAGTGGTATGGTGAAGCATTGCATACCCCTGCAGAAGTATTGGAAATGTTTCCGGATTTGTAGTTTATTAGAACATGTTTGCTTTTTGTTATTCCCGTACTATGGTTTATACTAATTGTAGCTATGTTAACTGTATTGTGGTGTTGATGACCATGTAAATAGATGCGTAAATGTGCTGCATTTTAATTAGTTGTTTGTTCAATCTTTGCTATTGCACTGTCGCGCAAGTAACCGTCTTATCGTGCTGCCGCACAATTTTCTTTATTATTGCGCTGCCGCGTAAGTAACTATATTAACGTGCTGCCGCACAATTTTTTTATTATTATGCTGCCGCGTAAATAACTGTGTTTCTGCCCATGTTAGTTACAATGTTTGCATGGGTACGATTGCTTTGTTTAGGTAGGACAAATAAAGATGGTAAAAAGCTCATGTGTGAACGTAGTGCTGGACCTTGCACGGTACTTGTGATCGCGGACCGTTCATGAGACTTGTGTTTGTGTTACCATAGTGTTTTTGTGCTTACCAAAAGGAATCACATGCATTTGTAATAAAAACACAGAAGCATAGTAGAAACTTTGCATTGATTTGGATAAGGCGCGGGGGACGATAGAAACAAAGTAATTAATAAATATGATAATTATGATGCATATGCAAGTAGTGACCGTTGTACTTATGTGCTGGATATCGAATGGTCCTGCTTTACATATAACACCTACGCAGCTGTTGCGCGTTCCAAGTACGCGGAACGTTTGTTCCGTTGAGCCGTCGTAGGGTGTACGCGCCCTTTCCTAGAACTTCATTAATGACGTAGGGTTTTTTCCATTTGGGCGCGAGCTTCCCCGGTTTTTCAGCGTTTGATGCTTCGTTGTCTCTTAGGACGAAATCTCCTGGTATGAAAGTACATATGCGTACCCGAGCATTGTAATATTTTTCTAGTTTTGATTTGTACTTGGCTTCTTTGATGGCGACGTTTTCGCGTCTTTCCTCGAGGAGATCCAGGTCGAGTCTGCGTTCATGCTCGTTGTTTTGTTTTTCCATGTAGCATTCGTGGTGACGGGAGGCCAATCTCCACCGGAATTACTGGTTCGGAGCCGTAAACAAGGCTGAATGGCGTTTCTCCCGTGCTAGTCTTTGGCATAGTTCGGTGAGCCCATAGAATACTTGGGAGTTCGTCAACCCACCCTCTTCTTGTGGTTCCCAACCTTGCTTTAATGCCATCTACAATTTGTTTGTTTACGCTCTCGACCTGTCCGTTTGCCTGTGGGTGTGCCACGGAGGCGAAACTATGTTCGATGCGCATTTCCTTCATCCACTTTTGTAGATCTTCTGACGCAAAATTGGTACCATTGTCTGTGATAATGCGCAGTGGCAATCCGAAGCGGCATATGATATATTCCCAGATGAATTTTCTGATTACCATTGCGGTGGTTGACGCTAGGGCTTTGGCTTCCACCCACTTGGTGAAGTAATCCACAACAACTATTATAAATTTTACTGCGCCGGGTGCATCGGGAAAAGGGCCTACTAAGTCAATGCCCCATTGTTGGAAGGGCCATACTGTGGTTACGGGAACCAGCGGGTTCTTTGGGCGCAATGTCTTTGGAGCATGACGCTGGCATGACGTGCACTTGCGCAAAATCTCTATAGCGTCTAAATGCATGCCGGGCCAATAATAGCCCGCACTCATGATTTTTGCTACTACCATGCGTAGGCCAGCATGGATTCCGCATAATCCTTCATGAATTTCTCGGACCAGATACTGCGCGTCAAGCTTGTCTACGCATCTTAAGAGAGGACCCATGTAAGACTTACGATACAAGATTCCATCCGCCATTTCATAATTTAGCGCTTTGTTTTGAATTTTCCTTGCTTCTGCTTTTCCCTCCGGAAGAGTTCCGTGCTGTAAATACATAATAACTGGTGACATCCATGATGGATTTCCAACTTCTATCATGTTTGCGTGTCTCAGCGGAACGGATGGGTTTGAGAGAACTTCAATGCGGACCTCTTTTGCCAGGTGCTTAAAACTTGTAGCGGCTAGCTTACTTAGCGCGTCCGCGTGTTTATTCTCGCTACTGTTGATGTGGATTATTTTGAAGGTCTGGAACTGATTTATCAGAGTTCTTGCCTGCTCGAGGTATAATGCCATTGCTTCGCCTTTTGCGTCGTAGCGACCATTGATTTGTTCAGCTACCAACTTGGAATCAACATGTGCTTCAACATTTTTTACCCCCATTTTGAGCGCTAAGCGGAGACCTGCGAGGAATGCCTCATATTCTGCTTCGTTGTTGGTGCTTTTGAAATCTAGCCGAATGGCGTAGGTAAGTTCGTGATTGTCGGGACTAACTACAGCTCCTGGGCCGTCGTCGTTGGAAGCGCCATCTGTATGTAAGGTCCAGACCCTGTCATCGAAGACTGGGGTGGGATTTTGTATGGCTTCGCATTCTTGTATCTTATCGACGGGGACTTCCGTAACAAAATCTACTAGGACTTGGCCTTTAATAGCTGGGCGCGGCTTATACAAAATGTTATAGCCGCCCAGTTCAATGGCCCATTTGGCTAATCTGCCCACGACGTCTGGTTTGGATAAGACTTTTCCCAGATGGTAGTTGGTAAGGACGGTTATAACGTGACCAGAAAAACACCTTCGCAACATGCGCGATGTGTGAACTAGAGCGAGAACAAGTTTTTCCATGATGGAATAGCGCGTTTCTGGACCAGTCAACATTTTGCTGATGTAATATGTTGGAGTTTGGACTCTGTCTCTTTCAACCATCAACACTGCGCCAACTGCTACTTTTGATGCGGAGAGGTATAAAATTAATGGTTCTTCTTTTCGCGGAGCAGTTAAAGTAGGTAGTTGAATTAGGCATTCTTTCATTTGCTGGAAAGCTTTTTCTGCCTCCGGAGTCCATTGAAATTGGCTCTTCTTTACGCAGTTGCGTAACGTGCTGATGAATGGATAGGATTTGGCAGCATGATTCGCTAGGAACCGGTTGAGTGCAGCTAGCCGACCGGCTAAGCGCTGCATTTCTTTGATGGATGCCGGTGATGGCATGAGCTGGATGGGCTCTACTTTTTCTGGATTGACTTTGAACCCATCTTTGGTTACGATGAACCCCAAGAATTTGCCTTCTTCCATTCCGAATGAACACTTTACAGGGTTCAGTTTTAAGTTAACTCTACGCAGGGAGTCAAAGGTGCGCTGGATGTTTGTGAGCATTGATTCTTCTTCACGACTCATGATGACAAGGTCGTCCATATAGACTTCTATTGTTACGCCGATATCCTCCCCGAAGACTCTATCCATCTAGACGTTGGTAAGTTGCTCCCACGTTGCGGAGACCGAAAGGCATTTTTGTGTAACAAAATATGCCTTTGTCCATGAGGAACGCTGTTTTGTCTTCGTCTTCTTCCTTCATTTGCACTTGGTGATATCCTTTGTAGCAATCTAAGAAGCATTTCCAGCGGAAGGATGCTAAGGAATCTACCTTTTTGTCTATCTCTGGGAGGGCGTAACAGTCTTTTGGGCAGGCTTTGTTGAGATCCTTGAAATCAACGCACATGCGCCACCCGCCATTGTGCTTCTGCACCATCACTGGGTTAGCTACCCAGGTTTGATATCGAGCTTCGCGCAAAATCCCAGCCTGAAGTAACTCGGCTACTTGTTCATTTATTGCGCGAGCCTTCTCTGGACCAAGGCTGCGCTTTCCTTGTGCTACTAGTTCTGCGGAAGGTCAAACGTTTAAGCAATGTTCCGTTACTTCCCTTAGCACGCCGGTCATGTCTGCTGGGGACCATGCGAAAATATCCATATTCGCGGATAGAAGTTCTTTTAACTTTACATGGATTGTTAGTGAGATTGCATGACCTAACAGAATGGTCTGCTCAGGGTATTCATTGTTGAGTATCCATTTCTCTGGTTCATTAGACGGAGATGGCTTTGCGACCTTTACTGGTGGCTCATCGTCTACATACATCACTTCTTTGCTTGAATATAAGATTGCTACTCTAGTTTCTGTTGGGAAACCGCAAGCAGCGTGTGGTATGGAGGTGATCATGCTAAACTCCCTTTGTGAACACCTTCCCAGCAGTACATCATGGCGTGATGTAGCTGGCATAACCATGAAATTGACTGTAACGGTGTGCGAGTACTCTCCATCCGAGAGTGTTACAGGAAAGGCGATTTGACCCAGCGGAAAGACGGCTTCATTGCAGAAACCAGTTAGAGGGAAATCGACTGGTTTCAAGTGCGCCTTGTCCTCTGGTTCTAATTGCTTGAAACATTGTTCGTAAATAATATCCATGGAACTACCCGGATCAATGAACATGTAATCGGTACGATAATGACCGAAAATACCAGTTATGATGACCGGCCACTCTTCCTGAGGACCTCCCGGAATAACGGGGAAGATTACCTGTTGTTCACGCCAGTGTTGACTGTGACTCCGTTTGTTCTGCTTGCGCAAAAGTCCACCTTGCACCATGTACGTCGGTTCTATATTGGCTTTGGGGTAATTACAGTTGTCTTCCGCATTCTGTTTCGTACAACTCAGTGTTTTCAGATACTTTCCGTCATTAAGCTGGGTGTCCTACTGTTGTGGTGTATATGGGCCCAACGATGTACCTTTGAATTTCTCCTGAAACTCCTGGTAACCAGATCTGAGATGAAGAAATTCGGATCTGGTGTTTATCTGAGTGGCATGTTTTTGGACGGAAGTTTCATTTATGGTATTTTGGAATTTGGTGAACCAACGAAGTAGATCTGGACTATTCTGAATTCCAGATTGATTTTCTGAAGCAACAGGATTGTCTACCTCATGATAAATCTCACTATTACTAAATGATTTTCCCATGATTCCGTCAATCTGAGAAACACTAGTCGAGTTGTCCCTGTTTTCAGATCGAGGACTTGATGGGTAAATTGTCGGAACTTCTGCCATAGAAAACAGGAAAAATGAAAAAGAGATGAATCTAATCGAGAAGATGAGAGTGAAAATTGAAGAATCGGTGAGCGCCAATGAAGAAACAGTGATCAGAATTAACCGGAATCAATCAGATTAGGGGTTTAGTCTCTGCATAAAAAGGTTAATCCTCTCGTTCGATTCGTGGGTTTGACTGAGCTCCTTCTCCGGTGATCACTGCAAAATAGAAAGTCGTTAGACTCGCCACGGGGAGAATGGGGGTTCTCTCCGTGACCACCCTCCGGCGTGAGAATAAGTACAGTGATCTTGATGAAGAAGAAGAAGTAGTAAAAGTGAAGCGAAAGTAACTTCCGAGATCATACCTGCAACTTCTTATTTATAACCGGTTTTGGCGGGAAATTGGTCGACGGAGATATTAACAGAAAGCATTTTCTGTCAGCGGTTATTTTCCTTTTCTGTCAATCACTAACGTCGTATGTATGCACACGTATCGTGAGAGTGATCAACGGCTGGGGAGGAGCCACGTGGAAAGTGGGTTTGTTGTAGATCGATCTTCAATCGAGTGCCATCATCATGATCAGATGAGCGTCCCAGATTATGCCACGTTACAGTTAGTTATAACTGAATGGCCATGCACGATGAAGTCTTCTAGAAGATCTACAGCTGTAACCCTTTATGCCTTTGCCACGTGTCTATTCTGTTGTAACAGAAAAGATGCTTTTATACAAGTCCTAATTTCAGTCGTGCGGAAACGTTTAGGATTTTATCTTCAAGTCTAACTGGTCCCTTGCACGGGCCCGCGCGAGGGTGTTAGTTGAATACTTGTTTCTCCTTTCTTCCGGCACGTGTTTATTGAAGACTGTTTTTCTTCCACATCTTTGTTCAGAACCGCTGCGCAGCCACGCAGGGTTTTATTAAAGGTTGTTGGAATTATGATAAGGTCTTGTGATCTTGCGCGAGGTTTCCTAGACCGTATTCCTTTGCTTCTGATCTGTTTCTTCCCAAATCCTGTTTAGGACCGCTGCGCGGCCGCGCAGAGCCTTGTTCAAGGTGTCTTTGGGTTAAGGTTGTGGTATGGTCCCACGCGCTTGCGCAGGGTTTTTGGGACCATACCCCTTCAGATATATTATATCTTAAAGTAAACCTTAGTGAGGCCATTCGATCTTCTAGCTCTACTTAAAGTACTTAGAACACTAATGATTTGGGGTTGTGTTTTGCAGGATGATGTGCTACTCGAAGATGATGGAATTCTGCTTGAATCCTTCAATCTTGAACAAGAAAGGAATGAAGGTTATTTTGACCAAACAAGAAATTATGTTGAGTATGTCACTAACGACATCAAGGTACATTAAATGGATCCTTGGTTGCCATGAAGTCAAACTTTATACTATTTTACCCTCATTTCTTAGAGTATCTTTGTAGGATGCATGGCTTGATAGCATCGATTCTAATCCAAATCTTGCACAAATACAATCTATGGCCACAGACATTAAAGTTGAAGCTGCTGACCTTACAAGTCATTATATAGGGAAGATTAAGAGACGGATTGCTGATGTGCTTGAACTAGGGGAAACGGTGAGTTTCTTGTTATGACACAATCACGTTAAATTCATATTATCATTGTGTCAGTAATCTCATATCAAGGATAATACTCTTTTTAGGTTCTGCAAGCTTTAAGAAGGCTGAAAGGAGTTCTGGTAGTAGAAAGGAAAAGATGTCACCTGTAACAAAAGTTGTGTTTGATCAACTAACTGAAGATACCATGAAACTAATGGAGGATGGCGATTACAGTTGAGATCGTTTTCTTTCAAGATTTATTTTACGAACTTATTATATGAATCTGTTAACATTCTGATTAAAGCTAATTTTTTTGTGCAAATGTATACGATGAAAAACAGGAGGTCTTCCAGAGGGAAGCAGGTTAGAACTATACTTAGCCTGAATCAAGTGTTCATAAAAAATTGATTAGCACAATAACACAGTCTTATTGTTGATTTATTTTTTGTCTTAAAAAGAGGGATTTGAGAAGGTAGCACGTGCTAGAGGGGAAGGCTCTTCTTCAAGTTCAGCAAACGTACATTCCGATTACTCCACGGCCAGTGACTTCAACCTTAACGGAATACAAGCAACAGAAAATACTTCGAACAATGAGGTCATGAAAGAAGTTACATGTTAAATAATGGTCCTTTAAAGGAAACATTTAACTTATACTATTTGTGTTTTCGATGATTAGGAGCAATAAGATAGTGCGCATAAGGAAGATGGGCATGAAAGAAGTTCCGGTAATGCAAATACAAAAGTTCAGCATCAGAAAAGAGGTACTTTAGTCGTTGGGTAAGCAACCTCTGTTCTCATTATTCAAAGAGTACATACAATTTTTAACCTCATTCAAGGTTTTTGTTCTCATCTAAAATATTGTATCTCATTTTTATTAGAATTGTCATTTTTGGTCATTTTATATGTTAAACTCTTTAATAATCAAAGTTTGTGGTGAAAAAATGGCCGGTTGATAACGGGTCAAAACGTACATAGGCATATTTGTTAATGAAATGTGTTTTTGTATGTTAGAAAGACAAACCTATAGTAATATCAATATTTTTGTATTCTCTTCTAGATAGTCTTTTTGACTATGCATTATTTGAGCAACTTCACTAATTATTTGTTATACATGACTAGATAGAGAATTTACTAAATCAACAATGAATGGAGAACCTTGGAGTGTCGGGAAGTTTGTTAATAATCCTTGGCTTTCTCTATGGTCTGAATATCTCGGTTTTCACGCTGAAGAGGTTAGTACCGTTTTACCAACTTATAAACAGTAATGAACATGTCTTTGTTTTTTTTCATCAAATCTCTTTGTGTTTAAGAAAAATTGGATTAAGGACCCCATACCTGACAACACATACAAAGATTTTTCATTTGAACTTCAAGTGATAATGTTAATATTTTGACCGGAAAACTCCCAAAATTTCCCAAGATATGTTTTCTTGCATCACAAATGATTCTATACATTTGAGGTAAAAATATATACTCTGTCATGAGTTTTGTTTACGAGCTACCTAGAGGTTCCATTTTCTGAATTGGTCAATTCAGGTTATGTTTTAATTGAAATAGATTTTTGAATTTAATCTTTCAATAAAATGATTTAAGAGGCTTTATGCATTGAAACTGACTTTAGGTGTCATAACCTGTCTCATATGTTCCCCTTTAGCTAAATATTTAATTTGAATTATTTAAGATAAATGGGTTTAAACCTGTCTCATATTACATCTCTTTATTTACAAAAGAAAAGTTTCAATATTTTAGGTATCATATATTCCATACAACTTGTATTTATAGTTTTTTGTCCAATCAATCACCTTTTTTATTCTATTATGAAAAATATTAATAAATGACTTTTTACTAAGCAATTTACTTACCAAAATATAAATATAACGATATAATTTTTGTAAATTATTTTTAGTAGATATAAGTGTATTCGCTAAAATATTTCTATTTTTAATAAAATTTACAATCAAATTTTATAATACATTTCTACCTCTAATTTACCTACCATAATATGTTTACTTATATTAAAAATAAAATAAATGATGAAATGTTTTTAATCAAACTAAACAAAACAAGTTTACTTTGATATTCAAAATATAAAAACCAATTATTATTCCAAACGAACAAGGCATATCAAAGTAAAGTACATGGTTGAAATACGAAAGCCTGAAACTTCAATAAGAATCTTTATCACCGACATTGCTTTTGTTCAACGTACGTTTAAAAGAAGAGGTAGGCAATGAAGCATCAACATCGTAGACTTCACTAACAGTGCGTTTGCCATTTTCATTCTTCTGCACATCCTTAATGATCTTCAGTTGATTGTTACTTGTGTTATTTTGGTTCATTAACTCATATTCTGCTATTTCTTTCAGAAACTTTTCAAGAGGCCAAAATTCTTTGTAAACATCGTCTACCTTCCACGGGGTTTCATCTCGGATTAATTCCTTAATCCATAAATGATAAAAAATTCAAAACTAATAAGAACAATGTTGAAAAAAAATAGTATAACTCAAATGTAAAGAATGTATTACCAGATAATTTTCAGCATAGCTAGAATGATACATTCGAAACTCAAATGATGATAGCCCGTCACGCCATTCGCTAGATACACATTTGAAGCGATCAATCACTTTAGCATTGAGCTTGATTAAAATTGCAAACAGCAGCATATCAAAAGAAATATAGACCATTTCTTTAGAATGATTTAAACATATAAATGAGTTGGATATGTAAAATAGTAGGGTAGTATATATAGAAAATGTAATTGGGCCTTATAGAACAAACATAAAAAACCCAATTGAAAATTGAAATATGATGATTTGTTTATTAAAATCTAAATTAATACAATATTTGTAAAACTTATAATTGATTAAAATCCTCAAATTCGTTTACCTATTTATGGAAGTTACAAAAATCTAAATTAAGATTGCTATTTATAAATAATTATACATATTTTGCATATCCATTAATTAAAATTAAATCAAATATTAAAAAAATGATTGCATCTTTTGAGCATCCGTTTGTCCCTCCATTATCTCACTTGTAACAAGACTAGGTTATAACCCGTGAATACTCACGGGTTGTTAATCTATCTTTCTAAACAAATAAATATATACATATATATTAATAAACGAAAAATTGTATGATGAATAAGGTGTATGAATAAATGATAAAATGGTCTGTGGCTGATTATATGAATGGATATCATAATAAAAACTGCATTGGAAGTCGAAACAATTATCGATAAAGTTTGCACACTAAATAATGTCAAAATTGTGTTATCCATTAAAAGAAACACTAATAGTAAACTAACATATGATAAGATGTAATAACTTAAAATTCAAAACCATTAAACATTATTAAAAACTATTAACCATAACAAAGTAAATGTATATCATATGAAAACCAAATATCCAAAACCTAAATGTAAAACAACTAATCAGTACTCCTTTTGTGAGGTACAACCAATTCAACATTCAAGACTTGATGAGTTTCATCAAAAGAAAAGTGAACCGTATCACCCTCATTAATGCGAGCACGTTTCATGAATCTCGACCATTTGCATAACGCATAACAAAAACCTTCTCCTCTCTTTTCACGTCTGGTACGGTTGGTAAACTCCTCTTGCTCAGTCAAATGCAAAAGTCTGACGGTCATAGGTTTTAAATCAGAATCAAGTTTAGCCATCCTTGAAACATTATCAGGCAGCCGCTGTATTGTTTTTAAAATAAATTTTATAAGAAGAAGGATATAATAATAATAATAATGTATTTTTATTGGAATAATAAAAATGTAATTTTTAATATATAGTAGTTCCAAGAATAATATTAAAACTCACAAAATCTTTAGAATCCATACGAACAAACTTATAAACACGACCATCTTGTTGTTGATCAATAGCTGGCTCTTCAACTGCATCAATAGGTGCAACTACAGGCTGATAATCACATATAACATTTATTAGAATAACAACATAGTAATTAAATATATAAAGAAGCAACCAAATTTATACTTACCTCATCAACTTCTACATCAGCAAAATTATTTTCAACACCATTTTTACCAAAAATTGTTAAATGGAAAAAATTCCCAAAACCTCTTGAGAATATTAATAACAACCGCCCTCCAATTGAAACAGATTAACAATTACATCAATACCAATGGAGAAACCGACTTTACCATCAAGCGTTTCAATCTTGACGTGAAAGATTTTGTTGCCTATATCTATAATGGAAATAATATCATTTGATGTATAATCAAAGAACTTGGGCAGGATAGACTCGGGAATGAGCTGTAGAAAGAATAATAAGAAAAATAATAAAAATGTTACTTTTCTTATAAGAAATCCTAAATGTTACTTTTGTTCAGAAAACCTAAATATATTAAAATAAATAAAGAGAAAGTAAAAAAATAATCTTACTGTAAAGTGAGATGTTGTAGATAACAGCGACGTCCAGAAAGAGCTACTACTCACACCATCAATGAAATATGTTACTTTGAATGTAGTATAATCTAAAGGATTGAAGACTACCAAACATCCTTCTTTCAGTCGTAAATGTTTGACAACATTCGACCAACCATGGAAAAAAATGTTTTCCTTTGGCTTCGCTTAAAGAAACATTAAATGTTCGGCCATCCTCACTTTGTATCAGAACATTTGTAGGCGCTTTATCGTTACCCCACAATTTGGACGCAACGTCTGAAGGAATCGCCTGATAAAGCAAAGAATTGAAAATAAGTTATAATTATAATTCATGTCTGAATTTAGAAATTACCAGTAAAAGTTCGTCCGCTCGATTCATGTGCCTACAAAAGCAAGGATCTCTGATACTGTTTCAAAAAAGATGATATTAATAAAACATTACATGAAAAATGGTATTTTTCGAAACACAAATTACAAACAATAAATAAACAAAAGATTGATAACACTAAAAACAAAAAATACCTTGATGAACTTTCACCCATATTGAAAACCTACAAACCCTAAATTGTTACTCCTGTTATGGCTAATGTGGAAAAGCCTTTTCTTACAATACAACAATAAGAATTCGAAATATATATATAGGTTATAATTCGAAATCAATGTTATTAAACGGCAGATACATATTTTGTATTATATGATTTGTATTTCCTTTGTTCTATTCACTTATAATTTGAAATCAATTTAAATTTTCGGCATATACATATTTCCAAATATATATTGATAGAAATCAATTGTGATTGTTTTGTTAGTAATTTGTTAGACTTTGATGGAACATTCCAAAAATATATAATATCACTACCAAAATAAAAAGATTCTTGAAGAAGCAAGAAAAAAGTCAAATATAAATGAATTTGAAAAAATATCTTTACTCAGAAACAAAAAATATATTTACGTTTTATTTATTTTATTTTTTTATTTTGACCTTATATGGTTTAAAGAATATGTAAAAAAATAAGACTAAAATTATAAAGCCTTACAAATATCGAAACCAAATTTTAAAAACAATGGTAATCGGTTCATTTTTTTACGTTTTCTTCGACTTCATTTGACAAATCCTCAAGAAAAATATTAACTTCCAAAATTTTATAAAGGATGTATGGCTTATTAGATGAATCGATATCATGACAAAACCTCCATTCGAAGTGGAAACAATTAACATCTATAAAGACAATGATAATAACATCAAATACTAACACCATTGAACCATATATTTAAGTAAGTTTTTTGTACCATTACAAAACATCTACATAAACTACACCATAAGAAAGTAAGCAAAGTTTTAATGTCTATCACCACAACCATCAAAATGTACACCACAAAAATACTAACCAACAACTTAGAAAACCATAGCCGTTATAAACAAAATGCATACCATTCTTGCTTAGATCGAGGTTACGTCATTCAAGACAACCTTCTTCTGGGAAGTCACATAAGTGAAGTGCAGCATATGACCAAACTCCAAGTGGTTATCTGACATGAATTTCCTCCAACCATCAATGGCGTAACGTAATGTACCACCGTTTAGCTCGGTCTTTGTTTCATAAACCTCAACATCCCCGGTCATGTTTTGAACAGATAAAGGTTGCAAGTTATCAGACAGGCCTGCTCTATTTACAAATTCAACAGGAAGACACTAAATGCGTTGAAAGAAAGAAAAATATAACTGAATAGAAAAAATGAAATAATTATGATGGTAATTCATGTAAAAAAATAACATACCGGCCGATACTCTCCTTTACGACTAAAGTTGAAGAATTCAGCATCCATGCCATCACCAGAAAGTTTTCGTGCATTCCTTGTAATCTTCTTTCAATGCTTCACATTTTGAACAGCCTTTGCCGGTTTCTTTCCCTTGTTTATGAAAGGCAAATATGTAGAGGTGGTTAATAGCAAATATAGTACATATTGTACAATTATAGTTTTGTTGTATAAAGAGTATTTATGAAATTGGCTAAGAGACTGCTTTGCATTAATTTCAATTTTATTCTTAATGTTAATGTATGTATAGACTATGATATTAGGGAAAGGTTATTTTGATCCAAAAAATTTTACAACAATATTTTTCAAGTAGAGAACAAAAAAGACATGACTTTATTGGATTTACAAAGTTATAAATTAACATATGACGATAAGGGAACGACAACTAAGTAGTCAATGACAATAAAAACGGATGTTAGAGAAATTGCGAAAGATACATTAAAAAGTTCATACCTTGACCTAATCAGCAGACGGACGATATGAACTACAATCAGATTTTTGAATAAGTTGTCGCCCTTGGCAATCTTTTTTCATTTTCTCGACTGTCTCGGATCCGTCGACAATAACTTTCGCTTTTCCTTTTCCTTTAACCTGTTGTGAAACAAAAATGTTAGCACATCCATGTTTTTACATCTTAATTGTTTTTTGAAATATATATCTATGACAATATATATTCATCAATCGCACATATATATTGAGATAAATAGCAACAAACGAAACATCTTACAAAACCATTACATACTTAAACATCGCAAATATGTTTAATCTGAATTGCAATCAATATTAACGAACATGTATAAGCAAGTATTAAATAAATAACAACCACAATCATCAAGGCAACATAATCAAGGCAACAATTCCCATAACATGCAGCGAAAAAATAAGCAAAAACTGGTTTTAAAAAACAGTTTAAACTGGTATAAAAACCTTTTAAATTTGTAAATTTAAATGAATCTAAAAAGCACTATGGTTTGGATATACTTAATTAAGTACCTTACTGAAAGATGGATTTTCATCAGAAATATAAATGTTATCATCCTCCTCTATGTCTTGGAAAACATCAGTTGGAAAACAAATAAAATATGGGTAAAAATGGATATAAAATGTAATACTTAATAGATACGCACCTTCAAAAGTGTTTCATAGTAATCGGCCTTATATATTTGAAACACATCATCTTCATCGGATTCAACTTTCTTGCTTAACCTTATCTCTATCTCGTTTCGATAAACCGTTAAGCCAAATAAAACATCATCCAGTTTTTCAAATACCAGTAAATCATCTTCTTGTATGCCAAGATCTTTGCAAACTTCAGGCCATCCTTGAGAGAATACATAACTTGAACCAAGCTTACTTATGGACACAGTCCACGAAGAACCCTTATAAGATAATTCATATGAACCAGTTGGTGGGTTGTCTCCAAAACATTCTTGAACAAAAGCATCTTCAATGATCTACATAAGATAAAAAATAATACATATAATTTAAGATTATAAGTTAGGTAATAAAGTGTGAAAAACCTGTTAACGACAAAATGTAATGAAAATAAAAAGATATTCCGTACCGTAAAACCCAAATTTAGAGTACGATTAATAATGAAATAAGATTGACCAGAAACACCATTAACATAACATGAAAGATGGAGACCAAAATGTGATAATGGAAGAAATGTGAGCAAACAATCCTTTTGAAGATTAAGGTCTGAAACAACTGTTTGCCATCCGTCAGTTAACACTGGCATAGATTTTACTCGTTTCAGCCTTACTAACCATTTTTTCCCACTTGAATGATAGACATATAGCTTCTTATCTTCCCAATTCTCTCTATAGAACAGATTAACAAAGGTGATAGGTACATCCTGTATATATATTAATATTTAGTATATTAAGTATTATAACTTTTAAACATAAAAAATACTAAACAATAATACTCAAATAAATAAATTATACGTAACATAAACAATGCTTACTATACTCAATGATGCCGGGTTCAGAAGATACTTTACAAACGAAGAATACATTTTAAAACCTGAAACAATAAATATGGTAAGAATATTGATTTCAAAAAACAAAAATATCACATTATCAATCTTTACTGAAAACTAATACTTACAATATACATAACTAACACTACGGAGAGAATACTGATTCGACTGCACATATTGAAGATTCACATAATGCAAAAACCAAACTTAAATGGTTCACAAATCTAATCTTTATATAACCGTAGACTTGTTATAATTAATTTAATGGTTCAGAATTTAACAGTTCTTAAAACAGTATCTAAAACATTTTAACTGAACCATTAAATATCAAATCATCAATGTCGGTTTAGGACTACATTATGATTGGTAAATAACACACTTTAAACATAGAATAACAAACATAAACTAAAAAACTAAATTTTAAACAGTTAAACAGTCAATCTTACTAACAGAAGAGTATAACCGATTCAGATTTCAACTATTGAACTACAATCAACGTAATGGAAGCGATTAAAACAAAAATAATGAAAAACCTAACGGCGATTAAATGTTATTACCTGTTAATAAGGAATCCGTCTACGAGACCGCCGGCGGAAAGCTATCGGAGGATGATTCCGGCGAATTTCCAAGCCCTAGAAAACGTCGCCGATGAACTTGCTCCTGGTGATGATTTGAAAGATGAGATGTTAGTATGTAAATGTAAGGATACAGCCTCTAATTACAACCGTCACTATTAAAAATTACATCTACACCCCCTATACTTTAAAAAGTGACGAAAATAATAACAATTTAACAATAACTTTATGTTCTAAATAAGTGTGTAATTATTATTATTACATATATAATAAAAATAGTAAAATGTTTATTATTGTTTATATTATATGTATTAATGTTATCAATTTTGTTACTAAATTTATATAAATAAGATAAACTATATTATATATAACGATTAACTATATAAAAATTTGAGTTATGGCTTGTTTGATCGGAATAATTAGTGTTTCCTTTGTTTGAATAATATTTTCAGTTTTAATGTTTTCTTGGATTAAAAAAAAATTGAGTTATGCAAGTCAATGTTTTTTGGTTATTATAATATGTTATATAATATATGTAATATCCATTTTAGAATTATGGGATTTATAAGAAAAACATCAAAATAAGAATTGATAACACATAAAAACTAATAAATAGGAAAAATAAATAAAAAGGGCGCCGGGTATATAACTTTGGGAATCGATGCTTGATTAGATCTTTTCTAAGTTTTGGAATTATTAATTTTTCAATTATAATATAGGTTTAATTTTTTTTATAAATGTTATAAGATAAAAATTTATCATATTCACATGTGAATGTTAAATATCTTGACAATTAACTTCATTTCTATATTTCGTATTGTTAATTACATAATTAGATATTAGATACTTTGAATATATAAATAAACTTTAAATGATTTTCAACTTATATATTACTAAAATACTATATCACGAAATATATGTCATTTATTAAGACAAAATCATTTATATTTCATTATTGTAAATCGAAAATTGTGAATAAATGGTGTTAATAAAACAAAACATAAAACTTATATTACTATTCAAAATAAAAACAACCACTGAATCATCCAAAACAAAAAAAAAACAAAATTTAAAAGCACGGAAGTACTAATTCCCATCTAAAAAGTCATATTTCTGAAGCTGTTCAGGAGGCCAAAATTCTGCATAATGCTCATTAACGTCATAGAAGCCTTCGTCTCGAAGATAATCCTGAGTCCATAAATGTTTAAAATATGACATTAATATATAGAAAATTTCTATAATCATAAGGAATATAATACAAATAAAATAAGATAAGATCTTACCAGATAATTTTCAGCATAGGTACAATGAAGAAGAAGAAACTCAAAGGAAGATAGACCGTCACGCGATTCTCTGGATACACATTTATAGCGATCAATTGATCTAGCATTTAGCCTTGTTAAAATCTCAAACAGTACCATATCAAATGGCAAATAAACTATTGTGTTAAAACTTTGAAACCTTTACAAAACGGATAGTAGATAGGTTAGAAAACTAATTTATACTAAAGAAACAAAAATAAGGCTTTGATAATATTTTGTATGGGCCTGGTTGGATCCAATGCAAATCAATGGTAAATTGATTTACAAATAAATTTACCAAATATTTATGGATTAAGTATTTATGTAAATTATTAGAGTAAATATTGGAAATAGAAAACAAAATAAAGATAAATGTTAATTATGAAATAATCGAATTAAAAAATAACAATACTTACCTCTTACAATATCTATCACAATCATACAATCATATCACCTACAATCTACTGCAACTTCACTTCACCTTCCTTCACATAGCTCAAGAACTACCCAAACGGCGGTTGAAGAAATTAGTAAAGGTAACTTTTCGATTTCATCTCTGATCACTTCTACGCCGATTGTTATCTTGATTTCTCAACTGAACTTGTCTTTATTGCTACAAATAACTCATAGGATGTTTCTTTGAACCGATTAATGACTAAATAGACGTGAAATCGGAGTTTAAGTATCTGTAAAGAAAATCAATTATTAGTATGTTATGTAAATTTAAAAGAGATTATATGTATTGCATGTGCTTGGAACTTTAGTTTTTTGGGTTCATAGTGTGATTTGGTTGAAAGATTCTGTTGATATTCTTATGAAAAATTTGATTTTCTTGGTTTATAGTTTGATTTGGATGATTAAATGGTTTTGGTTGTTGCATAAAATTTATGATTTACAATATTCTTTTTTCACCTATATTGACATACGATTTTATTAAAGTTATGTATTTATATTTTTGCTCATGAATTACAATATATGTATAGCCTAATATTCAACAATGAATCATTCTTTATTTGTAATCAAATATGATCATGTGATAAAAGTTCCTTTAGTATTGTTTATATGTGAATTATAAATAATGAAAATATTAATGACATTATATCAGTTTAAATTTTATAGATATAACAATCATAAAGTCATAGTTATCAAAAATGTTTGTCTAATATTACTTAACACGTAATTTTTATATTGCTATGAACAAATATGTATGAACACCAGGTGTTCGAACAAATGACTATATGAAAAATGTTGTAGTTAACGAAAGTATCATTATCTCAAAGTAGAACAACAAACAATAATGAGGTGTTTTATACGATTAGGTTGTAAAGTTAACTTGTTCTCGTCAATTGACTTATTGGGTAATAAAAGATACAACAACAAAGATTTCTAGGTTTACTTTTTTGTTTTTAAAGTGTGGGTAGTTAATTAAATTAGTATGCTTGTCTTTAAGAAATTAATTTCTATTATGAATGTCACCACAAATGGGTTTGTGTAATTTAGATTGATTAAAAAGGCTTAATAATATAGGATATGTTTATGTAATAAAAGAAAGTTAGTCAAGTAGAATAGAAATGTAAGATCAAGAGGAATTACCGTATTTAACGTATGTATGTTTGTCATTCCTTTAAAGTACAACAAAAAGATTGCATTATATGTTATGACTTGATCTTTTATTTAAAATGGGTCAACGTTTTAAATGTTTCTTAGAATGGCTGGAGCTGAAAACGATGTTGTCGTTATATCAGATTCTGAAGACTCTTTGGCTGAATCAGAGGAGTTTGATGATGATATTGGTCCGCTGATATTTTTTGTGCCATACACCAAACGCTTTGTAAGTTCCGACAAAAATTATATGTTAATACGCGTCTAATATGTTTACATAATTTGGTTAAGTTTTGTATTTTTAAAATACGTTAACATCATTAATGGAAATTATTATTATGTTTTGTAACTTATAGCGCATACCAGTTGCAGTAGCACGGATCACAGGAATTGACGAAACCTTGAAAGTTAAGATCGCCAACAGGCAGAATGTGGAGACAAAACATGATGTTAGGGCGGAGCCAAATAAAAACAGTATCAAGTACATTGTCAAAGGCTGGGCGAAATGGCTTAAAGATAAAAACATAAAAGAAGGTGATCATTGCAAGTTCCAGTACTTTCCAGATATTGGTGTTTTGTTCCTTACCGATGTTTTCCGCTAGTGGTGATGTTTGAAACTTTGAAACAGGGTTGAACCATAATATATGGTAATTTTGGCTAATGAAGAAAGCTACAGTAAGTTATGTAGTGTTAAAAGTTGTTTTGTAGTAGCTTAACATGTTTGATAGTTACGATCTTTATGTAGTTTGGACTTCTACTATGTAACCGTGTTTATAAATATCTACCTGTTCTACTTTTTGTTTATCTGTTATATTTAATACATAGTAATATCATCTTCTATTGATATAACAATGAAAAACCACAATAAACATAAAACAAAATACATAGTCGGTAAAAAAGTAACATCAAGTCATAGCATAGAAAAAAACCAAACATACAATAAATAGAAATCGACGTACATAAAAAAATGTCATCTCTTATTGTCAAGCAATATGAGGTTAAGTATATTTAAATAATAAAATTATATATTATTAACATGAAAATTACCAAAAAGAAGAATGATAACATATATATATGAAAAAAAAATTATCAAAAACAATTAGTAAAACATTGATGTTTGGATAAATCAACCTCATAACAAAAGTTTAAACTACAATTTCCCGAATATTTCTTTGTAAACTACGTCTGCAGTTTTATTTGTTGGCCTCCCATCTTTGTCGAATATTAAAATCTTAACGCCATCTTTGGTTTTTACTCTCGACAACGCAACATAAAGCTGACCATGTGAGAACACGGGGTCTCTCAGGTATAGACCAACTCTCGATAGAGATTGTCCTTGACTTTTGTTAATAGTCATCGCAAAACATACGGTTATTGGAAACTGCCTTCGTTGAAACTTGAAGGGTATTTTCTTGTCAGATGGTATCATGCTAATTCTTGGGATGTAAGTTCTTGAACCAACATTACTTCCCGATAATATCTCAGCCTCGATAACACGTTTACCAAGACGTGTGATTTGAAGACGCGTACCATTACACAGACCGTTTTGCTGATCAATATTCCTCAAAAGCATGACCGGAACGCCCAATTTTAATACCAATCTATGATTTGGTAATCCTGATACTTTCACACTGTTTAACACATCTGGATTATGTAAATCTTGATGTAACGGATCGTTAATTTCCTCAGTCGGACATAAACTATCAGAGCTAAGATACTCTACTTCTTCACCGGGAAACAATGCAAGCAAACGATCATTTATCTCATGAACAACTTCATTCTTAGGAGCAAGTATAGCTCTCTCAGAAAAGTAGCCACGGTCTTTAAAACGATGAAGAACTGAAGGATATACAAAATCAATCAAACCTTGAATTGGATCATTTTCATCAGTTATTAAAAGATGATCAGGTATTTCAATATTTGCATCACCATCGTTAGAATCACCAACATTGCCTTCGCCGATCTGAAGAAGCCATTTACCAAATTCATTTATCTCCTCGATGTTTGAGCTACTGGATCCAACAGACAAACGCATGTTCGTTATCAATTTTAACACCTTGCAACTCGACCAGATGTGGGATGAATATAAAGAGGCATTTACGATTTCTTGCATGCTTCCATTATGTACAACAGGTAGGATTTGTCTAAAGTCACCACCAAAGACAATAGCTTTTCCACCAAATGGAAGTTGTGAATTTCGTGAATCACACACACTCAAAACATCCTTCATTGTACGATCAAGAGCCTCAAAAGTATGTTTGTGTACCATCGGTGCCTCATCTCGAATAATCAACTTGGCTTCATTTAGAAGATTAGCGACTTCAGTATTAGGCTTGATATGGCATACCGAATCTTCATTGAGATTAATTGGAATATGAAATCGTGAGTGAGCAGTACGACCTCGTGATAACAACAAAGATGCAATACCACTTGAAGCAACATTAATAACAATCTGTCCATTGCATCTAATTGAAGCACCTAAAGTTTTCCACAGAAAGGTCTTGCCTGTACCACCATAACCGTACACAAAAAACACACCACCATTCCCACTTCGAACAACATCCATAATTTCATTATACACTGCTCTTTGATCATCGTTTAAAGAGCTGTGAAGATGATTGAACTCAGTCCTAAGTTTATCCGTATCAAAAGAAAGCTCCTCGTTTATCAGACGGTTGCTCTCTGACATTAGATAGTCATCATCAGGATAAGGCATTGGTGGGAACCTGTGCAAGCTGGATCCATTACGAAGAAGAAATTTTTCGATTGTGGACAACGTTATATTCTTTAAATGTTCGTCTGAAACAACGAATCCTACAATGAAAACAAAAAATATTTAATATATCGAAACAATTTGTTAATAAAACATCAAAAAATATAACAAAAGGCTGAAAAACATACCCCTCATGCCGGTATCTTTCCGCATATTGTATAAAATGTCCTCGGACAATAGCTCACACGTTTTCTCCCAAACAACTTCAGGTCTTGAAAGCGTATTAGACAATAGTAGTGTTCCAAACAAAGAACGCAGATAATGACTGTTTCCAGTGAAACTGGATTCTTTATTACATTCGATATATTCATTGTCATCATCTAACAGGCCACGTGCATAACACGCATCCCTAAAACTAGGATAAACAACACCATCATATGTTCTGATTTCTTCAAATGATCGTGGTCCTTTAACCTTAGTAAGAAGAATTCTTAGGTAATAAGCCTCACCAAGAGAAGGAGACGCAAAATAAATTCTCCCAATAACAACATAATTTTGGCGTGGCTGCCAGCAACGATCTTTTAACTTCCACACATATTTTGAAGGAAACTCAACATAAGTAAGTTCTCTTGCTTCAGGCTTAGAATTGTTCATCTTCATCCATTCTAAGAAAATTGAGGAATTTACTTGAGGTTTGTTTAGGACATCCTCAATATCGTCGTCACCACTAAATACAACATTTTGTTGTCCTGGAAGATTAAAGTGTCACACCCCGACCGCGTAAAACAACAAACGGCGGCGGAATCGTCAGGGAGTGTCGCATTAGAATCATTGTTTCATAGCACATGGAAATTGAAGTTTTGTTTTATTGAATTAAAAGAGGTTACAATGTCTTAAAAACAAAGAAACATAACATAATTAACTAGTCTTGCATCTTTTATTGTCACTAAGGCCCAAGTCCGCCTAAGTGTATCTTGATCAATCCTATGCATCATCTCCTGAAAACACATGTGAAAATAGGTACGTCGGTATAAAAATGCCTGTGAGATACATAGGTTTTATTAAAATAGGATTCATGACTTGTAAGTTTAAAGGAAATGTTTAACAAAAGTTAGTCATGAACCTTGTAAAATGTTTTCTTTTATAAACCATACAAACAGTGATAAGAAATCAGATGATATAAAAGAAAGATGCATAGATAAATACATAACCAAGTAAAAATGAGTTTGTATAAAATATGTTGTTTGTAAAATAATGTTTCATGAAGATATGTTATTTATGTAAAATGTAATATGTCTAACTTGAAATGGTTTAAACAACGCTACGATATGTAATATCATAAAAGTACTTATATATAAGAAGTACCAGCGGCGTATCCACCATGCTTTTATCATATTACACACGCCTCGTTATTTAAATCACTTACCCAAACAAACCACCAATGTAAAAAAAAATGTTCATGTATAACCAAATGTAATGTATAGTGAATAAAAGCATTTATTAAAATAAAAGCACTTACTCAACCCTATAAGAAAGAAATGTACAAAACAATACATTTGATAAATCATAATTTAAATCAAAAGTTATGTTTTGTAAAATCCATGCTTTACTGATACAAACATCTATGCGGTACTGTTAAACGCATACATCCAAGCCTTGAGACTGTAGGATAAACCCTAGAACAATGTCAATGGTCTACCAAAAATGTTTTGGATTCGGTCATTCCTTCCACCCAAACAAACCTAGGATTTCAGGAACGGGAGTTGTCAAGTCCTATGGTACCACTACCTACTACTGAGCGGCATGATCGGTGTTAATGAATGTATTTATGACCTGTTAAACAAACCAAATGTCATACCAAATGTAAGCATGTTTTATGAAAATGATGTACTTTAATATGCTAAATGAACATACAAAGTAGAAATGTAAAACAATGTGTCCATATGCTGAGTGAACATATGCAACAGAAATGCAATGTAAATCAATGTGTCCATATGCTGAGTGAACATATGCAACAAAGTAATTATGAAAATCAATGTGCTAGCATGCTAAGTGAACATACATAGCAAAAACATAAATGAAATCATGTACTATAAGTGTACTAATGAACATAACAAGTATATGATATAAAAGCATGAAAAGCACGAAAGTAACAATTAGGCACATGTGTTTCACCCCAAAACATTTGAAAGCAGTAAAAGAGGGGACTATGTACTTACTTGAGGACGCTTAGAAGTCTTGAATAACAACCAAGCAAAGCTAGAGGGATCACAGAATCAAACGACACCTAATATAGGTAACTAAGTTAATAAACCGGGCCTAAATCAGAAGATCGGATAGAATGAGGTTTCGTAAACCAAATGAGTATAGGAACTCATGTAATATGGTTTAACAAAGCCTATATTCTAAATCAAAACCTATCCTAAGTGCTTATGACCCATTACGACCCATGTAGGTAGCTTACGCTACTTTAACGCGTCGTTCGCGTAAAAGGCGTTCGGACCGCCTAACTAGTCCTATGACAAGTATTATATACCTTAACATGTCTAATAATGTTACCTAATCAGTTTAGATGTAAAAATTTAGGTTACATATGCTTAAAATGAATTTATGTGTAAAAAGGGCATTTTTGTCATTTTCCTAAGGCATATAAATTACCTATCATACAACTAACTAAACGAAGTAACCATAAGGTATAACCTCGGAAGGTTATTCCCTATACAACTATGGTCACAAAACATGTTTGGTCAGATCCTATTGATCGACCAAACGGGTCGGGTTCGAAAGTCTAAGCGGTTGTTTAGACCGGTTATCTTACGACTCTATATAAGCACTAAACCTAAAGTGACGAGTTAAACATGTTTAAAATATGTTTAACGAAGTTAGAAAACAAGTTTGATATCAAAACAAAGGGTTTTGATACCCAAGAATAGTTTGGTTGCAAAATACGCATAAACGCGTATTTTGACCGAAACTATGACTCGTCACTACACCTAATCAACGTGGTAATCAGTAGGTATAGTCACAAGGGACTATGACCATCGTGATTACGCTCACGTTGCGAAGTTCAAACGAACTTCATGTTGACCATTGACCGGTCAAAGAAGAAAGTCAAACACTGTTTGACTTTTACGCTTAAAAACACATAAAAGCATGAAAGAAACTTACAAGGGGTCCAAGCAATGGAGATTTTGATCTAAATACTCAGGTATGAAGCATAAAGCTTCAACTTAGAGCATAAAAATCAGATCAAGTGTGAAATGAAATTGGGGGTGGGTTTATATAGGATTTCCAAAACCGTTAAGATCGTTCCTTGATAAACGAGCATCAATCTGGACCGTTCATGTGTGCCCCTTGTTTTATATTACTAAGGGTGCCCAAAACAAGCCCCTAGTATGAAGAAACCATGTGCAAAAGACCTGAAACCAGCTGCTGTATCAGAAAATCAGTTTGCTAATCTGGGCATAGGTCGCGCCCCGCGTAAGAATGCACATCAGCTTACACGGCCCGTGAGGGCCAAGTTTGGCAGAAGGTCAAGTTTGGTCCCTGAATGCTAAATACACAGTTTTTGACACGTTTATGCCCCGTTAACCCCATTTCAAGGCTCTAAAATGAAGTTAAAGTATAGAGAACTTAAAATATGCTCAAAAATATGTCGGATGTCGGTTCGTTTGGTCGTATGGTTGCGTTGTTCGGTTAATTACGACGAAACACGAACGGACGCGAAAAACGATCCAAATTACGCGATGAATGGAATTTTATCATGCCAGTCACTAAAATAAAATATTTTAATGATTACATAAATTTTTGGATGTCCGGATATATTCAGAACGTAAGATATGCCCGAAAATGCAAACTTATGCACTTTTTAACGCTTTTAGTCCCTGATTGACCAAAAAGTTTATTTTTGCATACCAAACCCCTCAAAGCCTATTTCTAAGCAATGTAAAGGATATTTAGGGTATGTTTAACTTATGATCAAGTTACGGAATGTTCGTTACAGTATGAATCGGCATACTTTCGTAGTTTGTCGAAATTAGTCCCTGTTAGCGAATAAACTTGATTTCGACACACCGAACCCTCCAAAACTTATTTCTAAGTTATGTAAAGGTTATTTAAGGTATGTTAAGCCCTTTTCACTGTTCTGGAGTGTTTGTCGCGTTAAACTGATTACGTTTACGCATCAGTTTGCGTATAACTTTCCACAAAGCGATTTAGAGCTCGAAATCGAACAAGAATTGATATGTGCAAATGATACACATATTTATACAAATCCCAAGTATGAAATACAATATTTCATTGATTTGGTATTTGTTTGATGGTCGTGGAGGCACAGGTGTCACAGAAAGTGTAATCTCAAAACAGAAGGATACCTATAATGAACATCATTGGCAAATATTCTCCAGCTGGCTTCACATGCGGAAACATATCTAGCTTCGTAATATTGTTTAATTTCATCTTTTGGGATCTCCTCATCGGGACCTCTGTCTGAATCAAAAACAGCAACAGTGGCTCTATCAGGTCCTTTATTAATGTATTTAAACAAATACTTAATTGAACCAGCCTGATTGCACCACTCCACGTTGATGTGCGCCTGATATCTTTTAAGAAGCTTTTTGTTGTATGGAACTACACTCCTATTGTCCAACGTAACACCCTTCTTCACAACCGTGTGACCAGAATCTCTTCTCCTATAAACGGGAAATCCATCAGAATCAATGGAAGTGGATTCCAAAAACCTCTTTGGAAAATTCTTAGAACAATGGTTCCCAACCATGCATGGACATTTCATGTTGGCATGTCCGCAAGGACCATGAATCATAAAGTCACTCACAAGAGAATACAATTTAGGATCCTCGTTTTTATCAGGAATTTCAGCTGAGATAAAGGGATCGATGTGTTCAACTGTAGGAAGCTTATGATCAGCTTTCATAAATAAGCAAATATGCGCATGTGGCAAACCACACTTTTGAAACTCAACAGTGTAAAAACTACAGAAAAAAAATACTAATGATGAGTAAAAGATAGTAAATAAAATGTATGGGAAGACTAAAAAATTGTATAATTTGAAAGTGGGTGTAAATAAACAGCATTGACATACCTGCATTAATATCGCCAAATATTTTTTTTTTGCTTCATATCTTTTATCAGTTTATCAAGTTTCATCTTAAACAATCGACAAAGTATGTTAGGTCTGTCTTCTGGCTTAATTGATGAGTCACCAATAAACCTTACAATTTCAGGCCATTTCGGATTACATGTGATTGTGATAAAGAAATCAGGATGCCCATACGTCCTACATAACGCCATAGCATCCAAGTAGTTGCATCATGTAGCGAGAACCACCAGTAAACGATGACGGTAATATAACAGGTTGTCCTGTATGACTCAAATCACTCTGACCAACCTCTTGAACATTTTCAAGACTGTTAAGCGACTCAGCTCTCAGTTTGATTTGCTTAAAACGTATGTAGTTTAGCCTCTCACTTTCAATCATTGTGTAGGCATCGACTAAAAACTGCTGAAACAACTTTCTTGCATTAAGAATTAGAGAAAACTTGTTCTGCCTATCCTGAATTCTATAAGAAAAAAACTCCCTCATTGTACAACTTGGTCTTGTCTTCTTTGTGTTAGGACCAAAATCCCTACGAGGAATGTTAATCCTATAGCCATCGTCTCCGTACGGAAAAAGAATTGGATACTGTAGAGCAAGGTAAGAAGGATGTAACTCGCTAATACGCTTAAGGACTCCTGAACGCTTTTCGACAATAATATCACGACTTTCTATCTTGAGATCAGGTTCATCAACTATTAAAGCAGCAACTTCAGAACACGTAGGTAAATTGTAAGTCCTACTGTCCCGATCTCTCTGTGAGATTATCCGAAGCTTAAGGGAAACATTAGGATTCTCATGGAGATGGTCTCGTACCATCCTATAAGTTTTTACCAACATATTTGTAGAATCTAACATGTTGGTAAGAAACTTTATAAATTTAACATCAAGTTCCTTTGCCCTTAAAGATGCTTTGCTTGAGGAATCACTGTAAGAAAATGATACGTTTTTAATTACAGTTTTAAACATTGAAATGAAAAAAAATAGTATTCTATGTTGTAACGTAATATTAAGATATGTAATAAAAAAATACATACCCAAATAACAACTCTCTATTAGAAAGCTCATTCTCAGTATCATAGATATAAAGCTGTGAAAAATTTGGCTGGCCTCCGTGCTTAGGAAGAAGACTACCCATACTATGTGCATTCTGACCGCTGATTCTATAAACAAATGGAGCATTACCTTTGTTTATTTTAGTATCTACATTTCCTCCCATTGAAGTAAAGGAAAACATAGAATTGTAACGTCTTATATTCTTTAAGAAAAACTTGTTTTCCTGATCTAAACAGCAAAAAAGCATCTGATAACATGGATCAGAATCTTTATATTCAGGTAAGTCAACTTTACTATATCCACAACATAAGCTATATGTTTGCTTTTGAAGTGTAATGCGACCCTTTCCACCTTCGGTTGGCCATAACTTTGCAAAGCATAAACCACACGTAAGAGATTGGTCACCATGGTCAACGTAATCTGAACATTTAATACAAATTGAATAATAGCGTAGGTAAAATAAAATATGAAACAAAAATGAATAACATTAATCATTTACCTTTAGATACGCCTTTGGTGGCGTCTGCCACAACCTCGTGAACATGATTTTCATCATCAGAATCAAGAGCAGCCATTGGTATGGGTTCTATTTCAATTGGTTTATGAATAAGTCTACGCTTTCCAGAAGACATCTTTTTTAGCGAGCTAAATTCCGAGGTCGAAGATGTTGTGTTACGTTTATTCGTTATTCTAGGATTAAGAGAATAGCAGTCATTCAATGGTAAAGTTGATGAGCTTGCAATATTATCTGAATAAGAAAGAAAAAATAATTTTTCGTTAAGTATATGAATTATACAATTAAAAATGTATGTAACAATATAATTGTAAAATTTACCAGGTGATATACGATTCAAAGAAGACATAACATTAGAAAAATGTGGTGCACTTGGAACTTGCGAACGTATTTTTGTAATACACGAAGTTGGTGTTATGTTTTCTTTATTTGCCCTCGTGATACGTCGTGCTGATGTAGAAGAATCTTGCAAAACATTTGTCTTTCTATTATGATTTGAAAATGCTCCAGATGAATAAGCTACATTTCTCGAAGAATTAAAATTATTTCCTAATCCAAAAAAACAGAAATATGATAATACAAATAAGTATTTAAAAAATAATTTGTTCACATATTTGATGTATTAAAAACAAACAAAATGTGAAACATCACCAAGTAGTAACTGTTTGTTTTTGGTTTACAAACCTGGTATTATGTTTTCTATGTTTGCAAACGGTGTACGGTTGGGTGTTGTATACTAATCTTGTAGTACATTTCCATTCTTCTTCAAAGTAGAAGGTGTAATAATGGAAGATATTACATTAACGGACGAATTTAAATGATTACCTAGTAACATATAAACAATAATTGTATAATAAGTAATATAACCGAACTGGAGTTCACCAAATAAATTAATAATGTGAAATTTGTAACATTATCTAACATAAAAGTATACATACTTGTCCGTATAACAGTTGAAGATTGGGTAGGAAAGGTTGTGATTGAAAAATTGGGAGTTAAATTCTCTTTGTTATTTAAATTAAATCGTGTTGATGATGAAGACGTTGAACCACCACTTTTAGAAATGAATTTTCTAGTAATCCTTGATCTCTTACTATCAAGGTATAGTTTTCTTAACTTGCGCCTGTGTTTAACCTGAACAGCTGTAATATTAAAATAGAATAAGGAATAAAATTTGACATATGTAATAGTAAACATTAAAAATCATACAATAGTTATAAAATTACTTTCTTTATTGACCAAAATGTGAAATCTACAACTTAATTATGACTAAATATATTAAAAACATATATGCATAGAAAAATGATAGAAAATTTACCTCTAACAAAATAATCCGGAAGTGCTGTTGATTTTGATTTCTTATTATCAAGATATAGTTTTCTTAACCAACGTCTATACTTAGCTTCGTCAACTACATTGAAAAAAATGTAAAGAAGTAGAAAGAAATATACAATTTAAAACAATATATTATCACCGTTGATAATGCAGGACGATGTAGTTGTTAAACATAAAACGTTTTCGAAAAAAAAATTGAATAATATTTACAATGTTTGAGATAAAAGAAAAAAAAAACACTTACAATTATTAGCGAAGCCAGGGTGTGGACGTTCAGAAGAATATGAAGTAACTTGTTGAAACCTATTATGCATTTTTAACCACCACAAAGAACTACAACAAAAAACAAATAGCTTTACAATGAAAAACAAAGGCATGAATAAATAAAATTATAACGAATTACATAAAAACTTACTGGAAATGTAAAGAGTGATGAAAAAAATTTCTTCCACCGTAGAAGGATGTTAAGAATGCAAATTCACATAACAATGAAGATGTTTGAAAGTCTGTGAAGTATTTGTATTTATAGACCTAAGGTATACGTTATTTATGGAATTAATAATATAGATTACTAAAATGAATTGCAACCTAATTAATTACCTTAAATATGAAAACAATCTTATATTTATTAGTTTCAAAAATAAAAGATAGTGTTTGATGACTAAAATAGAATTGCTAAAATTACGATATTTCTAAAAATAAGTTTAGAAATGTAACTGAATAGTAAAAAATGACATAATTACCTTATTTCTTAAAATAACTTTAGAATTGTAACTGAATAGTAAATAATATTTACCCACAAAGGGTTAATGTTCAGTTCATGAAAAGTAATTGTTAGTGTATTTATGTCTATCGCCTTCGTCAATCCGAGCCGTAGCGAGAAACTGATCTAACTAGCCTTATATTGTAATAATAGATAGAAAAGGGCAAGGTGACATTATTGTAAATAAGGGGAAATCCCTTATAACCTTGTGGCTATAAATAGGAGCTTTAGGGTTTCATTTGAGGACTTTTGGCCATTTGAGATCTTGGAGCTTGGTGCTTAGAGAGAGAAAGTCTTGAAAGAGAAAGTGCTCGAAGGTGATTCACAGTGCTTTGTAATCGTCATATTGATCAATAAGAATCACGATTATTGTACGATCTTGTGTTCGGTCACGTTCGTGTACGGATTCCTCACGTCACACGTTCGGTTCGCAATCGTTACGGAGTCGAAAACCGGTCCTAACAAGTGGTATCAGAGCATCCAGGAGACTGGATCGAGATCTACGACAGCGAATTCACCGGAATTCAAGCTTTTCTTGCGTTTACAGTCAAATTTCACCGGAAATTTGACGAATTCTCTCACTCTCTACTCATTTCTCTCAAAGTTTTTCATTTCTATACCTTAAAAGCCAGAAAAACGTAAAATTGAACGCGAAATTACGGTTAAAATTTGACGAATTTGTTATCAATCTGTTCGCAATCAATCATAGTACAAACCTTCAAGATTTCATAAGAAAATTCCTACAAAAACTAGATCAAAATCATCAAAAACTATGTTGAACTGTTTATGTTTGCTGACGTCATTCACTCGTTCGAACAGTTGCTCGAACGATTTGGCCTAGACTGTTCATAGATACTTGTTGCTGACATCATCAGTGTTACCCGATCGAACAACCACTCGATCGGACAGCGTTGATTGTTCTGGTTTTCATCTGCTTACGTCATCTTGTTACCCGATCGGATCACCACCCGATCGGACAACAGGTTGAAAAGTCAAAGTTTTTCAAAAGATTTTGTGTCACTCGTTCGGACAGCCACTCGATCGGACTACCACCCGATCGAGCTGCAACCCGATTTTTGTACATTTTTACTACTTGACTGTACCACTCGATCGGATCACCATCTGATTCAAGTGCATCAGTGTGAAACTTTTGAAAATCCCAAAAATTTGTCTAAGTGTTTGAAAATTGTTTCAGGTACTCTAAAATGGGGGACATTTTTCTAAACCCATTTAGCGATATATTTGCTTACACAAGCAACACGGGAGAGAACACGTCATGCAACACAAATGACACTGCTCCAAACCCGAATCCTAAGAAAGCCATTGCTGACTCACTAAGCGTGGATAACGCTTATGGCACCGACAACAAACCGCCCAAGCTCATTGCCATAGAAGATTACAACATATGGGCGAGCAGGTTCGAGGACTGGCTGAAGGCATTTGCCTACCAAAGTTGGAAGTGTTTAAGGAATGGCTTCGACATTGGGAGAAGTGATTATGAAAATCTGACCGATACTGAACAAGAAAGTTTTATTGCTGAAAAGAAATGTATCGCATTGCTACATCGATCAGTGAGGGAAGATATCATATCTTTAATCGATTAAAAAGACTCCAGAGATTTATGGGGAAAATTAAAGATGAAGTGTGTAGGAGGAGCAGAAATCGTTAAGAACAAGAAGAAATTATTGAAGAAAGAATTTGATCTGTTCGGTTGTATGAAAAATGAGTCGGTTTCGAAGATGATAGAGAGGTTTTGTCACTTAAAGATCGAGCTTGTGAGATATGGGATTATGTTTACCGAGGAAGAATTGGTTGATAAGTTGTTGGATTCACTGCCTGACGAAAAAGATTGGCAGTATTTTGCGCTAATGTTGAAGAACACAGTTAAGATGGCTGATCTAACAGTTGATTTGCTAATTGAGAGGTTGGAAAGCCACGAACTTGAGATTAGAAAGACAAACAAAGTCAACAGCACCCCTTATCAAGAAAACATTGATCTATATTATCGGGGAAGCATGATACCAAAAACAGTGTCACCAAGGACTGCGTTCTCAGCAGAAAACTCAAGCATGCCAAATCAAGAGAATCAAAACAACAGTTTTGTTCCAAGCAGTGGATATCATGGATCGTCTTCATCTGCTCCAAGCCAACAGCAACAATCTGTTCCGAAAAACGTGTTTCAATGCAATATTGCAGTAAATCTGAACAATACCCAGAATTTCAATGAAGAAACTGCAAAACTTCAGATGGTGTTTCTGGCTTCTATATTGGAATCCTATGAAAGCCTAGTTGCTGGGAAGATCGGAAACACGAACCTTACCAAAGAAGACTATGATCAAATCGACCCCGAAGAAATAGAGTTGATTGACATAAGATGGTGTATGGCGAGTGTTGTTCGAAGGGCACAGAGGTTCATGGAGATAACCGGAAGACACTCCATCGGTGGACCTTCAACAAAATTGGGGTTTGATAAATCGAAAGTTCCATGTTTTAAATGTAAGCAGAAGGGGCATTTTAAAAGAGAATGCAGGAATGCAGCTGCTGATGAAACGGCCAATCCATTTCATGACGACTATTATAAAAGGGCCATTTATCATCGGAACAAAGAAGAACTGCCCCGAATGAAGGAAATTTAAGCAAATCCTAAAGAAAAGTCGAGAGCCTTAGCTGTTATTCATGATGATGAGGGATTCGACTGGTGTGATTTGTTACCAGAAGAAGATGATGTGGGATATGCCTTCATGGCAAAAATCGTTCCATTCAAAGACACACGAACTGAAGAAGAGAAAAAGAACGCCTAAGACGTCCCCTGCAGTTTCTATTCCAAAGGAACCTGTTCCGAAGATAGTTGTTAAGGGTATAGTGAAAGGGGGAGTCATAAGACAGTTAGAACTTTAAACTGTTATATGTTTCTAATAAATGTGTCAATGATTGTTTTGCAGGGCCTTCGAAGGATCCACAACAAAGATTGGTGGATGAACCAATGTTAGATCCATCAAGCATACCACAAGAAGGAATTGATCTAGCAAAGGTAACATTTGAACAATTTGTACAACCCAATGAAGCTGCAGGTGCTACTCAGAAAGATCAAAGTTCAAGTGTTTAAGCTGAAGTTGTCAAAGCTACAGAGCCTGAAGGAGTAGTTCAAGATGATTCAAGTGAAGCAGATTCTGAGGCTACTGAGTCAGAATCAGAACTGGATCCTACAACACTTGGAAGAGGCAAGGCTCAGTTGAAGAAAAAGCCAACAAAGAAGCAAAAAGGATCTGATGAAGAAGATTCTACCTATGTGCCACCTGAAAAGACAAAGAAGCTAAGAGCAAAGCGAAAGTCAGTTCAAACAGGAGTGATTCCTAGGAGAGTACGCTTAAAGAAAACTGGTGCTGAATTGCCTAAAGATAAAGATGGAAAGAAAGAAAAGCATGTTGAAACGTCAAAGGTTACTGAAGCAGAAAAGATTCAAAGTGTTGAAGTACCCGAGGTTGAGGTTCAAAAGAAGACATGTGGTGATGATTATGTCGAAATCAAGGGGTATAAAGCTGCTACACCTCCATCACCACCACCACAAGATCAACCTGAATCCTCACAACCAAAGGATACTTTTGATAATCTATTTGGAGAGCTTCCACATGCAACTGGGGTATATAGAGATGATATTCCAAAAGAAGATTATGATATGTTCAACAATGAAGCTGTAAAAGAATTATCAAAGAAAGTTGTTGAACTTGAAAAAGAAAAAGACAAAGCTGTAGCTGAAAGAGATGAGTTAAAGCAACAGGTTGAGGAGTTAATGCAAGTCAACGAAGAGATCAAGTCTGTCATGATAAAGCAACAAGAAAAGTTGAAGAAAATGAAGGATGATGTTCATGATAACACACAACTGTTCGAACTTCTTTCAGCAGAGAATGCTACAATGAGTTTGAAAATGAAGAATCTGCAAGATGTGAATCAAACACTAAATCAGCTTTTAAGTGAAATCAGTGAAGCTTCATCAAATGAAATGAAAACGATGAAGTTGGAGATGGAAGCGATGAAAGCTGACAAAGTGATGAAAGATGATCAGCTCTACATGCTATACTCTGTTATAGAAAGCCATCTAAACATTGATGTTCATGCTGCCTTCAATGAGATTGAAGTAAAAAGAGCTGAAGATCGCAAAGTTGAACGAGAAAGGCGACTGGCTGAAGAAGCCACACAAAAGAACAAAAATGTTATAGAGGAAACTCAAGAAGCTGGTGGTTCTTCAAGCCAAATTGATGTGGAAATGACTGAAGCTGAAGCAGATCCTCAAGGATTCTTGCTAGTTGGTGAGTCTTCTGAATCTTTTGATCTTAATGATATCCTTCGCCGAGTGCATGTTTTGCAAAAGAAAAAGAAGGTGAGAGAAGTGTTGATGTTGAAATGGAAAAACGAGTAAGAAGTAGAGGAAGAGACACATAATTTTATTCTTATTAGTAAAGCAGTTACAGTTCCTTACAATATTAAGGAGATTGTTCGTCAAATCAAAGTTAAAGAAAGGCGAAGAAAAGCTAAGATAGCTCGAGGAGAGATTGTTGATGATGATTCTGACAAAGAATTGTTTGGAGATGAAGAAGAAGATGAAAATGAAAATGACGATGATGACAAGTCTGATAAGAAAGATGATAAAGACGACAAGAAGAATAATGATGATGATGATGATGAAGGTTCATCTGGGTTACTGATTATGAATCCTAATGTTCAACAAAGGATGGAAGAACTCCTGAACGATGAAATCAATGAACAAGAAGATGATCTACATCAAGAAGCTTCTACATATGGGAAACAGCACGTCGACCAGGTATTCCTCACAAATCCAACTGTTATTTACTTACATGCTCAACATGAGGGGGAGCTTGAGTTCCGAGGTCTAGGGCAGAGATGTTAGAAGAACTGGGCTTGAATGATGGGAAATTTAAATTTGACATTGAAGATGAGATACCTCCGTCACCTGAAAGGGAGTTTGAGTTTAGGTATGCTCAGGAAACTGATATCTACAATGATGTGATTGTTGAAGATGCTTCAGATTCCTCTGATGAAGAAACTGATTTTCATTATTCTGGAATTGATGAGACATTTACTTCTTTGGTGGAAATGTTTAAAGATCAAAACGAAGATGAAGTCTGGAGAAAGATTGTAGAGAAGATAACTACTGAAGGTGTTCCAAAAACCATCCCAAGAGAAAATCTGGTTGAGGAGAGGAAGAAGTGGTTCAAAGTGATGTCGAAGGAGAGGAAGTCTCTTAGGCACTTCAGTATTTCACTCATAATAAAGATATTTCATGGGGTTATATCTTATCCTGGGGTTATCTAGAAGATCTGCAGGTCAACGCCATTAGACGGGAACAGGGTGTACAATATTTTGAGTTTCTATCAGACATTAAGACCCTCCCGTGGTGGGATGTAGATGAGTTGGTTAAGATAAAGAACATCAAACAGTTCTATCATGGTTTGGAAGTGAAACAACATGATCAACGCTTGTGGAACTATGTGAAGTTGCAGGCTAAGGCTGGATATCCCGACTGGAAGCCACAACGACCAAAGCAAATTGTCACAATGTTGGAGAATGGAGAAAAAGATATAACTTTGGATATCAAGCCTCCAAGATGTTTGAAGAACATGCCTCTTAGAGCAATGGAGCAAGATTTTTATGATTTATTCGAAGGCTAGCTATACAATGAAACAACAGCTGAGGCAGTAATATCATTGTTTGACAAGACCACTGGAAAGTCACGAAGAATCTGCATACTAGACCTGATGTGGCTAGTAAATTGCTCAAAGAAAGACATTGACTGCTTGTTCTACAACAAGATAGTATATGAGAAAAGAGACAAAGAACAAGCAATGCAATATCAGAAGATCGTGGATATATGCTTTGCTCAAGAGATCAACTCTGGAAGGTACTGGAATACCAAATGGAGAGATCTAGAGATTGATGAGTTCCTGAAAAAGTACAAATGAGAACAAAGATCAAAGGCTATATCTGAGAAAGTAGCAAAGCTTGGGAAGTTGAAGTTCATGAGGCCGCCGCCAACGGATCAAATGCCGATCGAAAAAGAAGAAAACAAGATTCCCAAGTGGGACAGAAAGCGTGATGGTGATCCGGTATACAGGAAATGGTGGATTGAAGAGGGAAGCCATCTGAGACGTAGAATGTTAGAAGAAAAAGCTGAGAAGAGAAGACAGAGAGCAAAAGAACGAAGGCGTAATAGGAAGGAATGAAGACTATGCTGGAAGGAACTACAGCTACTTCCGAGGGGGAGTCTGTTAGTTCAAGCGTCTGTAGCTTCCGTCAGCATTGAGTCGTATTTTGTCTGTTTATGTCTTTTGTGAACAATTATGTATTTGTATGTATATGCGTAGAATGATAACTCAGGGAATGGGATTGAATAGTAAAAGCGAAGTCCTTAGGATGATTTATGTCACCCGATCGGATGGGCCATCCGATCGGACAACACTGTCATCCGATCGGACAGCGCTTACCTAGATCCCTGAGTTGCCTATAAATACCCGGTGAGGGTATGTGATTTAGTACTTTTGGCACTTAGAAGACTTTTGCTCATTCTGTTGGTGAACTCTGTCCAGTCTGACTTCTACCGGCACTTGTGTACTTTCAAAGCATTCTAATAGAAAGATCAGACGGTGTTAAACGTTGAATACTTTGTCGTACTTCTGTGACTTGATCCAATGGATTCCGCACATTGATCAAGGTCGATTCATCTACGTTTGTGACAATCAGATCCTGTACAAAAGGACCTAACAAGAAGAAGAAAGACATAGAGAGTGGGCAAGGCAAGAAGAAGAAGAAAAGAAAAAGTCGAAGAAAGTCGATGATGGGATAATCGACACGACGAAAGAGATCACTGCAGAGAATCTAAAGAAAATGGCAGATAAAGTACTTACAGCAAAGGAATTAGAGGTAGATTCTAAGTCCGGAACTGAGTCAAAGAGCAAGGTCAGTTCTAATGACTCAACAAATGGGCCAGGTAAGACTGATAAGGCCAAAATTGAGAGTGACTGCAAAAATTGCATGAAAACTGCAAGGTTTGCAGCACACATGCATATCTCAGTGCTAAAAAGACAGAAGAACTGACTGAAAGAGTCAAACAAGTTGAAAATCAAATCTTAAGTCGTGATAAACGGGTAAAAGCTTCAAATGATTGAATAAAAGAATTAACTGAGAGGATTGAAAAAGATAAAATTGATGTAGAAAGAGTTAAGAAAGAAAATGAAAAGTTAATTCATGAAAACCGACAACTTTCTGAAAATCATGAGAAGCTAAAAAGAACGATAAAAGATTCTGATGAGAGAAACAGTAAAACAACCAAAGAAAACCTTCAACTGTCAGGGGTCCTTCAGTCAAAAGAAAAGCAAATCAACCAACAGTTGGATGAGATTGCAAATCTGAAGCTTCAGTTTCAGGAAGCTAAGATTGAAAATGAACGAATCAATCTGAAACTCAACAGCTACAACTCCGCAAGCTTTGTTCTCCAACACATAGTTCCCAAACCCATTGGGAAGAACAAAGCTGGTGAAGATGTATATTCGGACGGAACTGGGGTTGGGTATCATCAAGTTCCACCTCCCGTGATGAATAATTTTTCAAAGAAAAAGTCTGGGTTAGTTAACGATGATGAAACAAATGAGGTTAAACTTCCAGAAACGATTGATATCACATTCTCTTCATCGTCTGATGAAGACAGTGTTCAGTCTGAAGTTGTTAAAAATGTGGTTGAAAATGTTTTGAAGTCTGACAGTGACTCAACTGAGGATGAAGAATGTTTCTTAAACAATTACATTCCGAAATCAAAATCCAAAACAAAAAATTAAGAACCTACTCTTGTGATGTACAAGATGTCGGGTTCAGATAAGTTGTATTCGGATCTTGAATTTCCACTGGAGAATGTGAATATTGATAAATTGAAAAATGTGTTTAAACTTGTTGAAATTGATGTTTGTGAAATCGAAGGTTTGAAACGTTCAAAAAGGCAATTGAATTTTGAAAAAGATAAATCTTACTACAAAAAACCTGTTGTACCGCCATGTTTTTCTAACAACAACCAAAACAGATGGTCGGGTGGTTATCATGGTGGTAAGAAAGATCAAAGAAGGAACTTTCAAAACAAGAAGTTTGTTAAGAAAAAGGTGTTTGTAAAAAGCTCGAGTTCGCATTCCGAGCAAGAATCTGAGATTTTTTCAAAATCAAATGAAGAATTCTTTGAGAAGAAGGCCTCACAGCCTCAGACCGAAGGCACAAGTTGGGAAGTTGACACCCGAACATGCTTTAAGTGCAACAAAGTTGGACACATCGCACGAAAGTGCACCAACTTAAAGCCTAAGTCTGTGGTTGTTGAAGGTCCGAAGAAGAGAGACGATGTAAATGTCACACCCCGACCACGTAAAACATCAAATCGTGGCGGAAACTTCGGGGAGTGTTGTAACAGAATTATTGTTCCACAACCATGGTAATTAAAAGTTATGATTTATTCATCAAACCAAGAGTTACATTGTCTTAAAATAACTAAAACGAAGAGTTCATCACATAATTAAACTAGTTCCATCTTTATTTTAAGTCTCTAAGGCACAGGTCCGCCCTAGTGTGTCACGAACATCCTAAGCAACAGCTCCTGAAAACACATGTGAAAATAGGTACGTCAGCATAAAAATGCCTGTGAGATACATAGGTTTTATGAAGATAGGATTCATGACTTGAGTTTAAAGAATTGTTTAATAAAAGTTAGTCATGAACCTTGTAAATTGTTTTGCTTTATAAGTTATTTGAAAAGCAATAAAATAAGATGATATGTATAAATAAAAGAATAATATAAGGTTAAATGAATAACCAAGTAAAATGAGTTGTATAAAATAAACTGTTTTGTAAACCAAAGTCTTGTGAAAAATATGTTGTTTGTGTAAAATGTATAAGTCCAAATTGAATGATTTAAATAACGCTAAGACATGTAGTACAATACAAGCACTTATATATAGGAAGTTCCAGCGGCGTATCCATCATGCTTGTATCATACTACACACATCTCGTTACTTAAGTTACTTAAACAAACCACCAATGTATAAAGTCCATGTTTAAACCAATTGTCAGAAAGTCCTTGTATAAACCATGTCAAATATTAAAAGTCTAAATGTAGTCAAGTAATGTGTAACAAATGTTATTTATGGCAAGTAAAGTGGAGTCACATAAACCAAATGTAAAAATGTACAAAACAAAGTATTTTGAATATATCAAAAAAATTATGTTTTGCAAAGTAAATGCATGTTTTACTGATACAAACACTTATGTGGTAAGTTAACGCATACATTCAAGCCTTGAGACAGACGGATAACCCTAAGTCAAGGTTATCAAAAGAAATGTTTTCGGATTCAGTCATTCCTTTCATCCAAACAGACGGATAACCCTAAGTCCTATGGTACCATTATTTACTACCGAGTGGCGTAGCTAATGTTAATGAATGTAGTTTAGTCCCGTTGTACAAACCAAATGTTATACCAAAAACAAACATGTAATGAAAGTAATGTACTAAGTATGCTAAGTTAACATACAAAGCAGAAAAGTCATGTAAATCAATGCGCTAGCATGTCAAGTAAACATACATAGCAAAAGAAGATGAAATTATGCATTAATAGTGTACTAATGAACATAGCAAGTATATATTATGAAAACATGGAAAATCATGAAAATAACAAGTAGGCACATGTGTTTCACCCCAAAAAGTGTTGAAAAACAGTAAAAGAGGGGACTATGTACTCACCTTTGGGTGCGTTTTTATATGTTAACAAAATCCCACAATTTGTTTATTTGTCCTAAATTAAATAAGAATGATTAAATAATCAAAACTCACAAAAATACATGAGTTTCTCCGATACTTGGAATTTTCACATAACTTTGAGATTTCTCGAAAAGTTATTATTTTTGATTATTTTGGTGTATTTGTATATATGTACTCGAGCGTAACACACCTAATCTTGTCAACACTAACACATGACCATACACATATTGTAAAACACATAGCACATTGTAACACATAAAGTAACCCATGAACAACCCATTCTAGTGTATGTCGAAAAACACTTATTTTAGCGATTCGGTGACATTTTTGGGCGTCGGAAGTCACGTATGACTAACCAAACACCAAGTAAACTTAATATTAGTTAAAATACTTATTTTTATAACAAAAATATCAGTTTGGTTACTGATCTAAAACAGTTTTATAAAAGTCCTCCGAAAAGGCGATTTTCGACCGTTTTACCGCATAGTTTTGCATCAAACATTACCCGAACCATCCCAAGTCAAAACGACTTGAAATTTTGACACAACCCATGTTATTTACTAAATGAAATAATGGTTATACTCATGATAGTGCAGGTCTTAAACAAAGCACATAAATCATGCAAATTTCACATAATTTACCACTTTTTAAGCTATATGTACAACATGCAAAGCTATAAAACCTATGTCAAAGTTTTATGTCCTTATATTACATCAAATAATATTATTTTTAGTGTTTATAACCAGATCTAAAACTGTTTTTGTCATTTAACCATTTTTCATCACTTCTTGAGTTTTAAATCAACATATTTTCACATGTACAAGTGCCTAAAGCATACCATCATTTCATCATCTTTTTATATGGGTTTAGATGCATAAAATATGTGATATATTCAGATGTATTTGCTGATTTAATTTATATTTAACATATCATACATAATTCACTAAATACTTGCATCTTTACCACCATTCTAGAACATGTAACAACATAAACAAGTACTTAAGAAGATTTCAAACTCAAACTCAAAAATAAACTCATATACATACATATATATGTACGGTTATATACATATATATACATCACCATTTTTGTTTGTTTCAAGACCCATTTCATTTTAGATTTCAAGTTTAGTGAAAATCCCAAGATTCAAGAGAAACTTCAAATCATCAAGAACAACCAAGAATCAAAGTATGATTTAAACATAATGTTATACCTTCAAGATTCAAGTAGGTTGTAGGATGAGATTTTGATGATAGGAAGCTTGTAATCACTTGACAACACCTTGGAATCACCTTAGATCTTCACACCACTTGAAACATGCTTGGAATAGGACTTGAATGTGAAGAACAAAGCTTGCAAAAATATGAAGATGGAGAGAGAGAGGGGGTACGGTTTAGAGGGAGGAGAGAGAGGAGTGATGGAGTGTTGATTTGGTCTTGGAAAGATATGAATTGATATTGAAAGATTTAAAAGGATTATGGAAGATATAAAGGGCCAACATGCATTTACAAGTGTCATGGGGTAGGAGAAGTGGCAAGGAAGGAAAAACACTTGTACTACATACATATATACACGAAATGTGTGTATATATATGCATATTTTTATATAAACATGCTATATGTAGGCTAGAACGGGTGTTTAACTGGATACCGAGTATTTTATCTAGCGTTTAAACCCCGGTTTATGGCATTCTAAATTATTTTTATTATTCTATAAAAATAAACTCGCCAAAATATTTCTGAAATAAATTTCAGTTGCCAAGACTGGCTGCGTTGTCTGCGTTTTGCAGTAGAAGCACTGTGTCGCGCAGAAACACACGGTACGCGTTTAAACTTGAAAAATAACGTTTTTAAGCGTTTTAATTTATTTTTTCATCACAAACCTGATTAAAATAAAATTTTAATCATAACAGAATATTTTTGGGATTTAAATATTATCCGGGCGGTCACCAACGTTAGTTTCGCAGTTTTGTCGTAAATAGTTCTTTAGTTCAAATAAACATGTTTTTGCCATACCGAATCCTTCGAAACTTATTTCTAAGTTATGTAAAGGATATTTAGGGTATGTTTGGCTTACGTCACAGTTCCGGAGTGTACGTCACGTTAAACTGATTGCGTTTATGCACCAGTTTGCGTATGACCTTCTAGAAAGTGATTTAAAGCTTGAAGTCGGAATCGAATCAAATTGTAAAATCATCAAACATAAATACACACATAATAACACCAAAGCACATTGTTTTATTGATAATCCACATTGTTTTACATTATACGATGATTACAGAACATAGTTGTCACAGTCTCCCCTACTTTAGGAAATTTCGTCCCGAAATTTTATTTAGAGGAAGCTTGTGAAAACAAATGCGGATATTTCGCCTTCATCTGGTCCTTACGTTCCCAAGTAAACTCGGGGCCGCGTTTGGATTCCCAGCGAACCTTGACCAAATGAATCCGTTTGTTCTTCAACTGTCTGAATGTACGGTCCACTATCTCCACAGGTTTCTCGATAAAGTGCAGTGTTTTATCAACACGAATTTTGTCAAGCGGTATGTGGAGGTTCTCGTCAGCTAAGCACTTTTTGAGATTGGATACGTGGAAGGTTGGATGAACATTCCCAAGTTCAGGAGGTAACTCGAGTCTGTAGGCTACCTTACCGATTCTTTCGACGATCTTGAATGGTCCAACGTATCTAGGTGCAAGTTTTCCTTTCTTTCCAAATCTGATCACACCTTTCCAAGGTGAGACCTTAAGTAATACACGATCACCGACTTGAAATTCCATGGGCTTGCGTCCTTGGTCCGCGTAACTCTTTTGACGGCTTCGAGCTGTCTGAAGGTTATCACGAACTTTCTTAACCTTATCAGTTGTCTCTAGAATGAGGTCAGGTCCAATAAGTTGAGCCTCACCTATCTCATTCCAGCAGACTGGTGAACGACATTTTCGACCATAGAGAGCCTCGAAAGGAACCATGTTGATGTTGGAGTGATAACTATTGTTGTAGGAGAATTCAATCAATGGAAGATGTGAATCCCAACTACCACCAAAATCAATCACACAAGCTCTAAGCATATCCTCCAAAGTCTGGATTGTTCTTTCAGTTTGGCCATCTGTTTGCGGATGATAAGCTGTGCTCAGATTAAGTTGGGTCCCCATAGCAGATTGCATGGTTCTCCAAAAATGAGAAGTGAAGTGAGCATCTCTGTCAGAAATGAAGTTCAAAGGAACACCATGTCGAGATACAATTTCATCCACATAGATTTTAGCAAGTTTGTCAGCAGAAAAATCCTCACGGATTGGCAAGAAATGCGCTGACTTAGTAAGACGATCAACAACTACCCAGATGGCATCATGACCTTTCTTAGTGCGCGAAAGTTTGGTAATGATATCCATAGCGATGTTTTCCCATTTCCAAACTGGGATCTCTGGTTGCTCCAAAAGACCAGAAGGATGTTGGTGTTCAGCGTTGACCTTAAGACAAGTAAGGCATTTTGAAACATACAAGGCAATGTCTTTCTTCATACCGGGCCACCAATACCGAGTACGAAGATCCTTATACATCTTATCTGAGCCAGGATGAACAGAATAACGAGACTTATGAGCTTCATCCATAAGCAAAGTGCGGAGATCATCTAGGCTTGGGACCCACAAACGGTCCATGAAATAATACGATCCATCGTCCTTCAGTTCAAGATCAGGCTTAATGTGATAGGGTAATTCCTTACCCATCAGGTCTTGTGAAACACAAGCATGTTGAGCCTGAGAAATGCGGGCTTGAATATCAGTTTGAACACGAACACAATGAAGCTTAGTACGTTCCTTACGACTCAAAGCATCGGCTACGACATTCACCTTACCAGGATGGTAGCGAATTTCGCAGTCATAGTCGTTTAGAAGCTCAACCCAACGTCTTTGCCTCATGTTGAGTTCTTTCTGATTGAAGATATGCTGAAGACTTTTGTGGTCTGTGAAAACCACACACTTTGTACCATACAAATAGTGTCTCCAGATCTTAAGAGCGAACACAACTGCACCCAACTCAAGATCATGAGTGGTGTAGTTCTTCTCATGCACCTTCAATTGTCTTGATGCGTAGGCTATAACTTTGTTCCTTTGCATCAGAATACAGCCAAGACTCAATTTAGATGCATCGCAATAAACGACGAAATCATCATTGCCCTCAGGCAAAGTCAGAATAGGCGCGTCACAAAGCTTCTGCTTTAAGGTCTGAAACGCTTCCTCTTGCTTAAATCCCCATTCAAAGTATTTGTTCTTCTGAGTTAGAGCAGTTAAAGGAACTGCAATCTTTGAGAAATTCTCTATGAAGCGGCGGTAATAACCCGCGAGACCAAGAAAAGAACGAACCTCAGTAGGAGTAGTAGGTGTATCCCAATCCTTAATCGCACTGATCTTGGAGGGATCTACATGAATACCTTGTTCGTTGACAATATGCCCTAAAAATTGAACTTCCTTAAGCCAAAATTCACACTTGGAGAACTTGGCGAAAAGTTGCTCTTTCTTTAGGAGTTCCAGAGTAAGACGAAGATGTTGCTCATGATCAGCTTGTGTCTTAGAGTATATCAGGCTGCCATCAATAAAAACGATGATGAACTTATCTAAATAAGGCTTACAAACCCTATTCATCAAGTCCATGAAAACAACAGGAGCATTAGTCAAACCGAAAGGCATGACTGTGAACTCATAATGCCCATGACGAGTGCAGAACGCTGTCTTGGGAATATCTTCTTCATGCACACGAAGCTGATGATACCCAGAACGCAGATCAAACTTTGAAAAATAAGAAGCACCCTGTAACTGGTCAAAGAGATCATCGATGCGAGGTAGGGGATATCGATTCTTGATGGTAAGCTTGTTCAGCTCACGATAATCGATGCACATCCTGAAGGATCCATCCTTCTTCTTGACAAAAAGAATGGGAGCACCCCAAGGTGAAAAACTAGGACGAATAAAACCTTTGTCAGATAGCTCCTGAAGCTGCTTAGACAACTCTTGCATCTCAGACGGTGCAAGATGATATGGAGCTCTGGCAATGGGATTTGCACCAGGTACGAGATCAATACGGAACTCGACTTGGCGTGCTGGGGGTAGACCAGGTAACTCTTCAGGAAACAACTCCGGAAAATCCCGAACAACAGGAATATCTTGAATAGACTTACCTTTGCCTTTATCTGCTGTAACATGTGCCAAGAAGGCCACTTAATTCTTTCGCAGATACCTCCGTGCTTGAGTACAAGACATGAGCTTGAGACTACTAGTAGGTTTCTCACCACGAACCCGTAGGATCTCACCTGACGAAAGCGGCACCCGAATAATCTTCTCAAAACAAACTACCTCCGCGTGATGCTTGGCTAACCAATCCATACCCACAATAATGTCGAAGCTTCCAAGTTGCATGGGTGTGAGGTTAATAGGAAAAAGATGGTTGTTAAGGTTCAATTGGCAATTGCGAAGAACAGAATCAAGAACAACGGGATTACCACTCGCAACTTCTACAGTCAAAGGCTTACCTAGTTTCGTTCTAGACACGTGAAGTAATGGCTCAAAAGATAGCGACACAAAACTCTTATCGGCACCAGAATAAAAAAGAACAGATGCGGGTTGATTATTAACAAAGAACGTACTGTTAACCACTTCATCGTCTACTTGCGCCTCTTGTGCCTTCATGTTGAAGACTCGACCTCGAGCCTGAGCCTGAGCTGGATTCGCATTCACCAATCTTGGACACTGATTACGATAGTGGGTCAGATCCCCACAGTTATAACAAGAACCTGGTGGGTAGTGAGGTCGTGCAGCTTGACCTTGTTGTTGAGCAAGAGGCTGAGCAACTTGTTGAGCCGGGTTCTGAGCTGCCCGATTCTGATTAGCAGGAATGCGGCATGTAGCAGCAAGATGACCAGGTTTTCCACAGTTGGTACATTGACGACACTGGAGGTGTGGCTGATGATGACCGTTACACCTGTTGCACAAAGGTGCATTGCCTAGATAAGGTTTCTTGGCAAGTGGTTGCGCAGGCTGATTTGGTGCAGCTTGAGCTTGTGCAGTAACGGCGTAGTTTTGGGAAGCCTTTCGCTTCCTAGAACCCTTCGAGGAACCAGAATCCTTACCCTTCTTGTTTTTACCTTTCTTGCTATCCTCTTTGTCAGATGCCTGCTTCTTACCTTTCTCGCCCTTTCTGTGCAACTTACCCTTCCGAATCTGCGACCCAGTCAATGTCGCTGCTAACTCGATCGCCTGACGGACTGTGGTAGGGTTACTACCAGTAACGATGTCTTGCACTGAGTCAGGTAGACCATCGATGTACCTTTCAATAGCCTTATCGAGTGGGGTAACCATTGTTGGGCATAACAAACTCAGCTCCTCATATCTATCAGTATACGCCCGGTGCTCGCCACTATCCTGTTTCAAGTCATCAAACTCCCTTTCCAAAGTTCGCAGTTCATGACGAGGGCAAGACTCCCTTATCATAAGAGTTCTAAGTTCTGCCCAGGTTTGTGCTAGAGCAACTTCTGCACCACGGTCTCTCATAACTCCGTTCCACCATGTGAGAGCCCTCTTCTGAAACACACTGGAAGCAAACTCGACTTTGCGATTATCAGGACACTGAACGTGACGGAAAGTATCCTCAATGCTCTCGAACCATTGAAGAAGCCCAGTTGCTCCCTCAGAACCACTAAACTAGAGCGGTTTAGCCGAGTTAAAACTCTTGAAATTGCAAGGAGCATTGTTGTTGTTGTTGGCTTGATTCCATTGAGCAATAAGATTTGGGAACGCAGCAGCCATTTGCTGCACGATGATTTCTGCCAGTTCGGCATTTGGTAGCGGATTTTCGCGTCGAGGAGGCATTCTAAAAGAGGAAACATGAAAGGAACGAGTGAGATGATTAGATGAAAAGAATGAGCTGAAACAAAAATCGATAAAAGCAAAGATGATGGTCATTTGTCCGCATCACAAAGCAAGCAAACGACATACAGTGACTAATCAAAGTAAATGGGTTAAAAATAATGCATCACGAAGACATGCTCGCCTATAAGTGAACACTCACCCCAAGAGTTCCCAGGTAAGAGTGACTGGTCCGATTATGTGGATTTGTACGAACACTCTAGCCTTAGACAGAAAACCCAGGGTACAGGCATTCACTCTTCCAGTTTGCACGTGTTCACACTATTTAGAACCCAAAACTTTTGACGAGATTTTGAAAACTTGGAAGGTTTAATAGATTGATGATTCATTTTGCCTTTATGCCTTCCATTATGTTTTGTTTTTGGTAATCACCTAAGGATAGGTGAAGTGCATGTTTTAAAATCTAAACACAAGACAACTTGTGTTGGGGTCCTAGAAAGGTTATAGTCTAGGTCAAAGTATTAATAATAACCTAATTCCCTATAACCATTGGCTCTGATACCAACTCTTCTGTCACACGCCGACCACGTAAAACATCAAATCGTGGCGGAAACGTCGGGGAGTGTTGTAATAGAATTATTGTTCCACAACCATGGTAATTAAAAGTTATGATTTATTCATCAAACCAAGAGTTACATTGTCTTAAAATAACTGAAATGAAGAGTTCATCACATAATTAAACTAGTTCCATCTTTATTTTAAGTCTCTAAGGCACAGGTCCGCCCTAGTGTGTCACGAACATCCTAAGCAACAGCTCCTGAAAACACATGTGAAAATAGGCACGTCAGCATAAAAATGCCTGTGAGATACATAGGTTTTATGAAGATAGGATTCATGACTTGAGTTTAAAGAAATGTTTAATAAAAGTTAGTCATGAACCTTGTAAATTGTTTTGCTTTATAAGTTATTTGAAAAGCAATAAAATCAGATGATATGTATAAATAAAAGAATAATATAAGGTTAAATGAATAACCAAGTAAAATGAGTTGTATAAAATAAACTGTTTTGTAAACCAAAGTCTTGTGAAAAATATGTTGTTTGTGTAAAATGTATAAGTCCAAATTGAATGATTTAAATAACGCTACGACAAGTAGTACAATACAAGCACTTATATATAGGAAGTACCAGCGGCGTATCCATCATGCTTGTATCATACTACACACATCTCGTTACTTAAGTCACATAAACAAACCACCAATGTATAAAGTCCATGTTTAAACCAATTGTCAGAAAGTCCTTGTATAAACCATGTCAAATATTAAAAGTCCAAATGTAGTCAAGTAATGTGTAACAAATGTTATTTATGGTAAGTAAAGTGGAGTCACATAAACCAAATGTAAAAATGTACAAAACAAAGTATTTTGAATATATCAAAAAAAAATATGTTTTGCAAAGTAAATGCATGTTTTACTGATACAAACACTTATGTGGTAAGTTTACGCATACATTCAAGCCTTGAGACAGACGGATAACCCTAAGTCAAGGTTATCAAAAGAAATGTTTTCGGATTCAGTCATTCCTTTCATCCAAACAAACCTAGGATGTCAGGAACGGGATTTGTCAAGTCCTATGGTACCATTACTTACTACCGAGCGGCGTAGCTGATGTTAATGAATGTATTTTAGTCCCGTTGTACAAACCAAATGTTATACCAAAAACAAACATGTAATGAAAGTAATGTACTAAGTATGCTAAGTTAACATACAAAGCAGAAAAGTCATGTAAATCAATGCGCTAGCATGTCAAGTAAACATACATAGCAAAAGAAGATGAAATTATGCATTAATAGTGTACTAATGAACATAGCAAGTATATATTATGAAAACATGGAAAATCATGAAAATAACAAGTAGGCACATGTGTTTCACCCCAAAAGGTGTTGAAAAATAGTGAAAGAGGGGACTATGTACTCACCTTTGGGTTCGTTTTTATATGTTAACAAAATCCCACAATTTGTTTATTTGTCCTAAATTAAATAAGAATGATTAAATAATCAAAACTCACAAAAATACATGAGTTTCTCCGATACTTGGAATTTTCACATAACTTTGAGATTTCTCGAAAAGTTATTATTTTTGATTATTTTGATGTATTTGTATATATGTACTCGAGCGTAACACACCTAATCTTGTCAACACTAACACATGACCATACACATAATGTAAAACACATAGCACATTGTAACACATAAAGTAACCCATGAACAACCCATTCTAGTGTATGTCGAAAAACACTTATTTTAGCGATTCGGTGACATTTTTGGGCGTCGGAAGTCACGTATGACTAACCAAACACCAAGTAAACTTAATATTAGTTAAAATACTTATTTTTATATCAAAAATATCAGTTTGGTTACTGATCTAAAACTGTTTTATAAAAGTCCTCCGAAAAGGCGATTTTTGACCGTTTTACCGCATAGTTTTGCATCAAACATTACCCGAACCATCCCAAGTCAAAACGACTTGAAATTTTGACACAACCCATGTTATTTACTGAATAAAATAATGGTTATACTCATGATAGTGCAGGTCTTAAACAAAGCACATAAATCATGCAAATTTCACATAATTTACCACTTTTTAAGCTATATGTACAACATGCAAAGCTATCAAACCTATGTCAAAGTTTTATGTCCTTATATTACATCAAATAATATTATTTTTAGTGTTTATAACCAGATCTAAAACAGTTTTTGTCATTTAACCATTTTTCATCAATTCTTGAGTTTTAAATCAACATATTTTCACATGTACAAGTGCCTAAAGCATACCATCATTTCATCATCTTTTTATATGGGTTTAGATGCATAAAATATGTGATATATTCAGATGTATTTGCTGATATAATTTATATTTAACATATCATACATAATTCACCAAATACTTGCATCTTTACCACCATTCTAGAACATGTAACAACATAAACAAGTACTTAAGAAGATTTCAAACTCAAACTCAAAAATAAACTCATATACATACATATATATGTACGGTTATATACATATATATACATCACCATTTTTGTTTGTTTCAAGACCCATTTCATTTTAGATTTCAAGTTTAGTGAAAATCCCATGATTCAAGAGAAACTTCAAATCATCAAGAACAACCAAGAATCAAAGTATGATTTAAACATAATGTTATACCTTCAAGATTCAAGTAGGTTGTAGGATGAGATTTTGATGATAGGAAGCTTGTAATCACTTGACAACACCTTGGAATCACCTTAGATCTTCACACCACTTGAAACATGCTTGGAATAGGACTTGAATGTGAAGAACAAAGCTTGCAAAAAGATGAAGATGGAGAGAGAGAGAGAGGGGGTACGGTTTAGAGGGAGGAGAGAGAGGAGTGATGGAGTGTTGATTTGGTCTTGGAAAGATATGAATTGATATTGAAAGATTTAAAAGGATTATGGAAGATATAAAGGGCCAACAAGCATTTACAAGTGTCATGGGGTAGGAGAATTGGCAAGGAAGGAAAAACACTTGTACTACATACATATATACACGAAATGTGTGTATATATATGCATATTTTTATATAAACATGCTATATGTAGGCTAGAACGGGTGTTTAACTGGATACCGAGTATTTTATCTAGCGTTTAAACCCCGGTTTATGGCATTCTAAATTATTTTTATTATTCTATAAAAATAAACTCGCCAAAATATTTCTGAAATAAATTTCAGTTGCCAAGACTGGCTGCGTTGTCTGCGTTTTGCAGTAGAAGCACTATGTCGCGCAGAAACACACGGTACGCGTTTAAACTTGAAAAATAACGTTTTTAAGCGTTTTAATTTATTTTTTCATCACGAACCTGATTAAAATAAAATTTTAATCATAACAGAATATTTTTGGGATTTAAATATTATCCGGGCGGTCACCAACGTTAGTTTCGCAGTTTTGTCGTAAATAGTTCTTTAGTTCAAATAAACATGTTTTTGCCATACCGAATCCTTCGAAACTTATTTCTAAGTTATGTAAAGGATATTTAGGGTATGTTTGGCTTACGTCACAGTTCTGGAGTGTACGTCACGTTAAACTGATTGCGTTTATGCACCAGTTTGCGTATGACCTTCTAGAAAGTGATTTAAAGCTTGAAGTCGGAATCGAATCAAATTGTAAAATCATCAAACATAAATACACACATAATAACACCAAAGCACATTGTTTTATTGATAATCCACATTGTTTTACATTATACGATGATTACAGAACACAGTTGTCACAGTAAAAGGCAAAGCTCCAATGGTTGTTGAGAAGAAAGTTTTGAAAAATGAAAACACCAAAGTCAAAACTGAACCCATAAAGAAGTTGGTAACTAAAACTGAAAAATTTTATAAACGGGTCGTTTCGACTCAACAAACTTGGAAGCCAAAATCTGATGACAAGAAAACAAGTTCTCCAAAACCAAAGGTTTCTGAGTCTGCAAAACAATCATCCTCTACCACACCGGTAAAGATGAATGTTCCTTTGGATTACTATGAGAAACTTGAGAAACAGAAACAAACTTCTACCCCTCCAGGGAAGAAGTATGTTCCAAAGAAAGACCAATCATCTGGTCAACCTCCTAAAACTGATTTCTTTTTATACAAAGAGGTTGAGATTGGTTCTGAAGAAAATCTCAAGATAAATGACAAGAATTTCCCACCTTTGTACACAAAAACCACACACATCAAGCTACATGAGTCGAAAGAGACTTTGGTTGCTTCAAAATCTCACTAAATGTTTGTGAAATGTGCAGGAGCTTCCAAGATCCATCTCACGCTGGATTATGGATAGTGGAGCTTCTCAGCACATGACAGGGATAAAAGCCCTGTTGTACGATGTGAGAGGATTTAACGGAGGTTATGTTGGTTTTGCCGGTAATCAGGGAGGTCGTATCATTGGTGAAGGAACTCTATCAAATGGGATAATCACGTTTGAAAGAGTAAACTACATCGCTGAGCTGGAAAACAATCTTCTGAGCATATCTCAAATTTGTGATCGTATGTATTCAACACACTTCACAGATAAGGAATGTATGATCTTGAAGTCGGGGTTTGTCGTCCCCGAGGAGTGGGTCATCATGAGAGCACCAAGAGTCGATGATCTGTACGTGTTGGACATGAGTATAGCCACTACTACCATGGGTCAGACTCACTGCTTCATGTCAAGAGCCACTGAAAAAGAGTCGCAATTGTGGCATCGGAAGATGGGCCACATTCACCTGCAAAAAATGAACTACCTGGTGCACAATGACTTGGTAAATGGTGTTCATTTGAAAGGTTTCCATCTTGAAGGGGAATGTATTAGTTGTGTTAAAGGTAAGCAATGGAAGAAATCCCACCCTGGAAAGAAGATGAACTCAGTCTCGAGACCGTTGGAGAGACTTCATATGGATCTCTTTGGTCCAGTGAATGTCAAAAGTATAACTGGTGATCTCTATTGCTTAGTTGTAATAGACGACTCTTTGAGATTTTCATGGGTAACGTTTCTGAAGACAAAAGATGAGACTTTTGAGAGTTTGATGACACTTTTCAGAAAGATTGAGAACTTGTACCGAACCCGCATCAAAAGATTAAGAAGTGATAACGGTACTGAATTTAAGAACAATAAAATGGAAGAATATTGTGACGAAAGAGGTATACTGCAAGAATTCAGCGTGCCTTATACTCCGCAGCAAAATGGAGTCGCTGAGAGAAAGAATAGAATGCTGATTGAAACGGCCAGGACAATGCTTGCTGATTCAAAGTTACTTGTCAATTTCTGGGCAGAAGCAGTGTTAGCCGCTTGCTATACGCTCAACCGGGTTCTTACGGTGAAGAAGTTCAACAAGACATGTTTCGAACTCATCAACAACCGTAAACCTAACCTGAATTATCTGGAACCGTTCGGTTCTCCCTGCACCGTTCTAGAACCATATGGTAAATTTGGTCCAAAGAGCATTGAAGGAATTTTCGTGGGTTATGCAAGTCCAATGAGAAGATTCTTTGTTCCAAAATTTAAGCGGATCATCGAAGCACATCATGTTGAATGCCAGGGTTATACAATGCCACCACAGAATCCCGGTGACTCATGGCTCTTCAATTATGACACTCTGTGGGACTCATTCGAGATTGAGGAAGAACCAGAGTTTTTTGATTAGTTAGACATTTTGAGAGAATATGAAGCAGCTCAGGAAAGATTCCCAGCAGAGTCTTCTAGACGTCAATATCAAACTTCCAATGACAATGAAGCTGGTCCAAGCAATGCTGGAGAGAATGATGATGTTCAACAAACTCCGACATCTTCAGAACGTGAACATGCTCCTGACAATCAGACGACAGTCAACGATAATTTAGAATCTGATGATAGGCCAATATTCGATCGTGGTGATTCAGAATCTGAGGGGGAGCATATTCAAACTTCAAATCAAACAATTCCAGTCAGTGAACAAGTTGCGGATCAAAACATTACAAAATTTGGAAGGCAATGTGGATGTTCCAGGCGAGGTGATGCTGAGAACTCTTTCATATCATCCAGAAGAGTTGATTATCGGAGAATTACAATCAGGCGTCTGCACCAGACGACAAATTGACCAGGGCCTTACTTGCTTTTATACAAAAGTTTCTCCTTTACAAACAGAGTTTTCACTTAGTTGTTTCATTTCGCAGATTGAGCCGCGAACATACAAGGTGTTAGTGCATACGTCTGTCGACTTCGTCTTGTATCGAGTCTTATTCTACAATTGTTAGATCAGGGTGCGTTGTACGAGATTATAGGAGGTTTTAGGGTGTATTTGTAGTAATTTCGTTTGAATGTGTCATGAGCAGTTTCAAACAAAATTAGCCTCACTATAAAAAGCCACTCATACGAAATCAGATGTAACCTTCTTGTTTCCGACGCCGAGGTGCTGTCGAAGTGTCTACGTGTTGTAATTTGATTCAAGATCAATAAATGAGACAGTTAATAGTGAATACAAGCTAAATAAAGACAGAATCAATGAATTCCGCCTCCGATTCTGTCTGAGCACTCTTCTGATCAACTCGTTAGATCATTTCACGATCCTACATGTGGTATCAGAGCTCAGGAGGAAGAGTTCTTACCGTTTGGCTTGTTTTCGCTGGAAAATTCTGATTTCTACACCTTCTTTTCAAAATTAATCAAGTTTTCACGGTTAAAAACGGCTGATTTTCACATATCATGTGCGTAATGTTGTTTTAACAAACCCTAGAAAGTTTCAGAACTAAAATCGGCTTAAAACTTGATCAATTGGACAAAATTTGGACCGAAAAGATGACATCATGCTGATTTCGTTTGAGATTGCTTGCTGATTTCGTTTGAGAGTGTACATTGTTCCTGATTTCGTTTGAAAATACATGTTGATTCCTCTTGAAACATGTATTCCGTTTGAGGGATTTCAAACGAAATAAGCTGATTTCGTTTCTGTGTGCTATTTCGTTTGATTAGGTTCAAACGAGATTAGGTGTTTTCAGTTCAAGAGGTATTCCATTTGATAGAGAACTTGTTCAAACGAAATTAGGTAGTTTGTTTGTGAAAGGTATTTCGTTTGAAAGGGGATCTAGTTTGAACTTGGTATTTCGTTTGAACAGTTAGTTTTTGAAGTATGACGAAAATGTTTGATGAACAAGAAAATGATTATCTTGAAAGGTTAAATGATTGGTATCGAGGGTATTTGGATGATAGTTATAGAAATGTGAGAATGGATGGTTGGGTGAAAAAGTTTAAATACTTTGTGTGTTTGAAAAATGAAACATTGGATGATCTGGCAAACCGATACGCAGTCTTACTTGATCATTTAAAAGATCATGAGATATATTTGACAGATGCTGAAAAGATAGAAAAGTTTGCAGATGCATTACCCATTGAATGGATTGAATTTTTGAAAAATTTTAAAAAGGATTCAAGTTTTTCAAAATTACATCTAAAAAGTTTCATCAGCAAACTTAAAACTCATGAGTATAAAATTTATGAGAAAAAGAGTGAATTGATGAATAAAATAAGAGGAAAATTTGATAAAATGAACAAAAGAGTTGATGTATGTCTTAGTGCAAAAAATGTTTTGACATATGATAACAAGAGGGGTTGTTATATTGATGAGAATGCGAATCCTCTTGATTTCGTTAAAATTTTTTGTGCAGGAACATTCAGGATGAAGACAAAAGAAATCTCAAAGAATGAAGAATCAGAAAAGCTTGGATCTTCAAATTCTGAATCTATGTGCTCTAAATGTGTTCGATCTGAAGCTGACAATGTCAAACTCTTGAAGGATGCGGAAAGTTTGACATTGGAAATAAACAATTTGAAGAATGAGAAGAAAGCCGATGATAAACAGATTCTTGAACTGCAGGAAAATTATGAGAAATTGAAATCTGAAAATGTCAATCTGTTAAGTGATTTGGACAGTTTGACATTGGAAGACAAAATTTTGAAAGAAAAAGAAAAAAATTTTGAAGATGAAAAATTAAAAATTGAAAAAGATTTTCAAAGTCAAATGAAGGTTTTAGAAGATGAAAAATCTGTTATTTTTAAAAATAATCTTGAAAAACAGATTGAAATCAATTCTCATCTTCAGAAAATCATTCGGCTTGAAAATGAAGCTGAAATTGCTCAGAATAAAATTGATGAGCTTGAGATTAAATTGAAAGGTTTTGTGAAACCAGATTATATTTGTCCAAAACCTATCAATTCAGTTCCAATAAGTGACAATGTCACAAATTTTGACAAAGTCAAAATTGAAGATTGTGATGAGAAAACTGATGATGAAGTTGAAAAAAGAAAAATATTTTTGAAATTAAATTAAATGTTTCAAGAAACTATTTTACATTCTACTGAGAAAGGTGAATGCTCAACGCAAAAACCTGTAAAGAAGAATGTGGAACAAAAACAAAAAGATAAAAAGCCAAAAAAATTTCAAAAAGAAAATAAAAGCTCATCAGTTCAATCATCCAATCGTGATAAAAAACCACAAAAATTGGAAAATCAAAACTCAAAAACTGTTGGTAATAAGTGGTGCAGGTTTGACCACAGTGCTCAAAGGATAAATCCAGCAAACAAGAGGAGAAATGATTATCACCAAGCCAAACAGTGCTATGATCTGAATGTTTGGACTGAAAGTGGTGATTGGTACGATAACAGAGTGTGTTACAGATGCGGTTATCAAGGACACGTTGCTGTTAACTGCCAAAGTTGGAAGTTTGAGACGAGAAGATGCTTTGAATGCCATATCAAAGGTCACATTGCCAGAGACTGCCCAATGAGATCAAAGAAAAGATCGAGGGTTGATTCTCTAAAATTGGCAAAGAAACCAGTCAATGTCAAGCCCAAAGAACAGAAAGTTGAAGAAAAGAAAGTAAAGCTTTCACAGGGGCAGAAAGACAGACTGAGGAAAAAGAGGAAGAAAGCGAGATAATATCTCGAAAAGATTTTGTCCTCGGATACAGCAGAAAAAGCAAATAACAGTTCTGGTAAATCGTTTTGTTCTTCTAAGACAGATCAGTCAAACAGAACGAATTCATCAGATACAAATCTGAGAATGAAAGAGGGAAAGAAGAAGAAGAAAGTTGGTGGCAATGAATCTGTTTCTTCGGAAACAAAGGAGCCACATGTTGGCGATGAATCTGATGCATCAAAGTCAGACAAGCCACATTCAGGCAATGATTCTGGTTCATCAAAGCCAGAGGAGCCATTTGTTGAAGTAAAAGTTGAGAATTCTGGTCTAACAATGGATGATGCAAATTTTCCACCATTGTTGAACAAGAATTCAAAATTACCCAAGGACCGTCAGGCTTGGGTGAATCTGTTTAAATAGAAAAACCTGACTTGCCGGAGCTCCCAGGTTGGTAAGAGTGGAGCAGGAATCGGCACATTTCTTGAGAAATTCACTTCGGTGATATTTCGATTTACAAGTGGTAAATCAGGGACATTAAGTTGTACTTGATTTTCTACATGAAGTATTGGTGTTAAAATTGGGAAATGTAAAATCTTACAAGTGGTTGAAGAAAACAAGGTGATGAATGATCCCCATGTTTGAAAAATGACTCACAAAACTTATTTTCCGAAAAAACCATTTTGATTAAAACAAACTTAAGTGTTTTGAAATCACTATGGGAAAATGTTTTGTTGTCAGGGGGAGTTCTGATTGTTTAAGCCAAGTGAATGGAGAATTGAAGTAATTCTCATCATGTTGTCATTTTACCATGTACAGTTTGTTTTCAAATTTTCCCAGAAAATCAAAATTGAGACATATTTTGATTTTAGGGGGAGTAAAAATTTTTAAAAAATTAGAAAATTTGAAAATTCCAAAAACATTGAAAAATGCAAAAATGAGTTTTGTTGTCAAAAAGAGGAAATGATAGTAGATCAGTTGGACTGTCACAGCATGCTAAAGAAATGGAAAGTTAATATGTGATAAACGATCTCACTAAGGATGTGACGATAGGCTCAGCTAGACTAGTAGATTTGCGATAACGATACAAACCTAAATGAAAAAGCCTAGTTCTAGTGGGAAACATGATCAAAAGCATAGTACTTAGTTTTGTCCTTCTTGATTGTGTGCCTACTCGGTAATCGCTGAATGTTGAAAAACATAAAACTGGTTAAGTTTGTGAACTTTCACAACTTTGCTAAAAAGTCGCTGTGATTGTGCATTTTATTTTGCAAAGATTTAAACTTGTTTTATTTCTTTATTTTGTTTAAGCATTGGACATCCTCTGCGTATACGTGAGTATCGAACTGGATGTTAGTGCCTAAACGTTCTGCTTTATTTTCTTTGGTGTTTCGTTTAAGCTTTGGATCACCTCTGCGTATACGGAAGTATCGAACTGGTGGTTAAAGCCTAAACAATTTCAACTTGTTTTTATTTCTTATTTTGTTTAAACATTGGACTTTCTCTGCGTATCGAAAGATCAACCTGATTGTTAATGTTTAAACATTCTGCGTTGTTTTCGCACATATCACAGTTGATGAAAGTTTAAAGGCATTACTCGTAGTGTATTGCATGATGAGGGGATATGCTGAGATCGTGGGGTCCATAAGAATTTAGTGCAAAATTAATATACCTTAACGTATCGGTAAGCATTTCGAAAGTTTTTAGATTGAGTTTAAGAGGATAACAATATTGTCTATCTATGTGAATCGTTTAGAACTTAAAATGTTTAAAGCTTAACGGTGCTAGTGATTTGTCTCAAAAACTGATATGATCCTCTTTCACAAACTCACAAAAATTATTGTCTGTAAATATTTCTTTACTGCGTTTCATTAAAAACAAAAATCCAAAAAGAGTTTAGTGTGTTTTAGCATAAAATTTTGAAAAATCAAAAAATATTTTCGACAACTGATGTTGGAGAGCTGATATTCAAAATTCCAAGTGCTGAACATGATGAACTGGTTTGGGAGTGTATACTTAAATGAAGAAATTTGTTTTTGAAGAAAGAAGTTAGAATAGTTAATCAAAGTCATTAATTTGAACTTGATGTAACTATTATGATTGAACGGTTTCAATCAGTAAGTTTTTCTTATTGATTTAAGTAAAAACTTATGTGTTTGTGAGAAATTGTGTGCAGGAAATGAAAAAAAGTGAAGTTTCAATTCCTGATGATCAAATTCCAGGTTTTGATCCTTTGTTACTGATAAAGAATTCCAGACTGCGATCCCAGCTAAATGAGAGGGGGAGTCTGAAGACAAGAAACAGGTTACAGATTCTAATGCTATGGACTGCTAGGAGAAGTTTTGGAAGCCCAGAGACTGATAAAGACTGAAGATGCGAAGACTCGATACTTCAGACTCGTCAACATCCGAGGGGGAGTCTGGTATCAGAGCTCAGGAGGAAGAGTTCTTACCGTTTAACTCGTTTTCGCTGGAAAATTCTGATTTCTACACCTTCTTTTCAAAATTAATTAAGTTTTCAAGGTTAAAAACGGCTGATTTTCACATATCATGTGCGTAATGTTGTTTTAACAAACCCTAGAAAGTTTCAGAACTAAAATCGGCTTAAAACTTGATCAATTGGACAAAATTTAGACCGAAAAGATGACATCATGCTGATTTCGTTTGAGATTGCTTGCTGATTTCGTTTGAGAGTGTACATTGTTCCTGATTTCGTTTGAAAATACATGTTGATTCCGCTTGAAACATGTATTCCGTTTGAACTGATTAGTTAATTCCGTTTGAAGACATATTTCCGTTTGAGGGATTTCAAACGAAATAAGCTGATTTCATTTCTGTGTGCTATTTCGTTTAAGGAGGTTCAAACGAGATTAGGTGTTTTCAGTTCAAGAGGTATTCCGTTTGATAGAGAACTTGTTCAAACGAAATTAGGTAGTTAGTTTGTGAAAGGTATTTCATTTGAAAGGGGATCTAGTTTGAACTTGGTATTTCGTTTGAACAGTTAGTTTTTGAAGTATGACGAAAATGTTTGATGAACAAGAAAATGATTATCTTGAAAGGTTAAATGATTGGTATCGAGGGTATTTGGATGATAGTTATAGAAATGTGAGAAAGGATGGTTGGGTGAAAAAGTTTAAATACTTTGTGTGTTTGAAAAATGAAACATTGGATGATCTGGCAAACCGATACGCAGTCTTACTTGATCATTAAGTGTTACACGACACCTTCAAACGAAATTAGCCTCACTATAAATACCCACTCATACGAAATCAGATGTAACCTTCTTGTTTCCGACGCCGAGGTGCTGTCGAAGTGTCTACGTGTTGTAATTTGATTCAAGATCAATAAACGAGACAGTTAATAGTGAATACAAGCTAAACAAAGACAGAATCAATGAATTCCGCCTCTGATTCTGTCTGAGCACTCTTCTGATCAACTCGTTAGATCATTTCACGATCCTACACAAGGAAGCACTAATTGAAGATTCCTGGGTCAACGCTATGCAAGAGGAGCTGAATCAGTTCGAGAAGTTGGGTGTATAGAAACTGGTGGACTTGCCTGATGGTCATAGGAAGATAGACACGAAGTGGGTGTTTATGTGCAAGAGGGATGATCGAGGGGTTATTATGCGCAACAAAGCTCGACTCGTGATCCAGGGTTTCAGTCAGCAGGAGGGTATAGATTTCACTGAAGTATATGCTCCGGTTGCTCGACTTGAAGCGATCAGAATCTTCCTAGCATTTGCATCTTGGAAAGGATTTAAAGTATATCAGCTAGATATGAAGTCGGGATTTCTCTATGGTAAAGTGAATGAGGAGGTATATGTCGGACAGCCACCGGGCTTCACCGACCCAATCCACAAGGATAAGGTTTATCTCTTGGATAAGGCGTTATACGGCTTACATCAGGCCCCGAGAGACTGGTACGAGACCCTGTCTCAACATCTGCTAGCCAACAACTTCATCCGAGGAAAGATAGACGCCACCCTCTTCACGAAAGAAGTCGACGGCCATCTTCTGATAGTCCAGATTTACGTGGATGACATAATTTTCGGGTTAACAAATGAAGAACTCTGCAAGGTTTTGAAAAGGTAATGAAGCAGAAGTTTGAAATGTCATCAATGGGTGAGATGAAGTTCTTCTTAGGGCTTCATGTTGATCAACTGCCCGAGGGAACTTTCATACATCAGACAAAGTATGTTTACGACGTCTTAGAGAAATTCGGGATGTCAGGGACTGTTCCAAATTCCACCCCGTTAGCGAAAAACCATGTAATAAACCCTGATCGCACCGGAGAGAGGGTGGATGAAACGTTGTATCACTCCATGATCGGATCGCTGATGTATTTGACGGCATCAAGACCGGATATTATGTATCCAACCTGCCTCTCGACCCGATTTCAATCAAGTCCCAGAGCTTCGCATATGACGATCGTCAAACGGATATTGCGCTACCTGAAAGGAACTCCAAGCTTGGGGTTGTGGTATCCAAAGGATGGCGATTTCACGCTTGAGGGATACTCTGATTCTGATTTCGGATGCTGCAAAGTCAACGCTAAGTCAACAACTGCGGGATGCCAGTTTTTCGGACCACGATTCGTCACCTGGCAATGTAAGAAGCAGACCTCTGTTGCTTTATCTACATGTGAAGCCGAGTATGTATTTGCTAGCAGCTGCTGCTCCCAGATCTTGTGGATCCAGCAACAGATGCGTGACTATGGTTTGCAATTTCTTACCACCCCTATCTTTGTTGATAGTGAGGCGGCTATAAACATAACAAAAAATCCTGTTCATCACGCTAAAACCAAACACATTGAAATTCGTCATCACTTCATTCGAGATTGTTTCGAAAAGAAGTTGATACGAATAGAAAAAATCCACACCGATGAACAAAAAGCTGACTTACATACCAAAGCGTTCGACAAAACTCGTTTTCAATATCTTTTAAAACTAAATGGTATGAAGTTGTTATCGGTTGTGGAAGGGATTATTGGTGTAGATGAAAGTACCACTGTAGATGATGTTGAAAAAGCAATCTGCAATGGTTTGTCGATTTTTTAGCTGTTTTGGTATTTAGGGGGAGATAGGTTATATTTTCAGAAAATACAAAAACAATAAAAAATTCAAAAAACCCAAAAACATGAGATATTTCAAAAATCCAAAAACAATAGAAAACCGAAAAAGAGCTTGTGTATAAAGGGGAAATGATAGTACATCAGCTAGACAGTTGCAGTACGCTAAAGAAATGTAAAGATTAAAAAAGTGTTAAGCAGTCTCGTTGATGATATGCCAATAGGTTTTTATACATTTAGTAAGTTTGTTTGAGATATAAACCTAAATCATTTCTTGCTTATTACGTGGGGAACATCTCTCGGATATATAGGTAACCCCAGAAATCCTGTTTGAAAGATTTTCTGTTTCTGACATACTAGGTCTATGTGCGTAATGATATCTGGGGTATTATATCAGGACTTCTGATTTTGCGGAAGCAATAGCATAGTACTCGTATAATACTCTGCACTGCTTTAATCTTTAAAGCCTACCCTCAGCATAAAAAATGATGAAACATTGAAAAATGCTAATCATGTGTTGTTGAAGAAAAGATCCCCAAACGGGACACACCGAAAGTCGAGCCATCATCTCTTTGTCTGAACGGAAGTTCTAACCTGAGCTCTCATGGCCTCGCATTACCCGTTTACAGATATCATTATTGTACGTTCACCTGTTAGACTGAATATAGAAAGTCTGGATACGGGAGTATATTCTGAGGTGGTACACGCGTATAAGTTAAGCCATTAAAACACTAATTCGTATCCTGAACAGATTGAAATTTGTGTGAAAATTTAAATTGGATCAGTATATCAGCAATTACTGTGAATTGTTTAATGCTTAATATGTAAATCCAGCTTAACGGTACTAGTAGCTTGTCGGCAGCTGGTATGATCCCCTAACATGCTCACCAAATATATGTTTGTAAATAGTTTACGTTTACTGCATTTCATTTCATTTCATTTCATTTCAAGTTTAGCATTCAAAACCCAAAAAGATTTCATAGCTTTCTAGTCTAGAAACTTTCTTAAAAATCCAAAAAGATTTTACTTTTCTGCTTTGTTTTATCGACAAACCAAAGTGGAAAGCTGATCTTCAGACTCACAGTTTTGAAGCAGATGCAGGAAGTTTCTGAGCTGGACAGATGGGTTTGGAGCATATCATGATAAACCTGATACAATGCAAGTTCATTAAGTTGAAACTTGTAATTTTTTTCAGAAAAATGTTTGAAAAAGTTGAACAAAATGTCAGTGTGCTTTGATTCGGGTCAACCAAGGTCATTAAGTTGGACTTGGTCGGCAAATTAAGTGCCTAGGGTCATTAACTTGGACCTAGATACTTAAGTGGATTCCTAAAAACTGATAAAATCAAAGTCAAAAGGTCAAACAAATGAAAGTCAAAGAGGTGAACTTGGCTCGGGCGGCAACCCGATCGAGCGGCAGTTCGATCGGACAGCACTCCGATTCAAGTTACACTATAAATAGGTGGTCAATGTTCAAGTCAAAACTTTTCACTCGTTCGACCGACCAACCTATTCTCTCTCAAATCCTTACAAAATCCCACAATTTGTTTATTTGTCCTAAATTAAATAAGAATGATTAAATAATCAAAACTCACAAAAATACATGAGTTTCTCCGATACTTGGAATTTTCACATAACTTTGAGATTTCTCGAAAAGTTATTATTTTTGATTATTTTGATGTATTTGTATATATGTACTCGAGCGTAACACACCTAATCTTGTCAACACTAACACATGACCATACACATAATGTAAAACACATAGCACATTGTAACACATAAAGTAACCCATGAACAACCCATTCTAGTGTATGTCGAAAAACACTTATTTTAGCGATTCGGTGACATTTTTGGGCGTCGGAAGTCACGTATGACTAACCAAACACCAAGTAAACTTAATATTAGTTAAAATACTTATTTTTATATCAAAAATATCAGTTTGGTTACTGATCTAAAACTGTTTTATAAAAGTCCTCCGAAAAGGCGATTTTTGACCGTTTTACCGCATAGTTTTGCATCAAACATTACCCGAACCATCCCAAGTCAAAACGACTTGAAATTTTGACACAACCCATGTTATTTACTGAATAAAATAATGGTTATACTCATGATAGTGCAGGTCTTAAACAAAGCACATAAATCATGCAAATTTCACATAATTTACCACTTTTTAAGCTATATGTACAACATGCAAAGCTATCAAACCTATGTCAAAGTTTTATGTCCTTATATTACATCAAATAATATTATTTTTAGTGTTTATAACCAGATCTAAAACAGTTTTTGTCATTTAACCATTTTTCATCAATTCTTGAGTTTTAAATCAACATATTTTCACATGTACAAGTGCCTAAAGCATACCATCATTTCATCATCTTTTTATATGGGTTTAGATGCATAAAATATGTGATATATTCAGATGTATTTGCTGATATAATTTATATTTAACATATCATACATAATTCACCAAATACTTGCATCTTTACCACCATTCTAGAACATGTAACAACATAAACAAGTACTTAAGAAGATTTCAAACTCAAACTCAAAAATAAACTCATATACATACATATATATGTACGGTTATATACATATATATACATCACCATTTTTGTTTGTTTCAAGACCCATTTCATTTTAGATTTCAAGTTTAGTGAAAATCCCATGATTCAAGAGAAACTTCAAATCATCAAGAACAACCAAGAATCAAAGTATGATTTAAACATAATGTTATACCTTCAAGATTCAAGTAGGTTGTAGGATGAGATTTTGATGATAGGAAGCTTGTAATCACTTGACAACACCTTGGAATCACCTTAGATCTTCACACCACTTGAAACATGCTTGGAATAGGACTTGAATGTGAAGAACAAAGCTTGCAAAAAGATGAAGATGGAGAGAGAGAGAGAGAGAGAGAGGGGGTACGGTTTAGAGGGAGGAGAGAGAGGAGTGATGGAGTGTTGATTTGGTCTTGGAAAGATATGAATTGATATTGAAAGATTTAAAAGGATTATGGAAGATATAAAGGGCCAACAAGCATTTACAAGTGTCATGGGGTAGGAGAATTGGCAAGGAAGGAAAAACACTTGTACTACATACATATATACACGAAATGTGTGTATATATATGCATATTTTTATATAAACATGCTATATGTAGGCTAGAACGGGTGTTTAACTGGATACCGGGTATTTTATCTAGCGTTTAAACCCCGGTTTATGGCATTCTAAATTATTTTTATTATTCTATAAAAATAAACTCGCCAAAATATTTCTGAAATAAATTTCAGTTGCCAAGACTGGCTGCGTTGTCTGCGTTTTGCAGTAGAAGCACTATGTCGCGCAGAAACACACGGTACGCGTTTAAACTTGAAAAATAACGTTTTTAAGCGTTTTAATTTATTTTTTCATCACGAACCTGATTAAAATAAAATTTTAATCATAACAGAATATTTTTGGGATTTAAATATTATCCGGGCGGTCACCAACGTTAGTTTCGCAGTTTTGTCGTAAATAGTTCTTTAGTTCAAATAAACATGTTTTTGCCATACCGAATCCTTCGAAACTTATTTCTAAGTTATGTAAAGGATATTTAGGGTATGTTTGGCTTACGTCACAGTTCTGGAGTGTACGTCACGTTAAACTGATTGCGTTTATGCACCAGTTTGCGTATGACCTTCTAGAAAGTGATTTAAAGCTTGAAGTCGGAATCGAATCAAATTGTAAAATCATCAAACATAAATACACACATAATAACACCAAAGCACATTGTTTTATTGATAATCCACATTGTTTTACATTATACGATGATTACAGAACACAGTTGTCACAGTAAAAGGCAAAGCTCCAATGGTTGTTGAGAAGAAAGTTTTGAAAAATGAAAACACCAAAGTCAAAACTGAACCCATAAAGAAGTTGGTAACTAAAACTGAAAAATTTTATAAACGGGTCGTTTCGACTCAACAAACTTGGAAGCCAAAATCTGATGACAAGAAAACAAGTTCTCCAAAACCAAAGGTTTCTGAGTCTGCAAAACAATCATCCTCTACCACACCAATAAAGATGAATGTTCCTTTGGATTACTATGAGAAACTTGAGAAACAGAAACAAACTTCTACCCCTCCAGGGAAGAAGTATGTTCCAAAGAAAGACCAATCATCTGGTCAACCTCCTAAAACTGATTTCTTTTTATACAAAGAGGTTGAGATTGGTTCTGAAGAAAATCTCAAGATAAATGACAAGAATTTCCCACCTTTGTACACAAAAACCACACACATCAAGCTACATGAGTCGAAAGAGACTTTGGTTGCTTCAAAATCTCACTAAATGTTTGTGAAATGTGCAGGAGCTTCCGAGATCCATCTCACGCTGGATTATGGATAGTGGAGCTTCTCAGCACATGACAGGGATAAAAGCCCTGTTGTACGATGTGAGAGGATTTAACGGAGGTTATGTTGGTTTTGCCGGTAATCAGGGAGGTCGTATCATTGGTGAAGGAACTCTATCAAATGGGATAATCACGTTTGAAAGAGTAAACTACATCGCTGAGCTGGAAAACAATCTTCTGAGCATATCTCAAATTTGTGATCGTATGTATTCAACACACTTCACAGATAAGGAATGTATGATCTTGAAGTCGGGGTTTGTCGTCCCCGAGGAGTGGGTCATCATGAGAGCACCAAGAGTCGATGATCTGTACGTGTTGGACATGAGTATAGCCACTACTAGCATGGGTCAGACTCACTGCTTCATGTCAAGAGCCACTGAAAAAGAGTCGCAATTGTGGCATCGGAAGATGGGCCACATTCACCTGCAAAAAATGAACTACCTGGTGCACAATGACTTGGTAAATGGTGTTCATTTGAAAGGTTTCCATCTTGAAGGGGAATGTATTAGTTGTGTTAAAGGTAAGCAATGGAAGAAATCCCACCCTGGAAAGAAGATGAACTCAGTCTCGAGACCGTTGGAGAGACTTCATATGGATCTCTTTGGTCCAGTGAATGTCAAAAGTATAACTGGTGATCTCTATTGCTTAGTTGTAATAGACGACTCTTTGAGATTTTCATGGGTAACGTTTCTGAAGACAAAAGATGAGACTTTTGAGAGTTTGATGACACTTTTCAGAAAGATTGAGAACTTGTACCGAACCCGCATCAAAAGATTAAGAAGTGATAACGGTACTGAATTTAAGAACAATAAAATGGAAGAATATTGTGACGAAAGAGGTATACTGCAAGAATTCAGCGTGCCTTATACTCCGCAGCAAAATGGAGTCGCTGAGAGAAAGAATAGAATGCTGATTGAAACGGCCAGGACAATGCTTGCTGATTCAAAGTTACTTGTCAATTTCTGGGCAGAAGCAGTGTTAGCCGCTTGCTATACGCTCAACCGGGTTCTTACGGTGAAGAAGTTCAACAAGACATGTTTCGAACTCATCAACAACCGTAAACCTAACCTGAATTATCTGGAACCGTTCGGTTCTCCCTGCACCGTTCTAGAACCATATGGTAAATTTGGTCCAAAGAGCATTGAAGGAATTTTCGTGGGTTATGCAAGTCCAATGAGAAGATTCTTTGTTCCAAAATTTAAGCGGATCATCGAAGCACATCATGTTGAATGCCAGGGTTATACAATGCCACCACAGAATCCCGGTGACTCATGGCTCTTCAATTATGACACTCTGTGGGACTCATTCGAGATTGAGGAAGAACCAGAGTTTTTTGATTAGTTAGACATTTTGAGAGAATATGAAGCAGCTCAGGAAAGATTCCCAGCAGAGTCTTCTAGACGTCAATATCAAACTTCCAATGACAATGAAGCTGGTCCAAGCAATGCTGGAGAGAATGATGATGTTCAACAAACTCTGACATCTTCAGAACGTGAACATGCTCCTGACAATCAGACGACAGTCAACGATAATTTAGAATCTGATGATAGGCCAATATTCGATCGTGGTGATTCAGAATCTGAGGGGGAGCATATTCAAACTTCAAATCAAACAATTCCAGTCAGTGAACAAGTTGCGGATCAAAACATTACAAAATTTGGAAGGCAATGTGGATGTTCCAGGCGAGGTGATGCTGAGAACTCTTTCATATCATCCAGAAGAGTTGATTATCGGAGAATTACAATCAGGCGTCTGCACCAGACGACAAATTGACCAGGGCCTTACTTGCTTTTATACAAAAGTTTCTCCTTTACAAACAGAGTTTTCACTTAGTTGTTTCATTTCGCAGATTGAGCCGCGAACATACAAGGTGTTAGTGCATACGTCTGTCGACTTCGTCTTGTATCGAGTCTTATTCTACAATTGTTAGATCAGGGTGCGTTGTACGAGATTATAGGAGGTTTTAGGGTGTATTTGTAGTAATTTCGTTTGAATGTGTCATGAGCAGTTTCAAACAAAATTAGCCTCACTATAAAAAGCCACTCATACGAAATCAGATGTAACCTTCTTGTTTCCGACGCCGAGGTGCTGTCGAAGTGTCTACGTGTTGTAATTTGATTCAAGATCAATAAATGAGACAGTTAATAGTGAATACAAGCTAAATAAAGACAGAATCAATGAATTCCGCCTCCGATTCTGTCTGAGCACTCTTCTGATCAACTCGTTAGATCATTTCACGATCCTACATGTGGTATCAGAGCTCAGGAGGAAGAGTTCTTACCGTTTGGCTTGTTTTCGCTGGAAAATTCTGATTTCTACACCTTCTTTTCAAAATTAATCAAGTTTTCACGGTTAAAAACGGCTGATTTTCACATATCATGTGCGTAATGTTGTTTTAACAAACCCTAGAAAGTTTCAGAACTAAAATCGGCTTAAAACTTGATCAATTGGACAAAATTTGGACCGAAAAGATGACATCATGCTGATTTCGTTTGAGATTGCTTGCTGATTTCGTTTGAGAGTGTACATTGTTCCTGATTTCGTTTGAAAATACATGTTGATTCCTCTTGAAACATGTATTCCGTTTGAGGGATTTCAAACGAAATAAGCTGATTTCGTTTCTGTGTGCTATTTCGTTTGATTAGGTTCAAACGAGATTAGGTGTTTTCAGTTCAAGAGGTATTCCATTTGATAGAGAACTTGTTCAAACGAAATTAGGTAGTTTGTTTGTGAAAGGTATTTCGTTTGAAAGGGGATCTAGTTTGAACTTGGTATTTCGTTTGAACAGTTAGTTTTTGAAGTATGACGAAAATGTTTGATGAACAAGAAAATGATTATCTTGAAAGGTTAAATGATTGGTATCGAGGGTATTTGGATGATAGTTATAGAAATGTGAGAATGGATGGTTGGGTGAAAAAGTTTAAATACTTTGTGTGTTTGAAAAATGAAACATTGGATGATCTGGCAAACCGATACGCAGTCTTACTTGATCATTTAAAAGATCATGAGATATATTTGACAGATGCTGAAAAGATAGAAAAGTTTGCAGATGCATTACCCATTGAATGGATTGAATTTTTGAAAAATTTTAAAAAGGATTCAAGTTTTTCAAAATTACATCTAAAAAGTTTCATCAGCAAACTTAAAACTCATGAGTATAAAATTTATGAGAAAAAGAGTGAATTGATGAATAAAATAAGAGGAAAATTTGATAAAATGAACAAAAGAGTTGATGTATGTCTTAGTGCAAAAAATGTTTTGACATATGATAACAAGAGGGGTTGTTATATTGATGAGAATGCGAATCCTCTTGATTTCGTTAAAATTTTTTGTGCAGGAACATTCAGGATGAAGACAAAAGAAATCTCAAAGAATGAAGAATCAGAAAAGCTTGGATCTTCAAATTCTGAATCTATGTGCTCTAAATGTGTTCGATCTGAAGCTGACAATGTCAAACTCTTGAAGGATGCGGAAAGTTTGACATTGGAAATAAACAATTTGAAGAATGAGAAGAAAGCCGATGATAAACAGATTCTTGAACTGCAGGAAAATTATGAGAAATTGAAATCTGAAAATGTCAATCTGTTAAGTGATTTGGACAGTTTGACATTGGAAGACAAAATTTTGAAAGAAAAAGAAAAAAATTTTGAAGATGAAAAATTAAAAATTGAAAAAGATTTTCAAAGTCAAATGAAGGTTTTAGAAGATGAAAAATCTGTTATTTTTAAAAATAATCTTGAAAAACAGATTGAAATCAATTCTCATCTTCAGAAAATCATTCGGCTTGAAAATGAAGCTGAAATTGCTCAGAATAAAATTGATGAGCTTGAGATTAAATTGAAAGGTTTTGTGAAACCAGATTATATTTGTCCAAAACCTATCAATTCAGTTCCAATAAGTGACAATGTCACAAATTTTGACAAAGTCAAAATTGAAGATTGTGATGAGAAAACTGATGATGAAGTTGAAAAAAGAAAAATATTTTTGAAATTAAATTAAATGTTTCAAGAAACTATTTTACATTCTACTGAGAAAGGTGAATGCTCAACGCAAAAACCTGTAAAGAAGAATGTGGAACAAAAACAAAAAGATAAAAAGCCAAAAAAATTTCAAAAAGAAAATAAAAGCTCATCAGTTCAATCATCCAATCGTGATAAAAAACCACAAAAATTGGAAAATCAAAACTCAAAAACTGTTGGTAATAAGTGGTGCAGGTTTGACCACAGTGCTCAAAGGATAAATCCAGCAAACAAGAGGAGAAATGATTATCACCAAGCCAAACAGTGCTATGATCTGAATGTTTGGACTGAAAGTGGTGATTGGTATGATAACAGAGTGTGTTACAGATGCGGTTATCAAGGACACGTTGCTGTTAACTGCCAAAGTTGGAAGTTTGAGACGAGAAGATGCTTTGAATGCCATATCAAAGGTCACATTGCCAGAGACTGCCCAATGAGATCAAAGAAAAGATCGAGGGTTGATTCTCTAAAATTGGCAAAGAAACCAGTCAATGTCAAGCCCAAAGAACAGAAAGTTGAAGAAAAGAAAGTAAAGCTTTCACAGGGGCAGAAAGACAGACTGAGGAAAAAGAGGAAGAAAGCGAGATAATATCTTGAAAAGATTTTGTCCTCGGATACAGCAGAAAAAGCAAATAACAGTTCTGGTAAATCGTTTTGTTCTTCTAAGACAGATCAGTCAAACAGAACGAATTCATCAGATACAAATCTGAGAATGAAAGAGGGAAAGAAGAAGAAGAAAGTTGGTGGCAATGAATCTGTTTCTTCGGAAACAAAGGAGCCACATGTTGGCGATGAATCTGATGCATCAAAGTCAGACAAGCCACATTCAGGCAATGATTCTGGTTCATCAAAGCCAGATGAGCCATTTGTTGAAGTAAAAGTTGAGAATTCTGGTCTAACAATGGATGATGCAAATTTTCCACCATTGTTGAACAAGAATTTAAAATTACCCAAGGACCGTCAGGCTTGGGTGAATCTGTTTAAATAGAAAAACCTGACTTGCCGGAGCTCCCAGGTTGGTAAGAGTGGAGCAGGAATCGGCACATTTCTTGAGAAATTCACTTCGGTGATATTTCGATTTACAAGTGGTAAATCAGGGACATTAAGTTGTACTTGATTTTCTACATGAAGTATTGGTGTTAAAATTGGGAAATGTAAAATCTTACAAGTGGTTGAAGAAAACAAGGTGATGAATGATCCCCATGTTTGAAAAATGACTCACAAAACTTATTTTCCGAAAAAACCATTTTGATTAAAACAAACTTAAGTGTTTTGAAATCACTATGGGAAAATGTTTTGTTGTCAGGGGGAGTTCTGATTGTTTAAGCCAAGTGAATGGAGAATTGAAGTAATTCTCATCATGTTGTCATTTTACCATGTACAGTTTGTTTTCAAATTTTCCCAGAAAATCAAAATTGAGACATATTTTGATTTTAGGGGCAGTAAAAATTTTAAAAAAATTAGAAAATTTGAAAATTCCAAAAACATTGAAAAATGCAAAAATGAGTTTTGTTGTCAAAAAGAGGAAATGATAGTAGATCAGTTGGACTGTCACAGCATGCTAAAGAAATGGAAAGTTAATATGTGATAAACGATCTCACTAAAGATGTGACGATAGGCTCAGCTAGACTAGTAGATTTGCGATAACGATACAAACCTAAATGAAAAAGCCTAGTTCTAGTGGGAAACATGATCAAAAGCATAGTACTTAGTTTTGTCCTTCTTGATTGTGTGCCTACTCGGTAATCGCTGAATGTTGAAAAACATAAAACTGGTTAAGTTTGTGAACTTTCACAACTTTGCTAAAAAGTCGCTGTGATTGTGCATTTTATTTTGCAAAGATTTAAACTTGTTTTATTTCTTTATTTTGTTTAAGCATTGGACATCCTCTGCGTATACGTGAGTATCGAACAGGATGTTAGTGCCTAAACGTTCTGCTTTATTTTCTTTGGTGTTTCGTTTAAGCTTTGGATCACCTCTGCGTATACGGAAGTATCGAACTGGTGGTTAAAGCCTAAACAATTTCAACTTGTTTTTATTTCTTATTTTGTTTAAACATTGGACTTTCTCTGCGTATCGAAAGATCAACCTGATTGTTAATGTTTAAACATTCTGCGTTGTTTTCGCACATATCACAGTTGATGAAAGTTTAAAGGCATTACTCGTAGTGTATTGCATGATGAGGGGATATGCTGAGATCGTGGGGTCCATAAGAATTTAGTGCAAAATTAATATACCTTAACGTATCGGTAAGCATTTCGAAAGTTTTTAGATTGAGTTTAAGAGGATAACAATATTGTCTATCTATGTGAATCGTTTAGAACTTAAAATGTTTAAAGCTTAACGGTGCTAGTGATTTGTCTCAAAAACTGATATGATCCTCTTTCACAAACTCACAAAAATTATTGTCTGTAAATATTTCTTTACTGCGTTTCATTAAAAACAAAAATCCAAAAAGAGTTTAGTGTGTTTTAGCATAAAATTTTGAAAAATCAAAAAATATTTTCGACAACTGATGTTGGAGAGCTGATATTCAAAATTCCAAGTGCTGAACATGATGAACTGGTTTGGGAGTGTATACTTAAATGAAGAAATTTGTTTTTGAAGAAAGAAGTTAGAATAGTTAATCAAAGTCATTAATTTGAACTTGATGTAACTATTATGATTGAACGGTTTCAATCAGTAAGTTTTTCTTATTGATTTAAGTAAAAACTTATGTGTTTGTGAGAAATTGTGTGCAGGAAATGAAAAAAAGTGAAGTTTCAATTCCTGATGATCAAATTCCAGGTTTTGATCCTTTGTTACTGATAAAGAATTCCAGACTGCGATCCCAGCTAAATGAGAGGGGGAGTCTGAAGACAAGAAACAGGTTACAGATTCTAATGCTATGGACTGCTAGGAGAAGTTTTGGAAGCCCAGAGACTGATAAAGACTGAAGATGCGAAGACTCGATACTTCAGACTCGTCAACATCCGAGGGGGAGTCTGGTATCAGAGCTCAGGAGGAAGAGTTCTTACCGTTTAACTCGTTTTCGCTGGAAAATTCTGATTTCTACACCTTCTTTTCAAAATTAATTAAGTTTTCAAGGTTAAAAACGGCTGATTTTCACATATCATGTGCGTAATGTTGTTTTAACAAACCCTAGAAAGTTTCAGAACTAAAATCGGCTTAAAACTTGATCAATTGGACAAAATTTAGACCGAAAAGATGACATCATGCTGATTTCGTTTGAGATTGCTTGCTGATTTCGTTTAAGAGTGTACATTGTTCCTGATTTCGTTTGAAAATACATGTTGATTCCGCTTGAAACATGTATTCCGTTTGAACTGATTAGTTAATTCCGTTTGAAGACATATTTCCGTTTGAGGGATTTCAAACGAAATAAGCTGATTTCATTTCTGTGTGCTATTTCGTTTAAGGAGGTTCAAACGAGATTAGGTGTTTTCAGTTCAAGAGGTATTCCGTTTGATAGAGAACTTGTTCAAACGAAATTAGGTAGTTAGTTTGTGAAAGGTATTTCATTTGAAAGGGGATCTAGTTTGAACTTGGTATTTCGTTTGAACAGTTAGTTTTTGAAGTATGACGAAAATGTTTGATGAACAAGAAAATGATTATCTTGAAAGGTTAAATGATTGGTATCGAGGGTATTTGGATGATAGTTATAGAAATGTGAGAAAGGATGGTTGGGTGAAAAAGTTTAAATACTTTGTGTGTTTGAAAAATGAAACATTGGATGATCTGGCAAACCGATACGCAGTCTTACTTGATCATTAAGTGTTACACGACACCTTCAAACGAAATTAGCCTCACTATAAATACCCACTCATACGAAATCAGATGTAACCTTCTTGTTTCCGACGCCGAGGTGCTGTCGAAGTGTCTACGTGTTGTAATTTGATTCAAGATCAATAAACGAGACAGTTAATAGTGAATACAAGCTAAACAAAGACAGAATCAATGAATTCCGCCTCTGATTCTGTCTGAGCACTCTTCTGATCAACTCGTTAGATCATTTCACGATCCTACACAAGGAAGCACTAATTGAAGATTCCTGGGTCAACGCTATGCAAGAGGAGCTGAATCAGTTCGAGAAGTTGGGTGTATGGAAACTGGTGGACTTGCCTGATGGTCATAGGAAGATAGACACGAAGTGGGTGTTTATGTGCAAGAGGGATGATCGAGGGGTTATTATGCGCAACAAAGCTCGACTCGTGATCCAGGGTTTCAGTCAGCAGGAGGGTATAGATTTCACTGAAGTATATGCTCCGGTTGCTCGACTTGAAGCGATCAGAATCTTCCTAGCATTTGCATCTTGGAAAGGATTTAAAGTATATCAGCTAGATATGAAGTCAGGATTTCTCTATGGTAAAGTGAAGGAGGAGGTATATGTCGGACAGCCACCGGGCTTCACCGACCCAATCCACAAGGATAAGGTTTATCTCTTGGATAAGGCGTTATACGGCTTACATCAGGCCCCGAGAGACTGGTACGAGACCCTGTCTCAACATCTGCTAGCCAACAACTTCATCCGAGGAAAGATAGACGCCACCCTCTTCACGAAAGAAGTCGACGGCCATCTTCTGATAGTCCAGATTTACGTGGATGACATAATTTTCGGGTTAACAAATGAAGAACTCTGCAAGGTTTTGAAAAGGTAATGAAGCAGAAGTTTGAAATGTCATCAATGGGTGAGATGAAGTTCTTCTTAGGGCTTCATGTTGATCAACTGCCCGAGGGAACTTTCATACATCAGACAAAGTATGTTTACGACGTCTTAGAGAAATTCGGGATGTCAGGGACTGTTCCAAATTCCACCCCGTTAGCGAAAAACCATGTAATAAACCCTGATCGCACCGGAGAGAGGGTGGATGAAACATTGTATCACTCCATGATCGGATCGCTGATGTATTTGACGGCATCAAGACCGGATATTATGTATCCAACCTGCCTCTCGACCCGATTTCAATCAAGTCCCAGAGCTTCGCATATGACGATCGTCAAACGGATATTGCGCTACCTGAAAGGAACTCCAAGCTTGGGGTTGTGGTATCCAAAGGATGGCGATTTCACGCTTGAGGGATACTCTGATTCTGATTTCGGATGCTGCAAAGTCAACGCTAAGTCAACAACTGCGGGATGCCAGTTTTTCGGACCACGATTCGTCACCTGGCAATGTAAGAAGCAGACCTCTGTTGCTTTATCTACATGTGAAGCCGAGTATGTATTTGCTAGCAGCTGCTGCTCCCAGATCTTGTGGATCCAGCAACAGATGCGTGACTATGGTTTGCAATTTCTTACCACCCCTATCTTTGTTGATAATGAGGCGGCTATAAACATAACAAAAAATCCTGTTCATCACGCTAAAACCAAACACATTGAAATTCGTCATCACTTCATTCGAGATTGTTTCGAAAAGAAGTTGATACGAATAGAAAAAATCCACACCGATGAACAAAAAGCTGACTTACATACCAAAGCGTTCGACAAAACTCGTTTTCAATATCTTTTAAAACTAAATGGTATGAAGTTGTTATCGGTTGTGGAAGGGATTATTGGTGTAGATGAAAGTACCACTGTAGATGATGTTGAAAAGCAATCTGCAATGGTTTGTCGATTTTTTAGCTGTTTTGGTATTTAGGGGGAGATAGGTTATATTTTCAGAAAATACAAAAACAATAAAAAATTCAAAAAAACCCAAAAACATGAGATATTTCAAAAATCCAAAAACAATAGAAAACCGAAAAAGAGCTTGTGTATAAAGGGGAAATGATAGTACATCAGCTAGACAGTTGCAGTACGCTAAAGAAATGTAAAGATTAAAAAAGTGTTAAGTAGTCTCGTTGATGATATGCCAATAGGTTTTTATACATTTAGTAAGTTTGTTTGAGATATAAACCTAAATCATTTCTTGCTTATTACGTGGGGAACATCTCTCGGATATATAGGTAACCCCAGAAATCCTGTTTGAAAGATTTTATGTTTCTGACATACTAGGTCTATGTGCGTAATGATATCTGGGGTATTATATCAGGACTTCTGATTTTGCGGAAGCAATAGCATAGTACTCGTATAATACTCTGCACTGCTTTAATCTTTAAAGCCTACCCTCAGCATAAAAAATGATGAAACATTGAAAAATGCTAATCATGTGTTGTTGAAGAAAAGATCCCCAAACGGGACACACCGAAAGTCGAGCCATCATCTCTTTGTCTGAACGGAAGTTCTAACCTGAGCTCTCATGGCCTCGCATTACCCGTTTACAGATATCATTATTGTACGTTCACCTGTTAGACTGAATATAGAAAGTCTGGATACGGGAGTATATTCTGAGGTGGTACACGCGTATAAGTTAAGCCATTAAAACACTAATTCGTATCCTGAACAGATTGAAATTTGTGTGAAAATTTAAATTGGATCAGTATATCAGCAATTACTGTGAATTGTTTAATGCTTAATATGTAAATCCAGCTTAACGGTACTAGTAGCTTGTCGGCAGCTGGTATGATCCCCTAACATGCTCACCAAATATATGTTTGTAAATAGTTTACGTTTACTGCATTTCATTTCATTTCATTTCATTTCAAGTTTAGCATTCAAAACCCAAAAAGATTTCATAGCTTTCTAGTCTAGAAACTTTCTTAAAAATCCAAAAAGATTTTACTTTTCTGCTTTGTTTTATCGACAAACCAAAGTGGAAAGCTGATCTTCAGACTCACAGTTTTGAAGCAGATGCAGGAAGTTTCTGAGCTGGACAGATGGGTTTGGAGCATATCATGATAAACCTGATACAATGCAAGTTCATTAAGTTGAAACTTGTAATTTTTTTCAGAAAAATGTTTGAAAAAGTTGAACAAAATGTCAGTGTGCTTTGATTCGGGTCAACCAAGGTCATTAAGTTGGACTTGGTCGGCAAATTAAGTGCCTAGGGTCATTAACTTGGACCTAGATACTTAAGTGGATTCCTAAAAACTGATAAAATCAAAGTCAAAAGGTCAAACAAATGAAAGTCAAAGAGGTGAACTTGGCTCGGGCGGCAACCCGATCGAGCGGCAGTTCGATCGAACAGCACTCCGATTCAAGTTACACTATAAATAGGTGGTCAATGTTCAAGTCAAAACTTTTCACTCGTTCGACCGACCAACCTATTCTCTCTCAAATCCTTACTTTCTGATCTTTGATTTCTTAACTTTCTCTTTGCACAAGTACATTAGATCGTTGGTTTGCACAACATTCTCAATGGCAAAGCTAAGTTTTTCAAGATCTAAACTGATTAATTTGATGTTTTTGATGTTTGTTCATCAAGATGTCATCGGTTTGGAGCTTAAATGTTAGATCTAGATAGATTTAGGATGGTTTGATGAAATCTGAGCATGAGGTTTTGTTCGCAATGTTTAGATCTACAAGTTTACCATCTTGATTTGTGCCATAACTTGTTAGAATCTATAGATCTAAGGTTTAGATGAGTCGACAGTCGGCTAGGTTTTTGTGAAATCAGTCAATGTTTAGGTTGAATTAGAACATGATGAACATAGGGTTTTGATCGCGCTTGAAATCTCTACATAGATCTATGTTCAATTTGATGTTTTGTCTTAGAAAATTTTTGGTGTTCATGATTATTCTTAACTGTTCATGGAAAGAGGTGCAACCCGATCGGGTGGCAATCCGATCGGGTGACCACCTAAGTCTATGCATAATGACTTGATAAATTTTCTAAGTATTTGTGCCTCGGAATTTGTGCCTTAACTGTTAAATTATTGGATGCCTTGAAATGTGTGCCTTCAATTGTTAAACAGTTGCTAAGGATAGTTTGGCAACCCGATCGGGCGCCAATCCGATCAGGCGACAATTCGATTCATGTCACATCACAATGTTTGCATAGGTTTCTGTGCTCTCACAATGTCACTAAGAAAGATTGGCAAGCCGATCGAGTGGCAATTCGATCGGGTGACTGAAATGCATTGTTTCATTACTCATGGATAGAGTGGCAATCCGATCGGACAGCCCTCCTATCCACAATATCATGTCTTGAAAACTGTGTACTCATGTCAAGTGACAATCCGATCGGACAGCCACTAAATGACAAAATCTTTCATCTGTTCAATATTGCCAAGCAATCGAGTGGCAACCCGATCGGGTGGCAATCCGATCGGGTGGTCATCCGATTCAAAACATTCTCTCATACAGTTGACTGGTCAAAGGAATTTATTTGTTTGTCACAATGAATTGAGTGGCAACTCGATCGGGTGGCAATCCGATCGAGTGGGCATCCGATTCAAATTCATGTTGACTGTGTTGACTCCTTTATTGCACAAGATGGCAATCCGATCGGACGGCAATCCGATCGGACAGCCATCCGATCCTCAGTACTAGCACATAGAGAGTTCCAGAGTTAGAAAAATTTTGAAGTTTTCAAAATTTTTATCATTCATCTCTATGTCTCGAACTTTGTGCAAATAATTAATAATGAATATTTTTGCAGGGAAAAGGTTCAGACTGGGACAAAGGTCATAACATATATTGTCTGTTAGATGCAACGTTCACAGACAAAACTATGGTTGAGAAAATAGCCAAGTTTTTGAGAGAAAGCAAGATCGGCAAGGCTTTAACTGACAAAACCATAGTGTATGAATCTCATGTGAGAAGATTTTGGAACTCAGCAAGATACGAAGAAACTGATAAGATGATTTACTCTGCTGTAAGAAAGAAGGATGAGAATGGAAAAGACGTAGACTTGGAAATAAAGTTTGGTGTTGAAGATCTTAGACGAGTGTTGGAGCTAGGAGGCAGTGATAATGATCCTACCATAATTCCATAACATCTAGCAAAAGTACTTTGGTGCAGAATGGGATTCACAAGTCATGTCAATGGAAAAATGATAAAAACAATGTTCAGTCATTCTTACAAGTTCATGATTCATTGTGTAGTACATGCATTATCACACAGAAAGGGAGCATACGATGAAACATCTGATTACATCATGAATATTATCACCTGCTTGGTACTGAACAGGCCATACAATGTGTCGAAGGTGATATTTGAGTACTTGAAAGAAAACATAAGAGCTGGAAGTGGAAAGTATATCATGTATCCAAGGTTCATTATGATGATGATTGTTGGTGCATGCGTCTGTCGACTTCGTCTTGTATCAAGTCTTGTACTTAGAGTTGTTAGATCCGAGCACATTGTACGAGAATATAGGAGGTTTAGGGCTTGGATAGGGTAATTCCATTTTAAAGTGACATTACCACTTTCAAACGAAATTAACTTTGTTAATTTCGTTTGAAATGGTACATGACACATTCAAACGAAATTAACACACCTATATATACCTCTCATGTCTAGTTCATTTGTAACGATTCCGGTCAGAGCAACGAAGTGCTGCCGAAGTGTCCACTCGCTGTAAATCATTGTGAAATCAATATACGGACAGTTTAAAGTGTATATCTTGCTGAATTGACCTCAGTACGTCTGTTTCTGCCTTTCGTACTGAGCAAAACTCTTCTGATCGACTCGTTCGGGTCTGAAAACGATCCTATAAGTGGTATCAGAGCTCAGGAGGAAGAGTTCTTACCAATTCAGCTGCAAAATCTGTTTTTCTACACCTTCTTTCAAAATTAAACAAGTTTTCATGGTTAAAATCGGCTAATTTTCTCACAATGTGTGCGTAATTGTGTTTTAATAAACCCTTGAAAGTTTCAGATCTAAAATCGGCTTAAAACTTGACAAATTGGACCAAAATCAGACCGAAAGGATGACATCAGATTGATTTCGTTTGAAGAAGTCTGATAATTTCGTTTGAGATTTGACATTTTACCTGATTCCGTTTGAGTTTACATGTTGATTTCGTTTGAAAGTGGTAATCCAGTTTGAAATCGTAATTTCGTTTGAAAGGTCATACAGAATCAGCAATTCCGTTTGAAAAGTAGTTATTTCAAACGATATTAGGTATTTCGTTTAAGGGAGTATTCAGTGTGAAGTGGATTTCTGAATTCAATCAGATTCATATTAATTCGGTCCAATAAGATTAAATAAGTGTTCGGCCCAATAGATTTCAAAAAGTGATTGTCAGTAACCATGTGCTTTACCGGTCCAATCATATGATGTTTCAGTTGTCGGCTTAGTGGTTTTTGTTGGACAAATCAATTGTTAACAGATCCATTTATATGCGGCCCAATCAAATTGTTGTCAGTTCATGTGTATAATCTGTTAATGTCAAAGTTTTTCAGCCCAATCGGATTTTAAGTGTATCAGCTCATAAAATGAACTTCATTGTTTGAGGTCCATTGGAAGCCCATATTTCATGGCCCATTTGATCTTGTCCATTCATTCAGTGGTTATACCCGAAATACATTGAACGAGTCTGCAAATCTTCGACACGTGTCCTAGATTGATTCAACCGTCACTCACATTCACATTTTCAATTCATTTAAACTAATCATTTTTTTTTGTTTGATTGTGTACAGGTGTTTCACTAGGTGAACCAGTTCGTTTGAAAGCTTGTGTGAGAAATCCTTCGATACCGAATCATGGAAGAGGAATTTTACAACGCATTTGCTACTCCAGTTACCCCGATTACTCTAGCACAGAACACGATGTTGGAAAATGAAACAGGGACTATGCAAAAACCGCCTAAGCTCATGAACATCGAGGAGTATAAGGGTTGGGAAGGACGTTTCGAAAACTGGGTACAAGCAAATTATTTAGATGCTTGGGAATGTGTCGAGACGAAATACGTTAGACCGATGAATGATGATGAAGAGATTATTGCAAGCAAAGATCTAAGTGCCGATAATAGAAAGAAATACAAAGATGAGAAAATGATGCTAAGTCTTCTACAACAAGCTGTAAAAGAAGATATCTTGGTTCTACTGCAACATAATGGAACTTCTTATTCGATCTGGAAAGCATTAAAATCAAAGTTTCATGGAAGCCAATAGATGGTTAAAAACAAGAAATCGCTTTTAAAGAAAGAGTTTGATCTGTTTCGTGGGTTGAAGAATGAAAGCACAAAGCAAATCATTGAGAGATACTGCAATTTGCTAGCCAACATGAAGAGGTTGAGCATCGAAAAAGATAATGAGGAGTTGATTGAGAAGCTAGCTGATGCATTACCATATGAGACTTGGGGTACATATCTCATGATGTTGAGGAACAAGAAAGGTTTTAGCAATCTGACACTGAGCAAGTTCTTTGAAAAGATTGAGGCTCAGGAGATGGAACAGAGAAAGGTTTTAAGAATGAAAGATTTCGATGGTGAACAAGATATTGGTCTTTACTACAAAGGTGGTGTCAGTGATAAAACCACCAACATGTCACCAAAGATTGAAACAATATTCAATGCAAAGAGTTCATCTGGAAGTTCATCCAAAGGATCAAACAGCAACACAAGTTTTTCATCATATCCATCATTTGATCCGAACATTTCAACAACCAAGATTGGCAAGAAGCTACAATGCAACATTTTTTTGAATCTTGAAAATGATGAGGATTATTCAGCAGAAGTTGCTAAGAGTCACATGTCTTTGTTGGGAACTGTATTGGAATCATATGGTAGTTTTGTGACAGGTCGGATCGGGAATCCAATGTTGACAAAAGAGGAATACGATCAAATAGATGCTGAAGAGATGGAATTGATGGACATAAAGTGGTGTTTGGCAAGTGTTTTGAGACGAGCTGAGAAATTTAAGCAGATCACAGGAAGAGATGATTTACGTGAAGCTAATGTTTCTACTTTAGGTTTTGATAAATCTAAAGTCACTTGTTTTCGTTGCAGGGAAAAAGGACACTTCAAGAGGGAGTGCAAAAACCGCGAAGCAAGTGGAGCTCAAAATCCGTTCAACAACAACAATGATTACTACCGGAAGGCCATTTATCATCAAGTTGCTCAACAACAACAAGAACCACAAGTGGCACATGGAAGAAAAGTGATTGAAGAATCTTCAAAGAGAGCTTGTATGGTGAATCAGGATGACACAGAGCCAACAAAAGGATTCAGTTGGGACAAATATATTTCAGCTGGTAACAAAGCATGCCTGATAAACCAAGATGATGAAAAGTTACCGGAAGGATTTAACTGGGAAGGTTTTAGTTGGGATGATTATGATCCAAACAAAACTACAACTCACAAAGCTTATGTCGCTCGTGTTGAAGAAGATAGTGACGATGATCGTGAGTATTATGCAAGAAAAATGGCTGCTGATTTAAAATTGATAGCAGAAAGTGATAGTGATGACGATAAAGTTAAAAAGTAAAAGAAAAAAAATCAAAACACCAGTCAGCAGTGATGACGAAGATGTTCCAGTGATAAAGAAAAAGGTAAAGGAGGTTCCAAAATTCCAAGTTGATGCAGAATCCAACGCAAAAAAATGTTCCAGTGGTTTGTGAAAACTGTGAGATTATAAAGAAGAAAAACAGTGAGTTGATGAACAACATGAATAGGCTGAAGGAGTCTTATGATGTTCTGAACAAAGCCATGAATCAATACAATCAATCAAGTGAAGAACAAGCAACAGCCATGAAAACACTTCAAGGAGCTTTCATGATAAAGCAGAAAGTTGCGAACAACTACATTGAAAAGTGTGCTGTGCTAGAACAGAAACTTGAAACCCAAAGAATTGAAACTGAAAGAGTAAACCGTTTGTTGAAAAGTTACTCATGTACTTCTTATGTCATTGACAGGATTTATCCAACTGTTGAAGGCATGAAGGCATTTGAAGATGATGAAGTAACTGAAGAACAGAAGGATACTAAAGAAAAGACATCTGGTAAGAAACAAGGTGTCAGTTACAACAAGTGTCCACCCCCGCTTGAAAATGGATATTCTCCGAGAAATCCAAATTCAGAAAGAGTCGAAAAGGCAACAAATTTAAAGTGGGAGTCGGAGTCTTTGGTTAACTTGCCAGATAATATTGATATCACGTTTACGTCATCTGACATTGATCATGAGTCCGAGTTAATAAAGAAAGTGGTCGATCAGGTGTTGGATAAAGATGAATCCGAGGAGACAAAGTCGGAGTCTATGTCAGAGTCAAAGTCTGAGTCAAGCATTCCGAGTCAAACCGACAAACAGGGCAAAAGGGTTTACAATAAAGAATTCCTGTTATCAAAATCTAATTTGAATGACGAAACATTCAAAGTTGCATATACATTGAATGATTCTGACAAATTATATTCTGATGAGGAATTTCCAATAAGAGGTGTTAAACCTGAAATGATTAAAAAAGTTTTCAAACTAACAGAAATTAATATTTCTGAAATAAAAGATGTAAATCCTAATGATAAACCTAAAAAATACACCTCAAGAGTTCAACAAAGAAAAAACAAGAAAAAGGATTACAGTTCTGGTTCTGTTTATCGAAAGAAACCAAACCATAACGGTAATTTCAAAAAGAAAGGTCTGGGTTTTATTCCTCCAGAAAATCATAAAAATGAAAAATATGTTCGAGATTTTAAATAAAAAATGATATTTGTTTCAGGTACAACTACTGAAGAAGAGAAAGAAAATCTGTTCTGGAAGCAATCGAACAGAGAATTCCTTGCTAAGAAGCAAGAAGAGATGAAGTTGGCTGATCAGAAGAAGAAAACGAGAACTTGTTTTCAATGCAACACTGTTGGACATATTGCCAAAAATTGTTCCAAGGCGATAAAATCAAAACAGGGAGTTTCTCGTAACTTGAAAGATAAAAAGGTTGAGTTTGAACCACCAATTGACAGATCTAAACTTTTCAAAAATTCAATTTTTGAAATTGGTGAAAGTTCAAACAAATTTTACAAGAAAAAGGGAAATCTTGACAACCAGAAATGGGTTGTTAAGAAATCGGATGGTAGTTCTAGCAATGATTCTGATTTTTCAAAATCAGAGGAGCTATCTTCTGGCGATGAATCTGATTCCACAAAGTCAGAGGAGCCACAGGTTGAGATTAAAGATGAAAAATCAGTACCGATTGTGGATGATGTGAATTTTCCACCACTTCGGGCTGAAAATTTTAAAAAGAATATTGGTAAAGTTGAGATTTCAAATCAGTTCTTTTCTGAAAAGAAAGAATTTGATGTTGGAAAAGCGTTTAATTCCAAAGTACATCATATTTTTGGAAAAATGGTTGACAGGAAGGTCAAAGGAGTCAAGGAATTTTACAAGAAGAAAACAAAGAAGCAAGGTAAAGTATCATCCCTGGTTTGTGACTGGGATGGTACCTATTATGAACAGTAAAATCCTGGACTTGCCGGAGCTCCCAAGTTGTTAATCGTGGAGCATGAATCGGCATCTTTCTTAGATTGTTTTTGGTAAATTGAAATAGTTCACAAGTGTGACTTACCGGAACTCCCAGGTTGGTAAGTGTGGAGTATGTATCGGCATCTTGAGAATTCAACCTACATGAGGTATTGGTTGGTAAGTCATGTGGTTGAAAAAGGTTTTTACCTGCAAGTGGTAAATCAAGGACATTAAGTTGTACTTGCATTTTCCTACAAGTGGTTGAAAGACAAAGTGATGAACCAAACCCCTAATCTACAAGTTTGAATACTTACAAGTGGTAAAATCAACAAAACTTATTTTTCGGAAAAACCATTTAATTAAAACAAACTTAAGTGTTTTGAAATCACAATAGGAAAATAGTTTGTTGGGAGGGGAGTTCTGATTGTTTATGCCAAGTGGATGGTGAATTGAAGCGATTTGATATCAGTTGTTATGTTACTTGTACAGTTTGTTTTCAAATTTCTTTAATGTGTTTGCATTTTAGGGGGAGTAAGAATTTCTGAAAATTCAAAAACATTTGAAAATTTGAAAAAGCCAAAAACATGATAAAATGAAAAATTGAGTTTTTGTGTCTGAGAAGAGGAAATGATAGTACATCAGTGGACTATCACAGCATGCTAAAGAAATGGAATGTTAAAAATGTGATAAACGGTCTCACTGATGATGTGCCAGTAGATTTTTGCACATTTAGTAGATTGTGACGAGATATAATCCTAAATTTCAAACTTGCTTATATCGTGGGGAACATCTCTCGGATCTATAGGTAACCCCCGAAATCTTGTTTGAAAGGTCCCTCTTTCTGAGATACTAGGTCTTTATACTCAGTGATATCTGGGGTATTATCCCGGGACTTCTGATAATGCGGAAGCAATGGCCTAGTCCCCGGAGAATACTTTACGCTTGCTTGAAATATAGCCTACCCTCAGCATAAAAAATGATGAAACATTGAAAAATGCTAATCATGTGCTGTTGAAACAAAAGATCCTCTAAAGGGGACAACAAAAGTCGAGCCGTCATCTCTCTGCTGAACGGAAGTTCTGACCTGAGCTCTCACGGTTTCGCAATTAACCCCTTACAGATATCATCTGTGGTATATTCACCTGTAAGATTGAATATTGGGATCTGGATACGGGAGTATATTCTGAGGTGGGACACGCGATTAAGTTTAAGTATCTAAGACATTAATCTAGTATCTCGAAGCAATTGAACTTTGTGTGAGAATTTAAGTGGATCAGTATACTGACAATCTAAGTGAATCGTTTAGAACTTAAAATGATTAAAGCTTAACGGTGTTGGTGATTTGTCTCAAAAACTGATATGATCCTCTTACACAAACTCGTAAAAATATTGTTTGTAAACATTTCTTCTCTGCATTTCGTTACATTAAAAAATCCAAAAAGATTTTAGTGTGTTTTAGCATAAATTTTGAAAAATACAAAAAGATTTTCGACAACTGATGTTGGAAAACTGATTTTCAAAATTCCAAGTGCTATACATGATGAACAAATCGGGTTGGGAGAATGTGTTTTGAAAATAAAAATGATATATCTTCAAATGTTTCATCAGAGATCTACATTGTAAAATCATTCATTGATTAAATAATTCATGCAAGTGGTTTATTGTCTGAATATCTTATCCACAAGTGTTCATTAGATGGTGAGATTGTTTTTACAAGTTATCATCAGAAAATTTGTTTTGGGGTAGAGAATGTGCAGGATAAGAGCTAGGTGATCTTGGATAGATGATAGAGAGCCAGGTTCCGATACCTGAGGATTCTGTGATTTTAACAAGCCAGGCTGCGATCCCAGCATATCGAAAGGGGGAGTCTGAAGACACCTAAAGGAAGGAGTGTGTTGGTGCTGGTGAAAAGAGAAAAGAGATTTGAGGATGCTTACAGCGTCAGATACTTCAAAGAGTTCGAAAGGACTGATAAAGACTGAAGATGCGAAGACTCAACACTGAAGACTCGTCAACATTCGAGGGGGAGTCTGTTGGTGCATGCGTCTGTCGACTTCGTCTTGTATCGAGTCTTGTACTTAGAGTTGTTAGATCAGAGCACATTGTACGAGAATATAGGAGGTTTAGGGCTTGGATAGGGTAATTCCGTTTGAAAGTGACATTACCACTTTCAAACGAAATTAACTTTGTTAATTTCGTTTGAAATGGTACATGACACATTCAAACGAAATTAACACACCTATATATACCTCTCATGTCTAGTTCATTTGTAACGATTCCGGTCAGAGCAACGAAGTGCTGCCGAAGTGTCCACTCGCTGTAAATCATTGTGAAATCAATATACGGACAGTTTAAAGTGTATATCTTGCTGAATTGACCTCAGTACGTCTGTTTCCGCCTTTCGTACTGAGCAAAACTCTTCTGATCGACTCGTTCGGGTCTGAAAACGATCCTACAATGATTGATGACCAATTCAAAGATATTCCAAAGGATGATAATGATGTGCTAGGTCTAAGGAACATGACATCTGAAACGATAACCAGATTGACCAAAGGATCTGAAACCAATGCTAAGCAAATGATATGCAAAATTAGTAAACCAGCTTATGTAGCTCCAGAGAATGATAAGTGGAGACATGAAAACAGTGATTCTGATAATGAAGATGAAAAGATGAGTCAGATGATTGAGAAGAAAACCAGATGGTGGTTTGTGAGAGATGGAAAGAGAAAAAGAACGCCGAAACCCTCACGGGTGAACAAACACATGACAAAACAAGATTGAAAAATGGTTTCAAAACGTTATAATCAAGTGGTTTGTAAATCATGGGGGGTGCATGTGAGCTAAACAGAGAATGTGAAGCAGAAATGGATGGCGAGATGAAGCTATCTACATCGGTTTGTCAAATTTTATTAAATGTTTTGGATTTTAGGGGGAGTAAAAATTTTGAAAATACAAAAACATTTAAAAATTTGAAAAAGTCAAAAACATGACAAAATTCAAAATGAGTTTTTGTGTAAAAAGAGGAAATGATAGTACATCAGTAGACAATCACAACATGCTAAAGAATTGAAATGTTAAATATGTGATAAACGATCTCACTGATGATATGCCAGTAGGTTTTTACACATTTAGTAGATTGATTTCGAGATATAAACCTAAATATCAATAGCTTTCTTATCTCGTGGGGAACATCTCTCGGATATATGGGTAACCCCCGAAATCTTGTTTGAGAGATTGCCTGATTATGAGATACTAGGTCTTTATATTGCTTGATATCTGGGGTATTATACCTAGTCTTCTGATATTGCGGAAGCAATGGCCTAGACCTCGTATAATACTTTACGAGCTTTAAAAGCTTCCCCTCTGCATAAAAATTGAAAAATATCGAAATATGTAATTCAAGTGCAGTTGTAAAGAAGATCCCCAAGGGGGACACACCTCAAAGTCGAGCGTTCATCTCTTTGACTAAACGTAAGTTCATACCTGAGCTCTCAGGGTCTCGCACTAACCCAGAGTACACATATCATTATGGTATATTCACCTGTAAGACTAAATCTAGGGAATCTTGATACGGGAGTATATTCTGAGGTGGGACACGCGAATAAGTTAAGTGCTTAAAACACTAGTTCTCGTATCTCCAAACAATTGAACTTTATGTGAAAATTTAAGTGGATCAGTATACTTACAATCTAAGTGAATCGTTTAGAACTTAAAGTCTAAAAAGGTCAACAGTGCTAGTGATTTGTCATAAACTGATATGATCCTCTGACACAAACTCAAAACAAAAATATTGCCTGTAAATATTTCTTTACTGCTTTTTATTAATGAAAAATTACAAAAAGATTTTAGGAATGTTTTAGCATAATCTTTGAAAAATACAAAAAGATTTTGTTTCCACTTTATTTTCGATAACCGATCATGGAAAGCTAAATTTCAAAATCTGAAGATGCTGAACATAAACAAGTTCATTAATTTGAAACTTGAATTTCAAAATGAAAATAAAAAAAATCGATAAGTTGGATAATCAAGGTCATTAATTTGAACTTGATCATCTGTGAGGGTTACTGAATTTGATCATGCTTAAAAGTCAAATATGATAATAGACATTTATATGTTTAGAAAACTCTCACCATTTAAATCTGAACGTTTGAATAATGATAAGATTTGACAGGAAGCTAAATGAAATGGGGAGCAAGATTAATTGTCAAATCTAAGATTCAGAGCATTATTCAAGGGGGAGCTTACAGTTTTACTTTGTTAGCTTGAATATGCAATCCGAGGCAGATCAAGACTAAACTTCGCAGATTTCTAAGCTTTGTCTAAGAGGGAGTCTATGGTTGCTGATGATATCAAACCTTCAAGAAGACTCAGAGAGAGAGAGAAAGACAAGACGCTATGAAATTGACTGCGGCAATATCCAAGGGGGAGTCTGTTAGTGCATTTATGTCTATCGCCTTCGTTAATCCGAGCCGTAGCGAGAAACTGATCTAACTAGCCTTATATTGTAATAATAGATAGAAAAGGGCAAGGTGGCATTATTGTAAATAAGGGGAAATCCCTTATAACCTTGTGCCTATAAATAGGAGCTTTAGGGTTTCATTTGAGGACTTTTGGCCATTTGAGATCTTGGAGCTTGGTGCTTAGAGAGAGAAAGTCTAGAGAGAGAAAGTGCTTGAAGGTGATTCACGGTGCTTTGTAATCGTCATATTGATCAATAAGAATCACGATTATTGTACGATCTTGTGTTCGGTCACGTTCGTGTACGGATTCCGCACGTCACACGTTCGGTTCGCAATCGTTACGGAGTCGAAAACCGGTCCTAACAGTAATTAAGTAAGGTGAAAAGTAATATTTAATTTTTTATTTTGTTATTTTTATATTATCGCATGATTACATTACAAAAAAAAGTAATCAACGTAGTCTCATAAAATAAGGAATATAACCAAACATGATTCCCAACCAAAAATATTATAGGATAACTCAAAATGTCATAATATATAGGCAAACCATAAAATGTCTTGAAACATCAAAAAGTCATACCAACAAAATAAAATTCCAATAGTCAAATACCAAATAAATTGTTTTTTTATTAAAACCACCATTTGCCATATCTCCTTTATCAATTCTTGCTTAGATCTTCGTCAAGATCATTCTTCTCAACACACATGCGAGGCTTACTTGCTGACGACCCCAATCCCTCTTCATTTAAATAAACATCATCAAGGTTACGCTTCATATCAGAAGATGATTGCTTCAAGTCACCCACATAATCCTTTGAAACAGGTGTGGTGTTATCCCCAGTGTAAGAATCAGCATCCTTAAACAAATAAACAAATTATAATAACACAACTATTAAAAGTATATATAAGTTTATTTTTTAAGTTATACCTTAAAGCATTCACCACTAGCAGTTTGGAACTCAGACTGACTCATACCAAAAGAATCAGAGACATCAAGCTGTAAAAAAATGGAAAGCAAAAGACAATTAGTTCAACATATTTTAAACGGTTTTGAAAGTGCAAATATATATTAATAAAACAATCGCTTACTTGGTCAATTTTAAATTTTTTGTTGAGCTTATCTAAGATGTCATCATCAGTGGTAACAACTGATATTCCATAATTCTCCACAGCATTGACAATATTAAAGTCAGTTACTTTAATCATGAAAGCACACTTTAGGTTAACCAACGATTCAAATTCAACTGGATATTCTCTTGGAATCTCATTAGTCTTCAATAACTATATTAAAAAAAACATAATGTGTCGTTAGAATAAATATATAAAATTTTAATTTAATTAAATATAAAGTATAACTAAATATAACCTCATCCTGAATTTGTATAAGTTCCTTTGTAGTTTTCCCAACAAACTTCAACGCCTGATGGTCAAACAATGTAAGTGTCACCGTACCGGTTGAATCTTGAACCCGAACCGGTATTTTAAACCTTTAAAATAGTATTTAAATAATTAACAAACATATATGAATAGATAATATAAACGACCTACGTTGTTGTATGAACAATAATTAGAAGTATGAATAACAAACACTTTACTTGGACAGCGGGAAAACTTCTTTTCCATTACAATCCTTGTTAGAACATTGATACAACTTCTCATCTCTAACATCACTTGTTCCATCATCCTTATCATAAGTTTCAAACTTTTGCTCAACTTTGGACTTGCAATAGTTACACCCATCATAATACCACATATTATCTGAAACGATTGCAACAATAGTTCCAACAACAACCACTTTCTTTGGCTGTTTATATAATAAAAAAAATTCATTAAAATTTAAAATATAAAACATGAAATGTTAAGGAAAACCTCTATGATTGAGCCAAGATAAGCAATTGGTGAAAAAACATCGTTGTTTAAAAATTCATCTTCCACAGAACACATCATATATGACCCAGCATGGCTACTTGACTCAGTTGAAGCAGCAAGTTTTGCAAGAAACCTACAAAACAGTTTGAATAAACAAAAATGTTTAATTAAGAAAAAATACAAACAATACGTAAAGTTGATAACATTTAAAAAATATGTTTAAATAATAAGACTTACTTTTGCTTGAACGATAGCATCTCATCAAAATTGTCGTTAATGAAAAGTCGTGAACCATCAAAGTTATTAGAAAATCCCCATTTACCTATTGTTAGGTAAAAATAAATTAAACAATAAATAAAATATATATAAAGTAACAACATCTAGATACATTGTTTGGTAAAAAATGTGATACGAGTTAAATACCTTTGTATGTCTTAACAGCACCAAAATGGACAACAACGACAACATGTGCTTCACGCTTTTCACTAACCATGTAAGAATACATGTCCTTAGCGTAATCTTCCCAAAGAGTTAAATCGATCTGAACATCTTTATAATAGAATATAAGAAAAAAAATATAAGTTTAACAACATTTTGTAAATTTGAAAGCATAATATGGGAAAAAAATAAACACAATTTATAAAATGTATTACTCAAGATCTTGAAGCTTAAGATTAAGGCATTTTCCTTTACTACCATCCTTTTTGTTAGTCTCCTCGATATTATAACAAACAACAACATAACCAATGAAATCTAACAAAAATATAAAATAGATGTCAGCATATATAAGAACATAAAAAAAAACTATAAAAACGCAAACAAATATTATGGTATATAAAGTTTGTAAATAAAAACTAACATACCTACTGTCGTACCCTCTTTTATTTTCTGTGAAATAACAGCATTAAAATCAACATAATTGAAAACGTACTGCGGACCTTCCCATTTATTGCACTTTTCCACAAACGTATGATAGTAAAAAGACAGCTTCTGATTGTTAGTAACAATCTTGAAAGATGCAGTGTTCGCAGCAAGAGATGGTCGTTTTATGATAAGGCATTCATTAACATTAAGATGCCTCTCAAACTTTGAAAATAGCTTATGCAAGCAAGAAGCTTGAATCTTGGTACCCTGTGGGTAAATACAGAATAACATGCAAAGGATATGTGAAAATGCACTCAAAATCAGTATAATTAAAACAAAAAAGATGTATAGTATTATAAATATGTAAGAAATATAATGCAAATAAGAAAAAAAAATTAAATCAATAATTTACCATTTCATCCATCAGTATCATATCAATACGTTACGTGTCTCTTTCATTACCTCTCATCTTCTTCCTCCACAAACTAACAATTTTCACCTTGATAGTGTAGTTTGTGCTAAGAGCATCGATATCGTTCAGCAGGGTGATCTGACCATCGTTTTCCATTGTAGCTACTGTCACACCCCCCCCCCCCCAAAATACCACCTGCAGAAACCCCGCGGGGCGTGTGACGTACCAGGATCTAGCCACCAATCACATTGAACTCATAAATATATTTAAATAAAACTTTCATTTATTAACATAAAGTGTTACAAAACGTTACAAATAATTCATAGTATACAGCGGAAGCATAACCTATTTGTCAAGTGTTTTATAAACCATATGTAAAAAAACATTAGACTTGTATTGCGATTCTATGTATCTCGACCCATGACCACGCCAGCCTTCCAGGCAGCAAGTTCCCAATGCTATAACACTATAGACCTGCAAGCATGCAGACAAGTGTGTCAGATGACGCTGGTGAGTTCAAAGTTTGTTAACGTGTTTAGTTACCAGTTACTAGATTAAAACGTTTCACGGATTCAATGTTGTTAATCACACGCTTACCACCGATGGCTCCAGATTATTTGCCCTAAACCCCAATGCCTGTATCAAAGCAATGGTCAAGATGGGGGTCATTAGTTCACTCCTGACCTCCTCGGTGCGGTGTGAGGCTGCCAAACCTAAATAGCGCTATTAACTAATACCTCGTTGCCCTACAAGCAACAATCGGTAGGAGGGACTTGAGTGATAGATATACGTGTATTAACCAACAACCTAGGTTTAACATTCCAGTCAAACCCATTACCCGACATTCCTTCCCGGAACGCATGCTTGGAAAAAGAGCAGTGAACTCACCTTAGATTTGCTCGGTATGCTATGTTACATTACCTGTTCCCAGTTGGTCAACCAAACCCTACCGTGGTTACCAAAGATAATCAGTTTCGTAAGCGTATATCCAAATCATGTATTCAACGTACACGTTATACAAGTAGCGGACAAGTATGGCACACGTACTTATTCGCATCGTAACTGTTAAACATACAATCAGTTGATCTATAACTTTTATCGTGAGATCATATAACAAGTGTATGGGTGTCGCATGCGAATCAATCACTTAGTAGTACATGTGTTTTCATAGATTGCAGTTGCTGTTAAGATCACGGTATATCACATATCAGGCATTCGTTTCTCAAACAAGTTTCTATCCCACGTGCAGGTCACATAACAACCCATAATAAGTAGGTTTTATACTCACACAATTCAACTAGGTTACTCATTCTTATTAACATGCAATACCACTCACAGTTGCATTGGCTATTCACATCATACAATTTACATTAGACAATACATATCAGTCTATACAGGTTCCTTGTTTGTAGATAACCTTAACCTCATGCAACAATCACAACTGTCAGATAGCATGTACAAGATAACCCACTCACTGTTCAGTATATTACCCATACGACGAAAGACCCATCTTTCGTCGGGTTCATTCATGGCGAAAGACCCATCTTTCGTCAGGTTCAATGTGTGGCGAAAGGCCACCTGTTTCGTCGAGTCAATGTGTGGCGAAAGGCCACATGTTTCGTCGCCCTTCATCAGGTGATGGAACAGTTTCAACATATCAAACCCTAACTGCTGATCATCATTATCACTAATATTGTAATACATTACCACGGATTAACACAAGCCTAATCGTACATAGTTATCATCCCAAACCAACCGTTAACATCCTCATTCTCATGTAAATTCGATCATCAAACCCATTGGCCAATCAACCAACATAATAACAATCATTGCCATTCATGAACACATGCCCTAATCATAAATTCTGCGTTGCATATAATCATAACCATCAACAATAATTCACATTCTAATAATACATGTTCATAACATTCCACGTGACCACAAAACTTGCGTCAATTACATTCAAGTTCAAACCACATACTCACGGTTAATCAATCATGTGAATTACATAAATGACAAACAAACGTACCGATCGATAGGAACAGGATGGTGGTAACTAAGGTAGATGTTGCTTGCAAATCAGAGGGGTTGTGGAGAGAAGAGCTGCCATCGACTTGTTTTAGACAGTAGGTGGGTTAGGGTTTTATGTTTTGCAGACTATGAAAGGTTATAAAATATCATTTTGGGCCACGCATGGATCTGGGCCGAGGGCCCCTTTTCTGGCGAAACACCTCCTGGTGTAACACCTCCTGGTCAGACACCTCCTGGTGAAAAACCTCTTGAGATCTCGGGTTGTCACATCATCCCCAACTTGAAAGAAATTTCGTCCCGAAATTTGATAAGCTAAGTGGTCGGAGAAGGAAAAGAAGTGATGAGTATATCAGGATGACTGTGGGTTTTTCCCGGGTACCACATCATCCCCAACTTGAAAGGGAATTTCGTCCCGAAATTCGCCAATGACAGCAAGCATTGATCCAACCACCTGAACAATTAAGGATGCTAGAGCTTTATCAGATTTTGTGTTCCCACCTGAACTCCGGTCCACGTCTTGAGTTCCAACGAACTTTCGCGATTGGAATTTGACCATGATAAGGAACCATGACCTCCTTGTCCAAATTTTTGATAGATTCCTCGACAACTGCAACTTGTCGTTAACCTTAGGCTCCAGTAGAGGTGTCACAGGTGTTTCATCGGACAAACACTGCCTTAGATTCGAGACATAAATGACATCATGTACGTACCCAATTCGTCGGGTAACTCGAGTTTGTAAGCGACGTGTCCGCTTCTTTCTAGAATTCAGAATAACTCAGCGTACTCCCTCCCAGGGCGAGATTTTCAACATGACATGATCGCCTACAGCGAACTCCCAGTGTTTCCTAAGCTTATCAACTTTGCTGATGGTCACTCGTTCCCGCCAAATGATTTCCGATCCAAGCAATCGTCCCAAGAGTTTCAAATACAAGTCCTGGACCCGCGATTACGTTGTCACCCACCATAAACCAACAAGGAGATTAGCGTTACTGTCCATGCAATGCCTCAAACAGAGTTGTCTAAATACTAGAATGGTAACTGTTGTAGTAAACTCAACCAATGGTAGGTGTCCTTCCAATTTTTACTAAGTCAATCACACTGTAACGCCCCGAAAACAGGTTTGGTAATCAAACCTCGTTAATACTAATACACGGGTAAAATACCGTTAGCGGTAAAGGTAACCCGGTAAATATTAGGATTTAAAATAAATAAACCTAATATTTAATAAAACGTGAATAAATGCTTTTACGGAAACAAAGTTCATAAGAGGCCCGAGTTAACGGGACTTAAAATAAAACGGGTTATAACTCCCGGGACCCACTAAGTAACTAGGAATATCAACCTAGTTAGTTAAGTGTTTTAAAATAATAAGAAAACTTGGTTAAAACACCCTTTATAAAACTTGAATAAGTGGAGGGACCAAAGTTGAAAAGAACTAAAATGGTTTTTAATTTATTAAAAACAAAACACCACAACACACACTATAGTGTGTGTTCTGGTCGAGATTTCCACAGGAGAAAAAGGGTTCTCTACATTGAACCCTAGCATACACAAAATCAACCAAATTGAAGGGGGAAATCAAGTTTAAATCAAAAACCAAGTTGAATTTAGTGAACACCCAAGTGAAGGGATCACAAGGTATGTCAAATTTCTTCATTTGATTTTATCTCGAATTCTTGGTGAAAGCTTGAAAACGAAATTATGGCTAGAATATTGAATGTACGGATGATACTATGTTGAATCCATGCTTAGGAACGAACTATGATTGAGAAGCATGGTGAATTGATGATATAAAATATGAAATTTATAGTCATCTACATAAGTGATAAATGGGTTTTGTGGGAAGATGATGAACACTAGATTCATGGTCATCAATTTGGTGTTATTCGATTTCCTTGAAGTAAGTCTAGGTATTGTTATGCATGCTAGACATAATAGCTTGTGAATGATGTTAAAACTTGGCCAAATAACTAGTTATGAAACTTGATTGTTGATTTTATAAAATTATGCCCACAAGGTGTTTGTTAAAATGCCTAAATGAATGTTCATATGTTGAAATTACGAATGAAATGCGTAATTGCCTAATTTGATTAATTACGTGTGATATGGGGTAATACGAATTCTAATCATGAAGTTGATTTAATTTAAATAGTGCATGTCATATGAATAACGGTAGTTAACTTTTGGAAAGTTAAACTAACCAATGATGAAATCAAATAGTAATTTCGACATAAAATCCGTAAGATGGAATAGTCATAAGTAATGATGACTAATCTAACCGTCTTATGAATTATGATGATAGTTTGACGCTTGACAAGCTAGGTGGAAGCTTGGAAAGGAGGCGGGTCAAACAAATCAAGTATGAAGAAAGGCGTAGTTTGGATGCAAGGTAAGTTAAGCTTACACCCTCTTTTATTATAATTCACATACATGTGAGTATTGACTTCGAGTTATGCTAAGTAATTGATTATGATATTCCGACATGATACATTGCAAGTCGGAATAAGTAAAAGTGGCAAGAAACCATAAGTTTTGACAAAAAGGGTAAAAACAGAAAACTAGTCGGGTAAAGACTAATAAACAAGAAATTTTGGACATCGCGTTATGGGGTGAATTATAACCGTAAAAGTGGTCAAATGATAATCCGAACATGAGTTGACGGATAGACAAAAGATTTGAAAAAGATATCTTTTGGTGAAAGTCATAACGGGTCGAACAATTTAAGAAAATGTCTTTTAAGTAACAAGAACTCACGGTGCAAACCGGGATAGGTTTAAGGGGCGGGATGGTATTAAGATGCCATCATATTTTGGTAAATGGTCATCTTGACTAAACGGGTCAAATGGTGTATTAACACCATTGACAACAATAATTGATGACCGCTTGATGAGCTTTGTGGTCACACGAAATATCACGCGGACTTTGTTGCTTTTAACTACATGGTTTATAAGCAAAATGATATTTTAACGGGTCAATCTTATGACCCGAGCCAGGTACGCATGTTCAGAATTATAGCTAAAGGCGATATTTTGGTCAATTAATAGCGGAAGTCCTTCGTCGCACAAATGAAGGGCTAAAATTGACCAAAAAGCCCTTGAGGGGTAAATAGGGCAAACAACTTTTAAAGAGTTGTTTTGAAATAAACGTCTTGTTTAAATTGAGTCTTTGGAATTCGTATAAAAATGGGGATAGGATGTAAACCAATAGAAGCATGATTTAAGTCTAAAGATGTAAAATACTCGTAACGGGTCAAAACGAGTATATACGCAAAACGGGTTAAAATTTCTTAAAGAACCCGTAAAGTTGAATATTGATGATTAGTAAACGGATAGAATATGATGACCATGGTATTTCGAAGGAAAATAACAAGTTAGTTTGGTAAAAGCATGAACGGGTCAAAAGTGTCTTAATTGAATTTCAAGCCGAGAGCTTGAAATCTAAAATTTTGTAAATTCAGATGTCGGATTTTAACTCCATGTGATGGAGAATTAAATTACGGACGCGTAGGAAAAAGAATCGTCTAAAACGGATCAATAACGAATGAGTTATGTCCGTTTTCGTGAAACATGGGTTGGCTGGGAATTTTGCAGCAGCAATTAAGCAACTTGCTGTCAAAAAAGGGGCTATGTGTAGCGTCTAGCCCCTAGGTGTAGCGTCTAGCCCCCCCTAATTCCGAAAATTGTTTAATTTTTGTTTGTTGGACCCATATAACTTGTTTAAACTTGTTATTTAACTATCAAAGCTAACTTTTAAGTTGGTTTTGATCATAGGTGATAGCCAAGAGTGCCCGGATGAAGATCAAGCTCGAAGAAGAACCGAACACGATAAAGTTAAAGCTTCCGCATGGCGTTTCGTCCTAACTCTTAAACGACGAACTCAAATTCATTACGATGTATATAAATCTTCATTTATAAAAGTTTTAAATTAACCGTATTTTTCAAAGTACATGTAATCAAAATTACTTGTTTATTTTCGTAAATTATACGGAAACCTTAAAGTAATAACAAGGGTGTTACAAGTTGGTAATCAGAGCTCTAGGTTAAAAGAATAAAGTGTTCGGTTCGAGGCTTGATCGCAAATCCGGTAAGTACATGTATATTAATAGTTAACATGATTGAAGTGTTGTGAACAACACATAGGGATATCGTGTAATACACGTTACCTCAATTAAATGAAAAATATAGTTGACGAAATTACGCGCGTTGATGCGTATAGTAGAAAAGCCTTGTATTATAATACGAGCATCCATTAATGTCGAAACTACTAACTTTTGTAAATGTTTTAGTTGAAGGACACTCGCATATGAAGATAGCGAGAGTTTAACAAATCGCGGATTTGATAGAGGAACGGTCCAAAGAGTATGCTCATCAAGGACTTAAATCGCGTAGCAATCGCGAACAAGGCTAATGGCAAGAGAAGCCCGTGAGGGCAAGCATTACCAGGTGCACATTTTAAATTTAATTGCACAAATAGTAATATGCAACAAATACGTAGAGATTGAAAGTTGCATATGTAGATTAAAAACTTGGAAAAAACCCGAATAGAAAATCTATCCGGGATATCGTTTCCAAGAGAAACAAATAGAGGCATTATTTACATGGGGTGTAATGTGAAAATTATAAAAAAGGTCATGTATACCAGGTATTGATCACTTACTCTGGCCAAGTAAGTGGTGAGCACGTGGTACCATGAACTTTTTATAATGGACATGCTTACATCCGATGTAGTAAGGACAGGGTGAGTGGGACAAATTAAAAAGTACCCAAATGAATCAAATGAGCAAAATATTTGATAATAATTTAAACGTACAGCCGGGTGACGGAAGCGTATTACATTAGGATAATGAGCCCGAGTGAAGCGACAATGATTAATGTAAAATGATTACGATATGCATTGGGAGGGGGTTTACTTACACTCGAACCCGGAGAATGCAAAGATGTAACATGATTAAGATATGCATTGGGAGGGGGTGTACTTACACTTGAACCCGGAGAATGCAAATATGTCTCTTAACGGGCCGTTTTTGTAAAACGTCAAACTTGAGGACAAAGTAGGAATATAAAATTGAAGCGAAGTCTTAATGCATACCGGGAAGGTTGCAATAATAACGACTTCGGTAAAAAGCCCGGTTGATGGGTAAGGATTTAAACACAAGCGTAGACCGAGAAACGGGAAGTCGGATGGAAAGTTAAAAGACTCGGGTTTTGAGTCACGACTAAAAGACGACAAGATGATGTAAATAGAAATTTTGATAAATTATGTTCAACTATTTTAAAGTTGAATGGGTCGAACAAAGAATGAAATTTGACATCCATAAATGATAAAATTTCACATGAATAAGTTAAACTGGTTGAATATAATATAATGCCGGATGGCATGAGTAAGCGCAAGTGGGATAACGGTAGCGTTAAAAGCAAAAGAATAATGAGCCCGGTAATGGGACATAATCAAATACGAATATATGTAAACTGGATAATTGTGAGCATAAGATGAACCGACGTGTAAATGATGTAAGGAGTCATAAAGTCGGATGATTAGTCCGAAAGAAAACAAATGTAGCCTTAGACTACGGTCAAGGTCAAAGGAAACACCAAGGCGAAAATAAATGATTTTGAACATAAAAGGGTGCCTTAATGCCATATACATATATAAATGTATATACATTTGAATAAAGACATGAATAAAAGATGATCTACGGGATTATCATACCCTACGAGATTATAAATGATGCTAAGGTCTACGGGACCAAAAAGACCTTCGGGTCACAAATAGAAAGAAACAAATTGTTGAGGTCTCACCTTAATAAAGTAAAAAGGTGATAATATAATAAAAATAGCCTACGAGGCTAAATGAAAGAACCTACGGGTCAATAGAATGAAACAAGGAAACTGGTTGTAACTTCCCGCGTAAAATAATAACGGGAGATAAAGTTAGTATAAAAAGCGATAGGTTTCGCTAAGTTAATTAAATGGGTTAAAAGCGAAGAGATTGTGAAAGGTCTGGTTGACAAAAGTGAAAAATTTCACTAAAACATTTAAACGGGCAAAAGAAAAAAATGACAAAAGAATTCACAATTATTTAAATTGTGCTACGTCACAAAAGCAGATGCAAGTCATTACTGAAATGACAACGGAAAGGGGATAAATCCTTGGACGTAATTCCATGAAATTGACATGAGTTCAAGAAAAAAGCGTTAAACTAAAATTCGGTATTAGTGAGAAACAACGCTTTAATAAATACGAATAATAAGAAACGAATTCGGAAAATGATTAATATCAAGGAATATGGATCTTAACACCGGTAGGTGCAAGGCGATACATTTAAAGGAAAAAAAAATTCGATAATGAAAAGTCGAAATAGACTTAAACACGACGTGATGTGATCACGGTCACAAAAGTGATATAGAATATAACGTGAGTTGCAAGATATGAAATCATAAACACGCAAAAGGCCGATGACGGCAACATAGTAAACCCGGGTGATGGGGTATGAGGTAACCGGTGACTAACGAGTCTAACCGCCAAAATAAATAATCAATAAAGATAATGGATACAAGCTGAAAGTAACGGCCCTCGAGGCTTTACACACGAAAGACGCACGCGCCAATATAAAAATGAAAACTTTTGACCAGAAGAAACGAAACGGGTGCCTTGAAAACGAAATTAGGTTCGTTGGATTAAACCAATGAACTACGTAAGTAAGGTTTCAGGGACGAAATCTCTTTAAGGGGGGTAGACTTGTAACACCCCGAAAACAGGTTTGGTAATCAAACCCCGTTAATACTAATACACGGGTAAAATACCATTAGCGGTAAAGGTAACCCGCTAAATATTAGGTTTAAAATAAATAAACCTAATATTTAATAAAACGTGAATAAATGCTTTTAAGGAAACAAAGTTCATAAGAGGCCTGAGTTAACGGGACTTAAAATAAAACTGGTTATAACTCCCAGGACCCACTAAGTAACTAGGAATATCAACCTAGTTAGTTAAGTATTTTAAAATAATAAGAAAACTTGGTTAAAACACCCTTTATAAAACTTGAATAAGTGGAGGGACCAAAGTTGAAAAAGAACTAAAATTGTTTTTAATTTATTAAAAACAAAACACCACAACACACACTATAGTGTGTGTTCTGGTCGAGATTTCCACAGGAGAAAAAGGGTTCTATACATTGAACCCTAGCATACATAAAATCAACCAAATTGAAGGGGGAAATCAAGTTTAAATCGAAAAACCAAGTTGAATTTAGTGAACACCCAAGTGAAGGGATCACAAGGTATGTCAAATTTCTTCATTTGATTTTATCTCGAATTCTTGGTGAAAACTTGAAAACGAAACTATGGCTAGAATATTGAATGTACGGATGATACTATGTTGAATCCATGCTTAGGAACGAACTATGATTGAGAAGCTTGGTGAATTGATGATATAAAATATGAAATTTATAGTCATCTACATAAGTGATAAATGGGTTTTGTGGGAAGATGACGAACACTAGATTCATGGTCATCAATTTGGTGTTATTCGATTTCCTTGAAGTAAGTCTAGGTATTGTTATGCTTGCTAGACATAATAGCTTGTGAATGATGTTAAAACTTGGCTAAATAACTAGTTATGAAACTTGATTGTTGATTGCATAAAATTATGCCCACAAGGTGTTTGTTAAAATGCCTAAATGAATGTTCATATGTTGAAATTATGAATGAAACGCGTAATTGCCTAATTTGATTAATTACGCATGATATGGGGTAACACGAATTCTAATCATGAAGTTGATTTAATTTAAATGGTGCATGTCATATGAATAACGGTAGTTAACTTTTAGAAAGTTAAACTAACCAATGATGAAATCAAATAGTAGTTTCGACATAAAATCCGTAAGATGGAATAGTCATAAGTAATGATGACTAATCTAACCGTCTTATGAATTATGATGATAGTTTGACGCTTGACAAGCTAGGTGGAAGCTTGGAAAGGAGGCTGGTCAAACAGATCAAGTATGTAGAAAGGCGTAGTTTGGATGCAAGGTAAATTAAGCTTACTAATTCACATAAATGTGAGTATTGACTTTGAGTTATGCTAAGTAATTGATTATAATATTCCGACATGATACATTGCAAGTTGGAATAAGTAAAAGTGGCAAGAAACCATAAGTTATGACAAAAAGGGTAAAAACAGAAAACTAGTCGGGTAAAGACTAATAAACAAGAAATTTTGGACATCGCGTTATGGGGTTAATTATAACGGTAAAAGTGGTCAAATGATAATCCGAACATGAGTTAACAGATAGACAAAAGATTTGAAAAATATATCTTTTGGTGAAAGTCATAACGGGTCGAACAATTTAAGAAAATGTCTTTTAAGTAATAAGAACTCATGGTGCAAACCGGGATAGGTTTAAGGGGCGGGATGGTATTAAGATGCCATCATATTTTGGTAAATGGTCATCTTGACTAAACGGGTCAAATGGTGTGTTAACACCATTGACAACAATAATTGATGACCGCTTGTTGAGCTTTGTGGTCACAGGAAATATCACGCGGACTTTGTTGCTTTTAACTATAAGGTTTATAAGCAAAACGGTATTTTAACGGGTCAATCTTATGACCCGAGCCAAGTACGCATGTTCAGAATTATAGCTAAAGGCGATATTTTGGTCAATTAATAGCGGAAGTCCTTCGTCGCACAAATGAAGGGCTAAAATTGACCAAAAAGCCCTTGAGGGGTAAATAGGGCAAACAACTTTTAATGAGTTGTTTTGAAATAAACGTCTTGTTTAAATTGAGTCTTTGGAATTCGTATAAAAATGGGGATATGATGTAAACCAATAGAAGCATGATTTAAGTCTAAAGATGTAAAATACTCGCAACGTGTCAAAACGAGTATATATGCAAAACAGGTTAAAATTTCTTAAGGAACCCGTAAAGTTGAATCTTGATGATTAGTAAACGGATAGGATATGATGACCATGGTATTTCGAAGGAAAATAACAAGTCAGTTTGGTAAAAGCATGAACGGGTCAAAAGTGTCTTAATTGAATTTCAAGCCGAGAGCTTGAAATCTAAAATTTTGTAAATTCAGATGTCGGATTTTAACTCCATGTGATGGAGATTTAAATTACGGATGCATAGGAAAAAGAATCGTGTAAAACGGATCAATAACGAATGAGTTATGTCCGTTTTCGTGAAACTTGGGTTGGCTGGGAATTTTGCAGCAGCAATTAAGCAACTTGCTGTCAAAAAAGGGGCTAGGTGTAGCGTCTAGCCCCTAGTTGTAGCGTCTAGCCCCCTGATTCTGAAAATTGTTTAATTTTTGTTTGTTTGACCCATATAACTTGTTTAAACTTGTTATTTAACTATCAAAGCTAACTTTTAAGTTGGTTTTGATCATAGGTGATAGCCAAGAGTGCCCGGATGAAGATCAAGCTCGAAGAAGAACCGAACACGATAAAGTTAAAGCTTCCGCATGGCGTTTCGTCCTAACTCTTAAACGACGATCTCAAATTCATTACGATGTATATAAATCTTCATTTATAAAAGTTTTAAATTAACCGTATTTTTCAAAGTACATGTAATCAAAATTACTTGTTTATTTTCGTAAACTATACGAAAACCTTAAAGTAATAACAAGGGTGTTACACACACATATGCTCGCATCATGTCTTCAAGTGTCAGGATGGTTCGTTTACTCTAACCGTTCGTCCTACGATGATTAGTAATGCTCATGTCTAGACGTGAGCCAAGAGTGTTGTGTAATGTCTGTTATAAATCAGGTATAGATCAAATTCAGAGATAACAGGAGTTGACGCCTCGTGCCTAAAACCGCCTCTCTTAGAGGAAAATTCACAAGCTGTGAAGACGCGTCAGTTTCCTTGATTGCAAGAAAGTGTTCTGGTTATATGAGACAATTAACGAACGCCCAGGTGATATTGTTTCCGTTTCAGGTTTCAAGTAGGCCAGTGACAAAATCCGTGACAGTCTGTCCTCATTTCCAAATGGGTGTTTCTGGTTACTAACACAAACCAGAAGGTTCTTGGTATTTCACCTTGACTTCCACCCCGGTTAAACATCATTCACATACATTGCTATATGGACCTTCACGCCCGGTTGCCAGTACCAGATTTATAGATCCTAATATCCCTTATCAAAAATCCAGACGACTAGAATATCAAGGCTGGTGTGCTTTGCTCAACACAAGTTCCCTACGGTTTTCGTATAGTGGAAATCCATATTCATTCCATGAAGTAGCGAATATCGTCCAACTTGCCCGAAGTCGCTCATCCATGCCCCGCATGGCCCCATCTTGAAATTTCTATTCCTTCAGTGCTTCGGTTTGAACAGGGCGAATCTGATCGGGTAGACTAGAGTCGATGGTGAGCTGCATGCTCATACGTGTTTAGGTTCCATAGTCGTAATCGCTCAAGAGTTCCATCCAGTGATGTCATCACATGTTTAGCTCTTTCGAAACAAGGGTACACGGGAGGCCCTTGTGATCGGTCTAAGTAGTGCTTTTGGTACCGTCCAAGTAATGCCTCCAATTCAAATCCAAAAACCATGGTTTCCACCACTGGTTGTGACTCGTGTCAATCCCCTTCGTAAATCCACTACGTAAGTCATCACCTTCTTGTGTTGCATCGGCGCGTAACTGGGACTCTGATTCGAACCATCATGGTATACCACTAAATCACCCATATCCTCGGGTAAAGACGATGCTTATTGCGTTGTAATGTTGAGTTTCAAAAGCTGAAAAGACGTTCTCTTGTTTGTCCCCCACGAATACACAGCACCCTGCTGTGCTAAAGAGACTAAAGCTGCGAAATCCTCGAGAATCCTGTGATGAATCTACGATAGTATCTGGCTAGGCCAAGAAATTACTGTATCCCCGAAGAAATCTTTGGTGTCGATCAGTTTCTAACAAAATGGATCTTAGCAAGATCCACGTGTATTCCCACTTCGTTGATCAGTTTCTAACAAATTACTTACATGACAAAAATGTACTTCTCGAATCCAGTATTCACATTTATCAAGACTTCTCACGGAGTGGCTCTTCCCTCAAGAAATCTAAGATAAGATACATATGCCGCCCATGTTGTTCCCTTCTCCTGGAAATGATTCAAGACATCATCAATAAACACGGTTGATTCATGTGATCCCAAAAGCTACTAGTGTGCTGATCAATCTAAAGGTCAAGGAATACGAAGTCGCAATGGCCGCATTGCGTTTGATATGCCGTTTTAGGAACTCCCCCTGGACTTCCATCTGATGATAGCTCGTTCGTTAGCCAATTCTCGAATGGGAGCTTGACCCTCGCAACTAGTCAACAGGTTGTCAATACATGGTCGAGGCAAACGGTTCTTAACTATCACTTTGTTAAGTTCTCGATAACCAGTACACATGTCTAACGATAAGGCTTATCTTCACGGATATAACCGGGAGCTCCCCAACGCGAAAAGAGCTAGGTCCGACAAAACTCCTGTCCAACAATTCCTGTGGTAGACTAGACAATTCTTGTAACCCTCCTGGTGTAAGACGGTAAGGCGTACTAGTAATCAGGGTTGCCTCTGGCGCGGGATCACACTGAGATTTTGCCTTACAGTGGTGGAAGTAAACCTGGAAGTTCCTTAGGTAGTACACCAAAAGGAATTACGAACCATTGGTGGATCCTCGATCCTCTTTTCCTTAGCCTTAACATCAGTAACGGTTGCTAACATAGCAGGGTAATCCCTCCGTAGACACTTCTGGGACTTCATAGCTGAAATGGCGCTAACCCTTGCACCACTCTGACGCTTTAGAACAGATAACGGTTCTCCACCAGGGAGAAGGATACGCAAAATTTTCTTCTCACAGGGTATATCTACGCGATCTCTGGATAACCAATCCACACTAACTTCTGCACCAAAACCATCAAGAATAGTAGAGGGAAGGTCGATGTCGAACACTTGTCCCACAAGGCCGAGTTTGCATCCCAGCGAACATATGAAGTTTCATTTACCTTTCCATCAGCCGATTCCACAACAGGTTCGGTTTCAAGAAGCATCAGGGTTAAACAGAAAATAGACGAAGCAATTAGCTACCAAGACTGAGTAATATATTCCTGGCCACCATGTTGCTATATTCCTGGCATTGCCTATGCCAGTCCTAAATGCCCTTCCATGAGCATTATTTCCCGTGTTGTTGTTCTTGTTACGAGAATTTCCAGTACTGTCGTCCTTCCCTTGATTGCGTGTCATTTTTTATTTAACAACGGCCACTCCATGTCGTAGACACCTTCATTTCCATGCAGTTGGCTACCATTTCAGGTACCTTGACATTGCCGTGACTGTTGCTTCTAATGTTGTTGCTTAAAACGGAGCTCTACGATCTTTCACCGACGGAGCCCACCTTTTCTTATTCCGAGTCGCGTCCTCAATGTGCTGGCAGTTACACATTCCGCACCATAGTCAGTTCTCATCGTTCATGTCCCGATTGATTCGTAGAAGTTGATTCCCATAAGTCGTTGGCTAGGGTTAAGGATTCGATTGAAGTCAATTCGCTGTTGCTTGTCGCTGGTAGTCAGGGCTATTCCAGTACTGAAGTCGGTAAGGCACTACGCACATCCTCTTGTCCGTCGTTCTTGCAAGTTGACAGTGCAATATATGGTATGTTTCCAGAGTGTTGCAGAAGTGTTCGCACTTCGGGAGCTACGATGTCAACACATTGAGTTTCAGCCAGTGAAGTGGAGTGAGAAAGGTATCGACCAATCATTCGATACTGCGATATCCAACCCAAGGACGTTCGTACTAGCACCTAACATTCTACACAGTTCGCTAGGCGTTCAGATGGGTGTTCAGCTAATACTCGATAGCATTAAGATTCGAAAGGATCCAGAGAGAAGTGAAAAGATCATGTTCGAGTAGAAGACAATCACTGCTATGACCCCTATAGGTTTGTTATGTTTCACATTTGGTCAAATAATAGAATGGAACCCCTTTCACACTTGCTAGGCCTCGTTGGGACTCACATGCACCCCGCATTATTATTATGTGTGCACCCATAATAATAACATGATTTGGATGCTCATCTCAGCTCCTCCTAACTCGTGTTAAATGGTCCCTCAGACTCGAGTAGCAAACAAGGAACATCACAAAACATGAATCACGAATGTCTAAGGTAAAACCACACTATCAACCACTTACACATGCAAGTAACACATGAATCCGTACTATTGTGCTAAACGTGCAATCACATGCAATATCATATGTAAATTTTCACTAGTTATGCAGTACAATGAGTAAACGAGAGACGAACCTTGCAATCTGGAGCTGAGTGTCATGGTCGTACTCAGAACTTGTTCGGTTATAGTCTGGTTTTATAAAAACGTTTTTAAAACCAAGTTCACTATAACCAGTGGTTCTGATACCAAACTGTCACACCCCCCCCCCCCCAAAATACCAACTGCGGAAACCCCGCGGTGCGTGTGACGTACCAGGATCTAGCCACCAATCACATTGAACTCATAAATATATTTAAATAAAACATTCATTTATTAACATAAAGTGTTACAAAACGTTACAAATAATTCATAGTATACAGAGGAAGCATAACCCATTTGTCAAGTGTTTTATAAACCATATGTAAAAAAACATTAGACTTGTATTGTGATTCTATGTATCTCGACCCATGACCACGCCAGCCTTCCAAACAGCAAGTTCCCAATGCTATAACCATATAGACCTGCAAGCATGCAGACAAGTGTGTCAGGCGACGCTGGTGAGTTCAAAGTTTGTTAACGTGTTTAGTTACCAGTTACCAGATTAAAACGTTTCACAGATCCAATATTGTTAATCACACGCTTACCACCGATGGCTCCAGATTATTTGCCCTAAACCCCAATTCCTCTATCAAAGCAATGGTCAAGATGGGGGTCATTAGTTCACTCCCGACCTCCTCGGTGCGGTGTGAGGCTGCCAAACCTAAATAGCGCTATTAATTAATACCCCGTTGCCCTACAAGCAACAATCGGTAGGAAGGACTTGAGTGATAGATATACGTGTATTAACCAACAACCCAGGTTTAACATTCCAGTCAAACCCATTACCCGACATTCCTTTCCGGAACGCATGCTTGGAAAAAGAGTAGTGAACTCACCTTAGATTTGCTCGGTATGCTACGTTACATTACTCGTTCCCAGTTGGTCAACCAAACCCTACCGTGGTTACCAAAGATAATCAGTTTCGTAAGCGTATATCCAAATCATGTATTCAACGTACACGTTATACAAGTAGCAGACAAGTATGGAACACGTACTTATTCGCTTCATAACTGTTAAACATATAATCCGTTGATCTATAACTTTTATCGTGAGATCATATAACAAGTGTATGGGTGTCGCATGCGAATCAATCACTTAGTAGTACATGTGTTTTCATAGATTGCAGTTGCTGTTAAGATCACGGTATATCACATATCAGGCATTCGTTTCTCAAACAAGTTTCTATCCCACGTGCAGGTCACATAACAACCCATAATAAGTAGGTTTTATACTCACACAATTCAACTAGGTTACTCATTCTTATTAACATGCAATACCACTCACAGTTGCATTGGCTATTCACATCATACAATTTACATTAGACAATACATATCAGTCTATACAGGTTCCTTGTTTCTAGATAACCTTAACCTCATGCAACAATCACAACTGTCAGATAGCATGCACAAGATAACCCACTCACTGTTCAGCTTATTACCCATACGACGAAAGACCCATCTTTCGTCGGGTTCATTCATGGCGAAAGACCCATCTTTCGTCAGGTTTAATGTGTGGCGAAAGGCCACATGTTACATCGCCCTTCATCAGGTGATGAAACAGTTTCAACATATCAAACCCTAACTGCCGATCATCATTATCACTAATATTGTAATACATTACCACGGATTAACACAAGCCTAATCATACATAGTTATCATCCCAAACCAACCGTTAACATCCTCGTTCTAATGTAAATCAGATCATCAAACCCATTGGCCAATCAATCAACATAATAACAATCATTGCCATTCATGAACACATGCCCTAATCATAAATTCTGCGTTGCATATAATCATAAGCATCAACAATAATTCACATTCTAATAATACATGTTCATAACATTCCACGTGACCACAAAACTTGCATCAATTACATTCAAGTTCAAACCACATACTCACGGTTAATCAATCATGTGAATTACATAAATGACAAACAAACGTACCGATCGATAGGAACAGGATGGTGGTAACTAAGGTAGATGGTGCTTGCAAATCAGAGGGGTTGTGGAGAGAAGAGTTGCCGTTGACTTGTTTTAGAGACTAGGTGGGTTAGGGTTTTATGTTTTGCAGACTATGAAAGTGTAGGATCGTTTTCAGACCCGAACGAGTCGATCAGATGAGTTTACTTCTATACGAAAGGCAAAAACAGACGTATTGAGTTCAATTCAGCTGAAATATCACTTTAAACTGTCCGTATATTGATTTTAGATCAAATACAAGTCTGTGGACACTTCGGCAGCACTTCGTTACACTGACCGGAACTGTTACATCTGATCTCGCTTGAGGAGGTATTTATAGGATCCTGATTTCGCTTGAAGTGGTTCCAAGCGAAATAAGATTCCAAGCGGAATCTGATTTCGAGCGGAATTACATGAATTATCATTCAAGCGGAATCACCTCTTTTCAAGCGGAATTACATGAAATCTCGAAATACGTGCCTTGTTCTAACATACTACGTACAAGACTCGATACAAGACGAAGTCGACAGACGTATGCACCAACAGACTCCCCCTCGAATGTTGACGAGTCTTCAGTGTCGAGTCTTCGGTTGTCAACCTTCAGTCTTTATCAGTCTGCTCACTCTCTTCAAAAATCTCCATTGTAAGCATCCTCAATCAATCTCTTTCTCTTTCTCAAAATCTTCAGAATCTGAATCTAGCTCTACTATCTTCAGACTTCCTCTCGATGTCATCAGACTCCCCTTTTCGCTAAGCTGGGATCGCAGTCTGGAATTCATTTTCCACAGATTCTTAGATCGTAACCTGGCATTCATCTAACTCAGGTACCAGAACCTGGCTAACCTGCACAAATCTCTACCCAAATGTAAGTTTCACAAATTTAAAATTTTGTTCAGAAACCACTTGCAGGTATAGTTCAAAAATGATTTAATCTTTAATAACCACTTGAAACACAACTTCTTCATACATTCTTTCCAAACCTGTTCATCAAGTTTAGCACTTGGAATTTTGAAAATCAGCTCTCCAACATCAGTTGTCGAAAATCTTTTTGAATTTTTAAAGTAAATGAAATGCAATAAACAAATATTCACAGACACTATTTTTGTGAGTTTGTGTAAGAGGATCATATCAGTTTATGAGGCAAATTACCAACACCGTTAAGCTGTAACACATTTTCAGTTCTAAACGATTCACATTGATTGACAATATTGTTGTCCACTTAAACTCAATCTAAAAACTTTCGAAATGCTTACCGATACATTAAGATATATTAATTTTACACTAAGTTCTTATGGTCCCCACGATCTAAGCATATCCCCTCATCATGCAATACACAGACTCAAGTAATGCCTTTAAACTTTTATCAACAGTGATTTGTGCGAAAACAACTCAGAATGTTTAAACATTAACAATCAGGTCGATCTTTCGATACGCAGAGAAAGTCCAATGTTTAAACAAAATAAGAAAAATAAAACAAGTTGAAGTTGTTTAGGCTTTAACCACCAGGTCGATACTTCCGTATACGCAGAGGAAGTCCAAAGCTTAAACGAAAAACCAAAGAAAATAAAGTAGAATGTTTAGGCAATAACATCCAGGTCGATACTCACGTATATGCAGAGGATATCCAATGCTTAAACAAAATAAAGAAATAAAACAAGTTTAAATCTTTGCAAAATAAAATGCACAATCACAGCGACTTTTCAGCAAAGTTGTGAAAATTCACAAACTTAACCAGTTTTATGTCTTTCGACAATCAGTGATTACTGAGTAGGCACACAATCAAGAAGGACAAAACTAAGTACTATGCTTTCAACCATGTTTCCCACTAGAACTAGGCTTTTTCATTTAAGTTTGTATCGTTATCGCAAATCTACTAGTCTAGCTGAGCCTACCGTCACATCTTTAGTGAGACCGTTTATCACATTTTATCATTCCATTTCTTTAGCATGCTGTGAAAGCCCACTGATGTACTATCATTTCTCTTTTTGACAACAAAACTCATTTTTTTCATTTTTCATGTTTTTGGATTTTTCAAATTTTCAAATGTTTTTGGATTTTCTGAAATTATTTACTCCCCCTAAAATTCAAACACATTTTACAGAAATTTGAAAACAAACTGTACAAAAACAAACTGACAACCGATATCGAATCGCTTCAATTCACCATCCACTTGGCTTAAACAATCAGAACTCCCCCTTACAACAAACTATTTTCCCATTGTGATTTCAAAACACTTAAGTTTGTTTTAATCAAATGGTTTTTCCGGAAAATTAATTTTGTTGATTTTACCACTTGTAGGTATTCAAACTTGTATATTAGGGGTTTGGTTCATCATTTTGTCTTTCAACCACTTGTAGGAAATCATATACAACTTAATGTACCTGATTTACCACTTGTAAAATCATCTCTACAATTTCAATCAAATACCATTGTAGGTAAAACTTCATTTTCAACCACATGTCGGTTTACTTACCAACACTTACCAATCTGTAGGTTGAATTCTCAAGATGCCAATACCTACTCCACACTTACCAACCTGGGAGTTCCGGCAAGTCACACTTATACAAAAACACTTTTCATAAACAATAAATGATGCCGATTCATGCTCCGCGATTACCTACTTGGAAGCTCCGGCATGTCAGGTTTTTATTCTTTGAAAAATATTGACACCCAGGCCTGACCATCCTTGGGTGTAATCACTTCTTTTTCAGCCTCACTTTCAACAGATTTGTGAACACTCTTTTTGGAAGCATAAAATTCTTTAACACCTTTGGCCTTACCATTGACCATTTTTCTAAAAATGTGTTTCACATTCCCGTTGAAAGTCTTTTCAACATCAAACTTATTCTTTTCAGAATAAAATTGATTTGAAATTTCCACTTTTCCAACTTTCTTTTTGAAATTTTCAGCCCTTAGTAATGGAAAATTTTCATCATTTACAATCGGTACAAATTTCTCATTTTTTTTCAACAACCGGTGGCTCCTCTGTCTTTGTGGAGACAAATTCATCGCCAATAGATAGCTCCTCTGATTTTGACAAATCAGATTCATCACTAGAACTACTTCCTGAACCTTTAACCACCCACTTCTGATTTTTCAGATTTTCTTTTCTTTTTAAAACATTCCTTGAACATTCACCAACTTCAAAAGTTGAATTTTCAAAACCTGTAAATTTTTTGGTTGTAAGTTCAGTTTTCTCAACAACTTTTTCTTTTTGTTTACCAGAGACTTCCTGTTTTGTCTGTATTGTCTTTGGACAATTTATGGCAATATGACCAACTGTTTTACATTGAAAACAGATTCTTGTCTCTGTCTTCTTCTGAACAATACTTTTCTTCATCTCTTCTTGCTTCTTTGCAAGGAATTCTTTGTTCGTTTTCTTCCAGAATGAACTCTTTTGTTCTTTCTTAGCACTAGTTCCTGAAACAAAAACAGTTTAGGTTTATAAATTTTCTCATTTTTATAGTTTTTCGGTGGAATAAAACCCAAACCATTCTTTTTGAAATTACCGTTATGATTTGGTTTCTTTCGATAACCATAACCAGAACTGTAACCCATTTTCTTGTTTAATCGTTGTTGAACTCTTGAGGTGTAAAGTCTTGGTTTTTCAGAAAGATTTACATCTTTTATTTCAGAAAGATTTACATCTTTTATTTCAGAAATATCAATTTCTGTTAGTTTGAAAACCTTTTTAATCATTTCTGGTTTAACACCTCTTATTGAAAAAACCTCATAAGAATATAATTTGTCAGAATCTATCAAAGTATATGCTACTTTGACCGGTTCGTCATTCAAATTAGATTTTGATAACAAAAACTCTTTATTATACACCCGTTTTTCCTGTTTGAATTTTTGACTTGACATGTCAGACTTTGACTTGGACTCTGATTTCAACTCCGATATTGACTCCTCTGATTCATCCTTATCCAACACCTGATCGACCACCTTTTTTATTAACTCGGACTCATGATCAGTATCGGACGACGTGAAAGTGACATCTATACTTTCTGGCAAATTATCTGACGACTTAGACTCCCACTGTAAGTTCATTGCCTTTTTTACTCTTTCAGAATTAGCATTTCGCGGAGAATATGCATTTTCAACAGGAGGCGGACATTTGTTATAAATCACACTTGATTTCTTACCAGATGTATTCACTTCATCATCTTCTTTTGTCACAGACTTTTCTTCTTCCGAAGTCTTCTCTTCTTCAAATGTCTTCAATTTTTCCACTATGGGGTAAATCCTGTCAACAACAAAAGTAGAACATGAGTAACTTTTTAATAAATTGTTAACTCTTTCAGTTTCAATTCTTTGTGTTGCCAACTTCAATTCAAGCTCAGCACACTTCTCTATGTAATAGTTAACATCGTCAAGCTGTCTCATATAAGCTCCTTTGAGTTTAATCATTGCTACAGCTTGTTCACTACTTGATTCGTTGTACTTATTCATCTCTCTGTTCAAAATATCATATGATTCTTTCAGCCTTTTAATGTTGTGCAGCAATTCATTGTTCTGCATTATCAGAGAGTCACAATTCATACACTTCTCAGCAACCTTGACTACATCATCATCTGTTTTGATTTCAAACGCTGGAACTTCTTTAACTACTCTCACTTGAACTTCTTCTACAACTTCTTTCTTTTTCTCAACTTCACTATTTAAACGTTTTCTGACTTTTTCTGCCCAATAATCATCAGTATAATCATTAATAACCTGAGCAACAAATCCTTTAGCCATGAATTCTTTGTCTGGGCAATAATCATCCCAACTCAAATCTTTTGCCAATTTTTCATCTTCTTGTTCTGCCACACATACTTTACTATCTTTTGGAATGTATTTATCCCAACTGAAACCATTTTCTTTATCTTGATTAACAAGACATGCTCTCTTTGAATCTTCAATTTCTTTCCTACCATGAGCTGTTTGTGGCTGTTGTTGTTGATGTGGCTGTTGAGCAACTTGATGATATAACGCTTTTCGAGTAATCATTGTTTCCAAAGGGATTTTAAGCTCCACTTGCTTCACGATTTGTGCACTCCCTCTTGAAATGTCCTTTTTCCCTGCATCAAAATCAAGTAACTTTAGACTTATCAAATCCTAAAGTTGAAACATTTGCATCTCGAAAATCATCTCTGCCTATAATTTCTTTAAACTTTTCAGCTCGTCTCAATACACTAGCCATGCACCATTTTATATCCATCAATTCCATCTCCTCAGCATCAATTTGATCGTAATCCTTTTTTGTTAGCATTGGATTTCCGATTCTTCCTGCAACTAAACCTCCATAGGATTCAAGCACAGTTACCAACAAAGACATGTGGCTTTTAGCAACTTCCTCAGTATAATTCTGATCATTTTCAAGATTTAAAGCAATGTTGCATTGAAGTACTTTGCCACTCTTTGTAGTAGAAAAGTGTGGATCAAATGATGGAAATGAAGAAAATCCTATCTTGTTATGTAGGACCGGTTTTGACACCTTACGATTGCGTAACGAACGTTCGACGTGCGGAAACCGTGAACGTGCGTGACCGAACACACAATAACGTACAAATAACGTGATTCTATTGATATGATGTCGTGTACAAAGCCGTGAATCACGTAGAGAGACTTTCTCTCTCTAGACTTTCTCTCTCTAGGATTAGATCTCTAAACCTTCAAATGAGAAAAAGTCTTAAACCTAACACTATAACTTCCTATTTATAGGCACAAGGAATATAAGGATTTCTCCTTATTTACAAGTTTGCCACCTTGCCCTTTTTAACTAGATATAACAATATAAGCTTGATTCTTCGGTTTCTACTACGATTTTGATTGACGGAGGCGATAGACACTTAATGCACTAACAGACTTCCCCTTGGATATTGCCGTAGTCAATCTCGTAGCATCTTGTCTTTCTCTATCTTGAACAGAATCCCCATGGATCTGTCTTCGAGCTTCCGTTGCTCCCCTTCTCAGTAGTCTCTTTCTTTAGGCTCCCCCTTTCGTCAAGCTTCCGTGCTTTTGGGATCGACACCTGGATTTCCGAATACAAGCTCCTCCAAGATAGATATCTGGCTCTTTGAATCCACGCTTCTTCTTACGTTGAGCTCGTCTTCAGACTCCCCCTTAGACTCAGCTGTCGGGATCGTAGTCTGGCTTTCATCGGTTCACAAGTTCAGAATCAATTCCTGGCTCTATTCTGCATATGCTCAGGATTTGAAACCTGGTTAACCTGCACATCCTCTACCTCAACATAAGTTTCATAAATTTATAACAGTTAGATTTAAGAAACTTACTGGTAGAAATCAATTATTCAACAAACATACTAGTTACATCAAGTTCAAATGAATGACCTTGATTAACTAAATATACAATCTTACAAAACATTTGTATATGACATTCAAAGTTTTCAACATATTCTCCCAACCCTCTAGTTCATCATGTTTAGCACTTGGAATTTTGAAAATCCGCTTTCCAACATCAGTTGTCAAAAATCTTTTTGAATTTTTCAAAATTTTATGCTAAAACACACTAAAATCTTTTTGGATTTTGAGTTTAAAGAAATGCAGTAAAGAAATAGATACAAACAAATTTACAGACACTATTTTTGTTTGAGTATGCGTCAGAGGATCATATCAGTTTTTGACAAATCACAAGTACCGTTGAGCTTAATTACACATTAAGAATTAAACAATTCACTTAGATTGTCGATATACTGATCCACTTAAATTTTCACACAATTTTCAATCTGTCCAGGATACGGATTAAGTGTTTTAGAGACTTAAACTTATACGAGTGTCCCACCTCTTGAATATACTCCCGTATCCAGATCCCAATATTCAGTCTTACAGGTAATTATAACACAAATGATATCTGTAAGGGGTTAATAAATTATGAAGAATCATGAGAGCTCAGGTCAGAACCATCGTTCAGCAGAGAGATCATGACTCAACTTGTGGGTGTGTCCCCTTTAGAGGATCTTTTTTACAACAGCATTGCTAAGCAATTTTATTGTCTTATCATATATGCTGAGGGTGATGTTGTGTTTCAAGCATTTGCAGAAAGTATTATTCGAGGACTAGGTCAGAACTTCCATTCAGCAGAAGTCCCGGAATAATACCCCAGATATCACTGAGTATAAAGACCTAGTATATCAGAAAAAGAGACCTTTCAAACGAGATTTCAGGGGTTACCTATATATCCAAGTAGTGTTCCCCACGAAATAAGTAAGTAAAGATTTAGGTTTATATCCCGAACAAACCTACTAAATGTGCAAAAACCTACCGACACATCCACGGTGAGATCGTTTAACACATTTAAACTTTCCATTTCTTTAGCGTACTGTAACTGTCTACTGATGTACTATCATTTCCTCTTTTTACGTAAAAACTCAGTTTTCAATTTTATCATGTTTTTGGCTTTTTCAAATTTTCAAATGTTTTTGTATTTTCTAACAACATTACTCCCCCTAAAATGCAAAACCATTAAAGAAAATTTGACAACCAACACTGATAGCTTTGTCTCGCCATCCATTTTCTGCTTAAAGTGCTCTGATTTGCAGAAAATATACGCATGAGAAGCAGAATATATAACAAACCCCCATGATTTACAACACATTGATATTTACAGTTTGAAAACCGTTTTTCAATCTTGTGAAATTAATCATGTTTGTTCAGCCGTGAGGGTTTCGGCGTATTCAATCAGAACTCCCCCTTACAACAAACTATTTTCCCATAATGATTTCAAAACACTTAAGTTTGTTTTAATCAGAATGGTTTTTCCGGAAAAATTAGTTTGTTTAACCATCACTTGTGGATTCGGGGTCATCTCATCACCTTGTTCTCTTTTAACCATTTTGAAAATTTAACATTATTAGATCAAACACCACTATCACTTGTAGAAAATCAAGTACAACTTAATGTCCTTGATTAACCACTTGTAAGACGAAATATCACAGTTACCATCCTGTGAATTTCTCAAGAATGATGCCGATACCTGCTTCACACTTACCAACCTGGAAGCTCCGGCAAGCCAGATTTTTCTATTTGAAAAGTTTCACCCAAGCCTGACTGTCCTTGGGTGTATTTTGAGCTTTTCTCTTTTCTTCATAAAATTCTTTTACTCCTTTATCCTTACCATCAGCCATCTTACTAAAAATATGTTTAACATTGCTATTAAACATTTTTTCAGCATCAACACCTTTTGATTTTAGGTTTGTAGCTCGTAATGGTGGAAATTTCTCATCATTCATTAAAGGAACTGTTTCTTCCTTTTTTACCTCAACTTGTGGCTCATCTGATTTTGTGGAATCAGATTCATTGCCCGAACTTGGCTTGTCTGACTCGGATGAGCCAGATTCATTGCCAATAACTTTCTTTTTCTTCTTATTTGTCCTCAGATTTGCATCTGAAGAATTCGATTTGCTTGACTTTGCCGTCGAGTGAATCGATTCATCAGAACTTTTATTCGAACCAACCTGTGAACCCGAAGACAAAATCTTCTCCAAATACTCTCTCGCCTTCTTCCTCTTTTTCCTCAGTCTGTCTTTTTGCCCCTGCGAAAGCTTCACTTTCTTTTCTTGAACTTTAGGTTCTTGAACCTTCTGTTCTTTGGGCTTGACGTTGACTGGTTTCTTTGCCATTCTTTGAGATTCAACCCTCAATCTTCCCATTGATCTCCTTGGGCAATCTCTGGCAATATGTCCTCTAATATGACAATTATAGCATCTTCTTGTTTCATAATTCCAATTCTAGCAGTTAACAGCAAAGTGTCCTCTCACACCATAGGTTTAGCACACTCTGTTATCGTACCATCCACTTCTGTCAGTCCAAACCTTCAGATCATAACATTGTTTGGCTTGGTTATAGTCATTTCTCCTCTTCAATGCTGGATTTGGCTTTTGAGCACTGTGGTCAAACCTGCACCACTTATTACCAACATTTTGTGAGTTTTCATTTTTAAATTTTTGTGATTTTTGATAATGATTGGATGACTTATCTGATGAGCTTTTATTTTCATTTTTAGAATTTTTCAAATTTTTATCTTTTTGTTTCTGTTCTGCAATCTTCTTAACAGGTTTTTGCTTAGAGCATTCACCTATTTCAGTAGACTGCAAAACAGTATTTTGAAATTTTTCTTGTAATCCTAAAAATATTTTTCTTTTCTTTTCTTTTTCTATTTCATCATCAGCTTTGTCATCGCAATCTTCAATTTTGACTTTGTCAAAATTTGTGAAATTGTCACTTATTGGAACAGAATTGATCGGTTTTGGACACACATATGGTGCCGAAGTCACAAAACCTTTCAATTTATTCTCTAACTCAACAATTTTGTTCCGAGCAATTTCAGCTTCATTTTCAAGTCGAATGATTTTCTGAAGATAAGAATTTATTTCAATTTGTTTTTCAAGATTATTTTTAAAAATAACAGATTTTTCATCTTCTAAAACTTTCATTTGACTTTGAAAATCTTTTTTAATCTTTAATTTTTCATTTTCAAAATCTTTTTCTTTTTCTTTAAAATTTTTGTTTTCTAATGACAAACTCTCAACATTCTTCAAAAGTTTGTCATTTTCATATCTCAGTTTTTCACAATTCAAGCGCAATTCCAGAATCTGTTCATTATCAGCTTTCTTCTCGTCTTTCAAAGCTTTGTTTTCCAATGTTAAACTCTCTACATTCTTCAAAAGTTTGACATTGTCTGTTTCTGATTTTTCGCATTTCGAGAATTTTCCATTCATCTCTCCATCATCAGCTTCTTTCTTTGTTTCCATCTTGTATGTTCCTGCATAGAAAATTTTAACAAAATCAAGAGGATTCATATTTTCATCAATATAACAACCCCTCTTAATATCGTATTTCATAACATTTTTTGCAGCAAGACACACAGTGATTCGTTTCCTCATTTCAATGATTACATCCAAGTCTATCCTTTCTGATTCTTCTTTTATTTCATCCAATAACTTCCTTTTTCTTGAATCTTCATGAAGCCTATGATTTGTAATTGTATTGATGAAACTTCTTAAATCATAGCGTGATAAACTAGAATTCCGTTTTTCGTTATTCACGAATTTATCCCATTCCAAAGGTAAAGCATCAACAAATTTTGAAATTCTTTCATCTTTTGAATGATATATCTTATGTTTTTCTAACTTGATGATTAGCTCATAAAACCTTTCTTTCAACTCCTCCACTGATTCATTCTTTTTACATAAAAAAATTTCGAATCTTTTAACATAAACATCCTTATCACTTAATCTCCCACACCAAGATTCACAATGCTAATCATTTAGATTTTCAAGATTCTTGTTTTCCTTTTCGTCAAACATTTTGATTTCTTGGTATTTGTGCCTTGTAAAACACCTCGAATCACCTGCAAACAAACAAACAAACGATCAGTTTTAAACGGACTGAATACGTGAAAGTGTGTTTTAACGAAATTAATCTAAGACTCGTGTCGAAGATTTGCGGAATCGTTCCAATGTTGTTTGGGTGAAATCACTGAATGAATGAGCCTGAAAATGAACTGATACAATTGTTAATAAATGGGTCGATCAAATGTTTCAATATCTCAATCACATGGGCCGCCGTTAATATGTGGGTGACAACAATGATATTAATGTTCAACTGTGGTTGGACCAAACAACCCACTTAACCGACAAATGAATTTAACACACTTCAAATGTTATTGGGCAGATAAGCTTTATTGGGTCGGTGATAAGATCAAACAACTAAGCACAATTAATCCGAAAATTCAATTTACTTTGATTGGGCCTAACACTTAGAGCAATTAATGGATTCAGGAATTCACGTGAATTACAACAGTGGCCAAAAACTTCGAAAATTAACCAAATATGATTGGGCCTCAAAGCAAATAATCACATGGTCATATAAGCCGACAAATCAGTTAATTCATCATATGTCTAATTGGACCTTTTGAATTTTATTGAACTTCAACCCACATGCAAACTGATATCTTCACATGCAATCGCTTGATCCAAAAAGTTCACGTGACCAACTGACAATTACTTTTGAATTTATTAAGTGATTGGGCCGAGATTTGTGAAAAGATGAGGTGTATTAATTGTGCCGACAAACTAAGTTCACTACTCAAAATCTCATTGGATCTCAAAATTCACATTAATTGCTTTAATGAATTCCCTTTTCAATACTCGTGGCTGACAACACACATCAAAAATCTTATTGAATTAATGAATCTCGACAAATGTGATATTAATGAATTGTTGTATGGCCTAGATATTGATTAACTCAGATTCACGTGATATCTTTTTCCAACAACTGGCAACCTCGTAAAATGTTTCACTATTTTCAAAATTCACCGTGTCACAATTCAAGCTGAATCAGAAAGTTCGTGATCTTTGGAGCGGAATCCCAAGAGCGGAATCTCTAATTTCGATATTGAGCGAAATCAGAAACTAACTTTGGAGCGGAATCAGAATTTATCTGATTTCGAGCGGAATCAAGCTGAACTTCTCGAGCGGAATCAGAATTTTTCTGATTACGAGCGGAATCAGAATGTGTCTCACGAGCGGAATCTGATTTTTAGTACTTTACGAGCGGAATCAGAATGTGTCTCACAAGCGGAATCTGATTTTTAGACGCGAAATCGGACCTAAAAACTCAAATTTCTCCTAAACGGCTAGGAGTTTGAATCTGAAATTTGGTAGGGTTGTAAATCAAGTGTTTTCGCACAACATATCAAAAAATCAGCCGATTTGGACCGTAAAAAACCGTTCAATTTTACGTTTTTCAGTGAAAACCGTGATAAAAGTGAAAAAGATGAAGTAATAGATGAAATTCAGGTCTGAAATCGTTGTAATCTGGTACGAATCTATGTGTTTGATCAGCGCAATCGAGCTCCTGCTCTGATACCACTTGTAGGACAGGTTTTGACACCTTACGATTGCGTAACGAACGTTCGACGTGCGGGAACCGTGAACGTGCGTGACCGAACACACAATAACGTACAAATAACGTGATTCTATTGATATGATGTCGTGTACAAAGCCGTGAATCACGTAGAGAGACTTTCTCTCTCTAGGATTAGATCTCTAAACCTTCAAATGAGCAAAAGTCTTAAACCTAACACTATAACTTCCTATTTATAGGCACAAGGAATATAAGGATTTCTCCTTATTTACAAGTTTGCCACCTTGCCCTTTTTAACTAGATATAACAATATAAGCTTGATTCTTCGGTTTCTACTACGATTTTGATTGACGGAGGCGATAGACACTTAATGCACTAACATGTTACTTGATCCTTGAGATGGTTTTTCGGAAGAACCCGTTGTATTGAAAGCAGTTTCAACTTTTGGCGAAAAATTGGTTTTGTTACTAACACCACTTTTATAATATAAACCAATGTCTTGCTCTCCATCATATTTCTTCATTCTTGCTATCTTTCGTTGCTCCATTTCTTGAGCTTCAAGCTGTTTAATAAAACCACTCAATGTTAGATCATTAAAACCCGGTTTATTTTTCAACATCATAAGATACGTGCCCCACTCATCATGTGGCAATGCATCAGCTAACTTTTCAATCAACTCATCTTTATCCTTTCTGATACTCAATCTGTTCATGTTTTTCAATAAATTGCAGTATCTTTCAATGATCTGCTTGGTGCTTTCATTTCTTAAACCTCGAAACAAATCGAATTCCTTCTTCATCAACAACTTTTTTTCTTAAGCATGTCATCACTACCAAGAAACTTTGCTTCTAATTCTGTCCATATCGAATGTGCAGTTCCATTATGTTGAAGTAAAATCAAGATGTCTTCTTTAATTGCCTGCTGCAACAAACTGACCATCAATTTCTCATCTTTGTATTTCTTTTTCTCCTCAGCACTCAAATCTCTAATTGGTATTTTCTCTTGATCGCTACCAACTGGTTTAAAATATTGAACTTCAGTATGTTCCCATGCATCTAAATGATAAGCTTCAACCCAGTTACCAAATCGTTCAGCCCATCCACTAAAATCATCAATATCCAAAAGCTTAGGCGGTTTTTGCGTTGTTCCAGTTTCATTTTCAAGCAATGTACTTTGAGTAGTCATTGGGCTAGCAAAAGCATTATAAAACTCGTTCTCCATGTCTTCAGTTTTCAAAAGTTCACAAAACAGATTGTTCAAGCGAAATCACCAGAATTTTTCAAGCGAAATACTGGTTCGAGCGGAATCAGCACAATTTCTCAAGCGAAATACTGGTTCGAGCGGAATCAGTACAATTTCTCAAGCGAAATACCAGTTTTAGCGAAATCAACAGAATTTTCAAGCGGAATCAGAATCAAAGTGCAATCTCAAGCGAAATCAACAATAACAACTCAAGCGAAATCAGAATGATGTCATCAATTCGGTCCAAATTTTGTCCAATTGATCAAGTTTTAAGCTGAATTAAGTTCTGAAACTCTCAAGGGTTTGTTAAAATACAATTACGCACACATTGTGAGAAAATTAGCCGATTTTAACCATGAAAAGTTGTTTAATTTTGAAAAGAAGGTGTAGAAATCAGAATTTGCAACTGAATTGGTATGAACTCTTCTTCCTGAGCTCTGATACCACTTGTAGGATCGTTTTCAGACCCGAACGAGTCGATCAGAAGAGTTTATCTCTATACGAAATGCGGAAACAGACGTATTGAGTTCAATTCAGCTGAAATATCACTTTAAACTGTCCGTATATTTATTTTAGATCAAATACTAGTCTGTGGACACTTCGGCAGCACTTCGTTACACTGACCGAAACTGTTACATCTGATCTCGCTTGAGGAGGTATTTATAGGATCCTGATTTCGCTTGAAGTGGTTCCAAGCGAAATAAGATTCCAAGCGGAATCTGATTTCGAGCGGAATTACATGAATTATCATTCAAGCGGAATCACCTCTTTTCAAGCGGAATTACATGAAATCTCGAAATACGTGCCTTGTTCTAACATACTACGTACAAGACTCGATACAAGACGAAGTCGACAGACGTTTGCACCAACAGAAAGGTTATAAAATTACATTTTGGGCCACGCATGGATCTGGGCCGAGGGCCCCTTTTCTGGCGAAACACCTCCCGGTGAAACACCTCCTGGTGAAAAACCTCTTAAGATCTCGGGTTGTCAGAGCTATGTAGAAATAAAATAAATTAATAGACTGTTGCAAAAAAATTAGTTTGACTTAAAAATAAAACAAATGATCTATTTATATCAAATTATAAAACTTAATATTTTTAGTAATATATTATGAATATTTCTAATCAAAATAAACCTCCTTTTTAAAATACAATAAATAAGGAAACGGTATAATTTATAATTAGATAAAACGAATTAACATAAATACAAATTTGTAAAAACGGAAACTGTACATAGATCCGCAATAATCATATTCATTAAAAAAATTCGGGTTGACTTTATGAATTTAAATATTATTTACAATTATTCAAATTTTATATATTTTACATATTTTCTATGTATATATAGATATATAAAAAAATATATAAAATATCAAATGAGGAACATTACGACAATTTTAAATCTATATCTAAAAGAATATACATATAAAGATTAAATCAATTTAAACATGCAAGATACATTAAAATTATTAGTCTACAAAAATTAGATTCCATATTAGGTAAAATTGCTTGTAAATTAGTAAATAAATCAATTTAAGTATCATACTTTTATATTATATAAAAAAAAAGTTCAAAAAATGTTTACCATATTTTTGTTGTAAAAAATCGGTAGAAAAAATAACAAAATCTATGTATGTAAATCAATTAATATTATTTCCTTTTTAGTTTGAAATAGATGAAATTTTCGAAAAATATATTATGTTAAAAGTCCATATACATTTAAAAAACCTAATTGAAAATAAAAAAGATTAGATAAAACAATTAACATTATTTCAGTATCGGTTTGGAATAGGTGAAGAAATGTTGTATATGACATGTTAACTGCTACAGTATCAGTTCGAATGGTTGAGTGTAGGAATCAATCTCATAACCAAAATTACTTTTTGATGTGGAAAGCAAGAGACAAATATGAAAAGGAATGTAATACCAAAATGGTGTTATGCATTCAAACCAAGACTAATAGCTATTTATCATATTTTTTACAAAAAAAAATTTTGTTTAAGTAACAACAGTTCAACAGATAACATATACAACTATCCACCTTCAACCATGTCAACAACTACATACTACAAACATAACCGTCTAACCATACTTGACTAATACCCACCACAGATCAAAAAACTAAAACAACCTACCACATTAACTGTTCTGCAAAAACCAAGCAAAAAAACCACAAATGCCAACACTCACGCACGAGCTCTTTTCTTTATAGTCTTGTGTACAGCTTTCGTCAACACCAAATGCTGCGAAGACTTGACGTACTTAAAGAAAAGAGTGGCGCCGAACCGGATGTGATTTGATTTCAAGAAAGATGACCACTTGGTAAAACCATACATGTAACCATCACCAGACTTCTCAGCTCTTGTTTTCATATTACTTAGCTCACACCTTAGGTTCTGGATACTAACGACACGCAAGTTATCAACAGAAAGACAAAGATCACACGAAACATCAACAGGTAAACGCTGAGAAATGAACAGAACAGATTAATTATTAAGATTATTAATCAAAGAATTTGTAGACATTTAATAAAAAAAATTATTATAAACACATCAGAAGGTATACAAGTCTGCTTTCAGCAACTTTTGTGAACTCTAAAAATGAATTGTTTTTCGACCTTTTGACTTTACGTTTAGGGCGAACATCAGCCGTCGACGTGGTGGATCTGCAAGCCTTACGCTTTGATTTAACCTATATATTTAAAATATATAAAATAAGTTTAATAGTTAAAAAGAACTATAATTATTTCATGAATAAAATTTATTAATAAACATTAAACAATGTGTACTTACAGAAAGGTTTTCAGAAGGGTTCGTCACATCAATGACAACACACTCATTCTTGCTAGGAAAGTTTGAATGCGTACGATAGGCGATATTATCGAGATCCATATCAACCTTGCTTTTCCCCTAAAACAAAATAACAACAATATGATAAAGTAAAATACATAATATGATACAAAATAGAATTTACATATTTAAAAAATATAGTAAATTATGTTATTAGTTGATATAAACCTTTGGATGAATAGTTTCATCACCACAAACAGCCTTTGACTTCCCTTTTGTGTCAAACTTCACAAAAAAATCAATAACAAACAAATAAGGATATCATGAAGTAATTAATGGAATCTATACAATATATAAACAAACTTATAAAAAAAATATTACATGACATTGAGAGGTAGCAGAGTATTTTTCAAAACATCATTCTTTGTATTCCAACCATCCTTGATCTACATAAAATAAAATAGTAGCACAATTAAATAGTATACATATCTAATAGATGTAATAAAATCTGTTAATAATTTGAAGTTATACACTTACCAGGTTCTTAGCATCTTCCATCTCAATTTGAGCAGCTATAAGTCGATCAAAGTTGGAGTCGTCAGTATCCTAAAAAATGACAGCATAAGTATAAAAAAAATTGTTAAACAATGTAGTGGTTGTTAAAGTTTGTTAGTATATATTAAAAAATAGTTACATACATTAAAAATAGACTCAAAATTTGGAAGTTGAAAGTCACCAACACTATCACCAGAAAGACCTTCTTCAACATGACTTTTGTTAGTCTCTTGCTTCTCCTTGTGTTTAGACTACATACAAACATTCCACGTAAGATAAGAATAAAAAGATAGTATTAATAAATAATTAATAATAAAATATATAACACTAACCGCAGTCAATAAATCAAATCCTTCATCTCCATAAATAGAATCTTCCAAAACAAAAACTTCAACTTTCTTGAAATATATTTCACTACCTGTCAACTGATTAAAAATAGATACCTCGAAAGTTTTATATCCAATACTCGTAAACAACATAGTAGAGCGGGTATCTAACGAAAGATCGTGAATCAGCTTAGAGAAACCATCAGTGAAGGCACTTCTGTCGGGCCATCCCTCCATCTTAACATTCCAATACCTATTTCCAACATACAGAGTTGCCTCACCACCTTTAAAACTTTTCCCATAAAAATCTTTCCAGAATTTTTCAGCCAGAAACTGAAAATTATTTACAAAATAACATAAAGAAACCGAAAAAAAGAAAAAAAAATTATAAAACAGAGTTATTAGATTATACATATGACTTACAATACAGGTATCATCAGGAGTAACATTAGAGATGAAGGAGTTCTAAAAAATGCATGATTTAAATAGAGAAACATAAAATGTCGATGTTCCAATAGCCTTGACCAATAGATAATCATTCTTTTTGAGACCAGAATCTTTAACGAATTTGGTGAATCCATCACCTAAGACAGGTACCGAAACATTTCTTTTAAGTTTAACGACCCATGATAAGTCATCATCAATAAGTTCAATACATTGACCATATGTAACTGATCCTCCCCACAATAAGCTTGAAAAATCATAAGGTATTTCCTATGAATCGAAACAAAAAACATAAAAGCTTAAATAAATTATTGTCTGTTGAAAAAATGAAAACCAAAGAAACATACAAAAAATATACGATCATCTTCATCAATCAACTTTAAAAACGAAGGAGCGTTGTTTTTAGGATCCATAACTGCAAAGGAAGTAAGCAATTTAAAAAAAAAATATAACGGTAACATATTTATAGAAACAATGTCTAATTACAGAAACCGAGTTATAATTCCAAATACAAAAATTAACCTTAAAAACAGTACTCTGTTTATAGAAAAAAATAACATTTTAAAAAAGAAATTAAAGGTATCTTTAAAGCTAAATTGAAAAAATGATAACTGACAAAACAAACTATATGAACAAAACACAAAATTTAATAAGAAAAAGACAGACTATATATATCAAAAAACAAACAATACCAATAACATTTAAGTAACCTATTTTGGTCGACGAAAAGTCCGAGAAGGAATGTCACAAAAGATTGAAGGGTTCACCATGAGAAAATACAAACCATAAAACATTCAGAAGATATATTATTAATTAAAAAAAAAACAGAACAGAAAGGATTAAATTAAAGATGATAAACTTAAAAAAGATAAAAGAACTATAAGATTTAACTAACCTTTGTTGCTTGACGAATGGTGGGATTCCGATTGTTATGACGGAGTTAGGGATTCACATGAAAAAAAAAATAAACAAAAATCAGTAACTGCGATAAATGTGGAAGACATGATTAACAAAAACTAGGAAACTTGATTTTGTTTGCAACAAAAATCAACAAAAACCTCTGATGTTAATTTTGTTTGAAAAAAAAATTAAAAATGTTCAATCGCTTAGATTAAAGATGAATACTACATAAACAACAAAGTAAAACATCACACCTTCAAGATTTTTGGTCGGATCTACAAAAATCATAACAAAGAAGAAGTTAATAGAAGTAGAAACAATGTTTATAAAATCAACTTTAAATAGAATGGAATAACATAAAATAAACCTCCGATCTTGATTCAGAACATATAATAACAAAGATTTAGCTTCAATTTGGTGTATTTACCTTTGATCTTGATAAAATCTTGTAAATCCGGTGAGATGATGAACGATTGTAGAAGAAAGAGAAGAGAGAAAAGGGTAAAGTTGCGGTAGGTATGCTTGTTATCACAATTGAGCTAACTTTGAAAAGATCCGAATATAGGCAAACGGTGTATTTGGAAACAAAAACCCGACCCAAAAGCATTCGGATCCCGCCTCTTTTGTGATAAAATAGTGATTTTAGAATTGTATTCTCAATTCCCTCCTAAACTCACAATCCACCTCCACCAAAGGTTGCCACATCATCAAAAATGGCCAAAATCAAATGTCACATGGCCCAAATCCATCTCATTTATATATATATATATATATATATATATATATATATATATATATAGGGGAACGCTAGAATGAAAACCACCTCCAGTTGTAAGAACCGAGGGAACCACTTTCTGGCCATTAGATCTTCAAAATGTAAGATGAGATTAAAAGTAGTTAAAAGTAATATTAAATTCTTTTTGTCTTATTATGTCTTTAATATTTTAATCTAAAAGGGTATTTAAGTAATTTTTTTTGTCTTATTAATTTTATTGTTTTTAATACATTTTTGTCCTATTTGCATTAATTTTTTTTTTCCTAAATCAGATTTTATTTATTAAACAACATTTTTAAATCAGATTTTTTGATAAAAAAATTTTACGCGCGTTATTTTACGACCCGTTTTTACGCGCCATTTTTTACGACCCGTTTTACGCCCCGTTTTTTTAGCGCCGTTTTTGCGACCGTGTTTTTACGCGTTGTTTTTTATGCCCGGTTTTACGCGCCGTTTTATACCGCGGTGTTTTTTACGTCCCGTTTTCTACGCGCCGTTTTTTACGCACAGTTTTACGTTTTACATTTAAAGTTCACGTTTTACGTTGTACGTTTTACAGGTTACATAAAATTTTTTTTACGTTTTACGTTAAACTTTTAAAACTTTTTACGTTTTAAGTTTTAAGTTAAACTTTTTACGTTTTACGTAAAACTTTTTACGTTTTATGTTTTACGTTTTGCTTTTTACGTAAAACTTTTTACGTTTTACTTTTTACGTTTTACGTTTTACGTTAAAATTTTTACGTTTTACGTTTTACGTTAAAAATTTTACGTTTTACGTTTTACGTAAAACTTTTACCGTTTTACGCTTTACGTTTTACGTAAGACTTTTTACGTTTTACGTTTTACGTTTTTACGTTTTACGTTAAAAGTTTTTTACACAAAACGAACGCACCCAGAAAATCGTTACTCGGTAGGTGTCTCAGATAGATTGCTATCATCATCGACGCCTTAAAAAAAATAAAAATCAACAAACAAAAATCAAAAGAACGAGTGGATTCTTGAAAAAAAACGATGTTTTGGCTCAGATTTTTCGATAATCAGAGGCTGCAAAAGTGGGGTTGCAGGTTCAAAAACCTACCCTCCACCATCCTTGCCGCGCCATCGTCATCAAAATATACGTTTTTTTTTTTTTTTGCATCATCACCTCCCCAATCCAAAACGGATCAAAACCCACGTAGTCCAACCGATTTAAACATCCAAAAACCACCATGAACATCATTCAAACATATTCAAACAGATTCAAAGATTCAACATATTAAAAAAAAACACCAGATTCAAACCACAAGATTCAAACCCAACAAAAACCCAGATTCAAACCCAACAACATATTCAAACAGATTCAAACCCAACAAAAACACTTACCAACAAACCATCAAGAAAGTCAAAACCACAAAAGATTCAAACCCAGATTCAACGAAATCAACAGAAACAAAAAGCACCAGATTCACCCACCCCCTTCACCCCATCCTTGCCGCGCCACCGCTGCCGCCGCCGTCCGTCCTCTTTCTCTCTCCTCAGCCGTTCAGTCCCACCGGCCGTTCAGTCCCACCACCATTACCACAGCCGTTCAGTCCCACCGGCCACCGCTTCCGTCCTCTTTCTCTCTCCTCGAATGAAGTGAGAAAAGATATGTAAGTATCTCCGGCCGTCACCGGTTTCGACACCCCCTTCACCCGTTTTTCAGATGGTGGTAAAACAACTAGTGTCGGTGGTGGTGAACACCTGGTCTTATCGCCCGGAGAAGGAGGGGGTACAAGGGTACGGCGTGCGGTTGCAGATTAGGTGGGATGGGGGCATTTGGAGAAGATGAATATGGTGGGGGTGTATTGTCTCGTTGGTTGGAGATGAAGCAGGACAGTGAGATGGGTTTTGGAGAGAGAGATGATAGATTGGGGTTGATGATAGATGAGAGAAGAAATAGGAGAGAGTTATTAATAAAGTCAGATGACTTTAATGAAGAGAGAGGAGAGATTAGACATTTGAAAGAAAAGAGCAAACTACCCTTTATTTTAGCGGCTCCCTATATATATATATATATATTCATCATAACTACTTACACACTATCAAATCAATCTTCAAAAATTGATTTGAAAGGTTGATACTTAAAAATCTTTTTGAGAAGATAAACACAATCAACAAACTTTATCTCTCTTCCTCTCTTACAGTCGCCGAAGAACTTAAGGTACGCATCTCCTCAATCCATCCTTCATCTTAACTTCTACAATGTTGTGATTCAGTTTTTGAAAGTATTTATGTTACAATTTTGGATATTATTACATGATTTTCAGTTTGATCGGCTTCATATTCCTGATATTTTATTTGTTTTTAATGAGATGTATCATCTGTATGGAATCCTTGTTGTTTCGGTTTCGATTAATGCAGTATTCGTGTTAAATATCCATATTATATAACTAGACGTAATTCGATGTACATGATTTTCTTCAAGAATTTAATGATAATCGTTTAAACATGTTTTTTTTTTTTTTTTTTTGATGCTTATTTTTTTTTTTGAACGGCCAACAAAATTTTATTTCATCTATTAGGGCCAACAACGTGTTAACCCACACCAAATACATTCGCCAATTACAATCACCAAATAATACAATCTACTAACATTTTCTAGAAAGCTCGAAATTGCACCATTCCTCCCACGTTATATCCTTTATTTTCGATCGGCTTCCAATCCACGTGAAACCCAAATGCTTAATTTCGCTTATTAGCCGGGCCAGATGTATGTCTTTATCATTAAAAATCAGATTATTCCTACTCCGCCATATAACCCATATTGCCACTTGCATAACCGCATACACTAGTTTCTTCCACTTCATGTTTCCACGAACATTTTTGTGCCATTCCAGCAGGTCATTTACACGAAAGGCAAATATACTCGACAATCTGCACCAAGCCGAGATAAAACTCCATACGTTTTGTGCCAATTCACAGCCAATAAAAAGATGATCCACACAGTGGCGGATCCAGGATTTTTTTCCAAGGGGTTCACTTTTTTAAGTGTCCAAACATAAAAAAATACGGAACGGTTTGACGATTCGGGTCGGCTAAAGTTCATAACATAATAAAAAAACGATACAATAATGAAAAAAACATCGTCATGATAAAGTTAAAAACACAATTACTACCATGTTTAACCCTAACAAACCAACTACAGCACTAAAGTAATATTAAAGCCCTAACTAATTCTCTCAAAACCAAAAAAAAAAAAAAACGCAAAAAAGTAAAAATTAACCATAAGAAACAATACACACTTCTTCCGATTCATTCATGCTCATCACACACTCTGAATCACACTATAAATTTGGATATTAAACCCTAACTAATCAAAACAACATCAATTACTACCATGTTTGTCCCTAAAAACTTAACTGCAACATCAAGTAAAGTAAAATTAAAGCCTAACACACTTTTACCTATTCATTCAAGCTCATCACAGTATCACACACACACTCTGCATCACACTATAAATGTGAATATTAAACCCTAACTAGATTCAAACTGATAGCAATTACAGGCACTAACAACATAACTTACAGCTTATAATGGTGGCTGGAGAGTGGAGAAGGGGTTGCGGCGGCTGCTGGCTGCGTGACTGCTCCGGCGAGTGACTATAGAGTGGAGATTGGAGAAGGTGGATGAGTGGTAGCAATAATGGTGGATGAGTGACTAGAGGGAGGGGAGATGATGTCTGTGTTTTTGGTTTGTGAGTAAAAAGGAAAGGGGCAACAGGCGAATAAGAACTAAACCCTAACTCCCTGATTTGTTTTTCACTTTAAAAAAAAAAAAAAAAAAAAAAACGCAAAAAATGGGGATTAACTGGACTCGAACAGGCGACATCAATTTACTCGGCGCATACATTGACCAGTGAACCACTCTACACATTTGTTTGTAAGGTTCCTCTACAAAATATTAAGGGGTTCCCTTAGAATATTCTATATATGTTAACACTATAAATTACGGATCGAACAAGTTCCCGGGAACCCCCTAGCTAAGTGTAAATCCGCCACTGGATCCACATCCTCCTCTTCTCGGTTACAGATTCTGCAAACAGTTGGGCCGCCCCATACGTTCCTTCGTGCTAAAGCCACCAACGTTGGCAGCCTTTCAATTGATAACCTCCATGCCAAAAAATTTACTTTTAAAGGAATCCAATTATTCCATACGAAATTGTTCCCCAAATCAGCGAACCTTGCCATTTGTAAGCAATTTTTCACACTCTTAACTGAAAACTGACCTGAAGGATCCAAATCCCACCTCCATTTATCCTTGCCGTGGCCTACAACAGCCGAACAAAGAAGCTGAGTCAAATTCTGAATTGCCTCCACTTCTTCGACCGACTCTGGTTGCCGGTCCCAGCAAAATTCGACTCTGTTTTCATATTTTGATGCTTATTTGTTTGATGTTTTGTATCATAAAAGTAAAAAAATTTAAAATTTTTTCCCTTTAGTGTTCGCCGATTTTAGACTTTTACATTCTAGGTTTTATTTTGCATATTGACTTATCAAGTGGTTTGTTATAAAGATCGTCTGTTATCCTGCTGATTTATGGTTTTTTAGTTATCTGTTTACTGATTTGTTGATTACCATTGATAATTTTTTTTGGTCCGTTTAACTTCAGTCCATTGTAGGCTTCTTGTAATTATATGTTCTTTTAGTTCATGTTCATCTATTACACATTTTTTTCATATTACTTAAATAAATCCTTCATGATTTATGTTTTTAAGGAAAATATTGTATGGGTTTTATTGTTAAATAATTTTTCTCATTCATAGGTTACTTTGATTATTAAATTTTTTAATTTTTCTTTTATTAAGATAATAACTTGCTATGTATGTTAATGTCTCTTTTTTCAGATTCGATAATTGTTCCGAGAAAATGTCATTCTCTAAGTGTGTTTCATCACTGACAAAGGAATTCTTGGTAATTTTCTTATGTTTAATATAGGTCTTTAATTTGTTTTAGTAATATGTATTTTTTAATGCTTAGCATTGATCGAGTATGTGTTCATCTTACAGGTTATACCCGCTCACTTTTGTAACACATGGTTATCATCTGCCGTTGACACAAAAAATGCTGTCATAAAGTGTGTTAACGGCAAGATTTGGTTGGTTCATTTTGCCGGACACAACGGTCGGTTTGCTTTCATTGAAGGGTGGGCCAAGGTTGTGGATGACCTTTCTTTAAAAGAAGGAACTATCCTGATATTTAGGAAGATTGAGGCCTATACGTTTTTGCTGACACCTTTTTTCAAGGTTACACCCTATCCGCTTTGTGAGCCAAAGTTTGATATGTTTACTTCTATTTCATCCTTTGTGGACATAAAATATACCGAATCTTTCTGCCATGTTTTTAATGATCATACAGTTCAGCAATTAGTAAGTTTTAAACATTTTTATTTTTTTAATTTGTTTATGTAAGGTAGATTAATGCGGATGATGTTATTGCTAACCCTTTTTTTTTTTTTTTTTACTCTAGCTTCTATCGACTGATTTTGTGAAGAACACTGTTGGTTTTTCTAAATTTCGGGGATCAATGAAGATTTATTAAAATTCGTGGGACTGGTTTGATGTTTCTGTTGAAAAAGATCGTGGTAGCAAGTGTTATTTTTTTACGGATGGATGGGAAAAGATCGTACGTACGTCATCTAGGTCTTCTTAAAGAATCTGTGGTTGTTATAAGATACCTTTTTGATTACACCTTTCAGTTGCATGTTTTTTTATCTCAATCGAAGTGAAGTTCTGATACCTAAAGCTGCAGTTGAAAACACTGTTGGTGCTGTTGGTAGGCATGTTGATTAGACATCTGATGCTAATCCGGTAGTAGATGACTTGGCTGATAGCGAAGCAGACATTGATGATGAATTTGAGTCGATGGATATTGGTAATGATTCTGATGACTCGGCTGACGGTTCTTCTATGAGACTAAAGGGTATGGAGAGGATTGGCTTGGAGGGGATGAGCCGCCACGTCAGCGCCACGTCACCGGCTCGTGTGGGATGGGCCTCCTTCATATTTGAGGGGGATGGAGGATGAGGCTACCCCACCTCATTATTTTATAATTGTCTAAGTGTTTAAATTGAAAAAGGATGAGAGAGAGGGTATTTAAATTGAAAAAGGATGAGAGAGAGGGTATTTAAATTGAAAAAGGAAATATAATATTCAAGTGGGGCCACGTCTCATTCGGCTGTGGGGAGCCGTTTGGGCCGAGCCGACCCTCAGGGGGGCGGTGTGGGGGACCGGCGCCGGTCCTAGCCGGGCCTAGTCGGCCCCCATACCCTTTAGTCTCAGTGATGTTTCCATGGACGAAGATTTTGATGATGAGGACGACGAAGATGGCAGTGGTTCTTCTGATGATTCCAAACATGATCCTGATTATCATCCCGTACAATTTGTATGGAAGTTTGACCGCCATTTTGTAAAAGTTTTGTTATTTATATATTTTATTCATCTTTTGAACACCATTTGTAAATTTGGTTAATTTTTTTTGTTAAAACGCGTATATGTTGATATTTATAACTGTTTTTTTTATTTACTTTTTAGCGCCTTCACGCCAGAGTTGCCCAGATGTCTCGCATTGACATGTCGTTGAAGCTCACCGTTCAGAATCTTCATGGAGTAGATTCTATTATTGCTTTCAGACCAGAGAAGCATGGTAAGGGTTTCAGATACGTTGCAAGTGAATGGCGGAAAAAGTTTCTAAATCCGAATGGTATCAAGCCTCCGCAAAAATGCACGTTTGTTTACGAACCGGACGTCGGAAAGTTGATTCTGAAAAAGGTATCGAATTAGTTGGTGTTGTTGCTTTCGTTTCAAACTCTCTTAGTAGTACTTATTATCTTATGGTTTGGGTGTTTAAACAATTTAAGTTTGTTTATGTTTTGGTTAACTTGAACATGTTAGAATGTTATATTTTGTAAACCTAACTAGAATGTTTTTGATGTTTTATGGACATATTCATGTTCACATTAAGTATGCATGACACTCATTATGGTTTTCCCTTTTTTTAATATGCGTTACGATTTCTTCAATTGTACTGATTTGTGTTGTATGATTCATTTTTAGGTTGTCTGGAGTTTTTTAATATCTCAATACTTTAATGCTTCTTCTAAATTAGAGTTTCCTTTTATATTTTTAAGATTAATAACTGATAAATCATTTCATTTTTCAACTAAATATCTAATGAATTCAAATTACAAACAAGTTATTATTTTCTATGATCCTTAACTTGAATAATTAATACTCGTATTTTGAATTTGAAAAAATTATGGTAATGGTATTAATAATATTATTTTTCTAAATACGGATACTTATCAAGAGTCAAAAGCAGAGCCGGTGTGAAGTTGCTTATACTAGACAAAGATGGGAATGTAACGAATAAAGCAACAAATGTTGTATACAAGAAAGTTTTTTTTCGGGATTTGAATACTTTTTTTTTTCTTCTAATGTATGCGTTTTTACAGAATATTAAATTTGAAAGTAAATAATTTGTTTTTTGTTAAAGCCGCGTTTAAGGTGGGCATTAGTCTAGTTTGCCCGTAAAGATATTTACTATTTAGTGGTCGTTCTAGTTTTGTCATTTAGTTAACTATATGATTCAACTCCCGCCTTGCTGCGGTTGTTGATCGGTATCCAGGGCCGGCCCAAGCCCAAGTATTTTGAGGCTTGGGCTTTAGGCCTCTAAATCAATAGGGCCTCCAACTTAAAAAAAAATATGTATGATATTTGTGTTGGGCTGAACTTATGTTTATACACATAAAAATATATATATAAAAATACAAAAAAATTTTAATTAACTTGGCCAATAATAAACCTTTAAGTTTATTTTGCCGGTCCCAAGTCCGGGTAAAGGAGGGTTTTTTCTCAAATAGTGTTTTTGTTTTGGAAAAGAGGCCTTGGGTTTTTAATTCGCTTTAGGCTACCAAAATGGTTGAGCCAGCCTTGTCGGTGTCAGTTTGGTTCATTTCAGCACTCGTACATACTACAACAAACGAAAAAGAAAGCTTAAAAAATAAAGTCCTAATATAACAAAAACGATATCTACATGTTTATATATTTTTCTAAAAACTATCCTCCAAACTACATGTTACAAATTATAATCTTATTTGTTATTGAATCTTTTTATCTAGACAACTTTACATGTATATGACCCGAAGAAACTAATCGTTGATTAAGAATCTTGTTTAATATATTTTTTTCTATACAAAAATTATCGAAGTTATTTTAGAAAGAGTAAACTGTCATTTTGGTCCCATAGGCTTGGTCACTTTTTTCAATTTAGTCCAAAACTCAAACTTTTTGCATCTGGGTTCCTGTGGTTTACGTTTTATTACCATTTTGGTCCAAAAGTGTAATCAGTTCATATTTTTCTTATAAAATCCTATTATTTTGTCCTTTTCCTCAGGGGCAAAATGGTCATTTCAAGCATTAATATATATATATATATATATATAGGTAAAGAGTAAAATACAAATGCGCTTATCGTACGATACGTACGCGATCATCCCAGCCGTTCGATCAGGTGCAGATCTGGTGCGAATTCAATACATATCGCATTTGAAAAAATGGTTAGCATGGGGTAGTGTGAAAAATGGCATGGGGTGTGTAGATGGACAAAATCGCATGTGGAAGATTTGAATATCGCATGTGAAAAAATGGCAAGGGGTAATGTGAAAAATGGCATGGGGTGTGTAGAATCGCATGTGGAAGATTGAATATCGCATGTGAAAAAATGGCTAGCATGGGGTAATGTGAAAAATAGCATGGGGTGTGTAGAATCGCATGTGGAAAATTGAATATCGCATGTGAAAAAATGGCATGGGGTAATGTGAAAAATGGCATGGGGTGTGTAGAATCGCATGTGGAAAATTGAATATCGCATGTGAAAAAATGGCTAGCATGGGGTAATGTGAAAAATGGCATGGGGTGTGTAGAATCGCATGTGGAAAATTGAATATCGCATGTGAAAAATCTCCGTGTGTGTTACTGTTCATCTTCTTCGATTGTTGGTCGACCATTGTCAGTCTTCTTCCGTTTGACCCTTACAACTCCCAAATTAGTAGTTCTTATTATCGATATCGCACTAAAAGGAACGAAGGGAGGTTGGGGAAGAAGATTTTCAGGTTTTTGAATTTGATTTAGGGTTTGATTTTGAACTATCATCGGTCAATTACAGAGATTTATGACCTCGCAATGACGTTTAACCTTCCTGGTATGATTTAGATATATTAAAATGATTAATTTAATCATTTAAATTAGTTTCGCCCGCGTTTGATCGATTGAAGATCGTACGGCCGAGGGCATCGCGTACATAATGTAGGATAAGAGGTATTGTACGTTAACCGGCCTCTATATATATATGTATATATAATAAAAAAACCTCAAAACAACTAATCATCTCAGCTCCCTTCCTTTTCTCTCTCTACGTTTTCACCAGCAGCCAACAACCACCACCACCCAACCTCTGGCAGCCAGGAGCATCACCACCATCTTCCATCAACTCAAACCCAGCAACATCCACCGCCACCTTCAAACCCCACCATCGCGGTTGTGGAAACGCCATCAACTGCCGTCTAACCACCGTCTTCAACTCAAGCAACAACAGCAGCTCCGCCACTAACCACCGTCTTCAACTCAAACTACAAACCACCACCACCACTACACACCTCTGCAACCACCACTATACTTCTGCTGCACTACTACCACGAAACCCATCACCCATGTCCACCACTGGAATAAACACCCTTGAACCCACCACCCTTCACTTCATTTGTTTTATCATAAAAGAGAGGTCGTCAAAGCCCAGTATCAGGGAGACATGAGATGCGAAGCAGAGAGGTCGTAAGAGCCCGGTATCTTATCAGGCCACGATGACCCATTACGCCTCCGAACCCACACGATGGTCCCAGGTCCGGAATCAACCATGCCCCATGTTTCTGCTTCCATCATCTCTTTTTCTACTTTCTCTCTAGCTGATTTAGTTACTAAACCAAGTTCAACCTTCACATTGAATTGAATGAGGGATGTGTTCTAGGCTAGGGTTAGGGCTCACATTCAGGTTGGGGGAAATTCATATCTGGAGATTGGTGAGAAGGAGGTAGTGGTGGCGGCTGTTGTGAGGAGGTAGTGGTGGCGGTGGTGAGAAGGGGGGAGGAGGTGGTGGTGGTGGTGGAGTTCATGGTGGCGGTGGTGTTAGAGAGAGGAAAGAGGGAGAGAGAGAAAGAAAGAGAGGAAAGAGGGAGAGAGAGAAAGAAAGAGAGGGGGAGAGAGTAAGAGAAGGGAGCTGAGAGTTGATTAGTTGTTTGAGGTTTTTATTTTATTTTATTTATATATATATATATATATATATATTAATGCTTAAAATGACCATTATGACCCTGAGAAAAAGGATAAAATAGCAGGATTTTATAAGACAAATATGACCTGATTTCACTTTTGGACCAAAATGGCAATAAAACAGAAACCACATAGACCCATATGCAAAATGTTTGAGTTTTGGACTAAAGTGGCAAAAGTGACCAAACCTCAGGGACCAAAATGGGAGTTTACTCTTTTACAAAAGCAAAATCATGTTCCTTATATAATATCTAGAAATATTTTGTGATGTGATGACAAAAAATATATCTAACTAAAAAAATAATTTACTTCTGTTCTTTTGATCTACTGCTAAATCTCAACTTACAAAAGCAAAAAACTAATCTACTTCTGTTCTTAAAAAATGAATACAAATACAAAAGAGTAAACTGCCATTTTGGTCCATGAGGTTTGGTCACTTTTGCCACTTTAGTCCAAAACTCAAACCTTTTAAATCTGGGTCCCTGTGGTTTCACTTTTATTGCAATTTTGGTCCAAAAATGAAATCACTTGATATTTGGCTAATAAAATCCTGTTATTTTGTCCTTTCCCTCAGGAGCAAAATGGTCAATATAAATTTATTATCACACATTATTAATTAAATTAATTAAATAAAATATCCCTTTACCCTTAACCTATAAAAGAAGATATCATCTTCATCTTCCCCCAAACCCTAATCCATCATCAAAATCATTCGACTTCTGCAGCTAATTTAGGGTTTAACTCTCCTGTTTTCGGATCGGAGACATGCATAAAAGCAGGAGAGCAGTGGAATCCTACTGGAGGTCAAAGATGATCGATGACTCCACTTCCGATGAAGATAAAGTCACCCCTGTTTACAAATTTGATGAAATCTGTGAGCTTCTTCGTTCTTCTTTAGTTTCCATTGTTAAGGAAGTTTCTCAGTTTATATTCAAAGAGTTGCAACATAAGTCCTCCATTGTTAAGGAAGTTTCTCAGTTTATAAGTACCCCACCGGAAAAATTACCATTGTGGCCAGATCTTTTGTCGGTGGGTTCAGACGAACCCCGATCTAGCCTGATAAAACCCCCACGAGAGCGAGATCTGTGGCAACAACCATCATTGACATCAGAGCTTGCGATTTCAGATCTTGGAAACAATCTATGTGAAAGTGGGTGGTTTAACGGTGTAAAGATGAAGAGGGTGTTTAGAATATCCGATGTAGGTGCAACAAAATCAGACCTCTTTTATTACCATGTAACACCCCAAAAACGGGTTTGGTAATCAAACCACGTTAATATTAATGAATGGGTAAAATACCGTTAGTGGTAAAAATTAACCCGGTAAATATTAGGATTTAAATAAATAAAGCTAATATTAAATAAAAAGAGAATAAAAGCTTTTGAGTAAAACAACAAAGTTTATAAGTAGCCTGAATTAACGGGACTTAAAATAAAATGGGTTATAACTCCCCAAACCCACTAAGTTAACTAGGAAAAAAATTAACCTAGTTAGTAATGTGTGATTAAGTAATAAACTATGAGTTATAGCTTCATTTGATTAAAATAAAACATGAGGGACTAATATGGCCAAGTGGGCAAACTTGTTTTATTAAAAATAAAAGATAAAACACAAAACACACACTAAGTGTGTGTGTGTGTGTGTGTGCGCGTGCGACCAAGAGCAAGAAAACAAGGGTGTAAACCCTAGTTCAACAAATCTTCAAATTGAAGGAGGAATCCAAGACCAAATTCGGGTTTGAATGTATATAAACGATCACCTAGTCATTGAATCTATTGAGGAGACCATATTCTTATATGTTTGAAAATGATCAATGACGGCCAAACTTTTACAAGTTGGGATTATTGGAGGGAATTTTTAAAGTTGTGATTATTTCGGCGAACTGGTGAAACTTAGGATTATTAAAATCCAATAACCCATTAGTAATTAATAGTGAAAGGTATTTTAGACGGGTCAATACTATGACCTGAGCCAGGTACGCATAAATGAAATTCTAGCTAAATGCGTGATTTTGGTCAAATGTCTTCTTGAATGTCCTTCGTCGTAAAAAAAGGGCTAAAGTTGACCAAAAGACCCTTGATTGACAAATCAAGCAAACAACCCCTACGGGTTGTTTAGAAATAAGCATTTCAATCAAGTGAATCATTAGGATAAGTATAAAAACGAAATGCAAGATCCTTGCGAGTCAAGTGCTTTAAAATGCGTCTTGCCGTAAAAAGACAAACCGAGAGATAGAACTCAGAATAAATGGTATACCGCGTAAAATCCACCACAATAATAGTTGTGGTGGAAGACCATTTGATAAGTAATGTGAAAATATGATGCTAGAAATGAATGAGCGAGATTTATGCTTAAAAGCGCTTAAATACCCTTAACGGGTCAAAGTAAGCATATAAGCATAAACGGGTTAATGATGCGTAATAACCCGTGATTTGAACCTTGTGGGATAGCAAACATTTAAAGTATGATGTCTATGAGAATTTAGGTGTAACAAACAAGTTGGTTTGATAAAAGTATGAACGGGTCAAAAGCTTTGTCAAAAGTAGTCTAATAATTAATTTACGACGAGAGCTTAAAATCTAGAAAATTGTTAATCCAGGTGTAGGATTTTAACTCCATGTGATGGAGAATCAATTTATGATCACGTAGGAAGAAACAGATCGAAAATCGGACCAATAATGAGCAAGTTATGGTTGTTTTCGTAATAACTTGGATTGCTGGAAAAATGCAGGTCTCAAAAATAAAGCTGCTGGAAAAAGGGAACCCTCGCGCCACACGAGGGATCAATATGGTGTCGGCATGTGGCGCGACGGCGCACTGTTTCAGCAAAAAAAATTTATTAAATTTATTTTCCTCGCGAACTCGTTTAAACACGTTTTAAACTACGTATCACTAATTCAATTCATGTTTTATGAATTGTAGGTGTAACTTATAGTACCGGAGGACGATCAAGCTCGACGAAGAACCGAACACGATCAAGATACAAGCTTCGGCACATTGTTTCGTCGTCATTTTAATGACGAACTCATACATATTATGTTGTATTGTTTTTAGAAGAGAAAAGTTTTATTAAACCCGTATTTTCATACGTACGTGTAATCGTAATTACACATATATACCCGAAACTAATATAAAAAAACATTAAATAGAAGTAAGGGTTTTACATACCACCGTGGAATTATTACACCCAAATTGTTGGAAGTTGAAAGGTGGAATTTGTTCAAGACGTATTCTGACGGGTATGCTTTGATTGAGCTTCTCAGTTGCTGGATTACAAAAAAACATATTATTCCAAAGGTAGTTAATATGGAAAAAAGATAGTTAATTTGATTATGCTTGATGAGGTTATTGTTATAGGTTTTCATGTGAAGAAGAAATAATGATAAAACAAGGTCTCTGTACAGACGGATTTTATAAGACGGAGAAGAAATAATGATCAAAGTGACCATTTTGCCCACGAGGAAAAAGGACAAAATAGTAAGATTTTATAAAAAAAAAAGAGTAAAATGCTAAAATAGTCCCTGAGTTTAGGCCACTTTTGCTACTTCAGTCCAAAAATGAAACTTTTTGTATTTGGGTCCCCGATGTTTCATATTTGTTGTCATTTTCATCCAATTTCTAAACTGGGTTAGAATTTTCTGTTAACTTATCCCCCCTTTTTGTCGTTTTCTTCATTCAATTAAAATATGTTATGAGATAAAATGACGATTATACCATTCATTTAAATATGGAAAAAGATAAAAAAGGAAAAAGTTAACAGAAAATTCAAACCCAGTTTTCCAGTTGGATGACAAAAGACAACAAAAATGAAACCTTAAGGACCCAGATACAAAAGTTTTCATTTTTTGACTAAAGTGGCAAAAGTGGCCTAAACTCATGGACTATTTTGGCATTTTACTCTAAAACAAATATGACATGATTTCACTTTTGGACCAAAATGACAATAAAACTGAAACCATAGGAATCCAGATGCAAAATGTTTGAGTTTTGGACTAATGTGGCAAAAGTGACCAAACCTCAAAGACCAAAATGGTAGTTTACTCAATACAAAAATAAAACTTATAAAATAAATTCATTGGGAGCCAATACAGCAACCAAAATAAAAAAAAGTCTAAACATTTTATATTGACTTCTTATAAAAGATAAAGCTTTTTTTATAGGGCAATGGCTTGTATTTTTTACCTTCTACCATCTAGTGAAGCTATATAATCATTTAGCCTTTGAATGTCTTGGTATGATTAGTATCAGAGGCGCAGCTATGAAGGGGCCGGGGGGGGGGGGGGGGGCGAACCCCCGAACTTTTCGCTCAGTAGTGTTATGTATGTACGTTTCGTATAGAATTTTTTAGGTATATACGTTTTCGACCCCCCCAGTTTTATAAAAAAATTAGGTATATACTTTTAGGTCCGAAGACTTCCGACCTCACGGTGGAAATTTTCAAGCTTCATCACTGATTAGTATCATACACAAATTAAAACACACACACCGCAGGCCGTCACTGGTTGTTTCTGTGTAGGTGGAGCCATATAGAGGGGAGCATCTTAAGAGGCCAAAGTGCACAACTGAGAAAAGCTTAGGTGGTGTATGTTTTTTCAGATGTAAAAGGTCTGCAGTCTGCTGACCATGTCTGCAAACGTCTGCACGAGAAGATGTGGACTAAATGTCCGCGGAGTGTAATAAAAAGAGTGTTTGATTATCTCACATCTTTACCCCATATCTGCAAACTTTTTTTTCCCTTTCTCTCCTCCCAAACCCCTTTCTTCAACAAATTTAGCCACAACCCAAATCAAAATGGGAAACATCAATTTAATTGATGACAAAAAAAAGGAAATTTTCAATTCAAACATCGATTTAAGCCTAGGTTTTAATCGATAGTTAATATAAAAAAGAAAATTCAAACTGCGTGACTAAAATCTACAAATACTCGGTTGAAGTCTATCTAGAAAAGGAGATATCATCATCCATCTCCAAAACATGACCACTAGAATCCAAAAAACCAACTGTTCGTAGGCATCAAAATTGAAGAATCTGCAAATCGTGATGACTTCACTGATATTACCCACTGCAGTCTGCATCACTCTCAACACCATCACAATCTCCATTTCTTCATCTGAAAAAAATAAAAAAACTTATAATCTGAAAAAAAAAAACTGACCTGTGGTGTTTGTCGATGGAGGATGCGGCTGAGGAAGGAGGATGCGGCTGGACGGCGGAGCAGTCGAGGGGTGGCCGGAGAAGACGTCGACACCGGGAAAGGTGGTGTCGGCTGGTGTAGCAGGAGAATTCTAGGTTTGTTTTTTAGAGGTGTTGTGGGTTTTGAGTTTAGAAGACGTAAGAAGAGGGTTTTTCATGTCTGCACCAAGAAGATGTGGGGCAGACATTTTTTAATGATTTCACTTCGAAAAAACAAACAATCTGCTGACTCAAACATCTGCCCTTGGTATGCGTGGGGCAGACATAAGAGCTCAGGAAGAGTTTTTTATAAAAAACAAACGCCCCCTTAGTGTCAAAAATCTCAACTCACAAATCTTGATGGTCAAAAAGAGAAGTCACAAACTTGATTGGTGCTTGCTAACTACTTTATCAATTATATATATCATAATATCTCAGAAAGATAATTTTAAAAGCGGTATCTTATTCCCACACCTCTATATTTTATTTTCACACTCCTCGTTATTAGCAGGTTTAGATGACATTCTTTGTAGTTAAAAAATTAATTAATATGGTTATAAACCATTTGCCTAAAAAGATATTTACTATTTAGTTGTGTGGTCGTTCTAATTTTGTCATTTAGTTAATATCTCATATAAATAATCCATAAGTGTCGTATTAATCTCATTACCCAACATCTTATTTTCACACTCATTTTCATTTTATATCTCTCTATATCTATATCTATATCTATATCTATATCTATATCTATATAATATAATAAATGAGATGTATTTGGGTCATGTGACATGTCATGGTGAAGCCTCAACCTTTTTTTGGGAGGGAAGCAATATTAGATACCTACATTTTTTTGGGACGTGGGATCCGGAAACAATCGGGTCGGACTTTTGGATCATCCATCTCCTAAAATGGATCTTATATATTATTTTGCAAAACCCTAAACACAGTCTTCATCTGCATTCTTTCTCATCTCCATTCTGATTCAAGCCGTTCGAACGATTCAACATCATCAGGTTTGCAAAACCCTTAGACACAACCTTCATCTACATTCTCTCTCATCTGTATTCCTGATTCAAGTCGTTCGATCTATTCAGCATCAGGTATGTTCAATCTTCCTAATACCAAATCTTCTTTTAATTTGATTCATTCTTTCTAATAGTTGTCTACTTCGTTGCTGTGCGTTTCTTGGTTCAGATTTGGCAGCCACTATGATTGGAACTGATGGTGGTAATGGTCGCCTGAAAAATTGGATATGATGCTATGGTGATTTCACACCACCGTATAACCGCCACTTCTTTGATGTGAACTATCGGAATCATGGATTCTATTCTTATTATAAACTAATTCGGTTTTCGATCTTTGTAAGTTTTCAACTAACCATTCCTTTGTTCATCAATTCATCTGTAAGATTTTGAAGGTTCTGCTTTTAACACCGTTTTGTTTTGTTGGATATATATAATTTCATGATTGGAACTGATGATGATAGTTGTCGCCTGAAAGTGTATGGTACAGAGTACAGATTCTTTGCCTTGTGTCACTATTCTTTATGTTATTTTTGCCTTATATTTTGATTGTCCATATACTTATTGACTAAATGCCAACTGATTGCTTTTTATACATAGCGATGAATGAGCTAAGTTCCTAAGTTCCTCTACTCGATTTGGTTTTTATATTTTTGTTCAGTTGATCTTTGTTTTGTTAAGTTTATTCAATTTTACCATTAAAGTTGATCTTTGTTTTGTTAAGTTTATTCAATTTTACCATTAATGTTCTCTAATTCCATTAGGTCTTTTGCTTTATGTTGATTTAGGAACAATGGTTTGGACCAAAACGACGAATAAAGATGACCAAACCTTTTTTTTTTTTAGATTTTTCTCATCCTTCTATTACTTTCATTTAATTATTGCTTAATTTTATGAAGGAGTTGGGAGTAAGAAATGGTTTTGAAGGGATTGCTTTAAGGTTTGTGAATTGTTTCTTCATTTGTTTTTTTATTAATCTAAGAACAATGATTAATTATCTACTACTTCTAATAAAGCAAAATAATCTTTAGCCACTTGTCATTAGCTTAACCTATTAGTTGACACCTGTCATCCTCTTACTCCATCTTTAGAAAATTTGAGCGCTAAAAACACACAAGCCTATGCCTTCGCTTTTTTCCTTCACACTTTCATACGTCTTCATATCACAAACCCTAATGTCGTCTCCCTCTCAAACATCCATGGCCGCCTTCGTATCTACCGCATCTGTGGCCATCTTCTTTATACCTGCGACCACCACAAGCCCTCTGTCTTTTCATCTCACGATCAGGTTGTAAAAACCCTAAGAGGGGCCTGTGTTTCTCAATCTCTCTTTAGAACCTTCCATCCATTGCGTTTCCTTCTCAAGCAAATCTCTTACTTCAGAAGAAACAACTCAGACGTCTCTATTTCTTTCAATTCTAGGGTTCTAAACTTGATTTACTTTCATCCGATTATGATTAGTGCTTTTTTTCTTACAGATCCTTGTAACCATCCTGTTGATGGATTCTCTGTCGGTTTTGCTGACAAAAACAATCTGTTTGAATTGAATGGAGCCTCACGATTATTGGGCTGCCTGATATATTATAGTAAGATTGTTCTGTTGATTTTTGTTTTAATTTTGAAATATGTTTGTTTAATATTAGGTTAGGATGTTGATTTTGTTAAATTTGAGATGTTAGGGTTTGTTTAATCAACGAAGCAAATGGAGATTGAGCCGATAATTCCGGCGAATTAGCGGGCAACGTTAGTAATATGGTTCTAAATGTATATCACTGGTGCTAATTTCCGATTTTGTTTCCCATGATTTTCAATATGTTATTTTCATTAATACACTGTGTCCAGGTTAATTTTTTAGATTGAGATCTGTATGTTAATACATTGTTGATTGGTTCCAGGTTCATATGTATTTTCTCCGCCGATTTTGCGAAAGATCATTAGGTATGCATACACATTTCACCCCCTCTGATTCGTTAATATTATCATCTCAACTCAATCGATCATCTGTAACGACGATCTAAACCTGATTCTGTATCGTTTCGTTTTTTTTTTTTTGCTTTTTTAATCAGATTCAATAAGATTATTAGGTTTTTGTGAGATTACGATTGAGGATTGTGTTTGGATTGGAATCGGGATTGATTCATGGAGAAATCGATGAGAGATTGAGGAAAACGATGCCGGAATTAGTGTTAATGCACTTTAGGTGATAAGTGCATGCCTTCCAATTTATAGGGTCTTTATTGGATATGTATTGAAACTTAGTCCAAGTTTTAACCTTGGACATTTTGTCCAAGTTTTAATCTAGACTTTTGTTAGAGTTTATGTTTAGGACAAAAGTTAGAGTTTTGTGTAGTATGTTTTGTCCGGGCTTCTAGTTTGTCTTGGAAGTCCGAGGTTTGCCTTGTATATATAACTTTATGTGGAATAGACAAGGTGGCGATTCTTTGTGAAATTTTGTGCACCTTTCTAACCCTAATCATTGTGTGTGTTTGTCTGGCGGCTACTGTGTGTGTGACGTCATTCATCTTCCTCATCAAGAATACTCTGTGTATTCTTGATTTCTCTCACAAATCTTTGCATTCTAGTGTTTCATCTACAGTGGTTGATCATCAGGTGGATTCCGCACACCTGTTGGTTGCTTTAGCTGAGTGAGATCTTGGATTAGGAGGCCTTACAAGTGGTATCAGAGCAGTGTGCTCATACTACTGTAGGTGTTTCTTAGTTTGAAGGTTTTTGTGAGGAAAGTTCAAACTTTGATAGGGTTTAGTGAGTTTTTGTGCTTTATTCTTGATTCTTTATTCATTTCTAGTGATTTGGTGATGGATTTTGAGTAGTTTGGTGATTTTTAGTGTTGATCTTCATCTGGGTTTTTACAGGGGTTTTGGTTTTTGTTCATACAGTGTTGAAGGTTGAAAAAGATTCCTAAGTTTGGTCTTTGGAAGCATTGTCCGTGGTTTAAATTTTGTGTTTGTGTTTCCGGGGTATTGTTGAACCAGTGTGAAGTCACATTGGGGAGATAGTCCGGAGATTGGTTACTGGATCCGAGTTTGAGAAACCCTTACTTGTTCCGAGTCTCAGTTTAAGTATTTAGTCTGAGTTTCTTTCCACTTAAATGATCCGAGTTTCTTTACACCATTATATCCGAGTTTTTAATTGAAGTTTGTGGTCCGAGTTTAAGAATCGCTTCTAGTTATCCGAGTTTCTTAATTGGAGTTTGTGGTCTGAGTTTTTGTTGAAGTTATTGAAGTTTGTGGTCCAAGTTTTTTGTCCTATTCTAGTTGAAGCTTGTGGTCCGAGTTTCTTAATTGTCCTAGTTTATATATCAACTGATCCGAGTTTTAGGGTTTCTTTGAGTCCGAGTTTTAACTACATTGCACTATATTGTGAGTCCGAGTTTTGACCACTATATTTGAGTCCGAGTTCTTTCTTTGAGTCCGAGTTTTAACTACATTGCACTATATTGTGAGTCCGAGTTTTGATCACTATATTAGTGTCCTAGTTCTTAATTTCCTAGTGTCCGAGTTTTAATTCTCTTAGTGTCTAAGTTTAAATTCCCCTTAAATGATCCGAGTTTTAGTATGTAAATCTATTCCGAGTTTAGTGTGTTATACGAATCCTGCTTGTCCGATTTTAAAACTCTAGTGTTGTGTCCGAGGTTTGTGTTTTATTTCAGGTATTGATCCGGGTTTTACACTCTGATAACTCAGACATTTCACTCCGTGTTTTCTTTCCGAGTTTTGGACTTAGAAGATTTTTTTTAATCAAACTTTCTGGTTGAAACCTACTGTTAACCTTCTGTAAAGCTACTGTTTTCTTTCACAACTGTTTCAAAATGGCAAACAACAATCTGACTGCAATGGTACAAAACCTCAAGCACAATGCTGAGGTAGGGAGTAACGACAAACCTCCTTTGTTGATAAACGAGCTTGATTTTCCTGAGTGGAAGGAGCGTTTCGAAAGGTATGTAAGAGCGAAAGACATCAAGATCTGGTTGTGCATTGTTAAAGGATGCGGAGCTACTCCAGTAAGAACGTTAACGATTGATACTTACTTGGCACTTACCGACGACCAAAGAAAATTCTATGATTGTGAAGAAAAAGCAATGTCGATGATTACGATGGCTATGACGCAATCTATACTTCATACCTTCCGTAAGAGAAGTAACTCGAAGGAGTTGTGGGATAGCATGATTGAACGGTACGAGGGAAACACAACGTACAAGAAACGACGTCTCGAACGATTGAAGACTCGATTTGTTGTGTTTAAAGCTTTAAAGAATGAGCCATTCGATGACACGGTAAATCGATTTTATCATCTGTTGAGCGAACTTGATCGGAGTCAAGAAGGCATCTACACTGAATTTGAGAAAGTTGAGAAGTTTCTGAATTGCCTTCCCAGAGAATGGAATATGTACACCGCTTTGATTAGAGAAGGTGTTCTCTACGAGGAGCTCTCATTGGAAGAAGTTATACAAAAACTGAAGGGTTATGCTTGGAATATAGAAGATCAAGTATCTTATTTCGAGAAGATCCAAGATCCTCAGTTATATAAAGCTTCAAAACTGACGGATAAGGGTAGTAATGGAGGAGCTGGTGTTGCCCTATATTCAGAGAATGAAGTTCCTGCTAGTGAACACGCCTTTATAAGCAACAATGTCAATTCAAGTGGAACAACAAATTCCAATCAAGGAATGTATTCTTCCAGTGGAGCTCAGAAATCTCAAGCAACAAACTTGAACATTCCAAAGTTTGATGCAAGCTGCTTAAAGTTGATAGAAGAAAACATGAGCCTTTTGGCGTCTTTCATGACTGCCTACGAGAACTTCTGTCTTGGAAAGCTCGTTGAACCGTCAAGTCTCGATGAGGATTTTGACCAGATAGACCAAGACGAAATGGAAGAACTTGATCTAAAACTCAATATGGCGCTCTTAGTCCGTAGAGCGAAGAAATTTCTGTTGAGAACGGGTAGGAAGTTCATCGGAGGTCAGACGAAGACTCGAATGGGAGTCGACATGTCAAAGGTGAAATGTCACAACTGCGGCATCTACGGGCATTTCGCACGTGATTGTCGGAAGCCGAAGATGGAAAGATCTAACAGAGAAAGCAGCTCTCAAGGAAACAATTCAAGACCTCACAACAATGCATCAACTGCTACTACTAACTCAAGTACTCGTCCAAGTGGTTCTAAAAATCTTACACCCTCGACAAACAATGCTATGGTGGCTCAATCTTTACAGAATGTGACTGAGCCTTACGAATGGGGTTGCGCATTGGAAGACATTTCAGGAGCTATTGTTTCACAAGCCTTTATAGCTGAAATTGTCGACGAAGAAGTGTGTGAAGAGGTTATCGAAGAAACTAGCATTGAGGAACTTGCAGTTGTAGCCGAGGTTTTTGGGGAAGAGTTGGATTCGGGTAATGTTGCTGAGAATGAAGATAACTTGAATGAAGAGTCTGTTGAAAAGTCTAACAAAACAGAAGATGGAGAAAAAGGAGAATGCTTTGAGTTCAAGATCTCCACAGCCGAAATGCAGCAATTTGCGGATGCAGAAGCTAAAAGGTTGGAAGAAGACTCCGTAGGAAATGAAGGATGTGCATTCATGGCTGGCATTGAGGTAAAATCATCTTCTGTAGATAAGCGGTGTGCAAGATGTGTAGAGTTTGTCCCCAAGATTGACAGATATGCACTTCACAACACAAATTTAATTGCAGATTTAGAAAAATCCAGAGAACTCATTGCTATTTTGTCTAATTCGGATAAAGAACACCGAATTAAGATAAAAGCGCTGAAAAATGATATCTCTGAATTTGAGAGACTTGTGGCTCAGGGAACTCTTAAAAATCAGGAATTAAGATCTGAACTTGAAATGAACCAAAATTGTGTTTTGGAAAAGAACAAAATCATTTTGGAAAAAGATAATCTGATTTTAGATTTGCAACGAAAAATTGAAAAGTTCGGGGATTCATCTGAAGTGATGAATTTCTGTATTAACAGCCAACGTCTCAAAGAATCTGAGGAAGAAATGTTCGGCATCGGTTATAAGAAAGTGCCTCCTCCGGTAAACCATAATTATACATCGATGCCAAGCATTGATCCTGAATTGGCAAATTTTGTGCCAAAGACCCCTCTGACGGTTGAACCGTAAAGTGAGTCAGAATCTGAGCCTGATGAGGCTTCTGACTCAGAACAGTCGAAGGTGAGTGAAGTTACAAAGAAAAATGAGCTAAATTTTGATAACATTGAGAATTTGATAAGCAATAAAATTTTGGAAATTTTCAATCAAGTTCAAAATGCGAAGTCAAAACCAAAGTCACGTGGGAAATCCAAAAAGAATTTGAAAAATATCCCTAAAACTGAGTTTGTTAAAGGGGAAGATTTTATCAAAGAAGAAGAGAAAATCGAAACAGGTTCAAACTCTCAGTTTGTCAACCAATTTTTGAAAAATCCCACTAACGCCTCATCATCTTTGACCAGTCATGAGGAACGTCCAAAGAATGCTGCGAAAGTTCGCAAATGTTATAAGTGTCGTGGGAAAGGACACTTAGCAGCAGATTATCCAAATGACAAGGGTAAATCTCATATTGATCCTGATCAAAAGAAACCTTTTGTTGAAGAACTGCAAAATGAAACAGTTAATGATGAAAAGAAAAACCGTAAAAATCAAAAGGTTGAGAAAAACAAAGTGATTAAACAAGAAGTAAAACCGGTTGTCAAAACAAATGTTAAATCACAACAAAATCAGGATCACGGGAATAAACCAGTTGTTATTAATCATGGTGAAGGATCGGAAAGTTCATCTCAAAGACATGATACTCATGAGAAAACCCCTCACAGACGACAAAATCATGTTACTTTCCAAACACATGAGAATGACCAACGTTCTGGAGGTTCGAACAACAACTATGTTAGACCTCATGCACAAAACAGATTTGTGAATGACCGAAATGCGTCACCCCCCCCCCCCCCCGATTTCCAAATCAAAGACAGCATTCGGATAATCATCCACGATCATTCTCAAGACACGATGATGTTCCTAGATTTGGTAGGAATTTTGAGCCACCCAGGAATCAAAATTACGGTTACCAAAACTACGGAAGCCGAGATTATGGAAACTCTGGTTATACCAACAGATCGTCAACTCCGTATAATCCATGATTTACGGGGAGTCATTCCAACAATTTCCGAAATGGAAATGGAGGACACAGAGGCGATGATGGTTATTTCAAAGAGTTTTCTTATGTTGACGAATCAGGACGACCCAAGACCATCATGGCTTGGGTCCCACATTCTAACTAAATTTTCTTGTTGGGGAGTGTAGGAGCAGCTGAAGAGGGCTATCTATATTTGGTATATCGATAGTGGCTGTTCTAGACACATGACAGGAAATAAAGAGTTATTGAACAATTTTAAACTAATTCGTGGTGGTTATGTGAACTTTGCCGGTGAGAAGGGTGGATACATCACTGGTGAAGGTTCGGTGTCAAATGGAAAAATTACGCTGCATAAAGTGAACTACGTTGAAGAACTGAAGCATAACTTGATGTCGGTTTCTCAAATTTGTGATAACAAGTACACGATGTTGTTGACTGATAAAGCTTGCTTCGTTTTGCGTCCGGGATTTGTTGTTCCTGAAGATTGGATCGTAATGAGGGCTCCAAGGGTGAATAACACATATGTCATGGACATGCGCCCGTTGGTTAACTCGTCTGCTCCAGTGACATGTCTACTTTCGAAGGCGACTGAAGATCAATCGTATCTCTGGCATAGGAGAATGGGCCATGTGCATCTGCGAAAAATGAACCACTTAGTGAAAAACAACTTAGTGTTGGGGGTTCCTTTATGTAGTTTCAATATGCACAACAAATGTGAATCATGTGAAAAAGGAAAAATCAAACGAAAGCCTCACAAACCGAAAACTGTTAACTCAATCCAAAAACCACTTGAATTGCTTCACATGGATCTTTTCGGCCCAATCCATGTTGCTAGCATTGGTGGGAAGTCTTATTGCCTAGTTGTCACTGACGATTTCTCACGATACTCGTGGGTATTTTTCTTAAAAACAAAGGACCAAACTGCTGGTATTTTAAGAGACTTGTTCAAACAACTTGAGAAAAATTATTCACTTCCTATTAAGAAAATCCGAAGTGACAACGGCACTGAGTTTAAAAATCATTATATGGATGAGTTATGTCGGGAAATGGGAATAGTTCATCAGTTCAGCGCTCCATATGTTCCTCAACAGAACGGAGTTGCAGAACGGAAGAATCGTACCCTAATTGAGGCTGCCCGAACTATGCTTTCTGAATCAAAATTGCCAATTTTCTTCTGGGCCGAGGCGGTAAACACTGCATGTTATGTGTTAAATCATGTGCTTACGGTCAAAAGAGAAGATAAAACGTGTTATGAATTGCTTGAAAACAAGAAACCAAACTTATCTGGTTTTCAACCTTTTGGGATCAAGTGTGTTATCAAACGCACCAAAGATACTCCTAAAATGGGGGAAGTTGGAGAAGTTGGGTTCTTTTTGGGATATGCCAATGGAACTCCAAACAAACGTGTTTATAACGTTAAGAAGCGTACAGTGGAGATCGTGTTTGATATAACTCCTTTGAGTTACGACCCTCCACCGTCCGAATTTGGTCCTAAAAGCGGTTACGATTATGATAAATTATTTGATTCATTTGATCTTCCTGATGTTTCAGAAGAATATTCGGAGGTTGTCTACACACATCTTGTGAACAAAGATGAAGTGGATGCCAGCTGGAGAGCAAGTATTCCTACTAATGTGTCTCCGAATGTTCCAGTCGCTGATTCTTCGATCGTAAACGAAGTTGTTGCTGAGCAGATCCCCAATGCAGCTGCTCAAACTACAAGTGGTGATCTTTACGTTGATTTTTCAGCCTATCCAAATGTTAATACGTCTTCTGGAAATGATCAAGCTTCTAGTAGTAATGCAAATGCTGAGGGGGAGATTCAATCAAATTTGGGAAACAATCTTCAAGCTCCGGCAATCCCAGTTCCAAGAACAAATATTCATCATCCTGTTGATAATATTATTTGGAATCCTAATGCGGGAGTGTAAACGCGAAGGAGTATTTCAGAAATGCAGTGTCTGTTCTCTTCCATCAAGAAGGAAGAAATCTACAATCTTAGCCTACATGAATGTTTTATCTCTCAGATAGAGCCGAAGAACTATCAGATGGCTCTGAAGGATAATTCATGGTGTGAGGCGATGCAAGAAGAGTTAGCTCAGTTCGACAAGTTAAAGGTGTGGAATTTGGTCGATCTTCCAAAGGGCCAACATGCAATCAACACGAAATGGGTTTTCAAGTGCAAGAAAGACGATAAGGATGTTGTCGTCAGAAACAAAGCACGGTTGGTTGTTCAAGGCTTCAATCAAGAGGAAGGGATTGATTATACCGAAGTTTATGCACCAGTGGCAAGACTGGAAGCCATTCGTTTGTTTCTAGCTTTTGCTGCACACATGCGTTTCAAAGTCTATCAGTTGGATGTGAAAAGCGCGTTCCTTTATGGGAAATTGCATGAAACTGTGTATGTATCCCAACCACCGGGTTTCGAAGCTCCAGGGTCTGACAACAAAGTCTATCTGTTGGCCAAAGCTCTCTACTGTCTCCATCAGGCTCCTCGGGCGTGGTACGAGACTTTATCAAGACATCTATTGGAGCACGGGTTCTCGCGTGGCGCGATTGACTCCACACTGTTCATTTTGAAGAAAGGGGGAGATTTTCTGATCGTGCAAATTTACGTTGATGACATAATTTTTGGTTCTTCAAATGAATAATTGTGTCGTGAGTTCGAGGCGATGATGAAGTCAAAATTTGAAATGAGCGCGATGGGCGAGTTATCGTTCTTTCTAGGTCTTCAAGTGAGTCAAGAAAAAACCAGGACGTACGTGCATCAGACGAAGTATGTCAACGAGATTCTCAAAAGATTTGGATTGGAAGATAGGTTACCCTATGACACGCCTCTCCCGACAAATCACAAGCTGTCACCCGATAAGGAGAAAGATCCTGAAGTGGATCCGACTCTATATCGAGCAATGATAGGTTCGCTAATGTATCTTACTGCTTCACGACCAGATATTATGTTTTCTGTTTGTTTGTGTGCCAGGTTCCAATCAACTCCGAATGAGTCTCACTTGAAAGCGGTCAAGCGTATCTTCAGATATCTGAAAGGGATGCCTAAGCTTGGATTGTAGTATCCAGCTGAAGGTGGTCTGGATTTGATTGCGTATGCTGACGCAGACTTCGGAGGGTGCCCGATGAATAGAAAGTCAACCTCTGGCGGCGCACAACTTCTTGGGAACCGTCTTGTCTCTTGGCAATGCAAAAAGCAAGTTGCCGTTTCTTTATCCACGTGCGAGGCAGAGTACATTGCTGCATCAAGCTGTTGTGCTCAGGTCTTGTGGATTCAACAGCAAATGAGGGACTACGGTTTGAATTTTACTCGAACTCCTATTCTTGTCGATAACAACTCTGCCATTTCCATAACTAACAATCCAGTTAATCACTCACGCACTAAGCACATAGATGTTAGGCATCATTTCATTCGTGACTGTGCTGAGAAGGGAAATTCTACATCTTTCTATCTTTTGTGCATCTCTCACAAATCCCAGCAATTCTCCATCACTGTGGGAATTCTAGAGAGAGAGGGAGACTATGTGTTAGTGAGAGAAAGCTAGGTTTAGATCTTTGTGATCTAAACCAGCTTGTAGATGATGTATACTTTGGTTTGTGTAATCTGTGATGACTGATTCAATAATAAAGGGTTCATCTTCTACATCTTTCTATCTTTTGTGTTTATGATTGTTCTTCATGTCTTGAATCAAGTGAAATGTTTGATGTTCGTCATCGATCCGGTGCTTTCACAATGGTATCAGAGCATGGTTACCGATTCGGAATGGTCTAACCGCCTTCCGAATCACCATTGCTCTTGATTTGATGTTTGTTTCCGCCAAACATCTTGAAGACGTGAAGATTTTGGTCCAGATACGAAGAAATTCGAGCTGTGTTGGAGACAACTGCTGGGTTTTTGGAGATCTAGGGTTTTGATCTAAAAAGGATTGTCCGAGTTTAGTTTTTCGTGTTTGGGTTTCTGGGGTATTGGTGAACCAGTGTGAAGTCACACTGGGGAGATAATCCGGAAGCTGGTTACTCAAGCTTGTCCGAGTTTTACACTTGTCCAAGTTTTTCCTTTTCTAGTATAAAAAGTCAGAGTTTCTCCATAAAATCTTGGTCCGAGTTTCCTGTTTGATAGTTGTCCAAGTTTAAAACTCTTTCTTGGTCCGAGTTTAAGGTATTTTGGTTCAAGTTTAAAACTCTTTCTTAGTTGTCCAAGTTTAAAACTTTTTCTTGGTCCAAGTTTAAAACTCTTTCCTGTTTAAAACTCTTTCATGTTTGATAGTTGTCCAAGTTTAAAACTCTTTCTTGGTCCAAGTTTAAAACTCTTTCTTAGTTGTCCAAGTTTAAAACTCTTTCTTGGTCCAAGTTTAAACTCTTTCCTGTTTAAAACTCTTTCATGTTTGATAGTTGTCCAAGTTTAAAACTCTTTCTTGGTCCGAGTATAAGGTATTTTGGTCCGAGTTTCTTCTTAGTCTATCTCCGAGTTTTCAAAACCATCTTTCAGTTCCGAGTTTTAGCAGGTCCGGATTTTAGTAATCAGTTTAGCAGGTCCGGGTTTTGCTTGGATTTGTTCCGAGTTTTTAATGATAGTGGATATATTCCGAGTTTGTAATCTTCGATTTTACACCTGTTCCGAGTTTTCTCTGCATGTAAAGGGTCCAATTTGCTTGGTATTAGTCCGAGTAACTTTACTTGTTCCGAGTTTTCTCTGCATGCAAACAGGTCCGAGTCATGAATGTTATGAATTTTAATCAGTTCCGAGTTTCGGTTCAATTCCGAGTTTCTTTAACCGTATCCGAGTTTTGGTCAAGTTCAGTTCCGAGTTCTGTAAATCCATTCAGGTCCGAGTTTTTGGTCCAAATTCAGGTCCGGGTTTTAGTAACTATTGAGGTCCGAGTTTTTGGTCAAATTCAGATCCGAGTTTTGGTAAAATTCGGTTCCGAGTTATTCAAAACCAACTTTCAAAACCAATTTTGTTTGTTCCGAATTTCTTTGTACTCTAAGTATTGTTCCGATGATCTGATTCGAGGTTTCAAGAACTTTCGGGTTTTACGAGTTCCGAATTTTCTAGAATTCCGGGTTACCTGGGGTACCAGATTTTAAACTAAGTTTAGAAGCTTGTGTAGTTCGGAAGTTTCGAGTTGTGCATGTTCCGAGTTTTTCTAGTTATTCCGGGTTACCTGGGGTACCGGATAACTAACTAAGAGTCAGAATTATGTGTAGTTTGGAAACTTGAAGTCGGTTTCGGATTATCGAAACGTTTTATGGTACTTATGTTGTCCGGATCAAGTGAGGAGGTGAAGAGAGTAAGACTTGTTTGGACTTTTGTATTGTTTACAAAGAAAAAGGGGGAGTAAAAATTTCCTATTTTCTTCGTAAATATAAAGCTTGTGCGTGAAATAGCTCGTGTGTGATGGAGTTTTGTCACGTGTGGTTATGTTATTTAATCAAGTGTTGACGTAATGAAGCAAATTGTTCGTTTGGCAACTAGTTGAAGGTCATGCCTTTATCGTATGCCGGTTAGAGTAGAGAAGATTCGTCTTCTTGGTACCTCTTCCAAGTTGGTGATTGATCGGATTTTCGAAATATGGGGTTCTTACATTGAGGGGGAGATCAGAGACGAAAGTCATCGGGTAATTGGTGGATTTGTGAAGATACGAGATTGGATCTTGAAGATTTGAGATGAAATGATTTTAGACACTCAGTTGTAGACTTTGATCAAGATGGTGGATGTACATTTTCGGAGTTTGGTTTGTTATTAATTTATCGAACCAAACTTCATGTCTTTGCGGAATTTGAAGTGTTTGATGTTAGGCATTGGAAATCCGACGTTTCGTTCTTCTACCGGTTAAGTTTGAAGATTAATGTATCGAGCGATATTCTCACATGTTGTTGTAAGTCGGTTCGCGTTAATTTGATTCGGGAGAAGTTTGAGGGGGAGGATCTACAGTGTTTGATGTTGGATTCTTCGGGTTTCTCAAAGCGGCCTTAAGTGATCGTCAGCAAGTCTTTTATTAGAAGAGTTGAAGGTCGCTGTGCTCTGTCAGAAAGATCAAGTCTCAGTCAAAGTCGAAAGCAGCCATGATATCATCAGTCAAGGGGGAGTCTGTAAGCGCAGTATCCGGTGATTGAAGATTATCGATGCCACACCGAACTGATGCAACAGTTAAGGGGGAGACTGTAAGTGCAGTTCCTGCCGGGTACTGTCGCTTATCAGTTCTGGTCAACCAAAACAGAAGTCCAAGTTAAAGTCAACGATAATGAAGAATTCAAGACCACATGAAGACCATGCACTGATCAAGGGGGAGTTTGTTAATGCACTTTGGGTGATAAGTGCATGCCTTCCAATTTGTAGGGTCTTTATTGGTCAAGTCTTGAAACTTAGTCCAAGGTTTAACCTTGGACATTTTGTCCAAGTTTATGTCTAGGACTTTTGTCAGGGGTTTGTGTTTAGGCAAAAGTCAGGGTTTTTGTGTAGATTATTTGTCCAGGTTTTAGTCCCTAGTCTATATATATGTGTTGTATAGGATTAGGGCAAGCATCCACGAAGAAGCTTGGTGCACCTCTCCTAACTTCTTGTTCCTCCTGGTGTGCACATCCTAGAGAGAGAGAATATGTGTTAGTGAGAGAAAGCTAGGGTTTAGATCTTTGTGATCTAAACCAGCTTGTAGATGATGTATACTCTTTTGGTATGTAATCTGTGATGACTGATTCGTTAATAAAGAGATTCATCTTCTACATCTTGTTCATCTTTTGATTGTTCTTCATGTCTTGAATCAAGTGCAATGTTTGATGTTCGTCATCGATCCGGTGCTTTAACAATTAGCGGTTGATTGTCGAACGACGTCGAATGGAGCAGTTTCTTTGAGCGGTTGATTGTCTAACTTTTATTTCATATGATTTAACTTCAAATTTCTTGAATCCATCAAGATATTACCCGTTTTCTGTAGAAGTACTTTCAAGGGTATCCAGATGAGGCACATGTTTCACCGTAATTGAATGGGATATAGAAAGCTTTGATTGTCTTTGATGCTTTCTTTGATTTTGATTCCATTTTCTGTCGAATTTAGAATTTCTGTGCTCCATGAATTGAATAGTATCATTCATACGTACTGAAAGAAGATCTGATTTATTTTGAAGGATTGCATTTGATAATTCAGATCTGAGTTGTTGATGTTTCTGTCGAAACCTGATTCAGATTTGAGCATTAGATGTTAGTTGAAAATTGTGTTGTGACTGAATTTGAGTTTGATAGTAAAGAAGTTGTTAAGCTGTTGAGATCTGAATTATAGTTTCGAAGTGTCATTTGAGAATTTCGAACTGTTTCGATCAATTCAGGTTGAAATTTCATTCATTACGGACTGATTTGGATCTGTTTGCTGTATCGTTTGAATATTTTGAACTGAATTGGTATGTTTTAGATCGAAGTTTGGACTGTTATGAATCAAAGTCAGTGTTAATCATTCACGGACTGTTGTTGGGATTTTTTGATAGTTACGGATCAACTTAATCATCTGCAGAACTGATCCGAACAAGTCTGCAGAAATAGTGTCCGTTCGATAAAACAGTGTCCATTTACCGTAATTAGTTAATTCGCTGCTGCAAATTCTTTTCACTCGCTGATATTACGATCCGCATATATAGTCGCTCATTCGCTGAATTTTTCATCTGTTGTTTGTTGTTTTATTGCTAAGAACGAGTCTATTCTTTGCTGATTGATTTGCTGAAAGTGTTTGCAGATTCAAAAGGGATTTGACGCAAAATCAAAGTACATCAGCGGAGTTCTTTTCAGTTGCAGAAATTCGCTATTGTTCGTTGCAGAACCTGTTAATCTGTTGGTGTTTACAAGTTTGTTGAAAAGGTTTGCCTCAATCTTCCTTTTGAGTTTCTATGGTTTGGACCTTATTATTAGATTTCATTCTTTCACACACGTTTAGTACTAAGGATAGTATGTTTTTGGTTTTTGCTCAATTAATCTAATAATTGTTTCCAGTGTTACATTACATTTATGATCAAAGTCATTAAATATTTTATGTTTATAGATTTTATATTATGTGGATTTTGTTTTGTAGGGATGTTTTTTGTTTGGCGTTGAGTTGTTTAAATTTTCATGCGCCGGATATAAAGAATTACTTAAGATGGAGACTGTTTATATGGGTAAAACCGGTCAAAATGGGTGCAAATCTCCCACGAATCAACCTAATATAGACTACTTTGAAGGCAAATTTAAAGTAACTGATCTATGGTGTCACCCAACTTTAATTTTCTAAGATGCAATCTGGATATGGATGTCAAATTGGTCTATCCTTTAGTTAAAATTGACTGTGAGAAAAAAGGGAAATCCTAATGGTATGAAATTTACTCTTGGACAACATCAAGAATTTCAAAATAAAAGTCAAAATAGTAGATATTTACACAGGCTGTGTTTTTAATGTTAAGATTGTAAATTTAAGGGTGTTAATAGGGTCAAACCGTTGGGGTTTTGGGTTAATAGTGTCGGGTTTAAAAGAAAAAAACTCACTCGCAACCCGACTTTAGTAAGGTTCGGGTAAGTTGGGTTTCTCGCGTTAAGAGGGTTGGCTTGATTGGGTTAGTCTGGTTAATTTAAGTTATATGATTATTTAAATTATCATAGGATATTAAGTAAGTTAAAGATGTAATTTGTTAGGAAGATAATTATATGTGAGTTTATCCTCTTTTTGTAAACCTTTTTGCAAGCTGTTTTTACAAAACCTCAATTGTTTTAAATTATAATTAGCAGTGATTGAGTATTTGTGATTTTACAATTATCGTCGGTATGTTGGGGTTTTGTATACAAAATTTGTTACTACACTGTGAGTAGTAAAATTACCACCAGTCAGGATTGACAGTACCGTGGGTGGTAATTAAAGTAGATGTAAACAAATGTAATTGCTGGATTGCCCTCAATGCTGTAAATTGATAAAACTTGTTTTGATTAAATTGGGATTCACTCACCAGTATTTCCCACTGACAAAACTTTTTAAAACGCGTTTCAGGTAACAAAATCTGAAAGTCAAATAGAAGCCAGCTGGAGAGCACTGAAGGCTTGGAAAAGTGGCTATAAAAGTTACCTAAATAAAGAAGAAGTTTTATTTCAATAAAATAGGGTTTATCCCTATAAAATTATTTGTAATGGAAACTTGGGTTTTTCCCATGTATTTATATTTATAAAAATATGGTGTTTCACTCTGATAAACTATTTCCTAACTACGGTCCTGATGAAAAATTCCGCTGCCAGATAAATAAACACCAATACCACCGAAACTGGCTCGCGGCCCCCCGCTCCCGGGGGATACGGGTCGGGGGTTGCGACAGAAGGTGGTATCAAAGCTACAGCCACTGATTTCAGCCACAGAAGTGTTCTGCTGACACCAAAATTTTATCCATTATGTTAGGAAATAATCTACGTGATTACGTTCATATCTGTATATTATTGTTTTGTGTTATTTGACAATTTGTTAGTTTAGAGTATGAGTGATCAAGGTCCGTCAGACGCCTATCGTCAACTGTCTAGTTCTCCCAAAAGTGAAGGAACTTCCTCCCAGCCTACCCCTTCGGGGTATTCAGCTGATACAGATGAGGGAATCTTCATATTTAAGGCGCAATCCGAAGAACCATTCCCTACCAAAAAGAGAGGATGGTTCAGTCGGGGAGCACATGAGCGTAGGAAGAGAATGAGGAAGTTACAGTAACAACGAGCCTTAGCAGCAACAAATAGGGAAGTTAATGCCCAGACCCAAGACATAGTCAATAGGCGATTGGCCAACTTTCACATACTAGCCACCACTGCAGCTGACCCAAACCTAGACCAAATTATAGCACCACAACCACTGCCACTAGTCCCAACTCAACCAATGGAAATAGAACCTAACCAGATTCCCATACCAACATTCAACCCAGATGAGATACCTAGAGTCCCAGCACCTGATCCTCCAGAATATAACCCATGGTTTGATGACAATAGGTCATATTCCACACTATATCCTCAGGACGAACCGATGCTAAACCCATTAGCACCATACACCGACCTCAGCCCTCTAGATCCATATTGGGATAACGACCAGTATGTTCGGGAGATACTAGAAAGCCTGTACCCATACGAAGAACCGATGCCTCAGTACCCTGACCCAATACCCGCACCACCGCCACCCATGAGTACCGAAAATGTGCAGGAACTCCGCACATTTGGTGAGGAGTTAGTAGATGAAGGAGAAAGGATAAGACAAATAGGGGACAAGCTTGTTTGGAAATACGATGAGCATAATATGCAATACTGGATGAACCCCTAGTAATAATATATATATATATATATATATATATATATATATATAGGAGAAGGATCCGTTAGGGACCACCCTTTATTGCGAGAACCGCGAGAACCAGTGTGAACACAAACAGTAATTCCTAAAAAATCTAAAAAACACCGAAATTTTTTTTTAATTTTTTACTATTTTTTTGGAAAAAACGCTATATTTTGTTGATACAAAAAATAAAAAAAATAAAAAAAATCGAGTAACAGTTATCCATGTACATGTGCATATGTATCATTTCTTTGACAAATTCCGTAATACGTTATCAGTAATAGACAATTGCACTTTAATTTACAATACCATCTGTAATACACTACTTTTACATTACCAATATTCAAAATGCACATGTGCATCATTAGGTATAACCATGATATAACATGTTTTGGTACAAAAAGTTTGTGATTTTGAATGGAGAAATATCTAGTGGTTGATGGTTTGGCTATAGTTGTTACTTTATGATGATTGGATGGTATAAATGGTGTTGATATACATGTAATAAGGTGAAAATATTGGTAATGATATTGTATTATGGATGGTAGGAGGTAATGATATTTTATTATGGATGGTAGGAGGTAATGGTAGTGTATTATGGATGGTATGATATATGAAAGGGAAAGTGTATTCAAAGTAGTGTACCAAAACACCTTATTTCATGTTGATACATATAGATGCACATGTGCATTTCTAATATTGGTAATGTAGAAAGTAGTGTATTACATATGGTAGTGTAAATGAAAGTGCAATTGTCTAATATTTGTAATGAGTTACGAAATTTGTCAAAGAAATGATACATATGCACATGTGCATGTTTGTGTATTATGGATGGAATGATAGATGAAAGAGAGTGTATTCAAAGTAGTGTACAAAAACACCTTATTTCATGCTGATACATATAGATGCACATGAGCATTTCTAATATTGTTAACGTAAAAAGTAGTGTATTACACATGGTAGTGTAAATGAAAGTGCAATTGACTAATATTTGTAATGAATTACGGAATTTGTCAAAGAAATTATACATATGCACATGTGCATGGATAACTGTTACTCGAAAAAAAAAATTGAATTTTTTTTTATTAACAAAATATAGCGATTTTTACAAAAAAAGAAATAGTAAAAAAATAAAAAAAAATTTTGGGTGTTTTTTAGATTTTTTAGGAATTAGTGTTTTTGTTCACACTGGTTCTCGCGGTTCTCGCTATAAAGGGTGGTTCCTAACGGATCCTTCTCCTATATATATATATATATATAGGGAGCCGCTAAAATGAAAACCACCCCCAGTTGTAAGAACCATAAGAACCATTCTCCACCAATCAGATTTTGACAACAATAAGGGTATATTGGTCATTTACCCCAAATGTCATATCCTTCCTCTCTCCTCTCTCTTTCTTTTCTATTTAAAAGTTGCAGACCCTTTAAATCACCATTACCGATCCAAATTTTAAAACCCACCCCCCTGTTTCTCTCTCTTTCAACCACCATTACCGTCGCCATCGCCGGCGTCGGTTTGTTGCCTGCTGTCCCCCATGACGCTGCTACCACCGCACAATTCCTCCGCCACCTCTCTCTCTCTCTCTCTCATCGAGTTTCTCTTTCTCCATCCCATCTCTCTGTCTGGTCGCTGCAGGCCATCACTCACCACCACCGGATGGTGGTGGTCGTTCCTATAGCCGACGAAGGGTGGGTGTTGGTGTGTGTGAGTGGTGTTTGGCAGTTCAAAAGGCGGTGGTGGGTACAAACCCCACCTTCAACTCCGACGGCGACTGTGGCAGTGGTGGAGAGAAAGGGGACGGCGGCGGCGACGGATGGGTAGCGTAGCGTAGCAGCAGGCGGGGCTCCGGCAAGTGACGTCAGCAGGTGGGGTGATGGCAGTATACATCTCCTCAGGTACTGGGTTCATCAAATGCAAGTAAAAATGTACAGGGGTTCATTTTTTATTCAGTTGGGTTTTGATTAATTGTGTTTTAATTTAGTTGGGTTTTTGATTATTTGTGTTTTTGGACCCAATCTTTGCTGTTTGCAGGTTGTTTGGATGTGGTTTTGGATCTGGGAAAACTGAGTTGCATTTTTTTGAATGTTTGGATGTGTTTTTGGTTCTGAGAAAACTGAGTTGCATTTGTTTGAATGTTTGTTGAATGATGCAGGTTGTTTTGAATGATGCATTTGTATTCTTTGATTCTCCCGGGTTTTGATCTGTTTTGGGTTGGGCGGCGATGATGATGCAAAAAAAAATCGTAGACTTTGATGACGATGGCGAGGCAAGGTCGGCGGAGGGTAGGTTTTTTGAACCTGCAACCCCACTTTTGCAGCCTTTTGATTATCCGTTAATCTGAGCCAAACCCCGTTTTTTTTCGAGATAGACTTTGTTTTGATGTTGTTGGTTTTTAATTCCCCCCCCCCCCTAGTCAATGATGATAACGATATATCTGAGACATCTCCCGAGTTTGCGATTTCTGGGTGCGTTCGTTTTTACGTAAAGAAGTTTTTGTAAAAAAAAAGTTAACCCGTAAACTTTTTAACGTAAAACGTAAAAAACGTAAAACGTAAAAAGTTTTAAAGTAAAACGTAAAAAGTTTTACGTAAGAACGTAAAACGTAAAAAGTTTTACGTAAGAACGTAAAACGTAAAAAGTTTTTCGTAAAACGTAAAACGTAAAAAGTTTTTTCGTAAAACGTAAAACGTAAAAAGTAAAACGTTTAACGTAATACGTAAAAAGTTTAACGTAAAACGTAAAAAGTTTAACGTAAAACGTAAACTTTTTAACGTAAAACGTAAAACATAAAACGTAAACCTTTTTCTACGTAAGTTGTAAAACGTAAAAAACCGTGTGATAAAACGGCGCCTAAACAAGGGGCGTGAATGTGGCGCATAAAAACCCCGCGAAAAAAAAACGGGACGTAAAAAACGCCGCGTTAAAACGGGACCTAAAAAACGGCGGGTTAAAAAAACGACGATTGAAAATGTCGAGCGTAAAAAACGGCGTGAAAAAACGACCAATTTAAAAAACGATGCGTAAAAACGGCTTGCAAAAACCGGCGCGCAAAAAAAATTGTCTTTTGTAAAAAAAATCTGAATTTAAAAATGTTTTTAATAAAAAAATCTTTTAAAAAAATAAAAAGTAATATAATAAAACTAAAAAGTAATATAATAAAACAAAAAAGTAATTAAAAAATAATAAAGACAAAAATACAAAAAAATGTTATTTTACTAAACTACCCTTCTGGATTAAAATATTAAAGACATAATAAGACAAAATGTATTTAATATTAATTTTTGTTACTTTTAATCTCATCCATTCATCTTGTTGAGCTAAAGGCTAGAAAGTGGTTCCTATGGTTCTTACAACTAGAGGTGGTTTTCATTTTAGCGATCCCCTATATATATATATATATACATATATATACATATACATATATATATATATATATATATATTTATATAGCAGGAGGATCCGTTATATATATATATATATATATATGGGTGGGAGTTGGCTACAAAGTCCATTTTTTCTACAAAGTGTAAAAAGTCATAAAACACCATAATGTCAACCATAAAACACACTCAAAACCCACAAATAAGATAGTGAAGATTACTAAAACACCATATTTGTGGGTTTTGTGTTGTGCTTTGGATGATAAGGCTTTGATTATCAAATGACGAACATTAGTGTGTTTTATGTTGATTATCATGTTGTGTTTTATATTCATAGTTGTGCGATGGTGTGTTTGAAGTTTTTAAGGACTATTAGGGTTTGGATATTGTGTTTTCATGATCCTTACTATATTATATATGGGTTTTGAGTGTGTTTTATGGCTGAAATTGTGATGTTTTATGACTTTGTACACTTTGTAGGAAAAATGGGCTTTGTAGCCGAACCTCACCCATATATATACATACATATATATACATACATATATATACATATACATATATATATATATACATATGGAGCCGCTAAAATAGGAACCACCTCTAGTTGTAAGAACCGCGAGAACCACTCTCAACCAATCAGAATATGACAACCCAAAGGGTATTATGGTCATTTACCCCAAATGTCATTTCCCCACCCTCTCTCCTCATTTATAAATGTCAGAAGTTTCTCTCTACACCTTTATAAAACTCCATCTCCTCTCTCCTCAACCTACTTTACTTCCTAACTTCAAAAGAAACCCCCTCCCCCTTCCGGTTCTCCTTTGCCGGCGACCACCACTGTTTAAACAGTGAAGCCGATGATGATGATGATTGATGGTGAGGGTGAAACCGCCGCCCACCACTGTTTCTCACTCTCCCACCCTCGTTCATTCCTGTTTCTCTCTCTCCGGCCTCCCTTCCTCTCCGCCGTCACCGCCACCCCACAGCTACCCCTCCGCCGCAACATCCGTCACAAAGATCTGCATATTCGCCGGTGTTTCGCCGGTGCTAAACCTTTGATGGAATACCCCTCTCTCCTCCGTGTTAGACGTTGTCGGTAAGATTTTCTCAGATCTCTCTCTTCTTGTTCACCACCGGAAATCTGGTGGTGGTGGTGGTAGGCAGAGATCGGCGATGGTGGGGATGTGGGGTAGAGGTGGGCGTCGGTGTTGGTGGTGGTGGCGTTAGGGTTGGTGGCGGTGGGGGTTTTTTGGTGGTGTGTGGCAGAGGTGGGTGACCGGTGGTTTATGTGGAGTCGGTGTCAGGAGACGGTGGTGGGGCAGGTGGTGTGTTCGGAAGCCGGTGGTGGGGCAGGTGGTTGGTGGGGAGACGGTGCCGGTGGTCATCGGTTCAAGGTGTTCATTGTTCTGTTTGGTGTTCATTGTTCTGTTTGGTGTTAACTATTTTGTGTGTTCACTGTTCTAAGATTTACGAATCTATTCCGAGTTTAAGATCTGAATTATCTGCACACAGATGTTGAACATTTGTGCCGGTGGTGCCGATGCCGGTGGTCCCGATGGCGCCGACAGTGTCCGGTGATCTTTGTTTCATCTCCGGTGGTGCCGGCGGAGGCGTAGGTGACTTTTTCTTTCCGATGATGCCCCGGTGAACTGAGGTTAGTAGATGAATTTTGATTTTTGCGGTTGATTTTTCTGATTGTCCCCGCAGTGTTCTAGATAGTTGATTTTGAGTTTAATTGTTTGTTTACTCCAGTGTTCTAGATTCGAAACCTTTCGAGTGGGGTCGAGTTGGCAGTGATAGAATGAAAAACATTTTTTCCGACAATTGATGACGATGGCGTGGTAATGATGGCGGAGGGCAGGTTCTTGAACCTGCAACCCCACATTTTGCAGCCATGATTAGCGGAAACTTTGAGCCAAAACCCGTTTTTGTCTAGACACACGGATGGTTTCTTGATTCTTGTTGTTTGGTTTTTAGATTTTTATTTTTAGTCCATGATGATAAGTTTTCAACATATCCGAGACAGCTTGCTAAAACCCGTAAAAAGTTTTTTGTTTGGCGTAAAAAGTTTTTTTTAACCTGTAAATTTTTTTTGGGGTAAAAAATAAAACGTAAAACGTAAATTTTTTAACGTACAACGTAAAACGTAAACTTTTTAACGTAAAACGTAAACTTTTACGCGTAAAACGTAAAATGTAAAATGTAAAGTTTTTAACGTAAAACGTAAACTTTTTAACGTAAAACTTACTTTTTTAACGTAAAACGTAATTTTTTTGGCGTAAAACATAAAACGTAAAATGTAAAACGTAAATTTTTTAACGTAAAACGTAAAATGTAAAATGTAAAGTTTTTAACGTAAAACGTAAATTTTTTAACGTAAATCGTAATTTTTAACGTAAAACGTAAACTTTTTAACGTAAACGTAAATTTTTACGCGTAAAACGTAAAATGTAAAATGTAAAGTTTTTACCGTAAAACGTATAGTTTTTAACGTAAAACGTAAACTTTTTTAACGTAAAACGTAAACTTTTTAACGTAAAACGTAAATTTTTTAACGTAAAACGTATAGTTTTTAACGTAAAACGTAAAACGTACACTTTTTAACGTAAAAAACGGCGCGTTAAAAAACGACGCCTGAAAAAGCCGGGCGTAAAAACGGGGCGTAAATAAAACGGCTCTTGAAAACATTTTTTTTAAAACAAAATCTTAAAAAAATTATCATAAAAATCTTATTTCAAAATATTCTTTTAAAAAAAACTGTTTTTTAATAAAAAGTAATTAATGAAAAGGACAAAAAAAGACAATTAAATATAATATATATAAAAAGACAAAAAAAACAATTTTACTTAAATACCCTTTAACAATAAAATATTAAAGACATAATAAGACAAAAAGAATTTAATATTAGTTTTAAATACTTTTAATCTCATCAATCCATTTTGAAGATATAATGGACAGAAAGTGGTTCTCGCGGTTCTTACAACTAGGGGTGGTTTTCATTTTAGCGGTCCCCTATATATATATATGTATAGGTAGAGGTTCCTGTAAAAAATGGTTTTTTGATCTAATAGTTGAGATCATAATGGCAAAATTGTAAATAATGTTTACTATTAAGCATATTAATTTTCTGGATTAAGGGTATATAGGTAAATTTAACATTTTTAAATTAAAAAACTAACATTAATGCACATGTAACTTCCCTCCGTCTTTTTTTAAACGTCAATAACCTTTTATACGTAACTTTTAAAAAAAAAATACACCATAATAACGAGCGTTTTTTTATCTTTAATATGAGTACCATATTGCTATACTTATATAGAAAAAAAAATATGTTTCGATCAGATGTTTAGTCCATGAAATGTGTTATATACTTGCTGAATGGTGTTATATACTTGCTGAATGGTGTTATATACTTGTTGAATGGTGTTATAACTTGTTGAATGGTGTTATATACTTGTTGAATGGTGTTTATAGAGATCTTTTAAAAAAATCCAGATCCTATAATTAAGGTGGCGGTTATGTGAAGTTTTTAATTAATTGAATTAATGATAAAATTACATGTTTACCCTTTTGAATTAATTTAGATTTAGGACACATGTCATCTCCACAATATTTCTCACATTTCTCACACTTTTAACCTTTTTTACAATAACCTTACCATATATATGTAGAGGTTCCTCTAAAAAAAGGTTTTTTGTGAGAAAGGTAAAAAAGAATCTACACCATTAGATCTTTGATCTAATGGTTGAGATCATAATGGCAAAATTATAAATAATGTTTACTATTAAACATATTAATTTTCTAGACTAAGGGTATATAGGTAAATTTAACATTTTTAAATTAAGAAACTAACATTAATGCACATGTAACTTCTCCCCGTCTTTTTTAAACGTCAATAACTTTTTATACGTAACTTTTTTTTAAAAAAAAATTACACCATAATAACGAGCGTTTTTTTATCTTTAATATGAGTACCATATTGCTATACTTATATTGAGAAAAAAATATGTTTCGATCAGATGTTTAGTCCATGAATGGTGTTATATACTTACTAAATAGTGTTATATACTTACTGAATGGTGTTATATATACTTACTGAATGGTGTTATATACTTGCTGAATAGTGTTACTGAATGGTGTTATATACTTACTGAATGGTGTTATATACTTGCTGAATGGTGTTATATACGTGTTGAATGGTGTTATATAGTTGCTGAATGGTGTTATATACTTGCTGAATGGTGTTATATACTTAGGGGCTGTTTGGCTAAGCTTATTTTAGTGACTTATTTACTTATTTACTTTTTGAAAAGTTAAAAGGTGTTTGGGTTAGCTTATTATGTGAGAGGAATAAGTAAATAAGTCATTCCATTATGACTTATTTGCTTTTTAAATAAGCAAATACGTAAATAAGTCATTCCAATAAGCTTAGCCAAACAACCCCTTATACGTACTGAATGGTGTTATATACTTACTGAATGGTGTTATATACTTGCTGAATAGTGTTATATACTTACTGAATGGTGTTATATACTTGCTGAATGGTGTTATATAATTGCTGAATGGTGTTTATAGAGATCTTTAAAAAAAATCCAGTTCCTATAATTAAGGTGGCGGTTATGGGAAGTTTTTAATTAATTGAATTATTGATAAAATTACTTGTTTACCCTTTTGAATTAATTTAAATTTAGGACACATGTCATCTCCACAATATTTATCACATTTCTCACACTTTTAACCTTTTTTTACAATAACCTTACCATATATATATATATATATAGGAGAAGGATCCGTTAGGAACCACCCTTTATTGCGAGAACCGCGAGAACCAGTTTGAACACAAACACTAATTCCTAAAAAAATCTAAAAAACACCCAATTTTTTTTTTATTTTTTTACTATATTTTTTGTAAAAATCGCTATATTTTGTTAATAAAAAAATAAAACCTTTTTTTTTTCGAGTAACAGTTATCAATGCACATGTGCATATGTATCATTACTTCAACAAATTTCGTAATACGTTATCAGTAATAGACAATTGCACTTTAATTTACAATACCATCTGTAATACACTGCATTTTTACATTACCAATATTCAAAATGCACATGTGCATCATTAGGTATAACCATGATATAACATGTTTTGGTACAAAAAGTTTGTGATTTTGAATGTAGAAGTAGGCCCATATACATGTTTTTTGGTTAGTTATATCTAGTGGTTGATGGTTTGGCGATAGTTGTTAATTTATGATGTAATATGATGATTGGATGGTATAAATGGTGTTGATATACATGTAATAAAGTGAAAATATTGGTAATGGTATTGTATTATGGATGGTAGGAGGTAATGATATTGTATTATAGATGGTAGGAGGTAATGGTAGTGTATTATGGATGGTATGATATATGAAACGGAAAGTGTATTCAAAGTAGTGTACCAAAACACCTTATTTCATGTTGATACATATAGATGCACATGTGCATTTCTAATATTGGTTATGTAGAAAGTAGTGTATTACATATGGTAGTGTAAATGAAAGTGCAATTGTCTAATATTTGTAACGAGTTACGAAATTTGTCAAGAAATGATACGTATGCACATGTGCATGTTTGTGTATTATGGATGGAATGATAGATGAAAGAGAATGTGTATTCAAAATAGTGTACCAAAACACCTTATTTCATGCTGATACATATAGATGCACATGTGCATTTTCTAATATTGTTAACGTAAAAAGAAATGATACATATGCACATGTGCATGGATAACTGTTACTCGAAAAAAAAATTTATTTTTTTTATTAATAAAATATAGCGATTTTTCCAAAAAAAATTAGTAAAAAAAAAATTTGGGTGTTTTTTAGATTTTTTTTAGATATAACTAACAAAAAAACATGTATATGGGCCTACTTCTCCATTCAAAATCACAAACTTTTTGTACCAAAACAAGTTATATCATGGTTATACCTAATGATGCACATGTGCATTTTGAATATTGGTAATGTAAAGAGTAGTGTATTACAGATGGTATTGTAAATTAAAGTGCAATTGTCTATTACTGATAACGTATTACGAAATTTGTTGAAGTAATGATACATATGCACATGTGCATGGATAACTAGTACTAAAAAAAAAGTTTTTTTGGTGACTAAATATAGCGATTTTTGTTAAAAAAATATTAAAAAAAACATAAAAAATTTTTTGAGTGCTTCTTTGATTTTTTTTTAGATTTTATTTCGTGTTCACATTGGTTCTCGCAATAAGGGTGGTTCTCAAATGAACCTTACCATATATATATATATATATATATATATATATATGAAATAGAGTAAATGTCGCAATGCTCGACGATTTTGATCAATGTGTTTGTTTGTGTGATTGTTTGCATTAAACCTTATTCTGTGATATTAATACTTGGTAAATGTTTATAAACCAGATGGACAACGAAGTGAATCAGGAAAACCAGAATAATGAGAATAATGGAAACCAATTAGATAACAATGCCGTTCAACACATAGTGGCACAAGGGATTATAGACGCTATACCATATATTATAAAAACGGTTAAGGAAGCGGAAAATAATAAAAGTAACAGTGGAAGTAAAGGACCACCTACTTAACCCAGTCACAGCGTAAACAATGGACCATTACTTCAATAAATTCCAAAAAGAAGAAGAACCATGTCATATGGTTGTTCTTACAAAGAGTTCTGGTCTTGTAAACCAATAGAATTCTCTGGCAATGAAGGCGCCATTGCAGCTCTACGTTGGATAGAAAAGACAGAGGCTGTCTTAAAAATAAGCAAATGTGTAGAGGAAGATAAGATTATGTTTGCCTCTAATCTATTTAAGAATGCAGCCTTGGAATGGTGGAATACTATTCTCCAGTCAAGAGGGAGTGATAAAGTCTATAATATGGAATGGACTGAGTTTAAGAACATAGTTGAAAGAAAATTTTGTCCCCCTCATGAAAAAGAGCAAATCGCTAATAAGTTCTTAAATCTTAGGATGACTGGAATAGACATCAAAGGTTACACTACCATATTCTTTGAATATGCTAGAATAGTGCCAACCCTGGCCTCACCAGAACTAGTATTAATCTCTCGTTACGTTACATCTGGGGATTAATCAGTGAGATTAAACATGTAGTCAAGGCAGCTAGACCACAAACCATAGAAGAAGCTGTAGAACTAGCCAATACATTGACTGATGAACTAGTATGTACACAAGAAGAAAACCAGAGGAAGAACCTAGCCCAGTAGCTTACCCAAAAATTTCGTTTTGGAAATTTCAGTCGTGAGAAAAATGTAGGTTCTACTTCTGCATCTTACTGTAAGTCCTGCAAAAAGAAGCATTCATGGAAATGTTCTACATACTGCAACTTCTGTAAAATACCGGGACACAAGGAAGAAGACTGTAGGAGGAAACCCAGTAACGGAGTATGCTTCAATTGTGGAGAAAAGGGGCATATTAAGCCGAATTGTCCGAAACTAGCTCCTGCCATGAACAACAAGACTACTAAGAATGCTAGAGCATTTGTTTTGACTGCGAAAGAAGCCAATATGATTCCGGATGTGATTGCCGGTACGTTTGTAGTTAATGATGTTTTTGCTAAAGTATTATTTGACTCTGGTGCAAACCAAAGTTTTATTAATACTTCTTTTTGCAAACTTCTCAATCAACCATTAACTAAACTTCAACAAGAATGTCTGGTAGAAACGGCGAATGGAGAATCCATTAAGATTACTGAAATCTTGCAGGAGGCAAGAATAGAAATTCTAAACCATAATTTTATTGCTAACCTTTACCCAATGAATCTGGTTGGATTTGATATCGTGTTAGGAATGGATTGGTTAATAGCCAACCATGCCAGTATTCTATGTGATCAAAAGTCAATACAAGTAAATTCGCCAAAAGGTGAAAAGACCACGATTAAAGAAAATAAGCCAAGCAGGTCCAGAAAATTCATCTCTGTGATGAAAACTGTAAGTTATGCAAGAAAAGGATCTTTAGTGTATATAATATCCATAATCATTGACACTAAAGGAAAAGAATTAAAAGATATTCCCATAGTATCTCAATTCTCATATGTTTTTCCAGAAGAGTTACCTGGATTACCACCGGATAGGGAAGTTGAATTCAGAATTCACCTCGATTGCCAAGGCACCTTACCGTTTGGCACCAGCAGAAATGCAAGAATTAAAGAAACAGTTGGACAAACTTCTGGAGAAATGATTCATACAGCCAAGTTCATCGCCATGGGGAGCACCAATCTTATTTGTTAAGAAGAAATACGGATCAATGCGTATGTGCATTGATTACCGAGAATTGAACAAAGTCACGATTAAAAATCGATACCCATTACCGAGAATCGATGATCTGTTTGATCAGTTACAAGGAGCTCGATTCTTTTCTAAGATCGATTTACGCTCAGGATATCATCAATTGAAAGTACAGGAAGAGGACATTCCTAAAACTGCTTTCAGAACAAGGTATGGTCATTATGAATTTACAGTCATGCCATTTGGTTTAACCAATGCCCCAGCCGCATTTATGGACATGATGAACATAATATGTAAACCATATCTGGATAAATTCATAATTGTCTTTATAGATGATATTCTAATTTACTCTAAGAGTAAAGAAGATCATACAAAGCATTTGCATAAACTTCTAAATTTGCTGAGAAAAGAAAAGCTTTATGCTAAATTTTCAAAATGCGAATTTTGGTTAGAAGAAGTGCAATTTCTTGGACACCTAGTTAATCATGAAGGAATTCATGTGGATCCCACAAAGTTTGAGGCAATTACTAAATGGAAAGTCCCTGAATCACCAACGGATGTTAGAAGTTTTCTAGGACTGGCCGGTTATTACAAACGTTTTCTTCAAGATTTTTCTAGAATAGCTATCCCATTAACGAAGCTAACCTGTAAATCAATTAAGTTTGAATGGGGGCCAAAACAGGAAGAAGCCTTTAGAATTCTTAAGCATAAATTAACCAACACACCCATACTCGCGTTACCAGAAGGAACTGAACACTTTATAGTCTATTGTAACGTTTCTAAGGTAGGTTATGGATGTGTTTTGATGCAACGCCAAAAGGTATTAGCCTATGCTTCTAGACAACTTAAGAATCATGAAGAAAATTATACAACTCATGATTTAGAATTAGGAGCCATAATTCTTGCCCTTCAAATTTGGAGACACTACCTGTATGGTAGCAAGTTTACTGTTTTCACCGATCATAAGAGTTTAAGATATGTTTTTGGGCAAAAAGAGTTAAATATGAGATAGAGACGATGGATAGAACTTCTCAGTGATTACGATTGTAATATCCAGTATTATGCTGGAAAAGTTAATGTAGTAGCTGATGCTTTAAGTCTAAAGTATCATGAAAAACCAAGAAGAGTACGTTCTCTTAAATTAAATCTGCAGATAGATTTAAATGAACCGATTAGAGAAATACAGGAATCAGTAATCAAGGACGATACTGAAAAATTAAAAGGAATGATTAAGGAATTAGAACAAGTAATAAATGGAATTTGGAGATTTCATAAGAAAAGAATTTGGATACCTAAATAAGGAAACCTACGCCGCCGAATTTTAGAAGAAGCCCATAAGTCTAAGTATACGATACACCCTGGAAGTGATAAAATGTATCAAGACTTAAGAAATAATTTCTGGTGGATAGGAATGAAAAAGGATATAGCCACCTATGTTGCCAAGTGTTTAACCTGTTCACAGGTTAAAGCTGAACATAAAAAACCCTCAGGGTTATTGCCACAATTAGAAATGCCTGTATGGAAATGGGAATTGATAATAATGGACTTTGTTACCAAATTACCCAAGACACGAAAAGGTAATGATACAATCTGGGTGATTGTAGAAAGATTAACTAAATCTGCTCATTTCTTACCAATGAAGGAAACCTCCAGTATTGAACAGTTAGCCAAATTGTATGTAAATGAAATAGTTTCATTACATGGAATTCCTTTATCTATTGTTTCTGATAGAGATAGCCGTTTTACTTCTTATTTTTGGACAAGTTTCCAAAAAGCAATGGGAGCCAAGTTAAATTTAAGCACAACTTATCAACCTCAAACGGATGGACAAAGTGAAAGGACAATTCAAATAATGAAAGACATGCTTAGAGCTTGTGTAATTGATTTCAGAGGAAATTGGGATGATCATTTACCATTAATAGAATTTTCCTATAATAACAGCTATCATACCAGTATCAATGCTGCACCCTTTGAAGCACTCTATGGACGGAAATGCCGAACTCCAGTCTGTTGGGCAGAAATTGGAGAAAAACAATTGTCTGGTCCAGAAATAGTGCAAGAAACAACATACAAGATTATTCAAGTCAAGGAGAGACTAAAAGCAGCACGTGATCGTTAAAAGAGTTATGCTGATAACAGACGAAAACCCTTGGAATTTCAAGTAGGAGATAAAGTATTATTAAAAGTTTCTCCATGGAAAGGAGTGGTCAGATTCATCAAAAGAGGAAAGCTAAGCCCCAGGTACGTTGGACCTTTTGAGATTATTAGAAGAATAGGACCAGTAGCTTATCAGCTATAACTGTCAGAGGAAATGGCAGGAATACATGATGTATTTCATGTATGCAATCTCAAGAAATGTTTAGCAGATGAATCATTAGTGGTACCTATTAAGGACATAAAGGTAACTGAGAAACTTAAGTTTCTAGAGAGACCCCTACAGATTGAAGACAGAAAGATCAAGAATCTCAAACACAAGAGATTGGTTCTAGTCAAAGTAAAATGGGATTCCAAGAGAGGAACAGAGTACACTTGGGAGCTTGAATCAGAGATGCAAAGGAAATATTCACACCTGTTCCAGTAGACCTCGAGGACGAGTTCTAAAACAAGGTGGGGAGGATATAACAACTCTCCCAAAACCCTTAAAGTATTCCTATACGTTCTAAAATACACCCCGTATACGAAAACCAGTCCCGAAATACATTTAATTTAACAAAAAAATCAAATAAAAATAACTCAGTCGCGGGCCGCAACCCCTTGGCCACCAGACGTAACCCTAGGCCGCCACGTGTCAACATCATGACAAGCCTAGTCGTTGATTCAGCCAAGCTACGCCCTAGGTAGCCTAGCTCGCTGGCCGAGAAGCCCCTTTGTGTTTCTCTCACGGGGCGCGAGAGACCCCTGGTCAGGCCCTATAAATGGAGCAGTCGAGCTTCATTTGTTCGACGTTCAAAATCTGATTTTCTCTCTCAAATTCTCTAAAGCTAAAGTGATACCCGGATATTATACCCACTAAAATAGCGAAGCTCTGCCTCGTTATAAGTATTATAACCCCGGTTACGTATTAGATATTTTGCCTGATTGATCTAAGGCTCCGTAACGCATGTCGAGGCTCTGCCTGACTCAGTCGTTGGAGTTCTGTCTCGGGAGGGGGGTATAGCTAATGTAAATTGGGTTATTATACTAACGCGTGTGCATTGTTTAATTTAATAGATTATAACCAGGAAGTCAACAGGAAATATCTAAATTAGCAATGTGAGTTTATCCTCTTTTTGTAAACCTTTTTGCAAACTGTATTTAGAAAACCTCAATTGTTTTAAATTATAATTAACAGTGATTGAGTATTTGTAATTCTACAATTATTGTCAGTATGTTGGGGTTTTGTATACAAAATTTGTTACTACACTGTGAGTAGTAACATTACCCCCAGTCAGGATTGACAGTACCGTGGGTGGTAATTAAAGTAGATGTAAACAAATGTAATTGTTGGATTGCCCTCAATGCTGTAAAATGATAAAACTTGTTTTGATTAAATTGGGATTCACTCACCAGTATTTCCCACTGACAAAACTTTTTATAACGCGTTTCAAGTAACAAAATGTGAAAGCCAAATAGAAGTCAGCTGGAGAGCATTGAAGGCTTGAAAAAGTGGCTATAAAAGTTACCTAAATAAAGAAGAAGTTTTATTTCAATAAAATAGGGTTTATCCCTATAAACTTATTTGTTATGGAAACTTGGGTTTTTCCCATGTATTTATATTTATAAAAATATGGTTTTTACTCTGATAAACTATTTCCTAATTACGGTCATGATGAAAAATTCCGCTTCCAAATAAATAAACAGCGATACCACCAAAACTGGCTCACGGCCTCCCGCTCACGGGGGATACGGGTCGGGGGTTGCGACATATGGGCTTTTTGGCAACTTCTGAATGGTTAAGTGCTGAACCAATAAGAGGTCTGAACCATTTAGTGCTAAATCAGTAAGAGGTCTGAACCATTAATAGCCAGTATAATGTCTAACCGTTTAGAGGCAAATGTATGACCAATTCAGATTAGAGGTCTTAACCATTCAGACTTAGCATAATGCCTAACCATTCAGAGGCAAATGTCTGAACCATTCAGACATCTGCTCATGAAACAAACAGTCTGAACCATTAAGTGCTGAACCAGTAAGACGTCTAAACCATTAAGAGTCTTATTAAGAGGTAAACAAACAGCCCCTTACTGTGAAAAGTCGGCTACCTTGTTTCCTCGAACAGTAACAGTTCGAGAGTTGCAGCATTAAACTTCGATACAAAATTATTGTTCGTTTATGAACAAGAAGAGGAAACTAAATATTTGTATCGAATATATTTACATTCATGATATGCTTGCGGATCCAATAACTAAGCTCTACACCCAAAGTCTTTTTAAGATCTCATAATAAAGACGGATTTTACTAAAGGCCTTACATAATAGCATATCGACGTATGAATGATTAGTTATTATTTTTCCTCAATTATACAATTTGTTTTTCTGTAAATACGTATGTGTACCTAATGACGTATAGACAAGACTTATACAAATTAATTTTAAAGGGCTTACCTAAGTCATTTTGGTCTTAAATTTACGTATGTTTTGATTTGGAGTTGTAACATGATTAATGGGGGTCTTGAGTTGAAAATAACTCAATGACTGTATTTTCTGTTGCAATTTCAATTTGAGACATTGATTAATGTTTTAACTTGGCCAAACTTACTTATACTTATCACAAATGATCACTCGGCCAAGTGGGAGAATGTTAGAAATAACCCGTTGATGTGGCCTTACGGATCATTTGGTAACATTACCAATATGACATAACTAGTCCCCGACAATTACTTGATGGTAGTAATTGTAAATATTGATTAGTTCAAGGGGCAATTATGATTTCCCTTTAGGTACCACTAATAGAGAATACATAGAGTTTTTATAACGGATCACTATTCATGACCATTATTCATTGAACTTTATATATTGATGATAAGTGATCAAAATCACGGGGAGAACACCAATACTAAAAATTCTCTCTAGTGTGATCCATCAACACAAGGTACCATAACGGGAATCATGGCTTCATCTTTATCCTCAAAGATAATCATCCATACAAGTAAGTATCTCTAACTTGGTATCTGTATTTACGCTATGATTGAATAAACATGATTATGTCCTATAATTTTAACCCATGTTTAAAGATATAATCAACATTGATGATTTTAGCTTACGTCACTTAGGTGATAAGCAAACTAATTAAAAGATGCTCAGACCATTTACAAGCAACTGCGAAGACAATAAACTACTGATACATATTTAAACATCTATCCTTATAAACAACTAATGTACATATCTATTAGTTGTTTCTTGGAAAAATAGTTCTTCATTTGATCAACTTAAGTACTTCAGGTCTTCAGTAGTAATGTACATCAGCTCTTTCTTATAATCCATTTTTTTTTGTCTTCAGTCTTTGCCAGTGGCGTCTCTGAGAATTCACGTACCCTGTTCGAGCTCGAAAAATGTGCCCATATGCTTTAACGATAAACAATATAATTACAAAAATGACAAAAATTGTAGTATTTGATAAACAATGCAATTATGATAATGATAAAATCATAGTATTCTAATGAGTTACATACCGTAATAACTAATAAGTTAATAGTTACCCAATGATTCTTGCAGCCCTCCTTGCATTCTTTGCAGCAAATTGCTGGATCAACTCTTCATAGCAACTGTCTAGTATGATTAACATACAATTTACATCGTTATTTGCATATTACCGCGATCTACCAATATAGGACAATACTCAATATTCAATTCAATACGATACGCCATACGCGGATACGTGCAACATGGTTCTGATGTTAACAACAATTAATAGACTAACAATTTAAAAATTAATACTAAACCGACGAACGAACCTTTAAGTTCTGAATCTTCTAATTGATGTTCTTGTTCGCGTCTCTAATCGATGTTGTTCTTGTTCACATCCCTGAATCTTCTGTTCGCAGCAGCCCAGGCCCAGCGATTCAGTGAAGTTCTGATGAAGTGATGATGTTCGACTGTTCGATACTCTGATGAGTTTGTTCGTCTCGTCCTTTCAGATTCCAGGAGTCCATGAAATTGCCGTCGTGTGTTATAATTTTAATTAAAATCATATAAGTATTGGGCCAATAAACCTAATATGTAGTGGGCTAAATTATAAACTGTCACACCCCAACCGATGGCGGAAACATCGGAGTGAGACAAAAACGAGATTGCAAGAGACTTCATAACACTATTGGTGACAATAATTAAATAATGGATTTCATTTCATTTCTAAAAGTCAATTACAAAGGTTGGAATCAAATACAACAACTTGAAATACAAGAATGACAATACAATAAGAATACAAAATTTTAAATGTGTATCTAGGCATCCTACTAGATTTCATGCATCATCAACATCATCATTAAACCTGCAACATGTTTTAAAAGCGTAGTTCAATACAAAAATGTATTGGCGAGTATATAGGTTTTCATACATAGCATAAAAATAAGTTTAAACAATTCAACATGGCAAGCTATTGATACAAGATAAACAATAAAATCGGCATGTATTTAACTAATCAAACCAATGATGAAACGCAATAAGCTCATGACATAACCCAAAGTCTACAGGCGGTGCGTTAATCCTATAGCGCTAAATATGTCAATGATAGGCTCGTACAAAGTTAATGATAAGTCTAACACAAGAAGCTTAACCCAAGTTTAAAGTATCAAGTAATCAAGTATGCAAGCATGTATAAGGAATGTTTGTGCATTATGAAATAAGTTTAAGTGTAAGTTAATAGATAACATGTTACACCCCAAAAGTAGTAAAACGAAAAAGGGGTTTCAAGTATACTCACATAACAGCTAAGTCTTCCGATTATCCAAGTGTTGACGAGTGTATAAGATTAGGAGGATGGAACACCGAGGTCACCCTATATGGGCAACCGAAGGTGTATGAGTATTCGGAATTATGACGGAGGATTTGAAGTGGAATTTAAAGTATATCTAGTCGATGGATAAGTATATATATACATATATAAATTTTATATAGTTTGTGCAACAATTCTAAATTAAGTCTAACAAAAATATTATAGAAGTATTGTCAAAAATAAATATGCATTTATAATTATTGTTAAAAAGTTATTTGAATCCGATATGTTTTCATTAGTGGTTCGACCATAAAGTGTGTGTGTATATATATATATATATATATATATAATTCTAACAAAAATCGGGCAGAGTTTCCTCTGTTTTTGGACGATCCCGACAATACAAGTTGTCGATATATTTGTCAAAACTCAACAAGTACAACAATATATATAAATATTCACGTCAAATGCTAAAATATAATTAAACGTCGAGTGTATCGGTTCGACTATAAAGTATGAAAATATCTAAACGAGATACTATAAAAATAATTGCGTCATAAATGTTTTTGCCAAAATTCAACAATAATAAAACAATGAGTATTTATATGTATTTCTATGTATTTTTTTTATAAACAATTTATATATAGTACGGTTACGTGATAACAAAATACGAAACGATACTATTGAAATATTTGCGTCGCTAAAGTATCACGTCTCGTGTTTAACCTGATGACCCGACAGTTGATCGGGTTTGACCGGTTGGTTGACTTTGACCACATCTGACCGAACCGAACCCCGAACATCAAGCCGTAACCCAAAACAATAACCACGCCACTGCCGAAGCCGCCGCTGTCGGCACCGCCACTATCGTCGGCCGTCGCTCCGAAACCTGAACCGAAACCCACCAAAATGAAAACTGAAACGAAATTCGAATCGAAACTTAAACAAACAAAAACCCGAACCAGATTCTAACCTGAACCGACTGTGTTGCGAAATCCGAACCGGAAACACTACCGCCACTGCCGTAGTCGGCTGCCACAGAACGGCGGCTTCGTTCGTCCGTTGTCGGCGGTTGCCAACACCTAGCTGGAGTCACCACCGCCACCAACCTCACCGAAAAACCCAAATCGGAAACCCAAGTCTTTGCGGAACTGAAACGAGAACAAACAAGGGCCGAGAACCAAGACTGACCGGACCACCACCACCGTGAGCAGCGCTGTTGCTGCCAGAGCACCACCACTGTTGCCATCGACCGGTACGGCCGCCACCGTTTCTCTCTCTCATCTCGCTTTCTCACTCTTCGATGTTGTTGTTGTGTGCCGCCGCCATAGAGGTGGCTGGCCGTTCAATTAGAGAGGGGAATCAGGTGAATGTGGGTGTGTGGTTGATTGTGTTTGCCAGAAAGCCGACCGGAGAAGTCGAGGTTGTGGGGGTGTCGCGTCGGAGAAGGAAAGGGATGCAGGAGCTCGGCCGGAACTCCGGCACCGGTCGCTGGATTCATGAACGAGAGGGAGAGAGCAAGGAAAGGGGGCGAGGGTTTGGTTTGGGGTCTCAAAGAATGTGAAGGAGTTAGGGTGTTTATATATTTAGGGTTTCTCAAGTGGGCTTGTGCCCAAGGCCCACAAGCCCGTTTCTTATGATTCGCGCGGCCCGATACGCTTCTGAAGCCCGTTTTCACAACCGAACGTCGTGAAATATCGTAGGATATTATTTTTAGGATTAAAATACGTAAATGTTGTCAGAAATCGATGTGTGAGGTGCTCGTTCGTCGGTTTCGTTAAAAGCGCATAAATTGATTCGGTTGTCGTTTCTAATCAGTTTTTCGGTCCGATTTCAACCGTGATTTAAAAAAAAATAGAAAAACGGACATGTATTTTCTGAAAATGGAAATCTGGAAATACGGGGCGTTACAGTCTCCCCTCCTTTAGGAAATTTCATCCCAAAATTTATTCAAGAGGAAGACTTTAAGAAGGATGAAAGGATAGGTTTTGTTAAAAAGGAGTTTGCTCGATTAAAATGAGTTAAAGCATTAAGCATAAGTATAACGTGTAGGTGTGCGCATAGGCAAATGAGTTTAAGAAATTTTGAATAACTCAAATGAAGAGGTATCTTTAAAATACGAAATTCAAGGAGTAAAACTTTCGTATATAACGGTAAGCATTTCGATGAAAAGTGTGGCCGCACTGTAATTTGTAAGAAGAATTTCATTGATTTCAAAGAAGAGTAATAAATCACTTGTTTGTAAGAAATTATTTATTGACGAGGTATGAGAACATTAGGTATTTTAAGTAAAACGATTTCGGAGGTACGACCAACTAAGTATGTTTGCACGTAAATTAAGAGTAGAAGGGTAGTTTAAACCAAGAAAGTACTTTTAGACTTTGCACGTGTAAGCAGATTTGTTCGTAACGAGGTTTGTATAAAGGACAACGGATAACGGGGAATAACGGAGGTAGGGAAGGGAATGATTGATCTAATAAATGAATGAAAGTATAAGAATGGCATATGTATTGGATAGACGAAAGTAGCGTGCTAAGAATGAAGTCTCGTCATGGATAATCGGATATAACGCATTTGTGAGTTGTTTAAAGTTTGTATTAGGTCCAAAGGTCTGCAAAACACCGAATTTCTCATCGCACGTTTTACGAAAGTTTGGTAACATGGTGAAAACACTTATATATAGGAAGTACCAGCGGCGTATCCACCATCATTTGACCACATTACGTCTGTTTCGTATTTGGTGTCATGTTACGTTCCATGTCTTACGATACACAGTAGTACACTCTATGGTTTTCATACGCCTTTCACTATAATCCCGTGTGCACCCACGATTATTTTGATCGTCGCATGATTCGCATAGCTTGTACTAGTTGTGTATGAATCAGGGTATACATAATTTAAAAATAAGAATGTGTACGTACAAGAATATCGTATATAAGCAAGTCCATGCTTAGGTATGTATGGGACCCACATAAGCGAATCCCTCGGATTACGCTCGCGTACGGGTACGAATGTATGAATCATGAATATGAATGAAGGTACTAGCATAAGTATAAGTTTAAGTATGAATATATAAGTATGGGTATAAATGTAAAACGTATAAGTAGTATGTGTATAAGTATAAACATAAAATGTACCGTTATGAGTATGAGTGTAGGTACGAATAATGGGGATCACGTATATAGTATATGTTGGAACATAACGGATTTAAGCGTATAAAAGCGTTTAAAAGTTGAGTATGTAAATACGAATGATATAAATTAAATTGTCGTGAAATATCGACTAAAACGTGGACGATGATATGCATTTATAGTTGTTTAAGCGAAACTTTGAGTTTTATCGAATAAAAAAAGATTGAGTTTGATTGAGGGGTAGAATATAGTTTGTATATGTAAGAGGATATATTGGTTAAGCTTAAAGTATTTTGTAATGAATGGAAATGCTACTTTTGTTTTAAAAGAGTTTACGTAATCCGAAGATGGTCGGTCCCATGATGTCTTCTTGCCCATGTGTTTTGAAAATCGGTGTAGGAAAAGGTTTTCGAAAAAGGTAAGTTCGTTTCGTTTGTATTAAAACAAGAAATTTTGAATTTAGGAGGTTCTTGTGAAAACGTTGATCCTTAGAAAAGGGATTCAAAAAGGACTTAGTGTTCATTGTGAAGGGTTTTGACAAATGATTCGTTGGTGTTGAAAAGAGTCTTTGGTAAAACGATCTTATGTTATCTATAAGATCTTATAAGTAATTGAGAATGGTTGGTTTGATTTCGATTAAGAATGGAAGTCTCTAGTATGATGATATAAAGTCGAATATGAAGTTCATGGGCAAGAGTTTCATTGGACCGATTAAATTGATAGGTAGCATTTCGTAAGGTTTTGAAATTTGGGTGATAAAATGTTTTAAGGCATGATTAAGAATCTCGTGTATATGAGTTAAGTGAAAATAGATCGTAAGATAAGAAGTACGTTTGTTTAAACAATGCTTGTTGAAGTTTCCATGAGTAAAGATTTCGACGAAAGATAAATGATTTAGGTATTAAACTTGATCGCATTGTATGATGAAGTCTGTTTTGAAAGAGAATTTTGGTAACGATCACCTAGGTAAGGGAATAACCCCTAACCCGTCGGTGAGGTCGTTTTTAAGAAAAGAAGAAGTGGAGTTAATCGTCAAGGTAAGGAAATCACTCATATCTCGATGATATGTCTCCATTTTGGTGTTACAAAGAATGTAAACAAAATTGAGTGACGTTTTGAAATCATGCATATGTATAAATGTATGAAAAAGATTTAGTATGTTGTGCGTGAGAAGAAAATATCGGAAATAGATTTGATTTTGAAAGATTGCATCGTATAAGTTAAATAATAAAAACACATGTTTGATTAAAATTTGGATGGTTCCAAACGGAACTTCGACTAACCAAAGTGATTGAAAAGACTTTTGAATTTGAGGAGCATGCTTTGGCCTAATAGGTGAGATACTCTCGCCGACAAGTCGGTTAACGGTATTTACCCTTCCGGTTACTACATGTCTCAAACCAATCGAAATTTCGAGACTTGGCGGGATTTATGAAAAATCAAGGAGTGGAACTAGTCGACAAGGTGCGGGTTTCACCCCTAACTTGACGATTTCGTATCCTAAGTGTGGTTGGTAGTCGTCGGGTCAAAATTTAATTTCAACGCTTTGGCGAGGGTCTACTAGAATTTGAAATTTGAAATTCTCCATCAAGGTGAGGATTTCACTCCTAACTTGATGGTGAATTTCATGTAAAAAGGAAAAGTAGATGGATTGAGCGTTGTTCACCAAATTGTGGGGTTCACGCCTATTTTGGTGAAGTCGTCTCGTTTGTGTATTACGAGTGGTTTCGATTTTAGTATAAACGAGTAAAAAGACATATGTTCAAAATAATAATAACAAGTATAAGCACATAGAGCATTTCAAGAAAATAACACGTAAAAGACATTTCAAGAATAGAACATAAAGATGTTTCATAAAAATAGCATGTAAAACAAGTATGGTCAAATTTGGTGCTCAACTATAGACTAGGTCAAAAGCATGGCAATTTTCCTAATTCCCTATAGTTATGGCTCTGATACCAATCTGTCACACCCCAACCGATGGCGGAAACATCGGAGTGAGACGAAAACCAGATTGCAAGAGACTTCATAACACTATTGGTGACAATAATTAAATAATGGATTTCATTTCATTTCTAAAAGTTAATTACAAAGGTTGGAATCAAATACAACAACTTGAAATACAAGAATGACAATACAATAAGAATACAAAATTCTAAATGTGTATCTAGGCATCCTACTAGATTCCATGCATCATCAACATCATCATTAAACCTGCAACATGTTTTAAAATCGTAGTTCAATACAAAAATGTATTGGCAAGTATACATGTTTTCATACATAGTATAAAAATAAGTTTAAACAATTCCACATGGCAAGCTATTGATACAAGATAAACAATAAAATCGGCATGCGTTTAACTAATCAAACTAATGATGAAACGCAATAAGCTCATGACATAACCCAAATTCTACAGGCGGTGCGTTAATCCTATAGCGCTATATATGTCAAGGATAGGCTCGTACGAAGTTAATGATAAGTCTAACACAAGAGGCTTAACCCAAGTTTAAAGTATCAAGTAATCAAGTATCACTACAACAAAAATGGCTTTTTAGGACCTTTTCTCTGGGACGCTTGTAAAAGAGGGTTCTAAAAAACTATTAAATAGGACTAATGAACTTTTGGGGTCCTTTTATAATATACTCTACTAAACCGGTGTCCTAAAAAACTATTTAATACGATGGATGATTTTTTAGGGTCCTATTATCATATAATTTAATAGGACACTTAAAATGTAGATCCTAATAAAGTACTTTATAAGACATTTAATTGTTAGTGTCCCATTATGTGGTACTGTATTAGGACACTTGATCATCTGAGGTCTATTATAGCATAACTTAATAGGACACGTAGTTAAGTCATAAATGTTCAGTGTTATAGGACCCTTTCTAGTCGAAGTCATATTAGAACTTAACTTAATAGGACACTTGACACTTGGGTCTTATAACTTTAAACTTTGGGTAAATTACTTTTTGAGTCCTTATGTTTTTGTGGTTTTAACCACTTGAGTCAAAAAATCAAAATGTTTAACGCCCTGAGTCCCTATAGCCATTTTTCTTAACCATTTGAGTCCAAATTTCTAACACTGTTATAATTTTTGTGGTTTTATTAGAAAAGTTACATTGTAAAAACTTAAACGCAACTCTTATTTTAAAAGAAATGACAAAAACTTGTTGTAAGATTTGATTTGTAAATAATAAAAAAACTTTCATGATATTTTAGTGATATTTTATATTTAAATTATTAACTCTTATTTTAAAAGGTTGCGTAATTCAATGGAAATGACAAAAAATTATTGTAAGTTTGATTTGTAAATAATAAAAAAAAACTTTCATGATTTTTTAGTGATATTTTATATTTATATAATATATTTATAATAAATTAATTGGTAAGATTAATGTAGAAATACCTAAAATTTATATAAATTTGCACAAATGATGACCTAGAATTACCTTTTATAAAAAAAACCAATCACCATGTTGCTAACTTTCTTTGGTTCAATTACAAACAGCGTTTGTGATTGTTTTTCTATAACAACCACTACTAGAAAATGAGGTTAATACAACCTCTTAGACGCGACGTCTGATTACAAATTCCTTTTGCGCTTAATTTGCAATGAAAAAAATGATGATAGATTACAATGCGATAGATATCATTTTTATGTAGATTGACAAAATAAATAATTTTACAACAAATTTGATATATTTGTTTAAGGTTCTTTACACCAAATCAATCCTCACGAAAAGCATATTCACAAAATCTTAGCAATATGCATACTACATGTCCTAACAAGATAATTTACTGTGAAAAAAGGAATTGATTAGAAGTCTTAACTCCCATTTTTACACCATTTTCAGAGCTAACCGATATGAATTCAGCCAGTTAGCTATCAGCGTACCACTTGAACTTCCTAAATATGAGTACAAACCAATCTTTGATCATGGAGTTCGATGTAAATGGTTTCTTTGTGACATTTCTTTAAACAGTTAGTGTGCATCTTCCAAGTTAGCATGAATTTGCCAATCTAGTTCATTTTGTAAAAAAGACCCATAAGCTCATTGCTTTCCATCACTACAGAATTAATATAACTTTGCTTTACGGTTCGAATTATAAAATCAAATTAACACAGTAAACCATAACACTGCTAAATATTGGATCGACAATGAAATAATATTCTTGAGCATTTGTAAATAGCCATTAAACATGAATTGGATAAACTTTCAGACCTGATTTACAGCTAACCTACAAATTAATAAAAAAATAATCTTGAGTGAGTTGGAATGAAAGCCTTACAATCAATCCTTACATTAATAGCCTTTGTACACACTTCCATCCACGGCAGACGTATTTAGGTATGAATGTGATGAGTGAGGAATCGGAGTTTTTTTTTTTTTTTTTCCATGCTTGAGGGGGCGAACCTGATGATTGGGCGGATGCGAAATGGGAGGCCTCTGTACGTAATTGAAAGGAAGCAGGAGAAAGGAAGGAGCTTGAAGTTCGCTGTTTTGGGGAGGGGGCGGGAATAAGAATTTTTTTGGGAGGGAAGTAAAGGAGGGAGAATTTTCAACTTTCACTCGACTTAAATACACCAATGTTTATATTAAAATATTTTCTAGATATTATACAAGTAGACCTATTTAACTAAGACTATGGGGTATGGGGTAGGGGTGTTCATCGAATCGAATATCGAATTTTCGAATTATTCGAATCGAATTAATCGAATAATTTTTTTTTTCTCTTGAATTCGAATTCGATTCGAATTCGAATAAGACACATACTATTCGATTCGAATTCGAATTCGAATAAAAACTTCAATTCGTATTCGCTTCGTATTCGAATAAAAATTCGAATTCGAATTGAATTCGAATCGAACTCGAATAAATTCGCTACCATAAACATTTAAAAAACTATTAAATGAAACATAAATTTTAACGCTACCATAAACCACGATACGACATTATAAAGTTTCAAATAACATCCATAAACACATTCAAAATAAGTCGGGAATGACATGCAAAACGATAACATAAGTCGGTAACATTAGTCGGTATTACAAAATAACTTAACTAGAAAAATAAAACATGCAAAACGATAGCATAAATCGGGAAGACGGGAACATTCACTTCATTCCAAATGCCACAGCAAAACCAAATAACAACCTGCAAAAATGAATGCAAACATGTGACTACAAATGAAAATATTATTATGATAACAATAGTGTTTATTTAGTGAACAACAAGCCCACTCATTTCCTCATCCAAAGGAATACAAGCCCAGTCAAAACCAAATAACAAGAACCTGCTACTATGCTAGTTTATCTTTTTGCAACTCATGTTGTTATTTTTTTAAAAAGGAATACAAGATGTATTAATAAGTTACCTCACGTTTCTAAACGTCTACGACAGTTGATTCGCCCATTGATTGTATTATATCTACAACAAAGAAAGAAAAGTGTTAATATTATCAAAATATATTATAATTAAACTCAACATTTAAGCAAATATAATAACAAGTTTTACCATCTTCAAACTTTTCAAGTTCTTCAAGGTGCTCTTCAACGTTAACCGGAACATCAGATGATCGAATCCAATCTTGACAACATATGAGAGCTTGTACCATTCTAGGAGTTAAAGAACTCCTAAATGAGTCAAGTACTCTACCTCCGGTACTAAAACTTGATTCGGAAGCCACAGTAGATATTGGAATTGCAAGGACATCACGAGCAACACGAGATAAAATCGGAAAAGTTGGACTTCTTTTCTTCCACCACCCTAAAACAGTAAAATCTTTACTAGCAAAATAATCGGTATCTTCTTCAATTTCTTCTTCAAGATATCTATCCAACTCTGATTTTTTCATGTTCCCAATCCCAGATTCTGCTTTCCTCCTCTTTACTTCAGCCATATTTTTTTCTCTATGAGCTTTTAAGGCATCACCCTCACCACTAAAAAATCTCGAGTCAACCGAACTTGTAGGTTGCGACATAGTAGATGTTGAATCATCAACCTTTGAAGATTGATCAGTATGCATCCATTTATAATCGTCAAACAACTCAACCATCAGCTTCTTACATGATCCGAAACTCAGTGAAGTGATTCCACACTAGTGCCCTTTTAGAATATTCCCTTTTTTTCCCTTTCTTAGCATTAGATGAAGCTGATGTAGAATTACTAGGATTCGAACTAGACTTTTCCATTTCAATAAGATCCTGCATTTCGCAAAACATAGCATTTTAGTTGGTTAACAAACAGATCAAACATCTCAGGCGTATCATGGAACGATTGGAGATAATTTAGTTTAAACTTTTAAAGATGTTGCTGTATGTTTTTTGTTTAAATAGTTTTCTGTTTGAGCCGGAGATAATTTAGTTTAAACTCATTGCCGGAAAAAACAGAATTGCTGGGAATCGAGCCGGAGAAATCTTAGATTTTTAACTGCTTTATGAGCTAACTTTAAACAAATTCGCTACCATTAGGCCAGTTCCTCGCTATCAGTACACATCAAAAGTGACTATAATTTCTACATCACAGATCTCAATCGTGATGGTGGCTGAAAACCGTGACAGAGAATCGCAAGAGAAGGAAACTTGTTAAAGGATGCAAGAGAAGGAAGTACCTTGTGATGGTGGCTGAAAACCGTGACAGAGAATCGCCGGTACGCGCTGGTAATCGCCGGTAATCGTGGCTGAAAACCGATCGCCAGTAACTGTGAAGAAAGAGGGGGGCGCCGTTTGGAATATGTTATGTATTAGGGTTTCAGTTTTATTAGGGATTATAAGTTAGAAATCTTTAAAAAGATTTTAATAGATCTGGTATTTGGTTGATGGTTCATCATGTCATCGGCCATATGCCCATATCATATGTAATGGGCTTAGTAATAACTTAAATGGGTAATTTTATATAGCCTAATTATTTTATATATGTATTAAATTTTAAATTATATATATTATATATATAAAAATAAAAATACATGTATAATTCTTATTCGAATTTCGAATCGAATCGAATTTAAAATTGTAAATTCGTATTCGATTCGTATTCGATTCGTATTCGATTAACTTGACTCGAATCGAATCGAATTCGAATTCGAATTCTTGCGACTCAAAACGAATTCTTGATAATCGAATCGAATTCGAATCGAATTTCGAATTTTTCGAATCGAAACGAATTCTGAACACCCCTAGTATGGGGGGTTAGGGCGTGGGTTGGGTACAAACGCCTAAGTCACCACCTCGGGTGGGCTTGGGTTTCGGCATTGCCCTTGGGCGGGGGTTTCAGCCCGAGCGTTGGGCCCGCCTTGCGGTCTTCCGTGGCCGGCTCTCATTGGCTGGGTTGGCTAGCCTATATGTGGCTCGGCTTTTTTTTTTTAGTTTTGTGTGTATTTTTATAATAATTGAAAAAAAAAATTATAACACGTGGCCAACCCATGCGGGCTAGCCACGCCCTGCCATACCGACGCAACATACAACTGACCAGCGGTGCCCCTCGAAGTCCACGTGTCAACCCATTCCCCAAACCCCCGCCCCATCATACCCCACGTTCTAAATGGATTAACAGGTCGACCGGTTTAACTAAACGAGCTAGTAAGTAGATCTATTTAGTTAAACAAGTTTGTCTACCTAGTTAAACTGGTCGACCTGGTAACCAGTTTAGGAAACACGTTACCTACTAATCCGTTTGGTTAAACAAGTCGACCCACTAACTTGTTTAGTTAACCAGGTCTGCCTACCCGTTAACCCGTTTAATTAAACCGGTCGACCCGCTAACCTATTTAGTTAAACAAAAATTTACTTACTAATCCGGTTATAGCCCGTTTAGTTAGAAAGTCCGACCTGCTAACTCGTTTAGATAAAAGGTTTGCCTACTAACTCGTTGAGTTAAATCGATCGACCTGTTAATCCATTTAGTTAAATAGGTCTACTTACTAGCCCATTTAGTTATACCTGTCGACCCGCTAACCTGTTTAGTTAAGCCCATCGACCCCTAACTCGTTTGCTTAACAGGTCAACCTACTAACCTGTTTAACACATGTTATTACAACTCACCAACTCAGCTATAACATATTTACCACTTGATTATCACCCGCCAACCTGCTTGATATGTCTATATAAATGGCTAAATGAGTGGTGTTCGAGTTACACAATTTTAAGTATGCGGATAAGGGTTGATGTTGTTTACATGAATAAAAAATGAGTTGTGTACATGGTTAGAATTCAACCTATCAACCTATCAACCTGTCAATCAACTAACCAGACATGATAGACAACCCTAAATGAGCGTAAAAACATCAATGACCCATCCTAACCTAAGGGTGGAAGGGGCACCATGCAGTGACCCCTTCGGTGAGCCTCTTTCTCGATCGGCAAGGTGTCGCTAGCACTAAATCGGTGAACATTGAAGGGTTGTTACGATGAGTAGTCACCGATGAGAGAGGGGGTTAATGTGGGCCCCACTCTATTTCAACCAATCACACATTTATTGATTTTTCTATTTTTTAAATAAAAAATTGTTTGGGTAAAGCACCCCTTGTTATTGAGTGCAAAATGAGAAGTGAAGAAGAGTGTTGATATGGCATGAGATTATTCGCTATGAAAAACGTTTACCACTCCCCATTTGGGGAGCACTCATTCCACCCTTAAAGACGATAATTTTGCTTTTAAATAAGTATATGTTACCCAAGCTCTATCCAGAGTCCACCCGGGTTTTTGTCCCACCGTGTGTTACGCCAGAGAGTTCTGCTCTTGTAGCGGGACAACGACTGTAAAGTGGCAGTCGGCGGTATGGTTTCCTGAGGGAACGCCCAAGTCAAATTCTGAAGCCAGCGTGGGCCCGATTAAGACAATATAGTTTGACCGGAGTGGGATAACATGTCTCTCCAATTTGAGAAGTACGGTAGCTTAATATAAGAAAGTCGTTGTTCCAAAAAAAATTAATTGATTTTCAAATATAATATTATATATTAATTATTTTGATTTTGATTTCCCTCATAATATAATAAAATTTGAATTAATGCAACGAGGGGTAACAAGCAGGGTAAGATATATAGATTAAATAGCGAGTAAATTACAAGTTTTGTACTTTATGTTTACATCAAATTAAAGGTGCTGTCATTTTTTTCAAAGTTGTAAACATAAAGGACAAAACTTGTAATTTACTCTTAAATATTATTAATGTATTTGAAATTTCAATAAGAACTGTCGGTTCATACCTCTTCAACCCTAATTAGCCTCTTTGATCAATTGCTTCACCCATGAACGGCGTACAAAGGGCATTGACCATCGAACAACTGCTGGCCGTTTGGTCCTACCGGACCTTTTCAATACGTAATGTTCTGTTTGATTTGCGTGACCAGGTATCAATTGAACCTCCTCCTTCAATTCGTTCAGTTTGATTCGGTAACATTTTCCACTTCCACAATGATGTGGAATTTAGGAGAATAAAAGCCACAACGAGATAACAGGGAGCGAGTTCTATAACTTTGAATTGTTTAACTAGTTTATGAATTATGATACTCCCACAATAAAAAGTATAACTCATTTTATTGAAAACTATCGCCATTGTTAATGTTTGTTAACTGATGTTTATGAATTGGATAAGTTACCAGTTAACTGATGCAATATCTTTATTATTATAGCACAACAATTTTATAAATTTAGTGTATCTACATAACTGTTCATCTGGCTGGGAAGTTAATCCATAACTTTTAAGACGCCCCCTGGATTGACTTGGGTTAATTTGAGCCAAATCTTTTGATGAATTCAAGTTGTAAATCTGAACTTGTGGAATTGAGTCAGAGTGATAGAAGCTTTTGATGATTTATTTGTATGAGGTTTTGTTTATATTCCAATAATTGTTACATTTGGTGTCAAATTGAAAAGTGAGCTAGGCGCGCGCCTAGGCGCTCAGGCGCAGCGAAGCGCGCCTAAAGCGCCTGGTGGAGGGCTAGGCGCAGATCTGTAACGCACTCATGCGTTCGCCTAGAGCTAGGCGCAGGCGCAACAATCCACCGTAAAACAAAAAAAAATCACAGCCTGAAATGGAACAATATAGAGGGTAGATGGAGATGAACCTTGTTTAGCAACTTCTTGAAGGGGAGAGAAGAACCTGATTTACACTCTAGATCATGGTCAACACCAGCGACGTGGTAGACTGGTGTCGGCTGCCCTTTTTTGACAGAAAACCTAATTTAATAAGATAGACGGACTGCATTTTGTTGATTGTAGACTGGGATGGGCAGTCTTTAGTTTAAATGACTAAACTATTTCATAAAATAGACGGATGGCCCAATTAAATATCTTTAAATTGTTTTAGTTTGTTACAAATACTCATATATTTAGAAGTATTAATTATTATTGATATTATTATATATATTTTCAAAAGATATTATGATTTTTTTCTATTACATTTGTTTAAATAGTATTATATGTATTTTTTTACTTTTTTTTATTATGGCACCTTACTTAAAAAAGCTCTCGCTTTTTTTTTTTTGCGCCTTGCGCCTAGGCTCTGGGCGAGGCCCTTGCGCCTTGCGACTTTGACAGCATAGGTACCAGGGGCTCTTTTCGCTGGCTGTTTCTACCTTCAAAGGATTATTGGATACCCAATATACTTACATTATTACATACATATATACATGCATATATGTATGTATGTATGTATGTATGTATGTATGCATGCATGTATGTACGTATAGCTTCTTTACTTGTTATATAATACTTTGAACTTTGATGATTTGTTGCGGCATAATGCCAAAAATAAATGAGGTAGGGTTCATTTATTGTTGTGGCATATTTTTTTTTCCTAATAATTGTTTGTCGTAATCAAGCAATTTGATTGTCACCTTGGATGGGCCAACTCATATCAGAGATGGAAGGGTCGAGGGGTAGTTCCAGTGTTCAACCACTTGCATCACAACATTTCCCCAATCTAATCAATGGACATCAACGTTTAAGGGTATTTTTCTATATAAATCTTTAGTGTTCCACCTATTACAAACCAATTTTCCTTAGTTTTTCTATAAAAATATTAGCCTGCTAGTGTAAAACTTTATTAATTTTTTTGTAAAATGATTTTTTGCACTATTATGACTAGAGTTTAATAAATATTTGTTGAAAACTAAAATCTAGGTCGGAGATGAAGTTTTCCTCAAAAGCATTCTAAACTCTACCAAGATTGTAGCAAGAGAAAGGGTCCAAAGCTTGGACCCAAATGATCTAGTTGGTGGTACAGAGATTGGACTAGAATGGTGTGAGGTAAACATTTAAGTACCAATAAAAAATGAAAACTTGGTAAGACCATATGGATTATTTTCTACAATTCAAGATTGTATTGGTGCATCCATCGCATGGCCCTATCCATTCATCTCGGTATGTATTTGTTAAACTTGTGATACAAATAATTTTAATATCATAGAACTTAATGCTTATACATGGATGGTTTATTTGTAGGTAGTCCATGAGGATTGAGGACGCATGATGACTCAAGATTTTATGCTTCTTATTTCTTTAATTGCTTTTTATTTCTTTGTTAAATATTAAGACTTTATGTTAGATAATGTTATAACTTATTTATGGTTAGTGTTTTTGTTATGAACATGCTTATTTGAAATATAATGAAGTTTTATTTCTTTCATTAGTTGATGTTATACAATAACTAATAGGATGTTATATGTTGATGATCTGTTTATAAAATTGGTTTTATAATCTTATTTTGGATATTAGGACCATTTTCTTGATATTAAAGTAGTTATAACGTTACATCATAAAGGTCCTATAAATTAATTTTAAGGATGCTTGTATGTGTATTAAAAGATTAAAAGTATGTAAGCACATGTTAGAACATCGTAAAAGTGTCATAATATGTTTTTATTAGGACACTATTTTGGTTGTCTATAGACATATTAGAATATTGTAAAAGTGTCCTAATATGTTCTTTTTAGAACGCTATTTAAGTTGTCTATAGACATATTATGCGACCATAAAATTGGTTTCAAAATCTTATTTGGTATATTAGGACCCTTTTCTTAGTACTAAATTAGCTATAATGTTACATTATAAAGGTCCTATCAATTAATTTCTAAGGACACTTGTAAGTGTATCAAAAGATTAAAAGTATGTAAGCACATGTTAGAACATCGTAAAAGTGTCATAATATGTTTTTATTAGGACACTATTTTGGTTGTTCAAAGACATATTACGCGACCATAAAATTGGTTTCATAATCTTATTTGAGATGTTAGGACGCTTTTTTAGTTCCGGGAGTTATTACGACCCCTTTACATGAAACGCTTTTACCGTTGGTCCTATTAAATAAAAGGTCCTATAAACGAGCATTTTAGGACGCTTTTACACGTACTAAAAACCCAGTTTTCTTGTAGTGTATGCAAGCATGTATAAGGAATGTTTGTGCGTTATGAAATAAGTTTAAGTGTAAGTTAATAGATAACATGTTACACCCCAAAAGTAGTAAAACGGAAAAGGGGTTTCAAGTATACTCACAGAATTGTTAAGTCTTCCGATTATCCAAGTGTTGACGAGTGTATGAGATTAGGAGGATGGAACACCGAGGTCACCCTAAATGGGCAAACGGAGGTGTATGAGTATTCAGAATTATGACGGAGGATTTGAAGTGGAATTTAAAGTATATCTAGTCGATGGATAAGTGTATATATATATACATATATATACATATATAAATTTTATATAATTTGAGCAACAATTCTAAATTAAGTCTATCGAAAATATTATAGAAGTATTGTAAAAAATAAATATACATTAATAATTATTGTTATCTGAATCCGATATGTTTTCATTAGTGGTTCGACTATAAAGTGTATATATATATATTCTAACAAAAATCGGGCAGAGTTTCCTCTGTTTTTGGACAATCCTGACAATACAAATTGTCGATATATTTGTCAAAACTCAACAAGTAACAACAATATATATAAAAATTCACGTCAAATGCTAAAATATAATTAAACGTCGAGTGTATCGGTTCGACTATAAAGTATGAAAATATCTAAACGAGATACTATAAAAATAATCGCGTCGTAAATGTTTTTGCCAAAATTCAACAATAATAAAACAATGAGTATTTATATGTATTTCTATGTATTTTTTTATAAACAATTTATATATAATACGGTTACGTGATAACAAAATACAAAACCATACTATTGAACTATCTGCGTCGCTAAAGTATCACGTCTCGTGTTTAATCCGATGACCCGACAGTTGATTGGGTTTGACCGGTTTGTTGACTTTGACCACATCTGACCGAACCGAAGCCCGAACATCAAGCCGTAACCCAAAACAATAACCACCCCACTGCCGACGCCACCACTTTCGGCACCGCCACTGTCGTCGGCTGTCGCTTCGAGACCTGAACTGAATCCCACCCAAATCAAAACTGAAACGAAACTCGAATCGAAACATAAACAAACAAAAACCCGAACCAGATTCTAACCTGAACCGACTTTGTTGCGAAACCCGAACCGGAAACACTACCGCCACTGCCGCAGCACGGCGGCTTCGTTCGTCCGTTGTCGGCGGCTGCCGACACCTAGCTCGAATCACCACCGCCACCAACCTCCCCGGAAAACCCAAATCGGAAAACCAAGTATGTGCGGAACTGAAACGAGAATAAGCAAGGGCCGAGAACCAAGGCTGACCGGACCACCACCACCGTGAGCGGCGCTGCAGCCGGAGCACCACCACTATTGCCGTCGACCGGTACGGCCGCCGCCGTTTCTCTCTCTCTCATCTCGCTTTCTCTCTCTTCGATGTTGTTGCTGTGTGTCGCCGCCATAGAGGTGGCTGGCCGTTCAATTAGAGAGGGGAATCAGGTGAATGTGGGTGTGTGGTTGATTGTGTTTGCCGGAAAGCCGACCGGAGAAGTCGAGGTTCTGGGGGTGTCGCGTCGGAGAAGGAAAGGGATGCCGGAGCTCGGCCGGAACTCTGGCTCTGGTCGCCGGATTCGTAAACGAGAGGGAGAGAGCAGGGAAAGGGGGCTAGGGTTTGGTTTGGGGTCTCAAAGAAGGTGAAGGAGTTAGGGTGTTATTATATTTAGGGTTTCTCAAGTGTTCTTGGGCCCAAGGCCCACAAGCCCGTTTCTTGTGATTCGCGCGGCCCAATACGCTTCTGAAGCCCGTTTTCACAACCGAACGTCGTGAAATATCGTAGGCTATATCTTTAGGATTAAAATACGTAAATGTTGTCAGAAATCGATGTGCAAGGTGCTTGTTCGTTGGTTTTGTTAAAAGCACGTAAATTGATTCGGTTGTCGTTTCTAATCAGTTTTTCGGTCCGATTTCGACCGTGATTTAAAAAAAATAGAAAAACGTACACATATTTTCTGAAAATGGAAAACTGGAAATACGGGGCGTTACATAAACCATTAAAAAGTATTTGATAATGGGCCTATATTGGAATTGGTATGTGTGTACATTTTTTAAAATAACATATATATATATATATATATATATATATATAGAGGGTAAGGTTCATGCGAGAACCACCCTTATTGCGAGAACCGCGAGAACCAATGTGAACACAACCTAAAATAGCTTAAAAAACCTAAAAAAAACCTAAAAAAACCTAACCCCCCCCCCCCCTAAAACCTAAACCCCCCCCCCACCCCCCCCCCTCAAAAACCTAAAACCCCCAACCCCCCCCCCCCCCCAAGCTAAAATGCTAAAAACTAAACCCCAAAAAACATAAAAAATCTATAAAAAATCATTGGCTTCGAAAAGTAGCTATTTTTTTTATAAAAAATAATAAAAAAAAATATTTTGTGTGATTTGTAGCTATTTTTACGCATTTTTGGTTGTGTTCACATTGGTTCTCGCGGTTCTCGCAATAAGAGGTGGTTCCTAACGGATCTTTGTCCTATATATATATATATAGGATATAGTTATTGTAAAAAGGGCGTGTTTTGTGAGAAGTGTAGGAAGGAATGTACACCCTTTGATCTATAATATAATGGTTGAGATTATAATGTCAAAATTGTAAATAGTGTTTACCATTAAAATAATTAATTTTCTATATTAAGGGTATAAAGGTAAATTTAATATTTTTAAATTCAAAAACCCACATGCAATGCACATGCAGTTCCCCCGTCTTTTTCAAACGTCAAAAACTTTTTATACGTAACTTTTTTTTTCAAAAAAAATTACACCATAATATTGAGTGTTTTTTATCTTTAATATGAGTACCATATTGCTATACTTATATAGAGAAAAAAATTTACGTTTCGATCGTATGTTTTACTCCATGGTGTTTTGCCTATGTTGTTTTAATTGTATAGTGTTGTGTTTTAGAGTAAAACACCATGAACGTATATAAGACACCATAACATTGCAAATACCATTTACATTCAATCTTGTTTTCTATGTTGTTTTATTTTACAAGACACCATAATCTGTTTTGAATTCCTAAAATAAAACACCATAGAAAACAAGACTGGAAGAGTGAATGTAAATGGTATTTGCAATGTTATGGTGTCTTATATACGTTCATGGTGTTTTACTGTAAAACACAACACGCCTTGAATCACTATACAATTAAAACAAAATAGAGAAAACACCATGGACTAAAACATTCAATTGAAATGTGATTTTTTTCTCTATATAAGTATAGCAATATGGTGATTATATTAAAGATAAAAAACACTCGTTATTATGGTTTAATTTTTTTTTAAAAGTTACGTATAAAAAGTTATTGACGTTTAAAAAAGACGGGGGAACTTGCATGTAACACCCCGTGTTTCGAAAGTCAAAGTCAAAGTCAACATTGAAGTCAAAGGAAGAAAAGATTGCTAATTGCGATCTGTCACTTCTTGCTCAACTGTTGTTTGACTTCTTTGACTTGTAGATAGTCTATTTATGCTTTTACGTTAGTTGTATTATGTGGAGTACTTGTTAATAATCGAGGTTTAATCGATGTTTATCGCATGTTTTATCGCTTTATCGCTTATCGCAACCCGAATTATGCTTTTACGTGTGTGTGCTACTTATGTGTTATCTGTGCATGTTTATTCATGCTTATGTTGAGATGAATAATCGAAACGCAATCGCAAACGAATCGCAAACGCTAAACGCAAGGTAATTAGGATGATTGTATGTTAGATATAGTAGTTGGGATTAATGGATAACTCTATCGCATCGCAACGCTCAACACGCGAATTGAAACAACAAAACTCGTCGCGCCGAACACTCGAATCGAGTGGTCAACTGATCGAGCTGCCACCCGATCGAGCTGCCACCCGATCGACCAGCCAGTTACCCCCACTTTCCTTTTTGGGAAACCCTATAAATACCCCTCATATGTCACATCACTTTATGTGACAGCTCTCACTCGACCCAGCTCGCTCCAGCCCACCTTTTTCCGATTTCTCGCGATTCTTGTAAGTTTTCAACCTAAACCTTGTACTTTCTTGATCTACACGCACTCCTACACCTTTCTATCTTTTGAATCTTAACTTTTAACCGTGAAATCACTAGATTTGAGGTGTTCTATGATGATGTCATCATGGATTTCTTATGAACTTCATCTTTTGGCTTCAATCCACTAAGAACAACTTAGATCAGAACGATTTCCACACGAATAGACAAAGATCTTGCATAGATCTGAACATATTCATGGTAAAGAGGATTGAAAGATGGTTTTCTAACTTTCTTTCAACTCTTTTACACTCAATGCACTCAAAACCGATAGAATCGAAGCTTGTTCTGATCTTCTACTCCTTCTTGTTGATGTGTTGGTTCAAGATCCAAATTCTATCCAAGAGACACTCGATTTCGGGTTAAACATGAACCATCACGAACCTATGAACGGGTCGGATCAGGGTGGTTCCTGTCTGATCGGGTCACAAGGGTCTTGACGAGGTTCTGTTGTTTTGCACGTTATCAACCCGTCTCGAATAAAACGCAAACTATCAAAACAACCAAGTGTAAAGACGATCATGTCGATTGGGACGAATTGCTGTCTGATCGGACAGCCATCCGATCGGATTGCCACCCGATCGGACAGCCACCCGATCGGCTTGCACCTTGGTCCCACACTTAATTTTTATTTCAACTTTTGAGGTCTTAAACATCAAACGGATTGCCGTTCGATCGGATTGCCATCCGATCGGATTACCACCCGACCATGTGATGTTTGAACTTCAACACTTAAACAATTTTCAACATGTTCAATGCATAGACAGTTCCAAACGGATTGGCACCCGATCGGATTGCAATCTGATCGAGTGACAAACTGCTGTGAACTTGTTCTCGGTAAGTGTCCTACTAATCGGATCGCCGTCCGATCGAGCCGCCGTTCGATCGACCGACCTGAAGGGTAGAGATACTTCTCTGTTTTCTAAATGCTACAACGAAAACTTCAAAAGGCAAACCATCATACACAAACACATCCTCACCAAACGAGATGATAATCCAATCGAATGGCCATCCGATCGGATGACCATCCGAAAAGATTGTCATCCGATCGACTGGCCATCCAATCGGATTGCCATCCGATCGGATTACCATCCGATCCTTGGTTCACTTTGCATCGTTTTACGTGCCGCTAATCGTTTATGCTATCGTTCTGATCAGGCTAATCTCACTCTAGTGCTCCCTTCAATCCATCATCGCTATGAGTATACTCGAACCCTTTTTACTATACACACTTTTGGGTGTTACATACGTTACTTATTCTAAATCACATCGAACACACTACGCAATACTTTAATGCTAACCGCTACCGCATGTATACATGACTAAATGATTGCTTGTTTGTTATGTTTACACATGGATTGCTATCTACCTGCCTTAGCAACGATAGTACTATAGTTTGGACTCAGCACCTGTTCACTCAGGGGTTGTTAAGGACAATTAATTACATGGTTCACAGTGGTGAATATGTATTACGAACTGGCTTGCGCAGTCAACCAGCAGTCATTGGTATTGATAGGATCATGTCGATAACTTACGTGCTTCATTTCTCGCATTGTACGTGCTGGTTATGCGTAAACGAATTTCGAACTCTATTATATCTTTTAAACTTTTATGCTCACCTTTATACTATGTGTATTGACTTTTACTTTAACGTATGTGGCAGGTGTTTAAGATGTTAGAATGCTTGGCTTGCTGTGAAATCGAGGCTAGGAAAGGTCTAGAAACAAATAAACGAATTGTCTATTTTGAAACCTGAGTTGTCGGATCAGTACTGTTTATGAGACAATATTTGTAATAACTGTTTATTCTGATATGTTATGGTACGGGACATGACGTTTTAAATATCTGGTAATTAATAGCTGTTATGGATACTCATGGACAATCTGTTTCGCTCAGTGCCACGCCCCGATGTTTCCGCCATCGGTTGGGGTGTAACAGATTGGTATCAGAGCCATAACTATAGGGAATTAGGCCAGACTCGACCTAGTCTGGGTCGATGTCTTAGAAACGACCTAGTCTATAGTTAGGAACCAACAGACCGACCTGTGCATACCCTTAGGGGTTTTGTACAAGCTTACTTGCTATATCTCGCTGTTCTCGCTTACGCTACACTATCACTTCACTCTAATTTTTGAAATGAACAAGCGATTAGGTCGAGATTAGGTGTGAAAACCGCAAACTCCCGACTAAATTTCTTGTTCGACCCGCATTTTTATCTATAAACAGGAGAATTTGCGTTGAATCAGTAGTGAAATCCGTACTTTAACGCTGATTTTCCCCTCTATTTTATCAAAAACAGGAACAAAGTTGTTAAGTCGGGGGGTGAAACCCGAACCTTGACGACTTATTCCGCCCTATTTTGTTTTACAAAACTCTCACCAAAGTCTTGATGGATTTCAATGACTCGAGTGCTTGTATTGCCGAAAGGATGGGTGCCATTCACCGCATGTCGGTGATAGTGCACAGTCTATTAGGACAACAAGGACTTTTGAGTACATCCTTGTGAATAGTTGAACCACTTTGGATAGTCAACGTCTATCTAGCCTTAGACAATCTATTTTCGATTTCAAGCTCGCAATCGCCGATTTTATGTGTTTTCGATTCTGAGCGACGAATATCAGTGTCGCTTTTATATGGATTTTATGTGTTTTATGTGATTTTATCTGTTTATGTGTTACGATTTTTGGTGATTTATTCGCTCTTCTCTTTCGCTTTAATCAACACACACTATTCGCACTGCACAACCACCTCGAACCGCTAACAAATCGCTGCTACTTATGGATGATCGCATGTTATACTCGCTTATGCTATACTACTCGCTGTGTATTCGCTAATCGCAATCGCTATTCTCGAACGCTCGCGGACTTTGAATGATAGGTTTCTGTATTCTGACTGCCTCTATGTGCTTCTATGTGCCCTGAGTGCCTTATGTGCTTATGTACCTCTGTGATTATGTGCCTATGTGACTATGTGGTTACGTGATTATACGTGTTCCTGAGCTTTAGTGGTATTAGGCGTGTGAGGTGAGATTCGATTATATTGTGTCTAAGTCCTATGGCGATGTCTGTTGCAGACAATGTCGTCATCTGGATCCCGTCACTCGGCGCTGCTCGCCAGAACTAGAAAGACAAAAGCCTTGCTGCTCTCGTCGCTAAGCAAATGGCGAAGGTTGTTCCTCAGATCGTGAGTGAACTATACGAGAATGTGAGCAAGTCGTCTGAAGATTCCAGGACTGAAACCCCTAAAGCTGCTTTCAGCTTCAAGCAGTTTAAAGCTTGCGGACCGAAAGGATTCACTGGCGAAGATGCCCCTACGGCTTTATTTCAATGGTTTGATTCGATCGAGGTCACCCTGCGCCAGAGTGACTGTCCTGACAATCTCCGCACTCTGAATGCTACCGGCGTCTTTCAGTCCCGCGCTTTAGACTGATGGACGGCCGAGAGGAACAAACGCAGAAATGATGCAGTTTATGGTCTGTCATGGGATGAGTTGAAGAACGTCATGTTGGAAGAGTTTTGCCCTCCCCATGAGCGCCAAAAGTTGGAGGACGAATTCTGGCATATAAAGTATAAGGATGGTGACAATGCTGCTTTAACTGCTCGATTCAAGCAGCTCAGTATAATCTGTCCTGATCAAGTCAAGACTGCTGATGTGACGATCAAGAAGTATATCCGAGCTCTGCCGGATTGTGTTGCAGACTTTGTTCAAGCTGCCAAACCAGCAACAATTGAAGAAGCTTATCTGCTCACCACTGAAATCAACGATAAGCGAGTCAAGGCTGGTGTCTGGGACAAAGCCTCGAAGAACTTGCATCAAGCTACCACTGCTGCAACTGCCGAAACCGCCGCCGCTCCTCAATCTTCAAAGGCCTCTCGTCGCAAGAGGAAGAACAACAGCAACTCCAGCAACAAGAACTATGCTGTCACCACTACAGCTGCCCCACTTCAAGTTGTACCAGCTCAGCAGCAACCTCAACACCGACCAGCTGCAGCACCAGTTACCTATGCACCGCCGGCAAATATAACAACCCTAAACCGACACCCTCATATTTTTTGACACCCTAAAAATGTTTAAAATATCCCAATACGTCTTAAAATACACCCCATACGCGAAAACGGGCCCTGAATACCTTAAATATTATCAAAAATAATTAAAAATTGAATTTTGGGGTTTAGGCGGGCATCGTAAGCCACCCTTAACCCTTACGCGGGCCTCGACAACTTAAGGACCAGGCGAGCTCCGGTGATGCCACGTGTCCGACTCGTGTTAAACCTAGACGATGACCCGGATCACCTAAGACCTACCCGGGCTACTACGCGGGCCGCGTAAGCCCTGGTCTTGTTTTTCGCGGGCCGCGACAAGGTCAAGATCAGGCCCTATATAAAGGAGGCCTCGGATCTTCAGTTAGTTCGTCCCAAATCTTTCTTTTTCACTTAATTTCTGATAGTAGGCTTTATACTCGGGTATTATACCCCCCTAAATAACGAAGTTCTGCTCCGTTGTAAGTATTATAACCCCTGGATACGTATTAGATACTCTGCCCGATTGATCTAGGGTTCCGTAACGGCTGTCGTGGTTCTGCCCGACGTAGTCGTTGGAATGCCGTCTCGGGGAGGGTATTGCTAATGTTAAAATGGGTTATTATACTAACACGCGTGCATTTGTGTAATTTATAGATTATTCCCAGGAAATCCTTACTGACAACCCTAAAACAGCAATGTGAGTAATCCTTCTTTTTGTGTAAACCTTTTTGTGAGTAATCTCCTTTTTGCAAATTGTTTTTACAAAACCTCACTTAATTAATTATATATTAAGCAGTTATTGAGTATTTGTAAGAATACAATTATCATGAGTATGTTGGGGTTTTGTATACAAAATTTTTTACCACCTGGTCAAGGAGTAACATTTCCACAAGTTGAGTCTGAGAGTACCACAGGTGATAATTGGTAAAACTTGGAAACAAATGTAATTGCGAGACCGCCCTCAATACTGTAAAATTGTTTTTATTAGAACTTGATTAAACTGGGATTCACTCACCAGTATTTCCCACTGACAAAATATTTTTAAACGCGTTTCAGGTAACAAAATGTGAAAGCCAAATAGAAGCCAGCTGGACAGTACTGAAGGCTTGGAAAAGTGGCAATAAAGTACCTAAAGATAAAATAGATATTTTTATTAAATAAAATAGGGTGTATCCCTATGAAAATGTGTGTACTAAAAACTTGGGTTTTACCCATGTGTTTAATGATATGGAAATGTGGTATTTTACTCTGATAAAATATTTCCTAACTACGGTCCTAATGAAAAATTCCGCTGCCAAATTAGACAATAACAGGATACCACCGAAACTGGTCGCGGCCGCCCGTTCCCGGGTTGTAACAGGGGGACGGGGGTTGCGACAGAAGGTGGTATCAGAGCTAAGCCACTGATTCAGCCACAGAAGTGTTCTGCTGACACCAAAATTCAAAGTGTTAGGAAATAAATTACGGGAATACGTGCATAATTGTATTTTCTTGTTATGTGTTATCTGACTATTTTTTAGTTTACAGTATGAGCGACCAAGGACCATCTGACGCGTATCGTCAATTGTCTGGTTCGCCTAGGAGCGAAGGTGCCTCTTCTCAGCCTGCCATCTCGGGGTACTCTGCTGATACAGAAAAAGGAATATTCATATTTAAGGCTCAATCTGAAGAGCCATTTCCTCAGAAAAAGAGGGGATGGTTCAGTAGGGGAGCACACGAGCGTAGGAAGCGTATGAAAAAAGTTACAAGAGTAGAGAGCACTAGCCGCAGCTAAAAGAGAAACTGATGCATATGCCCAGGATATGCTTAATAGGGGTATAGCTAATATCCATACCTTAGCAACCACTGCAGCTGACCCTAACCTGGAGCAAATGCTAGCACCCCAACCACAACCACCAATTCCTGATCAACCGATGGAGATAGAAAACCTTGAAAACCAAGTAGAAATGCATGACTTCAATCCAGAAGAAATACCTAGGGTACCCGCACCAAATCCCTTAGACCCAAATTACGACCCATGGTGGGACGACAACAGGGACTATGTGCAACGCTACCCGATACACGAAGACATGCCCATGCAAAACCTAGGAGCCTATCCAGGGTTAGATCCTCTAGATCCCTATTTCAACAACGATGTGTACATTAGGGAGATCTTAGAAAACCCTTACCCATTTCAGGCCCCTACACCTCCATAACAGGAACCCGCACCCCAGATTCCGAACCCAGTCCTAGAACCTGCACCCCCAATGAGTGCAAACAATGTACAAGAACTTAGGACCTTTGGTGAGGAAATTTTAGAGAGTAGTGAGAGAATGCGACAGGTGGGAGAGCGTCTCGTATGGAAATACGACGAACGCAATATGGATTTTTGGATAAATCCATATCCTTGAAACGATGGTGGAGACGGTAGAAATAATAATAATAATAATAATAATAATAATAATAATAATAATATAATATAATATAATAATAAAATATGTGTGTATGTGTATGAAAAAAAAAAACTACGGATGCCTAGTACTAGTAGTGTAACTTTAAATTTCAGTTGGTATTGTAATTTTAATTTCAGTACTAGTGTGTAATAGACGCATAGTATATGAATAGAGTAAAGTCGCAATGATCGACGCTTTTGACCAAAGTGTGTGTCATGTGATTGGCTATATTCAAATATTATTGATGATATTAATATGTTGTAAATATTTAAAATTCAGATGGACAACGAAGTGAATCAGGAAAACCAGAATGATAATATCCAGAACGAAAACAACTCGAATAATGATAATCTGAATAATGAGAATCCGAACAACAATAACAATGGAAATCAAGTGGATAATAGTGCCATCCAACACATAGTGGCATAAGGAATCATAGATGCAATGCCATTTATTATCCAAACTGTTAAAGAAGCTGATAATAAAAGTAAGCATAGCAGTAAGCGACCAATAGAACCGGAACACAGCGTGAACAATGGACCCGTACTTCAAGTGCCCATTCCCAAAAGAAGAAGAACCATGTTGTATGGTTGTTCCTATAAAGAATTCTCGGGCAATGAAGGACCCATTGCAGCTCTACGCTGGATAGAGAAGACTGAGGCTGTTCTAAAAATAAGCAAGTGTGCTTAAGAAGATAAGATAATGTTTGCTTCTAATCTGTTTAAAAACTCAGCCCTAGAATGGTGGGACACTATCCTCCAGTTAAGAGGAAGTGATAGGGTATATAACATGGAATAGGAGGAGTTTAAAAATATAGTAGAAAGGAAATTCTGCCCTCCCAATGAAAAGGAGCAGATAGAAAATAAGTTTCTGAACCTTAGAATGACCGGAGTGGATAGTAAGGGTTATACTACTATATTCTTTGAATATGCTAGAATAGTGTCAACCCTTGCATCATCTGAACCGGTATTAATCTCCCGATACATCTGGGGATTAATCGGGGAGATTAGACATGTAGTCAAGGCAGCTAGGCCTCAAACCATAGAAGAAGTTATAGAACTAGCGAATACCTTGACAGATGAATTAATCCGTACTAGAGAAGAAGACCAGAGGAGAAACCTAACCCAAAGGCTTACTCAAGAATTCCGTTTTGGGAATTCCAACTGTAGAAATGTAGGATCTACCTCTGCACCATATTGCAAAACCTGCAGAAAGAAGCATTCAGGAAGATGCTCCACTCACTGCAATTTCAGCAAGGCACCAGGACACAAGGAAGAAGAGTGTAAGAGGAAATCTAGTAATGGACTGTGCTTCAACTGTGGAGAAAAAGGTCACATCAAGCCAAATTGTCCGAAATTGGCTCCAGCTGCGAACAACAAGAACACTAAAAATGCTAGAGCATTTGTTCTAACTGTAGATGAAGACAAGATGATTCTGGATGTCATAGCTGGTACGTTTTTAGTTAATGATATTTTTGCTAAAGTATTATTTGACTCTGGTGCAAACCAAAGTTTTATCAATATTTCATTTTGCAAACTTCTAAATCAATCATTAACTAAACTACCACAAGAATGTCTAGTAGAGACAGCAAATGGAGAAACCGTTAGGATTTCTGAAATCTTGCAGGGAGCAAGAATAGAAATTTTTAATCAAAAGTTTATTGCAAACCTTTACCCAATGAGTCTGGCAGGATTTGATGTTGTATTAGGAATGGATTGGTTAATAGCCAATAAAGCCAGTATTTTATGCGATCAAAAGTCAATCCAAGTAAATTCACCAAGGGGTGAAAAGATCACAATTAAAGGAGATAAACCATCTAGATCCACTAAATTCATCTCTGTGATGAAAACTGCAAGTTATATAAGAAAAGGATCTATAGTGTATTTGATTTCTATAATCACTAACACTAAAGGAAAGGAGCTAAAAGACATTCCAGTAGTGTCTCGGTTTTCAGATGTATTTCCAGAAGAATTGCCAGGACTACCGCCAAACAGAGAAGTTGAATTCAGAATCCATCTGCTACCAGGAACGGCACCGATTGCCAAAGCACCTTACCGTTTGCCACCCGCCGAAATGCAGGAACTGAAGAAACAATTAGACGAATTATTGGAAAAAGGATTCATACAGCCAAGCTCATCACCATGGGGAGCACCGATTTTGTTTGTCAAAAAGAAGGACGGACCAATGCGTATGTGCATTGACTACTGTGAATTGAACAAGGTCACGATTAAGAATCGGTATGCATTACCAAGAATCGATGATCTGTTCCATCAACTGCAAGGAGATCGATTTTTCTCTAAAATCGATTTAAGATCGGGATATCATCAATTAAAGGTATAGGAAGAGGACATTCCTAAAACCACATTCAGAACAAGGTATGGCCATTATTAATTTAATGTCATGCCATTTGGTTTAACCAATGCCCCAGCCGCATTTATGGACATGATGAACCGAATATGTAAGCCATATTTGGATAAATTCATAATTGTCTTCATAGATGATATTCTAATTTACTCTAAGAGTAAAGAGGAACATGCAAAGCATTTACACTCACTTTTAAGTCTATTAAGAAAAGAAAAGCTTTACGCTAAGTTTTCCAAGTGCGAATTTTGGTTAGAGCAGGTACAATTTCTTGGACACTTAGTCGATCATGAAGGAATTCATGTGGATCCAACAAAGATCGAGGCAATTACCAAATGGAAAACCCCTGAATCACCAACCGAGGTTAGAAGTTTCTTAGAATTGGCTGGTTATTATAGAAGATTTATTCGAGACTTTTCTAGAATAGTCATTCCCTTAACCAAGTTAACCTGTAAATCCATTAAGTTTGAATGGGGACCAAAACAAGAAGAAGCCTTTAGAATCCTTAAGCAAAGATTAACCCATGCACCTATATTAGCGTTACCAGAAGGAACTGAAGACTTTGTAGTCTATTGTGACGCTTCTAAGTTAGGTTATGGATGTGTATTAATGCAACGCCAAAAGGTTATAGCTTACGCATCTAGACAACTTAAGAATCATGAAGAGAATTATTCAACCCATGATCTAGAACTAGGAGCCATAATTTTTGCCCTTAAGATTTGGAGACATTACCTTTATGGTAGTAAGTTTACCATATTCACTGATCATAAGTGTTTAAGGTATGTTTTTGGGCAAAAAGAGTTGAATATGAGACAAAGACGCTGGATGGAAATTCTTAGTGATTATGATTGTAATATCCAGTATCATGCAGGGAAAGCCAATGTAGTGGCTAATGCTTTAAGTCGAAAGTATCATGAAAAGCCAAAAAAGGTACGTTCTCTTAAATTTTTTTTTTTTTAGATATCAGTTATTTCATTTCAATCATCAGGGCAAATTACATAAGGATAGCAGGTAGACTAAATGATCAGATTAGAAAAGCACAAGAATCAGTAATCAAGGATGATACTGAAAAATTAAAAGGAATGATTAAAGAATTAGAACAAGGAACAGATGGAATTTCGAGATTCCATAAAAAGAGAATGTGGATACCTAAATTAGGAAACCTACGCCACCGTATATTAGAAGAAGCTCATAAGTCTAAGTATACGATGCATCCAGGAAGTGATAAAATGTACCAGGATTTAAGGAAAAATTTCTGGTGGATAGGAATGAAAAAGGATATAGCAGCTTATGTTTCTAAATGTTTAACTTGTTCACAAGTCAAAGCTGAACACCAGAAACCCTCAGGTTTGTTACAACAGTTAGAAATGCCAGTTTGGAAATGGGAATTGATAACAATGGATTTTGTTACCAAATTACCCAAAACAAGAAAAGGTAATGATACAATCTGGGTGATTGTAGATAGGCTAATTAAATCAGCTCATTTCCTACTAATGAAGGAAACTTTTAGCATGGAACAATTAGCCAAATTATATGTAAATGAAATTGTTTCTTTACATGGAATTCCTTTATCAATTATTTCTGATAGGGATAGCTGTTTTACCTCTCATTTTTGGGCAAGTTTCCAAAAAGCTATGGGAACCAACCATCCTCAAATGGACGGACAAAGCGAAAGGACAATTCAGACAATGGAAGACAATGGAAGACATGCTTAGAGCTTGTGTAATTAATTTCGGAGGTAATTGGGACAATCACTTACCTTTAATAGAATTTTCTTATAATAACAGTTATCACACAAGTATCAATGCTGCACCATTCGAAGCACTTTATAGACGAAAGTGCAGACCCCCAGTCTGTTGGGCGGAAATTGGGGAAAAGCAACTATCTGGACCTGAGATAGTGCAGGAAACAACCGATAAGATCATTCAAGTCAAAGAACGACAGAAAGCAGCACACGATCGACAGAAGAGCTATGCCGATAACAGACGTAAGCCATTAGAATTTCAGGTAGGTGACAAAGTATTATTAAAAGTCTCTCCTTGGAAAGGAGTGGTAAGATTCATCAAACGAGGAAAGTTAAGTCCCAGGTATGTTGGATCTTTTAAAATCATTAGAAGAATAGGACCTGTAGCTTATCAGCTACAACTGCCAGAGGAAATGGCAGGAATACATGATGTATTTCATGTATCTAATCTCAAGAAATGCTTAGCTGATGAATCACTTGTAGTGCCTCTTAAGGATATAGAGGTAAATTAACAACTTAAATTTGTAGAAAGACCTCTACAGATTGAAGATAGGAAAGTTAAGAATCTCAAGCATAAGAGATTAGTTCTGGTCAATGTAAAGTGGGACTCCAAAAGAGGACCTGAATATATATGGGAGCTTGAATCGGAAATGCAAAGGAAATATCCACACCTGTTCTAGTAGACCTCGAGGACGAGTTCTAAAACAAGGTGGGGAGGATATAACAACCCTAAACCGACACCCTCATAATTTTTCCGACATCCTAAAAATGTTTAAAATATCCCAATACGTCTTAAAATACACCCCATATGCGAAAACGGGCCCTGAATACCTTAAATATTATAAAAAATAATTAAAAATTGAATTTTGGGGTTTAGGCGGGCTGCGTAAGCCACCCTTAACCCTTACGCGGGCCGCGACAACTTAAGGACCAGGCGAGCTCCGGTGATGCCACGTGTCCGACTCGTGTTAAACCTAGGCGATGACCCGGATCACCTAAGACCTACCCGGGCTACTACGCGGGCCGCGTAAGCCCTGGTCTTGTTTTACGCGGGCCAAGACAAGGTCAAGATCAGGCCCTATATAATGGAGGCCTCGGATCTTCAGTCAGTTCGTCCCAAATCTTTCTTTCTCACTTAATTTCTGATAGTAGGCTTTATACTCGGGTATTATACCCCCCTAAATAACGAAGTTCTGCTCCATTGTAAGTATTATAACCCCTGGATACGTATTAGATACTCTGCCTGATTGATCTTGGGTTCCGTAACGGCTGTCGTGGTTCTGCCCGATGTAGTCGTTGGAATGCCGTCTCGGAGAGGGTATTGCTAATGTTAAAATGGGTTATTATACTAACACGCGTGCATTTGTGTAATTTATAGATTATTCCCAGGAAATCCTTAGTGACAACCCTAAAACAGCAATGTGAGTAATCCTTCTTTTTGTGTAAACCTTTTTGTGAGTAATCTCCTTTTTGCAAATTGTTTTTACAAAACCTCACTTAATTAACTATATATTAAGCAGTTATTGAGTATTTGTAAGAATACAATTATCATGAGTATGTTGGGGTTTTGTATACAAAATTTGTTACCACCTGGTCAAGGAGTAACATTTCCACAAGTTGAGTCTGACAGTACCACGGGTGATAATTGGTATAACTTGGAAACAAATGTAATTGCGAGACCGCCCTCAATACTGTAAAATGGTTTTTATTAGAACTTGATTAAACTGGGATTCACTCAGCAGTATTTCCCACTGACAAAATATTTTTAAACGCGTTTCAGGTAACAAAATGTGAGAGCCAAATAGAAGCCAGCTGGACAGCACTGAAGGCTTGGAAAAGTGGCAATAAAGTTACCTAAAGATAAAATAGATGTTTTTATTAAATAAAATAGGGTGTATCCCTATGAAAATGTGTGTACTAAAACCTTGGGTTTTACCCATGTGTTTAATGATATGGAAATGTGGTATTTTACTCTGATAAAATATTTCCTAACTACGGTCCTGATGAAAAATTCCGCTGCCAAATTAGACAATAACAGGATACCACCGAAACTGGCCGCGGCCGCCCGTTCCCGGGTTGTAACAGGGGGACGGGGGTTGCGACAGCAAAGCATGCATATACTGGTCCTCACCCTGTTTGCCCGACAAGTACCTATCATCACCCAGTGGGTATCGCCTGCAGATTTTGTGTGCATTGCAAGATGTACGACCACTTCACCGCGAACTGCCTTACAGGTCCTTGACAAGCTACAGCTCCAGCTCCTTCTCAACAAGCTCTACTTACTACTCCTCAAGACCAGCAAGCGGCTCAGGCACCCGCGATCAATGCTAGAGTCAGCTTCGCGTGTGGTGATCCCAACCACTTCGAGAATATGTGCCCAAATCGAGTGGTAAAGCAAGAGCCACAACAGCAGCAACAACAACAAGCAGCTTGCGCCCGGACATTCAACATCAATGTGCGCCAAGCTCAAGCTGACAACAACGTGGTCAATGGTACGTTCCTTGTGAATGGTGTTTATGCTTCGTGTTTGTTTGATACTGGAGCCGATAACTATTTTGTATCGTTTGAGTTCGAAAAGCTCCTTAATTGTAAGCGCTCCCATCTACCCTTGACGTTCGATGTCGAAGTTGCCACCGGGAGAACCATCGCCGTTAATTCTGTTCTTCGTGATTGTACTCTCGAACTCAACAATCACATCTTCCCTATCGACCTTATTCCGATGCAGCTCGGAAGTTTTGATGTCAAAGCAGGCATGGACTTTCTTCGTGAAAACCATGCTGAAGTTGTGTGCTTTGATAAGATGATTCGATTCTCGCTCGTTAATGGTGATCAATTGTGTATGTGTGGCGAAACTCCTTCAAAAGGTCTCAAACTCATGTCATGTGTCCAAGCTACCAAGTATCTTCGCAAGGAATACAGAGCTTTCTTGGCCAACATTGTAGTAGCGGAGGAGGAAAATAAAGGTAATCCTGGAGTAAACGATGTTCCCGTTGTGTGTGAATTTCCAAACGTTTTCCCTGATGAACTCCCAGGTCTCCCACCAAGTCGTGATATCGACTTTCGCATCGACCTCATTCCTGGAGCCAACCCTGTTGCTAGAGCTTCTTATCGACTCGCTCCGTCCGAAATGCGTGAAGTCTCGAGTCAGCTTCAGGAATTGCTTGATAAATGCTTCATTCTCCCTAGCACCTCTCCATGGGGCGCACCAGTCCTTTTCGTCAAAAAGAAGGATGGGTCGTTCCGGATGTGAATCGACTACAGGGAATTGAATAAGCTAACCATCAGGAATCGCTATCCCCTGCCTCGAATTGATGATTTGTTTGACCAACTACAAGGTGCTACATGTTTCTTAAAGATCGATCTACGCTCAGGCTATCACCAGTTACGCATCCAAGAGGAGGATATACCCAAAACCGCTTTTCACACTCGTTACGGCCACTACGAGTTCATTGTTATGCCTTTTGGTCTAACCAACGCACCCGTGATTTTCATTGATCTGATGAATCGCGTGTGTAAACCATTTCTTGACCGCTTCATCATCGTGTTCATCGACGATATCCTGATCTATTCCAAGTCGAAAGCCGAACACACGCAACATCTAAGTTTGATTCTCGAGCTACTCCAAGGGAATCGACTCTATGCCAAGTTCTCCAAGTGTGAATTTTGGCTAGAGGAGGTTCAATTCCTCGGTCATATTGTCAATAGTCAAGGTATTCATGTCGATCCCGCAAAGATTGAAGCTGTTAAGAGTTGGGTTACGCCTAAGAACCCGTCTGAAGTCCGTTCTTTTCTCGGATTAGCGGGCTATTATCGCCGATTTATCGAAGGATTCTCTAAAATCGTTGTGCCGGTTACTTCTCTCACGCATAAAGACAGATCTTTTGTTTGGGGAACGGAACAAGAGTCTGCCTTTCAAACCCTCAAGCATATGCTTTGCAATGCTCCCGTGCTTGCTCTACCCGACGGAAACGATGACTTCGTTGTCTATTGTGATGACTCAAACCTTGGTCTTGGTTGTGTTCTCATGCAACGAGACAGGGTTATCGCCTACGCATCTCGTCAGCTCAAGATCCATGAGAAGAACTATACAACCCACGACCTCGAGCTAGGCGCAGTTGTTTTTGTGTTGAAGATTTGGCGACACTACCTTTATGGTACAAAGTGTACGGTCTTCACCGACCATATGAGCCTACAACACATCTTCATCTAGAAAGAACTTAATATGCATCAACGCCGGTGGGTGGAACTTCTCAACGATTATGACTGTGAGATTCGTTATCGTCCTGGCAAAGCAAATGTCGTTGCTGACGCCCTCAGCAGACGAAGCTATTTACATAGCGTTCGTAATGTTCAAGCCCAGCATCATCTCGAAACTCTCATCCGCGAAGCCCAACATGCTTGTTTAAGCAAACGCACTATGAAGAAGGAAAGGATCTATCACGACGGAGCCCAGCTAGAAAATAAGTCGAATGGGATATTCCATTATCTGGACCAAATCTGGATCCCTAAACGGACCAATTTACGACATATTCTGATGGACGAAGCCCACAAATCTCGATATTGTATTCATCCCAGTGCCAATAAAATGTACCAGGACCTTCGCTACAAGTACTGGTGGCCGGGCTTAAAAAGGGATATCGCCCTCTATGTTTCGAAGTGCCTGACTTGCTCGAAAGTCAAGGCCGAGCACCAAAGACCCTCTGGCTTGCTTGAACAACCCGCGATTCCTATGTGGAAGTGGGAAAGCATAGCTATGGACTTCATAACGAAACTTCCGCGCACGCCATCAAGTCACGACAGCATCTGGGTTGTTGTTGACTGGTTGACCAAATCTGCCCATTTTCTGCCGATACGAGAAGACTACAGGGTAGAAAAAGTAGCCCGAATCTACACCAATGAGATCATTTGTCGACATGGGACGCCTCGCGACATCATCTCTGACCGTGATGCTCGGTTTACTTCGCATCTATGGGAAACATTTCAAACTGCTCTCGGTACTACGCTTAATCTAAGTACCGCTTTTCATCCCCAAACCGACGGTCAGACTGAGAGAACGATTCGTACCCTTGAAGACATGCTCCGTTCGTGTGTCATAGATTTCAGTGGTAATTGGGATGCATACTTACCTTTAGTCGAATTCTCGTACAATAACAGTTATCATTCCAGCATTCAAATGGCACCGTTTGAGGCATTATATGGAAGAAAATGTCGATCGCCTATTGTATGGCACGAGATCGGACACTCACAATTAACCGGTCCTGAGCTATTGCAAGAAACGACGGACAAAATCTTCTAGATTCGAGACAATTTGCTGAAAGCTCGGAGTCGTTAGAAAAGTTACGCCGATAGACGACGCAAGCCCCATGAATTTGACGTCGGCGACCATGTACTCCTAAAGGTATCACCTTGGAAGGGTGTGGTCAGATTCGGCAAGAAAGGAAAGCTCGCGCCTCGATATGTTGGACCCTTTAAGATTCTGGAAAGTATTGGAAAAGTGGCCTACAGACTCGAACTACCGGAGGAAATTAATAATGTCCACCCGACTTTCCATGTGTCAAACCTCAGAAAGTGCCTGGCTGAGCATGATCTGTACGTGCCTCTTGAGGATCTTCAAGTAAACAAAACACTACACTTCGTGGAGAAGCCTGTCGAGTTCATAGACCGCCAAACCAAGCAGCTCAGACGCTCGCGCATTCCCGTTGTGACGGTTCGATGGGAAGGCAAACGAGGCGCAGAGTTCACTTGGGAACTCGAAAGCGACATGAAGGCGAAGTATCCGCAGTTGTTTGTTACGGCTCCGGCCTAATTTCGGGGCGAAATTCCCTTAAGTAGGGGAGGCTGTAACACCCCGTGTTTTGAAAGTCAAAGTCAAAGTCAACATTGAAGTCAAAGGAAGAAAAGAGTGCTAATTGCGATCTGTCACTTCTTGCTCAACTGTTGTTTGATTTCTTTGACTTGTAGATAGTCTATTTATGCTTTTACGTTAGTTGTATTATGTGGAGTACTTGTTAATAATCGAGGTTTAATCGATGTTTATTGCATGTTTTATCGCTTTATCGCTTATCGCAATCGTATTCGCAACCCGAATTATGCTTTTACGTGTGTGTGCTACTTATGTGTTATCTGTGCATGTTTATTTATGCTTATGTTGAGATGAATAATCGAAACGCAATCGCAACGCTATCGAAATCGAATCGCCAACGCTAAACACAAGGTAATTAGGATGATTGTATGTTAGATATAGTAGTTGGGATTAATGGATAGCTCTATCGCATCGCAACGCTCAACACGCGAATCGAAACAGCAAAACTCGTCACGCCGAACACTCGAATCGAGTGGCCAACCGATCGAGTTGCCACCCGATCGAGTTGCCACCCGATCGAGCTGCCGCCCGATCGAGTTGCCACCCGATCGGGCTGCCACCCAATCGACCAGCCACTTACCCCCAATTTCCTTTTTAGGAAACCCTATAAATACCCCTCCTATGTCACATCACTTGATGTGACAGCTCTCACTCGACCCAGCTCGCTCCAGCCCACTTTTCTTCCGATTTCTCGCGATTCTTGTAAGTTTTCAACCTAAACCTTGTACTTTCTTGATCTACACGCACTCCTACACCTTTCTATCTTTTGAATCTTAACTTTTAACCGTGAAATCACTAGATTTGAGGTGTTCTATGATGATGTCATCATGGAGTTCTTATGAACTTCATGTTTTGGCTTCAATCCACCAAGAACAACTTAGATCTAAACCATTTCCACACGAATAAAAAAAGATCTTGCATAGATCTGAACATATTCATGGTGAAGAGGATTGAAAGATGGTTTTCTAACTTTCTTTCAACTCTTTTACACTCAATACACTCAAAACCGATAGAATCGGAGCTTGTTCTGATCTTCTACTCCTTCTTGTTGATGTGTTAGTTCAAGATCCGAATTCTATCCAAGAGACACTCGTTTTCAGGTTAAACATGAACCGTCACGAACCTATGAACGGGTCGGATCTGGGTGGTTCCTGTCTGATCGGGTCACAAGGGTCTTGACGAGGTTCTATTGTTTAGCACGTTATCAACCCATCTCGAATAAAACGCAAACTATCAAAACAACCAAGTGTAAAGACGATCAGGTCAACTGGGACGGATTGCCGTCCGATCGGATAGCCATCCGATCGGATTGCCACCCGACCGGACAGCCACCCGATCGGCTTGCACCTTGGTCCCACACTTAATTTTTATTTCAACTTTTGAGGTCTTGAACATCGAATGGATTGCCGTCCGATCGGATTGCCATCCGATCGGATTACCACCCGACCATGTGATGTTTGAACTTCAACACTTAAATAATTTTCAACATGTTCAATGCATAGACAGTTCCAAACGGATTGCCACCCGATCGGATTGCAATCCGATCGAGTGACAAACTGCAGTGAACTTGTTCTCGGTAAGTGTCCTACTAATCGGATCACCGTCCGATCGAGCCGCCGTTCGATCGACCGACCTGAAGGGTAGAGATACTTCTCTGTTTTCTAAATGCTACAACGAAAACTTCAAAAGGCAAACCATCATACACAAACACATCCTCACCAAACGAGACAACAATCCAATCGAATGGCCATCCGATCGGATGACCATCCGAACGGATTGTCATCCGATCGACTGGCCATCCGATCGGATTGCCATCCGATCGGATTACCATCCGATCCTTGGTTCACTTTGCATTGTTTTACGCGCCGCTTATCGTTTATGCTATCGTTCTGATCAGGCTAATCTCACTCTAGCACTCCCTTCAATCCATCATCGCTGTAAGTATACTCGAATCCTTTTTGCTTTACGTACTTTTGGGTGTTACATACATTACTTATTCTAAATCACATCGAACACACTACGCAATACTTTAACGCTAACCGCTACCGCATGTATACGTGACTAAATGATTGCTTATTTGTTATGTTTACACATGGATTCCTGTCTACCTGCCTTAGCAACGATAGTACTATAGTTTGGACTCAGCACCTGTTCACTCAGGGGTTGTTAAGGACAATTAATTACATGGTTCACAGTGGTGAATATGTATTACGAACTGCCTTGCGCAGTCAACCCACAGTCATTGGTATTGATAGGATCATGTGGATAACTTACGTGCTTCATTTCTCGCATTGTACGTGTTGGTTATGCGTAAACGAATTTCGAACTCTATTATATCTATTAAACTTGTATGCTCACCTTTACACTATGTGTATTGACTTTTACTTTAACGTATGTGGCAGGTGTTTAAGATGTTAGAATGCTAGAATGCTTGGCTTGCTGTGAAATCGAGGCTAGGAAAGGTCTAGAAACAAATAAATGAATTGTCTATTTTGAAATCTGAGTTGTCGGATCAGTACTGTTTATGAGACAATATTTGTAATAACTGTTTATTCTGATATGTTATAGTACGGGACATGACGTTTTAAATATCTGGTAATTAATAGCTGTTATGGATACTCATGGACAATCTATTTCGCTCAGTGTCACGCCCCGATGTTTCCGCCATCGGTTGGGGTGTGACATTGCATGTGCATTGCATGTGTGTTTTTGAATTTTATCTTTAATTAGGTTTATTTATTAAATTACTTAATTGCCCTTATCCTAATAAATTAAATATTGACATGTGTTCTCATCATGTTCTTTCTTATCCTTCTCACAAATTTTATCTTTTTTAAAGGATCCTAAACATATATATATATCGAAGTGTGTTATAATTTTTATTAAAATCATATTAGTATTGGGCCAATAAACCTAATATGTAGCGGGCTAAATTATAAACCATTAAAAAATATTTGATAATGGGCTTATATAGGAATTGGTATGTGTTTACAATTTTTTTTCTTAAAATAACATATATATATATATATATATATATCGAAGTGTGTTATAAATTTTATTAAAATCATATTAGTATTGGGCCAATAAACCTAATATGTAATGGGCTAAATTATAAACCATTAAAAAGTATTTGATAATGGGCCTATATTGGAATTGGTATGTGTTTACAATTTTTGATTAAAAAATAACATTTATATATATCGAATTTTTAAAAAAAAATCGCGTGCCCCTCGAAATTACGGGACTTGTGCGGAAGTCCTCCCCGCACACCACCATAGCCGGCCATGGTCTTTGCCATTAGAGAAAACAGTAGTTTGAGCATTTGACTCAAATCTTTATTTGGTGAAGGAGTGATACAAATAAGTTGTTATCATTTGGCTCATTAATTCTTTTTGGATTCAACACAAACAAATGTCTATACAATGTAAGAATATAAAAAGAGTACAAAATAAACAAGACAAGTCTTTTCTCTTCTTCCTAAGACCACTCCCAAGTGTCCCAACCTTTGTAAGCAACCTTGTGTTGCATCTCTCCACATCTCATGATCTAGTATTAAAGATTTGAATCTCCAATTTGAAAGGGCCATTGTTATACTTTGATATGTGTAAAATTCGTCTTTGTGGCCAAAGTGTGATTTTCGGGTAGTGAATAACTAACGGCTATGGTAATTCAATAACAGTTTGTTTTTCCGATAGTGAAGCAAGGAAATCCATCTAAAGCACGTAGATCGATTAGAAGCGCTTAATATGAAGCTTATTGACTGACAATGTTCAACATATTCCTCGTAGTAGTTCTTGGTAATATGAATCAAAGAAAATGTAAATTAATTATTAGAAACATGTGGCGATTACAATTTAGATGTGTGTGAATTACCAATGGGATGATGATCCAATGGCAAAAGCAAAGTTTTTAAACATATGTGTTTGTGAGGAAGGTCGTGGGTTCAAGTCCCACAAACGAACGGGATTAAAAGAAATTTGCCATTCCAAAAAACGGATGAGTGTGAATCAATAACAGTATTAACCATGTAGCTATTTACTAGTAACTTAAAAAAATTAAAGATTAAGAAATAATTTAAGAAAAAGAACTTAATTAATAATATAAGTGAAAATTTAAATTAAAAATATTTTTGTGTGTGTAATAAGGGAAAATATCATAAAAACACCATATTTTCTGGTTTCTCATAAAAATTACTCAACAATTTTTTTTAGATAAAAAAACACTACGCTTTCTATTTTTCTCTTAAAAGTCACTTAACAATTTTTGCACATAAAAATCTCTTCACATGTCAATTTTGAACAAAACTGTGATATAATGACTTACAATAACCTGTTTATTGCTTATGGTACACATGTGTAAGATATATAGACTATGCTGACTTGCACAATCTGTGTGTTAATAATAGACACATAAGTAAATTATATAAACATTTTTGTCTTCTTTTAGATACTGTGTAATCATATGTTTATTTTTTAACAAATTACTCCCTCTTTCCCATTAAAAGTGTCCTATTTTGAATTTTCAAAGTCTTTATTTATAAACTTTGACCTTAAATAATTTTGTTTGTGTTAGATAATACTTGATGAAAGTTATATGATTTGAGTGTGTTTTACAAGTGTTTTTATCGGGTTAATTTTCATCAAGTTTTATATAACACAAAAAAATATATAATTAAAGTCAAAGTTTATAAATAAAGACTTTGAAAATTCAAAATAAGACACATTTAATGGGACGGACGGAGTATAAATTTGTAACATGTTTTAGCTATAAGGTGTTGTACATTATGTTATTTTTGTGTTTCCTGCTATTATATGTTGTATGTTTTACCAATCACATAGATCATCCGTGTATTTTAGTAAAGCTAGGGACTAATTCCAAAATTTTAATTAACCACAGGGACCAGCCGAGCACTTTATTCTTTTCTTTTTAAATATTATCGATATTGTCTGAACATTATTAGCACCGGTACCGCATAATATCAGTATAGTTTTTTTTATTGACGTTTTATAAATTCCAAATATACGGTCATGAAGTACTTATTATTATGAAAGATTCAATAAAAGTTCCATTTGAACGGGTCATATATATATGGTTGATTTTTTTTACCATCACAAACCGAACATATACCAATCCAACAACATCGAGACCGGTACCGTATTCGTTTGTATAATTTTCGTCGAATATAGAAATAAAGTTTTTTTTTTGTTTTGGTATCATAAGCCATATCGAGTGTCTATATGATACCAGTGTCGTAACACAGTACTTGTATGGATATTCGTTTTTTAGTTTTCAATCGATGTAAAACACGTGTCGATTACTATCTCGAGTACTTGTATTGTACTAGTTAAAATTAAAACTATATTAAAAGTTGCTTATAGTGAAAAAGTTACTTTTGGGTTGATAACAAGACCAAATCACTTATAAGGTTGTTTTTAGTTAATAATGAAAAGATTTGGATTAAAAAAGAAAGGAAAGAGGTTGTAGACTGGAAAAGTCTTTAAAAATAAGAATTAAGAGGAAAGAAAACTGTAAAAGTTTTTTTTTTTTTTTTTTTTTGAAAGGCAAAAAAACTGAAAAAGTTTTATGTTATACTATGCTATAAAGTTAGAAGAGAATATGAATGAAACATGGAAGGTTGTGTTTTTTCTTTTTTCTCTTTTTTGAAGATTTGGTGAGGAAAAAGGAAAACTTTAACATTTTATATAATTTTTTTTAAATGACTAATGTATTTTCCCTAAACTCTTACAAAAAATACATCCTTGCCTGGGATTAAACCCAGTACCTCCCACTATTAAAACTTGTTTATTAGAACTAGTAAAGAGTCTTTATTTAGATAACATCTATGATACGTAATAATTAATTATATAAAAGTATAGTAAAAAAATAAGAGTAAAAACCATATAACTAAAAAGTTGTATATTAATTTCTTTTGTTTAAAACAAAAAGTTACCCGCATCTTATTAACAAAATGTTACAATATCACGCTTTCGACTTTTTTTTTGTTTTAAATGGAAATTTGTCATCATTTAATTAGATTAAAATTTTCCTTTACATCAATATCGCAGGTAAGCGAGCAAAAAGCTGCGCCGCTACCCCTTTCTGAATAGCAAACCCTAGCCTATTAAAGACAAACACCTGCCCCCTGTTGATGAGCCACTGTTGTGGACAACCTGTTGGACCCTAGTCAACAAACGAATAGCTTCTGGAGCTAGGGATCCAAAGGTGTCGAAGGCGAAGGGGACAAATGCATGTTGGTTATCAGCACATGCTTTAGCGTGTTTATCCACCTTTTTTGCTTCTGCTTTCCTTATAGCTTGTCCTGCTACAAACCCGCTTTCCCTTAAACCAGCTAAGGGGGAGACTCCTGTGAGATCCACACAAGCATGTTTCCCTCCCGCCCAGCCAAAGACGAGCAGATCCGCTGGTCTCAATGCAGATCTCCCTTCCATGGGGTCTGTAAGGAAATTCACAAGGGCCTCCTTCTTGGCAGAATTCCCCGCTCTCCTCAAGATGTCCCCCAAAACATCCCTCACCCAGTCATGCCGATATTTGAAACCAGGGAGCTCCTTGCAATGAACAACATGCTCCCCGTATTTATCCATGTAGGCTTTACGGCAGATTGGGCAGGTTTCGTCTTCTGGATGCATAGGGATCATCAGCCGGTATTTGAGGATAGCCCTATACTCAACAGCCGACATGCATTGCCCCAGCCCCTCGATCGGGATAACAGTCAAAAAGTCTTGCGCATGGGGGCCTTTCAAGCACTCAATCACCGCCTTCTGGCGGGGAGACAGATCAAATGTTTCTCCCAGACTCCGAGCGATTTTGTCAAATAGAGCATTTGCCAAAGTTTTTTGTGGCTTTGGGGGGGGGGGGTGTCCATATTAGAGAAACCGCCAATGTCAAAGTCTGGAAGAGAGACACTTAAATACTCAAGGGCCTGTTGGTAGTCTACGTCAAGCTTAACAACCCCACTGTTCCGAAGGATATGGTATTGCAATACACACGACTGAGCTCTAGACGCCACAAAAGCATAAACTCCAACATCCCGAGCTGAGAGGAGAGCCAAACCACCCAGACGCATCGGCAAAGATGCCAAACGCCACTGAAGGTCACCAAAGTAGGACCCCCCGCAAACAACAATGTCTTCAATAGCCTCTCGGAGACCATCGTCAAAACAGGATACCGCATTTGCCATCAAGTGGGGTTGGTAGGTCCACAGCCCAAGCAGTAACTTAGCTACCCCCATGCATGATCTTAAAAGAAGAAGCTCGCACTGGGGGTTCTGTAGGCAGGGCAAGAGTTTCATAAGGTCAACCGCTGTCGATGCCCGCCGCCCTGCTAATTCCCCGATAAAAGCAGAATCTCGGCTAACCGCCCCCCCAAGGAGCTTAACCCCCTTCATAGGTCTACCTATCCCTCTCGGGAAAAGGCCGTCCTGCACCTTGAGAACGTCACACGATGGCCAGTACACTTACGTTTTCTTAATATTGAGATGGAGCCCTATGGATGGTCCATCCGTGTTGATGATGTCCAAGGCTTTAGCAACTTCCATTGCATTACCTATAATCGTGCCATCATCCAAATACCAAGCATGAAAAGGGAGGTTACAGTGCTCCTGGACACGGAGAATAAGGGGGTGTAAGGCTAGGGCAAAGAGAAGGGGCCCCAAGGGATCTCCCTATTGCACTCCAGTGGTGGCCCCAATGCACTCGCTGCCAACATACAACCTAGCGGGTTGGGCGTACAGGAACTGGACCCACCGATAGATAGATGGGCAACGTTGGTGGACCTGTTGGAGGAACGCTGAGCGGTCAACCATGTTGAAAGCATTGGTGAAGTCTACCGTAAGCAAGGCCATGGACCCATCTTCATGAAAAGAGTTCAGGAACCTGTTCGCACTATGAAGCACCGCCTTCGCCCCATTTGGTGTACCAACCCCGAATTGAAAATCCCCCAAATACTGGGCCATGTCCTTCCCAACCTTCTTCATAGCCACCTTAGAGACCAACCTACGCCAGATGCCACCCACGGCGATAGGCCTAATACCATTATCAGGTTTCAATAAGGGCGTTGGGGGGGGGGGGGCTGAGGCCACAAACTCTGCCAACACCTTAGGGCAAACCCCTCAAGCCATAGTTTGATGACTCCAGTAATAGCTGTGAGCAGACCCGAGGAACTTACCAAACCCTCACAACCAATAGCGTCCAACAAGTGTTGGGCCCGCATCCCATCTCTGCCACAAGATGTCCCTCTAGGGAAGGATTGGATACATTTAAGCATGCAATCCTCTGCTGAAATAATAGTGGGTTGGACAATAGGGTTGGAAGGCAGTGATGGGGGTGGCACCACCGGGTGTTTATCAATAAGAGCTTTCATGGTTGATTCTCCAAAGGGGGCAACCCCACTGGAACATAAAACTTTGACCGCCGCCGTAAAATGCCCATCCCTGACCTTCCGCAGGCATTGCTTGATATTGGGATCCTTTTTATTGTCTTCGCCCCTTCCGGAAACCCTCCTAGGCACCTCAGCGTCCCCCCCACTACTCAAGAGAGAAGAGACCAGATCTGTGAAACCAGACCCATCTTTCCACAATGCAAGCGCCTGCACGATGCTGCTGCACTGCAGGGATTTTCTATTTCTTGATCTCCGCTCTTGCCTGGAAGAAGGCCTGACAACCCTCAGTGTACAACACGGCAACAAAAGCAACTGAACCCAATTTTCAACCGAGCCTGGAGACGCCACCACTTTACGTAAGGCACCCGTTAAAACCTGAGCGAACGCCAGTCGACAACTGGGGGGATGCATTTAACGGTTTGAAAACGGAGTGAAAAAACACGCTCGAGAAGGGCAACATCGGTTACCACCCCTTCCGGGGAGAGTGTAAAAGTGTCGGCAACCACTTGACATGGCTTCCTAATCCCAACAATGAAATCGTCCAAGTCCCCCGAGATTGGAGCAAAAGACACCATCTCATCACCATGCTTGCACCCCCTACTAAGGGCATGCAAAACCATGCACTCCCTACATAACCATTTGTCTCCTGCCCTTAGGACTTCCCCCACATCCAGAAAAAGGTCCAAATCCTTAGTGATAGCCTCCTTCACATAAATCTTCTTGTTTTCAGTCTTAAGGTGGGTGCTTTGCATGTGTTCAAGAAGGCAAAAAAACCCATTAGACCCCGGTTTACCATCCTTGCATTCGTGGAAATGCTTAAGGGGGCAAGCCCTTAACCGACTATCACACGCTGACGCCGGTCCAACAGTCTTGACGTTTCGAATTTTTGTCCTTATACTGAAAAATTGTTACTTTCATTGTTAATCTAATATATAAATCATTTTTTATGTTTGGTTTTTGTCACAAAACAAATATCATTCTTTGGTAAGACGCATATATAAACTGGACATTAAAAACAGTCATGTGCAATAGACACGAACACATTTTGGTTCACCACTTGTAGCCTAGTGGTAGGGAGACTTGGGTTCTCGAATGGAGACCCAAGTTCAATTCTTGCTTGTGTCACTTTGTTGGATTAGATAAGACTGCAGGATGTGGGTTGGGGAAGGTGGTCGGGATGGTGAGATGGCGCTCATCCCAGATGGGGAACACCGCCTGTCACGGCCCCCATCCCGGTTTTACCCGGTCCAGGAGCCGCGGGACAGAAACCCTTGGTATTTATTAATTGAGTTTGACAGCGGAAGATTTACAGGATCTTTTAAACTTGAAAATGCCCGATTATTTTATTTCATAATTCCGGATAAACCCCGTAATTTACAATAGAGGAATCTCACGAGGAAATTCCCTAGTTTACAAAACATGTTTATTCATTTTATTGAGCCACCTCTTCAAGGTTGTTAGTGCTCCGTAGCACGTTTTTCTTGATTCACAGCAGGTCGCCTGAAACATGTTTTAAAATATTTTATCAGCGGGGAAATACTGGCGAGTCATTCAAGTTAAACAAAATGACACCTTAGTTATGAATTACAGCATAAGAGCGATTACAATGGCTTCTATCTTATTTTTATCTGGCACCGTGTCACCTCCTGGTGACGATGGTCATACCACTATTGGGTCCTTTCACACAAGTGGTGATGATTATCACTGTTAGGATTTATTAGCCTAACCGTGAGAAATTAGTAATGTGCACAATACCCCACTAGCCAGTGATTCAAGATAACCACGACTTAATCCCTGTAATTATAACTTTTGAAAATGATTGGAGTATTGTAAAATATTATTGATAAAAAGATAATGACTCACATTGCAGATTTACACGGGCAGAGTTTAGCCTACTGATTAGCCTTGTAACCTAATTTAAATAACAATGCACACGAACTAGGTCAGTAACTAATACAACATTTACGATAACTCACGAGATTAAAACCCTCACAACGAATGACAAAGTGCAATACTTAAACATCCATCGAATTCATGAAGAATGACAAAGTATAGCCCTAATGTGGGCAGCACTTAAACATCCATTGGATAGTTTCAATCGATAGGACATTGAATCGTAGCAGCGATCAAGTTAATACCCTGTATCGTAGCAGCACCTTGCTATCTTAAATTTCGAATTTGAGTAGTGAGACTTCGTTTTTGAGAATTGTTTTCGACACCAGTGAACTGCTCATGGCTAAATCTATTTATAGCTGATTTTTGGGTTTTACGCGGCCCGCGTAAACCACCCTTAACACTTACGCGGCCCGCGAGGGCCATCTATGCGTAGACTAGGGCTACGGTGTCATCGGTAGGCATGCCACGTGTGTGACACGTGGACCTGGACGCTTATCCGGTCAACCATACTTTGACGCGGCCCGCGTAAGCTTCTCTTATGGCTTACGCAGCCCGCCTGAAACCCAAAAACCTTGATTTCTTAGTTTTTCATGCACGTTAGGGTTCCAGGGGTCCAGGTTTTCACTTACGGGTCATTTTTGGATATTTTTGAAGGTCCTTACATCCTCCCCACCTTATTTAGAATCTCGTCCTCGAGATTTATTGAAATAAGTGAGGGTACTTTCGCTTCATCTCCGATTCCAGCTCCCAGGTGTATTCGGGTCCTCTCTTTGAATCCCATTTGACTTTGACCAGTACCAATCTTTTGTGTTTTAGAAACTTGACTTTTCTGTCTTCTATTTGAAGTGGCTTTTCAACAAATTTTAACTTTTCATTTACCTCTACATCTTGAAGAGGTACTACCAGAGGTTCGTCAGATAGACATTTCTTGAGATTGGATATATGAAATACGTCATATACTCCAGCTAACTCTCTTGGTAGTCGTAAGTGATATGCAACTGGTCCTATACGTTGAATTACTGGATATGGTCCTACGTATCTTGGACTTAGCTTTCCTTTCTTACCGAACCGAACTACTCCTTTCCAAGGATAAACTTTCAATAGTACCTTGTCTCCAACTTGAAATTCTAGCGGCTTGCGTCTATTTTCTGCATAACTTTTCTGGCGATCTCGAGCCATTTTTAGTCTTTCCTTGATTTGAGTGATCTTGTCGGTAGTTTCTTGCACAATTTCAGGACCTGATAATTGGCTTTCTCCTATTTCTGCCCAACAAACTGGAGTTCTACACTTACGTCCATACAGTGCTTCGAACGGGGCAGCTTCAATGCTTGAATAATAACTATTGTTATAGGAGAATTCAATTAAGGGTAGGTGGTCATCCCAGTTTCCACCAAAATCTATTACACATGCCCTGAGCATGTCTTCTAGGGTTTGGATCGTCCTTTCACTTTGTCCATCTGTTTGAGGATGGTATGCAGTGCTTAAATTTAGTCGGGTTCCCATTGCTTCCTGGAAACTGGTCCAGAAATGGGAAGTGAAACGACTATCCCTATCCGATACAATGGGCAGTGGGACTCCATGTAAGGATACTACTTCATCTACATACAACTTTGCCAACCTTTCCATGCTAAAGGTTTCTTTCATGGGTAGAAAATGAGCTGATTTGGTTAATCGATCCATAATTACCCAAATTGCATCATTACCTTTTCTGGTTTTGGGCAACTTAGTGACAAAGTCTATGGTTATAAGTTCCCATTTCCATACCGGCATTTCTAGTTGTTGTAGTAGACCTGAAGGTTTCTGGTGTTCAGCCTTGACTTGTGAACAAGTAAGACACTTAGAAACATATCTAGCTATGTCCTTTTTCATTCCTATCCACCAGAAGTTATTCCTTAAATCTTGGTACATTTTATTGTTACCAGGATGCATGGTATATCTAGATTTATGGGCTTCCTCTAAAATCTTATTTCTTAATTCTCCCTGCTTAGGTACCCAAATCCTTCTTTTGTGGAATCTCCGAATTCCATCACTTCCTTGCTCTAGTTCCTTGATTCCTCCTTTCATACCTTCAGCATCATCCTTGATTGTTGTTTCTTGAATATTCTTCAGTTGTTCCATTAAGTCCAATTATAGACTTAATCTAAGAGCACGAACTCGTCGTTGTTTCTCATGATACTTACGACTTAAGGCATCAGCAACTACGTTTGCTTTTCCTTCGTGATATTGAATATCACAGTCGTAGTCACTTAGGATTTCCATCCATCTCCTTTGCCTCATGTTTAATTCTTTTTGCCCAAATATGTATCTTAAACTCTTATGATCTATATAGACAGTAAACTTACTTCCGTACAGATAATGTCTCCAAATCTTAAGGGCAAAAATTATGGCTCCTAATTCTAAGTCATGAGTCGTATAGTTTTCTTCGTGCTTTTTCAATTGCCTTGAGGCATACGCAATTACCTTCTTGCGTTGCATTAGCACACATCCTAATCCTAGCTTAGAAGCATCGCAGTAAGCTTCAAAATCTTCCGTTCCTTCTGGTAAGGCAAGAATTGGGGCGTTCGTTAATTTCTGTTTTAAGATCTTAAAAGCTTCTTCTTGCTTAGGTCCCCATTCAAACTTAACTGCTTTACATGTTAGCTTAGTTAATGGTACAACTATCTTAGAGAAATCCTTAATAAAGCGCCTATAGTATCCAGCTAAGCCTATAAAACTTCTAATTTCCATAGCTGACTGCGGGACCTTCCATTTGGTGATCGCTTTTATCTTAGAGGGATCTACGTGAATGCCTTCATGATTCACCATGTGACCTAAAAATTGCACTTCTTGTAGCCAAAATTCACACTTCGAGAATTTGGCGTAAAGCTTCTCTTTTCTTAACAAGGCTTAGAGTGCATGCAAGTGTTCACAATGCTCGTCCTGACTTTTGGAATAAATGAGTATATCGTCTATGAAGACAATTACAAATTTATCCAGATACGGTTTACAGATCCTATTCATCATGTCCATAAATGCTGCAGGAGCATTTGTTAACCCAAAGGGCATGACTGTAAACTCGTAATGACCATACCTAGTTCTGAAAGCAGTTTTAGGTATGTCTTCTTCTTGTACTTTCAACTGATGGTATCCGGAGCGTAAATCTATCTTAGAAAAGTATCTACCTCCTTGAAGTTGATCCAAGAGATCATCAATCCAAGGTAATGGGTATCGATTCTTAATTGTAACCTTATTCAATTCCCTATAATCGATACACATTCGCATTGACCCATCTTTCTTCTTGACAAACAACACTGGCGCTCCCCAAGGGGATGAACTAGGTTGTATAAATCCTTTGCTTAATAATTCATCTAACTGCTTTTTCAATTCTAGTATTTCGGTGGGTGCTAACCGATAAGGTGCCTTGGCTATCGGTGTAGTTCCAGGAATTAGATGAATTCTAAATTCGACTTCCCTATTAGGTGGTAATCCAGGTAGTTCTTCTGGGAATACCTCTGGGTATTCTGATACTACTAGAATATCTTTAAGTTCCTTATCCTTAGTGTTAATGATTACTGAAATCATATACACTATTTCTTGTTTTCTTGAATAACTGGCCACTTTCATTATTCAAATGAATTTTAGTGGCTTACGTGGCTTATCTCCTGTAATCACCACTAATTCTCCTGTCGGTGTGTGAATTTCTATGGAATTTTTAGCACAGATAATTCGAGCATGGTTGGCTACTAGCCAATCCATTCCTAACACAACATCAAATCCGGCTAAATTCATAGGTAACATATTTGCAGAAAATTTATGACCTAAAAGTTCTATTTTTCCTTCTCGCAAAACCTTATCTATTTAACAGAATTCCCATCTGCCGTTTCTACCGTAAAAATTTGTCTAAGTTTGGTTAAGGGTAGGTTAAGAGCTTGGCAGAATGAAGTATTTATAAAACTTTGGTTTGCACCAGAGTCAAATAATACTTTTGCATAAACGTTGTGAACTAGGAATGTACCAGCTATCACGTCAGGAATTAGTTCTGCTTTCTGAGTAGTCAACTGGAAGGCTCTTGCGTTCTTCTTGGTAGCTCCTTCTGCAGGTTTGGTTTTGTTGCCAGCTGGTTTGACCAATTTGGGACAGTCTGGCCTAAAATGTCCAGCTTCTCCACAATTGTAGCAGATTGTTGATTTCTTCCTCCTGCAGTCTTCTTCTTGATGCCCCGTAATTTTACAGAAGTTGCAATACCCTTTGCATCTTCCAAAATGCTTTCTTTTACCGGTATTGCAAAATGGAACAGTGGAAGATTGCCCAGTTCCCTTTCTCTTGAAATTACTACGGTTACCCACATGGAATCCCTGGGTAATCTTTTGGGCCACTTCCTTCTTCCTATTTTCTTCTCTTGTGCGTACCAGCCCGTCAGTTAGGGTGTTAGCTAATTCCACAGCATCGTCAATAGTGCGGGGTCTCGCAGCTTTGACGATATCCCGAATCTCGCCAATCAATCCCCAAATATAACGGGAAATAAGCACCGGTTCTGGCGAAGCCAGGGTTGGTACCACTCTCGCATACTCAAAGAATGTCGAAGTATACCCTCGACAGTCTACATCCACCATCCGGTGGTTCAAGAATTTATTCGCCATTTGTTCTTTTTCATATTCAGGGCAGAATTTTTTTCCACCAGCCGCTTAAATTCTTCCCAACTCATGGCATAGGCCATATCACTTCCCTTGGATTGAAGTACCGTATTCCACCATTCTAGCACCCCTTCTTTAAAAAGATGCGACGCGTACATGACCTTGTCGTCTTCGGCACATTTACTTATTTTAATTACTGCCTCAGTTTTCTCTAACCAATGCAGTGCAGCAGTTGCCCCTTTGTTGCCTGCAAATTCAGCCGGTTTACAGGCAAGAAATTCCTTGTAAGTGCAACCAGGCGTTGCAGCTTTCATTCTTTTGAGAGTTGGGGCTTGCAATACATCATTATTATTATTATTAATGTTACCGCCTCCATTTATGCTATTACTGAAGTTATCCTCATGAGTACGTTTACTAGGAATAATTTGTTGAGGTTCAACTGGAATTCGAGCAGCAGCAAGAATTGCTGGAATAGCATTGGCTATTCCCTGAGCAACGATATTCTCGATATCTTGCCTATTCAAAAATTGATCCTCATGGTTTTGTTCAGATTGGTTAACTTCGTGAACAGGTTCATTACCAGCGTGTTCCATCTGGTAATTAATATATATAAGTGATTAGCAGAAAATAATTAACAACCAAACATAACAAAATAATCGCACATAATCACATCAACACGTATAGTCAAAATTGTCGATTCTTCGACGTTCGATATTTTATATATTATAATAGGCATCCGTACACACTGGTTATCTTACAGAAGTTTTATTTTTAAGTTATTTCACATAATTATTATTATTATTATTTTGTTATTATACAACCATAACCACACTATCCTTGTCAGCTGGCATTTCAGAAACGACGCTCTTTCTCGTCGTATTTCCAAGATATCCTCTCTCCTACTTCCCAGATTCTATTTCCTGCGTCCACTAGTTCCTCGCCATAGTGGCGGAGTTCTGCCAAGTTTTCAGAGCTCATAGGTGGGTGTAGTGGAGGTTCCGGGTCAAACTGGGGGAAAAAGGTATTAGGGTTATTTAGGAGATTCTGAAACTGCCAATCGGTGGTCCACCACTCTTCTAGCTCTGCTGGTAGAGGTTGGGAGTGGATAATAGGATCGGGGATATCAGGCTCTAGATCAACTGGAAGTTGTGCTTCCGCTGGGTAATGAAAGAGGTTTTCATCAGCAGGTCCGATGAGGTCACTAAGTGCCAGTTTATGATCCAGCTCCTCCCAAGAGGACATTTCCTGGTCTTGCCTGGAACTTTCTCCGATCTCTATTCCCTTGCCTTTATCTTTGGGATCCTCCATCTTTATAACTTTTCGTGTTGCTGGTTTCTTCCTACGCACACGCCTCCATCTTACAAGTCTTCTTCTTTTCTTTGGTTTGGGTTTCTCCGAAGGCTGGGCTTGAAATTCCATAGGTTCATCAACTTCGGCACAATAACCGGTAAAGTCTTTGGAAACTTCCACATTAACAGGATAGAGATTAAGATTCTGAAGAGCTTCAGATAACTAATTCATGCTGTTTAGCAGATATGAAGAAACACACAAAATTCTAGGTTAAAATTTTGTAAATTGAATTTTCACAAAATCACATAATGGCAATCAGAAAAATTAAGTATTAATAAATATTTATACAAAAAGATTGATTAAAACAAAATATTGCGATTTATATATATATATATATATATATATATATATATATATATATATATTACAAAGTACAACTAAAATTCGAAATATACTAGTGGTTATGCATCCATAAATTATTTCAGTCTATCTTTTCTTACTAAGTTGTTTATCTAATGGGCAAGTTTCTTTAAAGTTTCTGGCTTATGGATAATATGGGTGCTATTACTGGGTCAGGGTGCTGGCAGTTTAACTAAATTAAAAGTTAACATTTACTGCTGTAGTGGCTAACATATAGAGATTTGCCCATTGTTTGTCTAATTCATCTTCCCATGGTGGGTTATTGCCTACCTCCTGAGTTTCCTTATTAATCACCACTCCTTTTGGTTGTGACTTCTTTATTTTCTCTTGACTTTTTCTAATAATCCAACTTCTTTTCTTAATGGTAAGTGGTTTCTCAAACTGTGCCTTACGAACAAATATTCCTTCCTCAGTATCTGCTGAGTATCTTGAGGAATTTGATTGGAATGAGGTTCCCTTATCTTTTGGTGTACTATCTAGTTGACGATAGATGTCCGAAATTCTTTGCTTACCCATACTGTAACTAACAAGTAGTCAGTTAACAAAAACACATAATTACAAGATAGTAATCAGGAAAAGTAAGTATTTCTAAATACTTAATGGGCTTAAATCAATGGCTCTGATACCACCTTTTTCTGTCACGGCCCCCGCCCTGGTTTTACCCGGTCCAGGAGCCGCGGGACAGAAACCCGTGGTATTTATTAATTGAGTTTGACAGCGGAAGATTTACAGGATCTTTTAAACTTGAAAATGCCCGATTATTTTATTTCATAATTCGGGATAAACCCCGTAATTTAAAATAGAGGAATCTCACGAGGAAATTCCCTAGTTTACAAAACATGCTTATTCATTTTATTGAGCCACCTCTTCAAGCTTGTTAGTGCTCCGTAGCACGTTTTTCTTGATTCACAACAGGTCGCCTGAAACATGTTTTAAAATATTTTATCAGCGGGGAAATACTGGTGAGTCATTCAAGTTAAACAAAATGACACCTTAGTTATGAATTACAGCATAAGAGCGATTACAATGGCTTCTATCTTATTTTTATCTGGCGTCGTGTCACCTCCTGGTGACGATGGTCATACCACTATTGGGTCCTTTCACCCAAGTAGTGATGATTATCACTGTTAGGATTTATTAGCCTAACCGCGAGAAATTAGTAATGTGCATAATACCCCACTAGCCAGTGATTCAAGATAACCACGACTTAATCCCTGTAATTATAAATTTTGAAAATGATTGGAGTATTGTAAAATATTATTGATAAAAAGAGAATGACTCACATTGCAGATTTACACGGGCAGAGTTTAGCCTACTGATTAGCCTTGTAACCTAATTTAAATAACAATGCACACGAACTAGGTCAGTAACTAATACAGCATTTACGATAACTCACGAGATTAAAACCCTCACAACGAATGACAAAGTGCAATACTTAAACATCCATCGAATTCACGACGAATGACAAAGTATAGCCCTAATGTGGGCAGCACTTAAACATCCATTGGATAGTTTCAATCGATCGGACATTGAATCGTAGCAGCGATCGAGTTAATACCCTGTATCGTAGCAACGCCTTGCTATCTTAAATTTCGAATTTGAGCAGTGAGACTTCGTTTTTGAGAATTTTTTTCGACACTAGTGAACTGCTCATGGCCAAATCTATTTATAGCTGATTTTTCGGTTTTACGCGGCCCGCGTAAACCACCCTTAACACTTACGCGGCCCGCGAGGGCCATCTATGCGTAGACTAGGGCTACGGTGTCATCGGTAGGCATGCCACGTGTGTGACACGTGGACCTGGACGCTTATCCGATCAACCATACTTTGACGCGGCCCGCGTAAGCTTCTCTTATGGCTTACGCGGCCCGCCTGAAACCCAAAAACCTTCATTTCTTAGTTTTTCATGCACGTTAGGGTTTCAGGGGTCCGGGTTTTCACTTACGGGTCGTTTTTGGATATTTTTGAAGGTCCTTACACCGCCCCTCCCGTCCTCCTGTCGGTGAGCTCGGGGAATTCTCCCCGTCTGCCCCGTTTTTCTTCTTCTTTTTCCCTTCTCTCTCTGTCTCTCAATATTATTGGATAGGAAACCATTTCTTGTTAATAGGGGAAGAGGAAGGGAAAGAAGAAGGTAATGAGGTGGAGGTGGGGAAAGGGGATCATACCCCATGGTCTAATGATTGATAGAGCCTAACCTCCTTGCAGATATGTCAGACTCTATCCTGAGCCCATTCGGGTTTTCGTCCCATCGTGTGTTAAGCAAGAGAGTTCTGCTCTTGTGGTGACACAACGACTATCAAGTAGCAGCCGATGGTATGGTTTCCCGAGGGAACGCCTAAGCCAAACTCTGAAGCCACCATGGGTTCGGTTTAGACAGCATAGTCTTCCCAGAGTGGGGCTGGGGCATCGAGACTCTTTAATTTGGAGAGTGCGGTTGTCACACCCCAACCGATGTCGGAAAAATCGGAGTGAGACGAAATAGATTGCAAGAGACTTCATAACACTATTTATGACAAGTATTTAAATAATAAATTTCCATTTCATTTCTAAAGAGTCAATTACAAATATTTGAAATAAATACATCATGAGTAACGAAATACAATACAATAAGATTACAAATTTAAAGTGTGTATCTAAGCATTCTACTAGATTACATGCATCACCAACATCATCGCTAAACCTGCAACATGTTTTAAAAGTGTAGTTCAATACAAAAAGTATTGGCGAGCATACAAGTTTGGTGCGTAGTATATAAGTATAAAAATGATAAGGAACAATCCACATGGCAAACCTAGTTATCAAGATTAACGTTATAACAACTCTCCTAAGATATTTCCGACACCCCTAATATATTTAGAATGTCCATATACGTCTTAAAATACACCACGGCGTTGCGGCGGGAGCGGACACCAATGTCACACTACTACCAGCGACCACTAACACTAAAGTTGCAGCGTGTTAATACGAAGAAATTAAACCAAAATGTAAAACATATAAAAAAATAACTAAGTCGATCTATGACCCGGGCGTTACGATGAACCTGTCAAACGGGAAAAAATAGACGACGTAAAACCGTTTAACCACACACGCACGTTGCGCCGTGTTTAAGCAACATGTACAACTTATAAATGCACACACTTGGCAACATGTACAACTTATAATTGCACACACTTGTTGCTAAATAATAGTATATAAATAAATAAATTAGCATAAAAAACCACTAAAGCAACATGTACAACTTATAAATGCACACGTGTATAAAAATTATATAACAAAAAACCCTCGTTTGACAATTAAAATTATATTAATTTCATTTATTTAAATAGCCATACAACTATTTAACCTAGAAAAAAAATAAACAACACATTAATCATTGTTTTCTAATCGATATAAGACGCTTGAAGCACTAAACTTTACACAACGGTGTGTTCCAGTGCCAATTTATTTAAAATAAAAAAAAAGAGAAAAATGCCCGGATTGTCCCTGTGGTTTCGCCTTTTTTCACCTATAGTCCCCAAGTTTCTAAAATTACCTGAATAGTCCCCAACTTTTCATTTTTTGTTCCCGGATAGTCTCTGGGTCTAACTTCAGTTTGTTTTCTCTGTTAAGTGGGTGTGAAATTACCAATTTACCCTTAATGTAAAAACAAAACAAATTAATTAACTCTTCCCTCCACCTTCAAACCTGCAACCCTACAGAACCTGAAATCAACTCTTCCCTCCACCTTCAAACCTGCAACCCTAACTCCACCAACAATGGCGTTTTTCGATCTCAACATCCCCTACACCGATTCACCAAACCAAACCCCTAGTAACAACAAATCCAAAATTGAAAAAGGGATAAACCTCTGCAAATTTTTTTGGAAACATCAACAAATCAAATTCCAAATCCGTTTCAATCAAAATCAAAATTTGCGATTAGATTAACAGAGGAAACAAAGAAATGACACACCAAAACAGGTATATATGTCCGGCACTAGCCATTCCTCAAGAGAAGCCATAATATTTGAAGAGTGGTCAACCCAAAAACAGGAACTGCCTCTGAATCGAATATACATACAGATTTATACATACGCAATAAATCCACCTATCACATATTCTTCTTGTAGTAATTAATCATCCAGAAACTGCCTCTGATTCAAACGCACACTCTCATCTTCTTCGCTACCACCTACAACCGGAAACTGAACTTAAACCCGTTCACAACGATGGCATCTGTGATTTTGAGGAACACCACCGCATCTTCATCGCTAATCACTGTCAACGACCACCCTCCACCTTCCACCATCATCAAGCTTCAAACCCGAAACAAAACCACAAAAATTTCCATGATCCTGTTTATCCAAAACCAACCAAATCAAAACACCAGTGACATCATAACAAGCAACGAATCAACCATACAACACAACCAGTGACACCGGTTGTTCTGGTGACATTCCGATCTACCTTTTTCGAAAAACGACCAGAGCAGCCGCCGCAGACGGCGGTGTTGCTGTCGGATTTCCCTCTCTCTGTCTTCGATCTCCGCCGCTCACTCTCTCCTTCGAACAGTCTCTCTCTACAATCAGAGGTGTGTGTGAACTGGTACATAAAGGTGATGAAGATTGCGGGGGTGGTGATGATGGCAGAAGTGGTGGTTGTGGCAGGGGTAGTTGTGACGATGGTGGTGGTGGTTGGTGGTGATGGCTACGGTGGAGGTGATGGTGGTACCACGGAGAAAGAGTAGGGAGAGAGAGAAAGGGAAAACTGGTGATGGTGATTTGGTCATCGGTCGGAGAGAAGAAAAGGGGAAAGGGAAAGGGGTGGGGGTAGGTAAAAGGTTATGTTTTTTTATATTAATTATTAAGGGTATTTTTGTAATTTCACACCCACTTAACAGAGAAAACAAACTGAAGTTATACCCAGGGACTATCCGGGAACAAAAAATGAAAAGTTGGGGACTATTCAGGTAATTTTAGAAACTTGGGGACTATAGGTAAAAAAGGCAAAACCACAGGGACTATCCGGGCATTTTTCTCTAAAAAAATCACATTTTTGTTCGAAATTGACATGTTTAGGGACTTTTGTGAGAATAAAAATGTTAAATGACTTTTGTAAGAATAAACAGAAAATATAGTATTTTTTATGATATTTACTATGTGTTAGTGTGTATATATATATATAGGGGTAGGATCAAATAAAAAGTTCATTTTGCCTAAATAGGATGAGAAGTAATTTTAACCTTTCATTTTTTAAATCAAAGGTTAAGATGAAAATTTAGGAAAAAAGAGAAGTGTAAGGGTATCTTGCAAAAATCCTATTTATTGACTTTCTCTCTCTACATGCAAGAGACATGCATAATCCACCCTCATTTTTTAAACGTTCATAACTTTTTTATACGACACTATTTTTTCATAAAAATTTCACCATAAAATCGAGCGTTTTTTATCTTTAATTTGAGTACCGTATTGATATATAAAATATGACGATTAAAAAACCCTACAAAAATGTGTTGTATTTTTATGTTTTATAACATTGTTGTGCTAGATTTTTGTGTTAATTTTTTTGTTTCAATTTTTTTTTCTCAATTTTTTGTGCTGGATTTTTTGTACTATATTTTTTTTTGTGCTGAATTTTTTCGTGCTACATTTTTTTGTACTAGATTTTTTTGTGCTATTTTTTTGTACTGCATTTTTGTGCTATATTTTTTTATACTGGATTTTTTGTATTGGATTTTTTGTGCTATATTTTTTTTGTACTAGATTTTTTGTTCTATATTTTTTGTACTAAATTTTTTTGTTGTATTTTTAGAAAACAAAAGAGGTGCCACATGTCACTTTCTCACTCTTATTTATAAGGACCAAAATACCCTTCATTCCTACTTATAAGGAGTGCCACATGGCATGATCATAATCCTACTTAGACTACTTAGGCAAAATCTACTTTTTAGTAGAACCTTCCCCTATCTATTATATATAATAAATGTGTTAATTTTTGCTGATGTGTCAAGCTAGGAGCCCTCTATCTATTATATATAATAAATGTGTTAATTTTTGCTGATGTGTCAAGCTAGGAGCCCTCTAGATTTTGCTTTTTAGCGGGAAAATCCCGTCCTCCTAAATTCCGTATACAATACCCGGTTTGATTAAATCCGACCCACATATATGGATCATTTATAAGCGATTTTTTTCTCTTACCAAATCTTGAATACTGATTGTAATATCTCTTTCTTCAAAGACTATCTCACATTCCCCCATAAACCCTTTCTTCTTCATCCGTGGGAATATCAATCCATCCATATTCATCTCTATCAAATAATCGGAGGTTCAAGGTATGTATCAATAACTGCCGTTTTGGTGATCTGTAGTAATCCATTGTGTATCTTCTTTTTTCTTCTTTTTATTTACGAAGAACTTATCTTCGTCATTGTAGCACCGACTGTAAGTTGTCTTTTAAATCCATTTATAAAGTCGTCTGGGTTTTTTTGATATGTTATTTTAACCGATTTATGGTCTTTCATGTTTTTCTTTAATCCATTTATGTGTTTCATGTGTTATGTTTTTCATGTGTTTTTCTCTCTAATAAGCTTATGGATGAAGTTATCTTCCTCACTGTATTTTTGGTTTTTGTTATAATTTACGGCATGTTAGTATTTTTTGGGAAAAAAAACCCAGATCTGTATTTATGTTATTATGTGTTAGTTCTTTTACAAAATCCGTTGATCTATTGATGGTAAAAGTATTATCCATCATTATTAGTTTTGTATTAAGTTTATTGTTTTATAGGATTTTTGTTTTGTGGATGTTATTATTGGTTTATGGTGAAAATGTTTATGATTTTTGTTATTGACAGTAGCACATACTGATAAAAAATAAGAATTTTTTAGATGGATTATGGTCTTTATTTTGTACCAGCTGATACTCTATTTAATATAATCCTTTGTTTGTGCACACGCAGATCATTATGACGTCATTTTATACAACTTTTTCATCGGACTCTTCTGAATATCTGGTAAGTTTATGAGTCTTATAATTACAAAATTTTTTCTTCATATTTTTTTTAATATATTTTATTTTTTTCAAGGAAATACCATATGAATATAGCAACAGGTTCCTAATGTATGCTGAGCCAAACAATCAAGCTGTTATCAAGTGTGTTAATGGTAAAGAATTTGAAGTTCTATTTACTAAGCATAAAGGTGCGTTTGTGTTCATGGATGGGAAGATATTGTAGCTAAACTATCATTTACCGACGGTTGTTTCCTGATGTTTAAGCAAATTGAGTTATATTCTTATTTGTTAACACCCTTTAAGAAGATGCAACCCCATCCGATCTTTGGTTCTAATGTTCCTTTATTTACGTCCATGTCTACGGGCAAAACTATAAGCAATGTCGAGTACTTCTGCCAACGTTTCACACAAGAGTCCAATGATAATCTGGTTAGTATATGAAGTTTAGTTATTTATTTTTTCAATATCAAATTTAAGCTATTAACCAAGCTTAATATTATATGCAGGTCATTCCTTCTGATTTAGTTGAAGGAAAAATACGTTTACCATCTATTCGCAAGTTAACATTCAAGGTCCATGTTAATTGGTGAGACAGTTTTGATGTGATGATTGTTAAAGACCGGAATCTTAAGGTTTATTTTATTTACGATGGATGGGACAATGTTGTTTCTTACGTACCTATATACCCGGATTATTACGTTGTGATGAGGTACATTTTTGAGAAAAATTTCCAGTTGATTGTTTGTGACTTGAATGGTTGTGAGGTTCGTGTTCCGAAGGGTGTATACACGCTTGCTGCTGTAAACATACCTAAACCCGGTCCTTCAATTATTGAAATACAAGACACTGACGCTTACACCGATCATGAAAATGATGTTGATGAATCTGATCCAGATTATAATGAGTCCATGAATGATGATTCTGATGATGTTTCTTCCATTATAACTAACTCTGATAGCGATGGAATGCACAATGACGAGGAAGACGTTGAAGTTTCGGATTCTGAAGAAGATAAGAAGGTTGATCCGGACTACCATCCTATTGAGTTTCAATGGAAGTACGACAGGCGTTTTGTAAGTTAAGTTAATATTCGTGTTAATTTTATCAAAAATAGTATAAAAACAGTTTTTAGTATTTAATGTAGCCATCTTATATAGATCAAGTAACTAATATTTTTCTTTAATTATTTATCGTAGCGTCTTAATTCCGATGTTGCTGAAGCATCCAGAATTGACATGACTATGGAGATGTGCGTCCATAACTTGGCTGGAGTGGATACGATGATTTCATTTCGTGCTGAAGAACACGGTGGTGGTTTTCGCTATGAGGCTTTGGAATGGCGTACCAAGTTTACGAAACCAAATGGTATCAATCATCCTGCTAAGTGCACGTTTGTTTATTGCCAACTTCAAAACAAGTTGATTCTCAAGAAGGTTGTCAAGTAGTACCTTTCGCACCTTTTAAACAATATAACTATAATTTTCTTTTCTGTTAATTTTGTTGTTTGGCTACTTTAGAAGCTTCATTTTGCATCTTTATCTTATAATCTTTTTTGAATGTTTTAACATTATATAATGTAACTCTTTTTGGACTACTAAATGGTATATTAGTTAGCTTATGTTGTTTATGTTACATGTTTAATGTTTAATTTTTAATTTTTATTGTTCAATCTTTAATTTAATTGTTATTGTTGATAATCACAATATTCTAATATTCTCTGCAAACACGTACTTAAATTTAAAAATATTATGTTATATTGAAATTTGTAAATTCTAGAATACAATTGTGTAACTTCCATATTAAACAAAATTTGATATAATTACAACCTAAAATTCTTATTAATTATGTTTTATTTATTTCAAAGTAACTGACAATGGTTATTGTTTTTTATTTATTATAGTCAACTTATTGAAAAATATTTATATTAAGACTGTTTGGTTCTTGATTATGGTTCCTTATTGATTAAGGTTCGTTATTGATTATGGTAATTCTTTTTAAAGAATATAGTAATTTCTAAATTAATGGAACTAATTAATTATTTTATATATTTGGAAATCGTTTTAATGGTCCGTTGAATAGATTTATATTTATATAAAATTATAGTTCCCTTTTTATCAATAAGATATGAGAATTAATAAAATATTCGTATTTATCAATAAAACATTTACCGATCAAACTTTCATATTTCAATATATTAATTAATGATTTGATGTGGTGTGTAAGTTGTCATCATGACATTCTTTTTTCTCGAGACAATCAAAATAATAATGTATATTGTCTTACACCATATAATATTTTTTTATTTTAACTACAATTGAAATCATAAGAACAATGTTTGTGAAATTCTTTTTTAATCCGAATGTAACAATTAAAAAAAATCGAAATTTAATGAAAATTCTACTTTCATTTGATAACCTACTTACAAAAAATGGAAATGATTTATCACTAAGTAACGACAACAATAAAAAGGGAAATGTCAATTTAAATTTCAAATTCGAATTAGAAGAAAATGGAAAGATGGAAAGTATTGTGGATTAATTACATATCATTCATCTAAAAATATCAATGATTTAGTCTTATTATATATACACTTTGATTATCATAATATTTCAAACATTCTTCCTCTATTGTTTTCTTCTGTATTTCGATTTACTATTACTATTATTGTAATGGAAGATCAGAAGATTACAATGTTGTCTAAGCTGAATGCATTGTCAAATAACTACACTTTGAAGTTGAAAATCATATCTCTTTGGAGAAAAATGATGCATGCTCGTAAGAACGAGATATTCCGGGTTGATATGATATGTATGGACGAAGAGGTATGAAAAATTTATTTTATTATATTCACATTGTTTGATTTAGTATATAATTATATCTAATTATTTAATTTATATGTTTACAATTCAAGTTATTATCATTGTGCACTTACAGGGTCACACTATTCAAGCAAGTTGTCTTCACCGTATTTTGCCAAAGTTTGAGCAGTTCTTCAAGCTCGATGAATGTATTGTCAATAGCAGGCCTTCTCTTGCTCCTTACAATACAAGTATAAACCATACCAAAAATAACCAGAAGCTAACATTTAATCTGTATACACAAATTCAAAGAACCGTTGATTGGAAAGGTCCAAAGTATTGCTTCTCATTTGTGAACTTCAGAGATGTTGTCGAAAACAATGTTGAGATTAATTCACCTGTTAGTATGTACTTTTTTCATTATTTTTTAATCTGTGTACATTATTAATTGTTTTTTTTTTATTTTTATGGCTTAGTTATTAATTAGTTTTTTTTTTTGTTAATTTATAGACTTCATAGGATATGTTGAAGTGTGCTTCAATCTGGAGGACACTAATAAGAAAGATGGAACAATAGGCAAACGATTGAATTTGAAGCTTAAAGATATTGAGTAAGTTTTTTAAGTTATAATTCGTAATTTTTATACCGTATTCATCTTACAACTTTTATATATATGACCTTTTTGTCACTATACAAAGTGATCAACAAGTTACTGCTACTCTTTGGGATGATTTCGCAATTGAGATGCATGGATACTTTAACAATCCTAATCGGGAAAAGCATGTTGTGGTGTTGGTTCATTTTGGTGTTGTTAATCTTTACAAAGGTACCAATTTTCGAAGTTACTACGTTTTTTTCCTAATTTATAAGTTATATTATAACACTTTAAGCATTCAATTTTTTACCTCAATATATTGCATCCTATATTTGAATTTAAGTATGTCTTTTTTGATTTTGTAGATCAACCTGGGTTGTCTACTTCATTTGATATAAGTAGAATGTGGATCAACTCTGAACTTGAAGAAATTTCTTCTTTCAAGAATAGGTATATTTACTTTATTTTTCATACTTTTCAAATCACATTACTAATTTTTTGTTATATATATTTTCAACTAATTTTTGAAAAATTATATGAATATTCAAATTAATATAGTTATGTAGAGAAGTTTGCATCCACACCGTCATCCAGTGACAACGTCGGATCTTATATTATATCAACTGCTGAGGATTCATTTTTGAACAACTCTGGGTTTGTTCTGACTGCTTTTCTTAGTACCATTGAGAAGGTACCAATTTTCTTTTATGTCCGTATTTGTAATTAATTATACATTAGTATGATAAAAGATTGATGTTTGTGCAATTGTTGATTAATCTTTTTTCTTTAATTAGAAGAAGAAAGTTATTTTGGTTGGCACCATAATTGCTATTTGCTCTGAAAAAAACTGGTACTACAATGCTTGCAACTATTGCAAATCCGGAGTTGAAGAATCGTTTGTTACAGTTCCTAAAGACGATGGTTAAGGTGATGTAGAAGATAGGAAGACTGTATTATGCACCAACACTAAGTGTAAAGGAGTTGATATTGTGTCTCTCCCTCGGTTTTATTTAAATTATTATCAGTTTCAAAATTCCTATTCGCGTACAAGACTCATCCGGTATGGTTACGTTGACGCTCTTTGATTACGAAGCGTACAAGATTTTTAAGAAAACTGCTAAAGAATTGGTTGAGGTGAAGGATGAGGTAATTTTAAATTCTAATTTTTTTTCTTACTATTTATGTATACTAAATACATGTTAATCCTTATTTATTATAATAATTTTGTAGGAGTTGTCTTCTTGTGATTTTTCTAAGGGATATCCGGATGTTTTTAACATTTTGATCGGTCAGAAAATGGCTTTTATCATCAGTGTTTCAGATTTTAACCTTAAGTATCATGTCGAAAATTATGGAATTTCCATGCTTACATCTGATCCAAAGATTCTTTCTGCTTTGTACGAGAAATTCAAAATTCATGAGGTATAAAATCTGTTATCTTCACGACAAGTCTTTTTTATAGTTTCCCTATAATGTATTACAAGTCTAATTAAATAATTTTTGTATTTTGTTAGTATGAGAAATCTGAATCATCCAATGTGCAAGTGTCAGACATTCAATCTATTCCTTGTGATGTTTCCAAGGTATATTTTTTTTATAAATAATCCTATTTTATATATATTACTGTAGCTATATTTATTCACTTATATGATATCCATAAAAAATAAGATAGACATACTCAATTGATGCATGCCCTTTTTATTTTCAGGATGAGGTATATTTCAGTGGAGATAATGAAACGCCAATGTCTAACCTATTGCATAATGATCACAAATCATCTTCTTCAGGGGAAGTGAAGCGTAACCTCCATGAAATGTATGATGTTGATGAGATGGTTGGATGTTCTTCAACAAAAAGGCGTCTTGGTGATGAGAAAGAGGAAGCCCAAAATTCTGAATCTTCAAAACTTCTGATTCCTAAAATTGAGAAGTAGGTTGTGTCCTTTGGGTTATTAGTTGGTTTTGTTGAGTTAAAGACAATTTGCTATGGTTTGATTTCGCGTTGGAACATTTTTTTTTGAAACTTGGTTGTTGCTTTAATATGGTTTTAAGACAATATTCATTTGAATAATATGCTTATGGTTTTGATTACAGCTGTTATGTTTTTAAATCCATATTTTTCGTTTGTTTCAATTTTCCTGTATCATTATAAGTTTTTAAAAATGTCACAAGAGGCCCTTGAACTTTAACTACCACATTAAAATCAATAATTAAGTAGGGTAGTTATGACAACTTGATTACTTAATTAGTTTAATTTATATAATTTCAAAACTTAATCAGGTTTGGTGCTGGTTTGATACCCAGTTGTGCCCTTTATTTTTTAGTTTCATATTTATATGTTTTGATAATATTGCACAAAAGGCCCTTCAACCTTATCTACCTCATCAACTTCAATAAGTAAGTAGGTTACATTCAAAGTTGATTACATTATTAGTTTACCTTAGATAACTGTAAGATTTAACCAAACAAAATGTATTAAAAATTCAAAACTAAATCACTCATGATCTTTGCAAAAATTGTTTAAATTATTATTTAATAAAATTCTATTTGTGCATAATACATAATGGGTTATAATATATAATTGATAATTGATAAGTTATTATACTACAATCCAAATTTCATTTAGAGAAACTACTGATTTGATATATATTCCCTTATTTTGACCTTATATCCTAAAATACATAAAGTTGAGTCTATAATTAGTTTACCTTAGATAACTGTAAGATTTAACCAATTACTAAAAAATTAAGCTTTTTAAATTAAAAAAATTTAAAAAGCTGTTTTATGTGTTATTAATTCATATTTTCTATATTTTTCGGACAATTCCTTAAATGCGAAAATTTGATTTTCTAAAATTGTATTTAAAAAAACTTAAAAGGTTTTGACATGCATTATAAGTAATTGATTACGTTTTTCAAATTTAATATGGTTTCTTAAAATAACTCCTGTATCATTTATTTCATGAAACATCATAAATTCCTAAATTAGTCGTAAAATATCATTAAACCAAACCAAAAATACTTTATTGCCAAACAAAATTTATTAAAAATTCAAAAATAAATCACGCATGATTTTGAAAAAAATTGTTTGAATTATTATTTACTAAAATTCTATTTGTACATAATACATAATGGGTTATAATATATAATTGATAATTGATACTTTATTATATTACAATCAAAATTTTATTTATAAAAACTATGGATTTCATATATCTTCAATTATTTTGACCTTATATCCTAAAATACATATACTTGAGCCTATAAATAAACGTTGAAAATATTCTCATTTTGCAACAAACTTTTATTGGTTTTCTTGTATTCTTCTTCATCAAGGTTCTTTTTTTTTTAAATTATGTTTATCTATGAGGTTTTAGTTCTATTATAGGGTTTTTGATTGTTAGTAACTTCATTTTATAAAATATAATGCTTATCTTTAATGTGTATCAGTTGTCATGTCTGCCAAGGGAGATGTTTTATCATCTTTATTTATGAAGGATTCAACTTTTTCTAACGTTGGTGCCGTTTGGGAGATATCAAAGGTATACTTTATTTATTATATATAATAAATTTAGGGCGTTTACACTCAACAACTAAATGAAGATGTGTTTGATATTTTTTCAGCCAAAGCATGTTCTTATTTTGGCTAAGGTCAAAAATATTATCAACAACTCTTGGTACTGTATGATGTGTCCTACGTGTTCTAACGAAGCCACTTTGGAGGTCGAAGAATTTTTTTCACCTGATTCTTTTGATGACTTAAAGCAATTCGAAGTTTATCACTGTTCGAATTACGATTGTTCTGAGACTACAGTCCAGACTGTTCCTAATTTTAAAATTAATCTTGAAGTTGCTGATGACTCTGATTCCGTTGAACTGGTCTTATTTCACAACCAGGCTCCTGAGCTTATTAATAAGTCTCATAAACAATTGATTCACGAGAACACCACGGTTATTTATATTTTTAGATTTATAAAAGTTATTCGTTTTATAAACAGTTTAAAATATAAAAAACTTACATAAACAGTTTTCAATACTTTCAGTGTGATGATATTGTTGTGGTTCCAGAAGAGATAAGGTCACTGATTGGGAAGCTATTCGCATTCAAGATAGAGATCACTGAGTACAATCTTGTACATTATGATGAGGTTTATGGAATCACCCATATAAGTGATGATGAAACTCTCATTTGTGACATTAAGAACAAGTTTGTGAGTGGACAGGTATTATAATCAAAATTTATGTATTTATTGCATCAATGCTTCAAGTATATGGCAATATTTTCTGGTATTCTGTTATGCAGGATCGCAAGTTGATAAATGGTAAACGCGTTGTTAATGAAGTTTATGACATTCATCAAAGTCAGCATTGTTCTGCCACAAAACGCAAGACCATCGATTGAGAATACCGGCCAAGTGAAGAAAGCTTGAGTTTAAGTTATCAACATATTTCAATATTATTTGTCATTTCTGTTTATTTCCGTTTTTTGCAACATTATAAGTTTCCTCTATTATGTTGTCAAAGTTGACCATTTAAGACGAGTATGATTTTAATTAAACATTATCGGTTTCTTTTTTATTCATGGACGCATCATTTGGCGAATATTATAATAGATTATGTTTAATTAATACCGTTTGTTAATTATTATGTCTATTATCAATTATGGTTAATAATTATTATCTTTCCAATTTTTAAAAGGAAATAGGATTGTAATTGTGATTCTTGCTAATTAATGTAATTACATACATTCCATATTAACATAAACTTTAAAAAATAAAATATGTATTAAATCTATTATATATATGCCATGCATTTTGGAAATTGAAAACATATCTCATTTCGTCAGTTCTAATTTCATTCTTTGGCACTTGAAAACATCTCAATACTTTATTCAAGGTTAGTTTTTTTTTGTCACTTCAGAACATCTCAATAATTTATTCAAGGTACCTTTGGTTTTATTATTCTAAGAATGTATTTTTTTTCAAATTCATTTTTGCAATTCGTTTGATGCCATGTTTATATGTTATGTATTTCGTTTTTGTGGATCTTAATTTATATAGAATATGTCAAAGAGAACCTATAAGTTTCCTTCATCAACATCAACACCCGGTAGATCAGTAGCAGTAGATGTTAACCGTAAGTTTTAAATTTATAACAATTTATCTTTAAACCGACAATAGGTTACTTGTACCTTTAATAATACATGTATACATGTAGGTATTTTGGACAGAACTCCTCTTTCAAACATTTCTAATGGTAAGTATTACTTTTTATTAGATCACAAAATTAATTCATATAGTTATTTACTGTTTTGTTTAGATTAATAGTATACTTTTTTTATTTATTTTTTTGGTTCATTATTAAGTAATTGATACTGGAGAAAGGCGTAGAGTTCGAAAAGCAATAATTGATAGTAAGAAGGCAAAGAGAAAATCTTCATATAGGAAGGTTGGTGTCACCTTACGTGACAAAGAAAACTTATCTCAGGTGTCGAATGTTACAAATCAGTTAAATGTTCCCATCTAGTTTCATAGAAGTATAAATTATACGGCCTCCTTAGTTGATATTAATTCGGGTACGTGAAACATCTCAATATATTGTATTATAATCTATATAGTAGATTATTTAATTTTTTATATATATTTTATTCATCACTAATTATGTTATAATTCCAATTTTTCTTTGATTTTATTTTCAGCAAGTAATAATATAGATAATAATGATGGGGCGTTATCTACACCTGTGCTATATTCAGTTACTTCAAGTATCGTGACACCTACAAATCCGTCTACAACATCTAACACATCATCACTTAGTAAGTTATCAGCTGGTAAGCGCAAATTGAAGCACAAGGCACGTGATATAACACCAGTAGTTATGGTAGATTTGGATTCTGTTGACGAACCCAACGAAGAACTTTTTGTGTTGGATCCTTATAAAGGAATTTCAACAGATGTGCAATTTATATTATTTAATAGACAATAGTTTTTTATAAAATCAATAAATTTCATTAATAGAAACTTATTTTTATATAGACTATTTAGATCATGGTGACCAGGATCTTATATGTGAGATTTGTCATGCAAAGTTGTGGACTTCCGAAGGTGGCAAAGGTCGTATAACAATGGATAAACTATGTTATGGTTTGTGTTGTGGATATGGGAAAGTTGAGCTACCACTCTTAAAAGATGCTAATTCGGAGTATCAACAGTTGCTTCACATGTCCGATATGAAAAGCAAGTTTTTCTTGAAGAATATCCGACGTTATAATTCTATGTTCTCTTTTACATCTATGGGTGAAAAAGGTTGATTCGAAGATCAACAAGGGTAATGCCCCATTCATATACCGTATTAGTGGTCAAAATTGTCATAGTCTAGGTAGCCTAAGACCGCCTAATGGGAAGCAAGCTAAGTTTTCTCAGCTATACATATATGATACTGAGAAGGAGATTTCTAATAGACAGAGTGTATTGGGGTAAGCATATTATTTGGTTGATTTATATTTTTAACAACTTATAAGTGTTATTCAAATATAATTATTGTTTGTTATATAAATTTTTTTTTCTCATAATAGGAATCAACTATCTTCACATGAAAAGGAGTTGGACGTTGAAATAATTGAATACCTCAGAGATTTTTTAGATTCTCATAACGAGTTGGTTAAATCGTACAGAATGGTAAGAAACCACTTTCATGAGAATCCTCAAGCAAACTTAAAGCTCCGTCTCATTTACAAGAGAGACAAAGATGGTAGGACTTATAATCTACCATCCATTACTGAGGTTGCTGCACTGATTGTTGATGATTTAGATCCATCTATTGATCGTCGAGACATTTTAGTTGAAATTGAATCTGGTATGCTTAAACGTATTAGTGAGTTACACCCATCCTATCTTGCTCTTCAATATCCCATTCTTTTCCCTTTTGGTGATGATGGATATAGGATTGACATTCCTCATAGAGAAGGTGTAACAACCAAAAAAAAAAATACGACCAAAATGCACAACGCGGGAGTTCTTTGCATATAGAATACAGGATCGAAGTTGTGGTTATTCGTTGGTTTTAAACGCCAGAAGACTGTTGCAACAGTTTTTGGTTGATGCTTACACTATGATTGAAAGTGAAAGGCTCAATTTCATACGTGGTAAGCAGAAGAATCTGCGTTCCGAGTCATTTGAAAATCTTCAAAAGTATAAGGACACTGGTAAACAAAATTTATCTAACACTGGTCAAAAGGTAATTTTACCTTCATCTTTTACTGGAGGGGCTCGGTTCATGCAACAAAACTACCTGGATGCTATGGCATTATGTAAGTGGTTTGGATACCCAGATTTTTTCATAACCATTACATGCAATCCCAAATGGCCGGAAGTTTCAAGATTTCTTAAAGATACTTCCATTAAAGCAGAAGACAGGCCTGATATATTATGTCGATTGTTCAAGATGAAGCTGGATTCAATGATTAAAGATATAAAGGATAATAAATTTTTTTGGTTAAATAAATGCCGGTATCCTTTTGTTATAATTTTACTTCATCTACAATTTTTCTTATATTTTATATGACATTTTATTTAGTATATTACTAACACATAAAGTTTTTTTTTGTGTAGTTGTTTATACCGTTGAATTTCAAAAACGTGGCCTACCGTATGCACACATTTGTTTATTCATGAAGGTGGATCATAAACTTCCGACTGTAGATCATATAGATCCTTTTATTTCTGCTGAAATTCCTGATAAATCTGAAGATCCTCAATTACATTATCTTGTGTCTGAGTATATGATTCATGGTCCTTGTGGGACTAATAACCTGAGTTGTCCTTGCATGGTTGACAACAAATGTTCTAAACGATTTCCGAAAAAATTTTCGGATCATACAATTATTGACTCAAGTGGTTTTCCGGTATATCGAAGACGAGATTCTGGGCATACTGTTATGAAAAAAGGTGTTCAATTAGACAACCGAAGTGTCGTACCTTACAACAAATGTCTATTAAAAAGATACCAAGCACACATTAATGTTGAATGGTGTAACCAAGCAGGTTCGATAACGTATCTATTCAAGTACATTAACAAAGGACCTGACCGTGCTACGGCAGTTTTATATACTGATACAACCGGTACTAGCAATCAGAAAATAAAAGATGAGATCAAAGAATACTACGATTGTAGATACATATAAGCCTGTGAAGCGTCTTGGAGAATTTTCGCAAACGAAGTTCATTATAGATTTCCTGCTGTAATGAGGCTACCTTTTCATTTACCTGGTCAACACAACGTAGTATACGGTGAAGATGATGATATTGAAGATGTCTTGAACAAACCATCTTTTGCTTCATCTATTATTTTTTTTTGCAATGGATGCGTTTAAATCAACATAGTGAGGAAGCACGTAAACTGACTTATGTGGAGTTCCCATCAAAGTTTGTTTGGAACTTAAAAGATAGATGTTGGCAAGTACGAAAAAGGTATAAAACTATTGGTAGAGTTCATTCTGTTTCGATTGCTTCAGGAGAACCTTATTATTTAAGGATTCTTCTAAATAAAGTTAGAGGTCCTAAATCATTTGAAGAGATTCGAACAGTTAACGGACAAGTATTTCCGAAATTTAAAGATGCATGTTATGCGATGGGTCTTTTAGACGATGACAACGAATATGTTGAAGCCATTAAAGAAGCAAGTTTTGAAGCTCACTGTCGCTATTTAAGATCATTATTTGCGACATTTCTTTTAACAAATACGCTATCACGACCTGAATTTGTGTGGGAAAAAAACTTGGCATTTACTAGGAGACGATATTCTATACAAGCGTCACAAAGAGACACATATCCCTGGTAAGTTATTATTTTATTTTAATAGGAAGTACTTATTATATTTTTTATTTTTTATCTATTTTCTTTCAACATATGTTTAATTTTAGTTTATACCATGTGTAGATCTAATGATTCCTGAACATCAGTTGAAGAATCTTATTTTGGTGGAAATCGAGAATTATTTAATTTCCAATGGGTCAACCTTAAGTAATTTTTCTACGATGGCCTTTCCAGACGATGATTCGTTACGTCAAGGTACTAATCGTCTAATCAACGAGGAATTATCGCATGACACACATGAGTTGAAAAGTGAGTTTAGTCGATTGAAAAAATCTCTAACTGAAGAGCAGTTAAACGTTTTTAACCAAATTGTCAATGCAGTCGAATGCCAAAGTGGAGGGTTGTTTTTCGTATATGGTTACGATGGAACAGGGAAGACTTTTTTGTGGAAGACCTTGGCTTCTGCAATCAGATCTAAAGGTCAGATAGTTTTGAACGTTGCTTCCAGTGGTATTGCATCACTATTATTATCTAGAGGAAGGACAACACATTCTAGGTTTAAAATTCCCATAAACTTGACAGAAGATTCCATGTGCTTCATTAAGCCGAACGATGACGTTACTAATCTTTTAAAAGAGGCAAAGTTGATTATATGGGATGAAGCCCCTATGGTCCACAAGCATGTGTTTGAGGCACTAGATCGAACAATGAAGGACATTCTATCGTCTTCTACGAATAACCATTCGGAACTACCATTTGGAGGTAAAGTTATTGTTTTTGGTGGTGACTTTAAACAGATACTCCCGGTTATCCCTAATGGTACTAGACAGCAGATTGTTAATGCATCTTTGAGTTCTTCATATATATGGTCAGAATGCAAGGTTTTAAAGTTAACAAAAAACATGAGGTTGAGAATTGGAGCTGAATCATCTAACAGCGATTCGATTCAGAAGTTTGCAAAATGGCTACTTGATATTGGTGAAGGAAACATTGGTTCAGAAAACCATGGTGAAGCGCTTATAGAGATACTCGACGATTTAGTAATTACCGACTCAGATGATCCAATTCAAAGTTTAATCGACTTTGTTTATCCTTCAATTTTACAACAATATAAAAATCCTGGATTCTTTTCAGAGAGAGCAATTTTAGCACCAAAGAATGAAGTAGTTCATGAGATTAATGATTGATTACTTTCATTATTTCGAGGTGAAGAAAAAGAGTATTTGAGCTTTGACAGTATATGTCAAACTGAGCAAGTTCTTGATTCTTTTCAACAAGGTTTATACTCTCCTGATAATTTGAATGCTCTGAAAATATCCGGTTTACCTAACCATAGGTTGGTTCTTAAAGTTGGTGTTCCTGTGATGCTTCTTCGAAACATTGATCAACAGAACGGATTATGTAATGGAACTAGACTTCAAGTAACCTTTGTTGGTAAACGAGTAATTGAAGCGGAAGTAATATCTGGCGGAAATATCGGCACAAGAGTTTTTATTCCAAGGATTAGTATGGTTCCTTCAGACAAGAAGATACCTTTTCAATTTCAAAGAAGGCAATTTCCTTTATCAATTTGTTTTCCTATGACAATTAACAAGAGTCAAGGGCAGTCGCTATCTAGAGTTGGTTTATATTTAAAAGATCCTGTTTTTACTCACGGTCAATTGTACGTCGCTTTATCAAGAGTCAAGAGCAGGGAAGGTGTTAAAATTTTAGCATTTGATGCCGATGGTAAACCCACAGCGAAGACATCTAATGTAGTGTACAAGGAGATTTTTCGTAACTTATGATTTAATCGTGTATTTCATTTTCATGGATTTGATATTTTTATTTAAGTTATTTTGGTTTTCATAATAAAATGTCATAACTTATATCAAATTTTTATATTCTTTAATATTCTTATACATATCTCATATACCCTCATTATAATTCTATTCGAACTGGATTAATTGACTAACTTTGTCCACTTGAAGGGTCGTAGGGTTGTTTGGCAACAAGGTGGAATATAGTGAAAACTACTCTATTGAGTTTCAAAAAAATTATTATATCATATGTATTTTAACTAATTTATTCATTATTTTAATATTATTATGAAATCATCAATCGTAATTTCAATTTTTTACATGTATTGGATGGTACTATATATCTTCATTGCATCCAGGATTATTAATGAAGACATATTGAATTAAATGAATAAATTTAAGGATTTCATATTTTATGTTTCACAAATTATTATAAAAAGTTAATCTAATTACATTAATCTTTTAAATATATATTACTCAAGCGTTAATTCCTTGGAAGTTACATGCTATTTTATTGGTCCAAAATTTAAATAACATTCGAATTAAGTTCATGATAATTGGTCATTTTCATATGTAACATATTAAATGGCTGTCGATGACAAGCAAGATTAAAGAAATTAATATGGTATCCATAAAGAACATCATAATGTTTGTGGTCTGCAACTTAAATCAAAAGAAGTATATTTTTTAAATGGGCTTAGTGGAAATTTAGTGGGTTGTTAAGGATTACAAACGCTTATATCTGGATCCGAATAATACAAACCGTTATAGATTTTTTAAATGGGCTTAGTGGAAATTTAGTGTAAATATATGTATTTTAACATTGATAGTCAACAACCCGTTATAAAGTATTTGTAATTATAAAAGATACCAACGTTTCTTACAATAAAAAATATGGTATCTTGGTTTATAATCTACCAAGGAACAAAATAAAACATGTTAACGTCTACTTGCATGTCCCAAAAAAAGATCGAAACATGTAATACTAGCAAAAAAGAGTCATCATTTCATCTACACAAACACCTGAAGCATTATGGTTACTTTTTACCTGTTAACCTTCATTAACGGCATCCACTTGTGATAAAATCAGGACATTTCCTTCACATAAAAATCTGAAATGCAATGTGTCACCGAGTCGAATGCCATTCTCCTGTATGAACATCGGCCAACCTTCGATAGCATACCTTACACCATCTCCATTCTTCTGCCACCTAAGATTCATGTCGATGGTTTTTCCATTCATGTTCGTCACTTTTAACTCATAGACTTTATTTTTGAATCCGACAATTCTTACAACATTTGCAGGCATTCTCTGCATAAAAACAAGAATTGTGTAATTAAAATATCCTTATTGATGTTATAGTATTTGTGACTGTCATTGAGTATTATAAAAAATCATACCATGCGGTTTTCTCCCTTCGTTGTGAACTCATAACTAACAGTTTTCTCAACATCATTTATCCTTGCAACACGTTTTGGTTCGACATCCAATATCTTCAATGCATTACCATATCTCTTTCTATTTTCGTTAACCTTATTATTTCAGTCACACATTTTAGTATTGTTGGTACACTTTATGTGGACACGACTCGGCTCGGTTCGACTCGGCTCAGTTCGATTTGGTTTCGACACGGTTAGGTCCAGCTCCAGCCCGACGACACGACATTCCTCTGTCGTGCGCCCCAGAGTTCGACACGCGAAGCACGGAGCGCCGCAAGCAAAGTCCCGTTTACACCTTACCATGACATCATCATTGTGATGTCATGGTGATGTCACTTAGTTTGTCTCATATGATTGAACAAATTGAAAGTGTTTAGCAGAAACATCACTGAGCCGTATCTTTGCACATGTGGGCTTTGACTAGAAGTGGGCTTTGACTTTCATTGGGCTTTACTACAAATGACGAAACAGAATTAGAATATATGTATATCGACGAAACAGGTGTGTTTCGTCGACTTTGATTTGTTTCGCCGAGTCCTTTCTATTTCGTCAGTCTTGTGTCTGTGTCTAGTATAAATACCCTTCTCTGTTTCTGTGTGAAATAGAGATGAGAAAATACATGTAAAGAAGCTCTGATACCACTTGTAGGACCGTTTTTCTGGACCGAAACCGTGATTATCATGATTATGTTCATAGACGGGAAGATCATAGACGGATAAACGACTAACCTGTATTGATTTGATAACATAAGAGTACAAGCCGGCCCGATTAACAAGCTAACCGAACCTTTACCAGAGCCGTTTGGTTCCGGGGAGAGATCAAGTGGTGATCTCTCCCTGGTGAGGACTTGAACCTCCTATAATCTACTAGTATTTGAAATGGCAAAGGGTTGCTATTTATAGCTACACACCTTTGTCTTTCAAACACACACGGTCAACCGAATAACCCTCTCGTTTGACCACTTCAAACGAGCGGGTCTATACACGTTCGTTAGACCGTTTCACTAACTATTACAAATTCAGCATAAAATAAATCTAATCTATTCGACAAGCATCGGACACAAATCTGCATCAACAAATTCCCCCTTGTCCGTTGCTGTCGAATGCTGAAAATGCAACTGCAATCGATCTTCAGTCAAGTATTCATCTTCTCTGTGTTAACAAATTCCCCCTTGACCGATGATCCAGGTAAGTAGTATCTTGACGCTTCTTGTATAATAGTTCCCCCTCAAAGTACGCGTATCCGTGTTGGGCGTTGTGCAATTTCCTCAAAAGGCTCAATTGACCGATCTTCCGCTGATCTTCCGCTGATCTTCCAATACTCCAACCGGCATTTAATAAGGGTTCCATTCTTTTAAAAACTGCATCAAGTCTTGATCTTGTCATAAGAACTCTATTTCATACAAGCATACTACATTGATAGAGATTTCTGGTGAACTGTCTTCTGTAAACCGTCTTTGTGGAATCGACCAAGTAATGCACTTTAATCTTCAGCATCAACACTCAGGAAAGTCAGCTAGACCAAGTGTATCCCTTGCAAGCTCAACCAAACGGCACGCTTAGTTGAACTACATCCAGATCTCATTGTCTCGCCTTTGTGAAGTTGACCACGTAATGCACTACGGATCTTCAGCATCAGTACTCAGGAAGTCAGCTAGACCAAGTACATCGTTTGCAAACTCAACGAATTGAGTTACCCCCAGATCCCTGTAAAATCCCAAAGAAACATCAAACCCAAAACCGAATCCTGCAGGTCTTCAGTCTTGAACTATCAGCTTTCATAAAGATTCCCCAGGTCTTCAGTAAACAGCGCTTTGAAACAACTGTCGACTTTAGATACCTGTATGTTTCCGTGCAAAACCCTTCACGCGGCTGGAGAATTAATTAAAATCCTCAAATATGTGTATGTGCAAAACATTCCACGCCGAACCGTTTGTATCACCAGAAAATCACAAACTCTACCACCTGTGATTGCGTTTAGAAATTTACCGAAGATATTCAACATACGAAAAAAAAAATTTTATTCCCCCTATTTCTTTGGTAAGATTTCTAAACCTTAACATGTTATAACAAACTGTTGATGCATTTTTATTGAAGATCCCGTTTTTAAAGGACAAGGGGGTTATTCGGTTTATTTTAACCAAGTTGCAGATTTGTATTTTTATTGAACAGTTTTAACAAATTGGTTAAAACTGTTATAACAAACTGTTGACATCATCATGTTATAACAAACCTTAAATAAACTGTTGATGCATTTTCAAAATACATCGTTAAAACTGTTGATTCGGCTCAGTTCAACTTGGTTTCGACTCGGTTAGGTCCGGCTCAAGCCCGACGTCACGACATTCCTCAGTCGTGTGCCCCAGAGTTCGACACGCGAGGCACGGAACGCCGAAAGACTTTTCCGCAAACACATCACCATGACATCACCTTTGTGATGTCATGATGATGTCACATAGCTTTGTCCTATGTTGAATATGTGAAAACATTTGTCAACAGATTCATGTGTGGGCCGTTACTTCTCACATGGGCCGTAGACTTCTAGTGGGCTTTGGACTTGGATTGGACTTCTCCAACAAACGACGAAACAGAAGAATTTGATATATGTTTGTCGACGAAACAAGTTGTGTTTCGTCGACTTTGATTTGTTTCGCCGAGTCCTTTCTATTTCGTCAGTCTTGTGTCTGTGTCTAGTATAAATACCCCTCTCTGTTTCTGTGTGAAACAGAGATGAGAAAATACATGTAAAGAAACTCTGTCAAAATTCCGTCTATGAACATAATCATGATAATCACGGTTTCGGTCAAGAAACTCGGTCCTACAATTGGTATCAGAGCCATGGTGCCCGATTTAGTAAATCTAACCGTTTACTAAGTCACATGTGCTCTAGATCTGTGATTTTTGTGATTTTTGTTCAAGAAGAAAAGTTGGGTGAAAATGAGAAAAACTCAGATCTGGACCCGAATATTCAGATCTGTGCTGAAACAAGTGTTCGGTTTTATGTTTTTCACCTATATAATCAAGTTATCATCATCAAAAATCAAAAATACAATGTTTTCGTCAAGATCTGCATAAGAACAGTCGCTGTGTTCTTGAGATGTTCTTGGCGGCTGCTTAAAGAAACTAGGGTTTCTTCATACCCAGTCCCGACGAAACACTCCCACCCCCGACGAAACACACTTTGTGAAGAAACAACCCCACCCACGACGAAACAACAATCTGTTTCGTCGGACCTACACATCAACAGTTTCGTCGGACCTCACTTTCGTCGTCCCCCAACAAGTTTCAGTTTCGTCGTACATCAACAATCAGTTTCGTCATTCACTTTCTTAAAAAAAAAACAAACAAACAAACAAACAAAACAGGTCTTTAACATGCGATGGACCTCTCTTCCGACGAACCTCCTCCATTTACCAGTTATCAGTTCTGACCCAAGCCGTATAGCCATTAGGGTTTACCTGAAGAGCCGACACGGGTTTGACCGGGTGGTTTGCGGGTACAGAATTGGGGTTAGGGTTGGTGAAAAGGGCTGTGGCATTTTGGTAGCATAGTTGTAACGACGGAAGAGGGCGGAAGCTACCGGCGACGGCTGAAGCTCCGATCAGAACAATTAGGTGTTTTAGCAGATCGAGATGATGTGTTAGCGGCTAAATCTTTGATTGTTGTGCTTATTGGTGCCGGATGATCGATTTGGATGAGGAAGGGCTTTGGAGTTTTTGATTTTTGGTAAAGATAAGAAGTTTGTCTGCTTTTGTATTTTGGGTATCGCAGAGAGACAAGGAAGATGATGTCTGCGATTTTGTTTTGGGGATTTTGACTTTTGGGGGTGTTTATGGAAGAAAGAGACATTTAGATTTTTTTTTTTTGAAAATTGAAAGAGACATTTAGATGTTTGTGTATCACAGTTAACTTTGAAGAATGATGGCAGCTATTTTTTTTTTGGGCTCACTTGTGCAATGAATTAAATTGTTGGATCATTGGGCCTCAACAATTTGATTTTATTTTTTTTTGGGCCGTGACATTTAACTATTATTCATTTTTGGGATTTGGAAATGGATAAATTGTATTTAGGCCGAGAGTACAAGTTTATTCTAATGGGTCGCGAACAAAGTGGGGTCGGGTATTCGCGGAGTTGATGTGAATCGCGCTTCTAAATATCAAGGTCAAATTCATACGGGTTTTGGGAGTGCGCGAGATGATGCGGCATGATAAAAACAAGAGATGATGAAAACTTGATATTTTGAAAAATTTGTGGGGTAGTCACGGTTACCGATGAAAATGTCAAAAATGGTGACGCGACTATTATGGGCCAAAAACCAAAAACAAAACGGTATGTTCACTTCCGCACGTCAGTATTTATGTTTGTTATCGGTTATTCGAAGATGTTCGAAAGCATTTTGTTTATTGTCATATTTTCGCATTTGAAAACGAACGTATGAACCTAGAATGTCAATACCGGTCCTAACGAATCCAAAAGGTCGAAGAGTATATGCCTATGATGAAAGTTTTCAGATTAGGTGTTAGCAGAACCTTGGGGGGATACAAGTCGGATCCTACGGGGTATTAGGGGACGTTCTTATTCAACTAGAATATGCAAAGAAGAAAGCCGTTTTCGTGATTTTTCGAAAAACCGAGAACATTTGAAAGATTCTACTCAGTGGAGAGGGTTTGTTCAGTAAAGATTGACGACAGTTCCGCTAAGTGAAGGGAATTGGTGAACATTTGAAACTTAACTACAGTTCCTTTAAAGTGGAAGGGAATCTGTTAAGGTTTAGAGATCTTACCAAAGAAATGGGGGAATAAAAATTTTCGTATGTTGAATTTCTTCGGTAAATTTCTAAACGCAATCACAGGTGGTAGAGTTTGTGATTTTCTAGTGACACAAAGACGGTTTATAGAAGACAGTTCACCAGAAACCTCTACCATTGTAGTATGCTTGAAGATCAAGACTTGATGCAGTTTTTAAAAGAATGGAACCCTTATTAAATGCCGGTTGGAGTATTGGAAGATCAGCGGAAGATCAGCGGAAGATCGGTCAATTGAGCCTTTTGAGGAAATTGCACAACGCCCAACACGGATACGCGTACTTTGAGGGGGAACTATTATACAAGAAGCGTCAAGATACTACTTACCTGGATCATCGGTCAAGGGGGAATTTGTTAACACAGAGAAGATGAATACTTGACTGAAGATCGATTGCAGTTGCATTTTCAGCATTCGACAGCAACGGACAAGGGGGAATTTGTTGATGCAGATTTGTGTCCGATGCTTGTCGAATAGATTAGATTTATTTTATGCTGAATTTGTAATAGTTAGTGAAACGGTCTAACGAACGTGTATAGACCCGCTCGTTTGAAGTGGTCAAACGAGAGGGTTATTCGGTTGACCGTGTGTGTTTGAAAGACAAAGGGGTGTAGCTATAAATAGCAACCCTTTGCCATTTCAAATACTAGTAGATTATAGGAGGTTCAAGTCCTCACCAGGGAGAGATCACCACTTGATCTCTCCCCGGAACCAAACGGCTCTGGTAAAGGTTCGGTTAGCTTGTTAATCGGGCCGGCTTGTACTCTTATGTTATCAAATCAATACAGGTTAGTCGTTTATCCGTCTATGATCTTCCCGTCTATGAACATAATCATGATAATCACGGTTTCGGTCCAGAAAAACGGTCCTACAAGTGGTATCAGAGCTTCTTTACATGTATTTTCTCATCTCTATTTCACACAGAAACAGAGAAGGGTATTTATACTAGACACAGACACAAGACTGACGAAATAGAAAGGACTCGGTGAAACAAATCAAAGTCGACGAAACACACCTGTTTCGTCGATATACATATATTCTAATTCTGTTTCGTCATTTGTAGTAAAGCCCAATGAAAGTCAAAGCCCACTTCTAGTCAAAGCCCACATGTGCAAAGATACGGCTCAGTGATGTTTCTGTTAAACACTTTCAATTTGTTCAATCATATGAGACAAACTAAGTGACATCACCATGACATCACAATGATGATGTCATGGTAAGGTGTAAACGGGACTTTGCTTGCGGCGCTCCGTGCTTCGCGTGTCGAACTCTGGGGCGCACGACAGAGGAATGTCGTGTCGTCGGGCTGGAGCCGGACCTAACCGTGTCGAAACCAAATCGAACTGAGCCGAGTCGAACCGAGCCGAGTCGTGTCCACATAAAGTGTACCAACAAACTCCCCCTTGGACGCTACTCGTGAGATTCGTCTTCCGTGATGGTTCGTCTTCTGTGTCTTTCATGTCGGAGGATCTTCAAAGTATTCACGCTTCGTAAGTAGAAAGTGTATCAACAAAACTCCCTTTTCATTTAGGTAGTGTGTTAACAAACTCCCCCTTAGAATGAACTCTCCATTGAGTTATGCTTGTGAATCTTTTGACTTGTCAATTCTTTAGATCCTTGTGGTGTTGATGAGTGATCAACTGCAACTCGATCATTTTTATCTTTTGAGTGCCTCCACTTCGTGTCTTCATTCCAAAGCTTGTCATCGAACATGTTCTCCTCGCCTTTAGCATCTGCACATGCAAGAAAGCTAAACGCATAATGAGAACAACTGCTTGGAATATAGTTAACATAAACAAACGACACATATGAGATCAAATCTCAAACAAACACCGACCGACAACAGTTTGAAAGTTTAGAAAATGATCAATTTTAATCCTTTAACTTTCAAAACTTGTTAACTTCGACTGTTTATGAAGGTGCAATTGTTTTCCGGCTTACGATCAGGATTTTGGGTAGGATAGACTCGAGTTCCAACATCGGTCAAACAAAAATAAACTAGAAGCAAAATCTTTTTGGATTTTATAAAGTTTATATTAAAACACACCTAAAATCTTTTTGGAATTTTGAATTTTTCAAATGTAAAGACGGAAAGCAATAAATAAATATATACAGAGATGCAGAAACTGAAAGCAGTAAATAAAAATTTACACACATTCTTTTTGCGAGTTTCGAGGGTAAGAGAATCATATCAGTGTACGGTCACGCCAAAACGCTCTTTTTGTTCAATTAGTTAACATTTAGATAAGCATCCTATAACAATTACCGGTATTGTTGTCCACATAAACTCAACTTATCAGATGTAATCATGTTTAGGGGATACGTTAAGGTATGATTTATACTTACCGACCGGTGTTCATCCACACACGACACATTCCCGTATCAAGGTATGCGCGAGAGTTCATCTTACCGGTGAGTATACCATTTATCATCTGTTTGACCGTATAAAAATGTGAGAAACTCACTTATTTTGATTGAAAACAAGTCCTATGTGATAGAATCACTTATTGATGAGGAACTTGATTTTCAGATGCATGAAGGGCACAAGAGCAAGTCCGTGAACAGGTCAGTACTTTCGTACAGCAGAGAGACGAACTTGACTCCCGGATAAATGAATCTGTGATATAAAATCACTTATTTTGTTTGGACATGTGATTGTTGATCACTTATTGAGGTCGAATGCAATATGTACACGTATGTATAGTATCATGGAAGATCTTAGACTTCGTCTCCGTTATTTTTACGGTTTGGGATACAACCATGATACCCAGATGATAAGCAGCATAAAGACCGAATATCTCAGAACCTCGGCAATCTCTCAAACGAAATTTCGGTACCAAGACCATATGCCAATGTGCGGTTCCCACCTGGTCTTCAGTCGATTTAAGATTTATATCACCCTGCACACTTTAAAATGATTGTGAGCCTACCGATACATCTTATATAGAGCTGCTTAACATTTTACATTTTGCATTTCAGTTTAAAGAGGTTTCAACAGACCACTGATGTACTATCATTTTCTCTTTTTCTCGCCAGGAAACTCATTTTTGATTTTCCAATGTTTTTGGGTTTTTGACATTTTTCAATGTTTTTGAATTTTTCAAATTTTGGATTTACTCCCCGTAAAATCAACAAACTATGATAAATTTTAAAAACACAAAGGTATTTACAAAAAGGATTTCCCGATGTCGGTTAACTCATGTTTTACCTCAATGCCGTTTACCAAAATTAATTTTAATCAGAAATGATTTATCGAATTTTGGAAAAATCAGTTGGCACGTCGGTAAGCGGTGCGGACCATGACAACATTGACGAGTTTCATAGTGAAACAATCACGTGTGAGGTGATATTCGAGTTCAACGTGTCAGGCCAAAGAGTGCTACGAGAGGATAACAATTTATAAAGCAGCTTAAATATCGACAAGTATAGGAGAGATTAGAAATTTAAAACCGTATCCTGCAACTGCTTCGTGCATTGCAAGGAACCTGAGCGCTCTCCCAAACTGATCATAACGAGAAACCTATTTCTGATTGTTATAACATGTTAAGATTTGTGTCCGATTTGTGTTGATTCGGTTTTTATTGTTATAACAAAGGGGGGTTATTCGGTTTGTTATAACATGTTATAACAAATTGTTATAACAGTTTTAACCAAGTTGAACTGAGCCGAATCAACAGTTTTAACAAACTGTTCCTCAAAAGGCTCTGATACCATTTGTTGATGCAGATTTGTGTCCGATGCTTGTCGAATAGATTAGATTTATTTTATGCTGAATTTGTAATAGTTAGTGAAACGGTCTAACGAACGTGTATAGACCCGCTCGTTTGAAGTGGTCAAACGAGAGGGTTATTCGGTTGACCGTGTGTGTTTGAAAGACAAAGGGGTGTAGCTATAAATAGCAACCCTTTGCCATTTCAAATACTAGTAGATTATAGGAGGTTCAAGTCCTCACCAGGGAGAGATCACCACTTGATCTCTCCCCGGAACCAAACGGCTCTGGTAAAGGTTCGGTTAGATTTACTAAATCGGGCACCATGGCTCTGATACCAATTGTAGGACCGAGTTTCTTGACCGAAACCGTGATTATCATGATTATGTTCATAGACGGGAAGATCATAGACGGATGAAATACTTACTTGTATAGATTTGATAACATAACAAAGCAAACCGGCCCGATTAACAAGCTAACCGAACCATACCAAAGAAGTATACATCCGGGGAGAGAGCAAGTGGTGATCTCTCCCTGGTGAGGTCTCAAACCTCCTAAAATCTACCAGTGTTTGAAATGGCAAAGGGTTGCTATTTATAGCTACACCCCTTTGTCTTTCAAACACACACGGTCAACCGAATAACCCTCTCGTTTGACCACTTCAAACGAGCGGGTCTATACACGTTCGTTAGACCGTTTCACTAACTATTACAAATTCAGCATAAAATAAATCTAATCTATTCGACAAGCATCGGACACAAATCTGCATCAACAAATTTTTTTTAATCAATGATACACACTCGATTGATTAACGGGATAAGAACCTATTACAACTGATACAAACACAGTTCAGACGAAATTTTGGCAGAGTTTTGTTACTATGGTCTGTTTCTTATCTCTGAGTTCAAATGAACACAAAGTGTTGCTTATATAGTCCCTGGGCCATTGATATCGACGAAACACACAAGTGTTTGACGAATCTGAATATGGGCCAGACATTGGGCCTGGAACAGCCCAATACATGACGAATCAAGGTCTGATTCGTCAGTACATGACGAATCAAGGTCTGATTCGTCATGACCTTCAAACAAAACAGAAGTCTGTTTCGCCATGAAGTGTTCCGACGAAACAGAAGTCTGTTTCGTCGAAGACTGCAACTGTTGTGTTTGTTCCTGTTATCAGACAGCAACAATCAGCAACATATAAACATAGTAATGACAAAACTACCCTTTAATGCAACATGCATTGTTCATAAAACATTACATACCAAAAGAGACAAATAAGTTGTACACAAGTAGATAGGAGAATATCTGACTTGGTCAACATAACATACAGACTCGATAATTAATAAAAGACCATTCAAAATACATCGTTAAAACAAGACTAGTTACAGACACTAAAAATGCATCAACAATCTCCCCCTTGTCTGTTACTCGTCTTTGGTCTTCTAATCTTCCTTCAGTGTTGTTCGGACCTATATATATACTGCCTTGTTTCGACGAATCAGAGGATTCGACGAAACTGAAATGGGCCCGGCGAAACAGAAACTTGGGCTTGAACTTAACTTAGGTCTGATTCGTCGACTATGTTGATTCGTCAACACTTGTGATTCGTGACAGGTCTGTTTCACCAACAGATTTTTCAAAACAGCAACACCCAGGCTGGAAATATTTTGCAGTCAAAACAGATTATGAACACAATTCCATTCAGTTTGAATTTTCAAATGCAAGAACGTTTTTATGAAGAAGGTTTCAGGCTTCCGGTAGAAAACACCAAGCAACAACTTCGGCTTAATCAAAAACGAACTTTTCACAAATATACTAAAAACAAATTTAAAGCATAGTAAACTAAATGAAAATGCGGAAAACTGTTAAAAACACTAAACAACTGTACAAGTGCAATCTTTTTGCGAATCTCAAGGACAAGGAATCATACTAGCTTACGGTCTTAGTCAACATGATTTTGATTTCTGTTTAAAGCTCTGGATAAGTATACTACCTCGATTATCGGTATTGTGGTCCACATAAGCTCAAACTGATCAGACATAATCATAATTTAAGAGATACGATTAACGGTAAGGATTATACTTACAAGTCGATGTAAATCCACTCACGACACATTCCCGTATCAAGGTATGCACGAGAATTCATCTTACCGGTGAGTATACCGATTATCATCTGTTTGACCGTATAAAAATGTGAGAGACTCACTTATTTTGATTGAAAACAAGTCCTATGTGATAGAATCACTTATTGATGAGGAACTTGATTTTCAGATGCATGAGGGCACAGGAGCAAGTCCGTGAACAGGTCAGTACTTTCGTACAGCAGAGAGACGAACTTGACTCCCGCAAAGAATCTGTGATATATAATCACTTATTTTGTTTGGACATGTGATTGTTGATCACTTATTGAGGTCGAATGCAGTATGTACACGTATGTATAGTATCATGGAAGATCTTAGACTTCGTCTCCGTTATTTTTACGGTTTGATACAACCATGATACCCAGATGATAAGCAGCATAAAGACCGAATATTTCAGAACCTCGGCAATCTCTCAAACGAAATTTCGGTACTAAGACCATATGCCAATGTGCGGTTCCCACCTGGTCTTCAGTCAATTTAAGGATTTATATCACCCTGCACACTTTAAAATGATTGTGAGCCTACCGATACATCGTATATAGAGCTGCTTATCATTTTTCATTTTGCATTTCAGTTTAAAGAGGTTTAGTCAGACTACTGATCTACTATCATTTTCTCTTTTTCTCGCCAGGAAACTCATTTTTGTTTTTCCAATGTTTTTGCGTTTTGAAATTTTTCGATGTTTTTGAATTTTCAAATTTGGATTTACTCCCCCTAAAATCAACAAACTAAGATAAAATTTTAAAAACACAAAGGTATTTACAAAAACGATTTCCCGATGTTGGTTAACTCATGTTTTACCTCAATGCCGTTTACCAAAATTAATTTTAATCAGAAATGATTTAATCGAATTTTGGAAAAATGAGTTGGCACGTCGGTAAGCGGTGCGGACCATGACAACATTGACGAGTTTCATAGTGAAACAATCACGTGTGAGGTGATATTTGAGATCAACGTTTCAGGTCAAAGAGTGCTGTACGAGATAATAATTCACAAAGCAGCTTAAATATCGACAAGTATAGGAGAGATTAGAAATTTAAAACCGTATCCTGCAACTGCTTCGTGCATTGCAAGGAATCTGAGCGTTCTCCCAAACTGGATATCCACCCGGTGTGGATTTCAAAGTCGATTTTGTAGCTACTGAGAAATCTCTTGACAGCAACAAGATCAGAAACCTTTGGGTCCGGCTGGTCTTCAACATTGCACCAGCGAAGGTTTTTGTCTTTCTCTTGAGAAGTAGTGTGCGGTCGTTCAATCCATACCAAGGCATCCGCACACCCGGTGGGTTTGTTCAATAAACACATTTTCTTCAATCACACCACGAAGAAAAGTACACTGCACGTTCATCTTGTGAATTTTGAAATTCAGACGTGCTACAGGTGTGTACATTTTGATTGAATCTATCCTGGGGACCCGATCAAAGCCTTGAACAATCACATTCTTGGAATGATTTTCATTTTGTCGAAACTTTCAATCTCTTTCGACAGACAATTCTGTCTTCTTTTCTTTTTCTCTCCATCAACGGCAACAATTTCTTTTGTCGCCGATCTTGTGCATGAACATTCCACTATCAATAATCCTATGACTATCGAAAGTTCCTCCTGGAACATCCTGCACACTCACTCAGAGATTAGTTGGAGAGGGGGACCCAAGCCTTAACAGACTTGGGTCGTCCTTCATCATCGAAGATTGTGACTTCGATTTCATGATGATTAGGAATGGAGTGAGCTTCCCCTGAAACAGTTACCGATTTTGGTTTCCAAATCTGTTTTTGTTTTTCGTTTTTAATTTCTAACTTAACAGACTTTGTTTGGACAACCTCCGGTTTTAACGCCTTTTCAATCACCTTCACATTTTTACGTCGTTGTTTTGTTTCCTGTTCTTTAACAGTGCGTTTATCATGTTTTGGAGAAACAGGACGACGTTGTGGGTGAACCTTTTCAGGTGGTGCTCTTTCCACAAATTTCTCTTTAGGAGTGTTTGAGCAGTTCTTAATGATATGCCCAAACTCCCCACATTTAAAACACGTTCTCCTTTCCACAAACTTAGGAGAATTTGATCGACCAACAGATGTCGAACCTGTAGAACCTGAGGTACTTGCTTTTTCATCACACCCATTTGTATGTTGAGTGTAATTGTTTTGACTGTTATGTTTTAAAATCTTGACTTGTTGAATAAAATCGGTGTTTGATTTGTTTTCAAAAGTCTCAATTTTATCAGTACCCTTTGATGCTACAAACTTGACATCACTGTTTTTCTTCTGGTTACGAGCTCCGTTTGTTTCAAATTTTGATTGAGAAACGTTAGGCTTTTGAGCTCGCCTTTCTGATTGTTTACCCTTATTAGCAAAATGTTGTTGCTTTGTTGGTGATTTTTGACTTCCAAATTGTTTTCTGATTTTGGATTTTGGAATGGGATCACATTGAGTCACAACAACTCCAGGGATCGTCTTTCCCAAAAATTTGCTTGTATTATCTTCAAAAACTTTTTCAATCGAAGATGGATTGACATTTTTAATTGGAAAATCATGATCTGAATAGATTTTTGAATCACCAAACAAAGTGTACAACACGTTATTACTTTTAACGGCAGACACAGAATTCTTGTCATTCTTGACAGGATCTATCACTTGTTTGGCAACTTGTTGCACAACAGGAATAGGAGGATCACAAAGAATATGATTCTCAATTGGAATTTTTATTCCCTTCTTCTCATCAAGTGATTCATCCTGGTCATTCACATCTGATTCATCATCCGACGAATCATAGTCCTCAATGGTTGGAGGACTTTGATTTGAGGCACATGATGACTTTTCTTTGTTATCAGATGAGCCCTCCGATGAATTGTCCGGTTTGAACCCTAGGCCAGTAGTAACTTCCTCATAATCAAGAGGCACACTGGGTTCATACCGAGGCATATCCTCTTCATCGGGCGACTTGGTATAGTCGTGTCTCAAAGGGGGTGGACACTTCCTATAACCAACGCCTTTCACATTCCCTTTAAGCTGTTGAACGTCAATGATGTGATCAAGCACATATCGGGAGTTTGAGTAACTCTCCAATTTGAGCTTGATCGCTTCATGTTCACATTTAGCCACGGCTAGCTCTTTCTTTGTTTCCTCGATGATATTAATGTAGTTATTAATACCAATTTGTTTGTTACAAACAGTTTTTGATAATTCGGAAACACTTTTCTTTTGGGTTTCAATAACTGTTTTAAACTCCTTTTCATTGCGAGCTAAGGCCATGTTTGCCTCCTTGCACTTTGACAGTTCAACAACTAAACTCTGATTGTGACTATGAATCGTATCACATTCAAGTTTCACTCTATCACATTCATGTTTTAATTCTTCCAAATCATGTTTAGCATTAGCACATTCATGTTTTAATTCTTCCAAAGCATGTTTAGCATTAGCACATTCATGTTTCAAATCAGCACAATCACTACATATGCTAGGAGTTTCAGATTGTACCTGACTTGTAGAAGCTGTGACATTAGCCATTAAGGCAGTCTGAGAAGAGAAAGATCCATCTTCAGTGAGAATCTTCTCCATTTCTTCTGATGTAGCATCAGCTTTCTTGACCAAGTCAGATTTCTCGTTAGCATCATTTGACAAATTATCAGCTTCAGAATCCATTCCCTCCTTTATGTCCGATTCTGAACTGTAATCACTCACACCTGAGCTATCTTCATCAGTGCCACTATATCCTAAACTGTCATCATTTCCCGAAGATTCACCATCGCTGACATTCTTGACAATTTCAGCATAAAACACAGTTCCTCCTTGGTCTCCACCTCCACATTGTACAGACCAGTCACACCTTTCATCAGCTTTATTTGAGTTGGACGTGGATGTACTTGTTTGATTTATGAAAGGATTTTGGTTGCCTTGTTGAGGTTGGGCTTGAGGTGGTTTAGAAAAATAGGCAGTTGGATCAAATTTGGGTTGAGGTGTGGCAACTTGAGGTTTAGAAAAATAGGAAGTTGGATCAAATTTGGGTTGGGGTGTGGCAACTTGAGGTTTAGAAAAATAGGAAGTTGGATCAAATTTGGGTTGGGGTGTGGCAACTTGAGGTTTCGGAAGATAGGCATTTATATCAAATTGGGGTTGAGGTGTGGCAACTTGAGGTTTAGAAAAATAGGAAGCTGGATCAAATTGGGGTTGGGGTGGTGCAACTTGAGGTTTAGAAAAATAGGAAGCTGGATCAAATTGGGGTTGGGGTGGTTCAACTTGAGGTTTCGGTATGGTACTCGTCATATATTCGGCCAACGACATCTGTTTTTGAGCTGATTGTGAATCCGTACTCCAATCCCATGGATTCATACAACTCATATTTGATGAAGAAAAATGAATACCTGAAAATCACTTGAATACACAGTGTTAACCCACTTTTGCAAACCTTCTGTTTAAAATCACAAAGTGTTTCGACGAAACCAAATTTCACGAAACAGATTTATAAACTTGGGCTCCCAGACAACGAAACAGGCCCAATTTAAATTGATTGGCGAAACAGAATATCTTTGTCACAAACGACGAAACAGGTTTGACTTTGTTGATTGTGACGAAACAGGTTTGTTATTAATGATATCAACGAAACACAAACACTTTTTGTGAGATCCGACGAAACACTCCTTTTTTTTTTTTTTTTTTAAATAACTTGTGCCGAAATGTTTGACTGTAGACTAAGTTTGTTGACTGATCTTGAGTGATTGTCTAGTGATATATGACGAAAAGGAATGTTGAAGTTCCAACGAAACTGATTTTTGATATTATTGATTAAACCTTGTTGTGGTCTTATCCTTTGGTTAGATATTTATGAGATATTTTGAAAGCAAGACTTATCTATAACTGACACTAAGCCTCAATAGTCAAACATACACTATACCCATCATACTTTTTTTTTGAACGGTGACTTTTGTTAATGAGTGACCCATTGTCACTGAACCCCGTCATCATACTTTGATTACAATTTTCAACAAACAATATTATAATTAATAACAATAATGCAATACACAACTTAAATCCAGAATATTAAGATCAAACCCATAAATATTATGAAAAACAACAAGAACATTATGGAGATCCGATGAACAACAATTTTCCGAACACGAATTTTGCATAAACTTTCAACAAAAACCCACTTAGTAACATGTAAACATTAAAACAAACAAGGTTTTTGAACAAACTTTTAGCAAAACAACAAGATAAACACTGATTTAAAAGACTTTTTCCAGAAAATATATAAACTTTTTAAGAACAAAATCTGAAAAAATCACTAAAAACCACTTGATAAAAACCCAAACTTGTTTGGTTTTAAACAAGGATTAGAGCCAAAGCTCTGATACCAATTGTAGGACCGAGTTTCGGGACCGAAACCGTGATTCGTGTGAGATCGGTTCAAGACGGGAGAGATTAGAGATGATAAACAAACAACTTTGTATTAATCCGGTAGTAAAACATTACAAATCGGCCCGATTAACAAGCTAACCGAACCAATACCAAAGAAGTATACATCCGGGGAGAGACCAAGTGGTGATCTCTCCCGGTGAGGTCTCAAACCTCCTAAAAACTCCAAGTGTTGCAAATGGCAAGGGTTTTCTATTTATAGTCACACCCCTTGTCTTGCAAACACACACGGTCAACCGAATAACCCTCTCGTTTGACCACTTCAAACGAGCGGGTCTATACACGTTCGATAGACCGTTTCACTAACTATTACAAATTCAGCGTAAAATAAAACTAATCTATTCGACAAGCATCGGACACAAATCTGCATCAACAGTTTTAACAAACGGGATCTTAACATGCATTTTTATTCGGTTAACATGCATGTTTTAACAAAGGGGGTTATTCGGTTTTTATTGTTATAACATGCATTTTTATTGAACAGTTTTAACGATGTATAACATCTTAAAACCAGTTGCATTTTCAGCATTCGACAGCAACGGACAAGGGGGAATTTGTTGATGCAGATTTGTGTCCGATGCTTGTCGAATAGATTAGATTTATTTTATGCTGAATTTGTAATAGTTAGTGAAACGGTCTAACGAACGTGTATAGACCCGCTCGTTTGAAGTGGTCAAACGAGAGGGTTATTCGGTTGACCGTGTGTGTTTGAAAGACAAAGGGGTGTAGCTATAAATAGCAACCCTTTGCCATTTCAAATACTAGTAGATTATAGGAGGTTCAAGTCCTCACCAGGGAGAGATCACCACTTGATCTCTCCCCGGAACCAAACGGCTCTGGTAAAGGTTCGGTTAGCTTGTTAATCGGGCCGGCTTGTACTCTTATGTTATCAAATCAATACAGGTTAGTCGTTTATCCGTCTATGATCTTCCCGTCTATGAACATAATCATGATAATCACGGTTTCGGTCCAGAAAAACGGTCCTACAAGTATTAGAGTTATATATTAATCCCTTAATTTAACACATATATTGATCACTAAATAGAAGAATTTATTTTGTACGTACCAACCGGCTACGAGTTCTTCGTCCAACTGTTGATACGTCTGGCATTTCCACTTCTGTTCCGCATATCGGCCTTTTATTGTTGTCCGGGTTACAATATTCCGCAATCTGTTTTCCTTTCTTTTTAAGCTATTAAGACAATGAGGAACGTTAAATAACAATAGCCAACAATAATTAAGTAAATATTTGTACATATATGAATGAAAATACTAATCTATTATTATGTTTAAAATAAGTACATCTTCTTTTGTTGGTTCGTTTGTCTCTTCTATCTTCATACTCTTGCTTCCTGCTTTTGACATTTCTTTTTCACCAATGTTCTTAGTCACATTATGTTTGTTATCACCATTATCCATCTGTGTATGATAATTAATAAAATCCACCAAATCTTATTGTAATGTATTGTAATATGTACAAAGGAGTGGTTATTACCTCAGTTATTACCTGTTCTATTGAATCATCTTCTTGACAGAATGTCTGTTATTCAATGAAATACACAAAATAAGTACAATTTTATAAAATACTATTATACGTTAGTTCAAAATATTTACGAAGTCAACGTTTTTGTACTACGTGTCCCTAGGTATTTCCAGTAGAGAGTCATCTTCACTTTCTTCTTTGTTGTTACGGGCTACCTCAACTCCTCTACGATAAATTTTCAACTCAAATGTGACGTTGTCCATCTTCATCAACAGGAGTATATCATCGTCTTCGATTGCAAGATCATGAAATAGCTTTGGAGAACCTTTTGTAAAAACATAATTATCATTGATTCTGTCGGTCTCAACTTTCCAAATCTGGCCTGCTGCATAAATGTTATAATAATCGTTCACTGGCGAGTAAGAGTAATAGTTTGTTACATAAACCTCCGGAATCACCTGATAAGTTTAGTAACAATTTATTGTCGGATATTTATGTATACTAATTATTGTAAAACTATAATAGAATAAATATTAATTCACACATGTTAGTAGGCTTACTATAATCTTTAAAATTCCGTAACGGTTTACTGTCACAAAAGATTCACCACATATGTTTTCGACGAAACAATCGATTTCAATGTTGTTTTCTTCGATTATCCTTAAGCGCAATAACGTCCTCTTCGGCAACTGAAGGCCCCTTACGACATTACTCCATCCGTCAGTGATAACGCATTCCCCACTTACACTTCTCAAAGAAACTGGCCAACTTTTTCCACTTTTATGATGTATCATTATTTTTGTTCTTTGCCAATAATCTCCGTATACGTTCTTAACAAAGTCAATTGGTAGCACCTGCATTTTAATTTATGTTGTAAATGTTAGTTAATAGAAGATATATAAAATTATGTGTAACCATTGTAGCATACCAGTTTTAACGATGAAGTCTCTTCTAACAAAGCGACACATGATCTACTCATTTTTATATACCTGTAATGTACCAACATGTATTAGAAACATTTACTATTGAACTTTAAGTCATTCATATATTTTCATAGCAATATAAAAACTACCTCTTAAGCAATATTAGACAAACTGATGTTATTAATATCCGCTTATGTAGGATTTCAAGATTACAATGTAGAATTGACATATACACAATACTAAAGGAATTATTATCACATCATCATATTTGTTTACAACTAAAGAAAGATTCATTTTCGTCAATAAATTTATACCGACATATATGGTTTTTATAGCTACCTTAGACTATACCTATATTGTAGTTTATAAGCAGAAAATAAAATACACAAATATAATATAATCGTATTTCAATATAGGTGAAAAAAAAAAGTATAAATCATAAAGTTTATTCCCTGTTCATAACTCAATCAATCCTCCAAATCAAACTATTATCCATGAAAATCAAAATTTAATAAGATTATTAACAAAATCTATCAAATAAAACACAATATGAACCCAAAAATCTATATTTCCAAACACATGCAATACATATAATCCATTTTATATATGCATAACATACTAAATTTCAACTTAAGAAATACCTAAACACCAATTTTCACGTCTATGTAGTAATTAATCGGTGAAAACAAACTTCCCATGAGTTATTTGTAGTTCTAAAGACAATTTTACGTTGTAAATCAAAAAAGAAATCGTTGTACAAGTGATCGAAGTTTTTGCCGGAAAATTACCTTTACCAAAGCTTCATCCGGCGATTTTAGATTTCTTGAACAATGTGAATGTAGGTGAGCTCAAGTTTAGGGTAAGTATAGATGATGTGATGGCATGATGGTGATAAATAGTTTAATATTTAACTATTTATTTTTTATTTTAAATCGGTTAAAAGGTTATTTTACATTTACCTTTTTTGTTTTCCTTTGTCCAATGTAATCATAAATAATTTAGATAAATAGTTAATATATTATATATCAAGTTGAATAATGTAAAACTTTAATATTTCGTAAACTGATTTCTAACAACTTTTTATATTATACAACATATCTATTATAATAAAGAAGAACCATTATTTTTAATTTGATCGGACCAGGCCCATATAAAAAATTATTAAACCCTCATTTTTTTACTTACATATAAATTAGATTTCTAACCTATTGACTATCCATTGTTAAAGTTTTCAAAGTTTTAATACAATGTGTTTTTGTTTTTGATTAGTCAGTGGTTCTTTTTATTTTGAATAATAAAATAAGTTTTAAATTTTGTTTTATTAACACCATTTATTCACAATTTTTTATTTATAATAATGAAATATAAATTATTTTGTCTTAATAATTGACATATATTTCGTGATAATGTATGCGGCGCCGTTTTTTTTTTTATTTTTCCTATTTTTTTATTTTTTATGTGTTATGAATTCTTATTTTGATGTTTTTCTTATAAATCACATAATTCAAAAAATGGATATTACATATATTATATAACAGATTATAATAAACAAAAACCATTGACTTGCATACGCCAATTTTTTTTTAATCCAATAAAAATTAAAACTGAAAATATTATTCAAACATAAGAAACACTTATTATAACGAACAAACAAGCCATAACTCAAATGTTCCAAAACACTAATTCTTTTTTTTCACCAATCGTGTTATCTTCTTCCATTGCCTCATATTCTTCTATTTTGTTGCGATTCGATTCAGGAGGAAAAAATTCTTTATAAACCTCTTTATATAGCGATGGGCAATCCTCCCAGAGACTTTCCTGCGTCCATAAATTGCAAAAAATTTTGAAGTAAAAAGGAACAATATTGATAAAAGTAATTTAAATTTTGAATGTAAGTAAAAGACAACTATAATATATTACCAGATATTCTTCAGCATAGTTGACGTGTAACCACTCAAACGGCCATGATGATAGCCCTTCATTCCATTGTCTACACACACATTTGTACTGATCAATGGATCTACCATTGAGCCTAATTAAAATTTCAAACAGTATAATATCGAAAGGAATATAAACCATTATGAAAAACCTGAAACCTATAATTGAAGATGCTATGTATATCCTTTATATAATAGATTAACTTGGGCCTAATTGAATAAACCAAAAAAAAAAAAAAAAAACGATTTCTAATTCAAAAATGGTAATTCGATTATAAATGTCAATGTTGATTCTTTTTATGGTTTTTATTATAATTCAAATTTATTTATACATCTGTCTAATTGAAGTTCATATTTTTTTGCCGGAATTTTGGGTTTATTGAACAAGCATAATTATTTAAGTCAACCGAAATTTTTAGTTTATGAATGGAAATGAGATTTTATTTTTAAGAATTGATTTGTTATTTAAGGGATTTTCTAAACAAGAAAATCGTTAATTTACATTTGAAAATTTTCCAAATTTATCTTTAGAACTGTTAAATAATTTTTAATTCAACCGAAATTTTTATCGATATATTTGTCTAAATAATGAATAAAACTAACCTAATAACTAAAACCGAATTATTCATTTGACAACTATTTCAAATATAGAAATCACATATTTATATTTTTGCTAAGATTAATATGGTTCAACATTTTCAAAAATTCCAATATTTGCAATAAGTTTTAACAAATATTTCAATGATAATATACCATTAACATTGAATTTTTGAAAAACCTTTATATGACAATTAAATTTTATAATTTTCGAAATTATTGTTAAGTAATCAATTCCATATTTGATATCGTGATTATTATATAATACACCATAGACCATTCTTATAAATCACTCATGCAAATACCATTTCATACAATGGTTGATCTTCCTTTTGAACTGATACTTTTCCAAATTTTAATCAAGATTGATACCAAATCAATACATCGATTCAAGTTGGTATCTAAACAATGGCGTGATGGCCTGTCATCTTCTGAATTTGCTTTCAAACGTGGTTGTTATGTTGAAGACTATCTGGTAATATTTTATTGTTTTATACTCTTTACTTGACAATTATATTAGTTTTGTTAACAACTTTTTTTGCTATTAATTTCATATTTCTATAATCTATTTTTTTAGGAAATGCTACAAGAACAAGGTTCCTTTATTACTTCGTCTGTTTTGCTGGAATTGTGGCCGCGTCAACTAATGGAACTCTATACGTTTGACGATAAACAATTAAGTCAGACAAATGCAAACGTCTCTGAGGAGGTGGTGATAATTGAGAATGGTCAACGTACTGTCTATCAAGTTTACCATGATGACAAGTAACAGTGTCGTTCAAATCAATATTAAAAGTATTGTTTGCGGTTTTTTCTCATATTGAAATCAATGCGACTTGGTTATCAGTTATAATCTAAATAATATATATCTATTTTTCTTCTTAGTATTATACGTTTAACATTCACTAATATTATATATATCCCCACAAATGTTATAAAACGGACAATTGTAATAAACTTAATAAAATATTAATATCCTTAAAAATAGAGCGACCCGTAGGTACCACGGGTTATAACCTATTATATACATATATATATAGTGTGAGGTTTATTGGGGAACACTAAAAAAGTGGGGAACAGTGGGGAACCGGCTCAAACGAACTCCGATTGGACTCATTCCAGCGGCGTTGGAACCGTCTCATCGAACCCTAACTAGGATCTCTTAACCCTAAACCCTAAATCATAACCCCTAAACCCTAAATATATTAGGGTTTGGCTTTTAGGGTTTAGCCTTAGGGTTTAGCCTTAGGGTTTAGCTTTAGGGTTTAGGGTTTAGCTTTTGGGTTTAGGGTTTAGATTTAGGGTTTAGCTTTAGGGTTTAGCTTTAGGTTTAGCCTTTAGGGTTTAGCTTTTAGGGTTTATAGTTTAGATTTTACGACTTATCTTAGGTTTTAGCCTTATTTTTTAGCTTTAGGGTTTAGAGTTTAGGAGTTAGGATTTAGGGTTTAGGGTTAAGAGATCTTAGTTAGGGTTCGACGAGCCGGTTCCAACGCCGTTGGAATGAGTCTAATCGGAGTTCGTTTGAGTCGGTTCCCCGCTGTTCCCCACTTTTTTAGTGTTCCCCAATGAACCTTCCCCTATATATATATATATATATATATATATAGGATTAGATTCAAACGTGAACAAAATCTCAAGAGTGAACTGCTTGAACTGATCTGGGCCCTTGATTTTTATGATCTTGAGATTAAAGTGAGTGGCATGATGGTAATTATTTGGTTAATTTTTTCCATTTAATTAAATATAAAAAGGGTATTTGTGTAATTTCAATCTTAAATTGATTGCATAAATCTGTCACAAATCAAGTAATCAATTATCCTCTTAAATTGATTGCATAAATCTCTCACAAATCAAATCAAGGATTAGGAAAGATGTAACTTAATTCAATTGTTAAAATAATTATTTGTTTAAATGCGATGTACACATGTGTATTCTGATTTTGCCCTCTTTTTAATGCGATGTACACATGTGTATATCGTCTGTTTTTGTGATATCTCAGAATTTTTTTTTTGTATTGAATGTTGATGTACACCTGTGAATTACTGTACACATATATACGATGCTGAGTACATATGTGTACTGTTCTATTTATATCCAAGTACACATGTGTATACCGTAGAAATATGAAGGTTACGTGGATCTTAAAAATCAAAATTTGAATTCCGATGACGAAATCTGAAATAAAAATTAAAATTGAAATCTGGTGATTTGTTGTTTGTTTTGATAATTATCTTATTAATAAATAAACATAATGTGGATAATGAATTTAAATTAGGAAAGATGTAACTAATTTCAATTATTAAAATAATGATTTAAATCTAATTTTTTATATAATTACAATCCTACCCTTAACAACTAAAAAGGAAATCAAGGGTCCATATCTGTTCACGCAGTTCACTCTTGGGAGGTTGTTCACGCTGGAAACCTACCCTATATATATATATATATAGGACAAAGATCCGTTAGGAACCACCCTTTATTGCGAGAACCGAGAGAACCAATGTGAACACAACAAAAAATGCCTAAAAATAGCTAAAAAACACACAATTTTTTTAATATTTTTTATAAAAAAATCGCTACTTTTAGTAGCAAAAAAAATTTTTTAAAATTGTTTTAAAAAAAAAAATTTTTTTTGGCTACTAAAAGTAGCGATTTTAACATAAAAATATAAAAAAAAAAAATTTAGATTGTTTTTTTTATTTTTTTAGAATTTTTTAAGTTTTTTTGGGGGTTTAGTTTTTAGCATTTTAGCTTGGGGGGGTTTAGGGGGGGGGGGGGGGGGGTTAGGTTTTTTTTAGGGTTTTTGGGGGTTTTAGTTTTTAGCATTTAGCTTGGTGTGGGGGGGGGGGGGGTTAGTTTTTTTTAGGTTTTTTTAGCTATTTTATGTTGTGTTCACATTGGTTCTCGCAATAAAGGTGGTTCTCGCATGAACCTTACCCTATATATATATATATAGGGTTAGGTTAACGTACAAATGTCCTTATCCTACTTTACGTACGCGATCATCTCAGCCGTCAGATCTTCATCCCACATTGAAATCACATGTTGGTTTTTTGTAACAATTTCGCATGTTGGTTTTTTAACATGCGATTTCATCAAAATTAACACCAGGGGCGGACCCAAGTTATGGGGTGGGTGGGCGGCCGCACCCCTTGAAAAAAAAAATTAGTGGTATTTTTCGCGAAAAATCCAGATCGCACCCCTTGGAAATTTTCGTCCGCACCCCTTGAAAAATTCCGACCGCACCCCTTAGAAAAAAATGTTAGGAATTTATGTAAAAAATTTGTGAACACGGATTGAAACCCTATCAAATTTTGTAAACAAATTAGCCTACTAACCCCTTTAATAAAACTTAAATTCAATTAATCAAGCCCAATAACTTAATATCCATTCAAGCCCAACTCAACTACTAGTTTTGTTAAACAAACAACTCAACTACTGGTTAATTCAGGCCGCCCCTTACAGGTACATGTTTTTTACTAGGGCTTATAATAATTACTAGGGCTTGAAATTCAAAATTTTGGTTGGCAAACATGTTTGTTGATTAGCAAATAATAATTACTAGGGCTTAAAATCGAAAATTAAGGAACATGGGCTATGGTTGAATACTTGAAGATCCTTGTTTATTTTGTATGTGATAGAATTAGGAATGAACAATGAGTAGGGAAGTTATGCCCGATTTCTCAAGAGGAAAGAGGTTGAAACACTTTTTTTTCGCCGGATTATTCTATTTAAAGACCAATGTATGTTATAGATAAGTTTTTTTGTTCTTTTATTGAATGATTAAGAGAAATAAATGTAGGGATGGTTTGAACTTTGATGTTTTTTTATTTGTTAATGTGATAGGAAGTTAGGAACTAGGGTTTGATTGTTTGAGAATTGAAATGGACCCGACCAGATCTGATTTGACCCTTTATGAAACTTTGTTTGTTTGTTTTTAGTTGTTTTACATGACACGACCCGATCCGACCCGCTATGAACCGATTTTTTTATATAGCTAGAGGTCTAAAATCTTTAAAAAATTTCCGCACCCCCAGGAAAAAAATCCTGGGTCCGCCACTGATTACCACATGCGAAATTGTTACAAAAAACCCACATGCGATTTCATCAAAATTATCACATGCGAAATTGTTATAAAAAACCAACATGCGATTTCATCAAAATTATCACATGCGATTTCATCCTGCTATTTTATAACATGCGATTTCACCATCGCGTACATAGCGTATGTTGAACCATTTTATACAGTACACTTTCTCTCTCTATATATATGTGTGTGTATGTGTGTAATAAAATGGAATTAATATTAAATAATTCTAGCAACGCTTGAGATATAACAAGGGGACTTTGGTTTGGCAATATGTTCAAGTGTGTAAATTGTGCCTCTAGAGTTTTAGCTCCGTGATGAAAAATTGTGTAAAATTAAGCGTATATTAAATTTCTTTAGAAAATAAATACATTGAGATAATGTCTATCTTTTATCCGAATTCTCATGTTGACATGACTGTTCATATCTTCATACTTCATCCTGGTACTTATTTTTGCAGAACTAGGGCTCTTTCTCAATGAGTTTTCACAACTGGTGCCAGGTTGAGAAAACTTTCAAAAATAATGCAATCTCCATTGCAAATGGAGATTTATGAGATCTTGTAGGCTTGTAAGGTTAGAAGTTAGGGAATGCAAGATACATATGATTGGCTTGTAAGAAAAATAGTACAATTGCCATTTGGAATGGTACAAATTGCCGTTTGAAATGGTAATTTCTTCAACTCATCATTAAGAATGATGATTTCCTGCCATGTTGCCATTTGTAATGGCATGTTAGGTTTTGAAATGCTAGATACAAATTGCCGTTTGAAATGGTACTTATTTGCATTATTTAAACCTTCCCTCAACGAGTTTTCAAATTCACATTCGAACGTCTTCTTATTTAATCATGTATTTACTCATCATCATCATCATCCTCATTGTCGTAATGTACATATTTGTTGCTAGGTTTTTAAACAAGAAATCTTCACATTCATTACCACCTGGTCCAACTCCTTTGCCGTTTATTGGATGCGCCATCCAAATGTTCTTAAACAAACCAATTTTCCGGTGGATCCATAAGCTCATGGACCATTTTGACACCCCTATCCTTTGCATCCGCATAGGACCTTCAACCCATGTCATTGCGGTTTCGTCCCCAGACATAGCATGTGAATTCCTCAAGGAACAAGATGAAATATTCATTTCAAGGCCTGATTTCATGTCTGCTAGTCTAATAAGTGATGGGTATCTCACTGCAATCATGTCCCCATTTGGAGAACAATGGAGGAAGATGAAAAAAGTTATTAATCGAGGGATGCTTTCACCGCAAATACACAAATGGCTCCAACCTAAACGTGACCACGAAGCTGATCAATTGCTTAGATACATATGTAACCAAATAGAGAAACAAGGTGGTATTGTCGGCGGTGGATTAATAGACGTTCGAGCTGTGAGCCAACATTTCTTTGCAAACACAATGAGGAATATTGTTTTCGGGAAAAGTTTCTTTGGGCAAGGAATGGAAGATGGAGGACCAGGCGAAGAAGAAACTGAACATGTTGCTGCCCTTTTTACCATCCTGAAGCATGTTTTTGCATTTTGCATCACTGATTATTTCCCATGGTTAAGATGGAAGACTGACTTTGATGGCCATGAAAAGAAAATGAGGGCTGCTATTGAAATTGTGCGGAAGTATCAGGATCCATTGGTCGATGAACGGATTCAAATGTGGAACAATGGAGCTAGAAGGGAAAAGTTTGATATGCTTGATGTTCTTATCACATTTGAAAACCCTAAGCTTACGCCTAGAGAGATTAAAGCTGAAATTGTTGTAAGTCTCCAGCTATCTTTTTTTTTTGAACGACCAAACGGAACCAACTATATTAGAAACAAAACCACCTCCATAGCAAGTCTCTCGCCATCTATTACTATTTTCACATGCATATGAAACGCTTGGAGACTGATAATAATTGTTTGTTTTGACTTTTCACATTCCAATCATGTTGCATGATTATGCTTTTGTAAACTTATCTATGTCTTATCATATTTTATGAACTAATTATTGCAACATGATTATGCTTTCGTCGCTAAAGGTTTCAAACTTTGTATTTAGTAGAATTGGTTTTTCTATTCAAAAGGGGGTGGCGGCGCAACTTGTTGCCCGACTACCTGCCATTGCTTTGTAATTGCACTTTTTCGTGTGGAATGATTGAAAAATATCATTATTTAAAAAAAAAAAAATCTAGACTTTTTTTGAAAGTTTTTCATTTCTTGTACATCTAGGCAAGGCTGTGAACTCATTCAAATCCGCTTAGGCGTCAAGAGGCAAGTAAACTTGACTTGAGTTTGCTAGTAAAAGGATCGAACTCCATCCTTCAATCCATTCAAAGTCACGAGAACTACAATTGGCTTGAATTAATTTGCTCATTTATTTTTTGTTCTTATTGTATTTAGATTCGCTTGTTAGACCCGCGAACTCAAGAAGTAGTCAGATTCCCTTGAGTTTGTTACCCATGGTAGCCAAAAGCCAAAATGTAAAAGAACTTTCAAAAAATGACTAGAAACACCTACACAAATCCAAATAACTTGTAAATCCAAAAGTTTCATGAACTGCTTGGAGACTAATACTAATGTTTTGTTTGACTTATACACATCACTTATGTTTGCATGATTATTCTTTTTCTAACGTCATCTTTTTTTTTTTATGTATTAATCTTTAGGAGCTAATGATTGCCACAATTGATAATACGTCTAATGCAATAGAATGGGCAATGGGTGAGATGATTAATGAACCTATAATCCTAAAGAGAGCAGTTGAGGAGTTAGAGCATGTAGTAGGTCACCAAAGGTTAGTCGAAGAGCAAGACATACCCAAACTCAATTACATAAAAGCATGCATCAAGGAAGCTTTTAGGTTGCACCCTTTTGTACCTTTTCTTCCACCCCATGTTTCAACAATGAATACTACTGTTGCTGGTTACTTCATACCCAAAGGTAGCCATGTTATCCTAAGTCGATATGGGCTAGGAAGGAATCCAAATGTGTGGAAGGATCCATTGCGGTTTGACCCAGATCGACATCTACATGAGGAAGGGAAACAAGTGGTACTTTCGGATAACGACCTGAGGTTGATCTCGTTTAGCACAGGTCAACGTGGTTGTCCTGGAATAATGTTGGGCACCATCATGACTACAGTGTTGTTAGCAAGGATGGTCCAGGGGTTCGCCTGGGAGGCGCCCGGTAATGAGCAGTTCATTGAGCTTGTTGAAAATTACAATGACATTTGCTTGGCTAAACCACTTGTGGCAATTGCTAAGCCAAGGCTGCCACGGTACATGTACCCCACATATTGACAAGAAGACGTATCTATTTTATTCCAAGTGTTTCTGGTTTTCTTTTTTAACGCCATAGAACGTCATAAATAAGATATCTTCTCAATATGATAAAACTTTATCTTCAAACCTATGCAACTATATAAAGTTGAATGAATTTAATATTAGTTTATTTTCTCCTTTTGTAGTTTATAATTTATAATTCTTTCAATATATATCTTTATATTTTAGAATGACGGCTATATCATTAAAACAAGAAGACTAGCAAGGTGTTGAAAGAAAAAAACATTTAATTTAAGATTAGAAATCAAAGAGCAGCACCAACTAAATAAGCCAAACTACTTAAATTAACTTTATATTTAATCCATATAAGAAGTGGCGGAACCACAACCTTTGGGTCATGCTATATTTTACATTAGCGATTATCATGGATTGTTTTCTTTGCTAACAAATTTAGCGATTATCAACTCTTTTGGACTTCTTTTAGTAAAAAATATTTTGTTGATATTTCATGGATTTTGTAAAAAAATTTGTTGATATTTCATGGTTTGATTTATTTATTTATACTAGTTGTAGGACCCGTGTGAGCACACGGGTAGGTTTAATAACGATCGAAACCAACAGAGGTTAGGAATTGGTGAATGTGTGTAATGTATGTTACAGGAAAACATAGAAATAAAAGTGAGGGATATGATCATAAATGAAACTGCCGACAGAGGTTAGGAATAGTGGAATCAACAGAGGTTAAGAATCAACAGAGGTTAAGAAACCTCTGTTGGAAAGCAACAGAGGTTAGGAATAGTGGAATCAACAGTGGTTGATTTTAGTCTATCAGTGGATAGACATCAGAAGTTATGAACAGCGGTTGATTTTAGTCTATCATAGGATAGACATCAGTGGTTAGGATAAACAGAGGTTATGAGTTCGCTGATCTGTTATTCGCTGCAGAAAAAGTATACAAATTGTTCAAAAACAAAACCAAAATAGGGATCAAATTTCATATCCGTCAGTATTTTTCATTCCTCAAAATTACATGCAAATAATAGTTTCATAGGGTAGGAATCAAGCTTTTCTTTCATCTATAAATATACAGGACCGAGTAAAAACAATCAAACTCAAACATAACCATCTAGATTCAGGTATCAAGCTTTTCTTTCATCTATAAATATACAAGACCGAGTAAAAACAATCAAACTCAAACATAACCATTCATTCAACAAATAAATAAACAGTTTAATAACTAATAAGAAACTATCGCAGCTCTTAAGAGTCTGGTCATCCTTAACTATCCGTCCTTTATAAATCAACCGCTGCTGTGCCGCTGGAATATCACACTTCTGTTCAACAACAGACTTGAACGACTCAACGGACGGCTCGAGGCTCGCTTGAACGGGGAACGACTCAACGGAGAGCTCGAGTCTCGCTTGCACCATATTTACTGAAGAAACTAAATGAACACAATAACTAAAATATATGATTGTTTGTAATTATCTTTTACATTAAAGAAACTAAATGAAATATATTAACCATATGTACCTCTAAAGAAAAGCTTTGTTTTTCCTTTTTCGTTTACCCTGTGATGAGGATTGGTTGATATTTTCATCTGTAACAAACCAATAATCAACTATATTCAATAGTTCCCAAACCCCAATATTAAACACTCATTCAAATCACTCAATATATGACAATATTAATAAAGACACTTTTTAAAGAGTTAAAACAAAACTTATAGAAAGTTGTTTACACATTTGAGCTGGTAACCTAACTTCAGAAGCACGCATCAGTTAAAGTAGCCAACCTGAAGTTGTTTAACATGTGAGTCTCACCTGTTGTCATCTGTATTTGATTCGATTGAAAGGCAATAATTCCAATATTATGCTGACAGCAGCCTCTCATCCTCTACGCGTCTGCATCTACTCTCTCTCTACCGTTGATATATTATTTGTCAAGACATCCATTTTGTAAAACAAATGTTTAGAACAGATGTTTTGAACAGACGTTTAGAACGGATGTTTAGAACAGACGTCTTGAACAGACGTTTAGAACAGACGTTTAGAACAGACGTTTTGAACAGACGTTTTGAACAGACGTTTAGAACAGATGTATTGAACAGATGTTTAGAACAGAAGTTTTGAACAGAAGCTTTGAACAGAAGTTTTGAACAGATGTTTTAAACAGATAATAATTCAGAGAAAGATAGATATACCAGCCATTAATATTTGAAAGAAAGAGATACCAGCCTCTATCATTTCAACTATTTCTTGGTCGGTAATGTTTATAGGCTGAAAATACATATTTCACAAAAACACATTAGTGTAAGCATTTAAAAAACTTTAGGCGACTTTCAACATTTTTTTACCTTTGGGTCATGCTATATTTTACATTAGCGATTATCATCGATTGTTTTCTTCGCTAACAAATTTAGCGATTATCAACTCTTTTGGTCTTCTTTTAGTAAAAAATATTTTGTTGATATTTCATGGATTTTGTAAAAAAATTTGTTGATATTTCATGGTTTGATTTATTTATTTATATACATATATGTTTGTGAAATAATATATAATACTAGTAATAGTCACGTAAACAAAATAATATATATAATTTAAAATTAATATTCAGCACAAAATAAACAACTAATTAAAAAATATCAAATCTAAATGTGAATAGTCCTGTGCATTGACTAGTAGGTAATTTGGGTGATTTTTCAAGACAATAATACTTCTCTTTCCATGGTGCTATCACTTTTTTATTAATTTTTAATTTTAATGTTCTTTCTTCCCCAGCCTTGCTACACAAGAACCGGAGCTCGTCGGAACGGAAAATCGTTAAAATTATACACTTCATTTTTCTCTTTCGTTTTTCCCACATTTCAGACAGCTAGAAGGGTCAAAAACTCAAAATGTAAAGAACATTCTCTTTTTTTTTGCCACTGATAAATACCAAACTGCGCCGGCCGAAGGGTCAAGTGACCCCCTGACCCCCTCTTGTTCCTCCGATAAGCGAAAAAAAAAACTTAATCTCATCCACCGTTTTCAAAGGTGAGAAAGTATCATTCTTAAATAGTAAAGTGTCTCGTGCTTCCTAAATAATTCAAATAACATATATAACAAATCAAGGCTAGTCATTATGGCACGCTTTTAGGCTTCTAGCCAACTTCTAACAAGAGATGAAGTACAACCTATTGATCGGTGGCGAAGACACAAGACCACTACAGAGCAGAACCGATTCCATATACTAGACAAGAAATTACAACCGATGAATGCATGATAGACCTTTGTATGTTTTTTAAACAACTTTGCTCAAGAACACTTTTGGTGGAAGATATGGAGAAAGCAAAGGATGCCATTCTTACAATCTTTTGCAAGTTAGAGTTGATCTTTCCTCCGTCATTTTTTGACAATATGGTTCATTTAGTTATGCATTTACCTGATGAAGCGATTTGCAGAGGTCCAGTATGTATGAGATGGATGTATCCGTTTGAAAGGTATACTCGTTTACGGTTAATTTATTAGTCGTCTCGTGATATATTGTATAATACTTAAGTTAGTTTTCTTATTCGTGATATGTTGGCACTGGTTTTTCTGTTAGTTTATCGATTCTTTGGTGATATACTTTTGTACATGGAACGATATGAAATGAAGAACTAATGCTCTCGAACTTCTGTGTAGAGATGAAATCTGGTTTGGGTTTTTTAAGGGAACCGATATACCCGACTAAGCTTTAAACTGATACCCGATTTATAAATGATGTCCAGATTTCGGTTCTGCATTTTCAATACTTTTGGGTTTCAGGTCGGGTTTCGGGTCGGGTCGGTTATGTGTATTTACAATGACATTTGCTTGGCTAAACCACTTGTGGCAATTGCTAAGCCAAGGCTGCCACGGTACATGTACCCAACATATTGACAAGAAGACGTATCTATTTTATTCCAAGTGTTTCTTCTTTTCTTTTTTAATGTCATAGAACATATTCCAAGTGTTTCTGCTTTTCTTTTTTAAAGCCATAGAACGTCATAAATAAGATATCTTCTCATTATAATACAACTTTATCTTCAAACCTATGCAACTATATAAAGTTGAATTAATTTAATAATAGTTTATTTTTTTCCTTTTGTAGTTTATAATTTATAATAATTTTAAGAGTGAATTTCAAGTATTGTCCTTTATCTTTATACCTATTTTCAGGCGCTGTCCTTTATGTTCAAAATTGATGAGTTTTGTAATTTATGTTTTCAAATCATACACGTTTTGTCTTTTAAGCCAAACTTAGTTAATTTTTTCTGTTAAATCTGATCACTAAAGGACGATTTGGTCTTTTTACCAATTACTTTAAAAATAAGTTAATAACTAAAACAAATTTAAAAAAATAATATAATATAAAATATAATATGTGTGTATATATATTTATATATAAAGAAACAACCCCCTCTCTCCCCATCTCTCTCTTTACCTCTCCCCAGCCACCACCAATAACTACCTCCGGCCACCACCCTCAACCACCTCCGGCCTCCACCCTCCAACACTCTCAACCACTTCTCTCTCTCTCTCTACCTATAACAACCCTCCTAAATATTTTCCGACACCCCTAATATAATTAAAATGTCCAAATATGTCTTAAAATGTACCCCGTATGCAAAAACCAAGCCCAATTTACGTTATATAATTAAAAATAAAATAAAAACAATAAAAACGAGTCTGTCGCGGGCCGCGACAGACTACCTTTCGTTCTATGCGGGCCGCGACCGCATGGCCACGAGGCGCAGCTCAGTGTCAAACAGGCGTCGAGCCTACACCGGTGACTGGCCAACCCTAGGGCCTACCTGACCTAGCTCGCGGGCCGCGACAGCCCGCCTTGACTTCGTCGCGGAGCACGAGAGACCTGTCGACCAGAACTATAAATAAGGGCCTCGAGCTTCCGTTTTCGTCGCTCAACTTTTCGAATTCTCTCTCAATTTCTACGTAGTATACACTATACTCGGGCATAATAACCCCCTAAATAACGAAATTCTGCCCCGTTGTAAGTATCATAACCCCCGGTTACGTATTAGATACGCTGCCCGATTGATCTAAGATTCCGTAACGACTGTCGTGGTTCTGCCCGACGTAGTCATTGGAATTTTGTCTCGGGGAGGGTATTACTAATGTAAATATTGGGTTATTATACTAACGTGTGTGCGTTTGTGTAATTAATAGATAATCACCAGGAAATCCTTAAGGAAAACCCTAAGACAGCAATGTGAGTAATCTCGTTTTTGTAAACTTTTTATAACTATTTCACAAAACCTTTATTTATTTAAATTATAATTAGGAGTGATTGAGTCTTTGTAGTCTTCAATTACTGCCGGTATGTTAGGGTTTTGTATACAAAATGTGAGACACGTTACCATTGGACAAAGAGTTAGCCAATGTGTAATATGACCCACCAGTCAGGATTGACAGTACTGAATGAGTAATTGTGTAGATATAAACAATGTGATCGCTCTCAATACTGTAAATTGATAAAACTCTTCTTGATTAAACTGGGATTCACTCACCAGTATTTCCCACTGATAAAATGTTTTTAAATGCGTTTCAGGTAACAAAATGTAAGAGCCAAATAGAAGCCAGCTGGAGAGCACTAAAGGTTTGGGAAAAGTGGCTATAAAAGTTACCTAAATAAAGAAGATGTTTTTATCAAATAAAAATAGGGTTTATTCCCTATGAAAATGTTTGTAATAGAAACTTGTGTTTTTCCCATATATTATTTATATAGATGAAGTATTAATATTTATGAAAATATGGTGGTTTTACTCTGATAAAATATTTCCTAACTACGGTCCTGATGAAATTTCGGCTGCCAAAATGATAAACACCGATACCACCGAAACTGAGTTCGCGGCCGCCCGTTTTTTGGACAGATAGGGGGCGGGGGTTGCGATAGAAGGTGGTATCAGAGCTAAGCCACTGATTCAGCCACATAAGTGTTCTGCTGACACCAAAATTTATTCAATATGTTAGGAAATTTTCTACGGAACTACGTACATATCTGTATATAATTGTTATGTGTTATTTGACTATTTATTAGTTTACAGTATGAGCGACCAAGGACCTTCAGACGCTTACCGTCAGTTGTCCAACTCTCATAGGAATGAAGGAACTTCTTCCCTGCCATCCCCCTCGGGGTATTCGGCTGACACTGAAGAAGGAACTTTCGAGTTCAGAGCACAATCTGAAAAGCCATTCCCTTCTAAGAAAAGAGGATGGTTCAGCAGAGGAAAAGAGGATGATTCAGCAGAGGAGCACATGAACGTAGGAAGAGGATGAAAAAGTTACAACAGCAGCGAGCTTTAGCAGCCGCTAAGAGAGAAACAGATGCTCACACCCAGGATATGCTCAATAGAAGTTTAGCGAATTTCCATATCCTAGCAACCACAGCTGCCGACCCTAACCTGGAGCAACTCATAGCACCCCAACCATTACCACTGTTTCCCACACAGCCAATGGAAATTGAGAACAACCCAGAAAATCAATTCCCAATGCCTGAACTTGATCCAGTAGAGATACCTAGAGTACCAAGAACCCAATACATCAGGGAAATTCTAGAAAATCCTTATCCTTACCAAGAACCCATGCCCCAGTTCCCAAACCCAGTACCAGCACCTGCACCCCCAATGAGTGCAGAGAATGTGCAAGAACTCGGAACCTTTGGTGAGGAGATTTTAGAAGGTAGTGAAAGGATGAGGCAGATCGGAGAACGACTCGTCTGGAAGTATGACGAGTGTAATATGGAGTTCTGGATGAACCCATATCAGTGATGGTGGTAGTAGTAATAATAATAATAATATAATAATATATAATATGTGTGTATGTTTGAAAAAAAAATCTAGATAATAGCTATGGATGCATAATAGTATTGTAATTTTAAATTCCAGTTCCAGTTTGTATTAGACGCATAATATATATATAAGAAAGAGTAAGTCGCAATGTCCGACGATTTTGATCAATATGCGTGTTGTGTGATTGGTTGTGTTAAATATTATCTTGTGATATTAATATGTGGTAAATGTTTAAAATTCAGATGGCCGATCAAGTGAATCAAGAAAACCCGAATAATAACCCGGATTACAATAATAATGGAAACCAAGTGGATAACAGTGCCATCCAACATATTGTGGCACAAGGAATCATAAATGCTATGCCTAATATCATCCAAGCTGTGAGAGACGCTGAAAATAATAAAAGTAACAGTGGAAGTAAACGACCTACTGAACCAGAACACAGCGTAAACAATGGACCCATACTTCAAGTGCCCATTCCCAAAAGAAGAAGAACTGTTTCTTATGGTTATTCTTATAAAGAATTCTGGTCTTGTAAACCAATGGAATTCTCGGGCAATGAAGGGGCTGTTGCAGCTCTACGCTGGATAGAAAAGACTGAGGCAGTCTTAAAAATAAGCAAGTGTGCGGAAGAGGATAAGATAATGTTTGCCTCCAATCTGTTTAAGAACTCAGCCTTAGAATGGTGGAACACTATCCTCCAGTCTAGGGGAAGTGACAGGGTTTACAATATGGAATGGGAAGAATTTAAGAACATGGTGGAAAGGAAATTCTGCCCTCCTAATGAAAAAGAAAAGATAGCAAATAAGTTCTTAAACCTTAGAATGACTGGAGTGGACAGTAAGGGCTACACTACTTTACTTTTTGAATATGCTAGAATAGTACCAACCCTTGCATCACCTGAACCAGTACTAATCTCTCGTTATATCTAGGGATTAATCAGCGAGATTAGGCATGTAGTCAAGGCGGCTAGACCTCAAACTATAGAAGAAGCTGTAGAACTAGCAAACACCTTAACTGATGGGTTAGTGCGTACACAAGAAGAAAACCAGAGAAGGAACCTAGCTCAGAAACTTACCCAAGAATTTCGTCATGGAAATTCCAACCGTGGGAAAAATGTAGGTTCTACTTCTACACCCTACTGCAAGTATTGCAAAAGAAAGCATTCCGGAAGATGCTCTATATATTGCAATTTTTGCAAAATATCTGGACACAAGGAAGAAGACTGCAGGAAGAAACCTAACAACAGGATATGCTACAACTGCGGAGAACAAGGTCACATCAAGCCGAACTGTCCGAAACTAGCTCCAGCTACAAACAACAAGAATACTAAAAATGCTAGAGCATTTGTTCTGACTGCAGACGAAGCAAAGATGATTCCGGACGTGATAGTCGGTACGTTTTTAGTTAATGATGTTTTTGCTAAAGTATTATTTGACTCTGGTGCGAACCAAAGTTTTATTAATACTTCATTTTGCAAACTGCTCAATCAACCATTAACTAAACTCCCACAAGAATGTCTAGTAGAGACAGCGAATGGAGAAACCCTTAAGATTTCTGAAATCTTGCAGGGAGCAAGAATAGAATTTTTAAATCAAAAATTTATTGCAAACCTTTATCCAATGAATCTGGCAGGATTTGATATTGTATTAGGAATGGATTGGTTAATAACCAATAAAGCCAGTATTTTATGTGATCAAAAGTCAATTCAAGTAAATTCACTAAGAGGTGAAAAGATCACAATTCAAGGAGATATGCCATTTAGATGTACAAAGTTCATCTCTGTGATGAAAACATCAAGTTATCTAAGAAAAGGATCATTAGTGTATTTGATTTCCATAATCATTAACACTAAAGAAAAAGAACTAAAAGATATTCCGGTAGTATCTCAGTTTTCAGATGTGTTTCCAGAAGAATTACCCGGACTACCTCCAGACAGGGAAGTCAAATTCAGAATTCATCTGCTACCAGGGACAGCACCAATTGCCAAAGCACCCTACCGTTTGGCACCCGCTGAAATGCAGGAACTGAAGAAGTAATTAGACGAATTGTTGGAGAAGGGATTCATACAGCCAAGTTCATCGCTATGGGAAGCATCGATCTTATTCGTCAAGAAGAAAGACGGATCAATGCGTATGTGCATTGACTACCATGAATTGAACAAGGTTACGATTAAAAATTGGTATCCATTACCGAGAATCGATGATCTGTTCGATCAACTACAAGGAGCTCAATTTTTCTCGAAAATCGATTTACATTCAGGATATCATCAATTAAAGGTACAGGAAGAGGACATTCCTAAGACCGTATTTAGAACAAGGTATGGCCATTATGAATTTACCGTCATGCCATTTGGTTTAACCAATGCCCCAGCCGCATTTATGGACATGATGAACCGAATATGTAAGCCATATTTGGATAAATTCATTATTGTTTTTATAGATGATATTCTCATTTACTCTAAGAGCAAAGAGGAACATGCAGAGCATTTGCACGCACTTCTAAATTTATTAAGGAAAGAAAAGGTCTATGCTAAGTTTTCAAAGTGCGAATTTTGGTTAGAACAGGTACAGTTTCTTGGACATTTAGTTAATCATGAAGGAATTCATGTAGATCCCACCAAGATCGAGGCAATTACCAAATGGAAAGCCCCTGAGTCGCCAACCGAGGTTAGAAGTTTCTTAGGATTAGCCGGTTATTATAGAAGATTTATTCGAGATTTTTCTAGAATAACCATTCCCTTAACTAAGCTAACCTGTAAATCTGTTAAGTTTGAATGGGGACCAAAACAAGAAGAAGCCTTTAGAATTCTTAAGCAAAGACTAACCAACGCACCCATACTACCGTTACTAGAAGGAACAGAAGACTTTGTGGTCTATTGTGACGCTTCTAAGTTAGGTTATGGATGTGTGTTGATGCAACGTCAAAAGGTTATAGCATATGCATCTAGACAACTTAAGAATCATGAAGAGAATTATTCAACCCATGATTTGGAATTAGGAGCAATAATCTTTGCCCTAAAAATTTGGAGACATTACCTTTACGGTAGTAAGTTTACCATTTTTACAGATCATAAGAGTTTAAGGTATGTTTTCGGGCAAAAAGAGTTGAATATGAGACAAAGACGATGGATGGAAATTCTTAGTGATTATGATTGTAATATCCAATATCATGCAGGAAAGGCTAATGTAGTAGCCGATGCTTTAAGTCAAAAATATCATGAAAAGCCAAAAAGAGTACGTTCTCTTAAATTAAATCTGCAAGTAGATTTAAATGAACATATCAAGAAAGCACAAGAATCAGTAATCAAGGATGATACTGAGAAACTGAAAGGGATAATTAAGGAACTAGAACAAGGGACATATGGAATTTGGAGATTCCATAAGAAAAGTATGTGGATACCTAAATTAGGAAACTTACGTCACTGTATATTAGAAGAAGCCCATAAGTCTAAGTATACGATGCATCCTGGAAGTGATAAAATGTATGAGGATTTAAGAAAGAATTTTTGGTGGATAGGAATGAAAAAGGATATAGCAGCTTATGTAGCCAAGTGTCTAACCTGTTCACAAGTTAAAGCTGAACATCAGAAACCCTCAGGTTTATTGCAACAGTATGGAAATGGGAATTGATAACAATGGACTTTGTTACCAAATTACCCAAAACAAGAAAAGGTAATGATCCAATCTGGGTGATTGTTGATAGGTTAACTAAGTCAGCTCATTTTCTACCAATGAAGGAAACTTTCAGTATGGAACAGTTAGCTAAATTGTATATAAATGAAATAGTTTCTTTACATGGAATTTCTTTATCAATTGTTTCTGATAGAGATAGCCGTTTTACCTCTCATTTTTGGACAAGTTTCCAAAAAGCAATGGGAACCAAGATGAATCTAAGCACAGCTTACCATCCTCAAATGGACGGACAAAGCGAAAGGACAATTCAGACAATGGAGGATATGCTTAGAGCTTGTGTAATTGATTTCGGAGGTAATTGGGACGATCACTTACCCTTAATAGAGTTTTCTTATAATAACAGCTCTCACACAAGTATCTATGCTGTGATACTCTAGGTTTTCCTGAACAACCTCCTTGTTTAGCATCATGTGTACATAAACTATTAAATGAAGATTTGTGAATTATCTTAATGTATTGTGTGGTGCTTATATTAAATTAGGTGTATGTAATATATATGTATGTATAAGTGAGCCGAGACCCCAAGGACACGACTCGAGACCACTTGGTCTCGAGTACCCACATCGGTTGGGCCATGCACCCGAGAAGCCCACTCGGAAACCCATTAGGGTGCACCCACTCGGAACGGGTATAAAACCCATGAGAATGGCCAACCTTGCCACTTTTCACCACTTGCAAACATTCCCTTACACTCACTCCCACACACTCTTCTCCACCCTCCCAACAAAACCCTAACAACATCCCCCTCTCCTCTCTCTCGGATTCAACCGGTAGCATCAAGACTCTCGGATCAAGCTCATTACCCTCACTCGGAACTTCTTTCACCACCCCTCCATACCTTCCATATTCAACCGGTTAGTGTGTGTGTATGGCTTTATGATAAATAGTGCTATAGTTGCTTATTTGAAATAATTTATGTGAAACAATGTGCTTCTTATAAACCGAATGAATTATTGGAATGTCGAGTGATACGGATAAGCTTAGTGTGTTTCGAATAATGGTTTCATGCTAGAAAATGTAAGAAAATATTGTTTTCATAATGTTTAGCAAGTTTGCCTTGATAGCTAGATTATGTGTTAGGATTCTTTAATGCATGATGTGTGTTGTAATATTGAGAACCTAGGGATATGAGAGGATGTGGGCCATTGAATGAATCTAATGAAAAACCATATGAATGTGTAGGATGAACATGTTGATTGAATATGAATGTCCTAAATGATGAACTGTTTGAAGATGTGATGAATATTTGAATTGTTGTGGTTTGATCCGTTTGATTTGGGAATTAGACAAGGAAACATGTTAGTGCAAATGTATTGGCTAGTACACAATCTCATGAATATGAAATCCTATTGGATAGTACAAGTTGGATAGGTTCTAGAAGGATTCGGTCATCAGGTGTGCAAGTCGAGACCCCCGGTCTCGACTCGAGACCATCTAAATGACAACTCGAGACCGCAGTGATTGCGACTCGAGACCTCGAATGAACGACTCGAAGATAAACTTCAAGGACTCAAAATCAGCAAGGTCTCGACTCGAGATCTCATGATCTCGACTCGAGACTGAACTCGAGACCTCCAAGGCTGCTACTCATATAAACACAACTCGAGACCCCTGGTTGCGACTCGGGACCACATGATCTCGACTCGAGACCACCTGGTCTCCACTAGGCTATCCGACTCGGTTATTGGGCCACCAAATGTGACAACGTGTTTTGGGCTTGTATCTGTGTTACTGTGCCATGTGCTGATTGACTGTTTAAGGATTAGAACAGGCCCAATAACTTAAAAGATAATTGTATGTTATGCATGCTATGTGTTAAGTTATGTGTTGAATATACGTGAGTTGCCTGTACCTAAACTTGACCTATACTGGTAACCATGCTAGGACGTGGTGACCAGCGTGCTTGACCAAGTAAACTAATCTGCCGAGCTACCCAAGGTGAGTTCACAACTATTAAAGCATGCGTTCCCGGTGGTTTGGGAAACAGAACTTAAACAATGCTATCCCTTTGTAAGGGATACAAACCTACTTTTCTCCCCTTATGCGGGACCCTTAGTTAATTACTTTTTATACTGGATGCAACAAGCAAAACTAAACGAAACTCTATCACTCAAGTCCTCACTTCTTAATACCGATTAGTCGCCGGGGCCTGGCGAACGGGTTATTAGTTGATAGCGCTATTTAGGTCTCACCAGCCTCACACCGTGCCCGCGTATAGGATCGGGAGTGAACTAATGTACTCTGGCAAACCGTCAATGATGATAGAACATTGACAAACGGGGCACTCTACGGAAACGTACGGATGAATAGTATTCGGTATTGTAAAAACAGTTTAGTAGCTTACTTATGGGGTAGCTCCCCATGGCATGTATAAATGAGTAAATTAACTTTTGAAACAAGTTTTTGGAAATTAAAAACTGGACAAACCCGTGAACTCGCCAACATTATGTTGATACCCTACTGCTTGCTTTGCAGGTATCTAGTGACTCGGGAGCTTGCAGCTTGGGGAAGTGTAGTGGTCGCCTCAACCCATGTGTTGGGTTCTAAATAAACCTGAACTATGCACCTTGTTTTAAACTGTTTTGTCTATGCTTCCGCTGCTTACTTAAACTGTTATTTGAACTTAAACTTTTGAACTTTAACTATGGCCTTTACTAATCATCATGGTCGGTGAACATTCTTATTATTAACCAATGCTCAGTATAATTGGTGGCTGGATCCTGGTCATGTCACACGCCTCGCGGTGGTACTCCGCATGTGGATTTTGAGGGTGTGACACATGCTGCACCATTCGAAGCACTTTATAGACGAAACTGCCGAACCACAGTCTGTTGGGCATAAATTGGAGAAAAGCAACTATCCGAACCTGAGATAGTGCAAGAAACAACCGACAAAATCATCAAAGTCAAGGAACGATTGAAAGCAGCACGCGATCGACAAAAGAGTTATGCTGATAACAGACGAAAACCATTAGAATTCCAGGTAGGTGACAATGTATTATTGAAAGCAGCACTTCATGAGTGGCTAACAAATTTTGTTTGTTTAGATGACTAGTCTCAACTGAATCGTGATGTAGATTGAATGTTAGGTGTGAACAAATACGTGTCATCTTCCTGTATTGTATTGTATTGTATTGTATTGTATTGTATTGTATTGTATTGTATTGTATTGTATTGTATTGTATTGTATTGTATTGTATTGTATTGTATTGTATTGTATTGTATTGTATTGTATTGTATTGTATTGTATTGTATTGTATTGTATTGTATTGTATTGTATTGTATTGTATTGTATTGTATTGTATTGTATTGTATTGTATTGTATTGTATTGTATTGTATTGTAATGTATTGTATTGTATTGTATTGTATTGTATTGTATTGTATTGTATTGTATTGTATTGTATTGTATTGTATTGTATTGTATTGTATTGTATTGTATTGTATTGTATTGTATTGTATTGTATTGTATTGTATTGTATTGTATTGTATTGTATTGTATTGTATTGTATTGTATTGTATTGTATTGTATTGTATTGTATTGTATTGTATTGTATTGTATTGTATTGTATTGTAGGGTGTTATACTAACCACCCCAGTTCGTGTTCTACTAGATAGGAATAATTGAATCTCAAGTAATAACTTAAGAATTTTGAATGAATAGTGATCATTAGCTTAGCCCGTAGAGTCCACCAGAATTTCCATGCACTACAAGTTGTTATGACGTGGGCCCCCGTAATAATAAATTGCCTTGCATGGTCACCCTAGCATTCTCTCGTTCAGAGCAGACGATCAGTCAGGGAAGGAATACTATTGTCAATATACCTTCAACATAGGAGGGACCTTCATGATAGTTCACGTGTCAACGTCGTTGTTATTACTCGCAGAACGGCACGACGTTAGATGAAATAGAAATGGAAAGAATCTGTAACAATAACAACTGAAGGGGCACCTTCAAGATGAGTACTTCATTTTCCTTTTCTGGACAGGAGTGTATCAATCTTGATTAGTATGAGTCGCAGGGACCTCGTCTCACTAATGGAGTTGTTGTCCAAGGTTACCACCTCCGCCTCGTCGTCACTATCATGGTCAGGCATCTCAGCATTCACGAGAAAGCAACCATATTTTACGAAATAAAGTTTAAGATTTCACTTAGGAATCATGTTCGCCAAAAGCTCCGCAGTAGACGTGAGGTCGATATTTTCATCGTGCGAGTAAAGAATAATAATAGAGTTTGAAGTCGAAGGTATTTTGTTCTTGGCAAATTATTTTGTACAACACATATATAAATAAATCATATATATATGTATATAATCACATGAAATCCTATCTAACAAGGATTTCTATATTGCATAAGTTGAATTTGTATATGTTGAACTTGTAAACTGTTTATGATGTGTAAACTGATAATGTAATGTGTCTATCTTGTATAAGCACTAATAATGTAATGTATTGTAGGCACATAGTCTGTTAATGTAATGCGCCTATCTCTCATAGACTTCACCCATGGAAATGTCCTTGCTTGGTTTTTATGAAATGAATTTTTGTTTGTAGTGGACCTTGAAAAATGTTTATGCAATGAAAACTTCTCGTTCTTGTATAAATTGTTTTCATGAGAGGTTCCTAGTGATTGTAGACTAGACTCGAGAAAGAATCCTGGTTCACTACAATCGAAGCTCTGATACCAAACTGTCACACCCGGTCGTAGCGGAAGCGCGAGGTGTGATCTGTTCGGTTCTCATTGCATAACGATATAAGTAAACTTACTAAATGAATAAAACATGCTCCAATGCCATTGTCATAATTGTTCAAAAGATCGCAACATAAGTTATGTACATTGTTTACAAACCATCAAATGAAAATAAGTTGTCATTGTTTCATACATCAAATGTAAGTCTAAAAATGTCAAGGCTTTGACCATTATATCACCGCAAAGAGGCGGTATAGAACAGGCAAACCCTTCAATAGTTGGCATGGAGTATTGATACTTGTTTTCCTTGAACTGAAATCTTTGCATTGGTCCACTAATTCCCTGAAATACATGTAAGTTTGAAAACATCAACAAAAGTTGAGCGAGTTCATGCAGTTTAGCTGTATATGATGTATCTGTATCAAAACAGTATTTAATATGTATTTGTCTCAATTGTAATTGTATCCAAACTGAATATAAGATGTATTTGTAAAATATGAGATGTATTTGTATTTGTATCAAATGTAGTATGAAAAGCGTCAATGAAATCGTGATCATTAATGTTTTGCAAGGACATTAATATGTGTGACGAAATAGGAAGCAATCCAACCCTAGACGATTTTAATCGTATCGACACCATGTCGTAGGGCAACAAACGCACTCCTAGGCAAATGAATGGCCATGAGTGGGGCTCGCCAAAACCCATTAGATCTAACCCTTTTGTTCCTTGGTCCAAACTTGGATTAATAGTGCTTTAGTTATGGCCCTAATTTCGCACATGATCTAAGGTGTTTGATTCCTTGACTTATCATACTATTGTACATGTATTTTCCCCGATACTTGTAAAGCTTGAAAAGTATTTAAGATGAAAAGGGGACATGAACTCACAGAATTGCATCCGTAAATTGTATGTAATTGTAACCTCACTTGCAGTTGTCTTGAATTGTATCACGACCTACAAAGGTCCTAGATTTGTTAGACACTTCGGTCTTTGTATTGGCTCATGTACAAGTCTTCTATCTTGAATATGTATTAAGACTTGTTTGTATTTGTTATTCGTTAAACTGTTATATATATATTTCACCAAATATATATATATATATATATATATATATATATGTAATCTTGTATCTTGTGAGTTGTATCATCGGATCTTGTCCTCTTGATTTTATGTCTTATATGAATAAATTGTATAATTGTATTTTCACTAATTATATGTCATTGGGCCGAGCCCATGTTTTCATGTCATTGGGCCGAGCCCATGTCTTAATGTTATTGGGCCTAGCCCAAGAATTTATGTTATTGGGCCTAAATAGTATTGGGCCTAAATAGTATTGGGCCTAAATAGTATTGGGCCTAAATATTATTGGGCCTAAATAGTATTGGGCTTAATGTTATTGGGCCTAATGTTATTGGGTCTTGGCCTATATGTTTGGTATTGGGCTTAGCCCATGAGTTTTGATATTGGGCTTAGCCCATGTATTTATGTTAAGCCCATTTTAGGAAGATAAGCCCATTAGTAAGTATAAGCCCATTTGTGAAATGTAGGCCCATTTGTAATATAAGCCCATTTGTGAAATATAGGCCCATTTATAATATAAGCCCATTTGTAAATTAAGCCCAATTGTAAAATATACCCATTTGTAAATTAAGCCCATTTGTAAAATATACCCATTTGTTAATTAAGCCCATTTGTACATATCTAGTAATTTTTATAAAAATCACTAAGTATAAGTTAACATAATAATTTTTATAAGTTCAAAACATCCGGATATTGTTGTCGGTGATTTATATGTATTCGCGTCGAAAGATCGCCTAAGCATCGTAGTAACTCCTCGGATTGGCGATATGTTTATAGATTCGCCCGTCGTCGGAATTGCCCATAAGTTGTATCCGATTATCCGAATCACCCATAATTTGTTTTCAAGTGTGTATATATGTATCCTTGTAAGTCTTTACTTGTAAATGTATCTTGTATTTATTTGTATCATTATAATCAAGTTTCCAACTTTCATATATAACTAATACAATTAATAAACACATAGCACAAACTTATTATGTTTACAAAATATATATATTTTACCAAAATATATATTTATACACATTTTTGCTTTTAGAAAGACCAACTTTCTAATCTTGTATACTTGTAAAGACTTTGTTAAAATGATAATTTTTCTAACACTTGATTTCCAAGAAAAATTGGCCATGGTTTCTTTGTAATATGAACTTTGCCATGTTTATAAAAACATATCATTTTCTTTTCAAAATCACCAACAATTTACTCATAACATTCTTAAACAAAAACATATGAGATTCATAACATAAACTTATCAATATGAACTCATAATCACGTAGAGTTTTGGTATGATCTTTACATATGTCTACTAGTTCAAAAATCACACTTTACTTCTAATTTTATCAAACTTTTACACAAAACCCATCTTGTATGTTTCTTTTTATAAATCTTGTAAAAGCAATATTTTTAGTGAAATTATTTATACACTTTATCAACACCAAAAATTATGTCCGTCCATTTAATCATCAAGTTCAAAATAACCCATTTAATACTTTCATGTACACTTGTTAGATTATGTTTTTAAACATCATCTAACAAGTTTACATATCATGTTCATCATCACTAACTCAAATAATCAAATAATAAGTTTCATATCACAACATAAACAACTTATATATTATGATCTTTGATTTGTTTTTATGTATTTTTCATCTTATTCTTGTATGATCATTCAAGATATTAAATTGTACATAAATAATATATACAAAAACAAGAATGAAATGAAGTTTAGGATGCTCACTACTAGCTCTTGTGGCTAGGGAAGATCTTAGTGAAGATGTTGAGCAAAGATGATGAAGATTATGATGGTAGAAAGCTCTTGGATGGATGAAAATGCTTGCTTTAACTTGGAGATGCCTTAGATCACCTTAGGCTCCATGGAAGTACATCTTGATCATCAAGAAATAGCTTGAAAGGAAGGTGATTTGAAGGGTTTAATGGCTGAATTTTGGGGAAGAAATATGAGAGCATATGTGTGTGTTTTCGAGGTGTAAAATGATAGAAAATATCTAGTTATGATAAGATTTCCAAGACTTTAATCATCCAAGATCAACACCACTTGCAACTAGAGATAATATCGAGATATTTTGCATGTTTATTAAGGTTGTGGGACCCACTTGGGTCGTTCATAATGAGGGGGAAAGGGTCTTGAATTGCTTCTAAGTTGTTAAGTTGTTTAAATGTTATAAAAATGTAGCATAAGTTTAGGGGTTTTCATGTTTATATGGTCTCAAGTGTTACAAGGTGTTTAGGTGGTATAGCTAACTTATAATGCCATAAATAATGTTAGCTAGTTACTAAAAAAAGATTTGATGTCGTTCGGATATTCGTTTGGCGTTGTTTCCGTTAGTCGTCATTTGAACGCTAAGCTTGTGTAAGTTGTGTGAATTGATCTGATTCTTGGTTTAGATGATACCCAAAGGTATTCTAATATGAATTCTAGGTTAAAAGACACTTTTGTACATTGCATATAACTTACAATACTGATTTCTGCAGAATTTATGCGAAAAAGTGTTGAAATTGTCGCTTTTAGTGCTTTCCGAGCAATTTTTAGTGTTACCGGACATCGGAAAAGTATTAGACCAAACCCTTGCATTCCCAATTAGGGTTTAATGTATATTTGTTGTTGGACTTTCGTCTGAGTCCTAAAGGTGTCATTAAGATGGTTTCTGCGGATCCTGCGTTTTCGTCAGCACGCTAGTTTACTAGGTACTACTCTAGTTGTTTCGATGCATTGTTTAAACTGTTTCCATTGTAACCAATAAAAATGAATCAGGTGCATCAAAAATAATTATTCCATGAGTATTCTAAGTGTATGTCATGTAATAATGCAGTTCGGATATTCAAAACACGTAACTGTATAATGTAAATGACTGCTTTAAGTGTACGTAAATTACCAGAAAGTGGCAGTTGTCACATGTAGCCTATCAGCTACAACTGCCAGAGGAAATGGCAGGAATACATGATGTATTTCATGTATGTAATCTCAAGAAATGCTTAGCTGATGAATCATTAGTCATGCCTCTTAAGGATATAGAGGTAAATGAACAGTTGAAATTTGTAGAAAGACCTCTACAGATTGAAGACAGAAAAGTCAAGAATCTCAAACACAAAAGATTGGTATTAGTCAAAGTGAAATGGGATTCCAAGAGAGGACCAGAATACATTTAGGAGCTTGAATCAGATATGCAAAGGAAATATCCACACTTATTCCAGTAGATCTCGAGGACAAGTTCTAAAACAAGGTGGGGAGGATATAACAACCCTCCTAAATATTTTCCGACACCCGTAATATAATTAAAATGTCCCAATATGTCTTAAAATGTACCCCGTATGCGAAAACCAAGCCCAAAATACGTTATATAATTAAAAATAAAATAAAAACAATAAAAACGAGTCTGTCGCGGGCCGGGACAGACTACCTTTCGTTCTACGTGGGCCGCGACCGCATGGCTACGAGGCGCAGCCTTGGGCTGCCACATGTCAAACACGCGTCGAGCCTACACCGGTGACTGGCCAACCCTAGGGCTTACCTGACCTAGCTCGCGGGCCGCGACAGCCCGCCTTGACTTCGTCGTGGGGCGCGAGAGACCTGTCGACCAGAACTATAAATAAGGGCCTCGAGCTTCAGTCTTCGCTGCTCAACTTTTCGAATTCTCTCTCAATTTCTACGTAGTATACACTATACTCGGGCATAATACCCCCCCTAAATAACGAAATTCTGCCTCGTTGTAAGTATCATAACCCCCGGTTACATATTAGATACACTGCCCGATTGATCTAAGATTCCGTAACGGCTGTCGTGGTTTTGCCCGACATAGTCGTTGGAATTTTGTCTCGGGGATGGTATTACTAATGTAAATATTGGGTTATTATACTAACGCGTGTGCATTTGTGTAATTAATATATAATCACCAGGAAATCCTTAAGGAAAACCCTAAGACATCAATGTGAGTAATCTCCTTTTTGTAAACTTTTTATAACTATTTCACAAAACCTTTATTTAATTAAATTATAATTAGCAGTGATTGAGTCTTTGTAGTCTTCAATTACTGCCGGTATGTTGGGGTTTTGTATACAAAATGTGAGACACGTTACGATTGGACAAATAGTTAGCCAATGTGCAATATGACCCACCAGTCAGGATTGACAGTACTGAATGAGTAATTGTGTAGATATAAACAATGTGATCGCTCTCAATACTGTAAATTGATAAAACTCTTCTTGATTAAACTGGGATTCACTCACCAGTATTTCCCACTGATAAAATGTTTTTAAACGCGTTTCAGGTAACAAAATGTAAGAGCCAAATAGAAGTGAGCTGGAGAGCACCGAAGGCTTGGGAAAAGTGGCTATAAAAGTTACCTAAATAAAGAAGATGTTTTTATCAAATAAAAATAGGGTTTATTCCCTATGAAAATGTTTGTAATAGAAACTTGGGTTTTTCCCATATATATTATTTATATAGATGAAGTATTAATATTTATGAAAATATGGTGGTTTTACTCTGATAAAATATTTCCTAACTACGATCCTGATGAAATTTCCACTGCCAAAATGATAAACACCGATACCACCGAAACTTAGTTCGCGGCCGCCCGTTCCCGGGACAGATAGGGGGCGGGGGTTGCGACACCACCTCTTGGTATAATTCCACAACATCAAAATCAATCGTCATCTTCAATAAATTCAACTGTTCAATGCCAAATTTGTTCTCGATTTGGTCATACTACTACCAATTCTTATCATCGGTATAACCATAATGATTCGCAACAGACTGGTCGTGGTTTTGGGGGTAGATGGAGAGGAAATCGAGGTCGTGGTGGACGAACAGGTGTCCGGTACGGTGGTTCTGGATGTCGATTTGGTAACAGCTCTGACGGTCATGGTGGCTCGTTATTCTCAGCTCACTTTGCTTTGCAGATTTGGGATTTAGGGCTCACAATAACATGACGCCGTTTTTCACATGGTCAAAGTCAATAAGCAGATCAACGTATCTTTGGTGATGGGCTTGGTCTTCATCTGTGTTATGCCCTGCACCTTTCTTTCAATATGTTTTAGCACTGAGATTTGAAACTTTGTATTCAGTTTACTTATAGCCGTTAGGGATAAATAACTTCAGAAAATGAATGATTTCAAAAATCGAAGGAATTTAAAAACGATCGATTTTAAGCGAAAGAATGGTTTAAAAAACAAAGATTAAAAAATAATGTTTATAAAAAAAATAAAACCTTAAAAAATAAGTTAACAAGTGTAAGCAACTAGAAAATGCACGAATTTAATAAACGAAAGGTGACAAAATAGCGAATTTTGAATAAACATACGATCCAAAGAAATGAAAGATTTGAAAAAGAAATAAACCACTATAAAAAAGTTTGAAAAATGAACGATTTTTTGCAATCTTTTTATTAGAATGTTTTTTTTTAAATCTTACATTTCTTTTGTTTTTTATACACGTCGTTTTGTAAAATTTAAATAATGAACGACCTAAAAAGTGAGTAGTTTATAAGTGTTTAAAAATATAAATGATTTAAAAAATGGTATAAAATGAAGTGTTTAAAAGAACTTCAAAATACAAACGACTTTAAAAAGAACGATTTTAAAAAACAAATGGTTTAAAAAGTAACAATTTTAAAACGATAGATGGTTTAAACAAAATGTAAAATAACAAATTATTTTTATAACGACTTTTATAAAAATAAATGGTTAATGAAAATATATATTTATTTGTATATTTAAAACGTATTTTGTTAAATAATAATCGTTAAAATAACGAAATAAAAAAAAACTTGAGTAATTGCATTAATAATCTTATAAATATTAAAAGAACTTTGTAATTATCAAACACAACAACTAAGGTATATAATGACCTAATTACCCTTACACTTAACTGCAAAAAAATAACCAAGTTAGGGAAATCCATCACCTTCAAACATTCAATCTTATCATTGGTTCATTATCTATACTTCCCGGTTCGTCCATACGAAATAAATCGTATATGTACAAACTGGATTCCACAACAAATCTATAATAATCTATCATACGCTAATATTAAACAAACAAAAATTTATACGAAGCATAAGCTACGTACCTTCAAAGCTTCCCTTTCAAGCGAGTGTCCGCTCCGTCTTGACCACTTGATAATTCGCACAATTTGCCTATAGAGTTCAATTCGATTTATCGTTTAGAACCCATAATACGACATATGTCACGTAATTTGTCAAAATCTTATTTACGTGATTCTTTCATACAATTTAATCAATTCATGATTTTTCTTAGGCATTTCATCAAACATCTTGCGGGCAAGATTTATATACTAACCATTTTAGGTCTAGACATTGTCAATTAACCAAGTATACATACTCCTTATACCCAAAGTGGTTGATGGACATTAACTAGTATCAAAATTCAAAGTGTCAAGCATCAAATACCTTACTTAGAACATCATAGTTAATGTATTCTACATAAACACAAAAACCCACTTATACACACCTAGTGTTTCATTCAAATACTTGTAGTCTTGGCATTTGATTCGAAATCTTACACTTAGGGTCTTTTCCTCAGTTTGTTTACATCATCTAGCTTACATAACTATCATCAATTCATGTAGAAATTAGAATTTCACTTTACTACAATCATTCTTATGATCACCAAATAACAAATTGTGACATACCTTTTAATCCCTAGGATTAGATGATCACGATCACTAATTCATGAATGAATTTGAACTCTTAATTGACCTTCAATTTACCAATTTGCAGAATTTTAGGTCTTGGGGAGTTCTTGCTCATCCGTGGTCACACACACACATCTGTGTGTTTAGGATTTTTAAATCTTTGTTTTATAAAAACCAAGTTCGCCATTGTAAATTGGGGGTTTACATGCCATAAACTTGTTATACGGGCATGCCTTCACTTTACCCTTGTCTCTTTCTTGCGTGAGACTCTCTTTGAGCTCATTTATCTTGTCTTCTACCACCAATGGAATTGTGGTTTGTAGTCTATCCATAAATTGTGGAAGACTAGCTTCCAAAGCTTTTCCGACTTCTTTGGAAATCTTTTCTTGCATCTCTTCCGTTAAGTGAGATGCCGTATCTCCCCAGTTTCACCAGACATTTCTTTAACTGAAATGTCCACACTAAGTTGATTAGTAATTTGTTCAATTCATTTCCATCTTATTATATGGAAATTTGTACCCATCACACCACTAGTACACAAGTAACCATTAGACGGGGTTCAATTTTGTTTTTAGACGCGGTAATGCACATAACCCCGTCTAAATATACACACACGATCTCATCACATCAGGATCCTAACGAAATATCCTTTAAACACAAATAAAATTCGCGTCTTTTGATACAAACCCCAACTTAAAATATAATTTAACACTAATAAAATTTGCGTCTTTTGATACGAACCCCTACTTAAAATATGCTTACATAGCTTGAGACGGTGTTTACAAACCCTGACTTAAAATATAATTAAAAACCCATTTTAAATATGATACGATGGAGATATATATATTATTTGAATTTTTTTAAGTATGATAAGGATAGAGATAAAAGGCCATGTTTCCTAGTTGCAATAAGTTTGTAATTAATTAGGATAGTAGCTTAGGTTTATAAATATGCAAGGTTTAGTTTTGAATAAGAAAAAAGGTTTGTTTCCTTTTGGTGCTATAACGTTTATTTTGTTTGATCAAAGGCTGTAAGCAAGAGTATCCTAGTTGAAGTAAGTTTGTAATTAATTAGGATAGTAGCTTAGGTTTATAAATATGCAAGGTTTAGTTTTGAATAAGAAAAAAAGGTTTGTTTCCTTTTGGTGCTATAACGTTTATTTTGTTTGATCAAAGGCTGTAAGCAAGAGTATTAATTGGAGTTGTGAGTTCTTGGTTCACTTGTGTAAACGACCTCAGGTTTAACAATAATCTCCATCAAAATTCTTGTAAGTGCAGTTCCTGCAGGGTAACCGTCGCTTATCAGTATCCGGTGACTGAAGATATCAATGTCAGATAGAACTGATAGCAACAGTTAAGGGGGAGACTGTAAGTGCAGTTCCTGCAGGGTAACTGTCGCTTATCAGTTCTGGTCAACCAAAGCAGAAGTCCAAGTTAAAGTCAACGATAATGAAGAATTCAAGACCACATGAAGACCATGCACTGATCAAGGGGGAGTTTGTTAATGCACTTGGGTGACAAGTGCATGCCTTCCAATTTGTAGGGTCTTTATTGGTCAAGTCTTGAAACTTAGTCCAAGGTTTAACCTTGGACATTTTGTCCAAGTTTATGTCTAGGACTTTTGTCAGGGGTTTATGTTAGGGACAAGAGTCAGGGTTTTTGTGTAGATTGTTTTGTCCGAGTTTAGTCCCTAGTCTATATATATGTGTTGTATAGGATTAGGGCAAGCATCTAATCAATCCATCGAAGGATCGAGGAAGAAGCTTTGTGCACCTCTCCTAACTTCTTGTTCCTCCTGGTGTGCACATCCTAGAGAGAGAGACTATGTGTTAGTGAGAGAAAGCTAGGGTTTAGATCTTTGTGATCTAAACCAGCTTGTAGATGATGTATACTCCTTTGGTTTGTGTAATCTGTGATGACTGATTCGTTAATAAAGGGTTCATCTTCTACATATTTCTATCTTGTTCATATTTTGTTCTTCATGTCTTGAAATCAAGTGCAATGTTTGATGTTCGTCATCGATCCGGTGCTTTAACAGTGGTATCAAAGCATGGTTACCGATTCGGAATGGTCTAACCGCCTTCCGAATCACCATTTCTCTTGATTTGATGTTTGTTTCCGCCAAACATCTTGAAGACGTGAAGATTTTGGTCCAGATATGAAGAAATTCGAGCTGTGTTGGAGAGAACTGCTGGGTTTTTGGAGATCTAGGGTTTTGATCTAAAAAAGGCTCTGTCTGGATTTTTGTAAGTGTTTTACTCGTCCGAGTTTCCATTCTGTGTCTGTGTTTCCGTGTTTTTGGTGAACCAGTGTGAAGTCACACTGGGGAGATAGTCCGGAGACTTGTTTCTGAGCATTGTCCGAGTTTTAGAACGATCAGATGGTCAGAGTTTTAGAAACTTCAAATGGTCAGAGTTTTGGAACCTCCAAAATTCTGAGCTTTTTATTCTTTTAAAAGTTTCTGAGTTTTAAAACTCATCATCAGAGTTTTAAAATCCATTCCGAGTTTTGATGTTCCGACTTTTAAACATAGAGATGTTCTCTATTAAAGTATGTTGTCCGATTTTTTCTCCATCAAAGAAGATCCGAGTTTCATCGGTTTTCGAGTTTCAATTGGTCAAAAGTTTGACCGTTCAAAGTTACAAAGTTTCATCACTGTTCCGAGTTTTTATCTATTCCGAGTTTTATTCAATAGTCTGAGGTTTAACCTCTGTGTTAATTTATTCTGAGTTTCAAATCAGTTCAGTTCAGCGTTTCTGAGATTTCTGTCCGAGGTTTTTAAACTGTGTTCCGAGGTTTCAACTGTACAGAGTTTTCAACTCGTTTGACCTTTGTATTAACAGTTCCGAGTTTTTTTTTTTTTAAATTCTCTTGACAAAAGCTTGACAATTGTTTCCGAGTTAAAAGACTTGCAAAGCTTGACAATTGTTTCCGAGTTAAAAGCTTGACAATTGTTTCCGAGTTAAAAGACTTGCTTGGATTTTTGTATTGTTTACAAAGAAAAAGGGGGAGTAAAATTTTTTTTTGAAGTTCCTATTTTCTTTGTAAACCAAAAGCTCGTGGTGCTACATCGAAACAAGTTCATGTTTACTATCTTTGAGATTAACTTAGTGTTAATCTTACCAGTGGCGAAGTGTTTATAACATGAAACAAGTTAGAGCTAGTGTATGATTGAGTTTTGTCAAGTTTGTTCGAGGTTTAATCAAGTGTTAACGTAATGAAGCAAATTGTTCGTTTGGCAACTAGTTGAAGGTCATGCCTTTATCGTATGCCGGTTAGAGTAGAGAAGATTAGTCTTCTTGGTCCCTCTTCCAAGTTGGTGACTGATCGGATTGTCGAAATAGGGGTTCTTACATTGAGGGGGAGATTGGAGACGAAAGTCATCGGGTAATTGGTGGATTCGTGAAGATACGAGATTGGATCATGAAGATTTGAGATGAAATGATTTCAGACACTCAGTTGAAGACTCTGATGAAGATGGTGGATGTACTTTTACAAAGTTCAGTTTGTTATTAACTTATCGAAGCGAGCTTCATGTCTTTGTGGAATTTGAAGTGTTCAAGGTTGGGCATTGGAAATCCGATGTTTCTTTCTGCTACCGGTTAGGTTTGAAGATTAATGTAGCGAGCGATATTCTTACATGTGGTTGTAGGTCGGTTCGCGTTAACTTGATTCGGGAGTAGTTTGAGGGGGAAGATCTGCAGTGTTTGATGTTGGATTCTTCAGGTTTCTCAAAGCGGCCTTAAGTGATCGTCAACAAGTCTTTTATTAGAAGGGTTGAAGATCGCTGTGCTCTGCCAGAAAGATCATGTCTCAGCCAAAGTTGAAAGCAACCATGATATCATCAGTCAAGGGGGAGTCTGTAAGTGCAGTATCCGGTGACTGAAGATATCAATGTCAGATAGAACTGATAGCAACAGTTAAGGGGGAGACTGTAAGTGCAGTTCCTGCAGGGTAACTGTCGCTTATCAGTATCCGGTGACTGAAGATATCAATGTCAGATAGAACTGATAGCAATAGTTAAGGGGGAGACTGTAAGTGCAGTTCTTGCAGGGTAACTGTCGCTTATCAGTTCTGGTCAACCAAAGCAGAAGTCCAAGTTAAAGTCAACTATAATGAAGAATTCAAGACCACATGAAGACCATGCACTGATCAAGGGGGAGTTTGTTAATGCACTTGGGTGACAAGTGCATGCCTTCCAATTTGTAGGGTCTTTATTGGTCAAGTCTTGAAACTTAGTCCAAGGTTTAACCTTGGACATTTTGTCCAAGTTTATGTCTAGGACTTTTGTCAGGGGTTTATGTTAGGGACAAGAGTCAGGGTTTTTGTGTAGATTGTTTTGTCCGAGTTTAGTTCCTAGTCTATATATATGTGTTGTATAGGATTAGGGCAAGCATCTAATCAATCCATCGAAGGATCGAGGAAGAAGCTTTGTGCACCTCTCCTAACTTCTTGTTCCTCCTGGTGTGCACATCCTAGAGAGAGAGACTATGTGTTAGTGAGAGAAAGCTAGGGTTTAGATCTTTGTGATCTAAACCAGCTTGTAGATGATGTATACTCCTTTGGTTTGTGTAATCTGTGATGACTGATTCGTTAATAAAGGGTTCATCTTCTACATATTTCTATCTTGTTCATATTTTGTTCTTCATGTCTTGAAATCAAGTGCAATGTTTGATGTTCGTCATCGATCCGGTGCTTTAACAATTCTACATTTTTTAACCCACCATTGATAACCTTCAAGAGTTACAAGGTTAGTAATTTTGTAATTATATTAATGTTCTATTTAATCGTAGAATCATAGTTATATGTAGGGGTGTTAACGGTTTGGTTTAAAACCGTGAAACCGTTCAAACCCTAAACCCTAGATTAGTGTTACAATATTTATAATATATTTTATGCAAGGTCAGATTTTTATTCAAGTTCTTGAATGTATATGATGATGGAAAATGTTATTGTTGAATGTATACGAAGATGAAAATTGTTATTGTTGTAACTTGTAATGCTACAAATGGCTAGGGATAATGAAAGGAGTTAAGCAACCACAAATATACTATTAAACTTTTAAATAACGAACGATTATTTCATAAAGTTATTTTATTAAACTAATAATATACTAATTCTATAGGGTAGTTGTTAAAATCAAGAAGATACCTAGTTGAAGTATTATTTTTTAACACAAACAGAAGTCTCAACTTTTGTTGCTAATGTCTATTTTCTATTCGTTAAGGGGTTTTATCCATTGTCAATATTTTTGTCAAACCATTTATTTATATGAATAATATGATTTTTGTAAGAGTTAAATTTTGTATTCATTGATATAACCATTTCCTCGATAGTGATTACAATATTTTAACATCCATGTCTTCATATTCTTTTAAAGATTTCAAATAAAGTCCTTAAATCCCTATTACTTCTATTTTGCTTAATCTCTTTTTAACAGTTAAAAGATTATACTTCAAAATTGTAATTGTTTTTCTAAATGAAAGATTTTTTAGGTCGTTATTATCTATTGATATGAAGTATATATCATAAACGAAAGTAGAAGCCCGGATGAAATCATAAACTATAATGTGTTTAATATCATAAACTAACAATAATTCAATGTTCAACATTATATAGTAATACATGTTAATTATCTCTAGCCCTTCAACTTTGTCATTATCTTAATTTTCATCTTTTCTTATCATTAATTAATACCTATATATATTGATTATCTTTAATTATAAAAGAAATAAATATTTATAATTAAGTAGGAGATATAGGCGGGAAAATAAAAAAGTAGATAGCTCCAATGATTGACACGTGTCCCTCATAGGTTTACCCTTAGTGGTTGAAACAAAAATTGGCTACTCGATTTATTTGTTAATTTTGATTTCAGATGGATCGTGATGATTGGATGTACAAACAAAGTCCTGTCAGTGCAAACTATATAATGGGTGTTCAAAGTTTTCTTAAGGCCGCCGAAGCTCATCGGGTTCGGGTGAATGTCGAAGATCAGCTCATTTTTTGTCCTTGTGCATCGTGTAAAAATTTTCAGAAACATGATATTAAAGACATAAAGTTTCATTTGTTGAGATATGGTTTTGTGCCTGGATATACTTGTTGGTCAAAGCATGGGGAATCGCTTTCAAATCGTGGCACGTAGTCGTTCAATGAAGACAATGATCAAACATATAACAACGAACAAGATACTGATCACGAAAATGACACTTTAAATGAAGACAATGACAACTTCAATGAAATATATGATGATTTAGAGACTAATATTGTTGATAATGGGCAAGAAAAATTAAGGAAATTACTTGAAGATGAGTTAAAACCATTATATGTGGGTTGTAATAAATATTCCAAACTTCGTGTGGTTTTAAGGTTGTCTATCTTGAAGTCAACACATGGATGGAGTGATAAGAGTTTCATAGATCTATTAGTGCTATTAAATTACATGCTTTCGGAAGGTAACGAGTTACCACTTTCGTCATACCAAGCAAAAAAAATGATGTGCCCTATGGGATTGGAAGTTGAAAGAATACATGCATGTCCAAATGATTGTATGTTGTATAGAAACGAGTTCAAAAATCATCATAAATGTCCTAAGTGTAACGCATCTAGGTATAAGCGTAAAAGCAAAACAGATGAAGTTGACGATGATGTGACGAAAAATGGACCACCGGCTAAAATGTTGTGGTATCTCCTGATTATACCGAGACTGAAACGGTTATTTGCAAACGAAAAGGAAGCAAAATTGTTACGTTGGCATTCAGATGATCGTATAAATGACGGAAAATTAAGACATGTGGCAGATTCACCCCAATGGAGAACTATTAATAATAGGTATCCAGAATTTGGCAACGAGGTTAGAAACATAAGGTTTTGACTTAGCTCGGAAGGGATCAACCCTTTCGGAAACATGAGTAGTCGCCACAGTACATGGCCGGTTCTTCTTTGCATCTACAACCTTCCACCGTGGTTATGCATGAAAAAAAAATACATAATGATGTCGTTGTTGATTAAGGGTCCGAAACAACCTGGTAATGACATTGATGTTTATTTGGCTCCATTGATAGATGACCTTAAAACCGTATGGAGTCCAGGTGTCAACGTGTATGATTCTTATAAGAAAGAATATTTTGATTTGCGTGCCATGATTTTTTGCACCATAAGTGATTTTCCGGCAGCATACGGTAATTTGTCAGGATATAGTACCAAAGGTAAACTTGCTTGTCCTGTTTGTGAAGATGACACGAGTTCAATGTGGCTAAAAAATTGCAAAAAAACCGTATACATGGGACATCGAAGATTCCTTCCAATCAATCACGATTACCGGAACAAAGCTCTAGAGTTTGATGGAAAACCAGAGCACGGAAAAGTACGGAAACAATTTGATGTGTTCTCAAATGTCAGAAATTTAAACGTCGAGTTGGGGAAAAAATCTCGTTTGGAGCCATGCATTTGGGAAAAAAAGTCTATCTTTTGGGATTTGCCTTACTGGAAGCATTTACAAGTTAGACATTGCCTAGATGTTATGCATATCGAGAAAAATGTATGTGAGAGTTTGCTTGACTTGTTGTTAAACATTCCCGGGAAAACTAAAGATGGAATCAATATCCGTAAAGATATGCAAGAAATGGGAATACGTGAAGGGCTCCATCCTGTTGCGCAACCTAAGGGTTTTTTTCTGCCACCAGCGTGCTATACAATGTCAACAAAGGAAAAAAAATGTTTTGTGAATGTTTACATGGTATTAAAGTTCCATCCAACTATTCTGCAAACATAAAAAGGTTGGTGTCATTGAAAGACTATAAATTGCTTGGTATGAAGTCTCATGATTATCATGTTTTGATGACACATATGATTCCTATTGCAATCCGTGGATCGTTACCGGAAAAGATCCGACATACAATCACAAAACTTTGTCTGTTCTTCAACACGATTCATTCGAAAATAATAAATCCATAGTCACTAGAAAGTTCGCAAACAGAAATTATCGTCGCACTCTATGAACTTGAGATGTATTTTCCACCATCCTTTTTTGATGTGATGGTTCACCTGGTGATCCATATCGTAAGAGAAATTCAGTCTTGCGGTCCTGTATTTCTACGCTACATGTACTCTTTTGAAAGATACATGGGTTTCTTAAAAGGTTATGTAAAAAATCGTAATCGGCCCGAGGGTAGTATTGTTGAAGGATATACTTCTGAAGAAGTGAATGAGTTCTGCACAGGTATGATATCATAACGTTTACAATATTTTAGTTTTGTTAAATTTAATTAATAATGCAATGCTTAACTTATTCACAAGTTATTTGGATGGTGTCAAAAGTATTGGTGTTCCTCAATCTCGTCACTCAGGTAGACTTCAAGAGAAAGGGGTTATTGGTATTAGAACAATAACCCCAAGTTACGATTCTTTACAACTTGCACATTTTGTTGTCTTACAACACATGACATGTATTGCTCCTTACATTAATGAACACGAGGAAATATTACGATCGACATACCGGGGTAGGACAACATATTGGTATGATAAAAAGCATAACGAAGAGTTTGCTAGTTGGTTGAAGAGTAAGGTAACGGAAAATGGCCAAGATAATCTTGATATGACTGTGAAGAAGTTGGGCAAGGGTCCAAATTTTAAAGTAACATCTTATCAAGGGTACGACATTAATGGTTATACGTTTTATACCAAAGATCAAGATGAGAAAAGTACAATGCAGAATAGTGGAGTTACAGTAGTAGCCACATCGACCCAATACGAAAGGACGAATCGTGACATACTCATAAATATCGCTAAAGACTCTTATTACAGTGTCATGCAAGAAATTTGGGAATTGGATTATGGTTTCACCGCTGAAACCATGCCTCTTTTCAAATGTAAGTGAGTGAGTAACCAAAGAGGCGTAACAGTGGACAAATATGGTTTTACACTTGTGGACCATAACACAAATGGCTATGCATCTGAACCATTTGTTCTAGCAAAACTAGTAACACAAGTGTTTTTTTGTCAATGATCCGAGCAAACCAAAATGGGATATCGTACTGCAGGGTAAACGACGTATACTAGGTGTAGATAATGTCGTCGACGAGGAAGAATACAACCAGTTTGACGACCTACAACCATTTTCTGTTGGTATTCAACCAGTGAATGATGCAGTTAATGATTCTGCTACATATAAAAGAACTGACCACTACGAAGGGATGTATGTTGACGAACCACTCTTAAACAAAAGAAAAAGGTTGATTTAAATTATTACATATTTTTCTAATTTAAACTTTTGATATATATCAACTTATTAATAATTTTTTTTTGCAGGAATAACCTATCACGATAATTATTCGGCTGTGGAAACTATTTTCGTATTTCCTTTTTATTTAATATATTTATGTTTTGTTTAATTCAGTGACATGTAAATTTCTTTTAATCCCTTTTTGTTATTATGGTTTTATTAAATTAGAGATAAGTAAAACTAATGACAATATTATCGTTTTTTCTTGTTTATTTTTAAACAATAAAAAAAATCAATTCAAAACTCATAGCGATAATCTGATATTGGGAGTTGAGATATATACAAAATTAAAATGTTTAAATCTAATCCTAATACGGTCATTTTATTAAACAAAACTTAAATATGGTCATTTATTATATGGGTTAAATATGACTTGTATGTTCAAACTTCTTTTATTTTAATAAAACTCAAAACAACACAGCCTATTTGTTAAATGGGTTAAGAGTGTTTGAATTAAAACTTATACGGTCATTTTATCAAACAAGTTAAATACGAATTATCTATATTCAACGAGATTAAAAACAAATAATGGGCTGTGGATTTCATTATATAAACAAAAAGTTTGTTTTAATCTTTTTATTTATATTTAAAACATTCAGATGTTCCTTCAACTTCTTCAACTTTTAGATAACAAAAAAATCCAAAGCCCTTTCAAAAACCAAAACCCCCTTTGCCTCCGTTCAAAAACCTAAACCCGCTTTGCAGAAGAAACCGTCGCTCATCATCTCCTATCGACGCCATCCAACCGCCGTCATCCCCATCGACTGTCGACATTCTTATCGTCGCCATCCAACCGCTGCAATCCGTCATCCCCATTGACTGTCTGCATTCCTACTCCATTTAGGGACGCTGTCGTGTCGGCATTCCTCTTTAGGTTGTCATCCCCACCAAGCTCCGCTCCAATCCGCCGTCCCCATCCCCTCTCTCAGCACCAACGTCGGCCCCCTTCCCCTCTCTCAGCACCAAGACTGATTATGTAAGATTCTTTGTATGTTTGGTTGTATATTATGGTATATATGATTGTTTGTGGTTCCAAATCATCTTTGATAGCTTGCGAGTTGCTGTGTTTGTATGCATGTATATGTATGGATGCTTATATATAATTGATTTAAACAAGTTATTGCACGTGTATGGTTGTGGTCCCAGTGTTGTTTATTATTTTTAATTAATTTGGATATATGGTTGTTTGAGAATCTATTGTTGCACGTTGGTATTATTGTGGAAATAAATCAAACAGGAATGGTATCCGGCTCGGAACCCGGATCCGGGTCTGGGTACGGGTCAGGTTGCTGGTCGGGTCGGGCGGTTTTTATGTTTAGAACAAGAAATGGGTGTAGGGTATTTTGGTAAATAACAATTCCTGTGCATACAAACTGTGCTGTTGTGTTTTGTTATAAACCATGAGAGGCATAGTCCATTACTGTTGGGTTCTGTTGTAAACCGCGCTGATGTGTTTTGTTATAAAACGATTTCCCGTAGCTGTAAACAAAATGTTGGTAATAAAACGACAAGGTACAAAGTGTTAAAACAGCCGCATCATGGAATATGTGATTATTATGTTGTTTTTTGTGTTTGATAGTCGACACAAATTATGTCTAAGCGTGGTAGAGGTAAGCGCGGTCCTGCTAAGTGCAAGAACCTAAAACCGGAGGACATGTACATTGAGTTGAATCAAAATAATCTACCGATAGGTAGAAAAGGAAGAACTTTTGATTCTTGGCTTGGACTGGCAGCGAGATCAACTTTTCCAGAATATTGGATCTCGTCAAAGGATTTTGATAAGAAAAGATGGAAAGACTTTAGGTTGTATGTTCAGGTATTTCATTTAAAGTTATGTAAATATTTTGAAATATAAAATACAAGTTAGTTACTTTATATGTTTAACTTTTTTATTTGTACATATTTAGAAAGAGTGGCATTTTGATGACAGTCTGGAGGATATTACCATTACAAGAGCTAAAAATATGCGTACGGGTTATATCAGTAAGGATCTTTGGAGGAAATTCCAAAGGACAGGAGAAAATCGTTGTCTCGATAAAACTTATTTTAATCCATCGTTGAAATGAAGAATACGGAGGAAGCTTTGGTATGTTTTACTTATTCTATATTATTATTATTATTATTATTAATATTATTATTATTATTATTATTATTATTATTATTATTATTATTATTATTATTATTATTATTATTATTATTATTATTATTAGGGCCATGGGTGATTTTGATCTGGAGCATATTGCAAACCAAGTGAGTATGACTATTCTTATTATTGTAATATAGTTTTAAATATTGATAATATAGCTTGTTGATTTATTTGTAGGATAAAAGTGAGAAGACAAGAAAAAGTGCACAAAATAACAAAATCCCACATCGGACCGGACGCTCGGGATATAGGGGTTTGGAAGAAAATATGCCCGAGATATGGCCCTCAATGCTGAAAGATAATGACTATCTTAAAGAGATAAACGATGAACGCTCTCAACTTATAGTCGCGGCTAGAATAAAAAAAGACCCTCAAACGGGAACTTATGATCCCGAAAAATATAAAAATATCAGTGATCTAAAAATTGGTGAATTGGTAAGTTATATATATATATATATATACATACATATATATATATACATACATATATATATATATATAGGGTAGGGTTCTAGAGTGAATAAGGGTTAAGTTGTGAAGAAAGTGAACAAATCCTAGCCATTGGTTTTGTTAGATCTTGAGATTTGATTATAATCCAATTTATTAATTATTTAATAAAATAAAATAGGTATAATTTAATGGTAGGGATATTTATGTCAAATTACAACCTTTTAAATATGACAACAAGAAACGAATTGTGAGGATTTGATTCAGAGATATATTTTCCCCCCGTAATCATAGCTACCTATCCTAGTGTAACTAAATAGCCTTGAAGCTAGGTAATATTCATAATCAAAATATCACTCCCCCAAATCGGCGATATCTTTTTCCCCCAAATCGGCGATAAGAAGAAAGACGATGGAGAACCAAGGAGGCGACGGTAGAGAAACTAAGGTTGAAGACGGTAAGTTTATACTTCAGTACACTGATTATTGATGTACATTAGTGTTACTTTCGTTTTTTTAGAGAATCGAAAATTTAGGGTTTGTTCAATCGGATCGTTTGGAATGAATAAGTTGTTGTGTTATATGTTTAATAGAGCGATTGATGTTTAAGATTGTATTTTTGGCTGAGTTTTCATTCGATGAGATGAGCACCCTATGCCATCGGAATGTGGGTTCGGAATGGGATGTTCGACGGTGCACTATGTCGCCGGAAAATCGTTAGTGTAGCCATGGGTTGGGGGATGCATGTGTTCTTCCTATTTTGGAGTTAAGATTTTTGGGTACACTTGTGTATATGGTAGTTACAGAGAGTATATTTATGTTGTTCAGCAAAATAAGTATAAACATGAAGTACACCAGTGAAGTTTCATGTAGTTATTGTGTACTGCAGATTGATGTGTGTGTAAAAAATGATATTTTTTTCATAGAAATAATAGATAAAAAAGGTTATACTTGGAGTACACAAGTGTATCCTTTGGCTGTAGCTTGGTTTTTATCTTCGTATGATGATGTAGTAAGGTTGTTACTGTACACCTATGTACTGTATTTAAAGAGGGTATAGTCTCGAAGTTTTAAACTGAAGTACATACTTTTGGTCTATATAGTAACGCATTTTTTGTATGCCCCTATGTTTAAATAGGTATTAAGATGGATGATGTTAAAAGGAATGAAGGAGCAAATGTTGGTGTTAGTAATAGCACAGGTAGATTGGTTGTTTGTACTGCGTAACATGTGAAAGTGCTTGTGTAACCGTTACTTTTTGTGTGTACTAATTAGTTGTGTATATGAATGTAACAGTTTTAGGAAAGAGATTTAAACGACGAGCATGTAGGCTTCCTAGTGGTAAAACATTTAAAGTTGTTCGTGTGCCCTTCTCCAATATACAAGACGGTATAACATATATGCATTCATATTTATTACCGTAACCAATCGAGGCCTATGGACCCGAAATTCTATATAGCGTCCTAATGGTTTTGGTTTTTTACTTCAGGACACGAGGTATCTAAGACGGAAACAAATTATGAGGAACACACATCCGGAAATGTGAAGGAAAAAGTTGTTACATGTAAGTAAAATTATGACATATGTAGTTGTAGGTCCCGAAATCTGAGGATCGATATCGAAAACCGAATCCTTGTTTATCACAAACACGGTAACGGGTGCGGAATCCCCGTAACGATGCAAACCAAACACAGTGTAAAACAACACGGAATAACCAATGAAACACAATCTATTGATTAAACGGGATGAGAACCGAGAACAACTGATACACACACAGTTTTACAGAATAACTCTCAGGGTATGCTCTCATCTAATTTCAAAGTGAAACCAGAAAGCTGTTTATATAGTAACCTGGGCCTTAACTACGACGAAACACAAGGGGGCTCGACGAAACAACATTGGGCCAGACATTTGGGCCTGTAGAAACCCAACACACGACGAAACAGGGGAGTTTCGCCGTGTTTCGTCATGTAGTGTGATGAAACACTTGTGTTTCATAGTGGCTTTGTCCTGTAGTGCTTTGTTTCATCGTGACTTTGTCCTGTGGTGTATGAAACACTTGTGTTTCATCATGTCAGGAAGTTCACTTTGGGCCCAAGTGAATGTTTAGGCCCAAAGAAGGTTTTTAGCCCAGTGAAGGTTTAGCCCAGCATACTAAATAAACACACAAACAAATAATACCCTAAATGCAACATGCATTGTTTGTTTATACATTACAAATTAAACGGAACAAACTTGTCGGACCCAAGTGGGATAGGAGGATATCCGACTTGGTCTTCATTCCATTAAAGGCTCGAACCGAACGTGCCGCGTCCACACAAAAGTGTATCAACAAACTCCCCCTTAGAATGAACTCTCCATTGAGTCATGCTCGTGAATCTTTCGATCGTTAATTCTTCAGATCCTTGTGGTGTTGATGAAGGGTCAGCGGCAACTCGATCATTTTATCCTTTGAGTGCCTCCACTTCGTGTCTTCATTCCAAAGCTTGTCATCGAACATGTTCTCCTCGCCTTTAGCATCTGCACATGCAAGAAAGCTAAACGCGTAATGAGAACAACCGCTTGGAATATAATTATCATTTAAACAAACGACACATATGAGATCAAATCTCAATCAAACACCGACCGACAACAGTTTGAAAGTTTAAAAAATTGATCAATTTTAGTACTTTAACTTTCAAAACTTGTTAACTTCGACCATTTATGAAGATGCAATTGTTTTCCGGCTTACGATCAGGATATTGGGTAGGATAGACTCGAGTTCCAACATCGGTCAATCAAAAATAAACTAGAAGCAAAATCTTTTTGGCTTTTGTAAAGTTTATATTAAAACACATCTAAAATCTTTTTGGAATTTTTCATTTTTCAAATGTAAAGACGGAAAGCAATAAATAAATATATACAGAGATACAGAAACTGAAAGCAGTAAACAAATATTTACAGACATTATTTTTGCGAGTTTTGAGGGTAAGAGAATCATATCAGTGTACGGTCATGCTAAAACGCTCTTGTTGTTCTTTTAGTTAACAATAAGATAAGCATCCTATAACAATTATCGGTATTGTCGTCCACTTAAGCTCAACTTATCAGATGTAATCATGGCGAGGGGATACGTTAAGGTATGATTTATACTTACCGACCGGTGTTCATCCACACACGACACATCCCCGTATCAAGGTATGCACGAGAGTTCATCTTACCGGTGAGTATACCGTTTATCATCTGTTTGACCGTATAAAAGATGTGAGAAACTCACTTATTTTGATTGAAAACAAGCCCTATGTGATAGAATCACTTATTGATGAGGAACTTGATTTTCAGATGCATGAAGGGCACAAGAGCAAGTCCGTGAACAGGTCAGTACTTTCGTACAGCAAAGAGAGGAACTTGACTCCCGGATAAATGTGATATATTATCACTTATTTTGTGGACATGTGATTGTTGATCACTTATTGAGGTCGAATGCAATATGTACACGTATGTGTGGTATCATGGAAGATCTAGACTTCGTTTCCATTATATTTCGGTAAAAGAAACAACCATGATACCCAGATGATAAACAGCATAAAGACCGAATATCTCAGAACCTCGGCAATCTCTCAAACGAAATTTCGGTACTAAGACATATGCCAATGTGCGGTTCCCACCTGGTCTTCAGTTGATTAAGGATTTATATCACCCTGCACACTTTAAAATGATTGTGAGCCTACCGATACATCTTATATAGAGCTGCTTAACATTTTTCATTTTGCATTTCAGTTTAAAAAGGTTTAAACAGACCACTGATGTACTACCATATTCTCTTTTTCTCGCCAGGAAACTCATTTTTGTTTTTCCAATGTTTTTGAGTTTTGAAATTTTTGATGTTTTTGAATTTTCAAATTTTGGATTTACTCCCCCTAAAATGCAACAAACTATGATAAATTTAGAAAACACAAAGGTATTTACAAAAAGGATTTCCCGAAGTCGGTTAACTCGTGTTTTACCTCAATGCCGTTTACCAAAATTAATTTAATCAGAAATGATTTATCGAATTTTGGAAAAATCAGTTGGCACGTCGGTAAGCGGTGCGGACCATGACAACATTGACGAGTTTCATAGTGAAACAATCACGTGTGAGGTGATATTCGAGTTCAACGTGTCATGTCAAAGAGTGCTGTACGAGATGATAACAATTTATAAAGCAGCTTAAATATCGACAAGTATAGGAGAGATTAGAAATTTAAAACCATATCCTGCAACTGCTTCGTGCATTGCAATGAATCTGAGTGCTCTCCCAAACTGGATATCCACCCGGTATGGATTTCAAAGTCAATTTTGTAGCTACTGAGAAATCTCTTCACAGCAACAAGATCATAGACCTTTGGTTCCGGCTGGTCTTCCATATTGCACCAGCGAAGGTCTTTGTCTTTCTCTTTAAGAAGTAGTGTGCGGTTGTTCAATCCACGCCAAGGCATCCGCACACCCGGTTGGTTTGTTCAACAAACACATTTTCTTCAATCACACCGCGAAGAAATGTACACTGCACGTTTATCTTGTGAATTTTTGAACTTTAGACGTGCTGCAGGTGCGTACATTTTGATTGAATCTATCCTGGGGACCCGATTAAAGCCTTTAACAATCAAACTTTGGAAAGATTTTTCATTTTGTCGAAGTTGTCAAATTATTTCGACAGGCAATTCTATCTTTTTTTTTTCTCTCCATCAAAGGCAACAATTTCTTTTGTCGCCGATCTTGTGCATGGACACTCCGCTATCAACAATTCGATGACTATCGATAGTTCCTCCTGGAACATCCTGCACACTCACTCAGAGATTAGTTGGAGAGGGGGACCAAGCCTTCACAGACTTGGGTCGTCCTTCATCATCAAGGATTGTGACTTCGATTTCCTGATGATTCGGAATGGATTGAGCTTCCCCAGAAACAGTTACCGATTTTGGTTTCCAAATCTGTTTTTGTTTTTCATTTTTAATTTCTAACTTAACAGACTTTGTTTGGACAACCTCTGGTTTTAACGCCTTTTCAACTTCTTTGACGTTTTGACGTCGTTGTTTTGTTTCTTGTTCTTTAACAGTTCTTTTATCATGTTTTGGTGAAACAGGACGACGTTGTGGGTGAACCTTTTCAGGTGGTGCTCTTTCAACAAATTTCTCTTTGGGAGTATTTGTACAATTTTTAATGATATGTCCAAACTCCCCACACTTAAAACACGTTCTCCTTTCCACAAACTTAGGAGAATTTGATCGACCAACAGATGTCGAACCCGTAGAACCTGAGGTACTTGCTCTTTCATCACACCCATTTGTATGTTGAGTGTAATTGTTTTGACTGTTACGTTTTAAAATCTTGACTTGTTGGATAAAATCGGTGTTTGATTTGTTTTCAAAAGTCTCAATTTTATCAGTACCCTTCGATGCTACAAACTTGACATCACTGTTTTTCTTCTGGTTACGAGCTCCGTTAGTTTCAGATTTTGATTGAGAAACATTAGGCTTTTGAGCTCGCCTTTTTGGTTGTTTACCCTTATTAGCAAATGGTTGTTGCTTTGTTGGTGATTTTTGATTTCCAAATTGTTTCCTGATTTCAGCTTTTGGAATTGGGTCACATTGAGTTACAATGACTCCTGGAATTGTCTTTCCCAAAAACTTGTTTGTATTATCTTCAAAAACTTTTTCAATCGAAGATGGATTGACATTTTTAATTGGAAAATCATGATCTTAATAGATTTTAGAATCACCAACCAAAGTGTACAACACGTTATTACTCTTAACGGTAGACACAGATTCTTTTACTTCCTTGATAGGATTAATCACTTGTTTGGCAACTTGTTGCACAACAGAAATAGGAGGATCACAAAGAATATGATTCTCAATTGGAATTTCTATTCCCTTCTTCTTATCAAGTGATTCATCCTAGTCATTCACATCTGATTCATCATCTGACGAATCATAGTCCTCAATGATTGGAGGACTTTGTTTCGTAGATGTTGAAGTTTCTGTTTGCTCAGATGATGTACTTGAAGAACTGTCCGATTTGAACCCTAGGCCAGTAGTAACTTCCTTATAATCAAGAGGTACAGTTGGTTCAAATCGAGGCATATCCTCTTCATCAGGCATTCGAGTATAATTTTATCTCAAAGGGGGCAGACACTTCTTATACCCAACACCTCTCACGTTTCCCTTCAGTTGTTGAATGTCAATAATGTGATCGAGCACAAATCGGGAGTTAGAATAACTCTCCAACTTGAGCTTGATTGCATCATGCTCGCATTTGGCAATGGCTAGTTCCTTTTTGGTTTCCTCAACTATGTTAATGTAATCGTTAATACTAACTTGTTTATGATAAACAATTTTGGTCACTTCGGAAACACTTTTCTTTAAAGTTTCAATTACAGATTTAAAATCCTTTTCGTTTCTAACCAGAGCCATATTTACATCTTTGCACTTAGACATTTCAATAACCAAACTCTGATTATGACTATGAAGCTTTTCAGATTCAAGCTTCAAATCAGCACAAGAATTACAAACACTAGGAGCAGGAGTTTCAGAATTTACCTGACTCGTAGAGGCTGAAACATTTGCCATAAAGGCAGTCTGATAAGAAAAAGATCCATCTTCAGAATTATAATCTCCCGCATTTGAACTTTCTTCATCTGAGCTCCCACTATAACCCTAGCTATAATCACTTTCAGAAAACTCTTCCTTGTGAACATGCTTGATGTGATTGATGATTTTTGCATAGCATGCGGTTCCACCTCCTTGATCATTATCTCCGAATTGTACAGACCAATTACACCCTTCATCAGCTTGAACAACTAATGCTCTGTTGGTGTTTGAGGGTCCAGACTGGTTCTGGTTCTGATTCTGATTGTTGTTCACCGCTACTATCCTTTGTTCACGATTGTCTTGATTTGCATTAGAAGTACTCGTCTGATTTCTGAACGGATTCTGATTGCCTTGTTTGCTTGGTCGGGTGCACTCACGTTTGAAGTGACCCTTTTCGCCACAATTGAAACATGTAACCGCATCTTTATCAAACCCGTACTTCGTATTATTTTTGCCTTCCAAGCTTGTTCTTCCAGTTCGATTCATGAAATCCTTTGCCCTTCTAACAGCACTTGCAAACACCCACTTGATATCCATTAACTCCATTTCATCATGGTCTATCTGCTGATAATCTTCATTGGTCATATTGATGTTTCCAATTTGATTTTCTACCAATCCACAGTAGGAACTGAACATTGTGTTGAGAAGTTCCAATTGTTCCTTTGCAACTTCTACACTGACTTTTGAAAGATTGGAAGTATCAACTCTGACGGTGTTGGTGTTTTGGGGTAAAGGATTGTTGGTATAATGTGCTTGTTGTTGTTGTGGTTGGGCTTGAGGTTGGGGTATAGATTGTGAAAGATAAGCACTTTGATTCCACTGTGGCAATGGTGATGAGCTTGTATTGGACACAAACTCCGTTTGAAGCTTCGGTTGCTAAATGGAACTAGAACTAGCTGAAGGACCAAAACCAGGCAAATACATTTCTGTGTTTTGAGGAGGTGCAATCATTTTTGCTTTCCGAATTTCCTCTTCGTTCTTGTGCTCCAACTTCTAAATGAATTCATAGAGAGTGCCATTGGCTGTATCCATAGCGCCCGTATGCTTTAGAAGTTTAATGAATGGACTCCACTTAGGAGGTAAAGCATCAGCAAACCGTGCAATCATTTCCGGATGAGTTGCAGCAACATCATAAGAACACATTTCACTAATCAAATGATAAAAGCGAGAAGTCATATCATTTAGAGTTTCATTATCCAAGAATCGAAATGATTCAAACTCTTTCTTCAATAAATCATGGCGTGTCTTTCTAGAAGCTGCATTTCCTTCTCCTCTCGCTACCAATGCATCCCATAAAGTTTTCGTGTCGACACAGTAAGAGAATTGATGATAGATTTCTTTGTGAAGCGCTTGTGTAAGAATAGCAAACGACTTTTTCTCTAAGTCATAGGCTTTCTTGTCATCTTCAAGCATATTAGTAAAACCCGCTGCAGTTGATGCTGCTTCTTCGAGGGCATTGTTGCGTGGAGTAATGAAGCACCTCCAAAGATCGGTGCTTTGCCCTTGAACGTATGTGGTGAAACGACCTTTCCATGTCGGAAATTCATTCATGTGATTCAATTTTGGCGGGCGATTGTTGCTACCCATCTCACTCTCACTAAGCAATAGATTTTGAATGCTTTGATTTTGATTTGACACCAATGCCCATTGACTTGCACTTATTGACTGTTGTTGTTGAGGTATGGAATTCGACATATATGCGGCCATCGAAGTCTGATTTTGAGCTGGTCGTGGTTCCGTACTCCAATCCCAAGGGCTCGTACAACTCATGATTGATGTAATGAATAGAAAACCTGGTCACACACTTGAAAACACACTGTTAAATTAGATTTGCAAAGCCTCTGTTAAAAATGACAAGTATCTCGACGAAACTGTTTTTGATAATGAACGACGAAACTCAGGTTGATATTTGTGCGACGAAACTGGTGAATGATAACGACGAAAGTGAATGATATGTATTGATCGACGAAATTGTTGTGATAAATGGTCGACGAAACAGAAGTGATAACTGGTCGACGAAACATAATGTGATAACTGGTCGACGAAATAGAAGATGTTTGTATTGCGACGAAACAGGTTGATTATTAAAGGTGATGAACGACGAAACCCAAAAGACAAGACACTCTAAGTTATAGTCAATCGACGAAACTCTATATTTTTTTTAATTTAAACTTGGTTCAATAAACAATGTTGACAAAACTTTCTTGTTGTTTCTGATACACGACAAACTTTGACAAAACCTTGTTGTTTGGACTTTTTGAATAATTAATTTGTTTTTGTTTTTGAAATGTGAATAATAAACAATTTTGAAGAAACCTTCTGATGAGCTATGATGAAACAATTGTTTGTTTCGTCGACCAGGAGATAAGAACAATAGAGAGTGGGTGAGGTTGGTTAGCTTTTTCAAACTTGCCTTATCTCCTTCTGACACAAGACACTCTTTTCAACCTTACACCATGCTTTGCTTATATCTTTTTCAGTAAACCATCATCACATCACATGTACCCAATTGTCAACATAATATATTAAAATTCACAAACACCTTAATTCAAATAATAAGCAGATCAAACACATATATTTTCAAGAACAAAAACAAGAACAACTTGATTATAAGATGAACTCGATGAAGATTCAGGTGACCGATAAATTTCCTAACACAAGATTTGCACAAATGTTCAATAAAAACCCTTCCTTAACATGTATAAATGAAAACTTAACAAGATTTTTATAAGAACAAGTAGCAAGAACACAAGATTTTCAAAGATTTTTGAACCTTTTTCCAGAAAATATTTAAACTTTTCAAGAACAAAATCTGAAAAAAAAAATCACTAAAAACCACTTGTTTCAAACACGACAATGTTTGGTTTTAAACAAGAAAAAGAGCCAAAGCTCTGATACCACTTGTAGGTCCCGAAATCTGAGGATCGATAACGAAAATCGAATCCTTGTTTATCATAAACACGGTAACGGGTGTGGAATCCCCGTAACGATGCAAACCAAACACAGTGTAAAACAACACGGAATAACCAATGAAACACAATCTATTCATTAAACGGGATGAGAACCGAGAACAACTGATACACACACAGTTTTACAGAATAACTCTCCGGGTATGCTCTCATCTAATTTCAAAGTGAAACCAGAAAGCTGTTTATATAGTAACCTGGGCCTTAACTACGATGAAACACAAGGGGGCTCGACGAAACAACATTGGGCCAGACATTTAGGCCTGTAGAAACCCAACACACGACGAAACAGGGGAGTTTCGCCGTGTTTCGTCATGTAGTGTGATGAAACACTTGTGTTTGATCGTGGCTTTGTCCTGTAGTGCTTTGTTTCATCGTGGCTTTGTCCTGTAGTGTATGAAACACTTGTGTTTTGTCATGTCAGGAAGTTCACTTTGGGCCCAAGTGAATGTTTAGGCCCAAAGAAGGTTTTTAGCCCAATGAAGGTTTAGCCCAGCATACTAAATAAACACACAAACAAATAATAACCTAAATGCAACATGCATTGTTTGTTTATACATTACAAATTAAACGGAACAAACTTGTCGGACCCAAGTGGGATAGGAGGATATCCGACTTGGTCTTCATTCCGTTAAAGGCTCGAACCGAACGTGCCGCGTCCACACAAAAGTGTATCAACAGTAGTCAACTGTTATGAAAATTGACTGTGTATACAAAGATGGGAATGGTGTATTGATTAGATTTTGATGTAGCTACCGAGGGTTGTGTGAAACGGATGAAGAAGACGACTGACGAGGAACGCATGGACAACAAAGACGAAGACGTGAAAGGAGGTATTGTTTGTATTTATATATGTATAGAAAAGCTGTTATAATAAGCTGTTAACGGTTTTATTAATTGTTTAGATTATGAAGAAGATTGTGAGATGAATGCGGTTGACCAGATTTTCAAATTCAAAAAAAGGAAGCAAGCAAAGAACACCAAAAACAGAAAAAGTAACAGTAAGAAACGGGCGATGGCGAAGCGTTGTAAAGGGTTACGGTCGATAAGGACGCGTACCTCTCCGAATAAATTGTTCAAAGCTGTTAGCATATTGACGAGGTGGCAGAGAAACGTGGTTTGTAGGATGGGATTTGGAAAGATACTGAATCTCAGAGTATCAGACGTAAATGCGCAGTTGGCGTACTTTGTGGTCGATAGGCTAGATACAAAAAAAATGGAAATCAATCTTGGGGACAGAAAAATAAAAGTTAATAAAGAAGGCGTTCGTAGAATAATGGGTGTACCTTACGAAGGTATACGGGTGGTGAGCGATTCGGAAGGATGTGCTGATGCTGAGACACGTGTGGATACATGGAAAAACCGGTTTGTGAAGACCCCGATTAGTTGTAAGATGATAGTCGACAAGATCAGAGAAAATAGTTATGCCGGTGAGGAGACGTTCAAAATGGATTTTGCAATGCTATTTATAGCCACAATGATAGCAAGCACCAAGAACGGGAATGCGATGTATACAATGCTCAGATGGTTCTGTCTTTCAAAGGAGTTTAGAGAGCACGATTGGTGCAAGTTGATTATAGACACTATCAGGGTGTGTAAAAGTGATTGGGACAGAAATGACCGTGATTCGTTTTTCCGCGGTCCGCTCACTGTTTTGGTGGTACGACGCTTTAACTTGAAATACACCTATGTAACTAGTTCTGTACATTTGTGTACAAAATAGTAATTGTTTTGTACATGTGTGTACAGCCTAGTATATACCTGGTTGTAACACCCTTATTATTATTTAACGATTTTCGTATAATTTACGAAAATAAACGGGTAATTAGAACTTCAAATACATTGAAAATACGGGTTTCATTAAACTTTATTTACAGAATTAAAATTATACAACATAACATGTGTGAGTTCGTCATTTAACATAACAACGATACATAGTGTGGAAGCTTAATTCTTGATCGTGTTCGGTTCTTCGTTGTGCTTGATTGTCCTCCGGTGCTAAAATTATACCTGAAACTCATAAAACATGAGTTAGATTAGTCATACGTAACTTAGAACGTATCTAAACGAGTCCGGGAAGCGAAACTGATTAAAATAAAAATTTTTCGCTAAAACAGTGCTCTTTCGCGCCACGCGAAGGCACCCAGTTGCTCCCTCGCGCCACGCGAGGGAGACCGTTTTCCAGCAAGTCTGGATCTGGGACCTGCATTTTCCAGCAACACTAGATTTTACGGAAATGGCCATAACTTTTTCGTTATTGATCCGTTTTACGCGATTCTTCTTCCTACGCGTCCGTAATTTAATTCTCCATCATATGGAGTTAAAATCCAACATCCAACATAATAAATTTTGAGACTTCTAAGCCTTCGACTCGTTACCTTTTTACCGAATTTTAACCCGTTTATGCATTTTATCAAACAAACGTATTTGTTTGATCCTTATATCACATACACTTCTTCAAATTAATGTTATCTACCATTTAGGGTTCTAATCACAGGTTTATTACACAATTTAAACCCGTTTACGCTCATATGCTTATTTTGACCCGTTAAGGGTATTTAAGCACTTTGAAGCTTGAAATCGCTTTCATTCATTTCTAGTATCTTATTCCTACATTTCTTATCAAGTAATCTTCCACCACAACTATATGTGCGTTGGATTTAATGTGGATATCTATATGTTCCGAGTTTTACCCCTCGGATTATTATTTTACGGCAAAACTCAAATAGAGCCATTTGACTAACATATTACATCTTTCAACTTCTATACTTATTCTAAGTATTTATCTAATCATGAAATTCGTTTCCAAACAACCTTTAAGGGTTGTTTGTTCAATTTAGCCTACAAGGGCGTTTTGGTCGATTTTGGTCCTTCTTTTACGACGAAGGACTCTCACCAATTATTCGACTAAAATAGCACTTTTAACTACAACATAATTATGCGTACCTGGCTCGGATCAACATATTGACCCGTTTTAATACCTTGTCTTGACTTATTTGCTATTTCATAGCTTCGCTAATTCACGAGCTGTTCATCCTGCGAGCATGAGACTCGACATACACTTATTAGTCGTTAATTGTCAAATGGTATCAATATTATCATTTGATCCCTTTTTACTCTTTTTACTAGTTTTGGCTTACTTATAAAGTAGCCGTTCGAAAACTCATTTTATCTTATTCTTTTCTTGACTAATTTACCGTTCCACCCCGTTTTACCATTACTATGGTTTCTAACATTTGTTTCTGATTCCGACCCAAATCATTTCGTGTCAGAAACCATATTTCGAATATTATCTCCATTGTATTTATAACTTATAGAATAGATATGTATTCTACAAAAAGGTGTAAGTTTCACTTACCTTGCATCCGACTATGCTCTTTTTCGGCGTACTTGTTCCATTTAACCCGTTTCTTTCCCCAAGCTTCCACCAAGCTTGTCGAGCATCAACTATCATCATAATTCGTAAGATGGTTAGATTAGTCATTATCAATTATGACTACTCCACCTAACGGGTCTTATGACGAATTTATCAATCGATCAAATCATTGGTTAGTTTGACTTCCTAAAGTCAATTGATCTATCAACATATTCAAATGCACATTCCACACGAAATTTCAACATTTTAGCTTCATTTAGGCATTTTAACAAATACCTAGTGGGCATAATTTCACTAAATCAAAAATCAAGTTTCATGACTAACTATTTAGCCAAGATTAAACAATCTTTGCAAGTTTAATATATCTAGTATGCATAATAACATCTAGATTCACCTTAAGTAAATAAATAACACTCAATTTATAATCAAATTTCTAGTGTTCTTCATCATTCTACAACACCCATTTAACACTTAGATGGGTGACTATGAATTTCACAATTATAACATTAATTCAACAAACTATTGACTAGGGTTTACTCCTAGACATGATTTCATCCTAATTTCATCCAAGCATCAATCATGCAAGCCAAATTCTCGATTTTCTATGTTCACCAAGAATTCAAGATGGAACTAAATAACGAAAATTGGCATACCTTATGATCCCTTCATGGAGGTGATCACTAATTTGAACTTAGATTTTGATTTGGACTTGATTTGCCCCTTCAATTTGTTGATTTTGGTGCTTGTTGGGGTTTGAGTAGGAGAGCCCCTTGGCTCCTGTGATTGTATCGACCAGAACACACACTTAGTGTGTGTGTTTTGGTGTAGGATTTTATTTAATTAAAACTAGTTTTCAGTTCTTCATATTTGGCCCCTCAACTTTCCCCAAGTTGCATATAGTGTGTTTTAACCTGTTTCTTTATTACTACAAGACTTGTGACTAACTAGGTTATTTATTCCTAGTTATTTTATCTTGTACATACTCCGTTTTTTTTAAGTCTCGTTAACTCGGGCCCTTTATATACTTTGTTTTCTCAAAGTATTTTTCATCCTTTTAATGAATATTAGATTTTTTTTATTTAAATCCTAATATTCACCGGGTTTACTTAACCACCTACGGTATTTTACCCGTTCATTATTATTAACATGGTTTAATTACCAACCCCGATTTCGGGGTGTTACACTGGTACAGTTGAATAATGTTTTTTTTTTACTTTTTTGTATGTGTAGTTGCTTTACCTGGACAGCACAACGTGTCCAGGATTGGTAGGAGATCGTGAGCAAGCTCCAATCAGCTTTTGGACAAAAGAGATGATGAGTATGCGGAAGGAATTGGAGATAAGGAATGGGGGATTTGGACTGGGTGATGTTAGGGAGTTATATGCTGATGATCAAGAGTACGACCAAGTAAGTGAAGACGAAGTGGTAGATCTATCGAAAGGACGAAGAAAAAAAGTGCGGGATTTGATGGGATGTCGCTTGAGGTATGTTTTTGTTGATATCAAATAATTTGAAACATTCATATCTTATATAGAGTAAAAAATAGATTTTGATTGTTAATCTTAGGATTGCGTTGATGGATTGTTTCGGATGTTGGACGAGGCGGAAGGGTTGAAGAGGAGGTTGGAGGATGTTGTTGCCCAAGTGGCAGCTCGTTTCCCGAATAGCGAGTGCTTGTTGCCGGTACTGGAACGGTACAAGTTGATGTTTAACAAAAGTGTTGTCGATGATAAGGGTGAACCATCCGGTGTAAAATCAGCTGGACGGACGAAAGGTATGTTTTTGGTGTTCATGTACACATACGTTATATAATCTAATTTAAAAAAAGTCATATGTATTCTATCCGTTAAATGTGTGTAGATAACGTTACTATGAAAGGAAACAATAATAGTGTGGCCGACGAAGTAGATGGGTTCTCGACTCCTCATGTTGCGTCAACGTTTACGCAGAATGTTATTATGTACACTAATGTGCTCGAGGATGTTATTTCAGGTGCGTATGATACGCAACGGATGGATGACATGCCCTCATTCAACTTAGGGATTTCTTAGCCTCTTCCAAGTACACAAGAGTTGGTGGCGGTAAGAGAAGAACCTGTGAGAAATGTTGATCCGGAAGCTGATGTTGGTGGCAAAGGAAAAAGAAAAAAACAAATGTCGAAATACGGGAAATCTCCATTTATGTTACGAGTTGTGGATATTAAGTCATGGATGCAATCTAAAGATAAAATAATTTGGAGATACCTGGCCGCTTGTGTAGAGGAAACTCAGTATGTATATTCTTATTTTTTTTTGCACAATCTTGATTTATAAAAATATGTTTGTTATGATGGGCAAATTCCTAAGACACATGTTTTCTTTTGTAACATCACGCGTACAGAGTTGCAACACCGAAGAAGAAGGGCAAGAGGATTGCGACAAAAGAGGGCAGGGATCAAAAAGAAATGGCCGAAATTGCGGGTTCAAAAGGGTAAGCAACAGTTTGACTGGAATTTATTATTCCTTATTTAGTCGATGTAAGTGATATTTGATACATAAGTGGAGTATACACTGGTGTATTAACTACAGAAAACATATATGTATGATACTGTTCAGGACATTCATTTTCCTAACGGAATCTGGCATCGGGCTTATGTACTTTCAATTAAAAGATTTTTGCCCGAGCGTGTGGATGGGAGACGCTGTTATCAACTGCTTTGCGACGGTCCTAAATTACGAAGAAGTTAACGGTAGAAAGCCGATCAAGGGGAAAAACAAAGAGGTTAACAAAAATTTTGGTGAAACTCGCCGTCTTTTCTGCCACACAGTTTGTTTTGTAAGTGATTAGTTTACTTGTATTTGTAAATCATTTTTTATTAGTTTTCGGGAAAAAATAACAAGTATTGATCGTTTGTTACTTTTAAATATGTAGAACGACGACGTCTTAACTAACACGAAGTACGATGACAAGGGTCGGTTGGAGAAGTTTAGAAGTGCATTGCTGATGGTGCTGAATAAAGATGCTTCACTTTTGAAGCTGACAGATTATACGGTGATTGTTTTCCCAATACTGGAAAATAATCACTTTTATCTGATTAGTTTTGACATGGAAAAGTTGGCAATAAGTGTAATTGACAACATGCATGCTAGTGAGAGCTTCATCGAGTTTTCGGATAACACTGATTTTTTAAAGAAGACGACACCGTTTAAAGTAGTAAGTATGGATTTAAGCTTTTAACGTACGCATGTGCATAACGTTGCTAACCTGGTTTATATTTGGTTTAAACGCAGAAAGATGTTTTCGTAAAATACTTGAGATCCGTACGCCATCCGAAATGTTTGGAGTTTGAGCAAGTAATACCGAAAAGGCTGGAGATCGAATGGGCGACGGTAGGAAATAGTGTGGATTGTGGAGTTTTTGCTATGCATCACATGGAAACCTGGTTCGGTGAAACCGACTTAAAATGGGACAGTGGGTTTCCTCTCGCGCATACGCAAAAAAAGTCTAGTCGAACAAGATTAAGGAAAAAGTATGCTTGCAAGATTGTGTGTTCCGATGTAAACAAGCGGCGTAATGAAGTCATGGGTGCAGCCATCGCATGGAACTTGGCCGAAGGGTATGAGGTTGAAAAGGGTATGGATGTTAATAAAAAATGAAGGAACTTTTGTAGTGAAACTGATTTTGATTTACGGTTGTTTTGAATGTTTGCTATGTTTTTTTGCGACAATGTTGGTAAGGATACCCATGTTTGTAAACCTTTTTCATCTCTGTATGTACATGGTTTTTTTTTTTTGTTTAATACATTGTTAGGAGATTGACAATGCATATATACTACAAAAAAAAAATCACGAACAAAACACTCGTGTATAACCGTTAAGTACACATATGTAAGATAAGTAAAAACACTTGAGTATATACAGTCTTAATCAAACTGCCTTAGAGTTAAGGCTTGGATATTGGTTATGTTTAGTTTGGGTTTATAAAAGTGATATAAAGGGTTAACTGAAATATGCCAGTGTATATATGTGTGATTCATTGGTTAAGTAACAGTATCACAGTTTATCAGAAACACTCCCTGATTAGTTAAAACACACAGTAACAGTATAAGTGATTAAAAGGTTATAAGCGCAAAGTACGTATATGTAACATACGTGAAAACACTGGTGTATATGTAGCCTTAATCAAACTGCCATCTGGTTAAGGCTTAGAGATTAGTTACGTTTAGTCTGGGTTTACATAGTAATAGAAAGTGGTTAACTGAAATACACCAGTGTATATATGTGTGATGCATTGGTTAAGTAACAAACAGTATCACAGTTTATCAAGAAAACTGATTAGTTAAAACACACAGTAACAGTATCACTGATTACTAGTGTATAAGCGCTAAGTACGTATATGTAACATATGTGAAAACACTAGTGTTGGAGATAAGCATAGACAGTAGAAAATCAGTAAAAACAATGACCAATGTAAGTGTTTTAAATAATCAAATTTAATACAAAAAGCAGTTTAAAAAGGTAGTGTATTTGCATGAATAAACTAATCATCGCTAGCGTTGCCGTCCCTATCAGTTTCGTCCGATTCAATCTCCATGTGTTCTTCATCTTCGTCTTCCTCGTCATCCTCATCTGTAGACGAGTCATCCTTAGTTGGCTTCCCTTTTTTTAAAGGGCAATTCCTTTTGTCGTGTGTTCTAACTCGTTTTCCGCAATAATTACATTTCCTTCTTGGCTTCTTGGCAGCTTTTATTGCTTTTTCTCACGGACCAATCGGTCTTTTGTGCTTCCCACAACCCTTGTTACGAATTTTCTTTGGTGTCGTACACGAGATCTCGTCTGGTTCAGTGTGGGCAATAACTTCTTGAATTGCTACCCCCTTTCTATGAATTTCTGTATCATATGGAACTTCAGCAAAACTCTTATCTTTAAGTGCCTGAATATGTGAGTCTAGTTCCTCTAGTTTATCAATGTTAACCCGCACGCGATCTCTACACATGTCCATGTTTTCTAAGATAATGCGCCATAATACTGCACTCCTAGATTGGTCTACAGATAACCTGTTCTCCAAACTATGCACAACACCCGGAAGAGCATTTCGTCTCCATCTCGGGTGAATGTATCTGGCTGGGATCTCTTGAATATTATGGCTTCTGAAGACACAAAACATGTGGCGACATAGATATCCATCTCGGGTGAAACCACTGCAAGCACAAGAAACCGACATGTCTTCCTTGTTAAAGGTCACCTAATAAAAAGGTGGTTGAGAAGCTGGTTAGTATGACTGGAGTGAGTAATAAACACTGGTGTACAATAAAAATACACAATGAATAAAGAAAGCTGAATACAAAAATAGGTAATAATGTTAGTAAGTAGTGATAGTTGGCTAACCTTGAACTCGTTAACAACTTCCTTTTCGTGATCTAGATGAGCAACTGTAAAACAATGAACGCTATCAACCAGGGACCATTCCGCAATGTAACTAAATTCTGTACCATTGAAAATTTGCTTTTGAACCTCGTAGAAAATTTTCCTTGTGTAAACGACGTTCGCATGACGTTCAATCCTGTAGCTTGTTTTGTATTTTTCTGGGTTGGTGGTCTCAGTATGATTGCAAAGTTCCCGTTGCTTGTTTCTTAACCAATCAATGGACGTGTCATAACACAACATGAATTGAACCAGTGTATTATGTGCGCTCGAGTCTGCTTTAAACATGTGGTTTGCACTTTCGCATCTGGATGACGTTTTCATTAAAGTGTTCATGGGTATTTCACGAAAGTAACCCGGAATCCATTGCTCCCGAATTGAAAAAATCTCTGTCAACCATTTATGAGACTCTAACCCATATTCGGCGATCAATGAATTCCACCTTTGCTCAAATGTTTCAGGTTTGATATAGACGTTCCAAACAAGCTTGTGAAACTTCTCTTTTATCTTGATATTTGTCAAGTTGTCTCCCTTGATCTATGTTTTGTAAAAAGAAATGAAAAGATTATCAAAGTCGAAATAAAAACAGGTATAAGGACAAAAAAAGAAGGAAGAATGAACACCAGTGTATGATGCTACTTGTACACAAGTGTACAAATAGGTTATAACCAGAAAGTTTGTAAAGAAATACCTTAGATGGTATCTTTTGAACTATATGCCACATACATAGTCGATGATGCGACTTGTCGAATACGTTGCTAACTGCTTGTTTCATGGCACAATCCTGATCGGTTAGAACCAAAAGAGGTTGTCTGCCGTTATGAGCTTGGAGAAATTTTTGAAGAAGCCATGTGTATGACTCAATTGTCTCGTTATGAAGCAGCCCAGCACCAAATATCGTGCATTTTTTGTGATGATCAACGCCAGTAAATGGAACAAAAATCATATCGTACCTGTAAAAAAAAGTAAATTGTAACACCCAAATGTAAATAACTAAAGATTTAGAATATGAGAATTTATAACTTACATGTTCGTGTGGTACATTGCATCAAAAGCCAAAACATCCCCAAATGCTTTGTAATTCATTTTCGAAACATTATCACACCAAAAAATCAACTGGAGTTCTGTGTCAACAATCTGGGTATCAAAAGTATAATTTTCTTTGTTCTTGCATCTTGCGTTCATTTTGTCAACTAACATTTGGGCGTCTCTTTCGCTGATGAAATCTCGGATATCTCTACCACAATTTTTATAGTCAACAACAGTGCCCTGTACGTTATGATGCCCACCTTTTATGACAACCTGAAGTTTGTGGGATTTCGTGAGACCAATGTTAGCATTACGGCATTTTGCTATAAACTCGGTGGTGGAAAAATCAAGCTTCCTCTTCTTTAGAGATAAATCAAGATTTTCAGGAGACATAAACCCATGGTTATGTGGTTCTACCCATTTATATAACTCTACCTCATCTGTATCCTTCACGTGTTTAAATTTTACACAGGCTTTACAGTCTGTAACTTTTATGTTTGAGCGTCTTTTGGGGGAAATAGTATCAACCTCAGACGGTTGACCATCGGTGTCTTTAGGTTTGTTGGCTCTAGAACACAAGACATATCACAGATTTGTTATTACTTTGTCGCCGATTTTTTCTTTCTTAGAAGTACCCAACCGTGTACAAAAACCTGCAAGTTGTGCATATTCCTCATACATTGCAATAGCAGCTTCCATCGAACTAAATCTCGCCTTGACAAAGGGTTTGAAACCGGGCGGCACAACTGGCGTCCAATACCTACTGCCGTTAGGTGTTTCGTAAACATTGCTAGCAACTGGCTCTGATCATTAATATATAAAACAATTATAATTAATGTAGCATCAGGAAGTTTGTTATACGAATGAATATATAAAAAAAAAGCTGGCAATATCTCAGGAGTGATCAGTACAGTACATATGTGTAGATGCAACTGTTGTTTAATCCTAAAAATATTCATTTACTCATATATATATCTGTAAAGAAGTCATCCAATATCTCAGGAGTGATATGTACATATGTGTACATGCATTGTTATCTTAACCTAAAAAAAAATTCAGTTACTACACCAAATCTGTAAACAAACACTGAAATCTGTAAACAAATCATTCTAAAATATTCAGAGATGTTTAGTACATATGTGGACATGCAACTGTTTTATTATCCTTAACTATTCAATAACTGGGATATATCTGTAAACAAGTCATCCAAATATCTCATTCATGAATTCTATAAAAACTGAGTAAACGTTAACCCACAAAATACAAATCAACAAAACGGAATGAGGATCATTAAATGCCATGAAGGTGAAACTGACGACAAAGAACTGGGCGAAGAAGATCACAAAACTAATCAGGACGATTCAGATGCAAATACCGAAAAAAACATATAAAAAACTGAACCTGGTCGATTCATGGTGGTGTAAAAAAATGGATTGAATTCATCTTGTTGGATTGGGTCTTGTCCATTGAAGCCGCTACTAGGACCATCCTCCATGATCGATGTCGTGGTTAAGATTGTATCAGGGTTTGAATCGTTTCAAAAATTGGACTTGTATTTGAATATAATTAAAGAAGATCACGTATAATATGCAGGAATATAGGAATTGTAACTGACATTGGATTATGGAAAGGAATTTAAAAAAAATTATATAATTACAATCTTGCCCTATTGATCAAGGATTGAAACCAATGGTTGAGATTAGTTCACAAGGTTGCAATGCCCACAGCCATACACGTGTCCTGATTCAATTTAATTAGACAAGTGTATATCAGACATTCTGTTCAAACATCTGAGGGCTAATCAGGGAATTCCGTCAACAAGGAAGCAATTACGAGTTCGTTTCATAATCGTCCATCTAATTATTGTTCGTATCAATTCGATTTGTAGGGTTTTGATTGATTCCTGTACCTAACTGGCGATTCCAAAAATGCTGGATTCGTCATTTAGGATGTTTGTTTTGTGTTTTTCATCATAGGGTTACGGTTGAGGTTTGGGTTTTATTTGATTTGAAGGTATTTTCATTTTATTAGATTGTAACGAGGTTGAAGATATGTTTTTGGTTTTATTTGTTGAGTTTTTCATATCGTATGTGTTGTTTTAAATATCGCATGTTTTGTTTTTAACATATCCCAGGTTTTTTAAGTTTGGATCATATGAATAATTTCGCATGTTTAATTTGGACATTTCGCACACAATGAAGTTTTATATTTAATTTTGCATATTTAAATTGTACATTTCGCAGACTAGAAAGTATTTAACATATTTAGCTCTCTTTTTCGCATGCTTTAAAAGTAATTATATGTATTTTCACACAGTGTGTTTTATTATTCAGTTCAATAATTCAAATCAAATAATTCAGTTCAATAATTGATTTCAATAATTCATATCAATAATTTTTCAGTGCTCTTTTCTTTTATTATATAGTTTATCTTTTTATCACCATTTCAAACATCCTATTAAAAATGGCATACCTACCAACATCCTCTTCTGAATCAAGTATCAAGCAGGCTTTGAGAAAAAGGATTCAGGAATAAATTTAAGAGGATCGATCATGTCAGGATATGTTGGAGACCAACATTTCTCGTGTAACAGAAAACATGAAGAGAAGACAAGAAATTTTGAACTTGCTATCTCAGATGCAAGTGAGTAGTCTTCAAGAAACTGCTGTTATGTTCATGGTTGATCTGGGTGAGAGGGATGAGAAGCAGTTGAAAGAGTTGGCGGATGCAATAACTATCTTAAGATGCTCGATGAAGATGAAAATGGAGTTTCTTTCATCTTTTGAATGAACTTTGTTTATTTTAGTGCTTTATTTTAATAAAACATTCAAGTTTTGCATGTTTCATTAAATTCGCATGCTTTGTTATTGAATGGATTTTTTATTTCGCATGTGTATATTCCTCATTTTTCATATTTTAAGCCACTCAATGTCAAACATGCGATTTTATACATAATATATGCGAAATTAAAAACATTAATGTTATCTAACATGTCTAAATATTCAACAGAAATCCAACATCAAACAAGTTTACTAGTCCTTTCCAATAAATGCTCTCAACCTATCTGGGATTATTTTCTCCAAATCTTTCATATACTTTTCTTTGTCTGGCCTTTATCGAAAGCATTTGCCAATTTAATTACTTGTTCACGATGCACATTGTGGTCAGATAGAATGATTTTACTTAGATATCTGTGCCTCAGGAGATGAAGTTGTGAATTCTGTCTGTTGTTTACTTCATTTTCTTTCACAAACCCAGTCACCCATGGTGTTTTCTCTCCTTTGTATGTTTCCATGTGATGCATCGTAAACACTCCATAGTCTACGCCGTTATTCTCTATTCTCCAGTCCATCTTTTTTCTTTCTATCTCTGATGTTCCAAGTTCTTCTATAGCTGGTGTTGGTTTTAAAGCCTTTTGTAGGTATAAAACCAATACCCTTCTCTGTAACATAGCAACATTGTGTCAGTATCTTTTACATAAAATATAACATGTATACGAAGAAGTTTTTGTATTACCAGTGTGTCTGGAAGCCCCTTGTATCTTTCCTTAAACTCTTGATCAGCGGCTGAATTGTCAATCAACTCAATTTTGTCGGTTTTCAAGTGGAAGCACAAGACATAGAAGTGGTCACCTTTAAGTACCGGAATAAACACTAAGTCAACCGAATCAAGTTTTTTTACCTCATATTTTAGTATGATGTCTTCAAAATTTGAGGCAAATACGTTTAGACGTTTGTCGTCTGTGTACTCCTCTTGGTCATACATGATATCCGGCTGTATGTTATGTAATTAGAATCAAAGTTTAGTAATGTATTAAAAGGTATTTAAATATGCGAAATTAGTACATGCAAATTAATGTGTGAAAATTTTCACATGCGAATTGTATGTATACCATATGCGAAATGACAATAGTATGCGAAATCACTGATTATTCATTTTCTGTTTTATTTTCAAATGCCAATATGTTTAGAAAATCATACCATCATTGTGCTAAACAAGTAAAGCCTGTATGGTGATGATTTTCTATCCCTCTTATTCTCATCAAGGTTTAGAACATCCACAAATGTATCTATTCTGTTTGATGCTACGTACTGACCCCTGTAGAAGCTTTCAAAGATACCTTTAGGAGTGTGAACCCTAGTTTTTGATCGGTAAAGTTCATCCCTGCCAGGCAAAAATTAAATAATTAATATTTTGAGTGTATATATTTTGTTAGTTGATATAACCATTTTACTTACTCTATGTTTGCAAATGTAGCAAATGTATATCGGATCACAGTCAATTCTTGATTCAGGAGTGCTTCGTGCATGTTTACCACTCTGTTGCAGAAAGGGGAACAAAATGCGTCTCCAAGCTCTGCACATCTTTTCTCAGCTCGAATTTTGTCTGCTTCTATTGTCTTATAAAGGAGTTCATTTAACCCCTTTGGTATAACTTGTTTTGGAACTTGTTTTGGCTTTGAGTTCCCCCCCCCTAACTGCTTTTTTTCCCTTATTTTCTTCCAGGCTGGGTTCTAGGCTCAAAAGCAACTCAACTGATTGCAATTCCTCAGCCGTCACCTGAGGGCATTCAACTTCTGGATCCTTCTCAACTTCGATACCCGAATCGGTTTGTTGAGGGTCTTTTTGTGTAGTTTCTCCTAAAGAAACTGCTTCCACTTCTGGCTCTTTTTCTTGAACTTTTTCTTGAATGTTTTGTGTAGATTCTGCCAAGTTCACTGTTTCTTCGATAACAGTTTATTTTTCACCACTTTCTACAGGCCAAAGTTAAAAATTATAATATTTTGTTTTTTTTTTATTTTTTCCTAATATAAAGAGTTTTTTTTACCTTTGACAGGTGGTTTGTAAGTGTATACACCCGTTTCGACAGTTTGAATGTTTGCAATAAGGGTGTCTGTCACTCCTCCATCATCTTTATTTGTCAATCGTTCATCATCTGGCTGCAGTACCCCTATAGATAGAAATTATTGAATTTTAATACATCAGAATCAAAATCGCATGGTATACATGACATTGCATGCGAAATCAAATGTGAAGTGTATGCATGAAATCGCATGTGTATATTTAAGGTATCGCATGTGTATAGGAAATGGTGATTTTTTTACATAAATTCGCATGTGTTAACTTGAAATCGCATGTTTTACCTTCTATTGCCATTTGTTCCAAAACATTGGATATTACTTGTTGGTCTACATGCTGAACTTCAGAAGCTGCATTTTCATGATGTTGATGAACACCTGAGGGTGCAGTTTCATGTTCTTCAACGGAATCAGGCGGCACACAAATAGGATTGTTCCTAAGTGTCTCATCCCACTGCTTACAGGCCTCCATAATCTCCGGATCCCAAAAACACTTGGTTCTTGCTTCTGAAACTAAGTTGTTCATTCCTTGAACATCTTGAACCATTTTAATGTATTTTTTGACATTGGCTTTCATTTTTTTCAACAGGTTCTGTAATATTTTTTGAGTTAAGATACTATCAATCCAGCTGTTAAAAATAAATGGATTAAGTGAAATTAATATTTTTTGCGCTTACCTTTTTGTTGGTTTTCGAAGCTTCTCGATCTCGTTCATGGGCTGTATCGTAGATTACCGATGGTGAAAGTGGAACATGAGTGTTGCAATAGTCCATCCTTTTCTGTGTCTGTGTTCCAATTCCCATCTGAAGGTTCAACTGAGACATTTCATTCAGTTCAAAACTGAAATCCATCATATCATGAATGTTCTCGTTATCGTTTGGGTCTTCCTCCGTTTCTACGTTTTGTACTGCACGTGCAGTCCATCTTCTGTAGCTTATTGTGGTGTCAACGGGTGGTGGTAGTGTATACTCCTCCGTTAAACGACCCTCTTCTTTTTCATTTTCACTCTCATTTGCTTTCCACACAGGTCCGTTATCCGAAATATGCTCTTCGACTTTATCAATCTCTGAAGATGTGATATAACGAATAACTGGTATCTCCACACTTTCTCAAACAGTTTAAGCCTCTTGTTGTACTCATGCGTGTATAGAAGCTGTATAAATCGCAAGATCAAACAAAATTATTTTTAAAATCGCATGTATCATTTAATTATATAACAAAACAAACTAGTCTTTTAAATATGTTTATCAAATGTAGTAATGCATACCTGTCACACCCCGATATTTCCACGTATTACCGGTGGGCCCGGTGGGGAGTATCATGACGTAGTTGATATCATCAAAGTCAAATAATCACAGTTCAATGCACAGCGGAAGTCTAAAGTAATAATAATACAAACCGATTCGAAAGTATAATAAAGTATTACACAACGGTTGTATTTGGATCCACAGGCGGATCTTAAAACAGAAACATAACACTGTTCAACAGACTTTAGACGTTTAGAACTTGCAAGATTCCCTATTAACGCCCTGAGCTCCCAGCCAATTACGTAAAGTACCTGTCACTTAATCTTTTTGGAAAATACGTCAGTTTACACTGGTAAATACAATTAACTGACTCTTTTGAAAACATTTATGAAAATTGATTTAAATGCACAAGGCACAAATATCTTTTTATAACTTGGGACAATTATATAAAAATAATCTTGTATACAGATTTATATGTTTGTTATACATTCAGGGCTCGATGTTAGAAATCGAGTCAAGATTAACAGACACACCACAAGTATAGGCCCACCAGAGAGTGAGATACCGTTTCCCTTACGCAACTGTCAAGTGTATGCCTACACCCCGTGCTTAAGACGTGGCCATTTCTTAATAATGATGCCAAAGATATCCGGGACATGGTCATTAACCCCCAAAGGCTTTATTTCAAACAAGACAGATTAAAACGGGTTACCTCAATAATTTAATCACAATCCGATTAAACATTCAATACCCGACCAAGCGGTATTATTATAATACTGTATCCCAAGCCCGTATAGGGAAAATAAGTTAAAAGTATTTACCTAAGTAAAAATGTAATTTTATTCTCAGCCGTATATTCAAATCAGCAAGCACAAGTACCTCCACTGGGGCTCTCAATCTGGAACGAAGGTTTTATTTACCTATTAGATTCCTAACGGGTCTTATTTAAGTTTAAACTTAGACCGGTTAGTTTTAATGAAAGGTTTACGGTTCAAAACGCAAGATTAAGCGAAGACCGGATTAGAATGTGATTTAGACCCGACAAGTATGAAGACTTGTATAATATGGGTAAACTAAACACATTCTGGATTTTGAGGTGAAAATGATAAGGTTTGACCCGTTTCGGTTAATTTATGCAAATTAGTTACATGAACCGTACCGAACGCGAAAGATGCATAACGGGTAACCAAAAGAGTCATAAACATGTTCCACAAGTTAATATGCCTTAAATATGTTGTGATATCAGTAGGATATCTTCCATTATGCCCAAAACGAATTTAAAATCAAATTAAGTCCCCGTACGGGTATTTTGGTCATTTTAAAAGATTATAAAAGAGGTTAAACGACAATCTGAGGTTCTGGTCTAAAATGATCAGTAAAAATATTTATTTTATCAAGTTATATCAGTAAGATATCTCACATATGTGAAATTTATAATTTAAGGCCAAACTATGCACCGTATGGGCATTTTGGTCATTTCACATATACTTTAAGGGTTAATTTTGGAAATCTGATTTCAAAACTTTTATTTATTGTTAAAGTATAAAAATTTATTCATAACATCAGTAGGTATCTGTTGGATCGTTGTTTGACCCTATTGAGTCGATCAGAAGAGTTTAAGTCCAGTTCAAAGGCGGAATCAGAGAACTAGACACGAACACAGCTTGTTAATCTTTAATCTGTCTTTTATATTGCTTTAACAATGATTACAACCTTGACAGAAATTCAGCAGCACTTTGTTACACTTTCAGAAGTCACGTACTGACTGAACTAACAAGTGCCCTATATATAGTAGTTAAGATTTCGCTTGAAGGTGACCAGATCTGGTTCAAGCGAAATCTGATGAGTATGATTTCGCTTGAACTAGTCACCAGTTCACTTGAAGCGAAATCTTCACTAACACCTCATATCTTAGTTTCTCGAACCTCGTGCACTAATAATCCTATCCTAATACATAATACAAGACGAAGTCAATAGACATAGTGCACTAACAGACTCCCCCTTGGATATTGACGAAGTCTTCAGTGACTATTCTTGCAATATGACACCTTCTTCAGTCTTGATCATTCTGCCTTTTCTTTCGTTCAGATTGTAACATTATATGCATCCATCACTCTTTCTCTTCTTCTATCAGCTGCAGGCTCCCCCTTTCATCAAGCTTCCGTGCTTCAGGATCGACACCTAGCTTTCCATCTACAAGCTCCTAGCTTTTAGCTTGTCTTCAGACTCCCCCTTAGACTCAGCTCTCGGGATCGTAATCTGGACTATCTGCAATCACTCATACGTTTATAAGTAACAACATTTTAGACTATCCAGGAATCGTAACCTGGCACTTCCAATCTTCTAAAACGCTTCCCTATCAACACACTTCATTGATTTAGCAGTGTTAAAGAATCCAACTCCCTCACAGTTAATCATCCAAGTCCAAACTAATGACCTTGGAGATATCACAAACTGTTTTTGAAATTTTTGATTTTAAATCAAGTTTCAAATTAATGAACTTGTTTTATTTTCAGAAACACAATCAGCTTACTTAGATTTTGAAACTCAGCACTCAGACATCAGTTGTCGAAAATAAAGCAGAAATCAAAATCTTTTTGTATTTTCTGAAAATATAAATCAGTAAAGAAATATGTACAAACATATTTACATACAATATTTTTGTTTGAGTATGCGTCAGAGAATCATATCAGTTTATGACAAGTCACAAGTACCGTTGAGCTTAAAATCACTTTAAGAATTAAACAATTCACTTAGATTGTCGATATACTGATCCACTTAAATTTTCACACAAATTTCAACTGATTCAGGATACGAATTAGATATTTTAGGAACTTAAACCCATTCATGTGTCCCACCTCTTGAATATACTCCCGTATCCAGATCCCAATATTCAGTCTTACAGGTGAGTATACCTAGATGATATCTGTCAGGGGTTAATTGCGAGGGCCGTGAGAGCTCAGGTCGATCTTTCGATACGCAGAGAGATGACGGCTTCGACTTTTCGGTGTGTCCCCTTTAGAGGATCTTTTTTACAATAGCCATGATTAGCATTTTTCAATGTTTCATCATTTTTTAGCTGAGGGTGGTGCTATATTTCAAGCAATGCAGAAAGTATTCTCCGGGGACTAGGTCAGAAATTCCTTTCAGCAGAAGTCCCGGGATAATACCCCAGATATCACTGAGTATAAAGACCTAGTATCTCAGAATAAGGGACCTTTCAAACGAGATTTCAGGGGTTACCTATATATCCAAGTAGTGTTCCCCACGAAATAAGTAAGTTTGAATTTATGTTTATATCCCGAAAAAGTTTACTAAATGTGCAAAAACCTATCGACACATCCACGGTGAGATCGTTTAACACATTTAAACTTTCCAATTCTTTAGCATACTGTAACTGTCTATTGATGTACTATCATTTCCTCTTTTTACGCAAAAACTCAATTTTTGAATTTTATCATGTTTTTGACTTTTTTCAAATTTTCAAATGTTTTTGTATTTTCAAACAATAATACTCCCCCTAAAATGCAAAATCATATAAAGAAAATTTGACAACCAACACTGATAGCTTTGTCTCGCCATCCATTTTCTGCTTCACATACTTTGATTTGCAGAAAATATAACGTACCCCCATGATTTACAACCCATTGATCTTAACAGTTTGAAAACCGTTTTTCAATCTGATGAAAGTAATCATGTTTGTTCAGCCGTGAGGGTTTCGGCATATTCAATCAACAATTCCCCTTACAACAAACTATTTTCCCATAATGATTTCAAAACACTTAAGTTTGTTTTAATCAGAATGGTTTTTCCGGAAAAATTAGTTTGTTTACCCATCACTAGTGAGTTTGGGATTATCTCATCACCTTGTTCTCTTTAATACTTTTTTTTTTATACAGATTTTAACAATATAAGATCAAACACCACAATCACTTGTAGAAAATCAAGTACAACTTAATGTCCTTGATTGACCACTTGTAAGACGAAATATTACAGTTACCATCCTGTGAATTTCTCAAGAATGATGCCGATACCTGCTTCACACTTACCAACCTGGAAGCTCCGGCAAGTCAGATTTTTCTATTTGAAAAGTTTCACCCAAGTCTGACTTTCCTTGGATGTATTATGAGCTTTTCTCTTTTCTTCATAAAACTCTTTCACTCCTTTTTCCTTACCATCAACCATCTTACTAAAAATATGTTTAACATTGCTATTAAACATTTTTCCAGCATCAACACCTTTTGATTTTGTGTTTGTGGCTTGTAATGGAGGAAATTTTTCATCATTCATCAAAAGAACAGTTTCTTCCTTCTTTACCTCAACTTTTGGCTCCTCTGATTTTGTGGAATCAGATTCATAGCCCGAACTTGGCTTATCTGACTTAGATGAGTCAGATTCATCGCCTGATGGTGGCTTGTCTGACTTTGAAACATCAGATTCATCGCCGACCATTTTCTTCTTTTCCTTTTTCTCTTTTGTCCTCAGATTTGTATCTGAATAATTCGATTTGCTTGGCTTTGCAGTCGAGTGAATCGATTCATCAGAACTTTTATTCGAACCAACCGGTAAACCCGAAGACAAAATTTTCTCAAGATATTCTCTCGCCTTCTTCTTTTTCTTTCAAAATCTTGTTTTCTGATGTCAAACTGTTCAAATCACTAAGCAGTTTGACATTTTCAGACTTCAAATTTTCACAAATTCCCTGCAACATAAGAATCTGGTTATCATCAGTTTGCTTCTCATCTCTCAACTTCTCAACTTCTGATGTCAAACTTTCTGCATCCTTCAAAAGTTTTTCATTTTCAGCCTTAAAGTTGTCACATTTAGAGCACACTGATTCTGAACTTGAAGATCCAAGCTTCAAAGATTCTTCATTCTTTGGAATATCCTTTGTTTCCATCTTATATGTTCCTGCACAAAAGAGTTTAACGAAATCAAAAGGATTCATACTTTCATCAATATAACATTTCCTTTTAATATCATATTTCAGAATACTCTTTGTTTCAAGACACACACGAATTCTATTATCAATTTCAGCAATTACATCCAATTCCAATTTTTGTAAATTCTTTTCCATTTCCGTCAAAATTTCCTTCTTTTTCCTATTTTCATTACGAAACTCTCCATTAACCTCATTAAAGAACTGTTTTGGATAAAGTTCTTGAAAAAAATCTTCCCTTTTTAACTCAGCCAAAAATTTATCCCATTTAGCAGGTAATGCATTTGCCAATTTCGATATCTGTTCATCATTTGATATTCTAATATTCTTGTTTCTCAAACTGTCCATTAAATTTTTAAACCGTATTTCCAACTCATCCAATGTCTCATCCTTTTGACACATGAAATATTCAAATCTTTCAACCAAAACCTCCTTTTTTTCAGAAGAAGAACAACAAGTCCAATTGTTCATTCTTTCAAATTTAATGTTTTCCAGTTCATCAAACATTTTGAATTCTTGATATTTGTGCCGTGTAAATCACCTGCAAACAAACAAACAAACACAATCAGTTCAAACAATATTAAACAACTTGAAATAGACTGACACTCGGTTGCCGTGAAATGTTCTCGACATGAAATTTCACTTTGTTGAACAGTTGAAGCGAAATCAACTATTGACCAGTCTTTCAAGCGAAATCTCAAGTTGAACAGTCCTGAAGCGAAATCAACTATTCTGTTCAAGCGAAATCTCAAACTGATGAGTTCTGAAGCGAAATCAAGTGTTAAATTTTGAAGCGAAATCAACTGTTATGTCTTGAAGCGAAATCCCAAGTAATCAGGTCTGAAGCGAAATCAAACATCTTTCTGATTTTCAAGCGAAATTAACTAGTTCGCTTCAAACAATCAATGTTTTCAAGCGAAACCCTGCTGAATGTTACGAACTCTTTCAAGCGAAATCAAGTTTCTGTCCAGTTTTTGTCTTTTTTACTTTGAATTTCGGTCTCAAACTTTCAAGGCTTTGTTAGACTACTGTTTTATACATTCGGTGAAAAACTCAGACCATTTTGACCGTTAAATCTCGTCCAGATTGAAAAAGAAGGTGTAGAAGTCAGAAAATAGATGATATCAAGCTAAACTCTTCTTCCTGAGCTCTGATACCACTTGTTGGATCGTTGTTTGACCCTATTGAGTCGATCAGAAGAGTTTAAGTCCAGTTCAAAGGCGGAATCAGAGAACTAGACACGAACACAGCTTGTTAATCTTTAATCTGTCTTTTATATTGCTTTAACAATGATTACAACCTTGACAGAAATTCAGCAGCACTTTGTTACACTTTCAGAAGTCACGTACTGACTGAACTAACAAGTGCCCTATATATAGTAGTTAAGATTTCACTTGAAGGTGACCAGATCTGGTTCAAGCGAAATCTGATGAGTATGATTTCGCTTGAACTAGTCACCAGTTCACTTGAAGCGAAATCTTCACTAACACCTCATATCTTAGTTTCTCGAACCTCGTGCACTTATAATCCTATCCTAATACATAATACAAGACGAAGTCAATAGACATAGTGCACTAACAGTATCAAGCTTTAGGTGCCTAATATGGTTTTAAACCATACTATGCGCGTAAATCGCATAAAAGTCGGTATTTGACGATATTCGGGTTGATTAAGGAAATCTAAGATTTTGACCAGCCTTTACAGTTTAAAATCACTAACTTATCATATAAAATCGGTAGAAAAAGGTTTGACATGTAAAGGATGTATAAAACTCATTTTATTAGCAAAAAGGGCGTTATCGTCAATTACCGAGCCTATGCGAGAACTCTATGTTATGATTATCTTAAAATTTAATAAAAATTTCCAAAAATCCCAAAATATTATATTACATCAGTAGGTAAAAGGTTTGATGTCAAAATTTGAGCTTAATTAGGATTTATATCAAATATGCCGTTTAATTAATAAAAAGACCTTCATTTAAGATATCGAGCATAACTCCTAATTTAGACCTCAAACTAATGTTAAATTTTTAGGACATGTTTATAAATCAGTAATAAAGGTTTTTGTCCTCTCACATTTTCAAAAATCTTGTTTTAATATCAAAAGGGCATTATGGTCAACATTTAGGCATTTAACGGAAACATGCAACAAACTAGGATTTCTATGGAACCAAGTTGTATAACCTCAGAGGGTTATACTAACCTATAATATGGTCCTAAAGGAATCCTAAGGCATATCTAAACTAAGCTAAATCGGGTCAGAACTGAAAGTGAAAGCAAAAGTCTACTTTTGCGACTTTCGGTTCCGAACCGAGCCTGAACTTAGAATTGTCGGGTTAAACATGCCTAGACATGTTCAATTAATATTTACCAAGTTATTAAAGTGACAAAACTGATTTTATTGCCTTTACATCATTAGTTATGAATTTTGTTTAAAAACCGACTCGCTTTGACTTTTATTTTAATTACTTTGACCCGACAATTAACTAAGCAAACGTGGTAATTAGGAGGTGCCCTTTAGGGGGTTTAATACCTACCTAATTACGATCACATAGCCATGTTCGTTGCGAACAATGGCTTGACCGTTTAAAAGTCAAAGCGTTTATCGTAAGCGCTTGACTTTTCAGCTTTAAGAGCCAAACAATTGAACTAAGCACGAAAGGACACTTACAAAGGGTCCAAGCAAGGATGGAATTTATCTAGAATGCTCAGGTATGAAGCACAAAAGCTCCAACTTAGAACAATTCAGATCAAGTGTGAAATGAGAGCAAGAACAAGTGGGTTTATATAGGATTTTGAGAACCGTTAGGATCGTTTCTCGTAATCCGTGCTTCAATCTTGGCCCTCCATGTGTGCCCATGGTTTCTAAATACAATGGGGGTTGAAAACCAGCTCATGGTATTGAGAATTTTTCATAAAAGCCCTTGAAAAACGACCAAAATGCTGAAAATAAGAATCTGCCTAGACCTGGGCGTAGGCTACGCTGCAAGGGGCGTAGGCTACGGCCAGCACAGATCAAACTTTGTCATTTTTGGCCCCTTGTCTTCCATACTTGCATGTTCTGACACATTTAAGGCCCGTTAAGCCATTTTCAAGGCTCTACAATGATGCCTAAACATAGGGAACATAAAACATGCTCAAAAATATGTCAGATGTCGGTTCGTTTGGTTGTACGGTTGTGTTGATCGGCTAATTATGATGAAACACGAAAGGACGCGAAAAACGATCCAAATTACACGAAAAATGGAATTTTATCATGCCAATCACTAAAATAAAATATTTTAATGATTACATAAATTTTTGGATGTCCGGATATATTCAGAACGTAAGATATGCGCGAAAATGCAAACTTATGCACTTGTTTACGCTTTTAGTCCCTGTTGATCAAATAAGTTTATTTTTGCACACCAAACACCTCTAATCCTATTTCTAAGCTATGTAAAGGATATTTAGGGCATGTTTAACTTATGATCATATTCTGGAAGGTTCGATACCATACGAATCGACAGACTTTTGCAGCTTGACGCAAATAGTCCCTCTAATGCGCAAACTTGCGCATATCATCGTTTAATAGCATCGAAGCCTTATCTAATCCATATTAGGCATTCTTGAGAGTATTATTAAACATCACGATGCTTCGGGTTCGTAAAAAGTTCATTCAGAGGTATGATAAAACATATTGACGCTTTTAACCCCTTAAACTTGCAAAGTTGCGCGTAACGTCACTTAAAGGCATAAAAGCCTTAGACGGCCAATAATTGGCATTCCCGAGAGTATAATCGAATATCATGAAGCTCCCGGTTTGTTAAAAGGTCACTCAGAGGTAAGAATTAACATGTTGACGCTTTTAACCCTTCATCGCGCAAACTTTCAATTAATTACGAAAACGGCTACTCTCGATCAACAAGTAGCTCATTTGTAAATATAAATACTGTAAGAGGTTATTTAGAAACTTATTTTAGGTATGTTAACACTTCCAGTCCTTTCATAATCAAAGTTTTCGATTTTTCGAAAAATTAGTCCCTTAAATTCAATGTTTGACTTCATTAGGGTTTATTACACGTGTCAATACATTATTGGACGTGATTTTACGAGGTGTTACAATACTGTTAGAAAGGAAACAGGTCCCATGAACTATATTTTAAAGTTCTTCCAGCCTGCTCGTGTACGACGCAAGGTGTCGAGTAGATATGAGCACCAATCTAGATTCTGTATGTCGTCAACAGCCTCTACCCCAAGCAAACACCTATCATTTGCAGTTGTGGCCTTTGTAATCTCCGCAAAGAACGTAGGCTCCCCCCATCTCTTTGATTATCCATTGCAGTTGCAATTAAGCCATGGGTAATTCTCGCGTTCTCCCCCCATTGGCTGATGAATGTATCCCTGACAGCATTTCCCGGTTATTTACTCTTTTCAATTTTGTCCACCTTTTTAACTTTTCTTTTATCCACTATTATTTCAACTGGCTTTGGCCCCACTGGTATTCCAAATACCTCATAAACTGTATCCGATGTAATTTTTATTTTGTGTTTTCCTACGTTTAGCGTATCGAACTTCTTGTCAAAGTTTATGGTTAGCCAATATGCCAAACGTGTCTAAATATGGTTGATATTCATATCTAGAATAGCTCCAAATCCCATATTCTTCACCTCATCAACCTGTTTTTTTGAAATTTTTTTCACAGTATCCATATATGAGTTAGGTTGGCATCTCAGCAGTATCGCTTCGTTGCTGTATTTGAAGAATTCCCTATGGTCTGTTTTAGGTGGTTCCACCTTTTTTGGAGGTTTTTTTTGTTTGTATCTTAGATTTCCTGTAATCTTTCTTCTTTTTCGGCATTGGCTTAACAAATTCATCCTCCTCAGAACTTTCTTCAACAATCTTTCTTTTTCTCTTTTTGTTAACTTCTTTCAATGTTGATATTGGGACTTCAAAGTCATCATCAGAATCTATTTCTACAAAGTTGCATGCTATCAGTTAAAAAGAATACGGAATCGCATGTATCAGTTAATCATGTACAAAAACTCATTAAGTTGATTAAATCGCATGAATCAGTTACCAATTCGCATGTATTAGTTAAGCACTACCAAAACTAGCTAATCTTATAAATCGCATGCGTTAGGTAAAAAACATTTATAAAATCGCATGTATAGTTTAAGCATATACCAAAACTAACTAATTATATAAAATCGCATGGAGTATTTATAAATTTGCATGCACAAGCTAACCTAAGCCAAAAACCTTCTACAAACAAAACTTTACATATAAAATCGCATTTTGTAATACAAAACCCTCACAAAACCCTCTATAATATCGCACCTATATCAGCTAACCATTAACAAAACTGCATAATCATACAAATCCTAATAAAAAACCATACCAGGCATAAACCCTAACCAAATCGTAGTTTTGAACAATACGTAATTTTATAAAACTATATGTTTCGGTCTAAAACCTTAATAAACAAACAAAATCGCATATGTCATTAAGTCCCTGTATATTCCATTATAAAATCGCAAATGTCAATCGATACCTGGATTCATCTTCTTCGCCTGTGGTCTGTCGTTGTTGGCTTTGCTCCGTTTCTCAAAACTCATGAATCTTCGTTGAATCGTAACGGTAAGTAGTAGGGAACTTGGGGGAAGGAGAATGCAATGTTGATTTTGGGTTTACGGTATGATAGTGAGTTATTGTTTGCTGATTATCAGGGGTTTTGAACTCGCAATGGACGATTTTAACCTTGGCGGTTTCTTTTATTAATTTAATAGTTAAACACGCGGTTTAAATGAGATGATCTGACGGCTGTGGTTATAGCGTACATAATGTACGATTAGGGGATTTGTATGATAACCGGCCTCTATATATATATATATATATGCGTATATATATTTGTCGAATGCTTTATTATTTATAATTTGGTTATATACTTACCATTTGATATATAGATCGATACTGAGAAAAAAATGATAGTTGATGGAACTTATGGGAAAGGGTCGGAAGATCCAATAACAAAAGCTTTTGGACGTGAGCATGGCGGTCGAACACGAGGTGTTTCAAGTGGTATTGGTAATACATACACACACATATATATATATATATATATATATATATATATGATGTAATATATAATGATGTAATATTTGATGTTGAGTTTGTAGGGCATACAAAAGTTAAGGGTCCATATTTCAAAGGTGCTACAAAAAGGGTGGAAGTGAGCACGACGGTGAACATGAGCCAACCGAGACAACCTATTGATGCGAGCCCGGGTTTGCGTGGATCTAGTTGCGGTTCGGGTTCATCACATGTGATATATCCGGATATTCAGGTACATATACTAGTTTATTAAAACGTTATATGGATACTAGTTTATTAAAACGTTATATGGATTACTAGTTTATTAAAACCTTATATGGTTTTGTAGACGGTATGCCAATGTGAATTGTTATATACATTCAGTAAGAGGAGTGGTGATACGCCTATAGCCATTGGTCAAGCATTTCCTAGTTCTGATAGAGACTTAGGAAATGACATTTCCATGCACATACATTGCGTGAATGTACTTGTCGATGAAGTCTATTCACTATATTTGGGAATTCCGGTCCTTGATGAGACTTTTGTAGAAGATAAAATAACACGGATGGAGGATACAGTTTTACACTTTATTCAATGGCGAAGGAAGTTAATAAAGGTATATTTTGTTGGTTAATTAATTAATCTATTTGTCGATCTTTTATTATAATAAAATTTACTATAATATTTTTTTTTTAATTGTAGATTTTGGACGCCCGGTGTGATTTCAACCCAAGTGTTGAAGCTTATATACCGGAGGTAGTATTAGTGTATTTGTTTTATATTAAAACAAATTGTTTATTATTATTAGCTTATTGGTTTTATATTATAACAAATTGTTTATTATTTTAGATGCAGCATTCGCCTGAAGTCAATGTTCAGTTTGGAAGTAATGATGTTTATTTTGGAAGTAATGAACTATATGACGATAATGTTTTTTTAGCCAATAGTGATGCAATTATCAACACAAGAATGAGTGCGTTTGAAGAGGACCAAACTCATCATGTTGAACCACAAAGGGTAATTAAATCAGTTCATTATAGATAAATGTGTGTGCGTGAGTTTGTATACATACATACATTAAATTGTTTGATATTTTAGGCTACGGCGGCTGTAGTTCAAAAGCCCAAAAGGAAACAATCTAACCCGAAGCAAACTAAAGGAAAACAAAGGAAGGCCAAAGGCAATGAAAAACAGGCCCAACCTAAAGTGACAGATCAGGACAAGCAAGCCGAAAAAGTTGAGCTAGGCTTGAAATTAATCCAAGTAAGACCCAAATGGTTTAAGGATATGGTTCGTCGACTAAAAGAACACATCAAGGACGATTGGAAGACTCAGCTGACCTTCAATGTAGATGAAACTATGTTTCCTATGGAGTTGGGTCCAATACATGTCGAACCTGAATCATTGTTAGCACTAAATATCAACAGCTGGGTTGATATCACTACTATATTTTGGTTTACATCGTAAGTTCTTTAACTCTATAATCTTTTTTAAATATAACTGAATTCATTAAGTTTTTTATAGTTTTTTATAGTTTTTTTTTTTTTTGTTTAAGCTACTTGCATAGAGTGTTAAAGGCTGAAAAAGACAACCAATGTGCCTTTTTAAACATGAACACAATCAGTGGTCAAATGTGTAGAGAAATGAGAGCAGAAGTTGAAGAACACATTAGGACTATGGTGCGTTATCACGACGATAAAGAATTCATCCTTGCACCTTATTGGGCCGAGTAAGTCTAATCTAATTAACTTTCTTTGTTTTATTAGTACAATTCATTAACTATGCTTTAAGTTTACTTTTTGTAGTGGACATTGGACTTTGTTCATTATTGCCGTAAAAGTACGACGGGTATATATTTTAGATTCGCTATTCGAAAAGGGCAACAAGAATCCTAACCACTATCGTCTTACAAGTGTGATTAAAAGCGCCTTGCTGCCAATAGAACCCACATTTGATATGGTTAATGTAAGTTTGTTTTCTATTTCCTAGTTTGATTTTCAAAAATTTGAATAAATAATAATTGTTAATTTATTGTAGTGCAATCATCAAGGTGAGACATGGGAATGCGGCTATATACTTCTTCAATCAATGTTCGACTTTGTCAATGTGTATCAAAAGCGATTTCCCAGAGTAAGTCTATTTCTTAATTATTTTTTAGATGTGCATAAGTATATACAAGATAGCATGCGCAAAAATGCTACATACGAGTAGTTATGTGTTTGTAACAATTTGTTCATTGACGTTAACTAATTTCTAATAATTATAATATTTTCTATTTTTTAGATGTGGAACGACACGAAAGTGGCTACAGATGAAGATATAGAAAAGACGTTGAAGGAATTGATGCCAATTTTATTTGACGGATTGGGTATTCCTTAGTTTAAATATAGTTTGTTTATGGTTTTGAATAGATTAAGTAGTGAATTGTTATTTTACCAATTAATATTGTAGACTTTCGGGTTGAATGTGTATTGGGTCACTTTTTACTTGTCCGGATTTGACTACGTTGAATATATAAAAGGATTGATTGGATTTGACGTCTATGTTGGAGTGCAGATTATTTTTTTTACTGCATATTATGTCATTTTTACATATCTCTTTTTTACTACAGATTTTTGTTTGAAATTTGTCAGCATAATTTGTCGTTCTTACAACATTGGTCATAAGTCGCGGTTCATCCAACACCGACTAAAACCTTTCTTAAAATTGTAAAACGACTTTATGTCGTAGTTCATCCAACACTGACTAAAAACTTTTCCTAAAATTGTAAAACGATTTTAAGTCACGGTTCATAATGCCGACTAAAAATATTTCTGTAAAAGTATGAACATCATTTTAGTCGTAGTGGTTTATTTTAAGACAGGGTTCAGCAAACTGCATCTTATAAACAACACATTTTTAGCCACGGCATTTTAAGTCGGGGTTTGAAACCGCGACTAAAAACTATTTTAACCGCGTCTAATGCTCACTTCTGTACTAGTGTAATCATATGTGATGTATCGTTCTTTTTCGGTTTGGTCAAGTATATAACTTGCCTCACCTTTTATACTTAGTGTATTTCCCGGGTTCAAGCGTATGAATACACTCCTCCCATACACTTTTATATCATTTACTTCTCTAAACCTTTCAATTAAAATTCATTTATAGTTAGTTATTACCGGATGTCTTGATCAAGCCTTGAACCAAATACGTTTCATCTTTAACCTCAAGCTCTGATTACCAACTTGTAAGACCCATATGTTTATAACTATCTTAAATAAATAAACATGCTAAATTTATAAAATTTTTAAACAAAATTTCCATAATAATGTATGGAAATATATTAGTTGTTACATACTAAGTTGTCTTGTACATATAATTAGATACACAAGGTATTTCTTGACTACTGATTAATTAATCCATAAACATATGATTAACAAAAGTGCGGAAAAAAGATCTTCAACGTGTTCGGTTTCTTAGCCATGACTTGATCATCATCCAAAAAGAGTTTGCAATTGACCTGAAAATGAAATTTTTACAATATATTAGTAATATAACGCGAAATAAACAACCGCCTTAACTCTGGTTGCAAAATAATGAAAATTCAGCATGTTTAATAGTGGGAGGGCGTCGGCGACGGCCATACATGGCGTCGGCGACGCCTCTTTGTTCTCGCGTCTACATAACACTGCAGTAGGCAGTGTATAATGGCGTCGGCCATATAAAATAACAGTCCAGGCATCGGCGACGGCCAGGTAACACGTCGGCGACGCCCCCTCTTTCCTTCATTTTATTGCTGTATTGTTTTAATCGTCCGATAACACCAAATCTTTCATAACTTTTAAACCGTTCACCCCGTTTAATCTCCCGTTTCTTCCTACGTGATCGTAATTTGATATTCTATCATTTGGACTTGAAGTCCAACATTCGGATTAACAATATTCTTAATTTATAAGCTCACGGTTTTATATTTATTTACAATATTTTGACACATTCATGTTTTATCAAACAAACTCATTGTTTATATTCCAAAACTCACATGAACATTATAACTATAAAGATTTCTCATTATCCAGAGTTCCATTCATAGGATTTATGCATCCGTTATCCGGTATGCATTAAGGTTATACAACCCGTTCAATCATACCTAATTGGACTTTGTTAGCACAATTTCTTTATGCAAAATTGTTTGCCGATTTAGTCATAACTCACAAACCGAGTCCTTTGACTATTAATCCGCGTCTCCGTTTCACGGTTTACTCGCTTATTTGCAATCCTACCCATTACCCGGGTATTATACCGAAGTCATTACTTATGCAACCATTCTGGTATGCATTAAGACCTCATTTTGACCTGTTTGGTTTACTTAGCGAAATCCATCGCTTTTATGTAACCAAACCTTTAATACTCTTATCATTTTGACCCGTTTGGTTTATTTAACGAAATCCATCGGTTTTATGTAACCAAACCTTTAATACACTTATCATTTTGACCCGTTTGGTTTATTTAGCAAAATCCATCGCTTTTATGTAACCAAACCTTTCATACATTCGTTATTAAGACCCGTTTGAATGTTTTAGTGAAATCCATCACTTTCAAACATTCAACTTAATACCAATTTCTTATTTTGACCCATTTGAATGTTTTAGGGAAATCCATCACCTTCAAACATTCAATCTTATCATTGGTTCATTATCTAGACTTCCCGGTTCGTCGATACGAAATACATCGTATATGTACAAACCAGATTCCACAACAAATCTATAATAAAATCTATCATACGCTAATATTAAACAAACAAAAATTTCTACGAAGCATAAGCTACGTACCTTCAAAGCTTCCCTTTCAAGCGAGTGTCCGCTCCGTCTTGACCACTTGATAATTCGCCCAATTTGCCCATAGAGTTCAATTCGATTTATCGTTTAGAACCCATAATATGACATATGTCACGTAATTTGTCAAAATCTTATTTACGTGATTCTTTCATACAATTTAATCAATTCATGATTTTTCTTAGGCATTTCATCAAACATCTTGCGGGCAAGATTTATATACCAACCATTTTAGGTCTAGACATTGTCAATTAACCAAGTATACATATTCCTTATAACCAAAGTGGTTGATGGACATTAACTAGTATCAAAATTCAAAGTGTCAAGCATCAAATACCTTACTCAGAACATCATAGTTCATGTATTCTACATAAACACAAAAACCCACTTATACACACCTAGTGTTTCATTCAAATACTTGTAGTCTTGGCATTTGATTCGAAATCTTACACTTAGGGTCTGTTCCTAAGTTTGTTTACATCATCTAGCTTACATAACTATCGTCAATTCATGTAGAAATCAGAATTTCACTTTACTACAATCATTCTTGTGATCACCAAAAAACAAATTGTGACATACCTTTTAATCCCCAGGATCAGATGATCACAATCACTAATTCATGCATGAATTTGAACTCTTAATTGACCTTCAATTTACCAATTTGCAGAATTTTAGGTCTTGGGGGAGTTCTTGTTCATCATTGGTCGCACACACACATCTGTGTGTTTAGGATTTTTAAATTTTTGTTTTATAAAAACCAAGTTTCATCTATTTACACTTTTAGTCCCTCCATTCTTTTCAACTAGAAAATAATTATAAATCAAAATAAGTTAGTTAACTTAACTTAGTTAATTAATCTTGGTTAATTATGATTTAAATTTTTTGGGGTGTGACAATTCGGAATTTTATAAAGCATTACATTATATTATTAGAATAACGAAAAAGAGTAAACAATGTCAGTCTAAATATAAAAAATAAAATAAAATGGATGATGTTTTTATAACATATACGCTTGTGCTTTAATTAGCTGTATATTATTACTTACAACTTGGTTTAAAAAAATGTTATATCGATATGTTGATAAAAATAAGAACGTCGCAACGTGATTTTCATAGAACACCGAGTTTTAATATAAAAAGATATGCTCAAAACTAATCTATACTATATAATAAAAGAAACCACATTAGGGACACTTGTCATCATATTAGGCCATAATTATTAATTTAGTTTAATCTCTTCTAATTAATTATAGATAACCCCCCTACTAATTATTATTTAATTTAATATTTTATATTATAGATAAACCTCCTACTAAATATTATTAGTTTAATATCTTATGGATAATTATTGTTTAGTTTAATCTCCTTCTCATTTATAATATTATTTATTTGAATTAATTATATTTAAAAATTAACTAATATTATTTATCATTTATACATTTACGGAGTTTTAAATAAAGGGTTAAATTTATTGAGACTTCGTTAACAAATTTTGCAACAACAGAATAATCTATTTTTATCACGAAAACCAAACTTTGTATTAATATATTAAATATTTTTATTTTCACTATACAAAATTACATTTACTCGACCCATGTAATACATGAGGTTTTTTAAGATATAACTTTTTATTATTTGATATATAAAATTAGATTTATTCAATTCGTACAATACACGAGGTTTTTAAGGATATATATATATATATATTTTATTATTTAGTATAGAAAATTACATTTATTCAAGCCGTGTAATGCGCATATTTTTAAAGATGTAATTTTTTTTTATTATTTGGTATATAAAATTACATTTATTCAACCCGTGTAATAAATGAGGTTTTTTAAAGATGTATTATTTTATTATTTGGTAAACAATATTACATTTATTCAACCCATGTATTACATGTGGTTTTAAATATATAACTTTTTTTATTTGGTATATAAAATTACATTTATTCAACCCATACAATATGGTTTTTATAGATATAATTTTTTATCATTTAATATATAAAATTATATTTATTCAACTCGTAAAATAAATGAGGTTTTTAAATATATATTGTTTTATTATTTAGTATATAAAATTTATTTATTCAACCCCGTGTAATACACGGGGTTATAACCTAGTTTAATAATAAAATAAAAAATGAAATTATAAGAAAATTAATTAAATTACCGTTCATCAGTTATCTATATCTATATATTCTAGCAATCAACTTACGAGAGAAATCAGTATATCACATATGTATTTACTTTCGAAGACTTTTCTCCTATTTACATATTTGGTAATATTTTTAGCTTTATCCGATAAACATAAAACAAATCGATAAATCTAATCATCTAGATGGTTTTGATAAATCGATAAATCAAATCATTTAGATAGTTTTGATAATTGGTAATATTTTTAGCTTTATCCGAAAAACATAAAACAAATAGATAAATCTAATCATTTAGATAGTTTTGATAAATCGATAATCTAAAAATTTGATAGTTTTGATAAATGATAGAAACTAGTGGGATAAATTGTGCTTTGCAACGAGCTTTTGGTATTTATGATTTGGTTCGGCACGTTCAATAGAAAATATATGTCTAAGAGGGCGTTCACACGTTTTTACATTAACCGAAAATCATAAAAACGAATACCGATCGATACTTATACCGATGTTGTTCCGTCTATATTGGTTCGGTTTGTTACGGTAGAGTTACCATAACGACACTCGCTATAGCATATATGGTGCCAAGAAAATACTTCATTGCAAATACAACTGTGTTTTCAACGAATTTAATACCACTATGTCGGGTAAACCAAAAAACGAATAAGGTACCGGTATGGATGTTCAGTAGGCATCGGTTCGATTCCTCGTATTGAATCCCAGAAAAAATAAGCACGTCGCAATAGTATATTCAGAATTTCATAAAATATTATAGAATTGTACTAAGTATACGAAAAAAGGTAAGTTTTGATAATATATACATTTGTGCTTTGATAACATTTACATTACTATCCAAAAGTCGGTTATGAATAAAAATTAAATTGAGATGTAGGTGAAAATAGGTATGTCACAACCATGTACTTATAATTTTATAAAATACCGTATATTAAAAATTACACCCAAAAAACAAAATATGCTCAAAAGATAATAAAATTATAAATAATGAAAAAATATTGTTCGAGTTGGTTGTATTCAATATATATATGGTATGGTTCATGCAAGAACCACTTTTATTGTGAGAAACGCGAGAAGCAATGTCAACACAACAAAATAAACCCATTAAACCACTCAAAACCTTAAAAAAACCTACTCCCCTAAGCTAAATGCTAATAACTAAACCATAAAGCAAAACCCACAAAAACCTAAAAAAAACCTAACCCCCACCCCCCAAAAACCTAAACATCCCCCACCCAAGCTAAATGTTAAAAACTAAACCATAAAGCTAAACTTCCAAAAAACCTAAAAAAAATCTAAAAACCACACATTTTTTTTTTAATAAAAATCGCTAGTTTTAGTCTCAAAAAAATCTTATTGACGAAAATTAGCGATTTTTATTAAAAAACTATTAAAAAAATTTTGTGTGTGTGTTTTTTTAGATATTTTTTGTTGTGTTCACATTGGTTCTCGCAATAAAGGGTCATTCTTAACGGATTCTTCTCCTATATATACATACGTTATATATATAGAAATCCGCTAAAATAAGAACCACCTCCAGTTGTAAGAACCGTGAGAACTACTTGATCCGGGGCGAGTTGGACCAATTTTTTTTTTCATAAACGTAGATGCGTGTATTATAAACACATTTGTAAAAAAAAATTCAAAAAAAAAAAAATGTCGTGTGTAGTTTTGAGCACCACAAGTTTGGGTTTACGGGTACCGTAAATTTTATTTAAATTTTACGGTACCCGTAAACCCAAACTTGTGGTACTCAAAACTACACACACGATATTTTTTTTTTTTTGAATTTTTTTACAAATGTGTTTATAATACACGCATCTACGTTTATGAAAAAAAAAAATTTTGGTCCACCTCGCCCCGTACGGTGTAGTTCTCACGGTTCTTACAACTGGAGGTGGTTCTCATTTTAGCGGTCCCCTATATATATATATATATGGGGTAGGGTTCTAGAATGAACACTAGATTGAGAGTAAACCGTGTGAATAAATCTGGGCCATTGGATTACATCATCTAGAGATTTTTAAACAATTGCAAGATTGTAATTATAATGTTATAACTTCCCTTTAAAATAATTGACAGAAAGGTATATTCGTCATTTTTAAATTGCATTTATTAAACAATATATTCAAAATCACTAAAATCTCGCTAGTTTTCGTTTATACAAGATACACAGCTGTTAGTGTATAGACATGTGTACAGTCTTGCTTGTATCAGTTTATACATGATACACATATGTTAGTTTATACACATGTGTACAGTCTCGCTAACTATCAGGTTATACAAGATACACAACTATTAGTTTATACACATGTGTACAAACTTTTATACATTTGTTTATTATATTCAGAAATGGTTACATATGTGTATATTAACAACATATAGTATATTATGCATGCACAGGAGTAGATTCATATAAAAATTATGAAACTAATGAAAACGAAACAAGTCACATGTATGTAAATTCGTAATATGAATATGTGTATATACATAACAATATACATATGTGTATATACATAACAAAGAACATAATACGTATGCATATATACGTAGATTTGTATGAAATTATAAAAGAAATATGTATCTACATAATCATAAAATAAAAATAAAAATGTACATATGTGTATCGAATGAAATAAATTGGATCTTCGCGTGATATTCGAGATACATATATGTGTAGAGTGAGATATATTTATGTATCAAAGTGATACCCAGTTTTCTTAATTGATTATTTCACGTATCGATTATGTATACTATACTAGTAGTAAAACCCGTGTGCAAACACGGGTGGTTTTTAGAAAACCATGCATAAGACATTTTAATAGAAAGTATAGATAGGTGTATAGATATTGTACCAAACTTGTTATCTATTATATATAATAGACAACTATAAACATAGATCATATCCTTGACATTCGATGTACAAAGTATTTCACTAAAAGAAAAAGAACAATTTTAAAAGACCTGAATAATTGTGGTTACAACTCTTCAATTTCAATTGAAAACCCACACCGGCACCGTTTTGTCCTTACGAAACTGTCTACATGTGAACCATGATCATTTATAAAACACACATGCTCATGGTCTTCTTCAAACAATGGTTGTAACGCAACGTCAGATTGACCAATATCTTCATTTGTGTGGTCGGCCATTTGTTTCTGTATATACTCACTTGTATGATGAAATGCATCTTCATCGGCCATTTGTTTCAGTTATGTCCCAAATATATTAATAGCAATATAACAATAAAGGTTTCAATTGTAAACTAAAAAGTAATACAGTTTTGCACAAACAAAACTTCCAACTGTAGTAAACAACTAAATGCATGAAAATGGAAAACTAATTTACCTAAAAGTCAAACCACTGTTTTCCAAAATTTGTTTAAGCAAAAGTCTGTTTTGACCAAAGTCTATTTGACCAAGGTCAAACCACAGTTTGACCAAGGTCAAACCACTGTTTGCAAAAAAAGGCAGCCACTGTTTTCTCCATAAAACACTGTTTTAACCCAACAGTGGTTTCAAACATCTGTTTCATCCATCTGTTGACCAAAGTCAACAGATGCATCAACCACTGTATCAACAGATGTATCAACTATGTTAAAACAGTGTTCTTCGCTCTCTTGTAGATTACCAATACTGATTGAATGTGATTTATTATGCAATGTGTCGCAGAAACCCGTCTTTTCACTACAATTAAGCGCCAAATTAAAAGCAATCAACATGCTTAAATGCAGCCTCTACAATCTGCAACTAACTGATTTCATCTAGAAGACACCATTTATGAAAAAAAAAAAAGAACTATACATAGTCTCCATATTGCAATTCTGGTGTAGAACAAACCAAAATGTTAATAGTAACTAATCTCTCTTATCTTATACTCAAATGGCCCCAAAACCTTCATAATCGTTCAAACAGCAGCACCGTCGTTGAGGAGCGCTTGATCAAAATGCCAAACTCCTGATATTTCAAGAAAATTACTACATTTAGCGATGATATGGTATATAGATGATGCCTCAAACTTTAAATAAAAAATGTTAAGCACTAAATATACCATGTCCTTTGCCAACTCTTCTCAGTTGAACAACATATTTAGATATCCTTTTAATCGCCTCAACCTTTAACAAAGTGAAAATACCATCAATGCCCCTTTTAAAAAGGAGAAAAGATAACCACTTTATCGAATCATAATATATAAAGTGAAATCAATAATTCTACCTGTTCACCCAAGAACTCACTTTCAACAAAATCAGCTAATTGCACATCATTGTTCTTGTTGGCTACGTGTTCTCATCAAATATCACATTCAGAAACACAAATCCTACCTTTTCTTCACCTAGTCAGTAGCAAAATGGCTATACGCTAAATCCAGTCAATTTTTATAGATTATGGTTTGGTTTTCTTTTCAGGGTGCAGGAAGGGCATTTATACTTGCCTATCTCATCGGCCATTGTGGTTGTGACATTCACACACTTTCCATGATACCATGATGGACAAAAGTCACACACGATCCAGAACGCATTCTTCTTGTAGACTTCGCCACAATGGCCACATTGTGTCTCCTCTTGTTCTTCTTCCCTCTCCACATGACTATCTTCTACAATTTTTGAGCTGCTTTTACTCGGTCCATCACTTGATCTCTGCAAATATGAGGACTTAATGGGTTATATGATCATAATTACAAGTTAACTAAAAAGAAAACGGGTCAAATGGACAGGTTGAAAGCCACAAAAAGTGTATCTTTAGTAATCCACATCCTCCTAAAATCTTTTGTTTCTATATTTAGATAAATTATAGTTTATGCAATCATGTACCTTTAGGGGGATCCTAGATTTGCTTCCGCTAGGTTCACAACTCTTGTCTTTAGATTTGCTTCCGCTAGCTTCACTACTTGTAGGATCATTTTACCGACCAAGTGAGTCAATCAGAGGCAATACACACTGTTTGAGAGGCGGAATCAAACAAACAGAGCAGAATCAGTACAGAATTGAGTAGAAAACAGAGAGTTCACTTTAAAACAGTCCTCTCATTCAAATATCAACTTGATTACACAACAGAAATTCGGCAGCACTTCATGACACTGTAGCTAATTCCGTGCCAAATGAGAAGACAACATACATATATATAGCCTTCCTAATTCCGCACAAAACTATACGTTTTAGTTCAAACGGAATTACCTTCTGTAATTCCGTGCGGAATTAGGTAAGAAGCATTTCATGCGAAATTACATAAACAACCCTAATCTTTACATATTTGACACTAAGACCCTTATACATTATGACCTAGACTTAAGATGTAGGCTTTAGACATCGTGCATCAACAAACTCCCCCTTGGATATAGCCGGAGTCTTTAGTCTGGTCTTCAGCTCTTTCTTCACAGCGACTTGAATTTCTCTTCCTTCGGATTAGGCTTTTTCAACAGCAACTTCCTAAGCTTCTCGTTCTCTTCCACAGCTTTCTTCTGCTCAGCAGCTTGTCTCTGTGCAAACGTCTCACGAAGATATCTATCTTTTTCTTCACAAGCTTTACGTTCTTTCTCAGCCTTTAACTTATCTTCTTCTTCAATCTTTCGCCACTTTGAGTTCCATTTACTTTCAGCATTAATCCCTTTCTAAAAACAGATAGATACCACCTTCTGAAATTGCATCGCTTGTTCTCTATCTTCAGCTTTAAACCATATCTTGTTCACAAACAAACATTCTATGTCTTTCGCAGAGCAGTTCACCAGCCACAGAGGATCATACACAAAGATTTCTCTAATCTCATTCTCTGCCTTGTATGTAATCACAGCTTCAGTTGATATACAGCTGTATACCCAACATACAAAACCTTTATAGAACTCTTGTTCCATCTTTGGCATAGGGAGATTCCTGATCACTCTTGGCTTTTTCACATGCAATATCGTCTCTTCATTACCAGTTTCAGGATTAACTCTTCTCACTTTCTTTGGGTAATGAGGCTTCCAGTGTTTGAAGTTTTTCAACGATTCATACTTTATCAAGCCCCACATAGGCACATCATTCTTTCTAATAGGATAGCCCAGAGTTCTGACTTTTGACAACTCTTCTACATCCCACCAGGGTAGGGACATAATATCATAAAGACGTTCAAAGTATTGCACACCGTATTCTCTTCGAATAGCATATGCATTAACATGAGGTAGAAATCCCCAGCTAATGATATCCCCCAATGACACATCTCTGCCTCTTTTATAAAACTTCAAAGGACGCTTGAACTTCCTTTCAGTATCTTTACGGAACCACTTCTTTCTTTCTTCCTTCTGTGGATCTTTTGTCGTACCATCAAAGTTCTTATCTTTCAATATTTCAGCAACCTTTCTTCTCAGTTCATCTCTGTTCTCTTGACTAAAGAACTCAACCAGAGTTGGAAATTCTGAAGTATCTTCATTCACACTCTCTTCATCAGTACAATCCTAAACCTCAACCCTATCATAGTTATCAGCCTCATCAACATACTTGTACTGATACTCAGGTTGTTGGTTGATATCGAACGCATTCAGCTCTTCCTCAAAATCAAATTTGAACTCATCTTCATTAACATTAAACATCTTGAGAACTTCATCCAGATTATACGTGTGCCTGATTTCTCCTTCTTCTACCTCAGGCTCAATACAAAGAATCAACTTCTCAACTTCATCTACATTATGATCATCTACTTGCTCCCCCTCACCTTCAGCACTTTCATGATCTTCATTTGCATCATCATGCATATAATCATCAACATTTTGTTTATTTGACGTTTCAGTAACTTTAACACCAGATGTACCCTGATCGTCATTATTACCATCATCGTCATCATCACTACTACTTGCAGAAAAGACATCATCTGCATCATCACTTTCCTCTTCATCATCATCTTCGTCTTCATCATCTTCATCATTATTATTATCAACATCCAATAATACATCCTCTTCAAAAATAGCAGAAATTGCAGACAGAGGACGAGGATTTGGAATAAATGATTCAGAAGCAGTAGATAGAACAATCGCCCTCTCAGAAACATCTTCAAGACCTTTACCCTTATCTTTCATCTGAGCATCAATTTCAGCTTGACGTTGAGCTCTAACCTCTTCAATCTTTATTTCATCGAATTTCTGTTCAACAGTCTTTCCAAGCATACTCTCTAACACTTTGTTTATCATGTACAACTCGTGTTCTTTATGTGCCTTGATAGCTTCTAACTCTTTGTTCTTCAATTCAAAGTATTTGTTTTGTTCATCTTTGCGTGTTTTCTCTTCTTCCAACTCTGCTACTTTAACTTTTAGAATATCAATCTCAGCTTGATCTGATTCAACTTTCTTTAATAATGCAGAATTTTCAGCTTCCACAGATTTAACACGCTTTTCTAATTTCTTCTCCCGATCCAACAACTTCTTGTTTTCAGCTAACACTCCATCAACTTTCTTTTCAACACTTTTAACTTGCACATCAGTTGCAAAATTGAAATCACCAATATCTTCAAGTGGTATATTCTCTGGAATGTTTGGAAAGTTTTTGTAACCCGAAGAACCAGGTGTAGTTTGAACAAGTGGTTGTGAAGATGGTGGTGTTTGGAAGATTTGTTGTGAAGTAAGCACAGGTTGTTCTTGAATAGGTGTTTGGTGTGGAGGTGATACATGTGGTGATGTTTGATGTAATGGTGATAGATGTGGTGAACGAGGTGGTGTAGGTTGTTTTGGAGATGATTGATGTGGTGATTTAGGTGGTGATGGATCAGGTGGTGGTGAAGGTGGTTGTGAAGGTTGTTTTGTTTTTGAAGTACGTTTAGGCAGCCTAAGAATCAACTTTTGTCTTGCTGCTTTTGGAGATACAACACTTTTCCTAGCACTTGCTTTCTTTTTACCACCCGATGGAGATGTTTGAGACTCTATCACATCCTCAGGCGATGGAACATACACATCATCATCCTTCTCTTGTCTTGTCTTTCTTTTTAACTCTTTCTCTTTTGCAATTTCAGCTTGAATTCTTTTTGCACGCTCATTTTCATCAACTTCAGATTCAGAGCTTGAAGAACTCTTATCTTCATCATCACCAACTCCTTCATCGGCTTCCTTCTCTGTTTCTAATTGATAATTAATGTTTTTCAACACTTCATCAATATCAGAATCCTGATTTTCTTCAACATTTGTAACTGGTTCTTCTTCATCTGGTTCATCGACCAACAAAGTCTCAACATTCTTCTTTTGACGTTTTCTTTTAGGCTGAGATGAAGAACCTTCCTCTTCTTGAACTTTTGGAGTGGCTTTTCTGCTTTTCTTCTTTTTCTCTTCTTTTGAAAACCACTCGTTGCGAGATTCTCTGAAAGCTTCAAGAACTTTTAATTCATCAGCATAACCTGCTTCTTTTATCTCTTTCTCATTCCTCCAGTTCTGATGATTGACTGGATCTGGATCTTGATAGTTCTTGTCTTTAATGAAACCAAAGAATTCAACTTTAGTCGTTGGCTCTGGATGCTTTGGACGATATCTAGCCAACTGCTTCAAAGATTCATTATCCATGTGATATAATACCAACAAATCATTCTTCTCATCTCTTTCCAACTGAGGATAAGCATGATCTAATATCATCTGAATAAAATGTGGATACACCCAAGTTTTGTCTTTTGAAGTTGTATTCTCAACCATATAATGAAACACAATCTTCGAAAAGTTATACTTCTTGTAAAGCACTAGAGCTGTCACCATGTTCATTTGGTAATCTCTCATCACGTCGTAACCCCCTTTCTTTTGACTGAGAGCTAGAACTACAGAATGAATCAGAAACTTGTACAGCCTCGGAAAACATGCTTTCAAATAATTTGCTTTGTTTAGATCACCATTGTAGCCCATCCTTAACATGCACCCCTTTACCATTCTTTCTGGAAACTTCGTTGGAGAGTTTTCATCATCTGGAAAGTCTATCACTTCACGCACAATCTGTTCAGTGATAATAATTGGTTTGTCTTTTCCATTCACCTTCACTACTGAATTAATTGTCTTGTTTGCTTCATCATAAGTTGCTTTCTTCCAGAAACGCTTAATATGAGATCTGAACACCAAACGTTGATTCGACAATGCTTTCTGTATTGGCAATCTCACCATAAACTCCAGAATTCCTGTGAATCCAGCCATTTTTGGAATCTCTCTATCATAAACACAACATGTGTTGTGCAATGGATCAAACAATACATTCGAAGTCTGCAAAAACACAATCATACAAACAAATCAGATTAATACTTATAAAATTTTCAAACCACACAACTATTCAAACGGAATTACACATCTCATGCGGAAACAAAGTTCAGACGAAATTACATTTACAAACAAAATTAACTCATGCGGTATTACATTTCATACGGAATCACACTCAACCGATATTACACTCAAACGGAATCACAGTTCAAGCGATATTACCAATTTGAAACGGAATTAACCAAAATCAAAATTTTATGAACTGATGATTCAATTGATGAATTTGTTTTGTTCTCTGAAGAATTCTGAGCATCATGATGTGATTTTTATACATTTTGGTCCACTGAAATGCCCTAGATCTAAGATCTAAACATCTGAATCGCCGACAACACTTAAATCCGACAAAATTGAAACCCTAATCATGTTTAAGATCATATTCCGAGTACACAGGTATGTTAATCATTCATTAACCATCAAACATAAGCCCTAGATCTAAGATTTACCAACTGTTCATCATCGTTCAAATGAAATCAGTAAAAACCGAGTAAAATCAACACAGATCTCCTACCTTTCCCATGATAATAGTTGAACCAGCCAACTAAAATCAAGAATCAAACAAAAATTGGGCAGAGTAACGGCTGAAAATCGATGAAATCGTGATTTCGTTTGAAATCGCTTTGAACGAGACATGAAACGGAATCAAATGACAAATGCACTCAAACGGAATTAGAACCCTATTTATAGATGAGGTAATTCCGCGTGGAATAACCACAAAGATGTTTCAAGCGGAATTACTTTATAAGCGGAAACCCGGTTCAAGCGGAATTAGGTTGATTCAAACGGGATTATGTTTCAAGTGGAAACATATTTCAAACGGAATTAATGATTTCAAGCGAAATTATTTTCAACATTTCAAATTTTTCAACTTTTTCAGATTTTACCGACACACCAGGTTAACCAACTCCAAGTTAATGACCTTGGTCAACTGCTTAGCCTGCCAAGTCCAAATTAATGACCTTGGCTGACCATTTTATGAAGATGCTGATTTTCTGAAATAATTTTAAGTTCAAGTTAATGAACTTTTGAACTTTCAAGAAATTACCAATCACTTTTTCAAACTTCTGCTTACCCAAACCTCATGATCCAGACATATTCTGCACACAAGACTTTGATCATCTGATCCTCAATGTCCGTTGTCGAAAATAAGATGAAAAGCAAATCTTTTTGGATTTTTTTAATTATGATAAGCAGTAAACTGTACACACAATATTTTTTCGAGTGTGTTAGGGGATCATATCAGCTGTCGACAAGACACAAGTTCCATTAAGCTTGAATTCATTTTAAGCATTAAACAATTCGCGTTGATTGTCGATATACTGATCCTCTTAAATTTTCACACAATTTTCAACTTGTTCAGGATACGGATTTAGTGATTTAAGATCTTAACTTTTACATGTGTCCCACCTCAGAATATACTCCCGTATCCAGATCCCAATATTCAGTCTTACAGGTGAGTATACCTAGATGATATCTGTAAGGGGTTAATTGCGAGGGCCGTGAGAGCTCAGGTCAGAACTTCCGTTCAGCAGAGAGATGACGGCTTTGACTTAAGGTGGGTCCCCTTTGGGGATCTTCTTTTACAACAGCACATGATTAGCATTTTTCAATGTTTCATCATTTTTTATGCTGAGGGGAGGCTTATATTTCAAGCAGCGTTAAGTATTCTCCGGGGACTAGCCCATTGCTTCAGCAAAATCAGAAGTCCCGGGATAATACCCCAGATATCACTAAGTATAAAGACCTAGTATCTCAGAAAGAGGGACCTTTCAAACAAGATTTCAGGGGTTACCCATATATCCTGGAGATGTTCCCCACGTAAAAGCAAGTAATTATTTATGTTTATATCCCAAACAAATCTACTAAATATGTAAAAACCTATCGACGCATCATTAGCGAGACTGCTTAACACATATATACTTTACATATCTTTAGCGTATTGCACTGTCTAGCTGATGTACTATCATTTCCCCTTTTTACACAAACTCATTTTTCAGATTTTCAAATGTTTTTGGATTTTAAAATTTTATCATGTTTTTGTATTTTTCTGCAAACTTTCTCCCCCTAAAAACAAGAACATATTTTTGAGTTTTTGGTTTTATCGAAAGCAGAAAATAAATTGTACAAAAACTTGACAACGCAACACGGATCACATCAGATCGCCGTCCTCCTCGGCTTCACATTCCACCACCCTCCCAGAAAACAAATTTTTCATCCCATTTAATTTCAAAAGATAGTTAAATCTCTTTTTATCAAACGGTTTGGTGTAAAAATCAGCCCTCTGTTCATCGGTGTGTATATGTTCAATTCTAATCAATTTTTTCTCATAACAATCACGAATAAAGTGATGTCGAATCTCGATGTGTTTTGTTTTAGAATGGTGAACCGGGTTTTTCGTTATGTTAATCGCTGCTTCATTGTCCACGAATATCGGGGTGTCCAAGAACTGCAAACCAAAGTCTCGCATCTGCTGTTGGATCCAAAGGATCTGAGAGCAACAGCTCGAGGCCGAAACGTATTCAGCCTCGCATGTAGAGAGCGCTACTGAGGTTTGTTTCTTGCACTGCCAGGTAACAAGTCGAGTTCCAAAGAACTGACACCCAGCAGTGGTGGACTTAGCATTCAGCTTGCAGCTACCATAAACAGAATCAGCAAAACCTGTGAGAGAGAAATCGCCAGACTTAGGATACCACAAGCCGGTGCTTGGGCAGCCTTTCAAATACCGTAAAATGCGTTTCACGATTTTCAAGTGTGACTGGCGTGGGCTTGACTGATATCTGGTGCATAAACATGTCGGATACATGATGTCTGGGCGGGAAGCAGTAAGATACATCAAAGATCCGATTATCGACCGATACAACGTCTCTTCCACCTTTTCTCCACTCTTATCTGGGCAAATCCCGTGATTCTGTGCTGGGGGGTTGATGCTGGACTAGATTCAGACATGTTGAACTTTTCCAGAACATCGTTCACTTATTTAGTTTGATGAATGAAGATTCCTTCGGGCATTTGTTCCACCTGCAACCCTAGGAAGAACTTCATCTCCCCCATCGAACTCATCTCAAACTTCTTTTTCATCACCATCTCAAAATCTTTACACAAATCATCATTTGTTGATCCAAAGATGATATCATCGACATAAATCTGCACAATCAAAAGATGCCCTGCAACCTCTTTGGTAAACAATGTACTATCAACTGTCCCTCTGGTGAACCCGTTGGTTAACAAATATTAGGAAAGCGTCTCGTACCAGGCTCTCGGGGCCTGGTGTAAACCGTAAAGCGCTTTATCCAGAAGATAGACTTTGTTTTTGTGTACTGGATCTGTGAACCCTGGTGGTTGTCCCACGTACACTTCTTCGTTGATTTTGCCGTATAGGAATGCAGACTTGACATCCAGTTGGTAGACTTTGAATCCTTTCCAGGATGCGTATGCCAGGAAGATTCTTATCGCCTCAAGTCGAGCAACAGGCGCATATACTTCTGTAAAATCAATGCCTTCTTGCTGACTGAATCCCTGTACTACCAGTCGTACTTTATTTCTAACAATTACTCCTCTATCATCTCTTTTGCACTTGAAAACCCATTTTATCTTGATCAATTTTTGATTCTCAGGAAGATCTACTAATCTCCAAACTCCCAGCTTCTCGAATTGCTGTAGCTCTTCCTGCATAGCGTTTACCCAGCTTTCTTCAGTTAAAGCTTCTTTATATGTTTTTGGTTCAATCTGCGAAATGAAACATTTAAGTGAGAAATCAACTTGTAAAGGAGCGACAGATGTATAAAAACATGTAAGAGCTCTGTTGATCTGATCCCTCGTCTTTACTCCGCTCTGTAGATCACCAATAATCTGCTCTGAAGGATGATATGACAAGGTTCTTGGCATAGTAGTGTCAGGCACAACAACTTTCGATTGCAAGTTCGTGATGTCTTGATCATCGGTGTGATCCTCAGCTTCTGTCGATGCAACATTTGGTTCCTCGTCAAAAATCGGACCGTCTTCCGATTCTGAGTCGTCAGAATTATCAAATGATGGAGCTGGTTCCTCTGGGTCTTCGTGTGTCGTTCCACTTGGAGCGGCCTCGTGATCATTAGTACCCACGTTGGGTTGAGAAACTACCAACGGTCTTGGCACCTGATCTTGTGAACTAGATTGTTGCTGTTGATATAAGTAAACAAGTTCCTCTATACTTGGCTCGGTCGGCAACTAAAAAGACTCCCAGAGTTTGTCATAATCGAACAGGAATCTTTGTCCGGGAAGTTGCGGTGGCGCAGTATGTTTCTGACAATCCACATGCTGAACCTGAATTACCTTCCCCAGGCACGGTACGAACACCCTCTTGAGCGGACTCGCATACCCTACAAAGAAACCATCATTACTTTTAGCACCAAACTTACCATCTGGATCTATAAAAATTACAGGGAGATCCAAAAGGTTCTAAAAACTCTAAATTTGGCTTATAATGGTGTAAAAGTTCAAAACACGTTTTCTTGTATTTCTTCACAGTAAGCACTCGATTCAGTGTATAACACACTGCTGCAACTGCTTCACTCCAGAAAAATATTGGTAACTTGGAATCGGCGAGCATTGTTCGAGCAGCTTCAATTAAGGTACGATTCTTTCGTTTAGCTACACCATTTTGCTGTGGAGTGTATGGCGCACTAAATTCATGAAGAATTCCTTTCTCGTTACAGAACTCGAGCATTCGATTGTTCTTAAACTCCGTTCCATTGTCACTTCGTATTCTCCTAATCGGCAGCTTATACAGCGTTTCCATCTTATTGAATAGTATCATCAATGATTCAAACGTCTGATCTTTCCTCTCCAGACACACCACCCAAGAAAATCTGGTGAAGTCATCAGTGACTACCAAACAGTATAAATCTCCACTGATGCTTTTCACATTAACCGGCCCAAAGAGATCCATGTGGAGTCTCTTGAGCGGTACTCTGATTGAATTCAACAACTTCTGCGGGTGTGACTTCTTTGTCTGCTTTCCTTTCTTGCACTCTACACAATCATCATTCAAATGAAAATTTTTCAAATTTACACCTAATACCAAATCATTGTGTACAAGAAAGTTCATTTTTCTAACATGAATGTGGCCCATCTTTCGATGCCACATTATCGACTCTTTTTCTGTTGCCTTTGTTTTTGACACAAAACACTGTTTTTTATAATCTGTTGTTGTTGCGACACTCATATCAAGAATATACAAATCATTTTCTCATGGAGCTCGCAACAACACCATTTCTTTCAGAATTTTGAATCCAGGTTTTAAGACTAAACATTCGTTTTTAGTAAAGTGGACAGTAAATGATTTGTCACAGATCTGCGAAATACTCAGCAGATTGTTTTCAAGTTCAATTATATAGTTCACTTTATCAAACGAAATGACTCCATTAGTTAGAGTCCCTTGACCAACAATCCTTCCTCCCTGATTCCCAGCAAATCCCACGTATCCACCATTGATAGATTTGACGTCATAGAGCAAAGCTAGCATTCCAGTCATGTGTCTTGATGCTCCGCTGTCCATTATCCACTTCGAGATGATCGACTTCGGCAGCCCCTGCACACATTAAAGAAATTCATTCGAACAATGAGGCCCATGATTTCTTAACAGTTGAAACACTACCAAACACTAGATCACAATCCACTTCAACTTTCGGAATACTAAAAATAACATTCGGAATCACAGGTTTAGATTTTGGCTTAGACTTTCCTTCTTTGATTGGAGGAAATTCCTCAAGTAACTTGTCTAATTCAAATTCTAGCTTTTCCACATCATCTTTAAAAACTTTTGATTCAGTTTTCAAAGCACTTTCATTTTTCAAAACACTTTCCTTCTTTTTCTCTTCAACTGATGATTTTTGTTTTGCCACCCATGATTGATTCTCAAAAACTTTCATTTTTGGATAAATCTTTGAAGTCTTTTGAATTTTCGAAGATTCGCCAATCTCAAAAGTTGATTTCGGCTTTTCTTCGGACTTCAAAGATTCTCCTCTTTTCAAGATTCGAACGGGGGAAACCATGGGTTTTTTACCCTTGTTATCAGTTGTAGTTTTAGGTCTGGGTTATTGCAAAACAGGTTTTTCAAAGACTTTCATGCATTGTTTGGCCATGTGACCAATTTCATTGCAGCGATAACAAATTCTTTTGTCATACTCGACAAAAGTTGATTTGTATGTCTCTTCTCTCAATTTCTTCGCTGCATTGAAATCATCAATGGCTTTTTGACTGAAAATGTACTCTTTTTCAGCATCCACACTCGGTACAACAACGAAAACATCACTCATTGTTTCCTTTGGCTTAACATTCTTCTTGGCCATTTTCTTTTCAAATCCAATCCCTTTATTTTTGAAATTGTTTCCATTTCTCTTGTTGTTACCACCATTTCCCTCCCACTCTTTCTTTCCCGAGTTGTTAGGTTGTGACTTAACAAAAGACTTTTTGGGTTTTGAAAAGAACTCTTTGTTGTTCACCTCAGAAATGTCAATTTCAATCAATTTAAACACTTTTTCAACATTCTCAATCTTTGCATTTTGAAGTGGATACTCAAAATCAGAATAAAGCTTGTCAGTTCCAATCATTGTGTAAACCACAATGATCGGATCATCATTCACGACTTTGTCTAATTTTGGTATGAATCTGTCTAAGAAGTTACCATCTTCTTCAGAATCAGAAATCGAGTTCTCAAAATGAGTTTTCACAGTCTCAAACTCCGAGTTATCACTCTCTTCGTCTAACACTTGGTCAACAACGGTCTTAATAACCTGTGACTCATTGTCAGTATCGGACGGAGAGAATGTAACATCAATACTCTCAGGTAACTCATTCTCAATGGTTCTCAGTTTGAGGTTCAAAGCAGCTTCCACCCCATCTGGATACTTCTGGGTGTAATGACTCCACATTGGGGGTGGAACACTGTTAAAGACAGGTGTTGCATATGGTTGTTGCGGGACAATCTATTCAATCACATATGAAGATGCAACATAACTCATCAACTTCTTGTCAATTCTTTCATTCTCAATTTTGGTTAACTCTAATTCTTTTTTCAATGAAGCAATCGTGTCCAAATGAAAGTTGATTTCTACTTGTTTATCAAAAATTGTTGCTTTTAACAATTTTGTGGCTTTATCGTTTTCAAGACTTTCTTTTTGAATCATTTTGATAGATTTAGCCAACTTGTCATACGCTTCTTTTACTTCACTCAGATCAAATTTAACCTCATCAGTGTATTGTTTCAATTCCTGAAACCTTTTGTCTTTTTCAAGACATTCCATGCATGGTTTTGAACAGTTTTTGCATGAAGTTTTGAAGATTGAATCAATCTTTTCAACAATCTTTTCCTCTTGCTCAAAATCAACATCATGTTTACCGACATTATCAGACTCTGACTCAGACACTCCTTCGGTTTTGACCTCCTCACTTTCAGATTTCCCGTCAGACTCCATTTGACCTGACTCTGTTTTGACCGACACATTTTCAACTGACTCAGTATCAACAGACTCTGGTTTTACAGATTCTGTGTCTACCTCTTTCAGCTTTGCCATTAAGGCTTTGTCAGCAATCTCTTTCAGTGTTTCTTCAGTCATTTCTTTCGAGACATCAATTATCTCTTCAATAGAATCTTTCTTAACATCATACTGTGGACAAGATCCTGTTGTTGGTTCACTGAAATATCCTGCAAAAGAATTAAACACATTAGGAGGCATAATTGATTTTAAAGAACTAGCTAAAACCTCCTGTTCGGACTGATAATAGTAGACTTCTGCAGCAATTTCTTTGAGATCAACCGAACTTTCTTCAGACACATCTTCACTAACAACCTCTGTTTCAACAACACTCTCCGATACCTTCATAATCTCAGCCATCATTGCTCTACTTTCACCGCCCGGGATATACTTATCCCAACTGAAACCTTCAGCTACCTTCTCATCATCTTGGTTGACAATAAGTGCTTTTTCCGGCTTATCTTCAATCTGAGGTCTTTGAACGACAGGTTGTTGATTTGTCTTGTGATAGATCGCCTGTCTGTAGTAATCATTGGTGAAAGGATTCTGATGGTTATTGACCTCTCTATTCGGACACTCCTGCTTAAAATGACCCTTCTCTTTACACCTGAAACAAGTCACTTTGGACTTATCAAAACCAAGCTTTTGATCCGGACCTAACAAACTGTTTCGGCCCGTAATTTCCATAAACCTTTGGGCTCTTCTAACCAAACTAGCCATTCCCCATTTTATGTCAATCAGCTCTAACTCCTCTGGATCGATTTGGTCGTAATCCTCCTTTGTTATATCTGGATTACCGATCCTCCCAGCTACCAAACTCTCATATGACTCCAGCACAGAAGCTAACAGTGCAATGTGTTGCTTAGCAGCTGCTTCTGTAAACTCTTGTCCATTTTTGATATTTACAGCTATGTTACACTGTATCCCAGAAACATATCCCTGATTGTTCGAGCTTGATGAGCTTTGTGGAAACATTTGTTCGGGAGCTTTGGGACTTGGCTCATAACTTGCAAACGGTGAAGGCTTGTTGTTGCTTGATGTATTAAGCGAAGCACCAGATATTGAATCTGCACTGAACGCTGTTTGAATCTTCGGGCTTAGATTCGTTGTTGATGGAGAACTGCCTTTGTAATATAGTGAAACATCCTGTTGAACATTTGCAGAATTCATCTGTTTAATCTTTGTTAACTCTAACTCATGTGCTTCGATCTTCTCTATGAAACCACTAAGATTCAAATTAACATAATCTGAATTGTTCTTCATCACCAGCAAATAAGTACCCCATTCATCGTATGGCAATGCATCTGCCAATTTATCGATCCACTCCTCATTAGTCTTGGTTATCTCCAATCTCCTCATCTCCACAACTAGATGACAATATCTTTCAATCAATTGTTTTGTAGTTTCACCTTTCATACCAGTGAAGATGTCAAATTGTTTATTTATCAAAGCCTTTTCGTTTTTGATCATGGACACACTCCCTTGAAACTTTACTTGCAGCGTCTGCCAAATAGATTGTGAATTATCCTCATGTTGCAACAACACCAAGATATCCTCTTTAATTGCCTGTTGAAGAATACTCATCATCTTCTTTTCTGCCTTAAAATCTTCTTCTTCAGCTTGTGTCAAACTGCCAATCTGCTTCACAAGATTTAAACCATCTTTCGGAGGAACATATTTCGATTCAATCTTCATCCAGCATTCAAAGTGATTTTCTTGAACCCATGTCTTAAACCTTCCAGACCAACCCGAATACTCATCGATATTCATCAGTTTAGGTGGTTTCTGCATCGTCCCTAACTCATTTTCCATATTAACGTTTTGTACTATACTGGCTGGGTTTTGTGCTGCTGTCATCCCACCGCCGGCAAAGAAATTATAAAAATCTTGATTGTCCATTTTACGAAATCAGATTTCTGAAAAATATTTCAAGTTTTGAAAAAAACAGGGATTTTCAAGCGTAATTATCTTTCGCACGAGATAAGACTTCAAACGAAATTACAGACACTATGGACTTTCAAACGGAATCAGACTCCTCACACGAAATTAGTTGTCAAGTGGAATTACTTTTCACACGAAATTACCACTTCAAACGAAATAAGCTGAAATTTCAAACGAAAATAGTGATTCTGTGAGAAATTAGCCAAACTGAATGAGTTTTTCAAATGGAAACAGTAATTCCGTACGGAATTACCTTAACTTTTTCAAACGATATTATATGTTCGTTCAAACGTAATTACTTGTTTGGCTCATTTTTGTTACTTTTACTTCGAATTTTGATCTGATTCTCTCAAGGGTTTGTTAAAATACTGTTTTACACACAATACTAGAAAATCAGTCCATTTTGTCCGTTAAATTGTCCAGAAGTCCAATAAAGTGTAGAAAAAGATACTGATTCAAGTGTATTGGTTCATAACTGGCTCTGATACCAATTGTAGGATCGTTTTACCGACCAAGTGAGTCAATCAGAGGCAATACACACTGTTTGAGAGGCGGAATCAAACAAACAGAGCAGAATCAGTACAGAATTGAGTAGAAAACAGAGAGTTCACTTTAAAATAGTCTTCTCATTCAAATATCAACTTGATTACACAGCAGAAATTCGGCAGCACTTCGTGACACTGTAGCTAATTCCGTGCCAAATGAGAAGACAACATACATATATATAGCCTTCCTAATTCCGCACGAAACTATACGTTTTAGTTCAAACGGAATTACCTACTGTAATTCCGTGCGGAATTAGGTAAGAAGCATTTCATGCGAAATTACATAAACAACCCTAATCTTTACATATTTGACACTAAGACCCCTATACATTATGACCTAGACTTAAGACGTAGGCTTTAGACATCGTGCACCAACACTACTCTTGTCTTTTCTACGCGTGTTTTGTTCAGCGTTCCATTCTCTTATAGCTTCAACCACATTTGGCAGACTGTTAATCAAGCTAGACAAACGCATCCTGTAACAAAAAAAGAATATGAGAACATGAGTCATTGTGGATTGCAACAGTAGACATCATGTATTTAAAAGTTAAAAATAGTGTGAACCAGTAATGAATGACAAAAAGAAAGTAAGAACCTTTGATTTTCATTTAGATATGCAGCGTAGAAGAAAGCAAGACTCAGTAACCAAGAGTTACTATGGGCTGCAACTTCGTAGAGCCACTCGTCTCGGCTAATGTTATTTCTTGCAAAGTTGATTCTAAGAGTGGGTTCCAGAATCTTTGGTGGGACCTCATGTGATCAAAAATATCTTCAAATTGAACACATATATGAAATTTCACCATGAATTTGAGGTCAATAGTAATAAAAAACCATCTTCATACATCTCAGCTTAAACATATAATAAAGCTAGAATGGATAAAAAAATAAAACCTAAATAAACACATTAGAGTAAGTTTTCCCCTCGTATAACTTTAATTTTGCTTTCACTCGTATTCATTGGAGAATATCCACAAATGCTTTATTGTATTAACTTCACAATGAAGCTGGTAATTTGGATAAATAATCATATAAAAAAATAACAGTATACGCATCTGTATATGGTCTGCTATGTCCTCGAGATTTCCATGAAGACTCAATTTGCAACAAATGCAACTTCTCCACAAATGGTTCCAGGACTCCAGCCTCTTCTTGTCACACCCAACCAATAGCGGAATCATCGGGGCGCGGCACTAGGCGAATCAGATTGCTCAAGAGAATCCATAACAACTATTTGTGACAATATTTATTACATTGGTTATCCCATACTAACAAATAATACAATCACATAAGTTATCAAAGATTTCTTGTCCTCTCGAACAATACAAATCCGACAACCTAGATTTTAGTGGAGTTTCTAGACTTCCTAGCTTGATTGAGATATCCTGCGATCTAAACCTGCAACATACGTTAAAATAACTTCAATACAAAAGTATTGGCGAGTATACAGGTTTGATAAGTAATAGCGTAATAGAATAAAAGTGTTGCGAATTCCTACACATATAAACGAGATACACGACATATATACACACAAAACCGATACTACCAGCTAAGTCCTCGATGCTCCGTTGGCGATGACTAACTAGACCCCGTCGGGTGCAATAGTACTATACTAGTCATAATGGGACGTCGCGAGTATAAGTCCTAGCACATATGTAACTAGCATCACGTATAACTATGCATGTCAGACAGTCACATGTGATAAATAGTTTAAGCATTCGATGTGAATTGATTTGATAGAAACGTATGTTACACCCAAAAGTGCATAAGCAAAAAGGGTTCAAGTATACTCACAGTGTGCATTAAATAAATAAACACAATCTGGGTTGGATTGAATGAGAGCGCGATGTAATAGCCTGTTCAAAGTAGTATTGTAAGCGTTTGGAATAGTGAGTTGGGCGGTGATGAGTGGACCAAGTGTCGAACGGTAATCCGATCGGATGGCAATCCGATCGGATGGCCATTCGATTGGATTGACATTTTGCTTGGAAATGATGTGTTTGTGTATGATGGCTTGTCTTTTGAAGTTTTTGTTGTAGCATTTGAAAAACAGAGAGGTATCTCTACCCTTCAGGTCGTTCGATCGAACGGTCATCCGATCGGATGGCAGTTCGATCGGATGGCGATCCGATCGGCGAGACATTTCAGTTGACGGCGAGTTCACAGCAGACTAGTCACTCGATCAGATGGCAATCCGATCGGGTGACAATCCGTTAGAACTGATGATCTTTGAAAATTTGATAAAATGTTTAAGTGTTGAGGATCAAGTGCAATCCGATCGGATCGCGGTTCGATCAGATGGCAATCCAATCGGATGGCAATCCGATCGGATGGAAATCCGTCCCACAATCTGATCGTTCTGAAACTTGAATATTTCGTTAAGTTTTAAAAGTTCTGCGATGTAATCAAGACGGTATGACAATGTGTTAACAGAAAACGCCATCATGTCCAAGTTATCCGATCGGATAGGGACCACCCCGTCCGAATCAGGTAACTGTCCTTGACGGTTGTTTGTGTTCAACCCACACATCAGTTGTCTCTTTGGTAGGAATCCATTCTCAAATGAGCACTTCACTAGAGGTGAAGCAGAAGGCCTGAACGAGCTCGGATTCTACCGTGTTTTGAGTAAAAGTGAAGAAGGTTTGAAGAAAGGTTGAATCTAGTTGAAAATGCTTAGCTTTTAGTGAAATCAGTGTTGAAATATTGTTGAAATCTCTTAGATATGAGTTGTTCTTGGTGGGATAAGGTCACACTTTGAAGTTCATATGAACTCATGATGACATCACCCTTGAACAGCCCAAATCAGCTGATTTCACGGTGAAAAGTTAAGATTTGATGGTGGGAAAGGAGCAGGAGTGCGTGTTCATCATAGAAGTACAAGATTTGAGGTAGAAACTTACAAGAATCACGAAAAATCGAGAGGAAATAGCCCCAAAGCGTGCTGGTCGAGTGAGAGCTGTCACATCAAGTGTTCTTGATGTGACAAGGGGTATTTATAGGCAAGAGAGGAGAAGGGAGGTGATGGAGTGCCATGGATCGGATGACCATCTGATCGAGTGGCAATCCGATCGGGTGGCAATCCGATCGGATGGCCATCCGATCGAGTGGTTATTCGATCGGTGGTCTCCGGCGAATTGCGTTTCGATGCTTCGTTTCGATTGTTAAGCGTTGCAATTAGTTTGTTCACAAATAACACACATTTATATTTGTATTTTTCTTATAATTAATCACAAAGGGTCGTATATAAATATCCACATTTCCAAGTATTCGTTTCGAGTTGCATTGTGTTATGACGCATCACGGCTATCCCGGAGGGTAGAATAGGTCCTCTTTCGACGTCATTGTGAGCGTTAGTGTAAGCATTGTGCCACGATGATTGACGGGGTACTACTTGCTCGTATTGCCATCATCGTCACGATGACCGATGGGGTAGTACTCACGCGTAATGTCATCGTTAGCGTTAATGTTGACAACGTAGTATAAGGGAGAGAAGGATCGATTGCGATAGCGAAAAGCGACTTGTTGACAACGTAGTATTCCACGAATTGGTGTTCCAAAAGCGTGTCGAAGAATTCGTTAAGTCGATGCAAATGAAGTTTAAGCAAGAACTTGGAAAATTCTCTATAACGTAGGGTTAAGCTGAATATGTTAACCAACGTCGTAGGAAAGGAATTCGAAAAAGAAATCTGGTTTAAGAAAACTCTCATATGACATAGGTTCAAGCTGAAACTCGATGTCGAACCAAACGTCTTCAGAAAGATTTTGTTTTGATGTTGCAAAAGTTTTAAGGAAAACTGGACTTATGAAAACTTCCCTTGGGAATGGAGTTAAGCTGAGTCGATGTTACCTCCATGTTGTGATGAAATTTCACTTGTCCAATGATTTTTAATCAAAATCTTTATACAATAAGTTTTAACAGTATGAAAAGGTAATTAACATCGAGCCCCACTTGGCACTTTCCCACGAAAGTTTGTTAATATGGTTAAAACACTTATATATAGGAAGTACCAGCGGCGTATCCACCATGTTTTGCCCATATTACTTCCATTTCGTGAGGCGGTGTCCTGTGTGCCGATAGGAGACATATAGAACTGCACTCCCTCGGTCCAAGCGATAGGAGGTCGGACCGAGTCGAAGATAGAATCGAATAGATTAAACAGCGGGTTTGATTGCGAACATAGCGATAACAGCGCGTGCGAGCTGCTTGATGACGCGAAACATCAAAGTAGCGTGTCTAATAGGCGACGGGCGATAAGTGATAAGCGAATAGTGCGATTTCGATTAGATTCCACATTACATCCCACATCGCATGTTTCCATGAGAGTTTGCTAATATGGAAAAACACTTATATATAGGAAGTACCAGCGGCGTATCCACCATATTTTGACCATACCAGTTTTGTCTCGTGAAACGATGTCATGTATATTAATACAACACAAATTTTGATGATCGATAAACGATACGCGAAAAGAGATAAGCGATAAGCGGTACACGGTAAGCGATAAGCGATACACGGTAAGCGGTACGCGTTACGCGATAAGCGTTAAGCGATAAGCGATACGCGATAAGCGATACGCGATACGCGATAAGCGTTAAGCGATAAGCGATACGCGATACGCGATAAGCGTTAAGCGATAAGCGATGAGTGAGTAAGCGATAGGCGATGAGCGAGTAATGCGATTCGATTAGTCTCCATAGTTTCACAAATTTTAACCACATTAAGCCCCACATGGCATCTTTCCACAAAAGTTTGCTAATATGGCAAAAACACTTATATATAGGAAGTACCAGCGGCATATCCACCATATTTTGACCATACTAGACCCGTTTCGTGAATCGATGTCATGTGTGCCAACATAACACGGATAGCGATAAAACGATAAGTGATAAACGATGCGGGTGTCGAAGCGATGCGATTAATAGATGCGTTAAGCGTTAAAGCGTTTAAGCGATGTGCATTAAATTCCGACAAAATTGCGATTGAGTTGCGGTACAGACTTACGACCAGTCTTGCGTCGATGCAATAACCCTGCGGGGGTAGACTTCCCAAAGTCCATGGATGAGGTGATTGCATTGCGTTTGCAGACTTACGACAAGTCTCGCGATGATGCGATTTAATTGTTACGCCTTGCGATTGAGTGTAGTGTGTCGAAAATAATCTCAATAGTATAGGTCTAAGTAACGTTCAATTCCACGTGGCAATTTCTTCACGAAACTTCGGTAGTATGATAAAGCACACCTTGCGTGACCCCTACTACTTACATCCGGTGAATGTGTGTCACCCTTCGTCGACATGGTCAAGACACTTATATATAGGATGTACCAGCGGCGTATCCACCACGCTTAACCATGCTTTTAACATTATATCACCATTAGAATTCACTGCGATCTCCGTGCACTGACAAAAATAATCCCGTGTGCACCCGTGATTAGTCGTTCCTTGCACGTCTACCGTACCATATTCTAAGAGTGTAGTGAGGGTAAAACACATTATATCATGATATAGTATATAGCTTGTGTGTGAAACTAGGCTTAGTGCGAATACGAGAGAAAGCAAGAGCGAAGTCAACGTTTCACATAGTGGCAACGTCGAGTAATAGGTTCAACACATAAAATTTAACGTCGAAAATCGTTTCATTGTATTCTACGCCTGATTGGTGCTTGGAATTGAAGACTTTTGCTGGAGCTGCTGTTGTTGTCCTCAAGTTCGTGGCCCTGAACGGCAATGCTGAGTAAGATGACCCAGACAGTTGCAATTTGTGCAACAGCGACAGTTAGCTTCTGCCGGGTGATGATACGTGCATGCGTGACACAGGGGATGAGGTCCGGTGTAAGCGCGCTTCGAGTGATCTGGAACTGATTGGAGAGGTTCTGGTTTCAACAGTTCAGTTGATGAAGAGCTTGGCTGGAGGCTTTTCGTTTGCGGATGGGCTCGTCGGTTTCCTGCGATGATGAGTCGTCGTCGTCAGATGCGTCGGTGGTGTCTTCAGATGAGTCGGTGCCTTCCTCAAACGACTCGGTGGTATCATCCGATGACACTGCGATAGCTTGATTAACCTTCTTGGTAGGATTCTTAGAGAAAAATCCCTCCAAGATTCGTTCGTCGTTGATTTCAGCGGCCAGGCGATAAGTTTCCTCGATGGTAGCAGGTCTCGCAGCTTCGACAAAATTGCCCACACACTCTGGTAAAGTACGAATATACTTCTTGATAACCTTTTCTGGAGTGTCGACTTGACTTGGGCAAATGATGCTAAGCTGTTTGAACCTTGATGTGAGGCCAACATTGTCACCTTCGACTTGCTTAATTTCCCAAAATTCGTTTTCCAACTTCTGGACCTCGTGGGGAGGGCAGTACTCTTCCTTCATGAATTCCTTCAACTCAGTCCAGGAGAGAGCATAAGCTGCATGGATCCCACGTTTATTGCGTTCGGCGGTCCACCAGTCGAGTGCTCGCATTTGAAATACTCCGGTAGCGCAAGTAGTACGAAAATGATCAGGGCACCCACTCTGACGATGGGTGACCTCGACAGAATCGAACCACTGGAGTAGCTGAGAAACACCTCCTTCACCCGTGAAGACCATCGGGTCACAGGCTTTGAAGTGTTTGTAGAGGAAAGTAGATTGCGGCGCTTCTGTCTTAACGTCTTCCGAAGTTCGAGAGTTGCTAAGAGAGTGTACTTGTGTGGCAATCTGAGGAATGACTTTGGCCACTTCCCTGGCCACAAGTGAGGCAATCCTCTTTTCGTCCCTTCCTTTGGCTCGTCTCTTGGCTGACATTCTTTAAGCAGAGTTGTTAGAAGGCATCTAGACAGAGAGAGATTTGGAGTGAGATTCGATCATAATGATTTTGACTTTTGCGGTGCGATTTGAGCGCGTTCAAAACTTGTTGCAGGTAGTATAGTAATACGTATTCACATAGGAGCCACATAGGAAACACGAAAATCCTAAGTTCTCACACATAAGCGATTTCGTTTGTATATAGATATATAGTTGTGACATTTACTCAGATGTTTGCATAGATAGCGCGACGACGCGATGAAAAGAGAGGGCGGATTTTTAGACTCTAGTTTCATTGCGAACATTCGGTTTTCGTTTTAGATTGCGATAGCTGTGCGAGTTGTGCATTCGTAAAGTGGGGAGCGAAAAATTGATAAATCGAGAAATCGTTAAAGCGTAAAATTTAAATCGTAAACACGTAAGCGTATAATAAGTTTAACAAGCGTAAAACCGGCGAATCGTAAGATAGAAAATTAGATAGAATGCCCTGGGTGTTTAGGTGTCGACTACCCAAGTACTTTAGCAATATTAAGCGAGTTTGTGCACGCGCGTAGACCTAGTAGACTATGCTTCCACTGGGATGCAGCTCATGGCATTCGTCCTCCTATTCCTCATGCAGCTCGAGTCCTTGATATAGCCGAGTCCTTGGTGAGAACTTTTCGAAAACCATTCAAGGAATGGAGCGAGTGATTTAGGTATGGGTTTCACCCCTGACTTAACAACTTTGCTCCTAGCTGTGGTTGTGCTCATCGAATAATTCCGGGAGTTCCACTAGATAGATATGGAGATTTTTGTCGAGATATGGATGTCACTCCTGACTCAACAGAAGTTCTCGTGCTAGAATAATGCGCTGAATAAGCGACCTATCGTGAGTTCCTAGTTTTCACACCTCATCTCGACGCGATCACTCGTTGATGTTATGCGAGTATCGTAAAATGTGTGTATTGTGTTCGCCTTAGGAAAGGAAAATAGTATTAAGCCTTAGGAAAAGCTTTCCTTGTGCGAAGCTGAAGTATGCGGTGTTCACAAAAAGATGTAGCTTTAGCAAGTTCGAATAAGAGTATCAAGTAGGCCCGTACAAACCCTACTGGGTTCGCACGAAGTCAGCCTGTTGGTACTTAGACTATAGACTAGGTCGAATTCCTAAGACTTCAACCCGGACTAGGTCGAACGTCTTACCTAATTCCCTATAGTTATGGCTCTGATACCAACATGTCACACTCCAACCGATGGCGGAATCATCGGGGCGCGACACTAGGCGAATCAGATTGCTCAAAAGAATCCATAACAACTATTTGTGACAATATTTATTACATTCGTTATCCCATACTAACAAATAATACAATCACATAAGTTGTCAAAGATTTCTTGTCCTCTCGAACAATAGAAATCCGACAACCTAGATTTTAGTGGAGTTTCTAGACTTCCTAGCTTGATTGAGATATCCTGCGATCTAAACCTGCAACATACGTTAAAATAACGTCAATACAAAAGTAATGGCAATCCGATCGGACGGCAATCCGTCCCACAATCTGATTGTTTTGAAACTTGAATATTTCGTTAAGTTTGAAAAGTTCTGCGATGTAATCGAGACGGTATGACAATGTGTTAACAGAAAAATCCATCATGTCCAAGTTATTCGATCGGATAGGAACCACCCCGTCCGAATCAGGTAACTGTCCTTGACAGTTGTTTGTGTTCAACCCACACATCAGTTGTCTCTTTGGTAGGAATCCATTCTTAAACCAGCACTTCACTAGAGGTTGAGCAAAAGGCCTGAATGAGCTCGAATTCTACCGTGTTTTGAGTAAAAGTGAAGAAGGTTTGAAGAAAGGTTGAATCTAGTTGAAAATGCTCAGCTTTTAGTGAAATCAGTGTTGAAATATTGTTGAAATCTCTTAGATCTGAGTTGTTCTTGGTGGGATAAGGTCACACTTTGAAATTCATATGAACTCATGATGACATCACCCTAGAACAGCCCAAATCAGCCGATTTCACGGTGAAAAGTTAAGATTTGATGGTGGGAAAGGTGCAGGAGTGCGTGTAGATCGTAGAAGTACAAGATTTGAGGTAGAAACTTACAAGAATCGCGAGAAATCGAGAGGAAATATCCCCAAAGCGTGCTGGTCGAGTGAGAGCTGTCACATCAAGTGTTCTTGATGTGACAAGGGGTATTTATAGGCAAGAAAGGAGAAGGGAGGTGATGGAGTGCCATGGATCGGATGACCATCCGATCGAGTGGCAATCCGATCGGGTGGCAATCCGATCGGATGGCCATCCGATCTAGTGGTTATTGATGGCCATCCGATCGAGTGGTTATTCGATCGGTGGTCTCCGGCGAATTGCGTTTCGATGCTTCGTTTCGATTGTTAAGCATTGCTATTAGTTTGTTCACACATAACACACATTTATATTTATATTTTTATTATAATTAGTCACAAAGGGTCGTATATAAATATCCACATTTCCAAGTATTCGTTTCGAGTTGCATTGTGTTATGACGCATCACGGCTATCGCGGAGGGTAGAATAGGTCCTCTTTCGACGTCATCGTGAGCGTTAGTGTAAGCATTGTGCCACGATGATTGACGGGGTACTACTTGCTCGTATTGCCATCATTGTCACGATGACCGATGGGGTAGTACTCACGCGTAATGTCATCGTTAGCGTTAATGTTTGCGTTGTGATGTGATGTAATATGCGATGTGATATGTGAAAATAGCGTAGTATGCGGTATAGTTACATTATGATCCGAATCTCTGGTGCTAGGCGTAACGAGTATAGCGGGAGTATCAACGCAAAACTTCTTCAGGTGTTAATGCCATACATATACTTAGCTCTTGAACCACCACTACAAAAGCCTCATATGAAAATTTTAGATTATTTCAATCCAATTTCTTATGAAAAGCAAACAATGATAAAATAACCTACTTGTACAGGTTTTAATTTCAATCCCTTTCCTTACGAATGGGCCAAACAGAAAAAAAAAAGTTTGCTAAAAAGTAAAGAGGCCAGAAGTTGCACAATGTTTTCTCTAAGTGAATAAAACCTCCAAAATCCTTTTTATTAGAAAAAGTTAGATTATTACTTAAATAATAACTAAATATGCCATAATTCACACACTTAACTGATAGATTAATATTCATAAAGATAAAATAACAAGCAATTTAATGGCAAAACATACACCTGTGAAGCTGCACTGAGATCTGAACTCTTCTCGACTAAACTGTCCAGCTTTTCACCTCTTTCAAGAACGCTATCAATGGTTTTATGTTGTAAAAAAAAAAAAAAACCTATCATTTATCACATTAGATTATATGAACATACATAAAGTACAACAAACAATAAACTGATGCTTACAAGGATAATCTTGGTTTCATCTAATTCCCTCTGAATCTCCAACAGCTTGTCTGCCTGAGCAAGATCCTGAATAGTTAAAAAAATAAATAAAAATTTCCATCAAGTTAAAAAATTATGACAAGATAGGGAAATATACCTGAAACTTGGTTAAAGCATCATTAAGATAAGGCCATTGATCGGTTTTATCTGCTTGTATACTCCTCCATGAATCACCATGCTTCTTTTGATACTCATCTATTACCTGATCAACCAGATCAATTTCAGACTCTAATATTGATTGAGATGAGATCCTTATTATATGAAAGTTTTGTTATGATGTGAACTCACCTGGTTTAGTACAGAGAAAACACTTCTAACTGGATAATGATCATCCATGAAGGCCACAACACATGTGTAATAGTGAGGAAGATGTCAGCATGATATCCATAGAATACCATTCAGAGTTTCAGCAATATAATAGAATAATTATTCTACATAAACACAAAAACCCACTTATACACACCTAGTGTTTCATTCAAATACTTGTAGCCTTGGCATTTGATTCGAAATCTTACACCTAGGGTCTGTTCCTAAGTTTGTTTACATCATCCAGCTATCGTCAATTCATGTAGAAATCAGAATTTCACTTTACTACAATCATTCTTATGATCACCAAATAACAAATTGTGACATACCTTTTAATCCCTAGGATTAGATGATCACAATCACTAATTCATGCATGAATTTGAACTCCTAATTGACCTTCAATTTATCAATTTGCAGAATTTTAGGTCTTGGGGGAGTTCTTGTTCATCACTGGTCGCACACACACATCTGTGTGTTTAGGATTTAAAAATTTTTGTTTTATAAAAACCAAGTTTCATCTATTTACACTTTTAGTCGCTCCATTCTTTTCAACTAGCAAATAATTATAAATCATAATAAGTTAGTTAACTTAACTTAGTTAATTAATCTTGGTTAATTATGATTTAATATTTTTGGGGTGTTACAATTCGGAATTTTATAAAGCATTACATTATATTATTAGAATAACGAAAAAGAGTAAACAATGTCAGTTTAAATATAAAAAATAAAATAAAATGGATGACGTTTTGATAACATATACGCTTGTGCTTAATTAGCCGTATATTATTACTTACAACTTGGTTTAAAAAAATGTTATATCGATATGTTGATAAAAATAAGCACGTCGCAACGTGATTTTCATAGAACACCGAGTTTTAATATAAAAAGATATGCTCAAAACTAATTTAATAATAAAATAAAAAATGAAATTATAAGAAAGTAAATTACCGTTCATCTGTTATCTATATCTATATATTCTAGCAATCAACTTACGAGAGAAATCAGTATATCACATATGTATTTACTTTTGAAGACTTTTCTCCTATTTACATATTTGATAATATTTTTAGCTTTATCCGATAAACATAAAACAAATCGATAAATCTAATCATTTAGATGGTTTTGATAAATCGATAAATCTAATCATTTAGATAGTTTTGATAATTGGTAATATTTTTAGCTTTATCCGATAAACATAAAACAAATCGATAAATCTAATCATTTAGATTGTTTTGATAAATGATAGAAACTAGTGGGATAAATTGTGCTTTACAACGAGCTTTTGGTATTTATGATTTGGTTCGGCACGTTCAATAGAAAATATATGTCTAAGAGGGGTTCACACGTTTTTACATTAACCGAAAATCATAACAACGAATACCGATCGATACTTATACCGAAGTTGTTCCGTCTATATTAGTTCGGTTTGTTACGGTAGCGTTACCATAACGACACTCGCTATAGCATATATGGTGCCAAGAAAATACTTCATTGCAAATACAACTGTGTTTTCAACGAATTTAATACCACTATGTCGGGTAAACCAAAAAACGAATAAGGTACCGGTATGGATGTTCAGTAGGCATCGGTTCGATTCCTCATATTGAATCCCAGAAAAAAATAAGCACGTCGCAACAGTATATTCATAATTTCATAAAATATTAGAGAATTTTACTAAATATACGAAAAAGGTATGTTTTGATAATACATACACTTGTGCTTTGATAACATTTACATTACTATCTAAAAGTCGGTTATGAATAAAAATTAAATTGAGATGTAGGTATAAATAGGTATGTCACAACGATACGAAAAAGGTAAGTTTTGATAATACATACACTTGTGCTTTGATAACATTTACATTACTATCTAAAAGTCGGTTATGAATAAAAATTAAATTGAGATGTAGGTATAAATAGGTATGTCACAACGATCTACTTATAATTTTATAAAATACCGTATATTAAAAATTACACCCAAAAAACAAAATATGCTCAAAAGAAGTTAGTATAATAACACAATAATAAAAATGTAAATAATGAAAAATTATTGTTCGAGTTGGTTGTATTCAATATATATATATATATATAGGGTATGGTTAATGCGAGAACCACATTTATTGCTAGAAACACGAGAAGCGATGTCAACACAACAAAATAAACCCACTACACCACCCAAAACCTTAAAAAAAACCTAACCCCCAAGCTAAATGCTAAAATCTAAACCATAAAGCTAAACCCCCGAAAAACCTAAAAAAACCTAACCCCCACCCCCCAAAAACCTAAACACCCCTCACCCAAGCTAAATGTTAAAAACTAAACTATAAAGCTAAACTTCCAAAAAACCTAAAAAAAATTTAAAAAACACACAATTTTTTAAAATATTTTTTTAATAAAAATCGCTAGTTTTAGTCTCAAAAAAATCTTATTGACGAAAAGTAGCGATTTTTATTAAAAAACTATTAAAAATATTTTTTGTGTGTTTTTTAGATATTTTTTTGTTGTGTTCACATTGGGTCTCGCAATAAAGGGTGGTTCTTCACGGATCTTTCTCCTATATATACATATATATATATATGGGGTAGGGTTCTAGAGTGAACACTAGTTTCAGAGTAAACTGTGTGAATAAATCTGGACCATTGTATTACATCATTTAGAGATTTTTAAACAATTGCAAGATTGTAATTATAATGTTATAACTTCCCTTTAAAATAATTGACAGGGAGGTATTTTCGTCATTTGTAAATTGCATTTATTAAACAATATAATCAAAATCTCTAAAATCTCGCTAGTTTCCGTTTATACAAGATACATAGCTGTTAGTGTATACACATGTCTACAGTCTTGATTGTATCAGTTTATACTAGATACACATATGTTAGTTTATACACATGTGTACAGTCTCGCTAACTATCAGTTTATACAAGATACACATATCTTAGTTTATACACATGTGTACAGTATCGCTAACTATCAGGTTAAGCAAGATACACAGCTATTAGTTTATACACATGTATACAAACTTTTATACATCTGTGTATTATATTAAGAAATGGTTACATATGTGTATATTAACAACATATAGTATATTATGCATGCACACGAGTAGATTCATATAAAAATTATGAAACTAATGAAAACGAAACAAGTCACATGTATGTAAATTCGTAATATGCATATGCGTATATACATAACAATAAACATATGTGTATATACATAAAGAAGAACATAATGCGTTTGCACATATACGTGGATTTGTATGAAATTATAAAAGCAATATGTATATACATAATCATAAAATTAAAATAAAAATGTACATATGTGTATCAAATGAAATAAATTTGTATCTTCACGTGATACTCGAGATACATATATGTGTAGAGTGTTATACATTTATGTATCAAAGTGATACCCAATTTTCTTAATTGATTATTTCACGCAACGATTATGTATACTATATGTTTTGGTCAAAAATTACCGAAGCAAGTTAGTGATCAAATTAGTTAAGTGAGGTAGTGTGCTGACGAAATGTGTGAAAAATATGTTCATTAAGTTGTTTGCAAAAACAGTTTCAGGATACGACTTAGAATATAGAGCTGTATTTATGATCAAACAATGAGCTAAAATGTAAAGGGTGACACAGGATGTACGAGGAAAGCCCTTGATCAATCTAGATCGCCGGCAGAAAACCTCGGGAGCTGACAATCGCAACTGCCTTGTTCTTCTATTACTTCAAATATCAGGATACAGTGCAGGATATGATGCGGATCAACTAAGTGTTACAATATAATTCGAGTACAAGTATAAGTGTGTAGTGATTGTTTGCAGCAAGAGAGAAAAAGTGTGCGAGAGATTGTGTGTGTTTCTACTTGATCCGATCGATCTATTTATAGTAAAAGAAACTTAACTAACTATCCTACTAAATCGGGATGCTACAAATATTCCACAAGTGAACGTTGTAGTCCACGTCTTCCGGCTTCAACGTCTAATATCCAACTGATTTGCCCGTGTCTTGAGGTGAAGAAGTCCACTTGAATGTTGGAGACTTGCACCCTTCAATCTGCACGTGGTTAAATTAGTCACCACCAGGATATCGTATCAGGATATTACCAATATCCTGATCCGGTATCCTGATCCGGTATCCTGATCACAAACAAACAATCAGAGCCAGAATATTAGTTAGGATATATGTCTAAAAAACCACCCATAACAATTGTCCCCAAAATATATCTGTTGGTATACCAATTCTAACGGATATATTTTAAAGCTTATCTCTAAAATCGAGGTTATTAAACCGAAACGACGCTTGATGTGACTTGGTGCAACTTCCAACGCGCTTTCTACTCGATGGCTATCCAATTAGCCCCTATATCTTCTCTTTTCCTTGTTGATAAACAACCATCCCTCCCAGAATTTTCAGGTACTTTCCTTTCTTATCTCTTAGCATTTTCTCGTTCAAATTTCCAGATGGCCACCAGAACACGCTCTCACTCCGGCGAGTCCACCTCGTCATTCGTCGATCAAAATCTGCTCATACATCCTGAGAAGGAGGTGTGGTCCTTCGATAATGCTGATATTGCTGCGTTAAGAACTTCCGGCGCTTTCTCCGACACGGCGATCATTCGTCCATTCGACCGGAGCATTCGTTCCGACGTATCTTCCGAGGAGTGGATTTGTTTCTCATCATACCCATTTTCTCTTGGCCTTCGATATCCCTTTCTAGAATTTATCATGGATTTTTTCTGAGTCACCGGCCTCTGTTTTGCTCAGACAATGCCCATGGTCTGGAGACTACTTATCATGCTTAACCAGATCAAAACCCTTCATGTCCCCGATCTTTGTATCGAAGACCTTCTGATTGCTTACCGTCTCCGATCACATGGCAACAGTCGCTTTTTACTTTTCTCAACCTCTAGCAACCCCCTCATCCTCAAAGCATCAAAAAATGAGGATGGGTGGCAACGAAAATTTTTCTTTGTTAGACGGGACTCCATTCCCGAGGGCAAAAGCCTTCCGGTGAAATGGTTGACCTCTGGTAGGGTTTAGGGCTTTTAGATATCCCCAAACATATCCTGGTGATGTATCCTGTACTAATATCCTGATTGTGTTTTATGCAGCAAACTTCAAAGAGTTGGCCCATCCTACTGAAGAATCCCAAGAACGAATCAACAAGATCTACCAGCTGCCCGATTGTGACAGATCCTTTACACAGCATCTTCCGAATTCAAGCCAATACTCTTCATCAGATATGTCTGGTAAGAATCACATAATTTTTGTATATTTGTAAAATAAAAAATAAGAATAATGACTTAGATATCTTCCCTGTTTAGCAGCACCATCCAAAATTCCAGAGGTTTTTGATCTCGATGAACTGGATAGTTACCCCATTCCTGTCCAAGTGAAGAAAGAACCCAGCAAACCTGCCTCCACTTCTAAGCCAGCATCCAACTCTAAACCGGCAGTTATTCCTAAGCCCTCTCCTGCTACCAAGCCACGTGCCTCAAGTTCCCGCAAGAGAAAGGAGACTGATTCTCCAGCCTCATCCGAGACCTTCCCCTTTGAAAACCATGGCTTTGTTGAATCCAGCAGTTTCATGACCGGCTTTCTCAACCAGGTAAAAATTCCCATATGATATCCTGTACATATTTGTTAACCATTATCCTGGACATCCTATATATGTTGATACCTGTATTTTTTATCGCAGGGCCTGGAACGTCTCGTGCACTTGTATGAAAAAGCCTGTGGGCTTAACAAGATGCTGGAGGTCAAGCTCAAGAAAGCTGAAGTCACCATCGCTGACCAAAGGATGATCGCCGCTACCAAGTCCCAGCATTATGAAGATAAATTCAAGGCGATGACCCAAGAGCACCAAGCTGCCATTCACAAAGCCAATGAGGATGCTCAAGCCAAGCTGGATGTTGCTCATCTTCAATACCAGTAGGATATGAGTTCCTACCAGGATGGCCTCAAATGATCCGTTGTTGTTTCCCTTCTCCAAGCCAGGTTAGGGATGGCCTGTGAGGCCAAAGCCTTGGGCTTCGAATGCCCCTCTTGGAACGTCAAGGCCTGGGAAGCGAAATTAGCGGATCCCGGAGGCAATCCTGTGGAACATCCTGCAAAGCATGCTGGTGAGGAGCCTTCCAAGGCGATAGAGGCGGTGGCCGATGCTGGTGGCGATGCTGAGAAGAATCCCGAGGGTGATGCTGGTGCAGGCGTTGAGGAAGATGTTGCTGAACAAGAAGGTGCTGCTCCTTAAGCAGCGAAGTGGGCGATGATGGATACACGTGCCAAGGCCGGAGCCCACTTTTTTAGATTCAATGGTTGTGGTTTGTTGAACAATTTACTTTTCCTGTTTTCGAACAATTTATATTTCCTGCACTTAAAACAATATGATGGCCAAAGGTGGATGGGTCCTGGGTTTCAGGATGAAGCCCTAGGTCATCAATTAGTATAATCTGTTTTGAACAATACAACGGTTGGAGGAGGATGGGTCTCGGTTTGAGATGAAACCTTCATCCGTTGTGTAAATATGGTAAGGAACTTATTGTGCTTTTGGCGGATGGGCCTCGGTTTGAGGTGAAACCAAAAGCACAACTTTTGACATGTTAATAATATAACCTACTTTTGACTTACTTGCCTTTTTTTTTTAATTCTTGTTATGTATTGCCTTAGTTTAAATTTCAATTTTCCACTTATTAGTGTAACAATTTCCAATGTCTTATAAAAATATCTTGATCAGTATACTCGGCAATATCCTATTAAGACTCTCGTCTAATAGTGTTTAAAATTCAAATAATTCAAATAAAATTTTTAAAGAAATAAGGACATTTCATTTTTATTTTATAATGTTTGTTTTGACAACACTTGTTTAATTAGATTGCGGTTTTAGCTTTTAACCCAAGTGTTATATCCCAAGTATTCCGGCCTAATATCCTGGAACATATTCCGGAAATACATTTTGAGAATATATCCTAAGAATATATCCCAATCAGGATATTTAAGCCCTCTTTCAAACATACTTTCAAAAGAGTTATGTAAGGTTTACAAATGAGAGATCATACCAGGAATAGAGTGTAACCCCATTATTAAACTCCAATCCTTTTGCAACTTTTTCCACTTAGATGTCCCCAGTCCGAAATACTTAGTACACTAGGTGCGAATTTGATCCTTTGAGCCTTACACAATCACCTCAGGAGGAATGTCCCCTGTGAATAAAGTCCTTAAACACTTAGAAATTTTCTGAACACCAGTTCCAACTGTTTGAGTAGTTCTTGTGTTACAGGGGGTAAGCCCAAAAATGTACTGGAGATAAATCCTTAGTATCCTGGGGATAAACCCATAAGTATCCTGGGGAAAATCCCAAATTTTCATGCGCTACAGGCGGGAGTGTATAAACTCCAAAACTTAGAAAGCTGAAAACCTTTAAACCTTAGAGAGTATGAAAATACCCTTTCGCGAGAGAGGGTGATCAATCCTCATATACCTTTAGGATCCAGGATATAGCCAACAATAATGAAATTGTCAGCCACTTTTACATGGATTGGTCCCGCTATCTTGGACTATCCCTGGATAACTTGTGCTCCAGGCGGGGTGTTTAAACCCAATTCGAGAGAAAGGTGAATACCTTTAAACCTTTGAAGGGATCAGGATCCCTTAAACGTGAGAGAGGGGGCCAATCCTCTAATCTTTCGATCCTGAGTATATATCCTGGAGCTATATCCCGAAGCATATTCTGCAAAACACCTTCAAACAAGCTAACACCCCTCCGATGCTTAAATCAGTATTGGGTTCAAAAAAGAGTAAATAAAATTAGATGAATTTAAGAGAGATAGAATTCATACCATCCTGAGTTAGAAATTAAATTTTAAACTCACTTGAAGTAAGCTTTAAGGTGTATAGCATTCCAGGATCTTGGTAGCATATCCCCTCCATATTCTTGAGTCGGTATGCTCCTTTCCCTGATTCTGATTCAATCTCATAGGGTCCTTCCCATTTTGGAGCCAACTTTCCATCAGCAGGATTCGTAGTATTCTGAAAAGCTTTTCTTAACACCCAATCTCCAACTTGGAACCTTCTAGTCCTTAGATTCTTGTTATATGCTCTGGATATCCTCTGTTGATATGCTGCCATTCTCAACTTTTCCGCATCTCTTGTCTCATCAATAGCATCCAATTCTTGACAAAGGGCTTCAGGATTCTGCTCAGGATCCCGGAGGTTGGATCTTGCTGTAGGTATCACCATATCTTTCGGGATCACGGCTTCTGCTCCGAATACTAAGGAAAATGGGGTTTGACCAGTCGCACTCTTCACAGTTGTTCTATCAGCCCATAGGACAAATGGTAGTTCCTCTGCCCATTTTCCTATTTTGGCACCTAACCTCTTCTTTAAGTTGTTGACGATTATCTTGTTCGAGGATTCTGCTTGTCCATTTGCTTGAGGATGCACTGGTGTTGACGTGACCATCTTAATTCCCCAACTTTTGCAAAAATCAGTAGTTCTTTTGCTGGTAAACTGAGAACCATTATCACAAATTATCTCAGCTGGTACCCCAAATCTTGTTAGGATATTCCTCTTTATGAAGGATACCACTTCTTGATCTCTAACTTGGACAAAGGCTTCAGCGTCAACCCACTTGGAGAAATAATCCGTCATTGCTAGCATGAAGACTTTCCCTCCTGGAGCCTTTGGCAATTTTCCTACTATATCCATTCCCACTTCATGAATGGCCAAGGGGAAACAATGGGATACAATGGTTCAGCAGGCTGATGTAATATATTAGTGTGTCTTTGACATGCATCACATCTTCGAGCATATTCTGCAGCATCTTTCCTCATTGTCGGTCAATAATATCCTGTTCTTAATACCTTTGAGAATAACGACCTACCCCCAATATGGTTACCATAATCCCCTTCGTGTATATCCTGAAGCACTTCTTTGGTTTCGGGATCCTCTAAGCACCTCAGATATGGTCCTGCAAGAGATTTCTTATACAAAACATTATTTAGAATAGTGAATCATGATACCTTCATTCTAAAGGCCTTAGGATTCTCATCCTTTGGGATGTGTCCTTCCTTGAGATATCTCATGATTGGAGCCGTCCAGGACTTAGGATCCTCCTCGGGATACTCATCATTAGGATCCTGAACACTTATTACCTCCTTATCCTGAGGATCCGTTGCAGGATATAGGACATGTAATATCGGTATTTGGGTTCCTTCCGGTATCCTGACTGATGATCCTAGATTTGCCAATGCATCAGCTTCGGCATTATCCTCTCTGGGTACCTGTTCAAGTGTAAAAACATCGAAATATTCTGCAAATTTTTTAACAATCTCAAGATATTCGGCTAACTTTTCGCCTTTTACTGCATAAGATCCATTGAAATGGTTAGTAATCAACAGGGAATCAACAAATACTTGTAAATTCTTGATATTCATACTCTTAGCTGTCACACCCCGACCACGTAAAACAACAAATCGTGGCGGAATCGTCGGGGAGTGTTGTAACAGAATCATTGTTTCATAACACTTGGAAATTTGAAATTTTGTTTTATTGATTAAAAGAGTTACAATGTCTTAACAACAAAGAAATATAACATAATTAACTAGTCTTGCATCTTTAATGCCACTAAGGCCCAAGTCCACCTAAGTGTATCTTGATCAATCCTATGCATCATTTCCTGAAACACATGTGAAAATAGGTACGTCAACATAAAAAATGCCTGTGAGATACATAGGTTTTATTGATTCAAGATTCATGACTTATAAGTTTAAGAAAAATGTTTAACAATAGTTAGTCATGAATCTTGTAAAATGTTTTCTTCTATAAGTTATTTGAAAAGCGATGATAAAATAGATGATATGTAAAAGAATAATGTAAGGAAAAATGAATAACCAAGTAAAATGAGTTTGTATAAAATAAGTTGTTTTGTAAAACAATGTTTAGTGAAAATATGTTAATTGTGTAAAATGTAATATGTCTAATATTGAAATGGTTTAAATAACGCTACGATATGTAATACTATAAAAGCACTTATATATAGGAAGTACCAGCGGCGTATCCACCATGCTTTTATCATATTACACACGTCTCGTTACTTAAATCACTTACCCCAAAAAAACCACCAATGCAAAAATGTTTATGTATAGTCAAATGTCAAATGTTTATGTGAAAACCATCAAATGTAAATCATGTAATGTGTAAACAAATGTTGTGTATGGTAAGTAAAATGTGATTACTTAAACCAAATGTAAAAATGTACAAAACAAAGTATTTGAATAAATCAAATGTTATGCTTTGTGAAATAATGCATGCTTTACTGATACAAATAATGCATGCTTTACTAATACAAACATCGGATTCGGTCATTCCTTCCACCCAAACAAACCTAGGATTTCAGGAATGGGAGTTGTCAAGTCCTATGGTACCACTACCTACTACCGAGCGGCATGATCGGTGTTAATGAATGTATTAGTTCGTTGAACAAACCAAATGTTATACCAAATGTAAACATGTTATATGAAAATAATGTACCTAGTTTGCTAAGTAAACATACAAGGTAGAGATGTAAAACAATGTGTCCATATGTTACGAGAACATATGCAACAGAGATGCAATGTAAAACAATGTACTAAGTATGCTAAGTTAACATACAAAGCAGGAAAAGTCATGTAAATCAATGTGCTAGCATGCTCAGTAAACATACATAGCAGAAATATAATGTAAATCAATGTACTAAGTATGCTAAGTTAACATACAAAGCAGAAAATGTAATGTAAAACAATGTGCTAGCATGCCAAGTAAACATACATAGCAAAAGAAGATGTAATGTAAATCAATGTCCTAGCATGCTAAGTAAACATACATAGCAAAAGAAGATGTAATGTAAATCAATGTGCTAGCATGCTAAGTAAACATACATAGCAAAATGTAATGAAATCATGTACTATAATTGTACTAATGAACATAGCAAGTATATGATATGAAAACATGGAAAGCATGAAAGTAACAAGTAGGCACATGTGTTTCACCCCAAAATGTTTGAAAAACAGTAAAAGAGGGGTCTATGTACTCACTTGAGAGTGCTTAGAAGTCTTGAACAACAACCAAGCAAAGCTAGAGGGATCACAGAATCAAACGACACCTAATATAGGTAACTATGTAAATAAACGGACCTAAATCGGAGGATTGGATAGAATGAGGTTTCATAAACCAAATGAGTGTAGGAACTCATGTAATATGGTTTAACAAGCTCACATTCTAAAACGGAACCTATCCTAAGTTCTTTTGACCCATTACGACTCGTTTAGGTAGCTTACGCTACTTTAACGTGTCGTTTGCGTAAAACGCGTTCGGACCGCTTAACTAGTCCTATGACAAGTAAAATATGCCTTAACATGTCTAATATAGTTGCCTAATCAGCTTAGATGTCAAAATTTATGTTACATATGCTTAAACTGAATTTTTGCGTAAAAAGGGCATTTTGGTAATTTTCCTAAGGCATGTATACTACCTATCATACAACTAACTAAATGACGTGACCATAAGGTATAACCTCGGAGGGTTATTCCCTATATAACTATGGTCACCTAATGTGTTTGGTCGGATCCTAATGATCGACCAAACGGGTCGGGTTCGAAAGTCTAAGCGGTTGTTTAGACCGCTTACCTTACGACCCTACATAAGCACTAAACCAAAAGTGACGAGCTAAACATGTTAAAACATGTTTAACAAGGTTTGAAAACAGGTTTGGTATCAAAACAAACGGTTTTGATACCCAAAAGTAGTTTGGTTACAAAATACGCAAGAATACACATTTTGGCCACAACTACGACTCGCCACTAAGCCTGGATAACGTGGTAATCAGTAGGTATAGTCACGAGAGACTAAAACCATCGTGATTACGCTCACGTTATGAAGTTCAAACGAACTTCATGTTGACCATAAACTGGTCAATGCGGAAATTCAAACAAAGTTTGACTTTCACGCTAAAACGCGTAAAAGAACGAAAGAATACTTACAACGAGTCCAAGAACGGAAGCTTTGATCCGAATATTCTCAGGTATGAAGTGATAAACACATCAACTTAGAGAACCAATTCAGATTCAAAGGTGTGAGTTTGAAAGTGAAGTGGGGGTGGGCTATTTATAGTTTTCTTACAACCGTTAGGATCGTTCATCGAAAACCGAGCTTAAATCTGGACCGTACACATGCACCCATGGTTTTGCAAAACCATGGGCACCTAAAAATGGCCCCTAGGAAGTTAGAATACCATTTGCAAGTGAGAAAATCAGTTGGAACAAGATTCTGTGTAGATCTGCTGCTGGTTCGCGCCCCGCGTAAGACCCAAGGAGGGTCTACGCGGCCCCCCTGGGCTGCACAGTTCAGCAACAACTTTCAGATGTTGCTTTTTTGGTCCCTGCAGTTGATTAGGCCCATTTTTGACACGTTTAAAGCTCGTTAAACCAACTTTAAGTCTCTACAATGATTCCTAAACATAATGGACTTGAAACATGCTCAAAAATATGCCGGATGTTGGTTCGTTTGGTCGTACGATCGCGATATTCTCTTAATTACGACGAAATGCGCACGAACGCGAAAAACGATCTAAATTGCGCGACGAATGGATTTTTCTCATGCCAAACACTAAAATAAAATATTTTAATACTTACATAAATTTTTTGATGTACGGATGTATTCAGAAAGTAAGATATGCGCGAAAATGCAAACTTATGCACTTTTTGACGCTTTTAGTCCCTGAATGAGCATAAAGTTTATTTTAGCACACCGAACCCCTCAAAGCCTATTTCTAAGCTATGTGAAGGATATTTAGGGCATGTTTAACTTATGGTCATGTTCCGGAATGTCCGTTATAGTACAATTCGTCATACTTTCACAGTTTGTCGAAATTAGTCCCTGCAAGCGAATAAACTTGATTTCGGCATACCAAACCCTCCAAAACTTATTTCTAAGTTATGTAAAGGTTATTTAAGGTATGTTAAACCTATGTCACTGTTCCGGAGTGTTTTTTGCATTAAACTAGCTATATTTACGCGTTAGATCGCGTATAACCTTCCAGAAAGCGATTTAAAGCTCAAAATCGAACGAGAATTGATATGTGTAACCGATACACATATTTTTACAAATCCCAAGTATGAAACACAATATTTAATTGATTTGGTATGATGGCCGTGGAGGCACAGGTGTCACAGTCTCCCCTACTTCAGGAAATTTCGTCCCGAAATTTATTTTAGAGAAAACTTGTGAGGGCTTGAAACATGAAGTTGAAAAGATTAAACAACACTGGTTAAAGTCCTGAACTTCTAGTAACTTTAAATAACATCATGCTTGCAATGTGTGAGGGACACTTATATATAAGTATATAAAGCGTTATTGGTGCGTCCACCGTACCTCCATTACATTGTTCACAAATTTCGTTATTGTTGTCACTATTGGTTCTTACACATAATAATTCTTACTGGGTCCCTGTGCACTGAATTTCATAATTATGTACGCATCCATAATTACATAATTCCTTGCATAGTTCACACAGTGTATTTTATAATGTGTAGGGGAAAACCAAATGAACAAACCTGTGATGAGTGTGACTAGACCACCATAGGGTCCTTTTAATTAAATCAATAAATGATTTAAATAGACTACCAAGGAATCTATTCAGCCATATCACCACGTGTCATTCGTAACCAGATTATGAATCAATCCTTTGACGTAGACCACTCAAGGGGCCTCTTTTTGAATCATGGAATGGTACTATATAATCCAAGGGTTTTAACTATCACGTAGAAGCCCAATAAGGATTTTAGGGTAGTACCTTTGGATATCCTACTGTGAATCTTTCATATGAAGATATGGAAAAATTCTACGAGGATTTGGATAATGAAAACAAAAACACAAAATGTATAAAAGAAAACACATAATCACAAAATCACATAATTGTTTATCTTGATTTTTTTTTCAATTTGTTATTGTTTTGTTAATTAGTTTTCTTAATTGTGCACATGTATTTAAAGCACGCCAGGTATCTAATCCGTGGATTTTGATTGGTACTTTAAATATTTCCAAGAATCTAACTATAAAGATAGAAAGATTTTAAAAAGAAAATTCGATTTCAATTATAAGGAATCGAAATGTTCGAATTAAGGTACACAAGGAATCCAATTAAGGACTCCGATTTGAATGATAATTATCCACAAGGATCTAATTGTAAAGATAAAAAGATCCCATATGGATTTTAGAAGTTGAAGATGTTTTGAAACCTTGCACTGGATGTGCTTAAGTCAAAACATGAAGTAAAAATGCTTATGAAGTTGAGATGCTAGATATGTCAAGGCGACATATGAAGCAGAATTTGAAAGTTAAGTCAATGTATGAGAGGAATGTTTTTGAAAACTATGCATGGGGTTTCTTTTTGGAAATGTGTTTTATATTTTTGAAACCTTACATAATACTTTTTGAAATCATAAAGTAGGTGTATTAGATAAGTATATTTATAAAATATTTTAAAATCATGCGAGATGAATTTTGAAATTATGTATAAGGTTTTTGGAAACATGAATGATGCTTTTGAAATCATGCACTTGATATATTAAGTAAATATACTATTTAAAGAAAAATGTTTTCAACTATATAAAATTATTTTTGAAATCATGAAGGTTGTTTTGAAAACTGATACTATGTATGTTGTTATGAAAATCAGAATGGTATGAGATTGAAAATACCCTCAGTTATCTAACCAAGGATTCAAAGGCACAGATGTGCAAAAAACACGATTACTTATAATTTCGCTTTATTTCTTGTACTTCGTCTCCTAGAATGAAACGAGTACTTAAAATTTTTCGAGGAAATCATGAGCGATCACTTTAAAGGGAGAATCACAAGAGTAGTTTGTAAGAACACAGTTCCTTGTTGTAGGTATCATATAGGAAATGCCATACACCCATGTAACTATACTTTGTACATCAGAATTGTGAACAACAATTTATTTATAAACAAAACTGATTGTTTCAGGGTTCAACAAAAGATACAAAAGCATAGGATTCAAATCATTTAAAACAGCAGCTTCTTTAAATCAGCCAAATGCTCATCCCTGGGTTGGATTTGCATTGACAATCTTTGGGCATTTGTTCCTGAAATGGCCTATCTCGCCACAGTTGTAGCACGATCCTGGTGGAAAGTGAGCTTGAGCAGGGTTGGCTTGGAGTTGAGTAGCAGCAAGACTTGCAACAGCTTTGTTTTGGATAGCAAAGCGGCATATGTCAACCAAATGTCCCCATCGTCCACAGTAGGTACATTTGAAATAGGGTAGGTGATTCAGATGATGATGGTTGCATCGCTTACACCTTGGAGCAGTTCATTTGTACCACTTCTTGGCTGGTGGTGCTGCCACCTGGCTAGGTCCTGCTAGATTTGGTGCAACTGCTGCGGGTTTCTTTGAAGCTTCACGCTTCCTTGACCTTTTCGAAGGCTTGGCTTCTGCTTCTTTCGATGCTTCTTGAGTGGCTCCATTATTGAGACGAGACATGGCGATACCTAAATCCACAGACTTCAGGATTATTTCGCCTATTCGCTGAGCAAATTTGGCAGTTTGCTCGGACATTTGAGTGTTGCTGAGATGAAGAGACATTCTAGAAGAAATGAAAGGCATAGGAAGAAATAAGTGAAATGTTATTGGATAATCAATATAGAATGGCAATGCATAAAAATTGCGATCATTTGTTTGTTACCTAAAGCAAACAAATGAGACGGTGACAAATCAAAGTAAGCGGGTTGTATTAATGTATCACTGAAGACATGCTTGCCTATAAGTGAACACTCACCCCAAGAGTTCCCAGGTAAGAGTGACTGGTCCGATACTGCGGATTTCTACGAACACTCTAGCCTTAGACAGAAAACTCAGGGTACAGGCATTCACCCTTCCAGTTTGCACGTGTTCACATTATAAGACCCAAACTTTAACGAGATTTTGAAAACTTAGAGGGTTCAAAACCTAGTAATCAATAATCCTAGAACAGATGATTAGTTTTCAAAGCGGTTTTGAAATTTATGTTCTTGTTGTGGTCGTCGCCTAAGGATAGGTGACGATATTGTTTTATGATCTAAACACCAGGATCTTGTGTTAGGGTCCTAGGAAGGTTATAGACTAGGTCAAAGCATTACTAATAACCTAATTCCCTATAACCATGAGCTCTGATACCAACTTTTCTGTCACACCCCGACCACGTAAAACAACAAATCGTGGCGGAATCGTCTGGGAGTGTTGTAATAGAATCATTGTTTCATAACACATGAAAATTTGAAATTTTGTTTTATTGATTAAAAGAGTTACAATGTCTTAACAACAAAGAAACATAATATAATTAACTAGTCTTGCATCTTTTAATGCCACTAAGGCCCAAGTCCACCTAAGTGTATCTTGATCAATCCTATGCATCATTTCCTGAAACACATGTGAAAATAGGTACGTCAGCATAAAAAATGCCTGTGAGATACATAGGTTTTATTGATTCAGGATTCATGACTTATAAGTTTAAGAAAAATGTTTAACAATAGTTAGTCATGAATCTTGTAAAATGTTTTCTTTTATAAGTTATTTGAAAAGCGATGATAAAATAGTTGATATGTAAAAGAATAATGTAAGGAAAAATGAATAACCAAGTAAAAGGAGTTTGTATAAAATACGTTGTTTTGTAAAACATTGTTTAGTGAAAATATGTTAATTGTGTAAAGTGTAATATGTCTAATATTGAAATGGTTTAAATAACGCTATGATATGTAATACTATAAAAGCACTTATATATAGGAAGTACCAGCGGCGTATCCACCATGCTTTTATCATATTACACACGTCTCGTTACTTAAATCACTTACCCCAAACAAACCACCAATGCAAAAATGTTTATGTATAGTCAAATGTCAAATGTTTATGTGAAAACCATCAAATGTAAATCATGTAATGTGTAAACAAATGTTGTGTATGGTAAGTAAAATGTGATTACTTAAACCAAATGTAAAAATGTAAAAAACAAAGTATTTGAATAAATCAAAAGTTATGCTTTGTGAAATAATGCATGCTTTACTGATACAAACATCTATGCGGTAATGTAAAACGTCTACATCCAAGCCTTGAGACAGTAAGATAAACCCTAGAATAAAGTCAAAGGTCTACCAAAAATGTTTTCGGATTCGGTCATTCCTTCCACCCAACAAACCTAGGATTTCAGGAATGGGAGTTGTCAAGTCCTATGGTACCACTACCTACTACCGAGCGGCATGATCGGTGTTAATGAATGTATTAGTTCGTTGAACAAACCACATGTTATACCAAATGTAAACATGTTTTATGAAAATAATGTACCTAGTATGCTAAATAAACATACAAGGTAGAGATGTAAAAAAATGTGTCCATATGTTACGAGAACATATGCAACAGAGATGCAATGTAAAACAATGTACTAAGTATGCTAAGTTAACATACAAAGCAGGAAAAGTCATGTAAATCAATGTGCTAGCATGCTCAGTAAACATACATAGCAGAAATATAATGTAAATCAATGTACTAAGAATGCTAAGTTAACATACAAGGCAGAAAATGTAATGTAAAACAATGTGCTAGCATGCCAAATAAACATACATAGCAAAAGAAGATGTAATGTAAATCAATGTGCTAGCATGCTAAGTAAACATACATAGCAAAAGAAGATGTAATGTAAATCAATGTGCTAGCATGCTAAGTAAACATACATAGCAAAACGTAATGAAATCATGTACTATAATTGTACTAATGAACATAGCAAGTATATGATATGAAAACATGGAAAGCATGAAAGTAACAAGTAGGCACATGTGTTTCACCCCAAAATGTTTGAAAAACAGTAAAAGAGGGGTCTATGTACTTACTTGAGGGTGCTTAGAAGTCTTGAACAACAACCAAGCAAAGCTAGAGGGATCACGTAATCAAACGGCACCTAATATAGGCAACTATGTAAATAAACGGACCTAAATCGGAGGATTGGATAGAATGAGGTTTCGTAAACCTAATGAGTGTAGGAACTCATGTAATATGGTTTAACAAGCTCACATTCTAAAACAGAACCTATCCTAAGTGCTTTTGACCCATTACGACTCGTTTAGGTAGCTTACGCTACTTTAACGTGTCGTTTGCGTAAAACGCGTTCGGACCGCTTAACTAGTCCTATGACAAGTAAAATATGCCTTAACATGTCTAATATAGTTGCCTAATCAGTTTAGATGTCAAAATTTATGTTACATATGCTTAAAATGAATTTTGGCGTAAAAAGGGCATTTTGGTAATTTTCCTAAGTCATATATACTACCTATCATACAACTAACTAAACGACGTGACCATAAGGTATAACCTCGGAGGGTTATTCTCTATATAACTATGGTCAGCTAATGTGTTTGGTCGGATCCTAATGATCGACCAAACGAGTCGGGTTCGAAAGTCTAAGCGGTTGTTTAGACCGCTTACCTTACGACCCTACATAAGCACTAAACCTAAAGTGACGAGCTAAACATGTTAAAACATGTTTAACAAGGTTTCAAAACAAGTTTGGTATCAAAACAAACGGTTTTGATACCCGAAAGTAGTTTGGTTACAAAATACGCAAGAATACGCATTTTGGCCGAAACTACGACTCGCCACTAAGCCTAGATAACGTGGTAATCAGTAGGTATAGTCACGAGAGACTAAAACCATCGTGATTACGCTCACGTTATGAAGTTCAAACGAACTTCATGTTGACCATAAACTGGTCAATGCAGAAAGTCAAACAAAGTTTGACTTTCACACTAAAACGCGTAAAAGAATGAAAGAATACTTACAACGGGTCCAAGAACGGAAGCTTTGATCCGAATGTTCTCAGGTATGAAGTGATAAACACATCAACTTAGAGAACCAATTCAGATTCAAAGGTGTGAGTTTGAAAGTGAAGTGGGGGTGGGCTATTTATAGTTTTCTTACAACCGTTAGGATCGTTCATCGAAAACCGAGCTTAAATCTGGACCGTACACATGCACCCATGGTTTTGCAAAACCATGGGCACCTAAAAATGGCCCCTAGGAAGTTAGAATACCATTTGCAAGTGAGAAAATCAGTTGGAATCAGCTGGAAACAGCTGGAACAAGATTCTGTGCAGATCTGCTACTGGTTCGCGCCCCGCATAAGACCCATGGAGGGTTTACGCGGCCCGCCTGGGCTGCACAGTTCAGCAACAACTTTCAGATGTTGTTGTTTAGGTCCCTGCAGTTGATTAGGCCCATTTTTGACACGTTTAAAGCTCGTTAAGCCAACTTTAAGGCTCTACAATGATGCCTAAACATAATGGACTTGGAACATGCTCAAAAATATGCCGGATGTCGGTTCGTTTGGTTGTACGATCGCGATATTCGCTTAATTACGACGTAATGCGCACGAATGCGAAAAACGATCTAAATTGCGCGACGAATGGATTTTTCTCATGCCAAACACTAAAATAAAAAATTTTAATGCTTCCATAAATTTTTGGATGTCTGGATGTATTCAAAACGTAAGATATGCGCGAAGATGCAAACTTATGCACTTTTTGATGCTTTTAGTCCCTGAATGAGCATAAAGTTTATTTTAGCACACCGAACCCCTCAAAGCCTATTTCTAAGCTATTTGAAGGATATTTAGGGCATTTTTAACTCATGGTCATGTTCCGGAATGTCAGTTATAGTACAATTCGGCATACTTTCACAGTTTGTCGAAATTAGTCCCTGCAAGCGAATAAACTTGATTTCGGCATACCAAACCCTCCAAAACTTATTTCTAAGTTATGTAAAGGTTATTTAAGGTATTTTAACCCTATGTCACTGTTCTGGAGTGTTTGTTGCATTAAAATAGCTATATTTACGCGTTAGATCGCGTATAACCTTCCAGAAAGCAATTTAAAGCTCGAAATCGAACGAGAATTGATATGTGTAACCGATACACATATTTTTACAAATACCAAGTATGAAACACAATATTTCATTGATTTGGTATTTGTTTGATGGCCGTGGAGGCACAGGTGTCACATTAGCCAATTCTAATCCTGCAATTAAAGCTTCATATTCTACTTCATTATTAGTGGCAGGAAATTCACATCTGATAGCCTAGGGTAATATGCCCCCCCTGTGGAGATTTTAGTAGTATACCCAAACCTACACCTCTGACATTAGATGCTCCATCAGTATATAATGTCCAGGATTCTAAGTTTTCTCCTAGCTGTTGCACTTCTAGGTCTACTTCATTTTGAATATCACTACTGAAATCAGCCACAAAGTCAGCTAAAGCCTGAGACTTTATGGCATTTCTAGGTTCGTATACTAGATCATAGGCACTTAATTTCACTAACCATTTAGCCATCCTACCTGACATCTCAGGTTTCCTAAGCACATTTTTAACAGGATAATTAGTTTTAACAAGAATCCTATGTGTCTCAAAATAATGTCTAAGCTTCGTTGATGCCATAAATAGGACTAATATCAATTTCTCTAAATGAGAATATCTAGTTTCAGCATCTAATAAACTTTTACTAACATAATAAACAGGATACTGCTGACCTTCATGATCCTTTACAAGGACAACACTTACTGCATTCCCTGATACTGCAAGATACAGGGATAATGGTTCACCATCCTCAGGCTTCATCAACAGAGGTGCAGTTGAGAGATACTGCTTCAAATCCTGCATGGCTGTCTCATGCTTCTCTCCCCATTCGAATTTCTTATTCTTCTTCAGGATATCATAAAATTCCTTGCATTTTTTTCGAGGATCTTGAGATAAATCTGTTTAACGCTGCTACTTGCCCTTTCAATCGTTGAACATCTTTCATATTTGAAGGTGACTTGATATCCAAGATAGCTTTAATCTGCTCCGGGCTTGCCTATATCCCCCTTTTCGTCACCATGTATCCTAGAAACTTTCCTGCCCCCACTCCAAAATGGCACTTAGCAGGATTTAATATCAAATGCTCTCTTAATATCCTGGAGGTGATCCTCAGCCTTCTTGGATTTTACTACCATATCATCGATGTACACCTCCATGGTGTCCCCCAGTTTGTCTTTAAACATCATGTTTACCAATCTCTGGTTTGTTGCACCTGCATTTTTCAAACCAAAAGGCATAGCAGTATAACAATAAATACCTGTTGGTGTCATGAAGGCAGTATCCTCCTGATCCAAGGGTTCTATCTGGATCTGTTGGAATCCTGAGGAGGCATCCATGAAGGTTAGCATCTCGTGGCCAGCAGTAGCATCCACCATTGAATCGATATGAGGTAGAGGAAACGGGTCTTTGGGACAAGCTTTGTTCAAGTCTGTGTAATCCACACAGACTCTCCATTTCCCGTTTTTCTTTTGCACCACAACTACATTTGCCAGCCATTTAGGAAACTTCACTTCCCTAATCATCTTGCTTTTTAACAATCTTTCAACTTCCTCCTGAATGATAGCGTTCCTTTCTGGAGCAAACTTTCTTCGTTTCTGTTGTATAGGCTTGAAAGACCTATTAATTCTGAGCTTATGAGTTATAATATCCTTGGAAATACCTATCATATCCTCGTGTTTCCACGCGAATGTTGACATCCTGCATTTCAAAAAGTTAGTTAATTGATTTTCAATATCCTGAGAGATATTGGTTTCTACGAGAACCGAGATATCTAGATTATCCTGATCCAGGATAATTTTCTTTACATCCTGCTCGGAAGCCTCCACAATATCCTGGGCTCGCATCTTTAATTGCTATGTTGCACTAGGCTTTGTCAAGGATTTCATTGAAGAAGAATAACACTCTTTTGCTTCCTGCTGATCACTCTCCACCTTCACTACTCCCCAAGGGGTAGGTATCTTGATGCACTGATGATAGGTCGACGGCACAGCTTTCATATCATGGATCCAAGTCCTTCCTAATATAATATTATAGCAGGATAGGGAGTCCATGACACAAAAGCGCTGCATTGAGTTGACCCCTTCAACATATACAGGAAATTTTATCTCCCCCACAGTGTTTCTAGCCTCTCCACTGAAACCGACAAGCACAGTGGATTTCGAAGTAATATCCATCGGGGATACATTCATCCTCTTCAATGTCTACAGCTGAATTATGTTGACGGAGCTGCCGTTACCTACCAGTGTCCTGCGTACAAAATGGTTAGCCACATATAATGTTATTACTAGAGCATCATAGTGAGGATCTTGGACCGTATCCCTGTTATCACTATCGAAAGTGATCACTTTATCAGTTGTCAGGGTTGTCATCATGGTTGGCTTATCTCCTCTTTCTGTCTTGGCTTCCTTTGCATGTCTCTTGGCCGCGGAATATGAAGTCCCGCAAATGTCAGACCCTCCTGAAATAAAGTTAATTATTTTTGCATCCACAGGAGGTGAAGCTGCTCATTCAGGATCCTTCTCAGGATCCTGACCCTTATTCTTCTTTCTTCCCAAGAGGTCCTTCAGATATCCTTTGCTCAACAGATAGCTTATTTCTTTCCTTAGAGCAATGCAATCCTCAGTAACATGTCCGAAATCCAACGTGGAAGGCACACCACTTGGATTTATCCTTCCAATCAGCTTTTTGTTGATTCTTCTGGGGCCATCTTGCCTTGTCCCCTAAACCCTGCATAGCATACATCAGTTCAGGTATATTAACAGAAAAACAATATTCAGACAACTCAGGATACTCCTCAGGATCCTCGTCTTCAACAGCATTCACTTTTTTGCTGTCATTTCTGCCGTATGGCTTAGAGCGATATGGTTTATACGAGGATTCTGATTTCCTGTTGGTCGACTCATAGGTTGTAGAAGAATTCATCCTCTCTTGTATCTTTTTATCATCCTCCAACCGAATATATCTTAGAGCCCTGTTACGAGCTTCATCCAGATTCCTGCAGGGATTCATTACAAGATCCTGGTAAAATTGAGAATCCTTCTGCAACCCCATCTTGAAAGCCTGAACAGCTGTTGCAACGTCAAGATGCGGGATATCTAAGGATTCCGGGCTAAATTTGTTCACATAATCCTTCAAGGATTCCTGTGGTCCTTGGGTTATCCTGTAAAGATCACTAGTTAGTTTCTCAAAACTTCGGCTGCAAGAAAATTGACTATTAAATAAATTAACCAAATGAGCAAATGTAGTAATTGAGTGGGGAAGAACGTTTAAGAGCCATTTTAAGGCTGATCCTGTTAAGGTAGAACCAAAACCCTTGCACAGGCATGCTTCCTTGAGATCCGGAGGAATAGGGTTGATTTCCATCCTCTCCCTATACTGGGCAATATGCTCCTCAGGATCCGTAGTTCCATCATAGAGCTTCATGTTGAGGGTCTGAAATCTTTTTGGGATTTCAGCATCACAAATAGGATGCGCAAACCGGGATATCCTGTGGCTATCCTAGGATACTTCTGGAATTGACTGGACCACCCCAGGCACAGTGGATATCATGTCCTTCAACTTCTGAAGCTCCCTAGATAATGCTGATGTCACACCTGCATCCTGCAAAGATCCAACACCATTAGTAGCAAGAGTATTATTATTATTAGATACATTACCAATCTGAGGGTTCTGGCCATATCCTGAAGCATATCCTGAGCTTCTCACAGTTGACACCCTGACTGAAGAGGGTATCTCAGGAGTATGATTCTGGGGATGGCTAGGCACAATATTTCCCCGGTTATCCTCAGTATAAACTGCAGAACTGAAGTTCAAAGCTCTGGGTTGCAAGGGAGTAACAGTATCTTCAGCAGGCCTGCTCGAGCCGGATTTCAAGAGTTGTATCTCTCTCATCAGCATCTGATTAGTTTCCTGCTGCTGCCTCATCTGTTCTTGTACACTACCAAATAAATTTAGAATGTTGTCATTAGAAGCCAAAACAGGACCAGATCCCTGGATATTGCGAGCGGGAATAACATCCCGAGCCACATGAATTTCAGTCCCTTGAGAAGAGGCTTGCGATCTCGGAGGAGGTGGTGGAAGCACCGAACCAATTGTTGCAGAGGTGGTGGCAGACACGGTGGAAGAGCTCATGTTTGATCTCGAGGCCATTGAAAATAGTGTAGCAAAAAGTTTTGAAAATAGAAAACCAAGTAATGATTTTGCAAGAGCTTTTAGTAGAAATAGCACCACTTGCCCCACGGTGGGCGCCAAATTGTTTTGGTCAACAATTACCGAAGCAATTTAGTGATCAAATTAGTTAAGTGAGGTAGTGTGCTGAAGAAATGTGTGAAAAATATGTTGATTAAGTTGTTTGCAAAAACAGTTTCAGGATACGGCTCAGGATATAGAGCTGTATTTATGATCAAACAATGAGCTAAAATGTAAAGGGTGACACATGATGTACGAGGAAAGCCCTTAATCAATCTAGATCGCCGGCATAAAACCTCGGGAGCTGACAATCGCAGCTGCCTTGTTCTTCTATTACTTCAAATATCAGGATACAGTGCAGGATATGATGCAGATCAACTAAGTGTTACAATGTAATTCAAGTACAAGTGTAAGTGTGTAGTGATTGTTTACAGCAAGAGAGAAAAAGTGTGCGAGAGATTGTGTGTGTTTCTACTTGATCCGATCAATCTATTTATAGTAAAAAGAAACTTAACTAACTATCCTACTAAATCGGGATGCTACGAATATTCCACAAGTGAACGTTGTAGTCCACGTCTTCCGGCTTCAACGTCTAATATCCAACTGATTTGCCTGAGTCTTGAGGAGAAGAAGTCCACTTGAACGTTGGAGACTTGCACCCTTCAATCAGCACATGGTTGAATTAGTCACCACCAGGATATCGTATCAGGATGTTACCAATATCCTGATCCGGTATCCTGATCACAAACAAACAGTCAGAGCCAGAATATTAGTCAGGATATATGTCTAAAAAACCACCCATAACACTATACTAGTAGTAAAACCCGTGTGCAAACACAGGTGGTTTTTAGAAAACCTTGCATAAGACATTTTAATAGAAAGTATAGATAGGCGTATAGATATTGTACCAAAACTTGTTATCTATTATATATAATAGACAACTATAAACATAGAGCATATCCTTGACATTTGATGTACAAAGTATTTCACTAAAAGAAAAAAAAAACAATTTTAAAAGACAAGAATAATTGTTGTTACAACTCTTCAATTTCAATTGAAAACCCACACCGGCACCGTTTTGTCCTTACGAAATTGTCTACATCCGAACCAGGATCATTTATAAAACACACATGCTCATGGTCTTCTTCAAACAATGGTTGTAACGCAACGTCAGATTGACCAATATCTTCATTTGTGTGGTCGGCCATTTGTTTCGGTATATACTCACTTGTATGATGAAATGCATCTTCATCTGCCATTTGTTTCAGTTATGTCCCAAGTATATTAATAGCAATATAACAAAAAAGGTTTCAATTGTAAACTAAAAAGTAATACAGTTTTGCATAAACAAAACTTCCAACTGTAGTAAACAACTAAATGTATGAAAAAGGAAAACTAATTTACCTAAAAGTCAAACCACTATTTGACCAAACTCTTTTTAAGCAAAAGTCTGTTTTGATCAAAGTCTGTTTGACCAAAGTCTGTTTTGACCAAAGTCTATTTGACCAAGGTTAAATCACTGTTTGACCAAGGTCAAATCACTGTTTGACCAAGGTCAAACCACTGTTTGCAAAAAAAAAAGGCAACCACTGTTTTCTCCTCAAAACACTGTTTTAACCCAACAGTGGTTTCAAATATCTGTTTTCAACCATCTGTTGACCAAAGTCAACAGATGCATCAACCAATGTATCAACAGATGTATCAACTATGTTAAAACAGTGTTCTTCGCTCGCTTGTAGATTACCAATACTGATTGAATGTGATTTATTATGCAATGTGTCGCAGAAACCCGTCTTTTCACTACAATTAAGCGCTAAATTAAAAGCAATCAACATGCTTAAATGCAGCCTCTACAAGCTGCAACCTACTGATTTCATCTAAAAGACACCATTTATGAAAAAAAGAACCATACACAGTCTCCATATTGCAATTCTGGTGTAGAAGAAACCAAAATGTTAATAGTAACTAATCTCTCTTATCTTATACTCAAATGGCCCAAAACCTTCATAATCGTTCAAACAGCAGCACCGTTGTTGAGGAGCGCTTGATTAAAATGCCAAACTCCTGATCTTCAAGAAAATTACTACTTTTAGCGATGATATGGTATATAGATGATGCCTCAAACTTTAAATATAAAATGTTAAGCACTAAATATACCATGTCCTTTGCCAACTCTTCTTAGTTGAGCAACATATTCAGATATCTTTTTAATCGCCTCAACCTTTAACAAAGTGAAAATACCATCAATGTCCCCTTTTAAAAAGGAGAAAAGATAACCACTTTATCGAATCAGAAAATATAAAGTGAAATCAATAATTCTACCTGTGTAGGTCCATGTTTCGGACCGAGACCCGTGATTAGTGTGTGATTATGTTCAAGACGGGAGAGATTAGAGACTGATAAACAACTTCCTTGTATAAATTCGGTAGCATAACGTTACAAAGCGGCCCGATTACAAACTAAGCCGAACCATACCAAAGGAGCATACATCCGGGGATAGACCAAGTGGTGATCTCTCCCCCAAGTCTAAACCCTTCAAAACTTTGCAAACGAACCAAGGGGTGGTATTTGTAGCCACACCCACTTCACTTGCAAACACACATGGTCAAACAAATAACCCTCTCATTTGACCACTTCAAACGAGTGGGTCTATACACATTCGTTTGACCGTTTCACTAAATATTACATAATCAGCATAAAAAGTAATCTAAACTATTCGAACAACATCGGACACAAAAACTGCACCAAAAAATTTCCCCTTGTCGAATGCTGAAAATGCAACTGCAATCGATCTTCAGTCAAGTATTTGTTGATGTTGTCTTCTCTGTGTTAACAAATTCCCCCTTGACCGATGATCCAGGTAAGTAGTATATTGACTTGAGTCTTCATAGCAATACCAAACCCTTGAAGCTTCTCGTATAATATTTCCCCCTCAAAGTACGCATATCCGGTTGGGTGTTGTGCAATTTCCTCGCAAGGCTAAAGTGGCCGATCTTCCGCTGATCTTCCAATACGCCAACCGGCATTTGATCAGGGTCCCATTATTTAAAACCTGCATTAAGTCTTGATCTTTTCATAAGAACTCTATTTCATTCAAGCATACTACATTGGTAGAGTTTTCTGGTGAACTGTCTTCTGTAAGCCATTTTTGTGGAATCGACCAAGTAATGAACTTTGATCATCTGCATCAACACTCAGGAAGTCAGCTAGACCAAGTATATCTTTTGCAAGCTCAACCAGCACGCTTAGTTGAACTACATCTAGATCTCATTGTCTCGCCTTTGTGAAGTTGACCACGTAATGCACTACGGATCTTTAGCATCCGTACTCAGGATGTCAGCTTGACCAAGTACATCGTTTGTGAACTCAACGAATTGAATTGCACCCAGATCCCTGTAAAATCTCATAAAGATTCCCCAGGTCTTCAGTGAACAGCGTTTTAAAACTACTGTAGACTTTAGATACCTGTATGTTTCCGTGCAAAACCCTTCACACTAGCTAGAGAATTAATTAAAATCCTCAAATATGTGTCTGAGCAAAACATTTCACGCAGAACCTTTGGTGTCACCAGAAAATCACAAACTCTACCACCTGTGATTGTGTTTAGAAATTTACCGAAGAAATTCCAAAACATATGAAAATTTTTATCCTCCCATTTCTTTGGTAAAATCTCTAAACCTTGACAAATTCCCTCCACTGAGCAGAACTGTCGTCAACTTCACTGAACAGATTCTCTCCACTGAGCAGAATCTTTCAAATTTTCTCGGTTTTTCGAAAAATCACGAAAGTAACTTTCTTCTTTGCATATTCTAGTTGATAATGAAAGTCCCCTAGCCCCATAGGATCCGACTTGTATCCCCCCAAAGTTCTGCTAACACCTAATCTGAAAACTTCCATCATAGGCATAACTCTTCGACTTTGTGAACACGTTAGGACCGGTCTTGGCTCTCTAGGTTCCTTCAATCATTACCAAATGCGAGAATATGACAATAAACAAAATTCTTTCGAGCATTTACGAACACTGATAACAAAACACATTTTTCATGTGCGGAAATAAATATACGTTTTTTGGCCCATAATAATCACGTCACCAATTGTAGGTCCATGTTTCGGACCGAGACCCGTGATTAGTGTGTGATTATGTTCAAGACGGGAGAGATTAGAGACTGATAAACAACTTTCTTGTATAAATTCGGTAGCATAACGTTACAAAGTGGCCCGATTACAAACTATGCCGAACCATACCAAAGGAGCATACATCCGGGGAGAGACCAAGTGGTGATCTCTCCCCCAAGTCTAAAACCTTCAAAACTTTGTAAATGAACCAAGGGGTGGTATTTATAGCCACACCCAATTCACTTGCAAACACACATGGTCAAACAAATAACCCTCTCGTTTGACCACTTCAAACGAGCGGGTCTATACACGTTCGTTTGACCATTTCACTAACTATTACATAATCAGCATAAAAAGTAATCTAAACTATTCGAACAACATCAGACACAAAAACTTCACCAACAACCTGTTCACCCAAGAACTCGCTTTCAACAAAATCAGCTAATTGCACATCATTATTCTTGTTGGCTACCTGTTCTCATCAAATATCACATTCAGAAACACAAATCCTACCTTTTCTTCACCTAATTAGTAGCAAAATGGCTATACACTAAATCCAGTCAGTTTTTATAGATTATGGTTTGGTTCGTTTCAGGGTGCAGGAAGGGCATTCATACTTGTCTATCTCATCGGCCATTGTGGTTGTGACATTCACACACTTTCCGTGATACTATAACGGACAAAAGTCACAAGCGATCCAGAACGCATTCTTCTTGTAGACTTCGCCACAATGCCACATTGTGTCTCCTCTTGTTCTTCTTCCCTCTCCACATGACTATCTTCTACAATTTTTGAGCTGCTTTTACTCGGTCCATCACTTGATCTTGTAAATGCACTTCAGGATGATAAATGCGGGAAACGGCTTCTCGAAGACTCATTGAAGATTTGCAGATCCTGCATATATCAAGGGGGAGTCTGTAAGTGCACCAAAGTTTGATAAATGTTGGATACTACTGAAGTTTCAACATTGAAGGACTAATCTTGCAATTATGTGAAAGTGTCTCATGAGAACTTATTCATTTATGTCTCATCAGAATGTGTGGTTTATATGGTGAGACCTTAGTGGTGAGAACTTGTGGTTTTATATGGTGAGACCTTAGTGTGAGAACTTGTGGTTTTATATGGTGAGACGTTAGTGTGAGAACTTGTGGTTTTATATGGTGAGACCTTAGTGTGAGAACTTGTGGTTTTATATGGTGAGACCTTAGTGTGAGAACTTGTTGTTTTCTTTTTAGTGATAAGTACTTATTTGTTAAGTACTGAGAGTGTCATTGTAATGTGGTGCGAACTTAGTTGTGTATTTATTCTCAGTGTATTGTACGCATCATTGAACCAACACATTCAATGAAACAGTGAATATTTTTGGAGAAAACTTCTTGTGCAAACAAACCCTAGCTTTGTGTTCTTTATTCAATCTGTGTGATTGTTGATTGTGCATACTTTGTGTATTCACGATTCTCTCATCTTCTACACCTTCTGTACGAGCTCTACGTTGCGGTACGAGGCACGCGGTGGTTTCCGCACATCGCGTGTGTGTTCAATCGGTCCGGTTCGTGTGTTCGTTGAAGGAAGAAGACCTTACAAGTGGTATCAAAGCAGGCTCTATATACAGAGTGCTCTTACCACTGTAGACTTCGTGTTGGAGGTTAGATTTCATTCGGTTTTGTTCGTTCTAGTGGGTTTTCAAATTTCTAGGGTTTTCCTCATACTTTTCTCATGTTTTTCATGGATTCGTCATGTGTTTCTTGATTTTTCATCATGGATGGTGATTAGGGTTTAGTTATGAGTGTTTGTGCTTGATTTGGTTGTTGAGATTTTGCTCAGATTGTGTCAGATCTAAAGTTTTTTTCAAATTCTCTGGGTTTTTGATTCTCTGAAGTTATTGATGATCTTGTGTGCAGTCACACTTGGGAAATAATTTCAGACTTGTGGTTTTTCACTTGTGCGCACTTGTGGGAATCTTAGGCCTGCGTACTTGTGATTTATTGTTCATGAGAACTTATTGATCCTGCGTACTTGTTTTTATGAGACCTTGTTTTTATTCATGAGAACTTATTCATGAGACCTTGTTTTCATGAGACCTTGTTTTCTTGAGACCTTGTCATGAGAACTTATTCATGAGACCTTGTTTCATGAGACCTTGTTTTTGTTCATAAGAACTTATTCATGAGACCTTGTTTTTGTTCATGAGAACTTATTCATGAGACCTTGTTTTTACCTTGTTTTGTTCCTGAGAACTTATTCATGTGACCATGTTTTTGTTCATGAGAACTTATTCTTATGTACTTGTTTTTGGTCTTGGCACTTGTTTCATTATCATTCATCAGTACTTATCACTTAGGGTCTCTAATAGTATCAGAACTTGTGTTTTTGATCAGTACTTGTGATATTTGTTAAAGTTTCATCACTAAGTGTTCACAGTCTTTGAAACAAAGTCATAGTAAATATGGCAAACAATTTGAACACCGTTGTTCAAAGTATTCGACACAACAACGAAGTCGGAAGCAGTGATAAACCTCCCGTATTGTTGAACGAGTTAGATTATCCGGAATGGAAGAATCGATTTGAACGATACATCAAAGCGAAAGATTTAAAACTATGGTTATGTATGACGTCAGGAATTGGAGGACAACCTGCTCGGACTTTGATAATTACAGGTTATCTTGTTTTAACTGATGACGAAAGAAAGTATTACGAATGCGAAGAAAAGGCAATGTCCTTGATTACGATGTCATTACCACAATCGATCTTACATACTTTCGGTAACAAAAACTCATCAAAGGAATTGTGGGACAATTTGAGTGACAGATACGAAGGAAATGAGTTATTCAAGAAACGGAGACTTGAACGACTGAAAACTCAATTCGTAGTCTTTAAAGCTATGAAAGCTGAATCGTTGGATGATATTGTAAACAGATTTTACCATTTGCTAAGTGAATTAGATCGAAGCAACCGGGATTGTATAAGGAGTTCGAAAAGGTGGAAAAATTTCTGAATTGTTTACCGAAACAATGGAATATGTATTCTACCTTAATCAAAGGGAGTGCTCAATATGAAGAATTAACTCTTGATCAAGCAGTCCAGAAGATGAAAAGTTACGCATGGAACTTAGATGACCAAGACTCTGATTTTGAGAAGCTACAAGATCTAGCTTTGTACCGTGCAAAGCAAACTGAAAAAGGAAGTAATTCAGGTGTTGCTTTCATCTCCGAAACTTCTCAAGGAGATCATGCAAACCATAATAACTTTGTCGTTGGTAGAAATAGTGGAATTACCATTGGTGGAATCCCTATATCTTCTGGAACGTCATCGTCAAGTGCTAGGCCAAGCGAACCCAGCATGAATGTTCCAAAAATTGACTCGCATAGTCTTAAGCTTATAGAAGAAAATATGGCACTTCTTGCATCATTCATGACGGCATTCGAGAATTTTGCACTTGGTAAATTAGTTGAACCATCGACTCTCGATGAAGATCTTGATCAAATCGATCAAGATGAATTAGAAGAACTTGATTTGCAATTAAGTATGGCGTTACTGGTAAGAAGAGCGAAGAAATTTCTTCAGCGAACGGGAAAGAGTTTCATTGGTGGTAAAACAAAGACACGAATGGGAATTGACACGACCAAAGTAAAATGCTACAACTTTGGTATTTATGGTCATTATGCAAGAGAGTGTCGAAAACCGAAGAGTAGAGAAGGAAGTAATGGAAGCTCAGCAAGATCCAACAACAACAGTCCAGCTCCATCCAATACAACTTCTACCACTTCAACAACAACCTCATCTGATAACCTTACTCCTAATGCTAATAACGCTATGATTGTTCAACCCCTTCAAACTGTTAATGAGCCACACGATTGGGGGAATGTAATGGAAGAAACAGCTACTACTATTGTTTCACAAGCGTTCATTGCTGTGATCGTTGAAGAAGGGTTTGGAGAATTGACTGTGGCGGCAGAAGCTCTAAGTGAGAATCTGGAAATGGAGAAAATCATTGAAGCTGAAGAAAACGAGAGAAAAGAGAATGAGGAAGAAGAAAGAAGAAAGAAAGAAGAAAAGAAAGATTAAAATGATCATTTTGAATTCAAGATTGCAGCCGAAGAACTGCAACGCTTTGCTGGTAAAGAAATAACAAAGATGAAAGCAGGAAAAGCAGAAAGCTCGGATCAAGCTTTCATGGCTAACATCGAGGTACACTCTAAATCTGATGATAAAAGATGTCCTAGATGCGTAGACTTTGTTGCTAAGTGTGACAGATCCGCACTCCATAACAGTAATTTGATTACTGATTTGGAGAAATCTAGAGAGTTAATTGTCGCTCTTTCGAGGGCCGACAAAGAACATAGAAGTCAGGTGCTTGGCTTGAAAAAGGACATCTCTGAATTTGAGAGACGACTTGCTCAAGCGACAATTAAGAATCAAGATTTAAAATCTGAACTTGAAACTTGTCAAAACACTGTTTTGGAAAAGAACCAATTAATTTTAGACAAAGATAACTTGATTCATGATCTGCAGCGAAAACTTGAGAAATTTGAAAGTTCGTCAGATGTGATGAATTTTTGCGTAAACAATCTTCGTCTCAAAGATTCAGAAGATGAGATGTTTGGTGTTGGTTACAAGAAGGTTCCACCTCCTATTAACCACAACTATACATCGACACCTTCGATTGATCCTGAAATTGCAGATTTCGTTCCAACTGCTCCATTGACTTTTGATCCTTTGAGTGAGGAAGAATCTGAATCCGGGTCTTAATCCAAATCAAAATCGGAATCAGAACAAAAGAGTACGAGTGATGTTAAAACAAACGAAATTGATTTAAGAAAAATTGAAAATTTGATAAACTCAAAGATTTTGGAAGCTTTAAATCAAGTTCAAAATGTTCAAAAGCCGAAGCCTAAAAACAAAGGTAAAAAGAATGTTAAAAACATTTCAAAAACCAACTTTGTGAAAGGCGAAAGCTTTAACAAAGAAGGTGAAACGATTGAAAAAGGCTCAAATTCTGAATTTGTGAAACAAAAGGCAAAAGGCTCAAACGTAACATCCTCGTCCTCAAACAGTCAATGTGAGGATGATCAAAAGGAAAAGAATGAAAAGATTGATAAACGACGATGTTATAAATGTCGTTTGAAAGGACATTTAGCTGCAAATTGTCCAAACGGCAATGGAAAGAGTCGTGTTGATACTGATCTTGATAAACCTTTTGTCACCAAACCACAAAATGAACCCAACAAGAATGAAAAAAAAAGTGGTAAAACTCAAAAAGGAGAAAAACCTAAGGTTGTAAAGCAAGAATGCAAACCTGTTTCTAAACCAAAGGTTAAAAATCAAAAACAAAAGGATCAGGATACCGATTCATCAGATGATGATAGCCGTCGTGGTTCAGATCATGGATCGGAAAGTTCTTCAGCAAAACGTGAAAGTCGTCAAAAAACCCCTGCTCGACGACCAAATCATGTAACTTTCCGACCACAAGAACAAGATCAACATCCTGATGGTTCTTACAACGACAATGTTAGACCTCATGCGCAAAATCATTATGTTGATAACCGAAATGTGTCATCGGCCAGATTTCATGGTCGAAGACAACATTCAGGATACCAACAACGACATGTATTTCATGATAACGAACAACCATGGTTTGATAGAAGTTTTAGACCTCAGCATAGTCAAAACTTTGGATATCAAAACTCTGGTAATCGTTTTGGTGGAAATTCTGGGTACAATAACTGTTCTCAAACTCCGCACAATCCTCGATTTGCGGGTGGACATTCTAACAATTACCGAGGTGGAAATGTTAGAAACAAAAATGAAGATGGTTATTTCAAGGAATTTTCTTTGGTTGATGAATTTGGACGACTCAAGACCGTCACGGCTTGGGTCCCACACTCTAACTAATTTCCTGTTTGTGAATGCAGGAACAGCTAAAGAGAGCTATCTATATTTGGTATATCGATAGTGGCTGTTCCAGGAATATGACGGGGAACAAAGAATTGTTGTTAAATTTGAAATCTATTCGTGGTGGTTATGTTAGCTTTGCGGGTGAAAAGGGTGGATATATCACGGGTGAAGGTTCTGTATCAAACGGCAAGATCACCTTGCACAAGGTGAACTTTATTAAAGAACTGAAGCACAACTTGCTGTCAGTTTCTCAGATCTATGATAACAAGTATTCAATGCATTTCACGGATAAGGCTTGCTTTGTTCTAAAGCTGGGATTTGTAGTTCCTGAAGATTGGGTTGTGATGAGAGCTCCAAGAGTGAACAACACCTATGTGATGGACATGCGTCCGGTTGTGAACTCCTCTGGTCCGACAACGTGTTCGTTATAAAAAGCAACAGAAGATCAATCTTTCCTATGGCATCGAAGGATGGGCCACGTGCATCTACGCAAAATGAATCACCTGATTAAGAACAACTTGGTGTTGGGTGTTCCTTTATGTAGTTTCAATATGCATAGTAAATGTGAATTCTGTGAGAAAGGGAAAATCAAACGTAAACCTCATAAGCCAAAACACATAAACCCTATCCAACAACCACTAGAGCTACTTCACATTGATTTTTTTGGTCCGATCCATGTAACTAGCATTGGTGGTATGTCTTATTGTTTGGTTGTCACAGATGATTTTTCAAGGTATTCGTGGGTATTTTTCTTAAAATCGAAAGATCAAACTTTCGGCACTTTGAAAGATTTGTTTAAACAATTAGATAAAAATTACTCTTTACCCATTAAAAGAATTAGAAGTGATAATGGAACTGAATTTAAAAATCGAAATATGGATGAGTTATGTCGTGACATGGGTATTGTTCATCAGTTAGCGCTCCTTATGTTCCTCAACAGAACGGAGTCGCTGAAAGGAAGAATAGGACCCTTATCGAGGCTGCAAGAACCCTTCTCTCAGAATCCAAATTTCCCATATTCTTTTGGGCTGAAGCTGTAAACACCGCATGCTATGTGCTGAATCGTGTACTTACAGTGAAACGGGAAGATAAAACTTGTTATGAACTTCTTGAGAAAAAGAAACCAAAATTGAAAGGTTTCCAGCCTTTTGGGATTAAGTGTATGATTCGACGGACATCGAATACTCCAAATTTTGGGGAGATTGGAGAAATTGGTTACGAACTAGGCTCTCTGAACAAACGAGTATACAATGTCAAGAAACGGATGGTGTCACACCCCCAAAATACCACATGCGGGAACACCGCGGGACGTGTGACGTACCAGGATCCAAGCCACCAATCACGTTGAACCAATGATAAATATTTAAAGAAAACATTCGATTCATTTAATAATAATAAGTTATTAATCACTGTTTCAAAACAATTGTTCAAAACCAATGCAACGAGTATCCAAGAGTCTCGATCCATGACCACTCCAGCACTCCCAGATGGCAAGTCCATAATGATGAATCTAACTACCTGCAAGCATGCAGACAAGTGTGTCGGACGTCGATGGTGAGTTCAAAGTTTTCTTACGTGATTAGTTACCAGTTACCAGATTAAAACGTTTCACAGATTCATTGTTGTTAATCACACGCTTACCGCCGATGGCTCCAGATTATTTGCCCTAAACCTCATTGCCTCTATCAAAGCAATGGTCAAGATGGGGGTCATTAGTTCACTCCCGACCTCCTCAGTGCTGTGTGAGGGTGCCAAACCTAAGTAGCGCTACTAACTAATACCTCGTTGCCCTACAAACAACAATCGGTAGGAGGGACTTGAATGATAGATACAGACGTGTATTAACCAACAACCCAGGTTTAACATTCCAGTCAAACCCATTACCCAACATTCCTCCCCGGAACATTCACCAGATGTCCCCAACCCGGGACGCATGCTTTGAAAAAGAGCAGTGAACCCACCTTGGTTTGCTCGGTATATGTTTTGTTACTTGTTCACACTTAAACAGTCACTGCCTATGGTATTCACGTATACGATGTCAGTTTACATTCACAAGGTTCACATATAATGACAGTATGCATTACAAACAGTGATTTCCGAATGGCACATAGCAGTTACATAACTCATTCAAATTCACAGTTCACGTGTATGTTCCGTAATAATGCTTAACAGTTAAGTGTACTAGGTGTAAGAACCAAATCATATCAATTGATCATAATCGAACATCAATTACAACAGATATCATGGTTTATTAACATAATCATTCATTAACAAAAGTCAACCTAGTTCACCGTGAAGGACCCATGTTTCGTCGCATTACCCATCGACGAAAATCCCATGATTCGTCATGATTCATGTCGACGAAAGTCCCATGATTCATCGCCATAAGAGTTTTGCCGACATAGGTGTCTCGCCAACAAGTATGTTTCGTCGACATGCATAACAGTTACACTATCTCTGAAATACGCAGAGTTCCAATCATGACCTAATCATTACCCCTAATCATGCTAATAAGGACCCTAATACATCAGATTGCATCATCAACAATTTATCAATGCACAGGGATTCGTTTTACAGTTGCCATGCTTTATACACATAAGTTTTCCATAATTCAACGATAACAATAAGCATACAATCAAATCACGAATACTGTTAACACACAACAATCACACAACAATCACCAAACAGGATACTCCAACTACCTATTTAAAACTATACGAATTCATGATCGACACTGCCAATAAGAAATCAACCGTCTGTTCATAACCTAGAACAAGCAATACATATTAAAATAAATGTTGTCGCACTCACCGGAGAATCGAAACGGAATAACGATACTTGAATCAGCGAGAAGGGAAAGCTTTGAGTGAATAAAAGGGTTGCCGTCGATATTAGAGAGAGAAGGAGGTACTAGGGTTTCATCAGTTATCGAATATGCAAAAGAACTGGGTAAATATAGCCGGCCCGTACCTGGGCTTTACTTGGGCCAAGGCCCATACGGCAAAACATGCTCCAATTGATAAAAGAGTGTTTTTCGTCGAGCAATGTTTCGTCGGGTGAAGGGGGTGGCGAAAGTCCATGGTTTCGTCATGGGTTAAGTCTAAAGATCTTAATTAGTTCAAAGTTCCCATTAACTAGCAGTCATGATATTTACCAATTCATTAATCATTATCAAACATGTTCAAGTCCCAACACAAAGCAAAGTACGAAAACAGACTTGTAAGCAATTAACACGTAACGGAAAACCTTGAAATCTCGGGTTGTCACATCATCCCCAACTTGAAAGAAATTTCGTCCCGAAATTTGATAAGTAATCCCCAAAACAGCAAGATGTTAACTCAGGATAACTTTGGATTCAGGATGACTGTGGATTTTCCGCGGGTACCACATCATCCCCAACTTGAAAGGGAATTTCGTCCCGAAATTCACTAGTTGTGCCAGACTTGGGTTCGTCAGACTTGGACTTGTCATCTAGGATTAAATGTGGATACTTGAGCTTCATCTGATCCTCGCGTTCCCACGTGAACTCCAGTCCACGTCTTGAGTTCCAACGAACTCTCACGATGGGGATTCGGTTGTGCTTACAGACCTTGACCTCCCGGTCCATAATTTCTATCGGTTCTTCGACAAACTGAAACTAGTCGTTGATTTTCAGCTCTTGAAACGGTACCACAAGTGTTTCATCAGACAAGCACTTCTTTAACTTCGACACGTGGAAACATCATGAACGTTACCCAACTCCGCTGGTAACTCTAGCTTGTAGGCAACTTTACCGATACGTTCCAGTATTTTGAATGGCCCTACATAACGAGGGTTAAGCTTGTCGCGTTTCCCAAAACACACCACACCCTTCCAGGGTGAGACCTTTAACATAACATGATCATTAACTTCGAACTCCAAAGGTTTTCTACGCTTATCGGCGTAACTTTTCTGACGATCACTCGCTGCCGCCAGAAGATTAATGATCTGAACAATTTTCTCGGATGTTTCAAGTACGAGTTCCGGGCCTGTAACCTGGCTGTCACCCACCTCAGCCCAACAGAGAGGTGAACGACATTTCCGTCCGTACAATGCTTCAAATGGAGCTGCCTGAATGCTGGTATGGTAACTGTTGTTGTAAGAAAACTCTATCAGCGGCAAGTGTTTCTCCCAACCCTTGCCAAAGTCAATCATGCATGCTCGTAACATATCCTCAAGTGTCTGGATGGTTCGCTCACTTTGACCATCTGTCTGCGGGTGATAAGCAGTGCTCATATCGAGATGCGAGCTGAATGATTTGTGCATCGACTGCCTCAAATCTGAAATGAAGCGTGGGTCACGATCAGAAATAATAGATGTCGGCACCCCGTGCCTAGAAACCACTTCCTTAAGATAGACAGCAGCTAGTTGTGAGAACTTATCTGTTTCCTTGATTGCTAAAAAGTGCGCTGACTTCGTGAGATGATCCACGATTACCCAGATGGTATCGTTTTCGTTTTGTGTTCTTGGCAAGCCCGTGACAAAATCCATTGCGATTTGCTCCCATTTCCACATGGGTATTTCTGGTTGTTGCAGCAATCCAGACGGTTTCTGATATTCCACCTTAACTTTCGAGCAGGTCAAACACTTGCTCACATATGTCGCGATGTGAGCCTTCATATTTGGCCACCAATATATGACTTTGAGATCCTGATACATCTTATCCGAACCTGGGTGAATAGAGTATCGAGATTTGTGTGCTTCATCCATCATAAGCTCCCTGAGGTCACCGAATAAAGGAATCCATACACGTTCCATGAAGTAGAGGAAACCATCCGATCTCTCTACAAGTCATTTCTCCATGCCCCTTAAGTACTCTGCTTCGATGTTTTCCTCCTTCAACGCTTCAGCTTGTGCAGAACGGATCTGGTCAGGTAGGTTAGAATGAATGGTGAGCTGCAAAGCGCGAACATGTTTGGGTTTCGATTCCTTTCGACTGAGAGCGTCAGCTACCACGTTGGCCTTACCCGGATGATACTTGATTGCACAGTCGTAGTCATTTAAAAGTTCTACCCAGCGACGCTGTCGCATATTCAAATCCTTCTGGTCGAAAATATGCTGAAGGCTCCTGTGGTCGGTATAAATAGTACATTAAGTACCGTACAGGTAATGCCTCCAGATTTTTAGCGCAAATACTACGGCTCCGAACTCCAAGTCGTGCGTTGTATAATTCCTCTCATTAACCTTCAACTGTCGAGAGGCGTAAGCTATCACATTGTTGCGTTGCATTAGCACGCAACCAAGACCCTGTATGGAAGCATCAAAGTATACTACAAAGTCTTCTGTACCTTCAGGTAGAGACAAGATCGGTGCACTGCAGAGTTTCTGTTTTAACAACTGGAAAGCCTCTTCTTGTTTCATTCCCCATGAGTATACAACGCCTTTCTGTGTCAATGAAGTAAGAGGTTGGGCGATCTTCGAAAAGTCCTTAATAAACCTGCGATAGTACCCAGCGAGTCCAAGAAATTGTCGCACCTCTGAAGGAGTCTTTGGTGCAGCCCAATGTTTGATAGCATCAATCTTTGCAGGATCCACGTGTATCCCAGATTCGTTCACAATGTGGCCAAGGAAGTGTACCTCTCGAATCCAGAAGTCACACTTGGAAAACTTCGCATAGAGTTGCTCCTTCCTCAGGAGTTCCAAAATAAGACGCAGGTGCCGCTCGTGATCTTCCTTGCTCTTCGAGTAGATCAAAATGTCGTCGATGAATACTATAACGAAATCGTCGAGATACGGTTTGCATACACGGTTCATGAGATCCATGAAGACTGCTGGCGCGTTCGTCAATCGAAACAGCATAACTAAAAACTCATAGTGCCCATAACGCGTTCGAAAAGCCGTTTTAGGAACATCCTCCTCTCGGACTCTCATCTGGTGATAGCCCGATCTTAAGTCGATCTTCGAATAAAAACTTGACCCTTGCATCTGGTCAAACAAGTCATCGATGTGTGGCAATGGATAACGGTTCTTGACAGTCACCTTGTTGAGTTCCCGATAATCAATACACATGCGAAAGGACCCGTCCTTCTTCTTTACGAACAAAACTGGGGCTCCCCAAGGTGAAGAGCTGGGTCGAATAAAGCCCGTATCCAGTAACTCTTGCAGTTGATTAGACAACTCCTACAATTCTCCAGGTGCTAAACGGTAAGGAGTACGAGCTATAGGGGCTGCTCCTGGGCAAGATCAATCTGAAATTCCACTTGACGGTGAGGAGGTAAACTAGGAAGTTCCTCAGGAAACACATCGGCAAATTCGCGTACAACTGGCAGATCCTCGATCTTTCTTTCCCCTGACGGAGTATCATTAACAAGTGCTAAAATAGCAGGATACCCCTTTCGTAGACATTTCTGCACTTGCATAGCTGATATGATGCCAACCATTGTCCCACTACGATGCCCTTGAACCGATAAAGGTTCTCCACTTGGGAGAGGAATACGTACAATCTTCTCTTTACAGAGGATTTCAGCTTGTTACCTAGACAACCAATCCATACCAACCACTACGTCGAAACTACCAAGGGTTATAGGAAGTGGTCAATATCAAACACTTAACCCACAAGATCTAATTTACACCCAGAAAGGACATGCGAAGCTTCAATCATTTTGCCATCGGCTAATTCTACTACATGCTTAACCTCTAAAGGTGTTGGAGTTAACCCAAATCGCTGACTGAACTCTAAGGACACATAACTCCAATCAGCACCGGAATCAAATAACACAGAAGCAAAAAGATTGTTCACAGAAAACGTACCAGTCACGACATTGCCGTTGTTCCTAGCATCCCCAGCACCAATCGTAAATACCCTTCCACGAGCACCATTGCCCCCATTGTTGCCATTGTTATTGTTCCCAGCATTGTTGTTGTTGTTCTGGCGGTTATTTTCGTTGGCATTATGATTCAACTGAGGGAAATCCCGTTTAATATGACCCTCATCCCCACACTGATAACACCCTTCTTAAAACCCTGGTTCTGGTGGGGTTGTTGCCTTTGCTGCTGCTGATTCTGTTGTTGGTTTTGCTGCTGCTGTTGCTTTGGGTGCGGAGCTCTATAGTCCTTTGCCATATGGTCCACCTTGTCACATCTATGGTAAGCCTGAACGCATGGTCCATGATGATGATACCCACACTTGTTGCACTTTGGCTTCCTACCAACATAGGAGCCTTAATTCTGATTGCTGCCCTGGCCTTGGTTAACTGAGGACGATTGACTGAAACTACGGGTATTACTGTTGTCAGGCCTTTTCTGAGATTGACTGGCACTGGTTGCGTTGTCAGCATCGTTCCATTTTCGTTTGTTATCACTAGCAGGTGTAGTAGCGGTAGCAGCAGAGGTAGTGGTAGATTTACGTGGCGGCAATGAGCCACGCTCGACCTCTTGGTCGGTAATCTTATGTGCCAATCAGATGATCTGGGGCAGATTGTTATGGTTTGCAGTAGTGACATACCCCTTTACAGCTGGGGCTAGGCCCTTGAGATACAGTTCAATTCGTCGATGTGGAGGTCGAGACAGGTTAAGGCACAAAATTGCTAGTTCATGAGATCGTTTCGTGTAAGCCTCGATCTCGGATCCTTCCATCTTCAAATCGTAGAACTCGTTCTCGAGCTTCTAAATCTCATCACGAGGACAGTACCCTTCTCGCATTAACTCCTTAAAATCATCCCAAGTCGTGGCGTTAGCCATCTCGATGCCCAACATTTGCACATAGGCATTCCACCAAGTTAAGGCACCATCCTCCAAAGTGCCAGTAGCATACTTCACCCGGTCCCCCATGGGATAGTTAAACATAGCAAACACTAACTCAGCCTTCTCAAACCAACGCAGTAACCCCACAGCCCCTTCAGTCCCACTGAACGTCTGTGGCTTACAATCCATGAATGTCTTGAATGTGCAGGCAGGCGGATTGTTCTGATGCGCTGGCTGACCTAATGGACGAAAGAAAATACAACATAGGGGTAAGAGTTGTGTACGCGACACAAGATTAAAGAGTATTTGGCACATTTCGTACCGGCTTGGTAGGCTGCCAAAGCCTCAGCCACACGTGTGTTGATTAATTTTTCCAGCTCAGCTTGGGTCATCGCGATGTGACCACGTCCATGACCTCGTCCACTCATGATTCTATATAAGGAGAGGGAACAAATTTAGGAGTCGAGATGTGGTAAGAGTCAAGTCTCACGTTGAAATCTACAAACTACCAAGTTTACACGCAATAAGGCAGAACCCTTCTCACACTCGTTAAGCCTCACTGGGACTTACATGCACCTCACGTTATTATTATGTGTGCACCCATAATAATAATTAAATTTGCATGCTTATCTCAGTGCCTCTTGACTTGCGCTAAAACTTTCCCCCACATTCAAATAATACAAGGAAAAGCATTACAAGATCGATAATCACAAAAGTCGAAGTGTAGTGCCACACTATCTAGCTCTACTAAAACATGCAGCACAGTAATCATATCGAGGTGTCAAATATGTTGTTTCATGCAAGTCATGTTCGTGTAACTACTAAGCAAGTAATGCATAAAGTAAACAGAAGACGAACCTTGCAATCTGGAGCTGAGTGTCATGGTCGATGTTTCGAAGTTGTCCGGTTATAGTCTGGTTTTATAAAAAACATTTTAAAACCTAGTTGACTATGACAAGTGGCTCTGATACCAAACTGTCACACCCCCAAAATACCACATGCGGGAACACCGCGGGACGTGTGACGTACCAGGATCCAAGTCACCAATCACGTTGATCCAATGATAAATATTTAAATAAAACATTCGATTCATTTAATAATAATAATAATAATAATCCAAGTCACAATTAAAAACCAAAGTAAACGTTCAGCGGAAGCATAAAGTAAGTTATTAATCACTGTTTCAAAACAATTGTTCAAAACCAATGCAACGAGTATCCAAGAGTCTCGATCCATGACCACTCCAGCACTCCCAGATGGCAAGTCCATAATGATGAATCTAACAACCTGCAAGCATGCAGACAAATGTGTCAGACGACGCTGGTGAGTTCAAAGTTTTGTTACATGATTAGTTACCAGTTACCAGATTAAAACGTTTCACAGATTCATTGTTGTTAATCATACGCTTACTGCCGATGACTCCAGATTATTTGCCCTAAACCCCATTGCCTCTATCAAAGCAATGGTCAAGATGGGGCGTCATTAGTTCACTCCCGACCTCCTCGGTGCGGTGTGAGGGTACCAAACCTAAGTAGCGCTACTAACTAATAACCCGTTGCCCTACAAGCAACAATCGGTAGGAGGGACTTGAATGATAGATACAGACGTGTATTAACTAACAACCCAGGTTTAACATTCCAGTCAAACCCATTACCCGACATTCCTCCCTGGAACGTTTACCAGATGTCCCCAACCCGGGACGCATGCTTGGAAAAAGAGCAGTGAACTCACCTTGGTTTGCTCGGTATGTTTTGTTACTTGTTCACACTTAAACAGTCACAGCCTATGGTATTCACGTATGCGATGTCAGTTTACATTCACAAGGTTCACATATAATGATAGTATGCATTACAAACAGTGATTTCCGAATGGCACATAGCAGTTACATAACTCATTCAAATTCACAGTTCACGTGTATCTTCCGTAATAATGCTTAACAGTTAAGTGTACTAGGTGTAAGAACCAAATCATATCACTTGATCATAATCGAACATCAATTACAGCAGATATCATGGTTTATTAACATAATCATTCATTAACAAAAGTCAACCTAGTTCACTGTGAAGGACCCATGTTTCGTCGCATTACCCATCGACGAAAATCTCATGATTCGTCATGATTCATGTCGAAGAAAGTCCCATGATTCGTCGCCATAAGAGTTTCGCCGACATAAGTGTTTCACCAACATGTATGTTTCGTCGACATGCATAACAGTTACACTATCTCCGAAATACGCAGAGTTCCAATCATCACCTAATCATTACCCCTAATCATGCTACTAAGAACCCTAATCCATCAGATTACATCATCGACAATTTATCAATGCACAGGGATTTGTTTTACAGTTGCCATGCTTTGTACACGTAAGTTTTCCATGATTCAACGATAACAATAAGCATACAATCAAATCACGAATACTGTTAACACACAACAATCATCAAACAAGATACTCCAACTACCTATTTAAAACTATACGAATTCATGATCGACATTGCCAATAAGAAATCAACCGTCTGTTCATAACCTAGAACAAGCAATACATATTAAAATAAATGTTGTCGCACTCACCGGAGAATCGAAACGGAATAACGGTACTTGAATCAGCGAGAAGGGAAAGCTTTGAGTGAATAAAAGGGTTGCCGTCGATATTAGAGAGAGAAGGAGGTACTAGGGTTTCATCAGTTATCGAATATGCAAAAAACTGGGTAAATATAGCCAGCCCGTACCTGGGCTTTACTTGGGCCAAGGCCCATACGGCGAAACATGCTCCGATTGACAAAAGAGTGTCTTTCGTCGAGCAATGTTTCATCGGGTGAAGGGGGTGGCGAAAGTCCATGGTTTCGTCATGGGTTTAGTCTAAAGATCTTAATTAGTTCAAAGTTCCCATTAACTAGCAGTCATGAAATTTACGAATTCATTAATCATTATCAAACATGTTCAAGTCCCAACACAAAGCAAAGTACGAAAACAGACTTGTAAGCAATTAACACGTAACGGAAAACCTTGAAATCTCGGGTTGTCACAGATGGTGGAAGCAATCTTTGATATAACTCCTTTGAGTTACGATCCTCCACCATCTGTGTTCGGTCCCAAAACTGGCTACGATTATGACAAATTGTTTGACTCTTTTGCTTTACCTAATCTAACAGATGATGAGACTGAACTAGTGTAGTCACCCTTGATGAACAAAGATGAAGTGGATGCAGGTTGGCGTACCAGCATTCCAACAAATGTCTCTTCAAATAGTGATTCAGGAGTAAACGTTGCCATCACATCAAATGTTAATGATGTCGGAGCTACTCAACCCTCCAATGATGCAGATTCAAGCGATTCCGATGATGACGTTGTAGCTACTTCTGAAGCTGAAGCTGCTCAAAATACAATTGGTGACCTTTTTGTTGATTTTTCAAGTTATCCAAATGTTGGCACGTCTATGGGAAATGTTCAAGCATCTGGTAATGCAACTGCTGAGGGGGAGATCCAGTCAAATTTGGGAACAAACCTGCAAGTTCCAGCTGTTCCTGTTACTCGGACAAATGGGAATCATCCTATTGATAATGTTATCGGAGATCCGCGTGAAGGAATAATGACTCGAAGCAGAAGTCTTAATGATATGCGGTGTTTGTTCACAGAGATCAAAGAGAAAGAGATCTACAGCTTAAGCATGCACGAGTGCTTTATTTCACAGATAGAGCTGAAAAACTGCCACATGGCTCTGAAAGATAGCTCGTGGTGTGAAGCGATGCAGGAGGAGTTGGCTCAGTTTGACAAGCTGAAGGTTTGCAACTTGGTAGATCTTCCAAAGGGCCAGCACGCGACCAACACGAAATGGGTCTTTAAATGTAAAAAGGACGATAAAGGTGTCGTCGTCAGGAATAAAGCTCGTTTGGTGGTGCAAGGGTTCAATCAGGAAGAAGGGATCGATTACACATAAGTTTATGCACCAGTGGCATGACTTGAAGCAATTCGTTTGTTCCTAGCCTTTGCTGCTCATATGCGTATTAAAGTCTATCATTTGGACGTCAAAAGTGCATTTCTTTATGGGAAGTTGCAAGAAACTGTGTATGTTTCCCAACCGCCAGGTTTTGAAGCTCCAGAGTTGTCGAACAAAGTGTACTTGCTGGACAAAGCTTTATATGGTCTTCATCAGGCTCCTCGTAATTCGTACGAGACGTTGTCAAAGCATTTGTTGGCAAACGGATTCATTCGTGGTGCAATAGATTCCACTCTCTTCATCTTAAAGAAAGGGGGAGATTTCCTGATTGTGCAAATATATGTCGATGACATTATTTTTGGTTCTTCAAATGAAGAGCTTTGTCGGGAATTCGATCAAGTGATGAAATCGAAGTTTGAGATGAGTGCAATGGGTGAGCTGAAGTTTTTCCTCGGGTTGCAAGTGGATCAAGAAGTGAATGGCACGTATATTCATCAGACGAAGTACGTCCACGAGATCCTTAAGCGATTCAACATGGAAGACAGTCTGCCTTACGAAACTCCGTTGCCTACCAATCACAAGCTGTCAGATGAAAAGGACAAAGATCCTGAAGTGGATCCTCTGGTTTATCGTGCAATGATTGGTTCTTTAATATATCTTACTGCATCTCAACCCGACATAATGTTTTCGGTGTGTTTATGTGCTAGGTACCAAGCAAATCCAAGAGAATCGTATTTGAAAGCCATCAAACGGATTTTTCGTTATCTTAAAGGCAAACCAAGACTTGGATTGTGGTATCCAGTCGAGGGAGGCTTGGACTTGATAGCATATGCGGATGCGGATTTTGGCGGGTGCCCGATCAACAGGAAGTCAACCTCTGGTGGTGCTCAACTGCTTGGAAGCCGTCTGATATCCTGGCAATGCAAAAAGCAACAATCAGTGTCACTGTCCACTTGTGAAGCAGAATACATCTCTGCTTCGAGCTGCTGTGCAAAAGTCTTGTGGATCCAACAACAATTGCGGGATTACGGTTTGAATTATACACAAACTCCTATCATGGTAGATAATAACTCAGCTATTTCAATAACAAATAACACAGTACACCATTCATGCACTAAACATATAGATTTTAGGCATCATTTTATACATGGTTGTGCTGAAAAAGGTTTAATTGATGTAGTTAGAGTTGACACCTTAGACAACTATGCAGACCTGTTTACAAAGACATTCGATCGGACGAGGTTCGAGAACTTAGTCCGATTGATCGGGATGATAAACCTTGAGTAGGATGGTTGCATAAGCCCTCATGGAAACTTTGTTTTTCTGTTCCTTTGTACAGGCTACTGTTTTTCGTAAAACACAAAAATCCAAAAAGATTTTACTTAGTTGTAGGGTATTTTTATAAAAATTCAAAAACATTAGAAAATGAAAAATTTGAAGACGCGTTGATTATGAGAAGAAATGATAGTACATTAGCAGTCATATCTTTTACGGGGTATCTTATAAAATTAAACCTAAACTGTTGACAGCTTCATTATATGTTGTAACGATAGGTTTTACGCGTTAATAAGAACCTGTTTTTGGTATATAAAGATAAAGAACTGCGTAACTTGTGTGTAACATCTCTCGGATATATGGTCTTGGTACCGTAATTTCGTTTGAGAGATTACCAAAATTCTGAGATACTAGGTCTTTATATATGATTATTATATGGGGTATTATACTTGGTCTTCTGATATTGCGTGAGCAATGGCCTAGACCTCGTATAATGCTTTGCTAAGCGCTTCGTTTGTGCGCAAACCCTCCAAGTGGATTTCTTTTCTGCCTAACAGTCATCACTGAATGATCTGTTCAAAGCTTGTCACCACCGGGTGAACAACAGAAAATATATGTTACCACGGGGTACATAAAAAAAATGCCAAAGTGCAGCAAAAGATACCAAAACATTGGTACACCACCTAAAGTCAAGCCTTCATCTCTCTGTCTGTGCGGTGGCACTAACCTGAGTTCTCAAGGTTTCGCAATTTTAGCGGAATACAGATAATAGTTGGATATATTCACCAGTAAGATGTTATTTTTGGTAGTCTTGATACGGGAGTATATTCTGAGGTGGGGAACACAGTTATATCAGTTAATAAGACACTTAATTGCATATCTCAAAAACAGTGTTCGAACACGTGCTAAAGCTTAAGTGGACAAGTATATCGTTAAACATCTTGAATTGTCATTATCATTCTTTGTGCTTAAATTCGTCAAATGGATACTAACTGTGATTGACTTTGACAGATAAGCCGATATGATATTCTTGTCCGCGTTTTCACAAAAATATAATGCATGTAAATATTTACGTATCTTTTTCATTTCAGATTTTGAAAAATTACAAAAAAAAATTTCGATGTGTTTTAATATAAAGTTCAAAAAATACAAAAAGATTTTGTTTCTCGTTTCCATGTGTGGGCTTTATATTTTTAACGATACTCAAAAAGGGGTTTTACAATTTTGAAAACGGATAAAAATCAATCCGGTGAGGTAATTTAAAATTAGTCTTTTAATAAAAACTTTTGGTCCTACTAAGTTGGTCTAAGTGTGTGTTGTCCATGTGGGAAACCGTGTTCCAAGTTGGCAGAAATATTTTTTAAGTATGTGTTACTTAAAAAATTTTGAGCTTAAATATGTTAACTTTGTTGGTTTTGAAACTAATTTGGGCTTTACGGATTTCTAATGGTTTCTAATGAAGTTTTGAGTTTGGCAAGCTATTTTAGATTATCTGAAAGAAGACAGGAAACTTGCTTTTCGGTGTGCTCGAGCTGTTCGATGCTGTGTGAAGAACAAGACTAGAGCAGGAAGCGGTTTCTCAAAGATATGGTGAAGATCTGCAGAACCCGCATATATCAAGGGGGAGTCTGTAAATGCACTTCAGGATGTAAATGCGGGAAGCGGCTTCTCGAAGACTCACTGAAGATTTGTAGATCCTGCATATAACAAGGGGGAGTCTGTAAATGCACTTTAGGATGATAAATGCGGGAAACGGGTTCTCGAAGACTCGTTGAAGATTTGCAGATCCCGCATATATCAAGGGGGAGTCTGTAAGTGCACCAAAGTTTGATAAATGTTGGATACTGCTGAAGTTTCAACATTGAAGGACTAATCTTGTAATTATGTGAAAGTGTCTCATGAGAACTTGTTCATTTATGTCTCATCAGAACGTGTGGTTTATATGATGAGACCCTAGTGGTGAGAACTTGTGGTTTTGTATGGTGTGACCTTAGTGTGAGAACTTGTGGTTTTTTATGGTGAGACCTTAGTATGAGAACTTGTTGTTTTCCTTTTAGTGATAAGTACTTATTTGTTAAGTGCTGAGAGTGTCATTGTAATGTGGTGCGAACTTAGTTGTGTCTTATTCTCAGTGTCTTGTACGCATCATTGAACCAACACATTCAATGAAACAGTGAATATTTTTGGAGAAAACTTCTTGTGCAAACAAACCCTAGCTTTGTGTTCTTTATTCAATCTGTGTGATTGTTGATTGTGCATAATTTGTGTATTCACGATTCTCTCATCTTCTACACCTTCTGTACGAGCTCTACGTTGTGGTATGAGGCACGCGGTGGTTTCCGCACATCGCGTGTGTGTTTAATCGGTCCGGTTCGTGTGTTCGTTGAAGGAAGACAACCTTACTGATCTCTGCAAATATGAGGACTTAATGGGTTATATGATCATAATTACAAGTTAACTAAAAAGAAAACGGGTCAAATGGACAGGTTGAAAGCCACCAAAAGTGTATCTTTAGTAATCCACATCCTCCTAAAATCTTTTGATTCTATATTTAGATAAATTATAGTTTATGCAATCATGTACCTTTAGGGGGATCCTAGATTTGCTTCCGCTAGCTTCATAACTCTTGTCTTTAGATTTGCTTCCACTAGCTTCACTACTCTTGTCTTTTCTACGCGTGTTTTGTTTAGCGTTCCATTCTCTTACAGCTTCAACCACATTGGGCAGACTGTTAATCAAGCTAAACCAACGCATCCTGTAACAAAAAAAGAATATGAGAACATGAGTCATTGTGGATTGCAACAGTAGACATCATGTATTTAAAGGTTAAAAATAGTGTGAACCAGTAATGAATGACGAAAAGAAAGTAACAACCTTTGATTTTCATTTAGATATGCAGCGTAGAAGAAAGCAAGACTCAGTAACCAAGAGTTAATGTGGGCTGCAACCGGGTAGAGCCACTCGTCTCGGCTAATGTTATTTCTTGCAAAGTTGATTCCAAGAGTCGGTTCCGGAATCTCTGGTGAGACCTCATGTGATCAAAAACATCTTAAAATTGAACATATATATGAAATTTCACCATGAATTTGAGGTCAATAGTAATAAAAAACCATCTTCATACATCTCAGCTTAAAAATATAATAAAGCTAGAATGGATAAAAAATAAAACCTAAACAAACACATTAGAGTGAGTTTTCCCCTAGTACAACTTGAATTCTGCTTTCACTCATATGCTTTACTGTATTAACTTCACAATGAAGCTGGTAATTTGGATAAATAATCATATAAAAAAAATAACAGTATATGCATGTGTATATGGTCTGCTATGTCCTCGAGATTTCCACGAAGACTCAATTTGCAACAAATGCAACTTTACCACAAACGGTTCCAGGACTCCAGCCTCTTCTTCAGGCAGTGGCGGATCCAGGAATTTTTTCCAAGGGGTTCACTTTTTTAAATGTTCCAATCTCATGTGTCCGAATTAAAAAAAATTGGGTTGGTTCGACGGTTCGGGTCGGGTAAGGTTCATCATATAATAAAAATACGATACAATAACGAAAAAACATCGTCATAATAAATTTAAAAACATGTAATATAAATGGAAGATCCAAAAAGGGATGGTGGAGTTAACAGTTTGGACTTTAAATTAATTAGCAAAATATGCTGATGGAGAACCAGAAAGAACCTTCAAAACCTGTAGCATGAGTCTAAAACATATTGATAAAAAGTGTCACACAGAACCATCTCAAAAGCTCTATGGTCATTTAATTAAGATTTTAGTAATTCTTTTCTATTTGAACAAATTATACAACAAAAGAACTGATCACTAAACTTGATCAAAAAAAAAAAAAGTAATCAGTTTAACTAATAAAAAAGATAAAAATTCTAACCAAATCATGCTAGTAAAAAAGATGCAAACTGTAACCTAATCATGCTACCAAATAAATAGAGTAAACTGCCATTTTGGTCCCTGAGGTTTGTTCACTTTTGTCATTTTAGTCCAAAACTCAAACCTTTTAAATCTGGGTCTCTGTGGTTTCATTTTTATTGTCATTTTGGTCCAAAAATCAAATCACATCTTATTTGGCTATTAAAATCTGGTTATTTTGTCTTTTACTTCAGGGGCAAAATGGTCCATCTCAATTTATTATAACATATTATTAATTAAATTAATTATATTAAATATCACTTGAGTGGATGGTTGCTGGGGGAGAAGATGAATTAGGGATTAGGGCTTGGTGTGTGGGGAGAAGTTTGGGAAGATGAACTTCTAACCATTTAAGATGGTAAAGTGATAATTAATATAATTAATTTAATTAATATTATGTTATAATAAATTGAGATGGACCATTTTACTCCTGAAGTAAAAGACAAAATAATCAGATTTTAATAGCCAAATAAGAGGTGGTTTGATTTTTGGACCAAAATGGCAATAAAAGTGAAATCACAGGGACCCAAATTTAAAAGGTTTGAGTTTTGGACTAAAATGATAAAAGTGACCAGAGACCAAAATGACAGTTTACTCAAATAAATATTTCAAACCTCAATAGAAAAGATCAGGAATCCCGTGGAACAATGTTGTTCTACTTAAAACTCTTTTGCTATTATAAATTTACAATTCTTCATTATACAATATCACAATTATCACATAAAGGCAAAAACATGATAGTAACCCTACAAAATCTATAAGCTATATCAAAACAAATCTGTAGGATCGTATTCTGACCCGAACGAGTCGTTCAGAGGAGTTTTCGTCAATTACAGGTGCGGAAAACAAGTAATCAACGTAGAAACAGCTAGATTATCACTTAAATCACCTTTCTGATTGATTTAACAGCTTGTACATTCAAATCTCGATCCGGCAGCACTTCGGTACGAGTTTCAAGAACATGTTCCAAATGATTTCGTGCTTGAGGTATATATAGACCTTGTGATTTCGCTCATATGGACAAGATGTCCATAAAAGCGAGACCCCTTCTTGCCATAAAAGCGAGACCCTCCCTCTCAGCATAGGGGTTTCACATATGTGTACATAGGGGTTTCACATATGCGTACATAGGGGTTTCACATATACGGACATGTCCATATATGTGAAATCACTTTTAAGGCTAATTAGGGGTTTCACATATACGGACATGACCATATATGTGAAATCACTTTTAAGGAAAACCCGTACAAAATGCCCTAATCTAACAATCTAAGACTAAGACTCAATACAAGATGAAGTCGACAGATGTAGTGCACCAACAGACTCCCCCTCAGATGTTGACGAGTCGCAGTGTCGAGTCTTTGTCAATATCATGTCTTCACATCTTCAGTCTTGATCTGTCTCTGGGCTTCTCTCTCTCAATCTTTTCTTGCATGTCTTCAGACTCCCCCTTGCGATATGCTGGGATCGTAGCCTGAACTTCACTTTCCACAGGTTCTTAGATCGTAACCTGGCATTCTAACAAACTCAGGTTTCGGAACCTGGCTAACCTGCACAACTCTACCCAAAAGTAAGTTTCTCAAAGTTTAACATTTAACCAATTTAGAAACTTCACTAATCACCTGAAGACACAATCCTGAATAGAAAAATTTATCATGTCAATTTCTGATGAACCACTTGAATATGTATCATTTTCATTTCACTCATCTTCAAAACACACTTTCCCAAACCTGTTCGTCATGTTTAGCACTCGGAATTTTGAAAATCAGCTTTTCAACATCAGTCGTCTAAAATCTTTTTGAATTTTTCAAAATTTATGCTAAAACACACTGAAAATATTTTTGGATTTTTGAATAAAAAGAAATGCAGTAAAGAAATATTTACAAACAATATTTTTGTGAGTTTGTGCAAGAGGATCATATCAGTTTTTGAGACAAATCACCAACACCGTTAAGCTTCATTTCATTTTAAGTTCTAAACAATTCACCTAGATTGTCAGTATATTGATCCAATTAAATTTTCACACAAAGTTCAATTGATCTGAGATATGGGGTTAATGTTTTAAGCTCTTGAACTTATTCGTGTGTCCCACTACTTGAATATACTCCCGTATCCAGATCCCAATATTCAGTCTTACAGGTGAGTATACCACAGATGATATCTGTTAGGGGAATAAATTATAGTACGAGGGCCGTGAGAGCTCAGGTCGATCTTTCGATACGCAGAGAGATGACGGCTTCGACTTTTGGTGTGTCCCCTTTAGAGGATCTTTTGTTTCAACAGCCATGATTAGCATTTTTCAATGTTTCATCATTTTTTAGCTGAGGGTGAGCTATATTTCAAGCAAGCGTAAAGTATTATACGGGGACTAGGTCAGAAATTTCTTTCAGCAGAAGTCCCGGGATAATACCCCAGATATCACTGAGCATAAAGACCTAGTATCTCAGAATAAGGGACCTTTCAAACAAGATTTCAGGGGTTACCTATATATCCAAGTTTGTGTTAACCCACAGAACAAGCAAGTTTGAATTTAGGTTTATATCTCGTCACAATCTACTAAATGTGCAAAAACCTACTGGCACATCATCAGTGAGATCGTTTATCACATTTTAATTTTCCATTTCTTTAGCATGTTGTGATAGTCCACTGATGTACTATCATTTCCTCTTTTATGCAACAAAAACTCATTTTTCATTTTATCATGTTTTTGGCTTTTTCAAATTTTCTAATGTTTTTGGATTTTCTGAAAATTTCTTACTCCCCCTAAAATGCAAACACATTTTAGGAAATTTGAAAACAAACTGTACACAAACATGACAACTAATATCGAATTGCTTCAATTCGCCATCCACTTGGCATAAACAATCAGAACTCCCCCTTTCACAAAACTATTTTCTCATTATGATTTCAAAACACTCAAGTTTGTTTTAACCAAAATGATTTGTCCGGAAAATAAGTTTTGTTAATTTTCAAACCACTTGTAGGTTAGGGGTTCATCACATTGTTTTACATTCAACCACTTGTAGCAAATCAAGTACAACTTAATGTCCCTGATTTACCACTTGCATGTATGCAACCTCTGTACTTCTTGTAAAAATATTCACAACATTCAAGCCTATGTAGGAATAAACCTCTACACAAACCATTTTACCAATCAAGATGCCGATTCCTGCTTCGCCCTTACCAACCTGGAAGCTCCGGCGTAGTCCTTGAACCTGTAAATTTTTAACAATTTTAAGAATTTTTCATACAAACTTATAATACATGAATGATGCCGATTCCTGATCCACGATTACAAACTTGGGATCTCCGGCAATTTCTGCAATATGACTTGCCAAAATTTAACTATTTACAAAAACAATTTTCAAGAAAGATGCCGATTCCTGATCCGCGATATAAACTTGGGATCTCCGGCAATTTCTGCAATATGACTTGCCAAAATTTAACTATTTACAAAAACAATTTTCAAGAAAGATGCCGATTCCTGATCCACGATATAAACTTGGGATCTCCGGCAAGTCAGGTATTTTAAGCAAAGAAAATGTCCACCCAAGCCTGACCAGCCTTGGGTGTTTTCAATTCAGAAGCAGTTGGGGTGTAAGTTGCTTTCTTTTTAGCGTAAAAGTCTTTTACCCCTTTCACCTTCCCTTCAACCATTTTCCCGAAAATCTTCTTAACTTTCCCATTAAAAACTTTCTCAACATCAAAGTTATCTTTCTCAGAATATCCCTGACTTAAGATTTCAGACTTTCCGATTTTCTTTTTAAAATTTTCAATCCTCAATGGTGGAAAGTTCTCATCAAACTGTGGCTCCTCTGATTTTGTGGAATCAGATTCATCGCCAGATTTTACTTCAGATTTCTTAACAACCCATTTTTGGGTGTCAAGTTTAACACTTCGCCTGTAAAATCTCTTCGAACACTCACCAACTTCAAATGTTGAATTTTTGAAAACTTTAAATTTTTCAGTTGGTGGTTCATTTTTATCAACAACAACTTCTTTCAGTTTTCCAGAAACTCCCTGTTTTGTATTTGTCGTTTTCGGGCAATTCCATGCAATATGACCAACTTCATTGCATCGGAAACAGGTTCTTGTCTCTTTGTTCACATAAGCTCCATTCTTTCTCTTTTCAGCAAGAAACTCCTTGTTTGACTGTTTCCAAAATGAGCTCTTTGCTTCTTCTTCATGACTAGTTCCTGCAACATATGTCATTTTTGATTTAAAATCTCGAACATATTTTTCATTTTTATAGTTTTCAGGTGGAATAAAACCAAGTCCTTTCTTTTTGTAGCTACGATTTTGGTTTGGTTTCTTTTGAAAACCAGAACCAGAATTGTAACCCTTTTTCTTGTTTAACCGTTGTTGAACTCTTGAAGTGTATTTTTTAGGTTTTCCAGTAAAATATAAATCTTTAATTTCAGAAATATTAATTTCTGTCATTTTGAAAACCTTTTTAATCATGTCAAACCGAACACTTCTAATTGGGAATTCTTTATCAAAATATAATTTGTCAGAATCATTCAAAGTATATGCAACTTCAAATGTTTCGTCATTCAAATTAGATTTTGACAACAAAAATTCTTTACTATAAACCCGTATTCCCGACGACTTTGAACTCTTTTCTGATGAACTCGAACTCCCGACTGACTGACACAAACTTTTGGACTCGGACTTTGACTCTGACTCCTCATCCTTATCCAACACCTGATCGACCACTCTTTTTATCAGTTCTGACTCATGATCTGTGTCGGACGCTGTGAACGTGACATCAATATTGTCCGGTAAAACATCAGTTATCTCGGATTCTAGTTTAATATTGACCGCCTGTTTTAGTTCTTCCTCGTTAGGTTTTCTAGATGAGTACCCTTCCCAAATCGGAGGCGGACACTTATTATAACATACACCCTGTTTCTTACCAGTATCCTTTTCCTTTGGCTTTTTGATTTTATCTTCATCTTTAAATGCCTCAAAACCTTCAACTGTTGGATAAATTCTATCCATTACGTAGTCACAACCTTTGTAACTTTGCAGCAATCTTCTGATTCTTTCATTCTCAGTTGCTTCACTATCCAACTCTTTCTTCCACTTTGCACATTCTTCTATGTACATGTTGATCTCTTTTTGCTTTGTCATCATGGTAGCATTCAACATCTTCATAGCTTTCTCCCTTTCAGTGTTAGTCTTCTCCAGACTATTTACATGCCTATTCAATACATCATATGACTTCTTCAAATTCTTTACATCAAACAACAATTTTTCTTTCAACTTTTCTAACTCACTAAACCTCCCATCTTTCTCTATACATTGTTTACAGGACTCTAAACATGTAAGACAAGGTTTTGTGACTTCAATGATCTTCTCAACCTCAACTACTTTTTCAACTTCCACAATCTTCTCAACCACTTTGACTTCTTTTAAATCTTTTGCAGCTTTCCTTTCTTTTAGTTTCTTCAATTTTTCTGCAAAATAAAATTCAAAACTATCAGAAGATAAGTGAGTTTTTCCAATATTAATTTGTTCAATTTCTTCATCACTATCACTTGTTTCTGATGAACTGTTTTCTGATGAAACAGATCTTTCATCTTCACTTTTCTCTTCATCAGATAACACTTCCATCCATTCCTTCAGCATTTCTGGCTTTCGAATAATATGAGCAATAAACGCTCCAACATTTGAGTCAGCTGGAATGTACTTGTCCCAGCTAAATCCTCCAGCCATTTTCTCATCATCTTGATCAACGATACCGTGGTATGCTTTCCTATTTGCATCTTCAATCATTTTTCCATGAGCTGTTTGTGGCTCTTTTTGTTGATGTGGTTGATGAGTGATTTGCTGATAAATGGTCTTCCGATAATAATCATCTTTTCCAGCAGACTCCTTTGCTCCTCTTGGCTCCTGATTCTTGCACTCTCTTTTAAAGTGTCCTTTTTCCCTGCAACGAAAACAGACAACTTTAGATTTATCAAATCCAAGATTAGAAAGATTTGCATCCAAGAAATCAGTTCTCCCTGTAACCAATCTAAACTTTTCTGCTCTCCTCAAAACACTTGCTAAAGCCCATTTAATATCCATCAGTTCTAGCTCCTCTGCATCAATTTGGTCATAATCTTCCTTTGTCAGCATCGGATTACCAATTTTTCCGGCAATCAATCCTTCATAAGACTCTAATGCAGTGATCAATAATCCCATATGATGCTTTACAACTTCTTCAGAATAATTTTGACCATTTTGAAGATGTAGAGCTACATTGCACTGAAGTAGATGACCATTTCCAGTAGATGAACTTTGAACACTTGGAGGATTCACCGTTGAAAACCCACTAGTGTTGACTGATCCTTGACTGCTTGGTGTAGATTGATTTCCAGCACTAAATGCAGTTTGTATCTTTGGACTTGCTTCAGCAGTTTGAACATTTCCTTTATAATACAATTTGATATCTTGTTGATGAGTAGAACTGTTCATTCTAGCAATTTTCTGCTGCTCCAGATCCTGTGCCTCCAACTTTTCTATAAACTGTGCAATCGATAATCTTTTAAACTGTCCTGAATTTTTCAATATCATCATATATGTACCCCATTCTTGTTGCGGTAGCGCGTCTGCAAGCTTTTCAACCCATTCTGCTGCATTTTTCTTAATCTTCAACTGTGACATGGTACGTACAAGATGACAATATCTTTCAATAAGACTCTTTGTTGTTTCACCAGGCATGCACGTAAACAGTTCAAACTCTTTTTTTAACAAGGCTGCTTTACTCTCTAGCATTTCAGTGCTTCCCTCAAACTTCTTTCCAAGAGCTTCCCAAATAGAATAAGCATTATCATCATGTTGAAGCAACACAAATATATCTTCATTTATCGCTTGCTGTAGCAAATTGATCATCATTTTCTCTCCTCTATAACTTTCCCTCTCTTGTTCAGTAAATTCAGATATGATTTTATCAGCTCCCGTTGTATTCTGTGGTCTCTCATACTCAGTTTCAATGCTCTCCCAAGCTTTTAGATGATTCGCCTGAACCCAATTCTCAAACCGTTTCTTCCACCCGTGGTAATCTTCAATTCCCATAAGCTTCGGGGGTTTTTGCATCGTTCCAGTTTCGTTTTCTGCCTTCATGTTTTGAGCAATTGAAGCTGGAGAAGCCGAAGTTGAAGCAAAAGCGTTGTAAAACTCAGAATCCATTTTTCAGTAGCAACTTGAATTTCTTGATAATCACTTGATGAACACCTGACGAATACCTGATGTAAAAGTGAAATCAGAATAATATACTGTCTTTGGAGCGAAATCAAATTCAATTGAATGTCCTTTCGAGCGAAATCAGTATCTAAGATGACCCTTTGAACGAAATCAATCACTAAGATGACCCTTGGAGCGAAATCAGTTGTAAATGTGACACAAAAGCGAAATCACATGTAAATGTGACACAAAAGCGAAATCACATGTAAAATGTGACATAAAAGCGAAATCACTCAGAAGGTGTTTTGGACCATTTTTACTTTGAATTTGAAGCTCAAACTTTCAGGAATTTGTCTATGACCACTTTCCTACAATCTGTGAAATTTTGAGCCGATTCCGACCGTTAAATCTTGGTCTGACGAAGAAAGAATGTATAGAAGTAAGAAAAAGTGATGAAATCCAGCAAATCTAAGTAGAACTCCTCCTCCTGAAGCTCTGATACCACTTGTAGGATCGTATTCTGACCCGAACGAGTCGTTCAGAGGAGTTTTTGTCAATTACAGGTGCGGAAAACAAGTAATCAACGTAGAAACAGCTAGATTATCACTTAAATCACCTTTCTGATTGATTTAACAGCTTGTACATTCAAATCTCGATCCGGCAGCACTTCGGTACGAGTTTCAAGAACATGTTCCAAATGATTTCGTGCTTGAGGTATATATAGACCTTGTGATTTCGCTCATATGGACAAGATGTCCATAAAAGCGAGACCCCTTCTTGCCATAAAAGCGAGACCCTCCCTCTCAGCATAGGGGTTTCACATATGTGTACATAGGGGTTTCACATATGCGTACATAGGGGTTTCACATATACGGACATGTCCATATATGTGAAATCACTTTTAAGGCTAATTAGGGGTTTCACATATACGGACATGACCATATATGTGAAATCACTTTTAAGGAAAACCCGTACAAAATGCCCTAATCTAACAATCTAAGACTAAGACTCAATACAAGATGAAGTCGACAGATGTAGTGCACCAACAAAATCAAAATCATATAAACCACCTTGATCAAATTAAGAAACTTGGGCCATTTTTGATGAAAAAGGCCAAAGTTCCACTTTTATGGGATATTAACACAAAGTTATAAGATATCAACAAGTTCATAAAAATGTCTCATTATGTTTTATCTCTCTTTGTTCACTAACTGTAATGCAATATTTTTAGATTCCATTTCCATATCCTATACATAGACTTCTAGACATCTAAACTATAAAAAGGCAAAAAGTGATAAAAACTAATACCCCATGAATCGTACTCAAGACCTCTACAAGATTTACCACGCGCTTTACCAGGGGACTATTAAATACACTTGGTTAAAGGTTCCCCTACAAAATAGTTAAGGGTTCCTTCAGTACTTTCTATATGACTTTACACTATAAATTACAAATTGAACGGGTTCCTGGGAACCACCTCTTTTGCAATATACTTAGCTCTTGAACCACCGCTACATACTTGCAGAGAAAGCTTCATATGAAAATTTTAGATTATTTCAATCCAATTTCTTATGAAAAGCAAACAATGATAAAATAACCTACTTGTACAGGTTTTAATTTCAATCCCTTTCCTTATTAACGGGCTAAACAGAAAAAAAAGTTTGCTAAAAAGTAAAGTGGCCAGAAGTTGCCCAATGTATTCTCTAAGTGAATAAAACCTCCTAAATCCTTTTTATTAGAAAAAAGTTAGATTATTACTTAAATAATAAATAAATATGTCATAATTGACACACTTAACTGATAGATTATTATTCATAAAGATAAAATAACATGCAATTTAATGGCAAAACACACACCTGTGAAGCTGCACTGAGATCTGAACTCTTCTCGACTAAACTATCCAGCTTTTCTCCTCTTTCAAGAACGCTATCAATGGTTTTATGCTGTAAACAAAAAAACAAAAAAAAAAACCTATCATTTATCACATTAGATTATATGAACATACATAAAGTACAACAAACAATAAACTGATGCTTACAAGGATAATCTTGGTTTCATCTAACTCCCTCTGAATCTTCAACAGCTTGTCTGCCTGAGCAGGATCCTGAATAGTTAAAAAAAAAAAAAATTCCATCAACTAAAAAATTATGATAAGATAGGGAAATATACCTGAAACTTGGTTAAAGCGTCATTAAGATAAGGCCATTGATCGGTTTTATCTGCTTGTGTTGGGATTGAACCCTATCAGAGGAACAGATAATTAAAGCCAAAACTGGATCAGAGCAGTGGATCCAGAATAAGCAGACGATTACAGTTGGTTCATACAAATCTCTCCCCTTGAAAGTGGTTTCACATCTGCTGACCTCCTATCTGCTGATCTTACTAAGTGCTGATCTGCAACTGCTGCTTTGCATCTACTGCCAAATGTCAAAGACTGATGGAAGACCAAAGCTCTGCTGATTCAATCTACTGCCTTGAGTCTAGTACTGCTGATCCGGACAAGCACTGCTGGGTTCACAGCAGTGGAAGGATGCAGCAGCTGTTTAAGTGTCTTTTATGTAATGAATTGTAATAACAGTAGTTAGTACATTAGTGTTTGTATAGATCAGAGGTTAGAGTTTGTTAGGAGGTTAGATGTCACTTTCATGGTGACGTCAGCTAAGATGCTCAATGGTTTGCAAGTGCCTATAAATAGTTCAGTACTTTGTACTGTTCTATTAGCTCTTTTGCAACATCGTCTTCTTTGCACGAACAAACTACTGAGCTCTGGCTGAGGGGGAGTTTGCATTCATTCATCAATCATTGTAATCGTTGTTGAAACAAATTCAATCTTTCGATTCATTGTGTAAAGATGTTTGATTAAAGTATTACTCTCATTTGATTGTATGCAAAGTTTGTTTTCATCTTAATTCCGCTGCACAACTCTTTCATTTCCATCTTAATTTCAAACGAAAATACAATCAGAAACAAACTCAGATCCAATAATTGGTATCATAGCCTGGACAGTCAAATTTGATCTAACAATTATTTTGACGTAAAAAGTTCAGCTCATAACAGTTGATACTGATCGTTTGTTCGTCCGTTGAAAAACAGAGCAAAGATTAATCACCATTAAAGTTGATTTCTCAGTGTCTGTAAAACAACAAGAATGACGTCACAATCTCAAGATGATAAAAACAACATCGGCTCGCTTTTTAAACCACCTATGCTAAAAAGAAATGAGTATAACATCTGGCAGAGAAGGATGGGTCACATCCTTGCTCAACAAAGCACAGGTTGTTGGAAGTCTGTCATTTATGGTCCCCATGTTCCTTCAGTGCCAAGCGCTGAAGATGCTAAAAAGTTCGTTCCAAAACCAGTTGAAAATTATACCGAAACCGATTTTCAAAAGATCGAACTAGATGCTAAAGCATTTAGCATCGTAGCATCAGCGCTGCCCAATGAGATATATGCTGGACTGTTACACTGTAACAGTGCCAAAGAATTATGGGACGCACTTAAGGAACAGTTTGGGGGGACTGAAGAAGTCATAGAAAACAACAGGGAAATCTTGAACCAACAGTATGAAACATTTTGTTACGTTAAAGGTGAATCACTAACGCAATAATTTGAACGTTTCAGTTGTCTCATCAGTGAACTGAGGCTTGTTAACACCACTTTTACAAACTCAACTCAAAATAGCAGGTTCCTCAGGTCACTGCCAGAAAAATGGGACACCATAGCTTTTGTCACCCGAAATTCACCTGAATTCAAGGATCTGACCTTGACGCAACTCCACGGCCGACTCCTGACCTACGAAAGGGAGTTGAACCAGAAAAGGAGGTTACAAGAGTCAGGAAAAGTTACCGATGATTACACTTTCGGTAATACTGCTCTTCTGGGTCAAGAAGAATCTGGGAGCAGTGGTAAGGATCAGGGTTATGATCACTTCATTGACATAACTGCTGGTGCAAATTTCAACAACCCTGATCCTCACTCTGCTAGTTATGCATTCACTGCAAACGAAAACCAGATGTCAGACAATTTAAGTTTTGAACTAAACGATTTGCAACATTTTGATCCCACTGACTTAGAGGAAATGGACATCCTGCACCAACTGGCTTTGCTGAGTGTTAGAACTAGCAAATTTTACAAAAGAACAGGGCGAAAATTCCCAGGTTTGCATGGGAATCTAAGGGTTGGGTTGGATAAATCGAAAATCAAGTGCTACAAGTGTAATAGGTTGGGACATTTCGCTAGGGAATGTAGGAGTCAAACTACTGGTCCCATAATTACTCATCCTAGCTCAAATCCTAGACCTCAAAACCAAAGCACTGTGCACTATGCCCAATATGCCCCAGCAGCTCAAGTGAACACTGCTCACTATGCTGCTGCCCCTGTGCCAGTACATTATGTCCAAACTACTGTTCCACAAATCCAATATGTTCAAACCCCTGCTCCACAGGTACAAGTGCAACCTGTTGCACCTCAAACCACTGCTCCAGCAGCAGCACAACCAGATCAACAAAGTTTTTTCACTCAAGGGTTTGTTGACTGGAGCAGTATGCCTGAAGACCTTAGTGATGAAAATTTTGCACTCTATGCTTCTAATGATTCTTCTCATGATGAGTTTTGTTTGATGGCATTAGAGTCAATACATGAGGGGGTTGAAACTGAGGAGGAACAGCAGAGCTTTGAAACAGTGGAAGAGGTGACTGAAGCAGTGGTTACTGCTGTGGCTGGTGAACTACTGTTGGGAGAAAGTTCAGGTACCCTGATTGAACCAATGACAGATCCATGGTCCGAAGAGGACAAAGAAGAAGAGAAGGAAGAAAAAGCTGGTGAAAAGAAGGTGAAAGCTGATGATGAGGAAGATCATCAATGTGATTGTGCAATGATGGCAGCTGCCAAGGTATCTCCTCAAGTTCTTGAAAAACTGTGTTCTGATAATTGCATAATTGCTTTTGCTAACATCAAAGAGGTGAATGAAAACCTTCGGGATAAAATCTTGTCTGATGAGGTTAAATTTGAAAGGTCTTTAAAAGAACTTAAAAACAAATTGACTGAAAAAGAAAAAGAGATCAGCTGTATAAAAGAAGAGCAAAGCATAACCAAAACCCAACTTCAAACTATGGTAGAAAAATACCAAGTTTGCAAAAAGGAGTTGGAATCCACCCAGATTACTTGTGAAAGATGGGTGGAATCCTGCAGAGGATATGAGGTTATGCTTGAAAAACAGATAAAAAGCAATGTGAAATTTGGGGTTGGCTATAGAAAACATGATGATGAAAACACTGCTTTTGGAAAATCTGTTCAAACCACTGATGTAACCACTGAGTTCATCCCCACAAACAAGAATGGCCAAGAAGTGAAAATCACTGACAAACTTGGTAACAAAATCACACTTGACAGACCAATGGGATCCTCTACTTTTGAGGAGCTTGAAGAGTACCAGTTTAAACCAAAATGGTCTGATGAGTGTGACATTCTTGAAAATTTCAAGCCAATGGACTTTACATCAATTGATGGTGTCAAGGCTCCAAAAGCTAAAGTCATACCTCTCAAGGACATCCCAGCAGTGGTTAAAACCTCTGCTGCAAAGGAGTCTGAAAAGAGAAAGAAGAAAGAAAAAATTGATAACTTGTTTTGTGAATTCTGTGAGAAAAGGAATCATCTAACAAAAGATTGTTTCCACTTAAAAGCTTATGATTTAAACAGAACAAGTGTCATTGTTTCAGCTGAAGGTTGCATTGTCTGTGGTAAAACAAACCACAAAACTCAAGCATGTGTGTATCTCAAAAACTTTGATGTGAAAAAGAATGAGTACATTGCTAAAACATCCTTGAGTCCATCATCATCATCAACATCTGTCAAATTCACCAAGAAACAACCACTGTTTGTGCCAGTTCAAACAGCTGTCACAAAACAGCTGAACCAAACATCTGTCAAAAGAGATGTTCAGGTTACTGATGCACCCCCTGCTAATCAATTCAGAAAAGGCAAGGAAAAATAGTCTTACCAAAGGATTCCACACGTTTATGAGGCCTACAAAAGGTCCTCTAAACCCAAAGTGAACAGGCATCCTTTTGGTTACCAGCAGGTGATTGGTCAGGACCCACAACAGTGGTTAGAGAAACACTGTCCTAAAACAGTCCAAACCTCTGACCTAACCACTGTTCTTCATTCTGCATCCAACCCAGACACTGTTGAGACCCCATCCAAAGCCTTGTTGGCTTTGGAGACCTTAATGAACTAACCCTTTTACTTCATGTGCAGGGAGCTTCTGCATGCTTTGATATTCTTTGGTATGTAGATAGTGGAGGCTCCAGGCACATGACAGGATGTAAAGCCCTCCTCAAAGACTTTAAAATCCATGGAGGGGGTGATATATCCTTTGGGAATAATAGTAAAGGGAAAGTTCTGGGGTCTGGTACAGTGCAATCTGGAAATGTAAAATTTGAAAATGTCAATCTAATAGACAATCTAAAATTCAACCTTCTGAGTGTGTCCCAAATGAGTGACAAGGGATTTGGGTCATTCTTCACAAAAGACTGTTTTAGGATTGTTGGACCAGAAATGGTCAAAAAGATTGAAGCAATAATCAAAACTGGTCAAACTAAACTTGTTGCTCAAAGAAGTGGCAATGTTTATGTTGTTGACATGTCAAAAGAGTGTCCCAGAGCTGATGCCTATCTGTTCTCAGCTGCCTCTAACAAAGAGACAGAACTTTGGCACAGAAGGCTGGGGCACACAAATCTTAAGACAATCACAGAAATCTCAAAAAATGGTTCGGTGAGAGGCCTACCACAAAAATTGTTTTCATGTCCTGAACATTGCATTTCCTGTTTAAAAGGAAAACAGCATAAAAGTTCTTACAAGTCCATTGAAGAGTCCAAAACAACCCAGTGTTTGCAAATGCTACACATGGATCTGTTTGGCCCAGTTCAAGTCATGAGCCTCAAAAAGAAAAGATATTGTTTGGTTATTGTTGATGACTTTTCTAGGTTTACATGGACTTTCTTTTTACACTCAAAAGATGAGACTGCAGGCATTTTGCAAGACTTTGTAACACAGGTTGAAAAGCAATTTGACCTTCCAGTGAAAAGCTTCAGGAGTGACAATGGCACAGAATTCAAAAATAGGGAGTTGGATGCCTTCTGTGTGAAGAAAGGGATTGTAAGGTAGTACAGTATCCCTAGAACACCAGAGCAGAATGGGGTAGTGGAAAGGAAGAACAGAACTTTGATTGAGGCTGCCAGAACCATGCTTGCAGATTCAGGTTTGCCATTAACTTTCTGGGCAGAGGCAGTAAACACTGCTTGCTATGTTCAGAACAGAGTTTTAATAAACCCCAGGCACAAAAAGACTGCCTATGAAATTCTGTATAAAATTAAACCACTAATTTCATACTTCAAGGTGTTTGGCTGCCCATGCTTTATTTTGAACTTAAAAGATTCCATTTCCAAATTTGCAGCCAAAATTGATTGTGGTTATCATCTGGGATACTCAACCACTGCCAAGGCCTACAAAGTGTTCAATACACGGACCAAGGCAGTGGAGGAGACTTTGAATGTTAAGTTCAATGAACTTTCATCAATGAAAATCCCAGCAAATCCTGCAGATCTGTTTGATCTTGAAAAATTTACTTTTGAAAATACTGCTGTCAAGACTAACAGTGCAGGTCCATCAGAGGATACAACACCAGACTATGGGTATGAAATCATCATCCCTCAAAGGTCTGCCACAAAGGGAAAAGCACCAGCTGTTCAAAACAGTTGTCAAAGCTCAACCACTGCTACCTCAACAGTTGTTGACCAAAGTAGCCCATCAACCACTGCTTCCACATCCTCAAACACTGCTGACAAAAGTCCTCAAACAGTGGATAAAAGTCAGCAGTTGTCCACTTCATTACCTCCTATTCCACCACCTTTTGAAGCCACTGCTGGATCATCAAAGTCCCCAGCAGTGGTTAGCTCAGATGATACACATTTGCAGCCTTCACCAACCAATGCCATCATACCATACCAAGGAGATTTAATCTTCTTGCGATCTCATCCACCTGATCAAATTATTGGCAACATAAATGAAGGGGTGCTCACAAGAAGCCAAACCCAAAACATTTGTCTTTTTGCTGGTTTTCTATCACTCCATCCGCCAGTCAAGTACCAAGAGGCGCTAAAAGACAACAGCTGGGTAGAAGCCATGCAAGAGGAGCTCCAACAGTTTAAAAGACAACAAGTATGGGAGCTTGTACCACTGCCAGAAGAGGTTAGTCCCATTGGCACAAAGTGGGTCTTTAAGAACAAAACTGATGAAAGGGGTATTGTTGTCAAGAATAAAGCCAGGCTTGTGGTTCAAGGTTACAGACAGGAAGAGGGGATTGATTATGATGAAACATTTGCCCCTGTTGCAAGATTGGAAGCAATTAGACTGTTCCTGGCCTTTGCTGTCAACCACAATATGAAGGTGTTTCAAATGGATATCAAAAGTGCTTTCCTCTATGGTACAATTCAAGAAGAGGTGTATGTTTGTCAACCTCCAGGTTTTGAGGATCCATTTTATCCAGATCATGTCTACAGGCTAAACAAAGCCTTGTATGGCTTGAAACAAGCACCAAGGGCCTGGTATGAAACTCTTTCCAACTTCCTACTCTCAAATGGTTTCAAAAGAGGTACCATTGATAAAACACTGTTTTTAAAATGGAGAGGGAAGGATTTAATGATTATCCAGATTTATGTGGATGACATTATTTTTGGAAGCACATGTAACTCAATGTGTGAAGAGTTTAGAGAACTCATGACAGCTGAGTTTGAAATGAGTGCAATGGGTGAGCTGCAATGCTTTCTTGGTCTCCAAGTACAGCAAATGCAAAATGGAACTTTCATTCATCAAAGAAAATATGCTAAAGAACTTTTAAACAAATTTGATATGAATGATTGTAAACCATGCAGCACACCCATGGCAACAAATAAGCTGGTCATGTCTGATGAAAAGGATGAGCTGATTGACCAAACACTTTATAGAAGCATGATTGGGTCTTTACTGTACCTAACTGCATCTAGACCAGACATCATGTTTGCAACATGTGTCTGTGCAAGAAGTCAATCAGCTCCTAGAAAATCAAATCTCATTGCTGTAAAAAGGATCTTCAGATACATAAAAGGTGCTCCCACACTTGGTATCTGGTATCCAGCTAATGGGAATATCAAGCTTTCAGGTTTCTCAGACAGTGACTTTGCTGGATGCAACACTACAAAGAAGTCCACATCAGGAGGGTGCCAGTTTCAAGGTGATTGCTTAGTTTCATGGCAAAGCAAAAAGCAAGCAGCTGTTTCAACATCCACTGCTGAAGCTGAATACATTGCTGCTGCAAGCTGTACAGCCCAACTCCTGTGGCTTCAAAATCAGTTACTGGATTTTGGTATCACTGCCTTAAAGACACCACTCATGTTGGATAGCCAGGCAGCAGAAAATATCATCAAAAATCCAGTTTCCCATTCAACTACCAAACACATCGACATCAGACATCACTTTGTGAGGGATTGCTATGAAAAAGGTTTCATTTCTCTGCATCATGTCCCAACTAAAGACCAGCTGGCAGATGTGCTCACAAAAGCACTTGATAAAGCCACTTTTGAAAGCTTGGTCTCTAGAATTGGGATGCTGAACATGGAATAACAAGCAACATCTTGTTTTTCTATGCATAAAAGCACCAAAATGTTTTCAGAAAATCAAAAATCCATCCTTAAAAATAGCTAAAAATGAAATTTTTCATTAAAATCCTTAAAAGTCTGCCATTAACCACTGATAGTTCAAAAGTCTGCTCTACTTCAAAAGTCTGTCCACTACTGAAAGTCAACCCCTGTTCTCTCATTCCTTTGATAAACTCTGTTGTTCAAAAGCAGTGTTTTATCCACTGATATGCTATCCACTGATAGTGAAAATCATCCACTGCTTTCATACCACTGCCTTCATTAGTCACTTTCATAAAAGTACTGTCCTTCACTTTCACCAGGGGTTGTCACGTGGACAGTACATATTGGTCAGACTTTTTGTAACGGCTGCCACCTCAGCATTCACTTTCTTCCCTATAAAATCCCCCATACATCACCAAAACAGGATTTTACTGTCGAATTAAATTCTTAAAAATTCTCTTCTCAAAACAGTTTTTCCTTCTCATCTCTCACAAATTTCTTCGATCATTCATCTTCAAAATGACAAAATCGAAGTCTTCTTCAAAACCCTCATCCAAATCATCATCGAAAACAGCCTATCAAAAGGCAATCTCCACTGAAATTCCACATAAACCATCTCACAATCTCCTGGGTCTTCTCACAAAACCAGGAACCACAAATGTTTTCGATTCCATCATTGACCTCATGGCAAAATCAAAGTACAAAACTTTGATCACTGCTGATGCACCAATCTATTTGGCGACCCAAAGAGAGTTCTGGAAGAATGCAACACTTGAAAAACAAGGAGACACTGCAACCACCATAAACTCTTCTATAAAGGGTAAAGCTGTCCAAATCACGCCACAATCCATTTCAGAGGTCTTTCAACTCGGTGATCAGAAAGGTAAAATTTCTTTCACTAAAAACGAGTTACAAACTGACTTCATTGAGAGAGGGTATGAAGCCACAATGATGAAGAAAATTACCTTAGAAAAAGGTTATTTTCCGTCTGCAACCAGATTTTTATTTCATACCCTCCTACTATGTGTTTCAAACAAAACCACTTCTTTCAATGAAATCCCTTTAAAGATTCAAAATCTGGGATATGCAATTCTTCAAGAAGAAAATTTTAACTATTCTCAGGAAATTTTCAAAGATTTGGTTAATAATGTTGAAACAAAATCATTCTTACTGTTTCCAAGGTTTTTAAGTTACTATTTTGCAAAGAAATTCAGTAAGGATGATTTAGTTGTAATAAACCAAGGTGATTCTACTCAAATAAACAGTTTAACAACTGAAACTTTTTCAAGAATGTTAGCACCTTGCAAAACACAAGCAGAGGTGCCTGAGCAGATTTTAGCAGTTACAACTGCTCCTCAGGTATCTGCTGCTGAGCCCACTGCTCAAGGTGATCAAATCAGCAGCACAACTGTTTTGAAACCCACACCTAAACTCACCAAAAAGCCAACAAAAAGAAAAACACAAAAACCCCCCCAAAACCTTCAAAAAGGCATCTCTGGAGGATGAGATACCAGAGCTTCTGCCAGTGACAACACAAAAGTCACAAGAAACCACTGCTGCTACTTCCTCACAGCAGTTGGTACAAATATCTCAACCCATAACCGAAACTCCTCCTGCTTCTTCACAAAAAGAACAGGTTGTACAAATAGGGTCTCCACATCATGATGCTCTGGAAACACTCGTTTCTATCATCCACAGCTCAATACCCGGGGCAATTCCACTTTCCACGCCACCCTTCACATCCACAATTCCCACACCAACTAAACTGCTGTTGGATGCAATTGATTTGAACCAGGCATTAACCAGTCCTTCTCAATCACCTATCAATGAGAATATGCCCCAACAACTGACTGGGTCTGATGTATCAATCTTTGCTAACCCACCAACACAACCTGAGGAGGTTAGACCCCTTGAGTTACAAGTAACTCTTGGTGGTAATCCAAGTGAAGCAGCCACTACAACTGTTACACCCACTGGGTTACATTTGGACAGTGGTTACTTTAATAAGACTTCCTTGGAGGCAATTCCTTTTATAGCACCTCTGCCAACCACCAGTGGATTTATTTATCCTACTGGCAACATCAAAAGGTTGTCAAGTGTTGAAGGAAGAAGACCCCAGTACCAAGACAAAGGGGCATCAGTGGTTAATGTTTGGAGTATACTCCCTACATCAACTACTGATAAAACCACTACAAGTGGGAAATCAGATGATCCCATTAACTTGGGTGATGGTTTAAAGTACCAGAAATTGACGGATCGCATTGAAAAGCTTGATAACTCTGTTGCAGAACTCAAAGATATGCTACAACAGGTGTTACAAGTACAAAAGGTACAATCAACTGCTGTTCCACCTCAAGCACCTGCTCCACAAAGGGCACCTTCTACAAATGAGCTCTAGGATTTATTTCAACCTTTTCTCCATCAACAAGCAAAACTAGCAGATCAGCAACATGAAAAACATGTCCAATAGCTGAGAAATGCAATGGAGTCAAGGTTCAAGAACACTCAGGCTGATCTGAAGGCTCTCAAAATTCAGATCTTGCAAACCACTGGCACTGCTCCTCCAACAGTACTTTTCATTGATCACCTCCCAGAAGATAATGCCAAAAAGGGGGAGAAAATTCAGGAGTGGAAGAAGAAGGGAATAGATGATGGTCTTTACATTGAACCTGAAAGGGATGCTATGACCAGAAAAATTCCTGTGCCAGATGGGAGTAAAAAGGTTGATGCAACTCAAGAAGCACTTGATGAAGGAGTAGCAAGTGTTAAAAGAGATAGAATGGCAAAGGATATCTCAAGATGGAATGAGGAGAAAAGAGCTTTCATGGAACTGTATGAGCAAGGTTGTTCTGGATCAAAGGATTCAAAAAATCCAAAGACAAAAAGGAAACCTAAGTCCATCCCATCCAGATTTCCAAAGCCTCCAAAACCACCATCCAAAAGCCATCAGCATCAAACCTCCATCCAAACAGCTGTTGTAACTCCTGCTGTATCAACTACTGCTGGTACCTCAGTTGTTTCAACATCTGTTCTCACTTCAACACACACCACTACTTCATCACCACCACTGTCACCATCAGAAACAATTCAACCACCAATTTCACCTGCTGATAAACAGCAGAAGACAACAGATGTTATAACATCTGTTGTAATGACAACAGTGGTTGAAACACCAGTTGTTTTAACAACTGTTAGTCAATCACAAACCACTGTCACTACATCCACCACCACTGTTCCATCCAAAACATCATCAGCCCCTCCTCAAATAAATAGGAGAAGGCTAATTCTCAAAGATGATGACACTTCACCACCACCATCTTTAAAATCCCTGTCACTTGTCACTATTCCAAAACCCATACCTCTCTCTTCAGCTCAAATTACACAATCACTACCTCCTGCTGGTGTCTCATTCCCTCTAGAACTCATTGCAGTTAGGGAAGAAATCAAATCCTTTTATTATGAGGATGACCCAGCCAAAAGGAGTTTGCCATCAATTGCAGAATATCCCAGGCCTAATAATATTGAAGAATACTTGAAACTCAAGGTCAAACAAGCAGAGGATATTGCAATCAAAAACAGAAAAGGGAAATCTGATAGAGAATTTCAACAAAACTATCAGTTTTTACTCTCACAGGTCAATGCTGTGGAGAGATTTGCTAAAAATGTATGTCAGAAAATTTCAGAAAGGGCAGATGAGTCCTTGAGAAAAGACTACATTGAGAATATCATGACCTACAAGAAATACAAGGGGGAGAAACACATGTACAAAAACTGGACCATTCCTGAGCTTGAAAAAGAAGCAGCCAGGATTCAAGGAATGATTAAAAATAAGGTCAAGCAGACTCCTCCTGAAAAGTTTAAACAATTTGAAGCAGAGAAGATGTTAGAGTTAAAGAGAATGAAAGAGGAGCTAATTGCAGCTGATTATGGGTCAAAGAATTCAGTGACAAAGTGGGGAGAAGATAGAGTCAGGGCAACCTATAAAAGCTTAGAGGAACTTAGAAAGAAAGATCCAAGAGTTCCACAAAAGCCTGACTACTCCAAAGCAGAGGTCTCAAAAAGACCACCAAAGCTGCAAATCAAAAGAACCACTGCTCCAGCTGGTGCTGCCATCTACAAAAGAAGGAGCAAAAACAAGTTGAGTATTGAAACAATTCAAGATCTATTAGCTGGAGATGCCATTGTAAAAGCAGGCACGAAAGTAATGATAAAAGAAGATCTTGAATTGGAACAATCTGCAAGTGCTGCTCAGCCAGCTATGAATAGGCCAGCCTCACCAAATACTTCTGCAAATAAATATCTCCTAAGAAACCCACCAGACTCAAAAATACTAAAGTGGGAAACTGACAAACAGACCTGCGTATTGACTTTGCTCAGGTCTGGTGGAGTAGTGGAGAAAATATCAAGGGAACAAGCTCTTGGCCTGAGTCTTGAAGATTTGCAGGATCTCCTTGATCTTCCACTTAGCAGGGATGATGAAGATACAGACGCCCTAGACTTTGAATTACAATTTAAAGGTCAGATAAGGGAACTGTTGATGAGGCAATAAAGATTTCCACAAATAATGAAGAGTTTTGGCATTATCTGTTCCAGGGGGAGATTGTTGGGATTGAACCCTATCAGAGGAACAGATAATTAAAGCCAAAACTGGATCAGAGCAGTGGATCCAGAATAAGCAGACGATTACAGTTGGTTCATACAAATCTCTCCCCTTGAAAGTGGTTTCACATCTGCTGACCTCCTATCTGCTGATCTTACTAAGTGCTGATCTGCAACTGCTGCTTTGCATCTACTGCCAAATGTCAAAGACTGATGGAAGACCAAAGCTCTGCTGATTCAATCTACTGCCTTGAGTCTAGTACTGCTGATCTGGACAAGCACTGCTGGGTTCACAGCAGTGGAAGGATGCAGCAGCTGTTTAAGTGTCTTTTATGTAATGAATTGTAATAACAGTAGTTAGTACATCAGTGTTTGTATAGATCAGAGGTTAGAGTTTGTTAGGAGGTTAGATGTCACTTTCATGGTGACGTCAGCTAATATGCTCAGTGGTTTGCAAGTGCCTATAAATAGTTCAGTACTTTGTACTGTTCTATTAGCTCCTTTGCAACATCGTCTTCTTTGCACGAACAAACTACTGAGCTCTGGCTGAGGGGGAGTTTGCATTCATTCATCAATCATTGTAATCGTTGTTGAAACAAATTCAATCTTTCGATTCATTGTGTAAAGATGTTTGATTAAAGTATTACTCTCGTTTGATTGTATGCAATGTTTGTTTTCATCTTAATTCCGCTGCACAACTCTTTCATTTCCATCTTAATTTCAAACGAAAATACAATCAGAAACAAACTCAGATCCAATAGCTTGTATACTCTTCCATGAATCACTATGCTTCTTTTGATACTCATCTATTACCTGATCAACCAGATCAATTTCAGACTCTAATATTGATTGAGATGAGATTCTTATTATATGAAAGTTTTGTTATGATGTGAACTCACTTGGTTTAATACAGAGAAAGCACTTCTAACTGGATAATGATCATCCATGAAGGCCACAACACATGTGTAATAGTGAGGAAGATGTCAGCATGATATCCATAGAATACCATTCAGAGTTTCAGCAATATAATAGAGTAATTATTCAACCAATATCAACATCATGAAAATTAAGTAAACGATCAGCTAATACATACCATCACGTTTAAACAGTTACTGACCTAAAAAGTTCAGCAACATCATGAAATTGCCTAACAATATCACCACAATTAATAGTCATAGGGCACTTTACAGGCTGCAAAAGAAGTAAACATCCAAACACTTTGTTAGTTTAATATCCATGTGATGACCTGTTTGCCTTGCAATAAATTGTATCAGAGGAAATTTATTAGCTATATTGAAAAGACGAAAGAAACATGCATATGCCAAATAACAGACGCATGGTTGCTGACCCGATCAAGCATCTCATCGGACTCGGCGGTTCCACCTCCGATATCAAGCTCTGCACATGCAACCACACTATCTATGTCAAATTCAATACGATCAGATCATAGATGTTTATGTGGAACCGTAGAACTACTTACAGGCATCGTCGGTCTTTGGGTGATATCATCAGATCCATGATTAAAAAACATAACCAGAAACAAACAAAAGTACGGTATTATATAAATAATATGTTTTCAATAAAATCAGTTTATAATATTGATAGCCACCCAAGATCCATTATAAACTTTATCCGAAAATTCATGAATTTTGTCCAAAACTTACCAGATATATGGTACCACAATCTCTCCATCACTGTTTATCATTGTATCCTTCGAAGCACGAAGAGCTACATGAACATATACCTGTTATCTATGTTGTTTATCTGAAGTACATATCATACTAATTCAGCTATTTTTCTAACTTTTTTTTTCAGAAATAAGTCACACTCACACCAGAAGAGTAACACATGAATAAATCAAACTTCATATCTTTACTTACTTGCTCACAGTTGAACATGCTATTAATCTTTTGTCCCCTGCAGTAAGTACTTGAAAATAGAATATGAAAAGAAAATACTGTTGGTACACTTTATGTGGACGCGACTCGACTCGGTTCGATTCAGTTCGGTTCGACTCGGTTAGGTTCGGCTCAGGCCCGACGTCACGACATTCCTCCGTCGTGCGCCCCAGAGTTCGACACGCGAAGCACGGAGAGCCGCGAACCTATTCCCGTTTACACATCACCATGACATCATCATGATGATGTCACATGGTTGACTTATCTTACAAATCTGAATTTGTTAAAGTCATGTGTACGTACATTGACTGTTGGGCCACTACCATTATTTATTTGGACCAATCAACCTCACATGGGCCGAAACATTCACTTGGGCCGAAACCTGTTATTTGTGCATGCATGTCGACGAAACTCTACAAGGTTTCGTCGACTTTGAAGACTCGTCATGTGTTTCGTCGACAACAACAGGTTTCGTCGACCTACTTCAGTTTCGTCGTACCTGGTCCTATATAAACAAGACTGAAGACAGAACAAAGAGACAAAGAGAGAGAACCGATAGTTTAGTTGTATTTCTTGTATTATCTTTCTGTAACGAAACTCTATCCGTATCAATATACAACCGTTAAACATTATATCTTTGTGTTGTGTCTATCTCTCGCTCGGTTTGTATCGTAACGTGGATTCCGCACTCGTTACGGTATTATAAACAAGATTTCGTAGTTGTCTGGCGATCCGAGAAACGGACCTACAATTGGTATCAGAGCGTAAGGCTCGATTTCTTGTTGAAAACCGAATTACCGGTGCGATTTTCGAGTGGGTTTTAAGCTTTTCTTGGACAAAAATCATAAACCCAGTTTCTTTTTCTGAAAATATACGTATTATAACTCGAAAATCTTTGTTGTTTGGTGTCGTTTCTGTTCAAAACTTGTTGAAAAGTGTTGGAGATTATCGAAGGTACAAGTTGTGTCGAGTTTCGACGTCAAAATTTGTTGTTCGGAAAAGTCTTTAGTGGCCGGAAACTTCAAATCTTCATAGAGTTCATATGTGTTCTTCATATTTTCCACTTTTTGATCTTATGTGAAGTCACTGTATTAGTTGTTGGTGATTTTGAATTTTAAAAGATAAAAGGACAATTATTAAAGTATTGTTGAAGACATGCTGTTTGGTAAGAAAAGTATGGTGTGAGTTGAATTTGTGTGAGTTGAATTTGTGTGCCGTTGTCAGACAAAAGGATAAGGCAAGTTTGAAAAATTTAACCAATCTCACCAACTCTTGCAACCTTATCCCTTCTGTTTCGTCGATCAATTTAGAGGTTTCGTCACAAAGCATTATAATCAACAGGTTTCGTCGAGCTTTAACATATTCAAGCTTTCGTCGCTGGAATACAAGGTTTCGTCAAAAAGATTACTTCACAGATAGGTTTCGTCGATCAATATATAATCAAGTTTCGTCGAGAAGTGGTTATCACAACATATGGTTTCGTCGCCCTTATTTAAATCAATCAATAGGTTTCGTCACATTGATATTTTATTAAGGTTTCGTCGAACACAAGATACACAAGGTTTCGTTGCCCAGCCCACTAAGATTTCGTCGCATATTCATTAAACATAACTGAGTTTTGTCGTTCATCACATATTAATCAAGTTTCGTCGAGCTAAAGTTTCATCATTGAGAGTTTCACCAAAATTTGGGTTTCGTCGAAACTTGTTAAAGTTTTTAACAGAGGCTTTGCAAAAGTGATTTAACAGTGTGTTTTCAAGTGTGTGATCAGTTTTTCACTTTCATATATCAAACATGAGTTGTACTAGCCCTTGGGATTGGAGTACGGACCCACGACTAGGTCAAAATCAGACTTCGATGGCCGCATATTTAATGAATTCCATACCTCAACAACAACAATCAATAAGTACGAGTCCATGGGATTGGAGTACGGACCCACGACCAGGTCAAGGTCAGACTTCGATGGCCGCATATTTAATGAATTCCATACCCCAACCTCCACCTCAAGTTACCACTACTCAACCACAGTTCAATCAAAGTGCTTATCTTTCACAATCTTTCTCAAAACCTCAATTCGATGCAAGTGTGTGGCCCCCTAAACCCCAACCTCAACCTCAAGTTTCCACAACACAACCTTAATTCGATCCAAGTGTCAATTGTGGTCTGGCTATACAGTTGGGAAACGGTGATCAAACAAGAACTGTGTTTTATGCTGAAATTGTCAAGAATGTCAGCGATGGTGAATCTTCAGGAAGTGATTACAGTTCAGAATCGGACGTCAAGGAGGGAATGGATTCTGAAGCTGATAGTTTGTTGAATGGTGCCAAGGAGATGAAATGTCAAAAATCTGACTTAATCAAGAATGCTGATGCTACATCAGAAGAAATGGAGAAGATTCTCACTGAAGATGGATCTTTTTCTTATCAGAATGCCTTTATGGCAAATGTCTCAGCCTCTACGAGTCAGGTAAATTCTGAAACTCCTGCTCCTAGTGTTTGTAATTCTTGTGCAGATTTGAAGCTTGAATCTGAAAAGCTTCATAGTCATAATCAAAGTTTGGTTATTGAAATGTCTAAGTGCAAAGAGGCAAATATGGCTCTGGTTAGAAACGAAAAGGATTTTAAATCTGTAATTGAAACCTTAAAGAAAAGTGTTTCCGAAGTGACCAAAACTGTTTATCATAAACAAGTTAGTATTAATGATTACATTAACATCGTTGAGGAAACCAAAAAGGAACTAGCCATTGCCAAATGCGAGCATGATGCAATCAAGCTCAAGTTGGAGAGTTATTCTAACTCCCGATTTGTGCTCGATCACATTATTGACGTTCAACAACTGAAGGGAAACAAGATAGGTGTTGGGTATAAGAAGTGTCCGCCCCCTTTAAGACATAATTATACTCATATGCCCGATGAAAAGGATATGCCTCGGTTCGAACCAAGTGTGCCTCTCGATTATGAGGACGTTACTACAGGATTATTGTTCAAACCGGAAAATTCCTCGGAGGGCTCATCTGATAGGAAAGAAAAGCCATCAGTTACGGAACAACGTCCTCCAATCATTGAGGACTATGATTCGTCTGATGATGAATCAGATATGAGTGATCAGGATGAATCACTTGATAAGATGAAGGGAGTAGAAATTCCGATTGAGAATCATATTCTTTGTGATCCTCCTACTCCTATTGTGCAACTTGTTGCCAAACAAGTGATTAATCCTGTCAAGGAAGTGACGGAATCTGTGTCTACTGTTAAAAGTGATAACGTGTTATACACTTTAGTCGGTGATAGTAAAATATATTCAGACAAAGATTTTCCAATCAAAAACGTCAATCAATCTTTGATTGATAAAGTGTTTGAAGATACTACCAGTAAGTTTTTGGGAAAAGTGATCCCGAGAGTTTCTGTAACTCAGTGTGATCCATTTCCAAAAGCTGAAGTTAGAAGACAATTTGGAAATCGAAGATTACCGACAAAGCAACAACCTATCGCTTTTAAAGGTAAACAAAAGGAACAACGAGCTCAAAAGCCTAAGGTTTCACAACCGAGGGTGGAAACAAATGGAGCTCGTTACAAGAAAAAGGTTCAGAAGATGAACTTCGTGAAATCAAGAGGGACTGATAAAATTAAAACTTTCGAAAACAAATCCAACAAGGATTTTGTTAAACAAGTTAAAATTTTGAAAAGAAACAGTCAAAACAATTACACACAACACATAAACGGTTGTGAGGTAAGACCAAGTACCTCAAGATCACGAAGTTCATCATCAAGCTACTACAGTTATGATACTCCGAGGTTTGTTGAGCGGAGATCATGCTTTGAATGCGGTGAGAATGGACACATTATTAGAAACTGTCCATATCTCACAAAAGGAAAGGCAAAAGTTGATGCCCCCCATGGTAACAGTTACTATAAAAGATCTGTTTCACCAAAACAGGACCCTCATTTTGTTAAACAACGAGAAGTGAAACAGAAAAAGAAACAACGAAAAGAAGTTGAAAAGATGTTAAAACCAGAGGTTGTCCAAACAAAATATGTTAAATCGGATGTTAAACATGAAAAACAGAAACAAATTTGGAAACCAAAAACGGTAAATGTTTCAGGGGGAGCTCAATCTATTCCGAATCATCACGAAATCGAAGTCACAATCCTCAATGATGATGGACGACCCAAGTCTATGAAGGCTTGGGTCCCCCTCTCCAACTAATCTCTGAGTGAGTGTGCAGGATGTTCCAGGAGGAACTATCAATAGTCATCGGATTGTTGATAGTGGAGTGTCCATGCACAAGATCGGCGACAAAGAAATTGTTGCCTTTGATGGAGAGAAAAAGAAAAGAAGACAGAATTGTCTGTCGAAAGAAATTGAAAACCTTCGACAAAATGAAAATCATTACAAAGTTTGATTGTTAAAGGCTTTAATCGGGTCACCGGGATAGATTCAATCAAAATGTACGCACCTGCAGCACGTCTGATGTTAAAAATCCACAAGATGAACGTGCAGTGTACATTTCTTCGCGGTGTGATTGAAGAAAATGTGTTTGTTGAATAAACCAACCAGGTGTGCGGATGCCTTGGCGTGGATTGAACAACCGTACACTACTTCTCAAAGAGAAAGTCAAAGACCTTCGCTGGTGCAATGTGGAAGACCAGCCGAAACCAGAGGTCTATGATCTGGTTGCTGTGAAGAGATTTCTCAGTAGCTACAAAATCGACTTTGAAGTCCACACCGGGTGGATATCCAGTTTAGGGGGATGCTCAGATTCCTTGCAATGCACGAAGCAGTTGCAGAATACGGTTTTAAACTTCTAATCTCTCCTATTCTTTGTCGATATTTAACCTGCTTTTTGAATTATTACCTCGTACAACACTCTTTGGCCAGACACGTTGATCTCAAATATCACCTCACACGTGATTGTTTCAATATCAAACTTGTCAATGTTGTCATGGTTCGCACCGCTTACCGACGTGCCAACTCATTTTCCCAAAATTCGATAAAATCATTTTTGACAAAAATTTAATTTTGGTAAACGACATTGAGGTAAAACATGAGTTAACCGGCATCGGGAAATCGCTTTTTGTAAATACCTTTGTGTGTTTTAAAATTTATCATAGTTTGTTGAGTTTTAGGTGGAGTAAATCCAAAATTTGAAAATTCAAAAACATCAAAAAATTTCATAAACGCAAAAACAATAGAAAATCAAAAATGAGTTTCCTGGCGAGAAAAAGAGAAAATGATAGTACATCAGTGGTCTGTCTAAACCTCTTTAAACTAAAATGCAAAATGAAAAACGATAAGCAGCTCTATATAAGATGTATCGGTAGGCTCACAATCATTTTAAAATGTGCAGGGTGATATAAACTTAAATCGACTGAAGACCAGGTGGGAACCGCACATTGGCATATGGTCTTAGTACCGAAATTTCGTTTGAGAGATTGCCGAGGTTTTGAGATATTCAGTCTTTATGCTGCTTATCATCTGGGTATCATGGTTGTATCTTTTACCGAAAAATAACAGAGACGAAGTCTAGATCTTCCATGATACCATACATACGTGTACATATTGCATTCGACCTCAATAAGTGATCAACAATCACATGTCCAAACAAAATAAGTGATAATATATCACATTTATCCAGGAGTCAAGTTCGTCTCTCTGCTGTATGAAAGTACTGACCTGTTCACGGACTTGCTCCTGTGCCCTCATGCATCTAAAAATAAAGTTCCTCATCAATAAGTGATTCTATCACATAGGGCTTGTTTTCAAATCAAAATAAGTGAGTTTCTCACATCTTTTATACGGTCAAACAGATGATAAATGGTATACTCACCGGTAAGATGAACTCTCATGCATACCTTGATACGGGAATGTGTCGTGTGTGGATGAACACCCGTCGGTAAGTATAAATCATATCTTAACGTATCCCCTCGCCATGATTACATCTGATAAGTTGAGCTTAAGTGGACAACAATACCGATAATTGTTATAGGATGCTTATCTTAATGTGAACTAATTGAACAACCAAAGCGTTTTGACATGACCGTACACAGATATGATTCTCTTACCCTCGAAACTCGCAAAAAGATTGTCTGTAAATATTTATTTACTGCTTTCAGTTTCAGCATCTCTGTATATATTTATTTATTGCTTTCCGTCTTTACATTTGAAAAATGAAAAATTCCAAAAAGATTTTAGGTGTGTTTTAATATAAATTTTATAAAAGCCAAAAAGATTTTGCTTCTATTTTTTTTTGATTGACCGATGTTGGAACTCGAGTATATCCTACCCAAAATCCTGATCGTAAGCCGGAAAAAAATTGCATCTTCATAAACAGTCGAAGTTAACAAGTTTTGAAAGTTAAAGGATTAAAATTGATAAATTTTTAAACTTTCAAACTATTGTCGGTCGGTATTTGATTGAGATTTGATCTCATATGTGTCATTTGTTTAATTTATCTATATTCCAAACGGTTGTTCTCATTACGTGTTTAGCTTTCCTGTATGTGCAGATATGACATCAGAATCAGCTAAAGGCGAAGAGAACGTGTCAGATGACAAGCTGTAAAGTGAAGACACGACGTTGATGCAATCAGAAGATCAAGATGACCGGGTTACAATTGATCACTTTTCAACACCACAAGGATCTAAAGAATTGAAGATCAAAAGACTCACGAGCATAACTCAAAGGAGAGCTTATCTTAAGGGGGAGTTTGTTAACACACTTCCTAAATGAAAAGGGAGTTTGTTGATACACTTTCTACTTATGACACGTGAAGACCTTGAAGATCCTCCTACATAAAAGACACGGAAGACGAACCATCACCAGTAGCGTCCAAGGGGGAGTTTGTTGGTACACTTTATGTGGACACGACTCGACTCGGTTCGATTCAGTTCGGTTCGACTCGGTTAGGTTTGGCTCAGGCCCGACGTCACGACATTCCTCCGTCGTGCGCCCCAGAGTTTGACACGCGAAGCACGGAGAGCCGCGAACCTATTCCCGTTTACACATCACCATGACATCATCATGATGATGTCACATGGTTGACTTATCTTACAAATCTGAATTTGTTAAAGTCATGTGTACGTACATTGACTGTTGGGCCACTGCCATTATTTATTTGGACCAATCAACCTTACATGGGCCGAAACATTCACTTGGGCCGAAACCTGTTATTTGTGCATGCATGTCGACGAAACTCTACAAGGTTTCGTCGACTTTGAAGACTCGTCATGTGTTTCGTCGACAACAACAGGTTTCGTCGACCTACTTCAGTTTCGTCGTACCTGGTCCTATATAAACAAGACTGAAGACAGAACAAAGAGACAAAGAGAGAGAACCGAGAGTTTAGTTGTATTTCTTGTATTATCTTTCTGTAACGAAACTCTATCGGTATCAATATACAACCGTTTAACATTATATCTTTGTGTTGTGTCTATCTCTCGCTCGGTTTGTATCGTAACGTGGATTCCGTTACGGTTTTATAAACAAGATCTCGTAGTTGTCCGGCGATCCGAAAAACGGACCTACAAATACTCTACTTTTTTGGTGGCTAAAACAGTGTTACTATGTAATTACAAAGGTAATGTTGTTTTATCATCCCCAATTAAAGAGAAAATAAGGCCAACCTACCTTGGCAAACGTAAAGAGTTTGGACATAGTATAAACATCGGCAACAAATACCTTTCTATTACTCGAGCCTTCACAAAAACATCTTTCAATTCTTTACAAAAAAAAAAAAATATATGCACCTTGGTATTCTCGTACCTACACATTATAAAATATTAAGCATCCATTAGAAATAAGAAGAAAAAAAAGAGAGCTCCCAGCACCCTTTGAAAGATATATTTTTACCTCTTCGGACTTAAATTGACTCGTATACTGCAGTAACTCTCATAGCCTTAAATCGATACTATAAACAATTCGTTCATCTTCAAATAATATCATACACTATCAAAATAAAAAAATTGAACCTAATCATACACACAACTTAATTTCGATACTCGATCGCAAACATATCGTGATCCTACTAATCATTTCAGATCTGATCATCCTACCTAATAATCATGAGCAAAATGTTGACCTAATCAACGAAACAGCTAAAATCAAACATATATTTGTATATAACAGATTCGTAACTGAAAATCAGTGAGAAAAAACGGAAATTATACCTTGAGACCATCAACAGAGAGAAGACCACTGAGGATGCATTCCTTGAGGCCAGTTCCGAGAACGATGACGTCATACTCTTCATCCATAGTGGATCGACAGCAAATGGTGATGTAGAAGTAGATTGACTGAGGATCAGGATAAAAGTAGGGTTTCAAATCAAGTCAAGAACGTGTCTTCAGGGGGTTTTATATCTCCTGAACTGAGAGAGAAGATGATGCAAGGGCATATCAGCATATCTTATATTTTTATTTAAAATTTGAATTTCCTATTTTATCTTTTTATAGTTATAAATTACGGTCTAAGATTTATTGTTTATTGAGTTTTCTGATTTGATTATTATAGAAAGAACGTAGTTCTTGAATCCTTTGGTTTGTTTATCAGTCTTTGATTAGTCAATTGTTCTTGAGCCATTTGATTGCATGCAAAATTGCATTAGGTGGTATCAGAGCTATGGTTTATCAAATGGCTCTACGTGAAGGAGAGTGTTTTCTTGTTCGAAGACTCGTCGACCGAGGCATCGACAAGAACATTGGTGATTCACGTGTTCGTGGAGATCGATTAAACCATGACCGTAGATTCGCCGGGCGAGGCAACGAGAATGGAAACCGTGATCCATGGGATATTCTTAAGATCAAGAGACTCCGACAACGAGTTCGCGGCCTTGAGTTACGGCACGAGATCTCGCAACTCAAGCAACGGATCCGAGATCTTAAGGCATTATCAGCATTGGATGAAACTGATCCAGAACGACCCGTCGGGGACGAGTACTGTCACACCCCGATATTTCCACGTATTACCGGTGGGCCCGGTGGGGAGTATCGTGACGTAGTTGATATCATCATAGTCAAACAACACAATATTTAAATGCACAGCGGAAGCAAAAGATAGATATTATTTCAACTGAATAAAAGTGTAATATTTAAGTATCACAACACAGTTGAAACAGATCCACAGGTGGATCAAATGAAAAGAAAACATTGTTCAACAGTTTTATGACATCTAAGCTTGCGAGACTTATTGCGGATGCTAGGAGAAAGCCAGCCTAGTTCGAGTAGTACATGCACTTAACCTTTTTGGGAAAATATGTCAATTTACACTGGTAAATACAATTAACTGACTCATTTTTTAAAAGGTTCAATAAAATTGATTTGAATGCACGTGGCACAAAATATTTTATAACTTGGGATAATTATTTGTATATAATACTTGTAAAAGGATTACATGTTTCTTATGCGTTCAGTAGCCCAGTTCGTGACGGGTTAAAGATCAATAGACACACCACATTATTTATTTAGGCACTGACGGGCGTACGCCTACACCCCGTGCTTAGGGCGTGGCCATTTCGTAAAATGATGCCAAGGATATCCGGGACATGGTCATTAACCCCCCAAAGGCTTTAAGAAAACAAAACAATTCAAACGGGTTATTTCAATAAATTAACCATCATACGATTAAAGATTCAATGCCCGACCAAGCGGTATTTTATATACCGTACCCCAAGCCCGTATAAGGGAAAATAAGTTAAAAGTATTTAACTTTGCAAGTAATATTCACAACAAGCAAGTGCACGTAGCTTTTACCGGGTCTCCTATTCTGGAACGAAGGTTTATAATAACCTATTAGAATCCTAACGGGTCTTTAATTAAGCCTAAACTTAGACCGGCTAGTTTTAAAGGAAGATATGGTTCGAACGCATGATTAAGCGAAGACCGGAATAGAATGTGATTTAGACCCGAAAAGTTTGAAGACTCGTATAATATGGGTAAACTAAACACATTCTGGATTTTGAGATAACAATGATAAGGTTCGTCCCGTTTCGGCTAATTTATGCAATCTAGTTACATAAACCGAACCGAACGCGAATAACGCATAACGGTTAACCAAAAGAGTCTCTAACAGGTTTCCTAAGTTAATATGCCTTAAATATGTTGTGATAACAGTAGGATACCTTCCATTATGCCCAAAACGAGTTTAATCTCAATTTAAGCCCTGTAGGGGTATTTTGGTCATTTTAAAGATTATAAAAGAGATTAAATATAATTCTGAGACTCGGGTCGGAGATAATCAGTAGAAAAAGTTATTTTAATAGGTTATATCAGTTGGTGATAAGTCTTATATGACAAAATGGTTTTTAAACCCATACTAGGTGTTTAATACGCGTAAAAAGCCGTTTTAAGCGATTTCCGTGTTAAACAGGAAATCTGAGTTTTCTGATCAGGTTATAAAGTTCAAAATACTTCATTTATTATATAAAATCAGTGGCCAAATATTTGGTATCAATCGGCTATGTAAAACTCATTTTATAAGCAAAAGGGTATAATCGGTAATAACCGAATTAAGGCAATAACCTTAGGCTATGATCAGGTTAAAAATAATTAAAAATCTTCAAAAATCCCAAAATATTATATTACATCAGTGGGTAAAAGGTTTGGTGTCAAAAATTGGGTTTAGATAGGCTTTACGCTAATTACACCGTTTAATTAATAAAAAGCTTTCTAATTACGCTATTGAGCATAACTACTAATCTAGACCTCCAACTGAGGTGAAATTTTAGGGACATGTTTATAAATCAGTAACAAAGATTATTGTCCTCTCATATTTCCAAAATTCTCGTTTTAAGGTCAAATGGGCATATTGGTCAACATTAGGCATTTAACGGAAACATCGGACAATCAACGAGTCGAGTAGTATAAATGCAGAGGGTTATACTATCATACAAGCTGGTCCTAACGGAGCTCTAAAGAATTTCTAAATCCATCTAAATCTGGTCAGAACTGAAGTCAAAGCAAAAGTTAAAGTTTTGCGACTTTCGGTTCCGAATCGAGCTTAAACAGAAAATTGTCGGATCAAACAAGCTTAGACCAGTTCTTAAACTAATTACCAAGTTATATGAGTGATAAAATGGGTTACACGCCTTCTACATTGCTAATTATATGTTAATTCGAAAATTAAGGTTCTGTTGACTTTTTATAACGAACTTTGACCCGACAAATGATCTAGTTAGAGCGGGAATCAGAGGGTGCCCTTTTAAGGGTTTAATACCCACATAAATACCAACTTATAACTACTTTTAATTTGGCTAAACATCAGACCATTAGTGATTAATCGATAAGTCAAACCTTAATTACGACGGTTTGACTTTAAGCTAATTAACTAAGTAAACATGATTAAGGAAGGTCAAGGAAACTTACCAAGGTCCTATGCACGACTAGTGATGCTTAGGGGATGGCCTTGAGCTCCAGAAATGATCAGAAGTTGAGTTTGGAATGAATGACCAAATTTGCAACAATGTGGTCTTTATATAGTGATCTTGATTGCTTGTGATCATGACAAACAACTCTAGGATTGATCCCTGATCAATAACAAGTGTCCCTAGTGCCTAAGAACTAGTTTGTGTTGCACATGGAAGTGAAAAATGGCAATATAAGTCAGTTAACTCATTTTAACAGGCAGTTGTCAACTTTCTGCTACTGGGGATGTCTTACGGACCGTAAGCTGAGGGTCTTGCGGTCCGTAAGAGACCGTAAGACCAAGTCTTTGCGGTCCGTAAGAGAACGTAAGACCAAGTCTTTGCGGTCTGTAAGCCTTTACCAGAAGGCAAAAAATTGTGACCTTTCAAGCTTCGAACAAGCAACTAGATATTACGAATTTTGGGCCTCTATTATCAGTATGGGCCACTTGATCATGCCTTGAACAGTTTAGACCGCCTTGATATGTTTTAAAGTTTCCTTGGATTCTTTTAAAATGGCTATAAACGAAAGTTGTCGTGCACATCCTCATAGGATCCCATTCTTTCAAATATGAATCAATTATTACTAGTAATTACTGGATTTGAATGTATATCAGATGTTTATAATATAGATTAGGGTCTTGGGATTTATAATTAGGTCGTTCAGAGGTATTTAATTAACATGTCGACGCTTTTAAATCCTACCATACATCTTTGACTAGATCCGCGTTTATAACACTTTTGTCTTGCACGACACGTGTCGTTATTTCATTGGACACAAATTTTCGAGGTGTTACATCCTCACCCCCTTAAAAGAAATCTCGACCTCGAGATTTACTGAAATAAATGTGGGTACTTTTCTTTCATTGTGGACTCTACCTCCCACGTGTGCTCGGGACCTCTACGGGCATCCCATTTTACTTTTACGATCGGTACATGCTTCCTTCAAAGCTTCTTAACCTGTCGATCCTCGATCGACACAGGTTTTTCAACGAACTTTAGGCTCTCTTCTATGTGCACATCTGTATGTGGTATGACTAGTGATTCATCCGCTAGACATTTCTTCAGATTGCAGATGTGGAATACATTGTGAATACCACTGAGCTCTTCAGGTAAGTTTAACTTATAAGCAACTGATCCGACACATTCGATGATCTCGAATGGTCCTATGTATCTCGGGCTTAACTTGCCTTTCTTACCAAATCGCATTACTCCTTTCCAGGGTGATACTTTAAGTAGTACCTTATCACCAACCTCAAACTTTAGAGGTTTACGCCTTAAGTCTGCGTAGCTTTTCTGCCTATCCCTGGCAGCTTTGAGACGATTGCGTATTTGCACAATCTTATCTGTCATCTCCAGGACTATTTCAGGTCCTGTCAGTTGGACATCTCCAACTTCCGCCCAACATACGGGCGTTCTGCACTTCCTACCGTACAAGGCCTCGAAAGGCGCAGCCTTAATGCTGGTATGATAGCTATTGTTATAGGAGAACTCTACTAATGGCAGGTGGTTATCCCAACTACCACCTAAGTCAATCACACATGCCCGAAGCATGTCTTCCAAAGTTTGGATTGTACGCTCACTTTGCCCGTCCGTCTAAGGTTGGTAAGCCGTACTGAAATTTAAGCGCGTGCCCAAAGTTGTTGGAAACTTTTCCAAAAATGTGATGTGTATCTAGTATCTCTGTCAGAGATAATAGACACTGGTACGCCATGCAGAGACACAATCTTATCTACGTACAATTGGGCTAACATGTCGGAGCTATAGGTCTCCTTAATGGGTAGGAAATGTGCTGACTTAGTCAGTCTATCCACTATCACCCATATAGTATCATTGCCTTTCTTTGTCTTTGGAAACTTGGTGATGAAATCCATTGTCACCATTTCCCACTTCCACGTGAGAAGTTCAGGCTGTTGTAGCAAACCTGACGGCTTCTGATGTTCAGCTTTGACTTGTGCACACGTCAAACATTTAGCTACATAGGTAGCTATAGACTTCTTCAATCCTATCCACCAAAAGTTTGCTTTCAGATCCTGGTACATCTTGTCAGCTCCAGGATGAATAGAGTATTTAGAACTGTGGGCTTCCTGGAGGATAACATCTCGAAGTCCTCCATAAACTGGAACCCATATTCGTCCATTCAACCTTAGAATTCCGTCCTTGCCATAGGATAACTATTCTTCGGTTACTCCTAGCTTTTCACCAGGATAGTTAGCTTCGAGCACAGCTTCCTTCTGCGCAGCTAACAACCTTTCATTTAAACTATTCTTTATCTCAATGCTCTTGGCATTGATTCTTATAGGCTTCACCCTTTCTTTTCGACTCAAGGCCTCGGCGACTACATTCGCCTTGCCAGGATGGTATCTTATCTCACAATCATAATCATTAAAAGTTTCCATCCAACGTCGTTGCCTCATGTTCAAATCCTTTTGGTTAAACAGGTGCTGGAGGCTCTTGTGATCAGAATAGATCACACACTTGATACCGTATAAGTAGTGACTCCATAGCTTTAGTGCAAATACAATGGCACCCAACTCCAAGTCATGGGTGGTGTAGTTCTTTTCGTGCACCTTTAACTGACGTGAAGCATAGGCAATAACCTTGCCTTTCTGCATAAGCACACATCCCATTCTGGTGTGTGACGCATCGCAATATACCACAAATTCTTCTATTCCATCCGGCAATGTCAACACAGGTGCATTGCTCAACTTCTGCTTAAGGATATCAAAGGATTCCTGCTGCTTAGGACCCCAGTTAAACTTAATATTCTTTCTAGTCAGAGAAGTTAGGGGTGCAGCAATCCTTGAAAATTTTTTCAATAAAACGCCTGTAATATCCTGCCAATCCCAAGAAGCTGCGAATCTCTGTGGGCGTCTTCGAATCTTGCCAATTCATGACAGGTTCAACCTTAGCGGGATCTACCTGGATTCCGCGTTCACTAACTACATGTCCAAGAAATTGGACCTCACGAAGCCAAAATTTACACTTAGAGAATTTGGCGTAGAGCTTTTCTCACTGGAGTAGTTTTAGAATGCAACGGAGGTGCTTCTCATGGTCAGCTTGATTCTTCGAGTAGATAAGAATATCATCGATGAAGACGATGACAAATTTATCCATGTAGGGCTTGCAGACGCGGTTCATGAGATCCATGAATGCGGCAGGTGCATTAGTGAGTCCAAAAGGCATCACTAAGAACTCGTAGTGACCATAACTAGTCCTAAATGCAGTCTTATGTACATCTTCATCCTTGACCTTCAGTTGATGATATCCTGACCTTAAGTCGATCTTGGAAAAGTAACTCGCTCCTTGAAGCTGATCGAACAAGTCGTCGATCCTGGGCAATGGATACCGATTCTTGACAGTAACTTTGTTAAGTTCCTGATAATCGATGCACAGACGCATCGACCCATCCTTTTTCTTCACAAACAGAATTGGTGCTCCCCAAGGAGATGAGCTAGGTCTAATAAATCCCTTTGCCAACAAATCATCCAGTTGAGTTCTCAACTCTTTCATCTCTGTTGGTGCCAATCTATAAGGTGCTCTTGCAACAGGTGCTGCTCCAGGAATAATGTCAATCCTGAACTCCACTTTCCTATCTGGGGGTAACCCAGGTAGTTCTTCAGGGAAAACTTCTGGATATTCTGAGATAATAGGTATGTCTTCGATCTTAGGCCTTGGTTCATCAATGGTTACTTGTGCCATGTAGATAACACAACCCTTCGTCGGACACCCTGATGCCTTGAGCATGGACACTTGCTCAGGAATTCCGTGCTTGGTATCTCCTTGGATTGTCAAAGGCTCGCCATGAGGAGTTCTGACAACCACTTGCTTCTTAGCACAAACAATCTGGGCTTGGTTGCGAGACAACCAATCCATGCCTATTACTATATCGAAACCGGCTAATTTCAAAGGAAGTAAAGACAATGGAAAAGAGTGGTTCCTAATGGATATAACACAACCATCTAACACGGTTCCATCAGCTAATTCCACCTCATATTTCACACTTAAGGTTTTAACAGGTAAATTCAGCAATTCACAAAACTTATTATCTACGAACGACTTATCAGCGCCTGAATCAAAAAGTACTCTTGCATAGACATCATTTATGAGGAAGGTACCTGTGATCACATTGTCGTCCTGGACGGCTTCCTTTGCATCCATCCGGAAGACCCTTGCATTGGTCTTTTTCCCATCCTCAGTCTTCTTTGCAAGTTTCGGGCAGTTGGACTTGATATGCCCTTTTTCATTGCAGCTATAGCACGTAGCATCTTTCAACTTTTTGCAATCCAAGGTCTTGTGCTCAGACGACTTGCAAATCCCACATGCCCTTGGCTGAGAATGGGATTTCGACTCATATCTGTACTTCCCGAAGTGCTATTTCTTGCAGATCTTGCAATTTGGTTTATCACCCGACTGATGACCATCTTTCTTAGATCCAGAATTCTTTTTTTGGTCATTGTTTCCTCTATGTCTCTTATCCGATCGCCGTGAGTTATCATCCTCACGCTTCCTTTTCTCGGCATCAGTGTTCCTCAGCGATCTCTGCCTGACCGCATCCAGTGTGAGGGACAAGGATATATCAGCTGCAGACCTGAATGTAGCTGGCCGAGAGGCTTTTACACTTGCCTTAATCTCTGGGGCTAAACCCCCAATGAAACGAGCTATTCTTTTGGGTTCCGGAGTCACAAGATAAGGAACCAATCTTGACATTGTATTAAAGCTCGTAAGGTAAGCTTGGCAATCCAGGTTTTTCATCACTAATGACAGAAAATCCGACTCAATCTTTTCAACCTCATGCTGAGGACAAAAGTTCTCCCTGATGAGGGTAACAAATTGTTCCCATGTCATATTGTATAGTGGAATCTTCCCAGTAGCTTGAATCAACGATCTCCACCAGGCTAAGGCCTCACCTTTGAACGATTGAGACACAAACTTTACTACATCCTTATCAGCGCACCCGCTGATATCAACCACGGTGTCCATCTCATCCAACCATGTCATGCAGTCTACAGCTCCTTTCTCCCAGTGAAATCTCTAGGTTTGCATGAAACAAAATAATTGTAGGAGCAACCCTTATCAAGGGGTCCTTGCTTCAATACGATCTTTTGAGATGGAACACTTTGCTGATTTGGGGACTGACGATCGTCATCGTCTTTCTTTGGCTCTTCCTTCTTGGAGGGAGGCTTGCTGTGAGCCTCAGATTGAGTCTTAGGCTTGGAATGCGGTATGGATAGGGTCCTACTTCGAGTCCCGCTATATTCATTATACTGCCGCTCTATTGCTTTTGTGACAGCATTGTCTATTAATGCTTGTAGTTCTGCACCCGCGATGTTAATTCGGGTATTATCATGATCCTCCATTGGGTGACTGTTGATCTCATCCGAGTCAGCCATGTAGTTTTGAACTGTTACATAAGATATTGACAATAATTTATTTGGAGTTTATTATGGAATTGTCTTTTATGGCAATTCATTAACCATGGTAAACACAGACCATTTTTGGTTAATTTGTTAATCATATTTATTTAGGATTTTTATTATAATTTATCATAATTATAAAACAAATAACAGTTTTATTAGTGGCACAAAAGGCCTAGTCACAGGGACATCCTAAATTATAATCCATGATTTCAGAGAATTAAGGCATTAAGGTTTGAACATAGTTCATTACCTTTTCTCCGACAGGGAGTTGTAGACTACTACTGTCTTTTGTCTTATATAACAATGAGCATGGCCCGTAGGCATTACATCACTAATGGATGTTTAATATGTGATCGTCTTACTTGATGATTTAAACCCATGATTTATAGATAATTAAGTTAGGTTTGGAATCTTTCGAAGAATCCTATTATAAGAATGACGTGTGTGATTTTAACGAATCACGTCTGCCAGGAGCGTTAACATGTTTTCAGATGTTAACAGGGATTCGAATCTTTTAAACAGATCTTACCATTTTGGCCAGGACTTATAATGACATGCCGGCTAGGTTACAGTTTTAAGATTCTTATTAATTGTTTAATAGGCAGATTATTTTAAAAGGAATGATTTTTAATTTATTTATTTCATGTATAATATATATTCATGCATATAATGACAAAATGAAAATTTAAATTTAACATTCCATTAAACATTAAAAAGGAGTACACATTGCCCTAAACGGGACTTTTTAACAGAACAACTTGCCCACGCAGGGGCTAAATCGATAATACAAGTCCTCGCAGGGACTGATTACTATGCTAGATGTCCTCGCAGGGACTAAAAGACAAGTCCTCGTAGGGACTAAGGAAAGACAAGTCCACGCAGGGACTAAGTACTTAGATAAATGTCCACGCAGGGACTTAATTGAAATAAGTAAATACAACAATACATATAGGAATTCAATGATCCCTCTTCTTCTTTCCCTTTAACAAGCTTGCTAGGCCCTTGAGAAATCCTCTGTTGTTCCTACGTTCTTCTTGAAATTCATGTTCCACCCGACTTAGTCTTTGGAGGATTTCCTCCTGTTCCGGTGGGGAAAATCGTGGTGGCTGCGACTGTTGCCGAATCTGAGGTCGAGCAGGTATTTGATACCCATGAGCCGGATATCCCACTCCCCAAGGGGCTCCATATGGTCCTTCGGGATGAAGGGCGTTGTAGTTTGCCGCTACAAGGTACGGGTCGGCTTCAGCATAGTTATAATGAGTGTGAGCCGGCTGCTCAAACGGATTGTACGCCGTTGAACCGGCATATGTAGGAATCGGGTTATCAAAACCCAATGGTGGCGGCGGTGGTGCAACTGGTGCAGAATTCACATCTGGAATTGGGTTTGAGGGCCCACCCATTTGTGGGCCTTCATGCAGTGGCGGGTAGTGACTGCCACTGGAGTGTTGAGGGGTGCTAAAGTGAAAATCCCCTCCTCGCGCGGATATTCGTGTGCCTGTTCTCCTACGCCTTGGTGGTTCTGGAGGTGCTTGATGAACTGGCAGTGGTGGCGTGACTGCCACGAAACGCGAATCCTCGGAGGGATCCTGCTGCTGCTGCTGCTGCGGGTTATGAGAGGGTGTAAAATACCACTCATACTGGTTAAACCTCGCTTGGTAACTGTCTGGACCACCGTAGGGTGATCCGTGGAAGGATGATCCATCAGAGATCTCGATGGGATGGTTGGGGGTCCCGGTTGCTGGCTCGACGGGATCCGTGTCCTCGTCCATGTCCATTGCATTGTCTCCTGAGAAATGGTCTTCAGGTCCTAGTGGGTTAAAACCCAGTGGTTCTGCCATATAGTTTGCCTGGTTGAACCGGACCTTTATGACAGGAGTGGGGTCGCCAAAGGAACGGTGCGAAGCAGATCGCTGCAACGGTAAGAAGGAGTGGCGTGAGTCATCGGGCTCGTTTTCTGACTGCGGCCCAACGGAGTGACGGTAAGGAGGCGTTGAGCTGTGCGAGACAGACCGTCTAGCAGGCTCCAAATGGTTCCTCCAGTTTCCTTGAGGATCGGCACTCATAGTAGCCGAAGGAGTTCGCCGGTGTGAAGGCCCGACCTCGTGATCGTTGGGGCGGTGATTGGCCCCTTGCCTCGTCCTCCTCTTCGGAATCTTGGCGGGCATAATTCCTGTCAAAACAAATGAAATAAACAACGAAAACAATAAAGGAGAAATTAAAGCAAAATTAGGAATCGTCCTAAGTTCTTTGTCTAGACTTGAAATTTTAGGAATGTGCAACTGTGTAACTGAGATTAAACACAAAAGGCTAGTGTTTAATTCACTCAGTGTTGGCTCTGATACCAACCTGTCACACCCCGATATTTCCACGTATTACCGGTGGGCCCGGTAGGGAGTATCGTGACGTAGTTGATATCATCATAGTCAAACAACACAATATTTAAATGCACAGCGGAAGCAAAAGATAGATATTATTTCAACTGAATAAAAGTGTAATATTTAAGTATCACAACACAGTTGAAACAGATCCACAGGTGGATCAAATGAAAAGAAAACATTGTTCAACAGTTTTATGACATCCAAGCTTGCGAGACTTATTGCGGATGCTAGGAGAAAGCCAGCCTAGTTCGAGTAGTACCTGCACTTAACCTTTTTGGGAAAATACGTCAGTTTACACTGGTAAATACAATTAACTGACTCATTTCTGAAAAGGTTCAATAAAATTGATTTGAATGCACGTGGCACAAAATATTTTATAACTTGGGATAATTATTTGTATATAATACTTGTAAAAGGATTACATGTTTTTTATGCGTTCAGTAGCCTGGTTCGTGCCGGGTTAAAGATCAATAGACACACCACATTATTTATTTAGGCACTGACGGGTGTACGCCTACACCCCGTGCTTAGGTCGTGGCCATTTCATAAAATGATGCCAAGGATATCCGGGACATGGTCATTAACCCCCCAAAGTATTTAAGCAAACAAAACAATTCAAATGGGTCATTTCAATAAATTAACCATCATACGATTAAAGATTCAATGCCCGACCAAGCGGTATTTTATATACCGTACCCCAAGCCCGTATAAGGGAAAATAAGTTAAAAGTATTTACCTTTGCAAGTAATATTCACAACAAGCAAGTGCACGTAGCTTTTACCGGGTCTCCTATTCTGGAATGAAGGTTTATAATAACCTATTAGAATCCTAACGGGTCTTTAATTAAGCCTAAACTTAGACCGGTTAGTTTTAAAGGAAGATACGGTTCGAACGCATGATTAAGCGAAGACCGGAATAGAATGTGATTTAGACCCGACAAGTTTGAAGACTCGTATAATATGGGTAGACTAAACACATTCTGGATTTTGAGATTACAATGATAAGGTTCGACCCGTTTCGGCTAATTTATGTAATCTAGTTACATAAACCGAACCGAACGCGAATAACGCATAACAGGTAACCGAAAGAGTCTCTAACAGGTTTCCTAAGTTAATATGCCTTAAATATGTTGTGATATCAGTAGGATACCTTCCATTATGCCCAAAACGAGTTTAATCTCAATTTAAGCCCCGTAGGGGTATTTTGGTCATTTTAAAGATTATAAAAGAGATTAAATATAATTCTGAGACTCGGGTCTGAGATAATCAGTAGAACAACTTATTTTAACAGGTTATATCAGTTGGTGATAAGTCTTATATGACAAAATGGTTGTTAAACCCATACTAGGTGTTTAAGTAAAAAGCCGTTTTAAGCGATTTCCGGGTTAAACAGGAAATTTGAGTTTTCTGATCATGTTATCAAGTTTAAAATACTTCATTTATTATATAAAATCAGTGGCCAAAGATTTGGTATCAATCGGCTATGTAAAACTCATTTTATAAGCAAAAGGGTATAATCGGTAATAACCGAATTAAGGCAATAACCTTAGGCTATGATCAGGTTAAAAATAATTAAAAATCTTCAAAAATCCCAAAATATTATATTACATCAGTGGGTAAAAGGCTTGGTGTCAAAAATTGGGTTTAGATAGGCTTTACGCTAATTACGTCGTTTAATTAATAAAATGCTTTCTAATTACGCTATTGAGCATAACTCCTAATCTAGACCTCCAACTGAGGTGAAATTCTAGGGACATGTTTATAAATCAGTAACAAAGATTATTGTCCTCTCATATTTCCAAAATTCTCGTTTTAAGGTCAAATGGGCATATTGGTCAACATTAGGCATTTAACGGAAACATCGGACAATTAACGAGTCGAGTAGTATAAACGCAGAGGGTTATACTATCATACAAGCTGGTCCTAACGGAGCTCTAAAGAATTTCTAAATCCATCTAAATCGAGTCAGAACTAAAGTCAAAGCAAAAGTCAAGGTTTTGCGACTTTCGGTTCCGAATCGAGCTTAAATAGAAAATTGTCGGATCAAACAAGCTTAGACCAGTTCTTAAACTAATTACCAAGTTATATGAGTGATAAAATGGGTTACACGCCTTCTACATTGCTAATTATATGTTAATTCGAAAATTAAGGTTCTGTTGACTTTTTATAACGAACTTTCACCCGACAAATGATCTAGTTAGAGCGGGAATCAGAGGGTGCCCTTTTAAGGGTTTAATACCCACATAAATACCAACTTATAACTACTTTTAATTTGGCTAAACATCAGACCATTAGTGATTAATCGATAAGTCAAACCTTAATTACGATGGTTTGACTTTAAGCTAATTAACTAAGTAAACATGATTAAGGATGGTCAAGGAAACTTACCAAGGTCCTATGCACGACTAGTGATGCTTAGGGGATGGCCTTGAGCTCCAGAAATGATCAGAAGTTGAGTTTGGAATGAATGACCAAAGTTGCAACAATGTGGTCTTTATATAGTGTTCTTGATTGCTTGTGATCATGACAAACAACTCTAGGATTGATCCCTGATCAATAACAAGTGTCCCTAGTGCCTAAGAACTAGTTTGTGTTGCACATGGAAGTGAAAAATGGCAATATAAGTCGGTTAACTCGTTTTAACAGGCAGCTGTCAACTTTCTGCTACTGGGGATGTCTTACGGACCGTAAGCTGAGGGTCTTGCGGTCCGTAAGACCTCTTACGGACCGTAAGACCAAGTCTTTGCGGTCCGTAAGCCTTTACCAGAAGGCAAAAATTTGTGACCTTTCAAGCTTCGAACAGGAAACTAGATATTACGAATTTTGGGCCTCTATTATCAGTATGGGCCACTTGATCATGCCTTGAACAATTTAGACCACCTTGATATGTTTTAAAGTTTCCTTGGATTCTTTTAAAATGGCCATAAACGAAAGTTGTCGTGCACATCCTCATAGGATCCCATTATTTCAAATATGAATCAATTATTACTAGTAATTACTGGATTTGAATGTATATCAGATGTTTATATTATAGATTAGGGTCTTGGGATTTATAATTAGGCCGTTCAGAGGTATTTAATTAACATGTCGACGCTTTTAAATCCTACCATACATCTTTGACTAGATCCGGGTTTATAACACTTTTGTCTTGCACGACACGTGTCGTTATTTCATTGGACACAAATTTTTGAGGTGTTACAAGTACTCTGGGGAGGAGGAGTATCTGAAATCCTTAATCTCTACACATCCTTAAAGTACATGGGTTATATGGTAATTAGTGTAAAGATTGGCGGTTACAAAGTATAGGGACTGAATGTGACATTTTAGAAGTTGATAACTACCACCCCAAGGGTGGCTGTCCCTTGGGAGACACCCCTTGATCGATTGGCAGCCACAAGAAAAGAAAGGGATGCGACTTTTGGCTTATGGACACACCTCTTCAAGATTCATTCTCATCCACACAATCTAGAGACACACCCGTTCACGAAGAGACGCGTCCATTCACTCGCACCCATTAGAAACTATAAATAGGGTTTAGATTTCATTTGTAAAATTCTATTCCATTGTATTGTATTCAAATTCTCAGTTTATATATACAAGTTATTCGATTGTCTAGAGATCAAAGATCCATTAGGGCCAACAATTGGTATCAGAGCATCAGGCTCTAGGCATCGCCGGGAATTCGCGATAAGGTTTTATTATTCTTTCTCAATTCGTAAGTTAGTTTTATTTTCGGTTCAGGGTCGAACCAGGGGTTAGGAATCTAAGGTTTTTGATTCCTGGGTTTAGTGCAAATTAGATTGATTGGTTATTACGCGTTGGAGTTATACGCGGGTTAAGAATTGAAGGTTCTAGAAAGTCAAAGTTTACCGGTACAGGAGTTTGTATTGGTGGTCAGAAATTTCTTGAAACAAGAAAAATAAGGTTTATTAAAAGTGAAGATTGTTCGGTCAAAAGATATGTCGGGAACAACCGGACCAACTCCACAAATCATAATTCAAAAGGAAGGAAGTTCTCTTTCCCAATTCCAGTGTCCTATTTTAAAACCAACAAACTATACGGTTTGGGCAATTCGCATCAAAACGATTTTGGAAGTGAATGGACTTTGGGAAACGATTGAACCGTCAGAGAATACACAGTCAGATGTTAAAAAAAGATAAGGCAGCAATTGCTTATCTGTTCCAAGCAATACCGGAAGACGTTGTATTACAAGTTGCAAGACTGCAAAAGAAATTTGGGAAAACTTAAAGACAAGACACGTTGGTGTTGATCGGGTACAAAAGGCTCGTTGGCACACACTAATGTCAGAGTTCGAATTAATGCAAATGAAAGAAGACGACACGATAGACTCTTTCACAGCAAAGATAAGCAGTGTTGTTACACGGGCAAGTGAATTAGGGACAACAATGAGACAGTCGAATCTGGTACGAAAACTTCTAAACACCGTGCCAAATAGATTTACTCAAATAGTTGCATTGTAACACCCGTCTTATTTATATAAGACGTTCAATATAAAATACACATTTTTAAAAGTTAATACTTCATTTCCTAGAATTATACCAAACGAAAGTTTACATAATCACCATGTTCGAGTTATCTACTAACTAGATTTAACATCCCAAAATGATAAGTTAAGTGTTTTACAAGATATCATGTTTTTTTTAACAAAGTTAAGTAAACGTGGAAGCTTCAAAAATGCATGTTCGGTTCTTGATAACATGCTTGATCGCCATCCGATGTGTAACCAATATCACCTAATGTCAAAACCACATCAAATGTTAGTTTAGACGTTGTCGAAATATGCATAAACAAGTTCCGGAATCATATAATTAAAAAGAAAATAAAATTTCAGCATTTTGGTCTGTCGCGCCCCGCGACAGGTCACCTTTAATTTTACGCGCCCCGCGAGAACCTCCCGCGTGTCGCGACAGAGTCAACGTCCTCTGTCGCGTGTCGCGGGGAACCCCTTTTTCCAGCGGGTGCAGGTTGAAATCCTGCATCTGCTGCCAACACCAATTTTCACGATTTCAACTTTAAAAAGTCATAACTTTCTATCTAAGCGTCCGTTTTAGTCGATTCTTTTTCCTATGCGTCCGTAATTAAATTACCAACACGCATAATATGATCATTGTGTCAAAAATAGAGTGTACGGGCTGGAAGTCTATAAATACCTAATGTATTTATTTGACCCATATAGTTTTTGCACTAATTCAATCACTAACAATTTCTATAACCTCAACGTGTATTTACCCAACATCTGGGGCTTACGATCACCGGCGTTTTATTACCAAATCTATAGTTTCACGCTCTTGTGATTCATTATCTCCAATTGCTATTCAAAACACACTTTTACTACATACTAATCAATTATTCGACCCGTTTGGCTCATTTATGGAATCCTCCATTTCTAATGACTACCAAACATTTTCAATTCAAGTTTTCGACTCGTTTAGCTATTAATGATCTACATCACTTTTACTAACGCTATCATTTCTAATAAACACAATTTCAATACCCACAACTATTCAAATAACATAATGTAACGGGGTCACGGTTACATACTTGCATAATTCATCGTCATTGATTTCTAACCATAATTACCCATTCTCGGGCTTGTCCATCTTAGCGTATCACTTCCATTCCATGGTTTACACTTTTATAATTCACAATCGTCAAGTGACATTCAAGTCACTTCTAAACTACCTTTTTAAATCATTGTTTAACCCGTTTGGTTGTCTAATGGAATCCACCATTTTAGTGACAAACCAAACATACTTTAACAAATCTTTTGACCCGTTTTGATTAACTAGTGAACTTAATCACTTCTACAATAAACTACTATCTTTCATATTGCTAATTTCAAGATATTAACTACAATAGAAATCAAAGTATAATGTAACGAAACCAAGGTTACGTACCTTCAAGGCGTTCCCTTCAAACGCGTATCGCCACTAGCTCGTCCACTTGACGTTTCGATTTCCTTGCCTATAGAGTTCAACCATAGATGTTTAGAACTCTCTTATAGTATATAACGCATAATTTACCATACTAATCAAATATGCGTTTTTAGTCCAAATTCTCAACACTTATCTTCTCTTAGGCATTATATCAAACACCTAATGAGCATGATTTCATACAATTTAAAAAAAATCAAGTTCTTGACTAACTATTTAACCAAGATTTAAACATTATTTCACATGTTCATGACAAATTTTCATATCAACCAATCTGGATTTGCTCCATAGAGCTCAAATACACTAAGTTAACAAAGATAATCCTAGTGTTTAACATAATTCTACAAAACCCACTTATCACCTTCAATGGTGATTATGAATTTCACAAGAAATAGGCGAAATTTCAACAAGTAGTTGACTAGGGTTTATCCCTAGACACTATTTCATTCCAAACAACTAACATGCAACATCAATTCTGAATTTCATGAATTCACTCAGAAATTTAGATGAAGGTTCTCCATGGAAATTACATACCTTATGATCCTTTTTCAGAGGAGATCACTAATTTGTGCTTGGAAATCGATTTGGAACAGATTAGAACTTTCAATTTGGAGAAAATTGCATGAACTAGGGTTTGTGAGGGAACCCTGTGTCGCCCCTGTGTTTATTTCGACCAGACACACACATCAGTGTGTGTTTGGGTTTTTGATTTTTGTTTTATAAAAACCAAGTTTTCAACTTAACACCTTTGGCCCTCCTACTAATATCAAGTTAGATTTTCCATGTTTTCAACCAAGTTCCTTTGTTATGACTAGGCTCGTGACTAACTAGGTTATTTATTCCTTGTTAGTATATTTTGTTTATTTTATACTTTATAATTTCAATATAAAGTTTTATATCTTCAGGGTGTTACAAGTCCACCCCCCTTAAAAAGGGTTTCGTCCCCGAAACCTTCTTTAAGTAGTCCTTTGATTTAGACCTAACTATCTTTGTCTCGTTTTCCAAGGCATTCTTTCTTTTTCCGGCACAAGGTTTTCATTCGTATTGACATGTGCGTCTTTTAGGCACACGTCCTATTGAACCGTAACCTTTTATCACTTATTTCCTATTTTGTCGCCTTTTTTTTACCGGGTTGTCTTTTGACCATTCTATTACTGAGTCCGTCAACATACTTATTTCACGCTAGTCTTATATTGACAAGCGCTCTACATAAGTCACATCATTATTTTGACTACAACTTGTTTTATTGCTTAGACTAATTGGTCACCATTTTACCTCATACCGCGTTATTCGGGTATGCTATATTGCCGTCATCAGCCCTTTGCGTGTTTATCATTTCATATCTAGTAACTCATATTACAGCATGGCTGTATTCTGCACCACTCTTGGGTCCGTGATCACATCACGTCATGTTCAGATTTTCGTCAGTTTTTCATTATTATGAATCTTCTTTTGAATGCATCGTCTTACACCTATCGGCGTTAAGGCTTACGTTCTTTAGTATTAACCATTTTCTAACTTCTCTCATAATATTTATATTTGTTAGAACGTTGTTTCTTTACTAAAACTGAATTTTAGTTTAACGTTTTTCTCTTTAACACATGTCGATTAATCATATCAAGGAATTGATGACAAGGATTATTCTTCTGCGTTATCATTTTACGCAAGAAATCACAATTGGTTCCCACGCTTTATACTATCGACCCGCAGGTTCCTTTACTTAGCCTTGTAGACTATTCTATTAGGTCTTCACCCTTTTTTTTTATTAGGGTGAGACCCCATAGCTTGTTCATTTGTATTTGCGACCCAATGGTCATTTTGGTCACGTAGACCTTTACATTATTTATAATCTGGAGGTTGTGGTGACCCCATGGATCATCTTCTATTCGTTTGACCTTGACCGTAGTCTAAGGCTACACTCATTTCCTTTCGGATTATCCTTCCGACTCTATGACTTCTTATGTCACCTTCGCGTCGGTTTATTTTACTCATACCGTTATTTGGTTTATGCCCCTATTTCCTTTCAACCCGTTACCGGGTTCGTTATCTTAATGTTTTTAACACCCCAGTTTTATTGGTTTGCGTTTTCCTTTCCATATTCTTTTACGACCTATCACATTGGTTCAGTAATATTTCGCACTTTCATTATTCGGGTTGCGCTTACTTGGAATATCAAGTATTATACTTTATTCGGTCCGTCCAATATTAAAATAGTTGAACATAACTATCGAAATTTATGTTTTTGCGAAATTTTATTGTCCTTTAGTCATAACTCTTAATCCAAGTCTTTTGACTTTTAATCTGCGCCACCGTCTCTTGGTTTACGTATAGATCCGTATTCCTACCCATCTATTGGGTATTTTACCGAAGTCATTATCAAAGCAGCCATTCCGGCATGTATTAAGACTTTGTTTTGATTTATTCAGTAGTGTTAGCGTATTCCGCCGCCCTTATTCCACCAAGTCTTTTATTCTTGCATTCATCTTGTTTGACTTGTTCGTGTGTACTTCATCGCTTATGATAGTCAAACTTTACCGCTATTCCCTGACATTCTTGTTTATTGGTTTATATTTTTATTTACCTTAATTCTTATCCCTTCCCTTGGGCTTATTACCTTAATGTAACACGCTCCCGTCATCCGGCTTCCGTTTACCTTTATTATCAAGCATTTTGCTTATTTGATCCGAACACCACCTTTCTGTTGTTAGTGACCCTTAGGTCTGTTTCTTTTACTAATGTTCCGCATGCCCATTTCTTAAGTCTTATTTAGTAAAACCACAGTTATGGTTATACGGCTTTTGGGGTTTACCCGTTCTTATTCCAACACTTTCATAAAGTTTATTTTACTAGGCTTTTATATAATCACATCCATCACTGCGATCATCTTTCTTCCTCATGAGGATTTGATTAATAATGTATTACTTGGATGGTTACCCATACCCAAGTTTCTAAATTTGCATTTATTGATACTTTATTATTCATAGTAACGAATAATACGTATCATCCATTTAACTTCTTTTTCGCGGATATTCTCAGTCCGAGTCTTAATTTCTCATCTTAAACCTTAATCCTATTGTAACAATAACAAAATTAATTCATTTAATTTTATTATTCCTTATTGTTGCATGAAATTTATCTACATCGTTTGTTGATGTAAATGATGCTTCTACACGTTTTATTTAGTTTGGCCAAGTCTATAACCTTGTCTTCGCTATTTATTACTTTTGCAATTTCCGGGTTCGGGTGTAATTACACTCCTTCCCATTACAACATTTATTCACTTCATTAAGTTCCCGGGTTCGAGTGTACGCGTACTCCTTCCCATTGCAATTTTCATCGGGATCACTTTTTGTCTCGGCTTCACATGCTCACCATTATTTATTTTCTTATCTATATATATATATATTTATATAGGTATTTCTTTTACATAATTCACCCAATTCATTACTCATATATGCCCTTATGCAACTATCATTCGCACACGTATCGAATAAAATTTGTGTTAAATTAAATTTACAAGAGACATACCTGAAATGACATCAGGTTCAGCTTTAGCCTCTGTGCCTGTTATATAAAACGACCTAGTCCTTGACTTTTGGGCATCTGACATTGTGTCGGTTGTGTCTTTGGTTCCAAGCCTCTCTGGACGTTTAGACTTCTTATGTCTTGGCTTACCACATGTGCCCTTGTGATTTTTTTCCACAAAATTTGCACTGATGTAACACACTTTTTGTAACTCCTTTCTTGGGAGCTTTATAGACTTGGATTTCTTTACGGAACATGGATTCATATCGAACACCCTCCTTTCTTCTATTTCTTGTAATATGATATCTTTCAATTCAGCCATCATATCGTCCACCATTGGCACGATTGTGGTTTGTAATCTATCAATATAATGTGATAGACTATTTTCTAGAGCTTTTCCGACTGCCTCGAAAATCTTAGCTTTCATTTGTTCAGTCAATTGAGATGTCGAATCATCTCCGGTTACTCCAGACATTTCTTTAACTGAAACATCCATAATGGTTAATCAATAATTATTTAATTCATTTCCATCTTATTATACGGAAATTTATATCACACTCACTTAATCATAAGTAATGTGTTATTCTTTTTCGTTTGGTCAAGTACATATCTTGCCTTACCTTTCTTACTTAGTGTATTTCCCAGGTTCGAGCGTATTTATACACTCCTCGCATACACTTTTCACATATTTCCAATTATAAGTAACTCTTACCGGATGTCTTGAAACTGAAATGTTTACATCAATTATTAAACATCTCATTTATAACATAACTTTGTTTGCTTCGGTTTAGCCAAGTTCGTAACTTGCTTTGACCGTTCTCATTTAGTGCACTTTCCGGGTTTGAGTGTATTAACGCACTCTTCCCGTGCACATTAATTTCCATCTCTTTTACTTACATAGGATAAGATCTACTGAAATAAATAATTAAACCTTACCGGACGATCGGTCAAGCTTGAACCGAACACTTTGTGGACAACCTTAAGCTCTGATTACCAACTTGTAACACCCGTCTTATTTATATAAGACTTTCAATATAAAATACACATTTTTAAAAGTTAATACTTCATTTCCTAGAATTATCTACTAACTCGTTTTAACATCCCAAAATGATAAGTTAAGTGTTTTACAACATATCATGTTTTTTTTAACAAAGTTAAGTAAACGCGGAAGCTTCAAAAAATCGTGTTCGGTTCTTGATAACATGCTTGATCACCATCCGATGTGTAACCAATATCACCTAATGTCAAAACCACATCAAATGTTAGTTTAGACGTTGTCGAAATATGCATAAACAAGTTCCGGAATCATATAATTAAAAAGAAAATAAAATTTCAGCATTTTGGTCTGTCGCGCCCCGCGACAGATCACCTTTAATTTTACGCGCCCCGCGAGAACCTCTTGCGTGTCGCGACAGAGTCAACGTCCTTTGTCGCGTGTCGCGGGGAACCCCTTTTTCCAGCGGGTGCAGGTTGAAATCCTGCATCTGCTGCCCAGCACCAATTTTCACGATTTCAACTTTAAAAAGTCATAACTTTCTATCTAAGCGTCCGTTTTAGTCGATTCTTTTTCCTATGCGTCTGTAATTAAATTACCAACGCGCATAATATGATCATTGTGTCAAAAATAGAGTGTACGGGCTGGAAGTCTATAAATACCTAATGTATTTATTTGACCCATATAGTTTTTGCATTAATTCAATCACTAACAATTTCTATAACCTCAACGTGTATTTACCCAACATCCGGGGCTTACGATCACCGGCGTTTCATTACCAAATCTATAGTTTCACGCTCTTGTGATTCATTATCTCCAATTGCTATTCAAAACACACTTTTACTACATACTAATCATTTATTCGACCCGTTTGGCTCATTTATGGAATCCTCCATTTCTAATGACTACCAAACATTTTCAATTCAAGTTTTCGACTCGTTTAGCTATTAATGATCTACATCACTTTTACTAACGCTATCATTTCTAATAAACACAATTTCAATACCCACAACTATTCAAATAAAATAATGTAACGGGGTCACGGTTACATACTTGCATAATTCATCGTCATTGATTTCTAACCATAATTACCCATTCCCGGGCTTGTCCATCTTAGCGTATCACTTCCATTCCATGGTTTACACTTTTATAATTCACAATCGTCAAGTGACATTCAAGTCACTTCTAAACTACCTTTTTAAATCATTGTTTGACCCGTTTGGTTGTCTAATGGAATCCACCATTTTAGTGACAAACCAAACATACTTTAACAAATCTTTTGACCCGTTTTGATTAACTAGTGAACTTCATCACTTTTACAATAAACTACTATCTTTCATATTGCTAATTTCAAGATATTAACTACAATAGAAATCAAAGTATAATGTAACGAAACCAAGGTTAGGTACCTTCAAGGCGTTCCCTTCAAACGCGTATCGCCACTAGCTCGTCCACTTGACGTTTCGATTTCCTTGCCTATAGAGTTCAACCATAGATGTTTAGAACTCTCTTATAGTATATAACGCATAATTTACCATACTAATCAAATATGCGTTTTTAGTCCAAATTCTCAACACTTATCTTCTCTTAGGCATTATATCAAACACCTAATGAGCATGATTTCATACAATTTAAAAAAAATCAAGTTCTTGACTAACTATTTCATGAAGATTTAAACATTATTTCACATGTTCATGACAAATTTTCATATCAACCAATCTGAATTTGCTCCATAGAGCTCAAATACACTAAGTTAACAAAGATAATCCTAGTGTTTAACATAATTCTACAAAACCCACTTATCACCTTCAATGGTGATTATGAATTTCACAAGAAATAGGCGAAATTTCAACAAGTAGTTGACTAGGGCTTATCCCTAGACACTATTTCATTCCAAACAACTAACATGCAACATCAATTCTGAATTTCATGAATTCACTCAGAAATTAAATGAAGGTTCTCCATGGAAATTACATACCTTATGATCCTTTTTCAGAGGAGATCACTAATTTGTGCTTGGAAATCGATTTGGAACAGATTAGAACTTTCAATTTGGAGAAAATTGCATGAACTAGGGTTTGTGAGGGAACCCTGTGTCGCCCCTGTGTTTATTTCGACCAGACACACACATCAGTGTGTGTTTGGGTTTTTGATTTTTGTTTTATAAAAACCAAGTTTTCAACTTAACACCTTTGGCCCTCCTATTAATATCAAGTTAGATTTTCCATGTTTTCAACCAAGTTCCTTTGTTATGACTAGGCTCATGACTAACTAGGTTATTTATTCCTAGTTAGTATATTTTGTTTATTTTATACTTTATAATTTCAATATAAAGTTTTATATTTTCAGGGTGTTACATGCATCGATCGAGCAATACTCCGATCTAGACACAATGACACTAGACGAAGCTATTGGTAGATTAAAAACGTATGAAGAAAGGTTAAAGTTGAAGAAAAAGGAAAGCCCCGTGAACAATCTAGAAGAACTCTTGTATGCGGGTCATGGACAACATGTTGGAAATCGTGGACGAGGGAGATTCAGTTCGTCACGAGGCCGAGGGAGAAGCAATTATCAACATAGGGGTGAAGGATACACCTCTTACGAGACGGAAGAAACCAACAAACCACAAAGGGATGATAGCAAGAAAGAAACACCGACTATGACAGATAAGTCAAAAATCACTTGCTACAGATGTGAGAAACTTGGGCACTATGCCTACGAATGCCCAACCAAGAAAACCAAGGAAAATGATACATTCTTGGTTGAAACAGAAGATGATGATGAACCGGCACTTCTGATGTGCCTACACGATGAAGAAAAGTAGAAACATGAAATTTGGTCGTGAGAAACGATCAAAGGGAAGAACCGTGTGATGCGAAGATAACCTCTGAAAGGTGGAATAAAACAATTCAGTGAGTGGATCAAGGAAAAGTGAAGAATCCGTGAGGGAAGCAATCAATGATTAAGAACCCGTACTACTAGAAAAAACAACTTTCTTGACGCGCATTGCGCGTCATAAAAGGGTGCTTATGACACGCCAAAGCGTGTCGTTGAATGAGGGGTCATAAAATTAACATGACATGCATTTATGTGTCATCTTTTTATGACACGCGTTCATGACACACGTTTATGACAATCATTTTTTACACGCATTTATGACATGACGTTCATTTACGCGTGTCATGATTTCAATTGTTTAAAAAATATACATTTTTGTAGAATTACTAATTTACCCTGAATACATTTATGACATTCATTTACGCGTGTCATGTTTTTAATTTTTTAAAAAATATATATATTTTATTTTTTGTAGAATTACTAATTCACCTTGGATATATATATAGAGTAGGAGTTGGGTAGAAAGTGTGTTTTTCCTAGAAAGTCTAGGAAGCAATAAGAACGCGGCATGTGGCATTGAAGGATTTTAACTAAAAGGGTAATTGTGTAATTTGAATATTATTTTAAGAGTAAACTGCCATTTTGGTCCCTGTGGTTTGGGCATTTTTGCCATTTTAGTCCAAATCTCAAACTTTTTAAATCTGGGTCCCTGTGGTTTCATCTTTATTGCCATTTTAGTCCAAAATTCAAAATCCCTCTTTTTTTGACTGTTCCAAAAAGTTTGAGATTTGGACTAAAATGGCAATAAAAGTGAAACCACAGGGACAAAAATGGCAGTTTACTCTTAATTTTGGACTAAAATGGCAATAAAAGTGAAACCATAGGGACCCAGATTTAAAAAGTTTGAGATTTGGACTAAAATGGCAAAAGTGCCTAAACCACAGGGACCAAAATGGCAGTTTACTCTTATTTTAATTATGGATTATTTTATTAGGATAACTAACTAACCAGAAAATTATGGAAACTAAATATCCCATTTAATTCAAATTGACGGTTTCAATTTAAATCATACAATCCATATAACATATTCACAGGAATTCGTAAAAAAGGATTTTACAACATTGCTGGAGGATTCTTGACATTGTGTTTTAACAACAAGCAGATTTCTTGACGTTGTGTTTTAACAGCAAGCAGATTGCTGGCCATTGTGTTTTAACAGCAAGCAGATTTCTTGACACTGTGTTTTAACAGCAAGCAAATTTCTTGACGCTGTGTTTTTAACAGCAAACAGATTGCTTGAGGATTCTTGACATTGTGTTTTAACAGCAAGCAGATTTCTTGACATTGTGTTTTAACAGCAAGCAGATTTCCTTGACGTGTTTTAACAACAAGCAGATTGCTGGACATTGTGTTTTAACAGCAAGCAGATTTCTTGACGTTGTGTTTTAACAGCAAGCAGATTTCTTGACGTTGTGTTTTAACAGCAAGCAGATTTCTTGACGCTGTGTTTTAACAGCAAGCAGATTTCTTGACATTGTGTTTTAACAGCAAGCGGATTTCTTCAACACACTGTCATCATCAACCTTAAAATGGTAAAACACATCAACCTTAAAGTGGTAAAACACATCAACCTTAAATCATACAACGAAGATACGAAAGTGAATCGGGTAACCTAGAGTTAAATGAGACTGACCTGGATTCGAAAAGGGCTCGCCGGAAACCTTGACTGATCGTCGGCGGCGGCGTCACCCCAGTTGCTCCTCTCTGCCTACCCTCTTCTGGTCACTGAGCACCACCACCACAGCGTCATCCTGCGCCGCCACCTAACCCCACAAAATCCCTCCTCCACTGTGTGTTGCGACCATCACAGTTTTGAGGTTTTTGGAGGTGGGTTTAGAGAGGGAGAGAGAGAGAGAGGGGGAAAGAGGGGAAATCGCATGAATTTAGGGATTGGTTATTGATATGGCAGTTTCTTAACTGATTTAAAACACTTCCAATTACCAAAATACCCTCACTATATTAAAAGTCTCTAATTATATAACTCAGATATTACGAAAATGCCATCCATTTCATCTAAGCCATTAAACACACTCATCTAATGGCCAAGATAGCTTCCTACACTTTCTAGGAAAAACACACTTTCCGCAGGATCCCTACTCTCTCTCTCTCTCTCTCTCTATATATATATATATATATATATATAGGGTGGGGTTCCGCTACAAAGTCCATTTTTCCTACAAAGTGTACAAAGTCACAAAATACCACAATTTCAGTCATAAAACACACTCAAAACCCACAAATAACATAGTGAAGTTCACTAAAACACAATATCAAACCCTAACAGTCCTTAAAAACTTCAAACACAACATCGTACAACTATGAATATAAAACACAACATGATAATCAACATAAAACACACTAATGTTAGTCATTCGATAATTAAAGCCTTATCATCCAAAACGCAGCACAAAACCCACAAATATGGTATTTTAGTTATCTCCACTATGTATTTGTGGGTTTTTAGTGTGTTTTATGGTTGACATTTTGGTGTTTTATTACTTTTTACACTTTGTAGGAAAAATGGACTTTGTAGCCAACTCCTACCCATATATATAAACAGTAACAATAAATCCATTTCATAAATTAATACAAACAAATATATATATAGGGAGAAGATCATGCGAGAACCACCTCTTATTGCGAGAACCGCGAGAACCAATGTGAACACAAACAAAAATGCCTAAAAATAGCTAAAAATCACACCAAAAATGTTTTTTTTAATATTTTTTATAAAAAATCGCTACTTTTCCAAGAAATTTTTTTTTTTTTTTTTACTTCGAAAAGTAGCGATTTTAACATAAAAAATATTAAAAAAAAAATTTAGATTTTTTTTTGATTTTTTTAGATTTCTTTTAGGTTTTTTGGGGGTTTAGTTTTTAGCACTTTAGGCTTGGGGGGGGGGGGGGTTTAGGTTTTTTGGGGGGTGGGGGGAGGGGGGTTTTTAGGTTTGGGGGGGGGGGGGGGGGGTTAGGTTTTTTTTTTGGGAGGGGGGGGGGGGTGGTTAGGTTTTTTTTTTTGGGGGTTAGGTTTTTTTTTTTTTTATGTTTTTTTAGCTATTTTAGGTTTGTGTTCACATTGGTTCTCGCGTTTCTCACAATAAGGGTGGTTCTCGCATGAGCTCCTCCCTATATATATATATATATATATATATATATACCCAAAACAACTCATTGAAGAATATCATATAGCAAAAGAAACAATTAAATAAAGAAAATATTAAAACAACATTCAAACTTGGTTATTATCAAAGAATATCATATAGCAAAAGAAACAAACACAACAAAGGATCTATTATTTATTAATCTTTGATATTGTATACAACACCCCCCCCCCCCCCCCCCCCCCCCCCCCTTATTTTGTGCTTATCAAAATTCAAAGGATAACTACAACATTTTACTAGAGTCAAAGACTTTGTTAAAATTGTGTCTATTAAACTGTTAACTAGAAGAATTATCTAGTATAGATGTAATATGTACATATATGCATTAATGTTAAGAGATAGAATTCACGCTATAAAATTTTATTTTTTTATGTACGTATTTGCATAATGCATATGAGCTATATTTAAAGATTGCAGGATAAAAGCAACCAAAATGAGGTTTTGAAATACTTGTTGAGTTTTGCTAATAATATTTGGGATAACCTATGATGTATAACAAACTTAGGATGACATAAGAGTGTATCGACTTACCTCTATTGATTTGGTCAACTTTCCATCTGTGATCACACATACAATCTCCAGAAATCTACTTCCATCTTCAATCCTGCACACACAAATATGGTCAACTTGCTTGTTCTTAGTTTAAAACCACCAACTTACTAGCCACTAATTTATTAATTTATTAGATAGTAATCAAAGCAAGAAGCATAAAATTTTAAACACCCGATAAAATCGTGAATATTTATGAGAAACAAATGGTATATAAAAGTTAATAACTTCTTACATCACCAAAATCCGGGACAAAAGATCTCCTTTGTTGCATCCTTTCATCATTCTGCATGGGTCTCACATGTTTGATGCAACTTGTTCACTTATATAATTAGGGGTGCAAACGAGCCAAACCGAGCCCAAGCTCGACCGCTCGATTAACTTGTCTCAGGCTCTCGCCTCGTTTATTATCTTTTAATTAATATAATAAATAAGAATAATAGATTAGTTTTATGCTGTGGAGCTTGGTAAATGAAGCTTGGGTTCAGGCTCGTTTATTAAAACAAACTTATTTTTAGGTTCGGACTGTCTCATTTACTAGACAACTTTAAATAAGGGGTAAATGTTATAAAAATTAATAAAAACTTACATTACACCAAGGCTCGACAAGGCTGACGAGCTTCACATGTCAGGCTCGAGCTCGAGCTCGATAAATAAACGAGCTTTATTTTAGGCTCATGCTCAGCTCGATAAGGCTCAGCTTGTTTTGAACTTTTTCTCGAGCAGCTTTCGAGCCGCTTGGCTCGTTTGCGCCCCTACTTCTATTCTACACAAAAGAACAAAATCAGGTGACGATGGTAAAACCAATTAACATGAGCAACTTAAACCCCAAAAAAACAAACCTCGTTAAATTCTTGAAATTTATTCTTCATACACATGACACCACTTGTCATATGTGTTCACCATTTAATTAATGAAATGCTTCTAAATGGAGTACTTCTGCATTGCCATAATATAGTCAATAACAAGTTCGGTATGCAAAATATATTTAATTGAGAAAATATATACATGATTTGGATTACATTATGATAGTTCTAGTGATAGTAAATAATATAAAGGAAAAGTACATCTATTATTCTGTAGAGGGATTTCTTTCATATTAATGTCAAGTTATAAAAGTATTCCAACAGCAAGATGTAAAAAAATTAATATTAGTTACTAAACATGAATAAAAAACACAAAAAAATATGATAAAAATATTTACCAATGACTAAACTAGCTTAAAAGGAATAAATATTAGTAACAATCCCTTGAGCCAGAAAGTTAGAAGGGTTTAAACCCGTAAGCAAGAAATAATTACAGAAATATAGTCTCAGTTAAGCAAAAATAATTAGTTACACAGGTAAGGCGGTCTTAATGGATGGAGTCAAAAGGATGCTTTATTTTCTAATTGCTAAGTTTTCATACAATTAGAAATCTAAAAGTAGCACAATACAATTTGGACAAAGAAGACGGTCATGGAGCTAGTGGAACAGAGATAAACCATTTGAACAAATAGAAAGAAATGAAAAGAATGAAATGTACATGTATGGACCAGCTCAATTGGGGATTTGAGAGTTGCTCGAATGGCAAAGGGTAGTGGCTTACTCCCATGAAACAAAAGGTCAAGGAGCTGCGATTGGCAATGACCCATAGCTTTCAAGGAGATTTTTACATATGACAGCAAGTTGAGTATTATTTACATATGACAAACTCAAAACTCCAATAGTTGACAAATAATATACTTTACTGCAGATCTCAAATTAGCTATTTTTAGTTTCAGTTTAGTTAAGGATTTAGCCATTTCAAGAAAAACTAGCATAACATGCAAAGATTAAAATTCTTAGTCTAATTAATGACAAAATATAAATCAAGTAAAAGAACATTAGATACCCTATAATTGAATTTCATAATCTTTCTCAATTGAGCATCCATAAAAAGGCAATGTTATGTAATTTTAAAGATAGTTCTTTCTGCGTGTAGACAGCAGTTTACCATTCAATGCACAAAATATAAATATAAAGTTGGTTGAAGCATTTAATCCAACACTTGGTGTGTGTCTTCAACCTTTCAGTTTAAAACACCACCACAAGAATTATTAACTAAAGCTCTAATCTATTCAAACTCAAGCTCTAATCTATTTACAAAATTCTATAACCAACAAATATTTAAATAGAAATATTTCACATTGGGCTTCTAAAAATTCTCTAATTTCCAATAGTTAAGAATTGAGCTACACCTTAATTGAATTAAAACAATTAAAATTATCAAAACATACAAGTTAAAATTGCATACCAAACGACCTATGAATTCTAACTTTATAAATAGCTTTATGAAATCCTAACATAAATAATTAAATCAAAATTGCAATACGAGTAAAAGGAAATGATATACCTTTCTTCCATATATGAACATGTAGGCCTTAATCTCAGTACTTTTTTTTTATTTCTCAAAGTAGAAGAAATTCACTGTCATCTGAACGTGAATAAAAGAAACATTCAGTTTTTCAATATATAAACCAATGAAAGAAATTCATAAAAAGATAATCACCTATATCACGAATAGAGACACTCTTAAAAATTGTTACCATCTGTGTGAAATTCGTGTAATATCCAATAACGGGGTTGAGTGATACGTTAACATAAGCGATCTAGGATTAATTTCTTCTACTGCCATCTAGGGATGGGATTGGTACTATACCTGTACCTGTATCGGTACCGAAAATACCGGTACCAAATTTGAACAAAACTGGGTACCAAATACCGTGCCGAATATATTGGTACCGTACGAGTACGGGTACGGGTATTTTCGGTAGGGTACCCGCTTTGGTACCACTTTGTTTTTTATATTTTTGTATTTTTAGCACTCATATATACCATAATACCTAATAAAGCATGATATAAAATTCATTCGTAATCAATATAACATAGTACCAAAACCAAAACATTATAAATGTCCCAAAAATCTTATCAAAATGATTAAAAAACCAACACAAAGAAAGTTATTATTCGTTTAATCCTCAATAATCGCTTTGCATCTTCCCTTTTCCTCTTTCCTTTTGAATGTTTATCGCATCCTCAATTGTCGCTTGTTTTCTTTTTGAACTTGGTTCCGCATTTACGGAATCCAAGTCGTTATCAAGTTGGACAAAACAAGTCTCATCAATATATGTGTCATCCTCCTACACAATAAATACATCAGTAATGAAAAAATACATAAACCTAAAACTTCTAATCAAACCATTAATTAAACAAATCTAACTTACTTGAGTTGACGACTCCATGATTTTTGATGATGAATAGTTGGATGTCATTTTGCACTACTTGAGTTAATCAAACCTACTGATATATACAAAAGATTTATCAAACAGATTAAGAAAAGATATAAATGATATATAATAGATGGTCTTTTATAAGAAAAGATATAAATGATATATACAAAAGATTTATCAACCAGAACCACTTTACTTTATCCATGGCTCACACTATTTTGATGCTTAATTGATTCTCAGAATCAACATGAGATTAAAAAAAAAAGTTTTCAAAACTCTATTTAGGGTTAGTTCTTGATTATATATAAATAAAACATTATACTTAATAAATAACAACCATGATATAAGAACATAAGTGTAATCCTTGATTAAGAAAACTTACAGATGGTTTTTTCTTTCTTGGAATTTCGAGTAGATGAGGAGACTCAAGCTTAAGAAATTGTGATAACACTTGTTTGGACGATGGGAAGATGAAGAATTGAGGATTAGTATTTTAGGCCTTAGAACTTTAGAAGTAATCTATTAAAACTTAAAAAAGTCTTATATTCCCAAGAGTATTAATTGTACGCATGTGATTAGGTTAGGCCATAAATCTTGGCAAATATATCATATATGAAAGCTTAATTATTTTCAAAAAAAAAAAAAACTTTTGAAACTCCATATTTAAACATGGTACCAGTACCCCTTTTTACCTGTACGCGTACCGGTCCCAATACCGAAAGTACCGAATACCGAAGTTAATAAAACTTGGTACCGATACATGTACCGAATATTCAAAATCGGTACGGGTACGTTACAGGTACGGGTATATGGGAAAAAAAGCCCATCCCTACTGCCATCACTCAAATCTGGGGAGTCTAGATGCAGTGGCGGCGGTTCTGCCTCTTCTTTTCTTTTTTGCCAAATCTTCTTGCTAAGTTGTGATTTTAGATAAATTTTGGGGATTGGAAACAAAAGCGCCAATATGAATTTGATTTGGGGAGGAGCGGGAATACTAATGAAAATGGGGAGGGAAATAATCAAATATAGGAATTAGGATTTAATTTCACTAAATAATAAAAAGTAGAGTAAACTGCCAAAATGGTTCCTGAGCTTTTGTCACTTTTGCCACTTTAGTCCAAAACTCAAAACTTTTGAATCTGGGTCCCTGTGGTTTCCATTTTGATCCAAAAACAAAATCATGTCAGATTTTTCAGTTAACATCCAGTTTTTTGGTCTTTTTCCTCCCTTTTATTGAAGGGTAAAACAGTCATAATTTTTTAATTTGTTATAATAAAACGTTAAAAGACCATTTTGCCCTTAATTAAAAGGGAGGAAAAAGACAATAAAGCTGGATATTGACTGAAAAATCTGACTATATTTTGATTTTGGATGAAAATGAAAACAAAATTGAAACCACAGTGACCCAGATTCAAAAGGTGTTTGAGTTTTGGATTAAAATGGCAAAAGTGACCAAACGTCAGGGACCATTTTAGCAGTTTACTCAAAAAAGTAAAATAACGGTCAAAAAATCCTGAGTGTGGGGATTTCTGCTAAGAAAGAGGCCCATGTGAATTTCTGTGACAACCCTCACCAAACCAGGTATCCGTACGAATTAATTAATATTTAATTACTGTGCTGATTACAGTTGTGATTAAACTGCTACTTGAATTCTGATACATACACATACATGCATCATACTTTATTGCTGTCACTCCATTATTTACACACAAACATCAGTGACAACCTTGATGCACAAAAGCACAGTGAGCACACTATACGGATAACCCAGTAAACATGCTGACATAGCATCAGACAGACACTGTCTCTGAGACTAGTATGAGCCGGGAATAGATTACTACACCAGTAGGGAGTGTAGGGAGGTGAGGATTGTAAAAAACTGCGTCACTAGGTGATAGTTATAGTGACCGGATGTGCCTAAAACATGCTTTAACTACTAAATCCTGCACTTTATTACAAAATTCAGCATTTTATTTAACTAGTAAAGTGCAAAAACATGGGAAAATAATACTAGACACTTTCCAAAGTGTCGGGAATTCATTGTGTCACTAAAACTAATATTAAAGACACTTTAAATGCTTATTTAGCGCTTTAACGGATTAATATCCAACCGAACAACCGGACTTTACCCGGAACATAAAAATATTGCCAAACACATTGTTGTTATTTTTTTTGAGCTAGTTAGGGTCCCCGAACACCCTAACACCCTTTATATTAAATAACACACTATAATATACTAACTAAACCTTAGAGATCCTAACTAAATGGTTACCTAAGAATTACATCCCAACCCCATACCCCCCTTTCCCCTAAATGACGGTTGCATGGGGGACACCACCCCCCACGAATTCTTTTCTTTTTTTTGTTTGGAGATGTTAGTGGATAGTGAGACACTTTATTCAATGGATAATGGCAACAATTAGATTATAAAAAGCACCAATGGGTACATCCATTACATTCACAATTTCAACAACAAACTCCATTTTACCTTTCCTCCTTGCTTGTGTTTGGCCGAGACCAAGCTCAGCCACCCTCATCACTTCCAAGTTTCTTGCAAACAATCCATACATACCCCTAAGGTGCTAGTGATCATACAACAAGGCTCGGTGCTCTCGGAAACTCAAGAACCTCACTACGTTGCTTTTATCCACCTAGTTTTCGCTTTGATTCTTCCCTAGCCTTGTGCTAGTTGTAAGTGATTCTAAACACTCTCTTGTTCATGTTTAAAGTGGTTAATAAGAGATTTAACGGATAAAAGTCATGAACACTAAAGATCAAAACTTAAAGTCTTGCAAGTATGATAAACATGGTGGTTAAAGAGAAAATAATGGTGTAAAACTCATGAATCTTGTTTAGTTATGGTTATTTTATGTTGTTAGATGCCAGTAGTGGAACGGATCGTCACCTAACCACGCTAGATCATGTTCATGGAACATGAACTAGCATTATGTTAAGCAGGAAAGTTACAAGATGACGAACCCTTTCATACATAAACATGAACTTGTGTAAAAATAGTTTTTCTTGTAAAATGGAGTTCTAAACTAGTAGATCTAAAGATCTACAAGTGGTATTTTCGAAGAACCAAGTAAAATATACAATTCTTATTTTTTTTAAAAGCCGGATCTTTCATGAACTAAAGGTGTTTTTGTGAACAAACAAGTGTGTAGACACTTGTGTAATAAAAGGATTTAACAAAGAAATATTTTCGTAAATATGGACTAGAAGTTGTCAAACTACATATTCTTTAAAAATAAAGTTTTCAAGAAACTGATTTTATTTTTAAAGATAGAAAGATCTACTAAATACGTTGAGAAGTTACTACATATTTTACACAACTTACAAGTTCATGTGTTTGCGATTTATGTTTATTTTGACTAGTTTGATGTTTGAACGATGTATGTTGATGATTGGAAAAATTGTTGATTGAATTTTGAAAAGAAAATGATACGCTAGTAAGCGTGGCCACCTCCAGTTACAGAGGAAACTCTGGCGAAATTTTCCCAGAAATATAACACTTAGAATATTTTTGTGACAAGTGTTATAAATATATTTTTAACTTGTTTTCCAAAAATATAAATTTCGTCATGATTTTTATTACAAAATAACCAAGTGTCGGAGGTGGATTTTCGTAAATGAAAACTTGTTAAATATATATTGAGAATATATATTTCATAATAAAACGCTTGTGTGCTTACTTGATTATTTTTGTGAACTAGAGATATATTATTTTTTGGGTAAAAATAATATTACTTGAAATATCATGAAAATACGACTCCAAAATAATAACAACGCTCTCACAAATAAATATTTAAGTTACATCGGTATTGTTTATACAACGGGAACTCAAAAATGTAACTTGCGTATTTTCGGAAAATACTCGTAAATGTGTATTTTGATAAAAGTATTATTTTGGAAGATTGTATGGAATAAAATATAATATTTTTGGGAAAAATATGTATATAGAATATTTTAGACAAATGAATAAAAATATATTTTATTAAGTGAGAATTAATAATATATTTCGGGATTACGAAAACGCACATGTATTAAAACCCCCATCCTTGGGAAAGTATATAACTATAGATAATTACGAAGTGTAAATACGAAATAGTTGCCTAACTATTTCCCAAAAACGTTAAACCCTAAGCCAAGGCACGGCCGTCCGTCTAATAGAAGTTAGTACATGTAGGTCGTCACGCAGCAGGTTGATTGGGAGATACTATTTCGAGACGCACTTCTGTGAGTTCATGTCCCCCCCCCCCCTTTTCACTTAACTGTTTTCAGTTTTTATACTCCGGGGGTGAAATACATGTTACGATTATTACGAACTTTTACTTACATGGTATGGTTAGCTTAAGGAGGGTTACTACTTAGATCATGTGAGTGGGTAGGCGGGAACTGGAGGCCATTAATCCTCATTGTAGGACCGAGGGTCATTAGCGGTAGATCTATCTGGGTGTAGCGAGCCCAACCCCTGAGCCCACTTAGTGGACCAGGTGGTGACTTTGTACCCGACGCAAAAATCCGCTAGGTTTGAGTCTTCCTACAGCACTTCACACATATCATTGGCTTTGCAACCCAATGGTGATCTCTTTTTCCTTAATTGCTACATACCAGGGATTTTCATACATACGAACATTTTTACAAAGGTTTATACCTGCTCACTTACACATGAACTCGCTCAACTTTATGTTGACTTTTCAAACTACATGTATTTCAGGAAACTAACGGATTTGGCACGGTATGCACATATTTTCAAGCTGCGTTTGAATAATGAAGTCATCCAGGGTTTAGAAGGTGTAACCTCTTACTGGACGGGTTACATATCCCTAAACCTAGTATTGTTTAAAGTCTTTTGCTAAAGTCTTTATGAACTCAATTAAATCAAGTTAAGGTTTGTAACTTATTTTGTGATTGTTGAAAATGGGATTTTTCTAAACTTTATTAATGGATGAATATCTTATGTTTTTATTCATATAGCATTGTTATGATTGTTGCTATGGTATTAAGAAGTCACACCAAATAAACCCACGCTTCCGCAAAGCCAGGGTGTGACAGCTTGGTATCAGAGCCTCGATCATAGCGAACTAGGATTCTTTCTCAAGTCTAGACTATGATCATCAGGGGTCTCACGAAAACGTTTTCAAACACTTTTACATTGCATACACTATACGTCCAGATCCAGGGAACAAACCTTTTTACAAAAAGGCACACATACACATTCCCAAATTTAAATTTATAGCTCAGTCTGAGAGGCTGAGGGAGTAGTCTAGTGGGACTAGGAGGCTCAGTCTGAGAGGCTGAGGGAGTAGTCTAGTGGGACTAGGAGGCTCAGTCTGAGAGGCTGAGGGAGTAGTTTAGTGGGACTAGGAGGCTTAGTCTGAGAGACTGAGAATTCAATCTGAGAGATTGGGAGAATTTAGTCTGAGAGACCAGGAAGTCATTCTGAGAGATTGAGAATTCAATCTGAGAGATTGGGAGAATTTAGTCTGAGAGACCAGGAAGTCAGTCTGAGAGATTGAGAATTCAATCTGAGAGATTGGGAGAATTTAGTCTGAGAGACCAGGAAGTCAGTCTGAGAGATTGAGAATTCAATCTGAGAGATTGGGATATTTTAGTCTGAGAGACTAGGAAGTTCAGTCTGAGAGGCTGAGAGGATAGTCTGGGGAAGACTAGGATGATTACATGCTGCTTAGTTGATGATTATTGATATACGTGCACATGTGGTGAATATTTGCATACACTAATCATTAATAACTACTATGGGTATATATGCTATGACTATTATGTACCGGCACACATGTCACTCTATTTAGAAAGCGAGTTATCAGACATTGATAACCCTACGGCCACCGCCACGGATAAGGAGACTGCATCTGCGCCAGAGATATTTACGGCAGACACTGAGAGTGATCCTGATATGCCGACCAAGGACGAGGACGACTTCCAACAGTCCGCGCTACCAAACTCTGGTAATACTTTACCCTTGCTGATGGCTTCTCTGACAAGAATCCTTCTGTCACTCTTGTTTCGATCCATGACCACTTCATCACTGGTCATCCCGATGGTAAGCACACTATGGATCCGATCCTAGACAATGCGCCTCTTGTGGACATCCCTTCCGAAGGACGGTTACTGTAACAACTCTCATCAAAAGTCATATTTATTATTTTAATTGTCCAATAGGAAACCCTAATTGAGACACCTAAGTGATTCTGCACAAACCCTAAAATTTTCAGAACAATCACGGGGGGTAAACCCTAGTTACGATTATCTTAAAATCTCGTTGTCAAAAATCGAATTTACAAAACTGTCAATTCAGCAAGGCTAGTCCAGGACGTGGCTACCCTATAAAGATTTCGTGTCCCTTACGGAACGTAAGGGTTGAGTCTTACAGTCCGTAAGCTTGCCAATTTTTGTGTATAAATAGCAGACTTTGGGACTTGATTCTGGGCACTGAAACGACATAAAATTTCGCTACATGCACTGAGTTACGTTCAGAATACTACAAAAACACACACGATTCACTAATCACCGCCGCAAAACAGGGTAATAACTCGATCGCTATTACGATTCAATTTCCGATCGATTAAACTATCCAATGGATGTTTAAGTGCTGCCCACATTAGGGTTTATGCTTTGTCATTCGTCGTTAAATCGATGGATGTTTAAGTATCGCACTTTGTAATTCGTTGTGAAGGTTTTAATCTTTTGAGTTATCGTAAATGCTATATTAAGTTACTAACGGAATTGTGTGCTTGTTATTAATTTAGGTTAAAAGGCTAATCAGAAGGCTAGGCTCTGCTCAATTAAATCTGCAATGTGAGTCATTCTCTTGTTATCAAAGTGCTTTATAAATTCTTAAATATTTTCAAAGTTATACTTACAGTGATTAAGTTTATGTAATCACCAAATTACAGCCGGTATGTGGGGTATTGTGCACATTACTACTGTTTTTATCACTTTAGGTGGGCGAACCTAATTAATGATACTCGTTACTATTGGGTGAACGGACTCAAAAGTAATATGACCACAGTCACCGAAACGAGTCGATGACAAATACTGTGGGTAGTTGGTTGATATCTGAAACATTGTAATCTCTCTTAATACTGTAAATTATAACAAACGTGTCGTTTTAGTAAAAAGAATGATTCACTCAGTATTTCCCGCTGACAAAACCTTTTTCAAACATGTTTCAGGTGATCTGTTGTGACCCAGGAAGAGTGCCGAGAAGCACTAGAAGCTTAAGGAAGTGGCTCAATATAAAATAAAGAAACATGTTTTGTAAAATAAAGATTTCTCTGTGAAATCTTGTGATTGTAAATTACCGGGGTTTTATCCCGAGTTGTGAAATAAATAATCGGGAAATTGCAGTTTTTAAAAGATCCTGAAGAAAACTTCCGCTGTTAAATAAAAACCACGGGATTTCTGTCCCGCGGCTCCTGAAACGGGTCAAACCGGGTCGGGGGCCGTGACAGAAAAAGGTGGTATCAGAGCCACTGATTTAAGCCAATTAAGTATTTAGAAAATACTTAATTTTACTGATTGCCATTTTGTGATTATTTGTTTTATTAATTGAATATTTGTGTACAGTATGGGTAAGCAAAAGTTGTCAAACATCTATCTTAAATTAGATAGGTCATCCAACGAGAAGGGAAGTTCATCCCAAACCAAATCTTCAAATCACTTTGCAATCACTGAAGAAGGAATATTTGTGCGAAAGGCACACTATGAGGAACCACTTTCCCCTAGTAAAAGAAGTTTGATTATTAGGAAAAGTAAAGAGAAAATAAAGAAAATCCGAGAAAAGAAAGTTAAACAGGAAACCCAGGAATTAACCAGTAAAACACCTTGGGAGGACAAGTTAGATGAGAAATGGGCAGATCTTTATATGCTAGCTACAGTAGCAGTTAATGCAAATCTTTAAATAATTTGACCCAAGTTTTAGCACCTTTATCAATTTCAGTCTAGAAACCTTATTTCAGTAAATAAATAAATTTACAACAAAACCTAGTGTGTTTTAACTTTTCAGTTATTTTGTAGTTACCCAGTATGAAATAATATTTTGCTAAACAGCATGAACAACTTTTAATTATGTGTATTTTGCTAAACAGCATGAACAACTTGTCCGACGCCCTTCAAAATTTAAATCTCTATCCGGTAAAAATAGAGATTTCCAGAGATTTCAATAGGTATATACCAGACATAGAAGAACCTGTTGAATTTAATGCTCCACCTCCGGAGAAACCCAAGCCCAAGAAAAGGAGGAGATTTGTAGGATGGCGGCGTGTGCGTAGGAGGAAACCTGTCACTAAAAAGATTCCCAAAATAGAAAATCCATTAGACAAAGGGAAGGGGATTGAAGTTGAGGAAGAGTCTAGGCAGATGGGAATGCAGTTTGAAGAATATTCTAAGCAAATAGAAATGGAGATTGGAGGAGGATCTAAACAAACCCAAATAGAAATGGGAGAAAGTTCTAAACAAACCCAGGAAATGACATTGCAGGAAGAGCTAGATTTTATATTGGCAAGCTGTGATACTATTCAGCCTGTCAATACAAATGTTTTTACTCGTCCTATTGAAACTCAACTTCCAATCAATTTGGAACCAGCAATCCCAGAATCTATAGTCCATACCCAACCTTTAGGAATGGACGAATGGTGGACGAATGACTGGCAATTCCAAAACTTGATCAACAGTCCTAATTCCTTTCTTCCTCAGTTCGACCCGGAACCATTACCAAATCCACCCATGAGTAACGAGAATTTAGCAGAACTTCGCCATTTTGGCGAAGAGTTAATGGATGTGGGAAATAGAATCCGAGAGATAGGGGGACAAATTGCCTGGAAGTATGATGAAAGGGAGCTTCGTTTTTAGGAAGACAAATGATGAGAGATAGTGGGTTGGTAAAACTGTGGTTGTGTAATAGTAATAGTGAAATCAGTCTGTAAAAATAACTACGAATAAAACTTTGTAAAATATTAGTGTGTATTAATGCATACTATAAAATATAAAAAAATGGAAATCAAGAAATTGATAGTTTTGGCTATATATGTGCGTATTTGAAATTTGTATGATTGTTTTGTGTACAAATTTTATTTAATCAATACTAATAAATTATATATATTATCAGATGGAAAATGCTAATAACGAACCAGTTAATGAGGTTAATCAATCTGAGCAACAACCGGGGGATCAATATATGACTAGACAGGATATAGAAAATATTGTTGCACAAGGAATAGCTAATGCTATTCCAGCAATAGTTGTTGCTGTTAGAAATCCAATCGAGCCTCAACAAATCGTTCCAAGCAAACGTATTTCTGAAGATAACTTCAGTAATAGCGTAAACGGAGGTAATGATCATGTTAATCATGATAATGAACCACGGCAAGCTCCGCTCTCTAAGAAAATGAAAGCCGCAACACCTGGTTGCACTTTCAAAGAATTTCTTGCTTGTAAACCATCTGAGTTTGCAGACAATGAAGGAGCAACTGCGGCACTGCATTGGTTAGAGAAAACCGAGGCAGTAATTGCCATAAGTAAATGTGACAAGGATGATCAGGTCATGTACGCTTCAAATCTTTTCAAAGAAGGGGCGCTAGAATGGTGGAACACGGTGTTACAAGCTAAAGGAAGAAATAAGGCTTATGCCATGACCTGGGAAGAATTTAAGAGTCTTGTAGAAAGAAAATTCTATCCCGAATATGAAAAAGATCAAATGGCAAATAAATTCCTAAACCATCGTATGACGGGTGTTGATTGTCGCGGTTATACTTCGACATTCTTTGAATATGCTAGAGTGGTACCAACACTGGCTTCGCCAGAACCGGTACTCATTTCTCGCTATATTTGGGGATTAATTGGTGAAATCCGCAATATCGTTAAAGCTGCTAGACCTCGCACTATTGACGATGCGGTAGAATTAGCTAACACCCTTACTGATGAACTGGTACGCACGCAAGATGAAAACAGGAAGAAGGAACTGGCTCAGAAAATTACCCAAGGATTTCGTACGGGTAATAATAACAGCTTCAAAAGAAGAGGAACAGGGCAATCTTCAACTTCGCCATTCTGCAAGAATTGCAAAAAGAAACATTATGGAAGATGTAATGTAACCTGCAATTTTCGCAAAGCCATAGGACATCGTGAAGAAAATTGCAGAAGGAAAGCCATAGTCTGCTTCAACTGTGGAGAAAAGGGGCATTTTAAAACAGAATGTCCTAAATTGGTCAAACTAGCAGACAACAAAGCCAAGACAGCCGACGGAACTACTAAGAAGAATGTTCGAGCCTTCCAGCTAACCACTCAAGAAGCAGAACTCATTCCAGATGTGATAGCTGGTACGTTCCTAGTTCACAACGTATACGCAAAAGTATTATTTGACTCTGGTGCAAACCAAAGTTTTATAAATACTTCATTCTGCCAAGCTCTTAATTTACCACTAACCAACATTAGGCAAATTTTTACAGTCGAAATGGCTGATGGGAATTCAGTTAAAATAGATAAAGTTCTGCAAAATGTGGAAATAGAACTTTTAAGTCATAAATTTTCTGCAACCCTATTGCCTATGAAATTAGCTGAATTCGATGTTGTGTTAGGAATGGATTGGTTAGTAACCAACCATGCTCGAATTCTTTGTGATCAAAATTCCATAGAAATTCAAACACCTACCGGAGAAGTCATTATGATTACAGGAGATAAACCACGTAAACCCATGAAGTTCATATCAGTAATGAAAGTTGCTAGTTATGAACGAAAGCAAGGAATAGTATATATGATTTCAGTAATCATTAATACTAAGGGTAAAGAACTTAAGGAGATTCATGTAGTCTCAGAATACCCAGAGGTATTCCCAGAAGAATTACCAGGATTACCACCAGATAGGGAGGTAGAGTTTAGGATTCATCTAATTCCAGGAACTATACCGATAGCTAAGGCACCTTATCGGTTAGCACCCACAGAAATGTTAGAACTGAAAAAGCAATTAGATGAATTACTAAGTAAAGGTTTCATACAACCTAGTTCATCCCCGTGGGGAGCGCCAGTGTTGTTTGTTAAGAAAAAGGATGGTTCAATGAGAATGTGTATTGATTATAGGGAATTGAATAAGGTTACAATTAAGAATCGATACCCATTACCTAGGATTGATGATCTTTTCGATCAACTTCAAGGAGCTAGATATTTTTCTAAGATCGACTTACGTTCCGGATATCATCAATTAAAGGTACAAGAAGAAGACATACCTAAGACTGCTTTTTGAACTAGGTATGGTCATTACGAGTTTACAGTCATGCCCTTTGGATTAACGAATGCACCTGCAGCATTCATGGACATGATGAATAGGATCTGTAAACCGTATTTGGATAAATTTATAATTGTTTTCATAGACGATATACTTATTTATTCAAAAAGTCAGGACGAACATTGTCAGCACTTACATTCACTCTTAACTTTGTTAAGAAAAGAAAAGCTGTATGCCAAATTCTCAAAATGTGAATTTTGGTTGCAAGAAGTGCAATTTTTAGGCCACATGGTGAATCAATAAGGTATTCATGTAGATCCTGCTAAGATAGAGGCGATTACCAATTGGAAAGTTCCACAAACTGCAATGGAAATTAGAAGTTTTATAGGTTTAGCTGGCTACTATAGACGGTTTATTAAGGATTTTTCCAAGATAGCTGTACCATTAACTAAGCTAACCTGTAAAGCAGTTAAGTTTGAATGGGGACCTAAACAAGAAGAAGCCTTTAGAATCTTGAAACAGAAATTAACCAATGCTCCAATCTTATCCTTACCAGAAGGAACTGAAGATTTTGAAGTATATTGTGATGCTTCAAAACTAGGATTTGGATGTGTGCTAATGCAACGCAAAAAGGTAATTGCGTATGCTTCAAGACAATTGAAAAAGCACGAAAAAAATTATACGACTCATGACTTAGAATTAGGAGCCGTAATTTTTGCCCTGAAAATCTGGTGAGATTATCTGTACGGAAGTAAGTTTACTATCTATACAGATCATAAGAGTTTAAGATATATATTTGGGCAAAAAGAGTTAAACATGAGGCAAAGGAGGTGGATGGAAATTTTAAGTGATTACGACTGTGATATTCAGTATCACGAAGGAAAGGCAAATGTAGTTGCAGATGCCTTAAGTCGTAAGTATCATGAAAAACAACGACGGGTTCGTGCTCTTCGATTAAATCTACAGATAGATTTAATGGAACAAATAAAGAGTGTTCAGGAAATAGCAATCAAGGATGATGCTGAAGGAATGAAGGGAAGAATAAAAGAATTAGAGCAAGGAGCTGATGGAATTTGGAGATTCCACAAAAGCATAATTTGGGTACCTAAGCAGGGAGAATTAAGAAATAAAATTTTAGAAGAAGCTCATAAATCTAGGTATACCATGCACCCTGGAAACAATAAGATGTACCAAGATTTAAGAAATAATTTCTGGTGGATAGGAATGAAAAAGGATATAGCTAGATATGTTTCTAAGTGTCTTACTTGTTCACAAGTTAAGGCAGAACACCAGAAACCTTCAGGTCTATTACAACAACTAGAAATGCCTGTATGGAAATGGGAACTCATAACAATGGATTTTGTTACTAAGTTACCCAAAACCAGAAAAGGTAATGATGCAATTTGGGTAATTGTGGATCGATTAACCAAATCTGCTCACTTTTTGCCTATAAAAGAAACCTTTAGCATGGAAAGATTGACAAAGTTGTATGTAGATGAAGTTGTATCTTTACATGGAGTTCCACTCTCCATTGTTTCTGATAGGGATAGTCGTTTTACTTCTCATTTCTGGAAAAGTTTCCAAGAAGCTATGGGAACTCGACTAAACCTAAGCACGGCATATCATCCACAAACAGACGGACAAAGTGAAAGAACGATCCAAACTCTAGAAGACATGCTCCGAGCATGTGTAATAGATTTTGGTGGTAACTGGGACGACCATTTACCTTTAATTGAATTCTCCTATAACAATAGTTATCATTCAAGCATCGAAACTGCCCCATTTGAGGCACTGTATGGAAGAAAATGCAGAACTCCAGTTTGTTGGGCAGAAATAGGAGAAAGTCAATTGTCAGGTCCTGAAATAGTGCAAGAGACGACCGACAAGATTACACAAATCAAGGAAAGGCTGAAGACTGCTCGAGATCGCCAGAAGAGTTATGTAGACAATAGATGCAAGCCATTAGAATTCCAAGTTGGAGACAGAGTATTGTTGAAAGTTTCTCCTTGGAAAGAAGTTGTTAGATTCGGTAAGAAAGGAAAGCTAAGTCCAAGATACGTAGGACCATTTCCAGTGATCCAACGTATAGGACCTGTTGCTTATCGTTTACAACTACCAGGGGAGTTAGCTGGAGTACATGATGTATTTCATGTATCCAATCTTAAGAAATGTCTATCAGACGAATCCTTAGTAGTACCTCTTCAAGATATAGAGGTAAACGAAAAGTTAAAATTTGTTGAGAAACCTCTTCAGATAGAAGACAGAAAAGTGAAGTTTCTCAAGCACAAACGACTAGTGCTAGTTAAAGTCAAGTGGGATTCGAAACGAGGACCCGAATACACTTGGGAACTGGAATCAGAAATGAAGCGAAAGTATCCTCAATTATTCCAGTAAATCTCGAGGACGAGATTTTTATTAAGGTGGGGAGAATGTAACAACTCTCATCAAAAGTCATATTTATTATTTTAATTGTCCAATAGGAAACCCTAATTGAGACACCCAAGTGATTCTGCACAAACCCTAAAATTTTCAGAACAATCGGAATAAGGATCAGGGCCCCTAAAAATCAGGGGGGGTAAACCCTAGTTACGATTATCTTAAAATTTCGTTGTCAAAAATCGAATTTACAAAACTGTCAATTCAGCAAGGCTAGTCCAGGACGTGGCTACCCTATTAAGATTTCGTGTCCCTTACGGAACGTAAGGGTTGAGTCTTACGGTCCGTAAGCTTGCCAATTTTTGTGTATAAATAGAAGACTTTGGGACTTGATTCTGGGCACTGAAACGACGTAAAATTTCGCTACATGCACTGAGTTACGTTCAGAATACTACAAAAACACACACGATTCACTAATCACCGCCGCAAAACAGGGTAATAACTCGATCGCTATTATGATTCAATGTCCGATCGATTAAACTATCCAATGGATGTTTAAGTGCTGCCCACATTAGGGTTTATGCTTTGTCATTCGTCGTTAAATCGATGGATGTTTAAGTATCACACTTTTTCATTCGTTGTGAAGGTTTTAATCTCGTGAGTTATCGTAAATGTTGTATTAAGTTACTAACCGAATTGTGTGCTTGTTATTAATTTAGGTTAAAAGGCTAATCAGTAGGCTAGGCTCTGCTCAATTAAATCTGCAATGTGAGTCATTCTCTTTTTATCAAAGTGCTTTATAAATTCTTAAATATTTTCAAAGTTATAATTACAGTGATTAAGTTTATGTAATCACCAAATTACAGCCGGTATGTGGGGTATTGTGCACATTACTACTGTTTTTATCACTTTATGTGGGCGAACCTAATTAATGATACTCGTTACTATTGGGTGAACGGACTCAATAGTAATATGACCACAGTCACCGAAATGAGTCGATGACAAATACTGTGGGTAGTTGGTTGATATCTGAAACATTGTAATCTCTCTTAATACTGTAAATTATAACAAACGTGTCGTTTTAGTAAAAAGAATGATTCACTCAGTATTTCCCGCTCACAAAACCTTTTTCAAACATGTTTCAGGTGATCTGTTGTGACCCAGGAAAAGTGACGAGAAGCACTAGAAGCTTAAGGAAGTGGCTCAATATAAAATAAAGAAACACGTTTTGTAAAATAAAGATTTCTCTGTGAAATCTTGTGATTGTAAATTACCGGGGTTTTATCCCGAGTTGTGAAATAAATAATCAGGAAATTGCAGTTTTTAAAAGATCCTGAAGAAAACTTCCGCTGTTAAATAAAAACCACGGGATTTCTGTCCCGCGGCTCCTGAAACGGGTCAAACCGGGTCGGGGGCCGTGACAGTTACTCGACGAACAACTGATAACGATATTGACGCAATATTGATGGTCCTTCCGATAACGCCCATAATGATGGAAAGTTGGACGAGAACGTTATTACCAATTTCACTTATTTGAGACCACTGTTAACACGCTATCTTCTGATTCTAGCATACATTCGATTCCAGGCTCCTTTGAGTCTGTGACATCTGCAGCCCTACAGATAGCCGGATTACAAGCTTTCTACTACTGAAGCAGACAACGACGTCATGACTGCTGCACAATCACCTGCTCGAGGCACCACACCGTTACACGGCCCAGAGTCTGCTCCTGAGCTAGCTTCTACACCTTTTGGGTCAGCTTGATGTTGCGCCTGTTGAACCTACACCTTTACGTGATCACGATCCTGTTTCTTTTGGTCTGCCAGACATTGCACCCCTTATATCTACCTGCATCGGGCAATCTCCTCATTTGTTGAGATGTTTGTTTTTACACCCGCAACCACTGACATTACTCCTTTTTCCCATATGAAGACCTACGTCCATTGCGCCAACATGCCTATCGCTTTCTTTAAAGACATACCTGCGCCCCGGAGAGGTACTCCAGGTCAATACCCACGTAACGATCCTTTTGCTACAGCAGCATTTTCTACGGCCTTACAGGCCGCACCGCTTACTTCTTTCACCTCTACATCGCTGTACGAGCCGATTGGATGGATCCTATAATACACTATGCAGATTTTAGACCCTTACAATTCCTCACGTTATGGAAACCACATACGAGATGAGTTGCTCCTGTAACATCAACTACAGTTGAGGATACGAGTCGTAGAATGTTGGAGCTTGAGCTAACGCCACAATTGGCAACTACAAATGCAAAGCATTACATAACTGAAAAACTTGAGTTAAGTGTCTACATCACAAGACAACATATTGCCTGAAAAGTTTATGTAAAACACCACGCCCTCCACCCTGTCTATCACAGGCATGCTTTGATCCGCCACATATATCAAGATTCCTTTTTCGCTCTCGACCGTTGCTATTACACCGTTCCCAGGATTCTGATACTTATTTCTTTACTATCGGGCAGCAGATTAGTTAACTACTTCGATATATATATATATATACAAGCTCGAGGAGGAGTTTACGCATGCAAGCGGTCACTTTTCTTTCCTCCTCCACCTCAGTCACCAGCATAGTTGGTCTCTGGATTATGCGGATTGCATTACGCTTGGGGAAAGACACTAATGATAAGCCGGGATCGCGGAGACTTTTGAGGACCACTTCTGATTACGAAATTTCGATGCACTAATATACTTATTGGACAAGGGTAGGGTGACCCTGTGTCCCTTTCGATGTGATACATTTTGTTGGACACAGTGATTGTGGTCGAAGGATAATGAAAGCCCAATCATCTTTAAACATGCGACAACACTTTGTGGCCAATAACCAATGAGAGCTCAGTCGCTAGGTCTTCGCTAAGCACGTCATTGATCTATGTGTGTGTGCTATAAGTATAATACTACGTGCTTACTTGTTATGCTCTCATTAAACTTAATTACCGAATTACTTGGTCATACTATGATTATACTATTATTTGATTGGTTGGTATAGAAACCTGTTATGTGTATGTAATTATGACCACTGAACAACCAAATGCACGCACGAAGCAAATTAGACCTGACCTAACCGACCTTCTTCTAGGAAGATGTCGTCTCAAGGGAACACCGATATCAACAACCCCCTACCGACAACAGAGGCAGAAATGCAAGAGCGCCTCTTACAGGCCATCGCACGGTACGAGGCCCGTCGCTCCGATTGCAGCGGAGGTACCTCAGGAAATAACCTCCCCAACGGTAATGTTTAGTCCTTTAAGGCACATTACAAAACGTTTGGACATTTCCACGAGTGCCTTGCTAAGGCCTTACGCGAATAATGTTGCTTACATCGCAGGCTGCACCTACAAGCAGTTCTTGGACCACAAACCTCGAGAGTTCGACGGCACTGGGGGTGCCTTAGCCTTCGTGCGCTGGGTTGAAAAGACAGATTTTGTTTTACGATAGCAAATGTGACCCCGAACATCAAGTCAAGTGTATAACTGGACTATTGGTGGATGAGGCTCTGTCATGGTGGAACCATCAAGTCCGGACAATGGGCGAGGCCGCTGCGTATGCTATGATGTGGGACGAACTGAAAGATCTGATGCGTAAGAGATATTGCTCGAGGGCAGAAGTCCAGAAGTTGGAAACAGAACTGTGGAACTTGAAAATGGAAGGACCAAAGATAGCGGAGTATGTGCAGAGATTTAACGAATTATCACAAGTTGCCTTACTCCTGGGGGCACCAGAGTTTAAGAGAATTGAACAGTTCATAAGGGGACTGGCACCTCAGATTCTAAGCCTGGTAACAACATCAAAACCTTCAACGATCACCGAGGCTATCAACATAAGCATAGCACTCACGGAAGAAGCAGTTAGACGAGGAGAATTTTCCACTGCGGAGGAGAAAAAGGAGACTGCTATAGAGGTATCTGGGGATAACAAGAGAAAGCTCGCAAATTTCAAGATGGTTACTCGGGTAAGTAACAAGAAGAAGGCCAAGAAAGGAAAAGATTACAAGGGTATCCTAACTAAGTGCGACAATTGTTTACGTTATCATGTCGGGAGATGCAAATATGGAAATTGTGGTAACTGTGGCAAGGTGGGACATGTCAAGGAAACTTGTTGGCAAAATACTGAACATAGTAATGGGGGCCAAGACGGTAGTGAGAATCACGAAGGGGACAACGACAATGATAATTGTCGAGGCAGAATGAGTGATAAACAGAAACGTGCTCGAGGATGTTTAAACTGTGGAAGCAAAAAGCATTTCAGAAGATATTGCCCTAAAAACAATCAGGCGCAAGGATGAAAGCTCCCCACCGGAGCTAGGGAGACACGCCAGGGATCCAAGCATGGATATCGGTACATCCCATATTACTCAATATTATGCATCTGTATTGCTAAATACTGTTGCAAATTTTACGATTCGCACTTCTAGAGTTCGAGAGCATGATTGGTTTAAGTAGCGAGTAAGTAGATATTCCAGTACCCATTAGAACTAGCTTAGGGGAAGCTAGTGGAAGCCAACGCAGTAACTGGAATCGGCAAGATAGAACCCGGAGAGCGTAAGTTTACGCTAGATCTATTGCCAGTTGAGTTGGGAAGCTTCAACGTGGTAATTGGATGTATTAGTTGGCAAGTGATCGAGCGGAGGCTGACATCCGCACCTCGATGATGAATGAAGGAACGATTGTGACTCACGAAGCAGGGTACGCCATCACCGATCACGAATTACTTAAGGCAAGAAAGTTGTTGTGGGAAGGATGTGTTGTTTCCTGGCTCATGTCGGGGACAAGGGAGCCGGAGAACTAAAACCCGAAGATACCCCCGTGATCAGAGGATATCCTGAAGTCTTCCTCGAAGACTTGCCAGAATCGTTTCCTCAACGATTAGTCGAATCTCGCATCGATTTAATTCCAGGCACCGCACCTGTAGTCGATGCACCGTAGCGACTTACATCTTCGGGGATGCAACGATTGACAGTGTAGTTTCAGTAGTAAATAGAGAAGGAAGATAACAGACCAAAATTCCCTTTTGGGTAACCTCAGTTCAGCTCATCAAGAAAAAGGACGATGACTTTCAAAGGATCGGAAGTCGGACGAGCTAGCCAACCAGAGTCGGTGGCACTTGCTGAGGAACTAACGAACTTCTTACGTAACTGACTGTGAGGACCCAACTACTATTACACGACTGGTCGACAATCGAGCGTCGTTAGCAGTGAATTCAAGAAGAAAGTTTACCGATGAAAATTGTGGGACAATGACTAGTTCTTAGACGTACACAAAAACGGTGCTTCCTACACAATGTACAAACCGGATCCACACGGGACACGAAATCTGGAGGATTTAGAAAACATATATTTAGGACCTTTGGGAACCCAGGTCCAAACTCGTAAGGGTTTTTATTTAGGAACCATATCTATCAACTCAATCAACCATCATTAACCCGGCGCATATGCCAGTTCTGTTGACCAACTAGAGAGTACTTGGATTTCTTTTACTTCTGGCGAGTAGATGTATGCATCTCTATTCCCCTTAATGGTAGTTGCATCACAATAATTTTCTCGCTAAGAGCGAACACACATTTGCTTTGATATCTGGTATTTCTTCACTTTAGCAGATACTCGTTGTTCCTTTTCTTGGAAACTTACCTGAGATACATGCATCATTTGCTACGCATGTGATTTCGTTTTGAACAAACACTTCATTGGAATTTACATATTATTTTGCTAAACCTAATTACTGATTCCTGATTCGAGTAACCTACATTATTGTTACTGTTGGCTCTTTTGTTACCAAGCCAACACACTTTCTTGAAACCGCTTTCTTTCAAGTTACATTCATGGTTTATTTTGCTACCATGCCGAGAATTCCTTGTTGATACATACATTGTCGGGTTATGTTGAAACCAAGTTCAATTGCTTGAACTTATCCAGTTCATAGGTTTAACTTGAAACGCTATATGATGTATTGGGAGCATCATATTCAACTATTTTTGCAGAGATTCTTTCATTTTGAGTCGTAGTAGATTGGTTGGTCTATGACTCCACTAAAACGTTTGATTTGTTTCGATACCTTGCGGTGATATTTTCACAAAATTGAAGCTTGCGCTAATTTGGTTACTCACATCGTACACGGATTTAATTCCCTATATAGTTGTTAACAATCCATTCTGGATCTTCACGCTCAAAGCGGTCTCAACACAATTGTTTGTTAAGGCAATGGTACATATATTCGTTTCATAAGCACAATGTGCATCCTAACGATTCTCTCGTTGTCAATCAAATGCCTCGCGATACTTATTATTTTTCATCTTCGATTGGAAACAGTGGTCCTTTGATGTTTCGTATATAATTGGAAACTCTATGACATGGTATAAATCAAATCTTCAGATTGTCTCAGTACACTTTCATTTGATTTCAAACACGGTGAACTTGTTCAGTCACCACTATTATCGGATAATGCCATTACGACACCTTGTGGTGTCATCATAAACTTGTAGCTTGTGCTAATCATGGTCAACCGTTTCACACGAGACCACACATACTTTTGTTTGATTTAACATTTAAACATTTCTGATGCAACTACGAATCAAGACAATGATACACCAGATTCGCTTGTATTCCATTCGGTGTATCTTCACCATTCAAAAATGTCAACACACTAAACCTTACCAGACATTTATTTAGGAGTTGACAGATCATTTTACTATTACGTTGAGTTGTTGCTTTTGAGTTCATATAGCGGGTGCTATGGTTTGTGAAAACTCGTTTGCATATTGCAACCGATCGATTAAAAATCTTATTAGTCAAAACTCCACTTTTGTGGAACCCCTGCTAGCTGGATTACACTAGACTATACGTCAAACGCGTCTTGTACCTATGACATCCAATGCTAGAAGCACACACCTTTCAACCCTAGGATTCGAGTTGTTATATATTCTTGGACTCACCTAATGTGAGTAATGTTTGTTTCAATTTGATGATTATCTACTTCGACAATATTCATATACATACGTGTGTGACTTAACCATAAGGAGTAAGGTAGTACAAATTTCGAGGACGAAATTTCTTTAACGGGGGAGAATGTGACAACCCTCACCAAACCAGGTATCCGTACGAATTAATTAATATTTAATTAATGCTTAATTACTGTGCTTCTTACAGTTGTGATTAAACTGCTACTTGAATTCTGATACATACACATACATGCATCATACTTTATTGCTGTCACTCCATTATTTACACACAAACATCAGTGACAACCTTGATGCACAAAAGCACAGTGAGCACACTATACGGATAACCCAGTAAACATGCTGACATAGCCAGCATCAGACAGACACTGTCTCTAAGACCAGTATGAGCCGGGAATAGATTACTACACCAGTAGGGAGTGTAGGGAGGTGAGGATTGTAAAACTGCGTCACTAGGTGATAGTTATAGTGACCGGATGTGCCTAAAACATGCTTTAACTACTAAATCCTGCACTTTATTACAAAATTCAGCATTTTATTTAACTAGTAAAGTGGAAAAACATGGGAAAATAATACTAGACACTTTCCAAAGTGTCGGGAATTCATTGTGTCACTAAAACTAATATTAAAGACACTTTAAATGCTTATTTAGCGCTTTAACGGATTAATATCCAACCGAACAACCGGACTTTACCCGGAACATAAAAATATTGCCAAACACATTGTTGTTATTTTTTTTAAGCTAGTTAGGGTCCCCGAACACCCTAACACCCTTTATATTAAATAACACACTACAATATACTAACTAAATCTTAGAGATCCTAACTAAATGGTTACCTAAGAATTACATCCCAACCCCATGCCCCCCTTTCCCCTAAATGACGGTTGCATGGGGGACACCACCCCCCACGAATTCTTTTCTTTTTTTTGTTTGGAGATGTTAGTGGATAGTGAGACACTTTATTCAATGGATAATGGCAACAATTAGATTATAAAAAGCACCAATGGGTACATCCATTACATTCACAATTTCAACAACAAACTCCATTTTACCTTTCCTCCTTGCTTGTGTTCGGTCGAGACCAAGCTCACCCACCCTCATCACTTCCAAGTTTCTTACAAACAATCCATACATACCCTAAGGTGCTAGTGATCATACAACAAGGCTCGGTGCTCTCGGAAACTCAAGAACCTCACTACGTTGCTTTTATCCACCTAGTTTTCGCTTTGATTCTTCCCTAGCCTTGTGCTAGTTGTAAGTGATTCTAAACACTCTCTTGTTCATGTTTAAAGTGGTTAATAAGAGATTTAACGGATAAAAGTCATGAACACTAAAGATCAAAACTTAAAGTCTTGCAAGTATGATAAACATGGTGGTTAAAGAGAAAATAATGGTGTAAAACTCATGAATCTTGTTTAGTTATGGTTATTTTATGTTGTTAGATGCCAGTAGTGGAACGGATCGTCACCTAACCACGCTAGATCATGTTCATGGAACATGAACTAGCATTATGTTAAGTAGGAAAGTTACAAGATGACGAACCCTTTCATATATAAACATGAACTTGTGTAAAAATAGTTTTTCTTGTAAAATGGAGTTCTAAACTAGTAGATCTAAAGATCTACAAGTGGTATTTTCGAAGAACCAAGTAAAATATACAAGTCTTATTTTTTTTTAAAAGCCGAATCTTTCATGAACTAAAGGTGTTTTTGTGAACAAACAAGTGTTTGTTGTGTACACACTTGTGTAATAAAAGGATTTAACAAAGAAATATTTCCGTAAATATGGACTAGAAGTTGTCAAACTACATATTCTTTAAAAATAAAGTTTTCAAGAAACTGATTTTATTTTTAAAGATAGAAAGATCTACTAAATATGTTGAGAAGTTACTACATATTTTACACAACTTACAAGTTCATGTGTTTGCGATTTATGTTTATTTTGACTAGTTTGATGTTTGAACGATGTATGTTGATGATTGGAAAAATTGTTGATTGAATTTTGAAAAGAAAATGATACGAATGGAAGCGTGGCCACCTCCAGTTACAGAGGAAACTCTGGCGAAATTTTCCCAGAAATATAACAATTAGAATATTTTTGTGACAAGTGTTATAAATATATTTTTAACTTGTTTTCCAAAAATATAAATTTCGCCATGATTTTTATTACAAAATAACCAAGTGTCGGAGGTGGATTTTCGTAAATGAAAACTTGTTAAATATATATTGAGAATATATATTTCATAATAAAACGCTTGTGTGCTTACGTGATTATTTTTGTGAACTAGAGATATATTATTTTTGGGGTAAAAATAATATTACTTGAAATATCATGAAAATACGACTCCAAAATAATACCAACGCTCTCACAAATAAATATTTAAGTTACATCGGTATTGTTTATACAACGCGAACTCAAAAATGTAACTTGCGTATTTTCGGAAAATACTCGTAAATGTGTATTTTGATAAAAGTATTATTTTGGAAGATTGTATGGAATAAAATATAATATTTTTGGGAAAAATATGTATATAGAATATTTTAGACAAATTAATAAAAATATATTTTATTAAGTGAGACTTAATAATATATTTCGGGATTACGAAAACGCACATGTATTAAAACCCCCATCCTTGGGAAGGTATATAACTATAGATAATTACGAAGTGTAAATACGAAATAGTTGCCTAACTATTTCCCAAAAACGTTAAACCCTAAGCCAAGGCACGGCCATCCGTCTAATAGAAGTTAGTACGTGTAGGTCGTCACGCAGCAGGTTGATTGGGAGATACTATTTCGAGACGCCCTTCTGTGAGTTCATGTCCCCCCCCCCCCCTTTCTCTTAACTGTTTTCAGTTTTTATACTCCGGAGGTGAAATACATGTTACGATTATTACGAACTTTTACTTACATGGTATGGTTAGCTTAAGGAGGGTTACTACTGTAATAACCCTCGGTAAAACCAACACCCTTATAATATTTCCGACACTCTAATATATTATAAAATGTCCTAATATGTCTTATAATATACCCCGTATGTGAAAAGCAAGCCCGATATATGTTATAGTTTATAAAAATAAAATAAAAATCTTAAATTAGAACTGAGGCGGGCCGCGTAAGATCCCACCTCAAGTTCATGCGGGCCGTATGGGAGTGTTGACCGGACTCCGCTGAATCCTTTAGTTCAAGCGGGCCGCATAAGACCTCGTCTAAGTTGACGCGGGCCGCGCGGACTCGTGATACGCGGATGCATCCGGTGCTGACACGTGTCGACATCGTGTCGAGTCTACTAGCTGACCCAGCTAAGCTACTGCATTGACTGGTGTTGACGCGGGCCGCGTAAGGGTTCCTTGTCTTTCACGCGGGCCGCGACAGGATGCAATATCACAACTATAAATAGCAGGCATCAGTTTTCAGTTTCTGTCGCTCATTCTCAAATCTCATTCACGAATTCTGAAGTTATAGACATAATATTTTGGGTATTATACCCCTAATTAGCGAGGTTCTACTCCATTGTAAGTATTATAACCCCGGTTTCATAATAGTTACGCTGCCCGATTGATTTAGGGTTCCGTAACAACTGTCGTGGTTCTGCCCGACGTAGTTGTTGGAATGCCGTCTCGGGGAGGGTATCATTAATAATTTAAAAGGGTTATGATACTAATCAATGTACATTTGTGTAAATTATAGATTATAGCCAGGAAACCCTTACAAAAAGCCTAAGACAGCAATGTGAGTTTATCCTCTTTTTATTAATGTTTTTGGAATATTTTACAAAACCTTAAATGTTTTACTATGAAATTAAGCGGTGATTGAGTCTTTGTAGTTCTTCAATTACTGCCGGTATTATGGGGTTTTGTATACAAAATTTACTACGAGTAGTAGTAAGTCGGGAACGACAGTGCATTACCATTGGACGACGAGTTAGCCAATGGGTAATTTGACCATAGCCATAGATCCGGTCGAGTGGCAAACACTGAATGAGTAATTGTGTAGAAATAAACAATGTGATCGCTCTCAATACTGTTTTAATTAATAAAATGTTTCTTGATTAAACTGGGATTCACTCACCAGTATTTCCGACTGACAAATGTTTTTAAAACGCGTTACAGGTAACACAATGTGAACATCCAATTAATGAAAAGCCAGCTGGAGAGCACTGAAGGCTTGGGAAAATGTGGCTATAAAAGTTACCTAATAAACGATGTTTTAAATTCAATGAAATAGGGTTTGTCCCTATAAATGTATTGTAATAAGAAACTTGGGTTTTGCCCATGTATTTATTAATATCAAGTATGGTGGTTTTAATCTGATAAACATTTCCTAACTACGGTCCTGATGTAATTTCCGCTGCGAGACTAAACAAACTGATACCACCAAAATCTGTGATCACGTCCGCCCGTTCCCGGGGATTAGGGATCGGGGGTTGTGACAGAAGGTGGTATCAGAGCCTAGCCACTGGTCTGAGCCAAAGAAGTGTTCTGCTGACACTTAAATTATAAAATTTTGTGTTAGGAAATAAATTATGGAAATACATGCATAACTGTAATTATGTGTTATGTGTCATTTGACTATCTGTTAGTTTTCAGTATGAGTGATCAAGGACCATCTGATGTGAATCGTCAGTTATCTGATTCACCTAGGAGTGAAGGTACATCATCCCAGCCTGCCCTTTCTGGGTATACTGCTGATCAGGAGGATGGAATATTTGCCTTTAGAGCTCAATCTGAAGAACCATTTTCTACTAAGAAACGAGGATGGTTCAGTAAAGAAGCTTTTGTTCGTAGGAAAAGAATGAGAAAATTGCAACAGCTAAGGGCTTTAGCAGCTATTAAGCGAGAGACAGATGCCCATACTCAAGATATGTTAAATAGAAGCCTAGCAAATTTCCATATCTTAGCTACGACTGCTGCTGACCCTAGTCTGGAACAACTGGTAGCCCCACAACCACAAAACCCAGAACACCCCATGGAGATAGAAAATCAGGAAAACCAGGTGGAGATGCATGATTTTAACCCAGAAGAAATCCCTCGGGTACCTGCACCAAATCCCCTAGACCCGCATTACGACCCCTGGTGGGACGATAATAGGGACTTTGTGCAACGTTACCCTGTTCAGGATTATCCACCCATACAGAACATAGAAGTTTACCCAGGTATGGACCCTTTAGATCCCTATTACCAAGATGACTATATTAGGGAGATATTAGAGGATCCTTACCAATTTCAGGAATTGTCACCCCCATATCAGGAACCTGTACCCCAGATTCCAAACCCAGTCCAAGAACCTGCACCCCCAATGAGTGCAGAAAACGTTCAAGAACTTAGGACTTTTGGGGAGGAAATTTTAGAAAGCAGTGAGAGGATGCGTCAGGTGGGAGAGCGTCTCGTATGGAAATACGATGAGCGCAATATGGATTTTTGGATAAATCCATATCCGTGAATGTTTGAATGGAGGAAGTGGTAGTAATAATGATATAATAAAAATAAAATAAAATATGTGTGTACGGATGCATATTAATACTTTATTTCTGTTGGTATTGTAATTTTATTTCTGTACTAGTGTGTAATAGACGCATAAGTATATGAAAAGAGTATACTAGCAATGATCTACGCTTTTGGCAAAACTGCGTGTCATGTGATTAATTATATTAAAATATTATTTGTGATATTAATATGGGATAAATGTTTAAAATTCAGATGGCCGACCAAGAAAATCAAGTCAATTTGGATAATAACCCGGAAATCCAGAATGATAATATTCAGAATGACGATAATCTGAATAATGAGAACCCAAACCACAATAACAATGGAAACCAAGTGGACAATAGTGCTATCCAACACATAGTAGCACAGGGAATTATAGATGCCATGCCATTTATACTACAAACTGTTAAAGACGCTGATAATAAAAGTAAGCATAGCAGTAAGCGACCCGTTGAACCAGAAAACAGTGTGAACAATGGACTGGTACTCCAAATGCCTATTCCCAAAAGAAGAAGAACCATGCCTTATGGTTGTTCTTATAAAGAATTCTGGTCTTGTAAACCAATGGAATTCTCGGGCAATGAAGGGGCCATTGCAACTTTACACTGGATAGAGAAGACTGAGGCAGTCTTAAGGATAAGTAAGTGTGCTGAAGAAGATAGAATACTGTTTGCTTCTAATCTGTTTAAGAATGCAGCACTAGAATGGTGGAACACTATCCTCCAGATCAAACCTACAATATGGAATGGGAAGAATTTAAGGACAAGGTAGAAAGGAAATTCTGCCCACCCAATGAGAAAGAACAGATAGCAAACAAATTCTTAAATCTTAGGATGACTGGTGTAGATAGCAAAGGGTACACTAAATTATTCTTCGAATATGCTAGGATAGTACCAACTCTTGCATCACCAGAACCAGTGTTAATCTCCCGTTATATTTGGGGATTAATTGGGGAAATTAGACATGTAGTCAAGGCAGCTAGACCCCAAACCATAGAAGAAGCTGTAGAACTAGCCAATACCTTAACTGATGAATTAGTCCGTACCCGAGAAGAGGATCAAAGGAGGAGCCTAACCCAAAAGTTAACTCAAGAATTTCGTTCTGGAAATTCTAACCGTGGGAGAAATCTAGGTTCTACCTCTGCACCTTACTGTAGGTACTGCAAAAGAAAACATTCTGGGAGATGTTCTATATACTACAACTTTTGCAAAATGTCGGGACACAAGGAAGAAAACTGCAGGAAGAAAGCTAATAGCAGGGTATGTTACAATTGCGGAGAAACAGGTCATATCAAGCTGAATTGCCCAAAATTAGCTCCAGCTCCAGATAACAAGAATACTAAAAATGCTAGAGCATTTGTTTTAACTGCAGAAGAAGCCAAGATGATTCCAGATGTCATAGCTGGTACGTTTTTAGTTAATGATGTCTTTGCCAAAGTATTATTTGACTCTGGTGTAAACCAAAGTTTTATTAATACACCGTTTTGCAAAATCTTAAATCAGTCATTAACTAAACTACCACATGAATGCTTAGTAGAGACAGCCAATGGAGAAACCATTAGGATTTCTGAAATCTTGCAGGGAGCAAGCATAGAAATTTTAAATCAGAAATTTATTGCAAATCTGTATCCCATGAATCTGATAGGATTCGATGTTGTTTTAGGAATGGATTGGTTAATAGCCAATAAAGCTAATATTTTATGTGATCAAAAGTTAATCCAAATAAATTCACCAAAAGGTAAAAAGATCACAATTAAAGGAGATAAGTTCTCTAGATCCACAAAATTCATATCTGTGATGAAAACTGCAAGTTGTATGAGAAAAGGTTCTATAGTGTATTTGATTTCTATAATCACTAACACTAAAGGAAAAGAACTAAAAGATATTCCAGTAGTATCTCAGTTTTCAGATGTCTTTCCAGAAGAATTACCAGGACTACCTCCGGATAGAGAAGTTGAATTAAGAATCCATTTAATACCAGGAACGTCACCGATTGCCAAAGCACCTTACCGTTTGGCACCTGCAGAAATGCAAGAATTGAAGAAACAATTAGATGAACTATTGGAAAAAGGATTTATACAACCAAGTTCGTCGCCGTGGGGAGCGCCGATATTGTTTGTTAAAAAGAAGGATGGCTCAATGCGTATGTGCATTGATTACCGTGAATTAAACAAAGTCACGATTAAGAATCGGTACCCATTACCGAGAATCGATGATTTGTTTGATCAGCTACAAGGAGCTCGATATTTCTCTAAAATCGATTTAAGGTCAGGATATCATCAATTAAAGGTACAGGAAGAGGATATTCCTAAAACTGCTTTTAGAACGAGGTATGGTCATTATGAATTTACTGTCATGCCATTTGGTTTAACCAATGCCCCAGCTGCATTTATGGACATGATGAACCGAATATGTAAGCCATATTTGGATAAATTCATAATTGTTTTTATAGATTATATTCTAATTTATTCTAAGAATAAAGAGGATCATGCAAGACATTTGCACGCACTTTTATGTAACACCCCAAAAATGGGTTTGGTAATTAAACCACGTTACTAGTGACGACGGGTAAAATACCGTTAGTGGTAAAAAAAAATTAATTAACCCGGTTAATATTAGGATTTAAATAAATAAATTTGATGTTAATTAAAAGAGGATAAATAGTTTGAGGAAAACAAAGTATATAGAAGGCCCGAGCTAACGGGACTTAAAATAAGACGGGTTATGACTACCCCGAACTCACTAAGTTAAACTAGCAAAGTTTAACCTAGTTAACAAAACAAAGTATTGTTGAAAATAAGTAGGTTGTAGCCTACTTACTAGTTAACAAAACTTGAGGGACCAAAATCGTCAAAAAGGGAACAAGTTCTTTTAATAAAAAAAAACACACACACACCACACACACTTTGTGTGTGTGGATCGATCATCAGGAGCGACCAAGAGAGCTCAAACCCTAAAATCAACAAATTCACCAAATTGGAGCTCGAATCAAGCCCCAAATCAATGCATGAACGCGTATAAATGATCACCAAGTCAAAGGGATCGTAAGGTATGTTAAATTTTGTAATTTGGTGATGTCTTGAAGTTATGATGAACACTCAAAATCACAATTTGGGAATGGATGATGAATCCATGAGTGTAGTTGTGAAGAAATCTATGTGTAGGAACAACCCTAGTTAACAATTTGATGAACTAGTGTTGAAAACTAGGGAATTGATGATTTCCCTTGTATGTGCTAAGTGGGTTATGGCTAGATAATGAAGATGATGATATAATTGTGCTAGAAATCATCATAGTTGATAGTAGAAACAAAGTACTTGAACAAATTTACATGATTGAGTACTTGTTCATACATGATAGAGATGGGTTTTTATGATATGATGATGTTAGTGTCTAAATTGTGATTAGAATCCTCATATTAGATAATAAAAGTATGCTACTTGAACCATTTAGGTGTTTGAGTACATGAATCATAATTACCATGAATTGGGTTTGGTGTAAAAAGAATGGAAATGATGATAAATTCATGTTAAAAATGAAGCTTGATATCATCATGTGTTAAGAAAGATTAATGTAGTGTTAATTCAATGAATTATGGTTATAAAACTTGGTAAACAAAGTGAATAAACGGTAGCCTAAGTATGATGCTACCGTGTATTTGACCAAGTAGTTAAATGAGTAGTAAAGCTACATCATGTAATCACTTATGATTAATAGGCCGTTGACTTTAAACAGTCAAACCGACTTATAATACGATGAATGATAATTCTTGAATATAAAATGCGTAGGGTGGAATGATCGTATTAAGTTATGACTAAACTAACCACCTTGTGAAATGATGAATAATAGTTGGCGCTTACACAAGCTAGGTGAAGCTTGGAGTGAAAGCGGGTCAAACGAATCAAGAATGAAGGGAAAAGCATAATTCGGATGCAAGGTAAGTATAACTTACACTAGTCTTATATTTTAGAATATTCTCTTATCGTATTAGTTACGAATAAGATAAATACATAATTGAGGTATGATGTTCCGGCGTGTAAACGTACGGAACAAGATAGTCGAGTATGACAAGAAACCATGTTGATGGTTTAAAAGGAGTTAAATCGGTAATTTGATCATTTTATGACAAACGGAAAATAAACTTTTGAATGGTTTCCTTATAGGGTAAACCAAAACAAACAATAAGGGTAAAACGGTAAATTGGTCATGCATCGACCATAACTATTGGCTTTAAAAGACACTTATGAAGTAAGCCTTAATAGGCCGAAAAGTGTTAAGAAATGAATTATAAGTAAAGCGACCGCACGATGTAAATCGGAGCGAGTCATATGGTCGAGATGAAAATACATGTCATCTCGCCAATATAATCGGTCATTTAGACCAAACGGGTCAAAGGGTGAAGATACCACCATTCGATAATAGCGACTAATGATTCTTGTCGAGTTATATGATTTCAGGAATAAATGTAGAAATGATATTTGCATCGCTACTATTTAGCGAATATTATAGCAAGGCATTAAATCAGGTCAATAGACTGACCCGAGCCAGGTATGTGTAATAGAGTAATGATTCATTGAGAACGTAAGGTTCAATGAGTATTTAATGAAGTCTTAGATAGACAATGGGTTACTTAAGTGGGTAAACCGAATGTTTTAAAAGAGGGTAGTGGCGTTTTGAAAAGCATATTGACTTTTCGAGCAAGATCATAATTCAAAAGAAGAATCATGGGTCAAACATGCTCTCAAAAGACCTTGTCGTAATTGAAAGACTAAAAAGGACCAAAACGCCCTTGTTAGCTAATTCGAACAAACAACCTTTAAAGGTTGTTTGGAAACAAGTTTTATGATTAAGTAAATACTTAGATTAAGTATTGAAGTTGAAAGAGGTATTATATTAGTCAAACGGTACTATTTGAGTTTTTGCCGTAAAATAATGATTCGAGAGGTAAAATTTGGTTTATATAGATCACCACATCAAACCCGCCATAAACACAATTGTGGTGGGAGATTATAGGATAAGAAATGTGGTGATGAAATGCTAGAAACAATCGAAAGCGATTTTAGGCTCGAAAGTGCTTAAATACCCTTAACGGGTCAAAATAAGCATACAAGCGAAAACGGGTTTAAATTGTGTAATAAACCTATGATTAGAACCTAATATGGTAGGTAACATTAATTTGTAGAAGTGTATGTAATATAGGAATCAAACAAATACGTTTGTTTGATAAAATGCATAAACGGGTTAAAATTCGGTAAAAAGGTAACGAGTCAAAGGCTTAGAAGTCTCAAAATTTCTTATGTTGGATATAGGATTTTAACTCCATAAGATGGAGGATTAAATTACGGACGCGTAGGAAAAAGAATCGGGTAAAACGGATCAATAACGAAGAAGTTATGGCCGTTTCCGTAAAAACTGGCATAGCTGATCTGAATTGCAACCTGCTGGAAACTGGTTTCCCAGGCGACACGCGAAGGAACAACATGGTTCCTCCGCGACACGCGACAGAACCCTGATTTAGCGAAAAAAATTTATTTTAATCAGTTTCGCTTCCCGGACTCGTATAAATACGTTCTAAGTTACATATGACTAATCCAACTCATGTTTTATGAGTTTCAGGTATGATTTTAGCACCGGAGGACGATCAAGCACAACGAAGAACCGAACACGATCAAGAAATAAGCTTCCGCACTATGTATCGTTGTTTTGTTAAATGACGAACTCAAACATGTTATTTTGTATAGTTTTAATTCTGTAAATAAAGTTTAATGAAACCCGTAATTTCAATGTATTGAAATTCTAATTGCCCGTTTATTTTCGTATATTATACGAAAATTGTTAAACAATAATAAGGGTGTTACAAGTTGGTAATCAGAGCTCAAGGTTGTTGACAAATGTGTTCGGTTCGAAGCTTGATCGCAAATCCGGTAAGTACAAGTATGTTAATAGTTTAGCATGCTAAAGTGTTGTAAACAACACATAGGGCTATCGTGTGATACACGTTACCCCAATTAAAATGATTGATATAGTTGACGAAAATACGCGCGTTGACGCGTATAGTAGAAAAAGCCTTGTATTATAATACGGGCGATTATTGAAGTTGACGTTACTAACTTTGTGAATGTTTTAATTGAAGGACACTCACGTTTGAAGACGACGAGAGTCAAACGAATGGTGGATATGATGATGGAACGGTCCGAAGTATGACGAGAGGAGCATGCTCACCGAGGACTAAATCGCGTAACGACCGTGAACAAGGTTAATGGCAAGGAACGCCCGTTGGGGCAAACATTACCAGGTGCACATTTTAAATAATCGCACAAATAGTAATATGCAACAAATAAGTAGAAATTGAAAGTTGCATATGTAGATTAAAAACTTGGAAAAACCCGAATAGAAAATGTATTCGGGGTATTGTTTCCAAGAGAAACAAATAGAGGCGTTACTTACATAGGGCGTGATGTGAAAACTATAAAAAGGTCATGTGTGTCATGTGTTAATCGCTTACTCTGGCCAAGTAAGTAGTGGCATATGATACCATGAACTTCTTATGGCGGACACGTTTACATCCGATGTAGTAAGGGTGGTGTGAATGGGACTAACTTAAAAGTACCCAAATGAATCAAATGAGCAAAATAATTGATAATAATGTAAACGCACAGCCGGGTGACGGAAGCGTATTATATTAGGATGATGAGCCCGAGTGAAGGGACAAAGAAGCATGTAAAATGATTTAGACAAGTATTGGGAGGGAGTGTACTTACACTCGAACCCAGAAAACGCAAGCATGAAAAATGATTTAGACAAGTATTGGGAGGGAGTGTACTTACACTCGAACCCAGAAAACGCAAGCATGAAAAATGATTTAGACAAGCATTGGGAGGGAGTGTACTTACACTCGAACCCGGAAAATGCGAATATGTCCCTAAACGAGTCGTTTTTGTAAAACGTCAAACTCGAGGACAAAGTCGGAATATAGAAATGAAGCGAGAGAACCAGTGAGAATCCTCGCGTAAAACAAAGACTGTAAAAGAGTAAATGCCAAGTCGTCAAAATTGCTTGACATAAACTAAAGATAAAACATTAAACTAAAATTCCGTTTTAGTCAAAAACAGCGTTTTATCAAACATATATAGTATGAGATGATTGGGAAATAAACCTAAAACATGACGTGACGCGATCACGGTCAGGAAAGTTATGTGAAATAAAATCACATAGTAGCCCGAGAGATGGGTATAAAGTAACTGGACTAATAAGACTACTCAGTGAGGCCGGTTAAGGTCAATATTTAAATTAAGAAAGTGTTCAACACGCTATCTATATTAAGATTAGCGTGAAATAATCATAGTTGATAAGCGTGTATGACCAAGTGGCCAAATGGCTACTCAGTCAAGCCAAATAATAAAGGTAAGTGAGTACAAAACGGCAGTGATGGTCCATGAGGTCATAATAACGAAAAGTATTTATCGCCTATACTGAGCGATCACAAGGCAACATAAGCAAAGTGTTGGGAAGTCAGATCGAGTAAAGGCACGATAAAAAGGATAAAGCCGGAAGGTATGTGGTAATATACCTTGTAGAATTCCGTTAATAGCACATCTAGATAGTGCCAAATAAATAAGATAAAATCAGGAAATTCATTTTAGTGGCGAATGCTGTACGAATGAAGCAAACGAATAAGTTCGTAAAGAAAAGGGGTCTGTTTGTAAACAGTGAAAGATCTCACTAGATACATCCAAATGGGTGAAAATAACGGATTCACAAAGAATCCGAAAGTATAAAGGCGATGGATTTCGCTAAGTTAATCAAACAAGTCGAAATGACCAGATGGCGTTATTCTGAGTTGCGTAAATTCGCATAAAAGATACATATGTTGTGTAATTAAAAGATGTTACCATATTTGTCTAATGATACTAACAAATGGTCAAAGTGTGAGTAATGCTTAGAAGGTTACTCAGTTTATGTACATTGGGTTGAAACTCAATAAATTATGTAAGAAAAGGTTTCGAGGACGAAACCTCTTTAAGGGGGGTAGACTTGTAACACCCCAAAAATGGGTTTGGTAATTAAACCACGTTACTAGTGACGACGGGTAAAATACCGTTAGGTGTAAAAAAAAAACACACACACACCACACACACTTTGTGTGTGTGGATCGATCATCAGGAGCGACCAAGAGAGCTCAAACCCTAAAATCAACAAATTCACCAAATTAGAGCTCGAATCAAGCCCCAAATCAATGCATGAACGCGTATAAATGATCACCAAGTCAAAGGGATCGTAAGGTATGTTAAATTTTGTAATTTGGTGATGTCTTGAAGTTATGATGAACACTCAAAATCACAATTTGGGAATGGATGATGAATCCATGAGTGTAGTTGTGAAGAAATCTATGTGTAGGAACAACCCTAGTTAACAATTTGATGAACTAGTGTTGAAAACTAGGGAATTGATGATTTCCCTTGTATGTGCTAAGTGGGTTATGGCTATATAATGAAGATGATGATATAATTGTGCTAGAAATCATCATAGTTGATAGTAGAAACAAAGTACTTGAACAAATTTACATGATTGAGTACTTGTTCATACATGATAGAGATGGGTTTTTATGATATGATGATGTTAGTGTCTAAATTGTGATTAGAATCCTCATATTAGATAATAAAAGTATGCTACTTGAACCATTTAGGTGTTTGAGTACATGAATCATAATTACCATGAATTGGGTTTGGTGTAAAAAGAATGGAAATGATGATAAATTCATGTTAAAAATGAAGCTTGATATCATCATGTGTTAAGAAAGATTAATGTAGTGTTAATTCAATGATTAATAGGCCGTTGACTTTAAACAGTCAAACCGACTTATAATACGATGAATGATAATTCTTGAATATAAAATGCGTAGGGTGGAATGATCGTATTAAGTTATGACTAAACTAACCACCTTGTGAAATGATGAATAATAGTTGGCGCTTAAACAAGCTAGGTGAAGCTTGGAGTGAAAGCGGGTCAAACGAATCAAGAATGAAGGGAAAAGCATAATTCGGATGCAAGGTAAGTATAACTTACACTAGTCTTATATTTTAGAATATTCTCTTATCGTATTAGTTACGAATAAGATAAATACATAATTGAGGTATGATGTTCCGGCGTGTAAACGTACGGAACAAGATAGTCGAGTATGACAAGAAACCATGTTGATGGTTTAAAAGGAGTTAAATCGGTAATTTGATCATTTTATGATAAACGGAAAATAAACTTTTGAATGGTTGCCTTATAGGGTAAACCAAAACAAACAATAAGGGTAAAACGGTAAATTGGTCATGCATCGACCATAACTATTGGCTTTAAAAGACACTTATGAAGTAAGCCTTAATAGGCCGAAAAGTGTTAAGAAATGAATTATAAGTAAAGCGACCGCACGATGTAAATCGGAGCGAGTCATATAGTCGAGATGAAAATACATGTCATCTCGCCAATATAATCGGTCATTTAGACCAAACGGGTCAAAGGGTGAAGATACCACCATTCGATAATAGCGACTAATGATTCTTGTCGAGTTATATGATTTCAGGAATAAATTTAGAAATGATATTTGCATCGCTACTATTTACCGAATATTATAGCAAGGCATTAAATCAGGTCAATACATTGACCCGAGCCAGGTATGTGTAATAGAGTAATGATTCATTGAGAACGTAAGGTTCAATGAGTATTTAATGAAGTCTTAGATAGACAATGGGTTACTTAAGTGGGTAAACCGAATGTTTTAAAAGAGGGTAGTGGCGTTTTGAAAAGCATATTGACTTTTCGAGCAAGATCATAATTCAAAAGAAGAATCATGGGTCAAACATGCTCTCAAAAGACCTTGTCGTAATTGAAAGACTAAAAAGGACCAAAACGCCCTTGTTAGCTAATTCGAACAAACAACCTTTAAAGGTTGTTTGGAAACAAGTTTGATGATTAAGTAAATACTTAGATTAAGTATAGAAGTTGAAAGAGGTATTATATTAGTCAAACGGTACTATTTGAGTTTTTGCCGTAAAATAATGATTCGAGAGGTAAAATTTGGTTTATATAGATCACCACATCAAACCCGCCATAAACACAATTGTGGTGGGAGATTATAGGATAAGAAATGTGGTGATGAAATGCTAGAAACAATCGAAAGCGATTTTAGGCTCGAAAGTGCTTAAATACCCTTAACGGGTCAAAATAAGCATACAAGCGAAAACGGGTTTAAATTGTGTAATAAACATATGATTAGAACCTAATATGGTAGGTAACATTAATTTGTAGAAGTGTATGTAATATAGGAATCAAACAAATACGTTTGTTTGATAAAATGCATAAACGGGTTAAAATTCGGTGAAAAGGTAACGAGTCAAAGGCTTAGAAGTCTCAAAATTTCTTATGTTGGATGTAGGATTTTAACTCCATAAGATGGAGGATTAAATTACGGACGCGTAGGAAAAAGAATCGGGTAAAACGGATCAATAACGAAGAAGTTATGGCCGTTTCCGTAAAAACTGGCATAGCTGATCTGAACTGCAACCTGCTGGAAACTGGTTTCCCAGGCGACACGCGAAGGAACAACATGGTTCCTCCGCGACACGCGACAGAACCCTGATTTAGCGAAAAAATTTTATTTTAATCAGTTTCGCTTCCCGGACTCGTATAAATACGTTCTAAGTTACATATGACTAATCCAACTCATGTTTTATGAGTTTCAGGTATGATTTTAGCACCGGAGGACGATCAAGCACAACGAAGAACCGAACATGATCAAGAAATAAGCTTCCGCACTATGTATCGTTGTTTTGTTAAATGACGAACTCAAACATGTTATTTTGTATAGTTTTAATTCTGTAAATAAAGTTTAATGAAACCCGTAATTTCAATGTATTGAAATTCTAATTGCCCGTTTATTTTCGTAAATTATACGAAAATTGTTAAATAATAATAAGGGTGTTACATTTTAAGTTTGTTAAGAAAGGAAAAGCTTTATGCTAAGTTTTCAAAGTTTGAGTTTTGGTTAGAACAGGTACAATTCCTTGGACACCTAGTCAATCATGAAGGAATTCATGTAGATCCAACCAAGATTGAAGCGATTACGAAATGGAAAACCCCTGAGTCACCAACCGAGGTTAGAAGTTTCTTAGGATTGGCCGGTTATTATAGAAGATTTATTAAAGATTTTTCTAGAATAGCCATTCCCTTAACTAAGTTAACTTGTAAATCTGTTAAGTTTGAATGGGGATTAAAACAAGAAGAAGCCTTTAGAATTCTTAAGCAAAGATTAACCCATACACCTATACTAACATTACAAGAGGGAACTGAAGATTTTGTAGTCTATTGTGATGCTTCTAGATTAGGTTATGGATGTGTGTTGATGCAACATCAAAAGGTTATAGCTTACGCATCTAGACAACTTAAGAATCATGAAGAGAATTATTCTACCCATGATTTAGAATTAGGAGCTATAATTTTTGCTCTTAAAATTTGGAGACATTACCTTTATGGTAGTAAGTTTACCATATTCACTGATCATAAGAGTTTAAGGTATGTTTTCGGACAGAAGGAGTTGAATATGAGACAAAGACGCTGGATGGAATTTCTTAGTGACTATGATTGTAATATCCAGTATCATGAAGGAAAAGCAAATGTAGTGGCAGATGCTTTAAGTAGAAAGTATCATGAAAAGCCAAAAAGGGTACGTTCTCTTAAATTAAATCTGCAAGTAGATTTAAATGATCAGATAAGAGAAGCACAAGAATCAGTAATCAAGGATGATGCTGAAAAATTAAAAGGTATGCTAAAAGAATTGGAACAAGGAACAGATGGAATTTGGAGATTCCATGAAAAGAGAATGTGGATACCTAAATTAGGAAATCTTCGATATCGTATATTAGAAGAAGCCCATAAATCTAAATATACGATGCATCCAGGAAGTGATAAAAAGTACCAGGATTTAAGGAAAAATTTCTGGTGGATAGGAATAAAGAAGGACATAGCAGTCTATGTTTCTAAATGTTTAACTTGTTCACAAGTCAAAGCTGAACACCAGAAACCCTCAGGTTTGTTACAGCAATTGGAAATGCCAGTTTGGAAATGGGAATCAATAACAATGGATTTTGTTACTAAATTACCCAAAACAAGGAAAGGAAATTATAAAATCTGGGTGATTGTAGATAGATTAACTAAATCAGCTCATTTCTTACCAATGAAGGAAACAATTAGTATGGAACAATTATCTAAATTGTATGTAAATGAAATTGTTTCTTTACATGGCATTCCTTTATCAATTGTTTCTGACAGAGATAGCCGCTTTACATCTCATTTTTGGTCAAGTTTCCAAAAGGCAATGGGAACTAAGATAAAACTAAGCACGGCTTATCATCCACAAACAGATGGACAAAGTGAAAGAACAATTCATACAATGGAAGATATGCTTAGAGCTTGTGTAATTGACTTTGGAGGTAATTGGGACGATCACTTACCTTTAATAGAATTTTCTTATAATAACAGTTATCACACAAGTATTAATGCTGCACCATTCGAAGCACTTTATGGACGAAAGTGTCGAACTCCAGTCTGTTGGGCAGAAATTGGGGAAAAGCAACTATCTGGACCTGAAATAGTGCAGGAAACAACTGATAAGATTATTCAAGTCAAGGAACGACTGAAAGCAGCACGTGATCGACAAAAGAGTTATGCTGATAACCGATGCAAACCATTGGAGTTTCAAGTATGAGATAAAGTGTTGTTGAAAGTCTCTCCTTGGAAAGGAGTAGTAAGATTCATCAAACGAGGGAAGTTAAGTCCCAGGTATGTTGGACCTTTTAAGATTATTAGAAGAATAGGACCTGTAGCCTATCAGCTACAACTGCCAGAGGAAATGGCAGGAATACATGATGTGTTTCATGTATCAAATCTTAAAAAGTGTTTAGCTGATGAATCATTGATAGTGCCTCTTAAGGATATAGAGGTAAATGAACAACTCAAGTTTGTAGAAAGACCTCTACAAATTGAAGACAGGAAAGTCAAGAATCTCAAACATAAAAGATTAGTTCTGGTCAAAATGAAATGGGACTCCAAAAGAGGACCTGATTACACATGGGAGCTTGAGTTAGAAATGAAAAGGAAATATCCACACTTGTTTCAGTAGATCTCGAGGACGAGCTCTAAAACAAGGTGGGGAGAATGTAACAACCCTCGGTAAAACCAACACCCTTATAATATTTCCGACACTCTAATATATTGTAAAATGTCCTAATATGTCTTATAATATACCCCGTATGTGAAAAGCATGCCCGATATATGTTATAGTTTATAAAAATAAAATAAAAATATGAAATTAGAACTGAGGCGGGCCGCGTAAGATCCCACCTTAAGTTCATGCGGGCCGTATGGGAGTGTTGAACGGACTCCGCTGAATCCTTTAGTTCAAGCGGGCCGCATAAGACCTCGTCTAAGTTGACGCGGGCCGCGCGGACTCGTGATACGCGGATGCATCCGGTGCTGACACGTGTCGACATCGTGTCAAGTCTACTAGCTGACCCAGCTAAGCTACTGCGTTGACTGGTGTTGACGCGGGCCGCGTAAGGGTTCCTTGTCTTTCACGCGGGCCGCGATAGGATGCAATATCACAACTATAAATAGCAGGCATCAGTTTTCAGTTTCCGTCGCTCATTCTCAAATCTCATTCACGAATTCTGAAGTTATAGACATAATATTTTGGGTATTATACCCCTAATTAGCGAGGTTCTGCTCCATTGTAAGTATTATAACCCCGGTTTCATAATAGTTACGCAACCCGATTGATTTAGGGTTCCGTAACAACTGTCGTGGTTCTGCCCGACGTAGTTGTTGGAATGCCGTCTCGGGGAGGGTATCATTAAAAATTTAAAAGGGTTATGATACTAATCAATGTATATTTGTGTAAATTATAGATTATAGCCAGGAAACCCTTACAAAAAGCCTAAGACAGCAATGTGAGTTTATCCTCTTTTTGTTAATGTTTTTGGAATATTTTACAAAACCTTAAATGTTTTACTATGAAATTAAGCGGTGATTGAGTCTTTGTAGTTCTTCAATTACTGCCGGTATTATGGGGTTTTGTATACAAAATTTACTACGAGTAGTAGTAGGTCGGGAACGACAGTGCATTACCATTGGACGACGAGTTAGCCAATGGGTAATTTGAGCATAGCCATAGATCCGGTCGAGTGGCAAATACTGAATGAGTAATTGTGTAGAAATAAACAATGTGATCGCTCTCAATACTGTTTTAATTAATAAAATGTTTCTTGATTAAACTGGGATTCACTCACCAGTATTTCCGACTGACAAATGTTTTTAAAACGCGTTACAGGTAACACAATGTGAACAGCCAATTAATGAAAAGCCAGCTGGAGAGCACTGAAGGCTTGGGAAAATGTGGCTATAAAAGTTACCTGATAAACGATGTTTTAAATTCAATGAAATAGGGTTTGTCCCTATAAATGTATTGTAATAAGAAACTTGGGTTTTGCCCATGTATTTATTAATATCAAGTATGGTGGTTTTACTCTGATAAACATTTCCTAACTACGGTCCTGATGTAATTTCCGCTGCGAGACTAAAAAAACTGATACCACCAAAATCTGTTATCACGTCCGCCCGTTCCCGGGGATTAGGGATCGGGGGTTGTGACAACTACTTAGATCATGTGAGTGGGTAGGCGGGAACTGGAGGCCATTAATCCTCATTGTAGGACCGAGGGTCATTAGCGGTAGATCTATCTGGGTGTAGCGAGCCCAACCCCTGAGCCCGCTTAGTGGACCAGGTGGTGACTTTGTACCCGACGCAAAAATCGGCTAGGTTTGAGTCTTCCTACAGCACTTCACACATATCATTGGCTTTGCAACCCAATGGTGATCTCTTTTTCCTTAATTGCTACATACTAGGGATTTTCATACATACGAACATTTTTACAAAGGTTTATACCTGCTCACTTACACATGAACTCGCTCAACTTTATGTTGACTTTTCAAACTACATGTATTTCAGGAAACTAACGGATCTGGCACGGTATGCACATATTTTCAAGCTGCGTTTGAATAATGAAGTCATCCAGGGTTTAGAAGGTGTAACCTCTTCCTGGACGGGTTACATATCCCTAAACCTAGTATTGTTTAAAGTCTTTTGCTAAAGTCTTTATGAACTCAATTAAATCAAGTTAAGGTTTGTAACTTATTTTGTGATTGTTGAAAATGGCATTTTTCTAAACTTTATTAATGGATGAATATCTTATGTTTTTATTCATATAGCATTGTTATGATTGTTGCTATGGTATTAAGAAGTCACACCAAATAAACCCACGCTTCCGCAAAGCCAGGGTGTGACAATTTCCTCATCCACCCTATAGAAGGGACATCTACTCTACGACCAACGAATCTGCTCATCTTTGGCTGGGCTGGGGGGACACATGCTTGTGTGGACCTTATGGGGGTTTCCCCTTTGGTTGCTTTAAGGGAAAACGGGTTTGTATCTAGACAAGCAGCAAGAAAGGCAGAATCAAAGCAAGTGGATAAGCACGCTAAAGCTTGCGCAGAAAACCAGCATGTCTTTGTCCCCTTTGCCTTTGATACATTTGGTTCCCTATCACTAGAAGCTATCCACTTCTTAACCCAGGTACAATGGGTCATCCACAACAATTGCTCAATCCTAGGGGGCAGGGATTTGTCTTTGGATGGTTAAATTCAGAAAGGGGTGGCGGCGCAGCTTGTTGCCTGTCTACCTTTTGTTTTGATGTAACTTGATAAGTTTTTTGGTGATCTAATGATATATTAAATAATTTGTTTTAAACTGTGTTTTACCATTAGTCACCACTAGTATTGCCAATAGATAAAGTTCAGGGGCTAAATCTGACAAAAGCCTAAAGTTTGGGGACGCTGGGCGTCACACCCCCCTCCACACCGCCCCGCAGGGTGGTGTGGGGCAAAGAGCGTGGAGATCTTCAATGACGTGAAGGAGAGGGGAAGAAAGGTGGTGAGGTGGCGGCGAGTTATTGGTTGTTGTTGTTTGGTTGGACTTTAGTTGTTTATTTTTTTTAAAAATGCCCTCTTTCAATCCCCTTTCACACTGTGCTTGTTTTAAAACGTCTCTTGCTGGTATAGCTGCCACATGTTGGTTCATGCCCATTTTTCAAACTCCGCCACACTGTATAATCTAATAGTCTCTTGTAGTTTAGTCTCTAATAGTCACTTCTTTTATAGTCGTCGACCTCTTTAACTAAAGACATGTCAACCTGAACATAACCTATTTTTTAAACAGGTTGTTAACCCAAAATCTTGATTATTTTCATGTTTTGCTCATTAAGGTAAATGATGTTCTATTAAGATAAATGATTGTTAACTATGGTTAATGTTAAATAGAGATTAATCGGGGATATTGATTGTTACATTTAGTCGAATCATGATCGCCCATGATTAATTATGATTAGGGGTGCAAACTAGTCGAGCCGAGTCTGAGGTTGGGCTCGACTAGATTCGAGTTTTGTTTTTAAAGCTCGAGCTTGACTCGCTTATTTAATTATTAATTTATTTATATTAATTATAATAATTTTAATTTTACATGTAATTTAGTTGTTTTTTTTATTTGGTAAATAGTAATTATTATTATTTAAATATATATTTAGTATATTGATTAAAAATGATATAAATAATGGGCGTGTTTAGGCTTGACAGCCGATTCGAGCTCGATAAGCGAAGCTCAGGCTTGGGCTCGCTTACTAACGAGCTTGTTTTTAGGCTGAAACTTGAGCTCGTTTAAGTTCGACTCGTTTTGAATCGTGCTCAAGTAGCTCGCGAGTAGCTCAACTCGTTTGCACCCTGATATATGATGAATGATGTTCTTTAACTATAAACAATATTTACGGTAATTTTAATATGAACAACTTACCCTCTATCTTCCAGTTTCAAGGATTCATAATTAATCTTACCATTTACTGTAGTATAAAAATATTGTTTAAATATAAAATATCACCAATAAAATATTAGTAGCTTTTTAACTATCTACAAATTAAAAGTTTCTATGTTTTTTTTGCCTGTTTTATTGAATTACCCAAACTTTTTATAAGAGGGAGAATATTATCCATAAAGTATATCTCTATAACTAATATTTTATATTTTTAGCAGTAATATGAATTTTGAAGTTAGTTTATAAAAAAATACATTTATTTGCTTTTTTACCTCTAAGAGGAGGAATAATATGGATTAAGATGACAGTAAGAGATGACACGCGTATATTGACGGTGTCTTGTTTTTCTTTTATGACATTAAAACAATGACACACAAAAATCTGTGTCATAAATTTATCAGATTTTATAAACCATGACATTTTTTATGACACTCACATATTGATGGTGTCTTATTTTTCATTTACGACACTAAAACAATGACACACAAAAATGTGCGTCATAAATTTATGGTATTTAGTAAACCATGACATTTTTTTTATGACACACGCTTTTGTATGTCATAAGATGAGTGTGTGTTATCGTTTGCGTGTCAAGAAAGGTGACTTTTCTAGTAGTGCCGTTGTGAGAAACAACCGTGATGACGAGGTTAAATCTGTGATAGACCAAGAAGAAGGCACACGTGTGAAGGAAACAAGTAATCCTGTGACTGGGTCAGGAGATAGAATTGTTGTGTGACACAACCGATAGAGATCTGAGTGAGTTATAATGTCTAAAATCTATGCGATATGGATTCAAGTCATGTGATATGATGGTGGGCTAGTTAATCAAGACCAGTGGAGTTCGTATTGAGACAACTACACAAGAGGAGGTTCGTGTGATACAAATTAAGTACGGTCAAGACAAGTGTGAAGCAAAATGTTCGTGTGAAGCAAGTTCGTGAAGAGCAAGGATTGGTGAATAAGAAGATTCCACGTGAAGTGTTGAATATAGAGGAGATTCGAGAAGATAAAGCTGTTTGGAGTTCCAGATCTCCAACAACTCAAGGATGTTCAAGATTAGGGGGTGAATGCAATCCTTAATCTCTACACATCCTTAAAGTACATGGGTTATATGGTAATTAGTGTAAAGATTGGCGGTACAAAGTATAGGGACTGAATGTGACATTTCAGAAGTTGATAACTACCACCCCAAGGTTGGCGAAATCCCTTGGGAGAACCCCTTGATTGATTGGCAGCCACAAGAAAAGAAAGGGACATGACTTTTGGCTTATGGACACACCTCTTCAAGATTCATTCTCATCCACACAATCTAGAGACACACCCGTTCACGAAGAGACGCGTCCAGTCACTCGCACCCATTGAAAACTATAAATAGGGTTTAGATTTCATTTGTAAAATTCTATTCCATTGTATTGTGTTCAAATTCTCAGTTTATATATACAAGTTATAAGATTGTCTAGAGATCAAAGATCCATTGGGGCCAACAGTATCATTCCGATGATGATTTTATCAATACATCTCCACCCATATACGACGAGTACAGGGATGGGGAGGATCTGAAGACCGTGGTAGGAGAAGATGATTATATGGCTAATGATGAGTCTGGTATGTTTTTTTTCTCATGCAAGGATTAATAGATCAATTGTGGGTGAATATATTCATGACAAAGTTGCAAATACGGTTGCAGCGACAATTGTCGATGAATTTTTTGTGTGTGAAAACGCATCCTCATGCGCTAGCAGATGGTGGTACCATGGTGACCAACGGTGGAGATACGGTAGCTATCGGTGGTGAGGTATTTCCAGTTGTGTCGCAACAGTTTACACCAGCAACCGAAAGGGAAGTACTGGCCTTCCATGATGTCAATTCTCCTTGTTCAGATTACACCACAGGTTGTAGTCCGGTGGAAGGTGATCGGAATTTGCCCCCTTAACAGACTCCATTATTGTCGCCAGCGAAACAAATCTTACAAATTTTGAGGAAAGATATGACTTTTAAAAATAAAAAAGATAAGTTTGAAGTGGTTGACAAATTTACAAATAAGGAGGTGCCAAATAATCAGGAGAATTTTAGTTAAAATTGTGTTAAGTAGGTGGAAGATAATCCTATTAATTGCTGGAATAATTTTGCAAATTATAATCATACATAAGAAGGTGGGCCGCCATTTAAGTTGGATTTGCGAACTCTGGCGTCTGTTGCTTCGGTAGCGGAGGCCCAAGACACTTCACTTGTTAGGCTTGCAAGTAATCTGATGAAAGCATTTGAAGATTCAACAATGGGCCAGGGTATTTTTTTTTGAAGTGAAGAATGGATTTGGGGATGAAGTTTTAAATGTGGGTGTGCACGAGAAAGTTACTGACATATTCAAGTCAAAACATGGGATTGTTCATCCACTGACATCAACCATGGAGTCTACCAAGTGTAGTGGGCCACAAAAGGATTTGTATAATGTTACTCAAGTGCAAGATAACAAAGAATTTAGCAGTCCAATTAACATAACAAATATTCCTGTGGATACTGGTTTGAAAGCTTTGACGGTATTAAATATGAGCGCCCGAATTTGTTTCGGGTTCAACGGACTCAATTATAGAAAGCCAAATGCTTGTTACAAATCAATGACATAAGTGAAGATGAGACGATCCAATGCTCCATTCGACCCAGGTGGCATAGGATTAGAGTCAGGGGAGATGACACGTGAAGTTGAACTGTTTGGGCAGGTCGTGTTAATATTGCAGAAGAATCGGGTTGACGTTCCTTTTGATCCAGGCGGCTTTGACTCGAAAAGCAAAACTCGAGGACGAGTTTTTTTGAAGATGGGGAGTATGAGGCAAGGGCATATTAGCATATCTTATATTTTTATTTAAAATTTGAATTTCTTATTTTATCTTTTTATAGTTATAAATTAGGGTCTAAGGTTAATTGTTTATTGAGTTTTCTGATTTGATTATTATAGAAAGAACGTTGTTCTTGAACCCTTTGGTTCGTTTATCAGTCTTTTTTGATTAGTCAATTGTTCTTGAGCCATTTGATTGCACGCAAAATTACATCAGAAGAGGTTTGGATTTGAGAGAGAGAAAGTGAGTTTTAGGGAGAGAGAGAGAGTTGAGAGTTGATAAGCTGAGAGAGTTTTTATACGTATATGGTTTGAATTTTAAATCTGGGCCAGAATTTTGAATTTGAATCTAGCCAGAGGTTTGAATTTTGAATGAAGGGCAGAGGTTTAAATTATGAATGAAGGGCAGAGATTTGACTTTTGAGTGAAGGGCAGAGCTTTGAATTTAAAATGTATTTTAAATTAAGATTTATGATGCAATAATGACATAAGAAAAGTATTGTTGGACAGCCTCTATGGCTGCCATCTCATCTTTTCTTATGACACTGCATTTTCTCCTTTTATAGAAAGTATAGATATGTATAATCCTTGCACTCATGATCAGTTAGTTTTTTTAGTCAGTATTTGATTATGTTGGTAATAGCAAAAATAAATAACTTAATCACATATGAAAAAAAAATTAATGCCAAAAAATAATTAAAATTTCAACCTCAGAGAAATTTTTTAATATTTATTGAAAATTATTAAAAGTTAAAAATAATATATTATGAAATCTATAGATACAGAGTTAAAATTAAAACAAAATCTATGGATAAAGAAATGAGTGCTACGAATATTTGAAAATTAAATAATTTGTAAACACAATGTTTATAAGAGATTCAAGATTGCTAAGTGGTAAGATCAACGTTAGTTTTTCGAAAATTTACATAAATTTGTGATTATGTTTGCGTCGACTTTGAAGTTTGACCTGATTGTGCTCATGTTGGTCAATGGACTGATAATTGATTGGCTGATGCAGTAAAACGTCGTTGAAATTGGCGACTTCGAGGATTAAGTTAATGAAGAATAAGAAAGGAGAATAGATTAATCAAATTAAGTGGCATGAGTTAGCTCAATTGTTGGAGTGTGGACAAGATCGAAGAACTAGAGTATGAGTAAGTTATTTTAATTTTGTGATTTCCATTCTGTATCCTTGATTAGGATAATAATAAATTAGGTTATGTGATGTATGAGTGCATTATTTTACACAAATTAATTTTGGAGGAAGGACACACAATTTGCGAATACTATATATGAGGAGGATACGCAACCAAATAATGTAGAAATCGATGATGAAGCAAGACAAATAATTGAACATGAAATTTTTAACAAACAGACGCATCACAACTTTCAAACGAATTTGGTTGAACACATTTGCAATCTTTCACGATACAATGACGACGACGAGGATAATAATTAAAATATGTAATTCTGTTTTTATTTTTTAATTTTATGTATCTATTTAGTAGAATTGTTATTGTCTTTATTGGTTTAACTAATACAAATGTCTTTTTTTTTTAATATACTTGATTTGTTTTTTAATAGAAAAATTACAATGAAAAATAAAACCAAAAATGCCCCTCTACCAAATCCCACCACCCCATGGTTTTTGGGGTTTGGAGGGCAAAACCCCCTCTGCTGACATTGCAGACACGTGATGCTTTACGCACTCTTCATCTTCAAAACGCACTGTGTAGTGTGACACTAACATTACTTTAATACCGCGATCATCATCATTAGGTTTAAGTATGGACTATGATAAGGCATGAAAAAGTTATCCAATGATCTTCCATTGAATTTTGACATGCCATAACTGTTTAATGGTTTTAAATGCACCATTATAAAAATGAAATGTCCACATTCACTAACAGGCTTTAAATATGTATTTGCACAATAGCAATCAAACATGAGCGGTGATTTTCTGTTTGGACATCCTTCCAGTAACACAAGGGACCATTAAAGCAACTCTTCAATATGGCTGCCTATAGTAACGCTTGTAGTTCTGCAAAAAGTAAGACAAAATAAATCATTCTAGGCCTCGTGATACACATATAAGGGTCTTGGTGGGCATTTAGTAGGTTGGTTTAATTTGCATTAAGCTACATTAGGTCATAACTAGTCATTTTAAGTATTATGATACCTATGTTTGATTCATCAATGGGCCTTGAGGGGTCTTACCATGTATATTATTGGGTTAGTTTAGGTTGCATCAAGCAAAATTAGGTCATTGCAAGTCATTACAGGGATTGCTTACACTGTTGGGCCCTACCATGTGTGTTAGGGAGTTAGTTTAGGTTACATCAAGCTACATTTAGGTCATAACATGCCATTTTGGATCTTATGATACATGTGTATGCTCGATTTACACAATTGGGTCTTGCTAGGCCTTGATATGTGTCAATGAATTAGCTTAGGTTACATTACATTACGTAACCTTATTTCATAACAAGTCATTTTGGTCCATATGATAAACGTGTACGCCGAATTTACACTATTGGGACTTGATGTGCCTTGCCATGTATAAGTGGGTTAACTTATAATGCATAAACCAAACAACAGATACTTAACTAATAAAGTTTTGTTTCAAGTTTCTAAGGATCTGATTCTCTCTAGATGATCCACTGATGACTATAAAGACATAAAGACATAAGTGTTGATGCACTTTGTGGATGCAGCTTGATTCTGTTCAACTCGGTTCGGTTCGGCTCAAGACCGTCATCGCGACATTTCTCCGTCGTGCGCCCCAGAGATGGACACGCGAAGCACGAAGAGCCGCGAACTGACATCACCATGATGATGTCATGTCTTTTGACTAAATGCATGCAAGAATTCATGCTTTTTTGCCATGCACCTCACGAAATATATATGATGTTCTATTGGGCCTACATCTTTCATTGGGCTTAGTATTTCTTGATTTGCGTTATTACCTGATTGGACTTTCACGAAGAATGCCATGCTGGTTCACCATGACATCATCCAACAAAGAACCATTCTTCGTTTGGTTGTTATTCGCTGTTATAGTATTCCACGAAAGGTCCCACATCTTTCGCTGGATTAAGTCTTTCGTGGGCTTCTTCTTGGGCCCAGTTATGTTTAGTGGGGTTTTAGATAAGTTAGAGGGCACACACCACAGTAGAGTTTGACTGAGTTTCTTGTGTAATCTTTGTAACTTTTACTCTGCTAAATCAATATAAGTGAGCATTAAATTTTGAATCTTTATCTTGTGTTTGTGTTCTTTGACTTGGTTGCATACCCGCTTGGATTCCGCACTTGAAGGTATGTTAAATAACAAGGATAAGGTTTTCTAGATCCTCCTCTAGGGACCTACAATAAGAAGCAAAATACAAAAGATTCAAGATAAAAAAGAACCTAAGGCGTAAAGAACAAATGAAGTTACAACTGATAGATAAACAATTGATCTCGCATTACTCATAAGATGTTTAGGCTAAGTCTTAGTAGTTTAATTGTATCAGTGTTATTGTAAATATTTTAAGTTGTTACTCTAAACAACTAAGAATACGTTTTAGGTGGTTATTTCCAATGTATTAAAAACCGGTTTTTAAGTCATACCGGACTGGATTTTAAAATGGTTTAACCGTGTTGTATCGGACGGTTGAACCGCTTATTAGTTAACCCTATAAATTCCATAAAATACTAATTCATCTCAAAAAACAATTCAATCTCAACTAGGATTTATGTAACTGATCATAGTTTTATATAAAAACAACTATTTTTATTGTAAACTATTAAGTATTTTAATAATATTTTTATTAGTTAAAAACAATATTGTATTGTATGAGGTGAGTAACAGTTTCAACAACGATGAAATATTAGAATAGAAGGCACAAGGTTAATTACCGGAAATATGGAAGATCAATATTACCTTAATATCGTATTTTATTAAAATTAAGAAATCAAATCCTAAGATAATACAAACCGGTTCAACGGTTTGAACCGGTAGAACCGGATTTACCGCCGGTACATAAGACATACCGTATTCGGTTTTTGCCGGCCTTTATCGTACCAGACTCGTGTCCAATATCCGGTTTACCGGTATAACCGGCCGGTTCATACCGGTATTTAAAACATTGGTTATTTCATTAGATGTCTGACAATTTAAGCTCGGGCTCGCTTGGTTTTAAACCGAGCTGGCTGGGCTCGCTTGGTTTGGCTCAATTTAAAAAAAAAAATCATACATAGCTCTGAAAAGAGCATATCCATAATAAGTTCAACCTAATATATTATAAGCCAAAATCAAGTAACAACATATGTTTTAACTTTCAGTGAAATACAATATTAGGTCATTTGCGTAGTAATCAACCTTCAAATATGTCATAGATATCAAATTTATACACTCCTAAATACATGTAAATAATATTCGGTTTTTGTAACACTATATTGTGTATAAAAATAAAATATAGTAGATGTAAAATAATCCGAGCTAAGCCGAGTCGAGCCGAGCTACCAAGCGAGCCAAACCGAGCCATTTCGGCTCGTTACGAGCCGAGCCGAGCTAGGTTCACTTTCTAACCGAGCCAAGCCGGCTCAACATAGTTTCTGAAATCCTCAGCAAAGGATTTCGTTTAGAGCTAGAATGATGCAGGTACCTGTTGCGAAACATTTAAATTCTAAGACCATCAATTTTAACAAATTCTCTAACAACATAGTAGCTTACATGTCAGATTCAACCTCAAATTTTCAAATTCTTCGGAAAAGTCTTCTTACATGCCTCCCACAAATATTGATTTGACATCTTTGAAATGTAGGTAGGTTGTCATTTATAGTCTTGGAAGACCGATATTAGGTAGCATCAAGCTTGTGTTGATATATGTAGACAATATTACATGCGAATTGGCCGTCACAATTGGACATAAACACACACCAACAACTAAGTAGGAATCCCATCTTTTGATTAGCGATGGATTACTGATGGCCAAATAGTCAGCAACGAGATCCCACCAAACTCGATGAATACTTGATTTTTCGGCCCTAGTTTCCATAGTGAAAGCTACCCTCTCATCCCGAGTACAAGGGTTGATTAGTAATTACTCAATAGTTAGTTTAGGTCTACATTAAAGTTAGTTATGAAGTACGGGGACTGGAGATGACAAATCAGAAGATTATAACCTACATATCAAATTGAAACGACATGTCTTCGTGGTCGCTACTTCTGATCGACGACATCAAGGGAGGATTCAAGAGACGTACCTCTTCAAATATAATCTTATCCCGAAGATCAAAGGACACAACCGTTCGCGAAAAGACACGTCTCTACACTCGTACCTTTTAGATTAGTATAAATAGGGTTTAAATTCTCAATTGTAAAAACACATGTATTCAGAGATTCAAGTTATATTCAAGTTCAAGTTAGTTTATTCGATTGTTCTAGAGATCAAAGATCACGTTCTGGGCAACAATTGGTATCAGAGCATCAGGCTCTCATCAGGCTCTCGGGATCGGATGAATTATTCGCGATCAGGTTTCATCATTCTAGTTTTTCAATTCGCAAGTTTCAGATTTATCGGAGGTTATCGAACCAGGGTTAAAAAATCTAGGAATTTTTTATTTCGGGGTTTAGTACGAAATTAGTTTGTTAATAATTTTTCGGTTACTACGCATTGAGGTTATACACAAGTTAAAGATTCAAAGGTTTATTGAATTCAAGAAAGTCAAAATTTACCGGTACAGGAATTCGTATTGGTGGTAAGGAAATTTTTTTGAAATAGAAAATAAGGTTATTTGATTACAAGTTTGTCAAAAGTGAAAATCGTTCGGCCAAAAATCATGTCAGGAGCAACCGAACCAACTCCACAAATTGTAATCCCAAAGGAAGGAAGTTCTCTTTCCAATTTCAATATCCAATCTTGAAACCAAAAAATTACACGGTTTGGGCAATTCGTATCAAAACAATTTTAGAGGCGAATGAACTTTGGGAAACGATTGAACCGTCAGAAAATACACAACCAGATGTTGAGAAAGATAGGTCGGCAATTGCTTATCTGTTCCAAGCAATACCAAAAGATGTTGTGTTGCAAGTTGCAAGACGGCAAAGGAAATTTGGGAAAATTTAAATACAAGACACATTGGTGTTGATCGGGTATAAAAGGCTCATTTGCACACGCTCATGTCAGAGTTCGAGAGTTCGCGTTGTTGCAAATGAGGGAAGACGACAATGTGGATTCTTTCACATCAAAGATAAACAGTAATGTAATGAGGGCAAGTGAATTAGGGACAAAACTGAGTCAACCAACTCTAGTACGTAAACTCCTAAATGTCATGCCAGATAAGTTCACTCAGATTGCCGCCTCCATGGAACAATACTCCAATCTAGATATGATGACGCTAGAAGAAGCAGTCGGAAGGTTAAAGATGTACGAAGAAAGGCTAAGGTTAAAGAAAGGAAACCCAGGAGATAGTCAAGACAGGTTGATGTTTACACATCATGACAACAATTCTAGTAGAGGAAGATAGTTTGAAAACCACGGGCGTGCCAGGTTCAACCAACTACGTGGAAATTGGCAAGATAATAATGACAAGCTAAGCACTAAGAATGAAGGATCTTCATACAAATCTAGAGGTGGAAATTCTAGGAATTAGAGTAAGTTTGGAAGGAATCAAACATACCCAAGCAAGATCCAGTGCTTCAAGTGTCAGAACTTCGGACATTTTAAGAAAGACTGTCCCGAAAAAGAAGTCATACAAGAACACTCAAATCTCGTTGAGGAAGACGACGCACCATTATTGCTAATAGCAATGCAAGAAGAAAACGTTCACAAAAGGGTTCTACTAAATGAAGAATGCATAGAACCAACAAGGTACACCACAGAAGATGAAAGTCTATGGTACTTAGACAACAGTGCAAGCAACCACATGCAAGGTGTGCGAAGTCACTTCAGAGAATTAGATGAAAAGGTAACATATCAAGTACGTTTCGGTGACGGGTCGCACGTAGAGATTAAAGGGATAGGTTCAATACTACTAGAATATCTAAACCAAGAACAGAAGATTGTTTCTCAAGTACATTACATTCTAAGTCTGAAAAGCAACATATTAAGCCTCGGACAACTTACAGGGATCGGTTGCAAAGTAGTTATGACGCAGACTTGCTAACACTTCGCGACAGAAATAGAAAGTTACTGATGCGAGTTAGGAGAATGAAGAACTTGCTGTAGAAAGTCAAGTTGAAGATTGGAAGGCCAATATTCCTGTAGGGGTGCTAAACGGGTCATGTTTGCGGGTTGGTGGGTTCAACCCGACCCGAACTAGAAAATTTTACACGAACCTGAAACCGACCCGAACCCGAAAATTGTATTATACATACGGACCCGAACACGACCCGAAGTTTTGTGGGTTGACCCGAACACGACCCACTCAACCCGAATTTTTTAATTTTTTTCTAATTTTAATATATTAAAATTAAAAGTTACCTAAAAAACACAAATGCATATAACACAATTATATTTAAGTTATAAAATCTTATGTTAATATCTCTTTTTAAGTTATAATTATGGCATAAAATAAATACCCCATTTAATTTCGAACATAAAATATATTGTAAAAAAATATAATATAATATAAATGTGTTAAAGGGTTAACCCGCCAACCTGACCGGGTTGACCTGAACTGTCACACCCCGACCGCATTAAAACAATATAACCGCGGCGGAAACATCGGGGAGTGTCGTAACAGAATCATTGTTTCACAACATATGGATTGAAGTTTCATTTTATTGAATTAAGTTTATTACATTGTCTCGAAATTAAAAGTTTAACATGAACATATTGTCCTTCATTGTAATTAAGTCACTAAGGCCTCGTCCATTCCTATATGAGCATGCATCATAATCATCATCAAACATCATCATACAACAATATCTGAAACATATGTGAAAATAAGTCAGCATAAAAATGCCGGCGAGTACATAGGTTTTGTGAGTGTGTCAGATTCATGGCTTTGAGTACATATTGCAATACCTTGTCCAACTACGAGAGTTGTCGAGTGTGTACCTTGAAATCAAAAGAGTTTGATATTGTAGTATGTTTTATCAACTTTACAAGTTGATATTTGTGTAAACCAAAACCATTGTAGCCATGAATCTTGACTGAAAACATTTGTTTTTGTAAAACAAGTAGTAAATCGTCTTTGAAAGTAAACATTGTATGGTTTATATCTTTTAGTAAACCTTGTAGTGTAACTTCGTTTTGGAAACATTCGTCCAAGTGATCTAGATAACGAAACGACCTGTAATGTGTTAAAAGCACTTATATATAGGAAGTACCAGCGGCGTATCCTCCTTGCTTTTATCACATTACACCCGCCTCCTTACCTAATCACTTACCATAACCCAATCGTTCAATTCGTTCAAATCGTTCACATAGTTCAAATAGTTCCAATCGTTCACATAATTCAAATAGTTCCAATCGTTCAAATAGTTCAAATCGTTCCAATCATTCACTTAGTTCAAATAGTTCCAATCGTTCAAATAGTTCAAATCGTTCCAATCGTTCATGTTTTAATTGTGAAAACTAACTTTTGGTCGTTCTCGTTGAATACATTCAAACCTGTGTGACTCGTCCCAATCGTTCAGCTCGTATTAACAAACCACCAAAGGGTAAGTTAACAATCATCAGGTCCTGTCGTTACCCACATTACCCCCATAACCATGGTGATAGTCCGATAACGGGATTTGTCAGATCCTATGGTACTATAACATACTATTGGTCGGCTTGATCATAGTTAATGAATGTCACTCGATGTCTTTCGACCAACGCCCCAACAAGTTCGTTCACATTATTGAAATCGTTATGTTTAATATAAACCACATCATTCGTTTTAGAAAACTCGATATCGTTTAGCACATATGAATCACCCCAAAACAATTGAAAGTTGTAAAAGAGGGGAACTATGTACTCACTTAAGATTGCAAGGTATCCTCGATTTAAGTGAACTAACAAGCTCGGGCAATCAAGGAACCAAGTGGTACCTAGTATCGGATCACTATGTTAATAAATCGACACCTAAATCGGGAGATCAGGTAGAATGAGGTCTCGTAAACCAAATGAGTATTGGAACTCATGTGATATGGTTTAACAAAGCCAACATTCTGATTTGGAACCTATCCTAAGTGCTTATGACCCGTTAAGGCAGTCTACGCTATTTTAACACGTCATTTGCGAAAAAGCGCATTCGAACAGCCTAGCTAGTCCTATGACAAGTATTTATATGCCCTAACATGTTTAAATATGTTGCATAATCAGTTTAAGTGTCAAAAATTAAGTTACATATGCTTAAATTCAAATTATGCATGAAAAAAGTCATTTTGGTCATTTTCCTAAGGCATATAAACTACCGATCATACAACTAATTAAACTAAGTGACCATAAGATATAACCTCGGAAGGTTATTCCCTATACAACTATGGTCACAAAATATGTTTGGTCGGATCTTAATGATCGACCAAACGGGTCGGGTTCGAAAGTCTAAGCGGTTGTCAAGACCGTTTGACTTAAGACCCTACATAAGCACTAGACTAAAAGTGACGAGTTAAAATGTTAAAACATGTTTAACTAAGTTAGAAAACTGATTTGATATCATAACAAAGTGTTTTGACACCCGAAAATAGTTTCGTCGCAAAATGCACATAATCTTGCATTTTGACCGAAACTTTGACTCGTCACTTTGACTAATCAACGTGGTAGTCAGTAGGTATAATCACAAGGAACTATAACCATCGTGCTTACGCTCACATTGCAAAGTTCAAACGAACTTTGTCTTGACCAATTCATGGTCAAAGCTGTGACTTTCTTGCTTAAAATAACTAGGTAAGCATGAAGGAACACTTACAAGAGTCCAATGCTTGAAGAGAAGACTAAGAATGCTCAGGTAGGTGGCCCTCAACAAGTGATTGCCTCCACTTAGAGCAGATTAGAGAAGAAAATGGAATGAGCAAGTTGGAGTTGTGAAATGAGGTGGGTATTTATAGATTTTCAAGCCTCCATTAATCATTGCCAAGTGTTTTTGCATGGATCAAGGCATGATCTTGACCTTACAAATGTTACACACTGATTTGGCTACTTGGGGAAAACATAAACCAGCTCATGGTATGCAAAAACCTTGTTTAAAAATGGATTCAGCAGGCTGTTTTGAAGATTCAAAAAATCTGCCCAGCTCCAGGCCTCGCAGGCCATGAAGGAAACAACACCAGTCTTTGCGCCTAGCCTAGAAGTCTGGCCAGAAGTTTCGAATTTTGTCAAAAATAGTCCCTGCAGCCCAAAAACTTGATTTCGACACGTTTAACCCCCGTTAACCCAATTTCAAGGCTCTGTAAGGATGTTAAAGCATAGGGGACTTGATGTATGCTTGAAAATATAATGGATGTCAGTTCGTTTGATCGTACGGTCACGTTATTCGGTTAATTACGATGAAACTTGAACGGACGCGAAAACGATACAAATTGAGCGACGAATGGTATTTTTGCATTCCTATCACTAAAATATAATATTTTAATGATTACAAAAATTTTTCGTTGTCCGGATATGGTCAGAACGTAAGATATGCGCGTAAATGCAAACTTACGTAGTTTTTGACGCTTTTAGTCCCCGATGATCAAATAAGCGTATTTTCGCATACCGAGCCCCTCAAAACTTATTCCTAAGCTATGTTAAGGGTATTTAGGGTATGTTTAGCTTATGATCATGTTTCGGAGTGTACGTTGCTATACGAATCGGCAGACTTTTGCAGTTTGTCGCAAATAGTCCCTGTGAGAGAATAAACTTGTTTTTGACACACCAAACCCTTCAAAACTTATTTCTAAGTTATGTAAAGGTTATTTAAGGTATTTTAAGCTTGTGTCACTGTTCCAGAGTGTTTGTCGCGTTAAAGTGATTACGTTTGCATAACAGTCTGCGTATAACATTCCAGAAAGTGATTAAGAGCTCGAAATCGAACAAGAATTGATATGTGCAAAAGTCACTTGTATTTGTACAAATCCCAAGAATGAAACACAAGATTTCATTGGATTCGTATTTGTATGATGGTTGTAGAGGCACAGTTGCCACATGAACCCGACCCGTTAACCTAAACGAGTTCGCGGGTTCAACCCGAAACTGACCTGAACCTGTTTAGACTAAACCTAAACCCGTGAATTTCGAGTTAGGTTCGTGTCGTGTTTTCAGGTCGTGTCAGAAATTCACACCCTTATCTGCCTGCTCTCAAACACAGAAGATTTAGCATGGTTATGGCACACAAGGTTTGGCCATTTACACTTTGATGATATTAAATAAATGACTCGAAAGAACTTGGTACATGCTATTCCTCAAATAAGTCATGCTAGTCAAGTATGTGACGTATGCTTATTAGGGAAACATAGTAGGACACCATTTCCAAATCAGGCGAAATTCAGATCTTTAAAACCTCTGGATTTAGTCTATGGAGATTTGTGTGGTCCTATATCCCCACTAACACATGCTAGTAAGAATTACATATTTCTACTTGTATACGATTGCACTCGTTACATGTGGGCATATCTACTGACTTCCAAGGATCAAGCATTCGAAACTTTCAAGCAGTTCAAAGAAAAGGTGGAGACAGAAATGTGAACCAAGTTAAAGATGCTAAGGATAGATAGAGGAGGAGATTTCACGTCGGTTGGATTCAACAAGTATTGCAAAGACAACGACATAGCGAGACAGCTTACATCGTCGTATTCCCCACAACAAAATGGAGTAGTAGAAAGAAGAAGCAGGACGATGTTATCAACTACTCGTAGTATGTTAAAGGCAATGAGCATGCCACATAATTTTTGGAGTGAAGCAATAAGACATACGATATACATACTAAACAGGGTACCAACAAAAGCTTTGGTGAACAAGACACCTTATGAAGCATTGAAAAGAAGAAAGCCAAATCTGGAACACTTAAAGGTTTTTGGTTGCACTACATACGCTAAGGTACTACCACTTCAACAAAAGAAGTTAGATGATACAAGTGGACCGATGATATATCTTGGAATAGAAGAAGGAACAAAGGCGTACAAATTATATAATCTAGCAAAGAACAAGATATGTGTCAATAGAGATGTAAAGTTCATGGAAGGTCAATAATGGAACTGGAAGAGCTATATGGAAACGGTAGATTCAGGGAATCCCAAATGGACAAACTTTGACATCAAGAAGATGACAACCCACCATAGTTAGAAGAAGATGCACGAAGTAGTCTTGATAGTAGCAGGCCACATCATGTACATTCAAGAGTATATCAATCAGAAAATAATCCAGACTCCTATGTAACCCCGCTAGCACATTCGTACAATCCAAACTCATCACGAAGTTCAAGAAGTTTATCAAGTAGAGGTCCATCTACATCTGAAAGTACAATGAGGAGTACTAGTGACACTCTAGTAAAACTTAGAAGTCTCGAAGAACTATACGGAGAGACAAAGTAAGTTCAAGTAAATCCACATGAATAACTACTTTCTGAAGAAGAGCCAAGGAATTACAAGGAAGCATCTAGCAATAATAAATGGATTGAAACAATGAAGGCTAAGTTAGACTCAATAAACAAGAATAACACTTGGAGATTGACAAAGTTGCCAAGAGATCACACGACAATAGGATTAAAGTGGGTATTCAAGACAATGAAAGATGCAAATGGAAAAGTCATCAGATACAAAGCAAGGCTGGTAGCAAAAGGTTATGTTCAGCAACATGGGATAGATTTTGATGAAGTATTTGCACCAGTAGCACGCATAGAGACAGTTCGACTAATATTGGCTTTAGCAGCATATCAAGGTTGGGAGGTAAATCACTTAGACGAGAAGTCTGCATTCTTACATGGAGATCTCAAGGAGGAGGTCTATGTCTCACAATCAGGAGGATTTATAAAGCCAGGAGATGAAGGAAAGGCTTACAAACTGTCAAAGGATCTGTATGGATTAAGACAAGCACCACGTGCTTGGAACACAAAGTTAGATCAGACCCTAAAGTAAATTAACATCAAAAAGTGCACTTTAGAACAAGTAATCTATACAAGGACAAGTAAGACTTCTACACTAATAGTCGGAGTCTATGTTGATGATTTGATAGTCACCGGAACTTCAAGAATGGAGATAGATATTTTCAAGTCTCAGATGGAGAACAAGTTTGAAATGAGCGATCTAGGATTGCTAACATACTATCTGGGAAGAGAAGTTATTCAAACAGGGGGTGAGATAGCCATAAAGTAGATAGGCTATATTAACAAGATACTCAAAGACGATGATATGTTAACCGGAAATGACACAAAGATTCCTATGAATCCAGAAACACAATTAACAAAGACTGAAGAAGGAGATCTAGTTGATGCAAGACATTACAAAAGCCTGATAGGTTCTCTCAGGTACTTACTACATACAAGACCAAATCTATGTTACCTAGTCAGTTTGCTTAGTAGATTTATGCAAGAACAAAAGGAGCATCACTTGAAAGCAGTGAAGCAAATTCTACGTTATATCAAAAGAACTAAGGAACATGGGATAATCTACAAAAAAAGCAAGAAGGATGTAAGGTCACAGGTTATAGTGATAATAATTATAGTGTTAACACAGACCAAGGAAAGGAACAACTAGTCTAGTATTCTACTTTGGAGAATCACCTATAACTTGGTACACACAAAAGCAACAGACAGTGGCACTATCATCATGTGAATCAGAATTCTTGGTACTCACTGCAGCAGCATGCCAAGCACTATGGCTTAAAGGATTGTTAAGTGAAGTTACAGGCTGGAAAGAAGAAAAGATAACACAAAGGGTGGATAATGTTTCTGCAATAGCACTGATGTGCACAAAATGCAACATATAAATTACATCAATTGTGGCATAAAACTAACCCTATTTTAGTACTAATGTTGGAAAAAGTGTGTTTTTGTCTTCCTTTTGTATTTTTAGGATTAAATGAGCTCAAATAAACAAAAGAAGCAAAAATGCAGCTAAATCTAACATAAATACAAGAAAAGGGACAAACGTGGCATGCCCGGCCTCCCCGACAGCATCTTCCCAAGCAAAACAAGAAAACAGAAGGCTGAACACGCCCCGTGCTCAATGAGCATGAGGGTGTGCCCAAGTGTCAGCAGAAAAGACAAAGCTGTAGAAGCTTCTATCAACCACCACGGGGTCGTGCTCAGCAGACACGAGGCCGTGGTCAACTCTAAGATTCTCAGAATCTGAGGAAATCTTGATAGTACAGATACGCTTCTGCACACGGGGCCGTGCCCAGCGGACACGGGGGCGTGGTCAACTAATGCAGACAAACTGTAATTAATGAAGACAGAGAAGAAGGTGGATACTGGGCCATGCCCAATGGACACGGGGTCGTGCCCGAGCTGCTGTTCAGGTTATAAATAGGGGTGCTTGGCTCATTTGCAAACCATCCCTTGGCACACCACCTCTCTCACACTTCACCCACCACCCACCACCATCACAACACCATCATCCACCACCATCATCCATTGTCCATCATAGAGTGTGTGAGTCGTCTCGGGATCCAAGATTGATCGTAAGAGTTCTTGACAATCAAAGGCCATGTTTGCCTAAGTCTCTTAGATCACTTGGTGAAGACAAGTGTCTAGTGTAATACTTTTTATTTTTAATCTTTTCGCACTTTTTACTTGGTTATGTATTAATGACTTTAATAACTAGTTTCTTATGTTGAAGGTGATTCTTCCTTATCGTTTGTCCGTGGTGTCTTGGCATTATTTTACTGTCTATATAAAATAAAAGATTTTCACCATTCATATCTCCACGGTCTATATGGAGATATATGGAGATATGTTGGCTACCTGGTCGGGGGTTAAGGGAATGGTTTGGTAAGAGTCTTGCCTTGTTCAGTGTATAGATCCTGCAAGGACCTGGGTCAAATTTAGTAGGACCTCCTTCAATACCCACCGGTATTGGATGGCGGGGGTCCAAACTCTTTGATCCCCTTATATGTAAGCTACTATTAATACTTTAACCCGACTACTTAGGACTGTATCCTTGCTGACTCAGATTACTTAGCCGAGGGTAACGTCACCTTCAAAAGAGGGGCCTACCATAATATGCATTAATAACTTAATTAATTATCTTTCAATAATCCAACCCTTTAGGATTGTATCCTTGCTGACTCAAACTACTGGGTTGAGGGTAACGTCACCTTCAAAAGAGGGGCCTACTACAATAACTAAGATAATCTCTTAAAAAGTGCAAAAGTGCGGAAGTAATCAAAGGTTACACTAAACACGAGTCGGAGCCAAGTGATTCATCTTGTCTATCTGTTTTTACTTTTATTTTATTTTTAAGCATTTTAGTTAGTTTTATTTTTCTAGTTTAAAACCTTTTTTCTAACTTTTGATTTGATTAGACGTTGAGGAAAACCAGTACTAAAAGCTCTTCTGTCCTTGGACGACCTCGGTATCTTGCCAACACTATACTACATTTACGATGGGTGCACTTGCCCATATGTGTGTTTGGTGTTAGTAAAATATCGTGTTTTATTAATTTAAAACTTGGCTAACGTGTAAAAAGGGGTTAAAATATATACACACCACACACGCATCAGCACTCATGAAGAATCCAGTCTTTCATGGAAGAAGCAAGCACAATGATACACGCTACCATTTCATAAGAGAATGTGTGGCGAATGAACACAACAATGTGGAACGCATCAGTGGAGAATTACTACGGAAAGACATACTAACAAAGGCATTAGCAAGGTTCAAGTTTGCTACAATGCGAGAACTACTCGGAGTTTAAGACCTACAACAACTCAAGGATGTTCGTGATTAGGGGGTGAATGAAATCATTAATCCCTCTCATCCCGAGTACAAGGGTTGATTAGTAATTACTCAATAGTTAGTTTAGGTCTACATTAAAGTTAGTTATGAAGTACGGGGACAGAAGATGACAAATCAGAAGATTAAAACCTACATATCAAATTGAAGCAACATGTCTCTGTGGTCGCTACTTCTGATCGACGACAACAAGGGAGGATTCAAGATACGCACCTCTTCAAATATAATCTCATCCACAAGATCAAAGGACACAACCGTTCGTGAGGAGACATTACACTCGTACCTTTTAGATTAGTATAAATAGGGTTTCAATTCTCAATTCTAAAAACACATGTATTCGGAGATTCAAGTTATATTCAAGTTCAAGTAAGTTTATGCGATTGTTCTAGAGATAAAAAATCACGTTCTAGGAAACACATAAGTAAAACACTGGTTTCTTTTATATAACTTCTCTAACTTGTTTATGTTTCATTGGAATCCTTCAGAGTTCCATGGTAAATTGCGTTCGTCGGTAACTACCTATGGATTGAGTTTATCGATAAGTATCCATGGTAAATTGCATTCGTCGGTAACTACCTACGGACACCATTTCCAAATCAGGTGAAATTCAGATCTTTAAAACCTCTGGATTTAGTCTATGGAGATTTGTGTGGTCCTATATCCCCACTAACACATGCTGGGAAGAAGTACATATTTCTACTTGTAGACGATTGCACTCGCTACATGTGGGCATATCTACTGACTTCCAAAGATCAAGCATTCAAAACTTTCAAGCAGTTCAAAAAAAAGGTGGAGACAAAAACATGAACCAAGTTAAAGATGCTAAGGACAGATAGAGGAGGAGATTCAACAAGCATTGCAAAGACAACGGCATAGCGAGACAACTTACATCGTTGTATTCCCCACAATAAAACGGAGTAGTAGAAAGAAGAAGCAGGACGATGTTATCAACTACTCGCAGTATGTTAAAGGCAATGAACATGCCACATAATTTTTAGGGTGAAGCAATAAGGCATATGATATACGTACTAAGCAAGGTACCAACGAAAGCTTTGGTGAACAAGACACCATATGAAGCATTGAAAGGAAGAAAGCCAAATCTGGAACACTTAAAGGTTTTCGGCTGCACTGCATACGCTAAGGTACTACCACTTCAACAAAAGAAGTTAGATGATAGAAGTGCACCGATGATATATCTTTGAATAGAAGAAGGAACAAAGGCGTACAAATTATATGATCTAGCAAAGAACAAGATATGTGTCAGTAGAGATGTAAAGTTCATGGAAGGTCAATAATGGAACTAGAAGAGCTATATGGAAACGGTAGATTCAGGGAATCCCAAATGGACAAACTTTGTCATTCAAGAAGATGACAACCCACCAGAGTTAGAAGAAGATGCACCAAATAGTCTTGATAGTAGCGGGCCACATCATGATCATTCAAGAGTATATCAATTAAAAAATAATCCAGACTCCTATGTAACCCCGCTAGCACATTCGTATAATCCAAACTTATCACAAAGTTCAAGCAGTTTATCAAATAGAGGTCCATCTACATCTGAAAGTAAAACGAGGAGTACTAGTGACACTCTAGTAAAACCGAGAAGTCTCGAAGAACTATACGGAGAAATGGAGTAAATTCAAGTAGATCCACACGAATTACTACTTGCTGAAGAAGAACCAAGGAATTTCAAGGAAGCATCTAGCAATAATAAATGGTTTGAAGCAATCAAGGTTGAGTTAGACTCAATAAACAAGAATAACACTTGGATATTGACAAAGTTGCCAAGAGATCACACGACAACAGGATTAAATTATGTTCAACAACATGGGATAGATTTTGATGAAGTATTTGCACCAGTAGCACGCATAGAGACAGTTCGTGTCGCAGCCCCCGACCGCTGCCCCGAGAGGCGGGTGCCGCGAGAGCACGCAGCTGGTGGTATCGGTGTTTGTTAATTTGGCAGCGGAAAACTTTTGTCAGGAGCATAGTTAGGAAATGTTTTATCAGTGTGAAAACACAAAACTTTGTATAATAAACAAATGGGATAAAACCCAAGTTTTCATTACAATATATTTATAGGGATAAACCCTAATTATTGAAAACAAAAACTCCTTTTTGTTTAGGTAACTTTTATAACCACTTTTCCAAGCCTTCAGTGCTCTCCAGCTGGCTTCTATTGGCTTTCACATTTTTTTTACCTGAAACGTGTTTTTTTAAAAATGTTTTTATCACTAAGAAATACTGATGAGTGCATCCCAGTTTAATCAAAACAGTTTAAATATCTCCACAATATTGAGAGTGATTATAATGTTTATATCTACCCAGTTACTCATTCAGTACTATCAACACCTGACTTGTGGGTCATATTACTCATTGGCTAACTCTTTGTCCAATGGTAACGTCTTTCACATTTTGTATACAAAACCCCAACATACTGGCAGTAATTGTAGAATACATTGACTCAATCACTGTTTACTTATGATTAAAATATTTGAGTTTTTGGTAAAACAGTTGATAAAATGACTCACAAACGGTGAGGAAAAGAGAATGAACTCACATTGTTAACTTAGGTAACACTACTATAGCTTCCTGATGATTCTCTTGGTTATTATCTATTAAAATTAAACAACGCACATGTGTTAGTAAAATAACCTAAATTACATTAACTGAATAACTCAAGACAGAACTCCAATGACTGAGTCAGGCAGAGCCTTGACATGCATTACGGAGTCCTAGATCAATCGGGTGTAACACGAGACAGAACTCCAACGACTGAGTCAGGCATAGCCTTGACATGCATTATGGAGCCCTAAAGCGATCGTGTAGGGTAATAGCAGGGTTATAATACTTACAACGAGGCAGAGCTTTGCTTTATAGTGGGTATTTGTGACAACCCTCATAATTACATGTATTCGTATGATGTATTAATGAATAATTAAAGTGCTTGATGACTGTGTGGAAATACTTAACTGCTTTCTGGCTACTGCGTCATACTTAGATGTGCTTGTTAACGTACTAGTCTTGTGCAGAAAACTTACTAAATAGTCCTGTATGTTTCCCCAAGTGTTGGGAATTTAAAGTGTTACAAAAAGTACTATAAAAGACACCTTACGGATTAATTAAGCACTTTAACGAACCGGTATCAAACCGAATAACCGGACATTACCCGAAACACCAAAATAATGCTAGAAACATTGTTTTATTTTTTCTGAACTAGTTATGGTTCCCGACATCATAACACACTATGATATTGGATAACACCTAAAACACTTAACTATTATACTTAAATCCTAACTAGTTCCCTTAACCATTTAGTTGAAACCCAACCCTTTGCCCCCCCCCCCCCCCCATTCGATGGTCACCCTAGAGGGAACTACCATTGATTTCTTTGAATTAAAAATGAGATTATGTTTGGTACTTTTCAAGCACATTACACAAAGGGTTAAGAAGTGTTGGAAGAATCTCTTTATAAACCTCTAGTCCCTCATTCATCATCACCTTCACACCAACAACACCCTCATACTCTCCTCTCTTCTCCCTCTTGGTCACGGCTGCAAACCACCACCACCCTACCATCACCTTCAATCTTGTTTCATCCATTCTACAAGCATACAAAGGTGCTACAAGGTGTACAACGAAGCTCGGTGTGTTCGGAAGTCGAAGGACCACTCTCATCTTCTTTTATCCACCAGATTTCTTCACTTGAACTTCCCTAGCCTTGAGCTAGTGGTAAGAACTTAGATCCTTTCATTTTTCATCTTGTTTAAGTGGTTAATAGATGTATTATGAAGAAAACATATGAACACCATAAGATCTTACACTTAAAACTTGAACATAAGCTTAAACAAAATGATACATGAAGAAATGATGTTAGAATGATGTTATTTGGTATATGATGATTATGTGCTGATATGAAGGACTTATAACCTGCTGTAAGTATCGTTGTTAATCGCTAAATATGTTAACAGAATCGATCGAGCACGCTTTAGAATGTTAAAAGCTGAAAACAGGAGGCTGTTTGGTGATTACAGCCAACTTCAGTTGGCTGTAACAGGACCTTAATAAAACAAAAAATGTATTTTCTGAAGTCTAGATTTATGTATTATGAAATACGGTTCTAATGGCACTGGAATCATAATTTTTGGACTTCGTTTTCTATTTTTAAAGGGTCGATTTGTAACAACAGCTAAAGCTGAGTTTTTTACAGCAGTAAATGGGTGTTATATTTTTAGTCATAACTTGAAACCTGAGTAGAACTAGGTCATGAAACTTGTACTGTAAATGACCACTGATGTATTTGTAATCCTCCCACTGGAATTCCATAAATCGGACATACAATGAATTTTAAATAAATTATTCCGTGGACTGCAGTCAGAAAAAGATAAATCTGAGTGCAGTCCGGAAAATGATTTTTTATAAAATATTGGTGACGAATTGGATCCCGAGATTTTTACACAATAATATTTGGATCGTTTAAGACCTTCTGTAAAAATAGAGAATTTTTGGAACAAGTTAACTATTTATTAAAATCCCCGAAAACAGCCCAGTTTTGAATATAAAAGCTGAAATGACATAAGTCGTAAATTGCGTGTCTAAATGTCGAGTATGTTAGCTGAGGATGATCTAACATGTTATATGTCAATGAAAGTATTATTGTACAATATCGTATGCTTGTTCTTGAGTAGCTATAGGTGGAATGTTTATATAAGCGTGAACTATTGAAGTGAATGCATGTTATGTAGTAGATACGTGTAGGAACTTTGTGCTCTATTTGAAACCACTAAATGACTAACTGGTAATCATATTAGGACGTGATTGACCGACCTTGACTGTTAGCTATATTTGAGAGTCAAACCGAGCAACCAAAGGTGAGTTCACACACTTTCTAAGGCATGGGATTCCCGGTGGTGTGGGAATGGGCTAATGAATTAAAACGGAACCTACATATCCTCCTTGAGTAGGATATGTACGGCCATCCTCCATAGGTAGGATGCCAATATTAATCCTGCGTATTCTCCTTGAGTAGAATACGTACGTTCGTCCTCCTTGGGTAGGACAACACCCTTAAAACTTACTAGACAAAACTCTATCATTAAGTCCCTCATTTTATATCGACTTAATCGCCGAGGCCGATGGCGAGCGGGTCATTAGTTAATAGTGCTATTAGGTTTAACAAACCTCACACCGTGTCGTCTGAACGGGCGTGTACTAATGGACTATGGCAAACTGTCAGTGATGATAGACACTGATGTAGGGCACAACTATTGTTCGTCAATTGTCGATATCTTAACGGTCTAGTAGTTTACATGGGGAAGCTCCCACTGATTATGGATATGGTTTGGGTAATAAAAGGAACTGGTTAAACATACTTTCAACTATGGGGTAACCCCCACGGCAAATAAGCCAACGAAAGTCAAACCACGTTTTTCAGAAACAACTTAAAACTAAACAACCAAACGTGAACTCACTCAACTTTGTTGTTGACTCGTTGTTACATGCCTTACAGGTCGCTAGATGCTTACGGAGCTTGCACGAAGAGGAGGTTGTTGTGGAATATGGATTGATATGTTCCGTGCTAAACATTTAATCCTTATGAACTTATTAAACCTACGTTTTGATCTATAACTTATGAACTATGAACTTATGTTTTGAACTTACGTTTTATGCTTCCGCTGTTAACTTAAAATTGGTTACTCTCTTTTGGTCACCAATTGTATTGAGGTCGGTTTTAATTACTTAATTATGTTGTTCAATATGATTGGTGGCTCGATCCTGGTCACATCACGCCTCCAAGCGATGATACTCCGCGGGGTGGATTTTGGGGGTGTGACAGATTGGTATCAGAGCCATTGGTTATAGTGAACTTGGTTTTAAAAAGGGGAAAAAGCTTTTTGATAAAACCAGACTATAACCTGTACAGTGTGCTCAACGATCCACAACGACGCTTTGCTCCACGTGCAAGACTCGACACAATAGGTGGTGTGATATATGTTGTATTATTGGTTAGATAGTTCACACTGTGCATTAATCAACGTGATAATTGCAATTTGAACCTTGTGTGCTTACTCTCTACTATCGTCCCACACTTACGCACTTTCGCGACACTTTTTCTCACTTACGTTGCTTCGTTATGAAGATCATGAACGGACGCGGAGGACGTGTCAACCTAACTCAAGCCCAGTTGACGGCTTTGATCAACGAACGAGTTGCTGAGGCACTCGCAGCTATCCCTGCATGAGGTATAACCTGCCATTTCGACCTATCCTAGGATGAATTGATCCTGCTCTCGCAAACCAACCCTCGTGCTTAACCTTGTCTTTTATTCTCACGCAACAGGTCAACATGCTCAGCCTCCCGTATGTACGTTCAAAACGTTCATGGACTGCCAACCTACTACTTTCAGTGGCACTGAAGGAGCTGTAGGCCTTCTTCACTGGTTCGAGATGCTGGAGTCTGTTTTTTAGATGTGTGAATGCCCTGAAGATCGTAGGGTGAAATATGCTACTAGAACACTTGAAGGTGCTGCGTTAACCTGGTGGAAAGCACAGGATCAACTACTAGGGCTGGCGACTGCTAATGCCACCCCCTGAAATGGTTTCAAAGAACTGATCAAAGAAGAGTACTGTAGTCGTGACGACATCCACAAGCTGGAGGTGGAATTTTTCAATTTGAAGATGACGGGGTCTGAAATTGAGGTGTATACGAAGAGGTTAAACGAACTGGCCATCTTGTGTCCTACTATGGTAGACCCTCCCATTAAACATATTGAGCTGTACCTCAAGGGACTTGTACCAGAGATTCAGAGTCACGTGACTTCAGCTAACCTGGGTACCATTCAGCAAATCATTAAGTTGGCCCATCGTCTCACCGATCAAGCAGTTGAACAAAACAAACTGCCCAAGCGTATTAGTGCTACTACTACTGACGCTCCCAATGATAACAAGCGAAAATGGGATGGGAATTCCAGTAAGGGTTCTACTTCGGTTCAGTCTCAGTAGCGAAAGACTGATGACTACCAGAGTCCTGGTCAGCAATCTTCCGGTAGTCAAGGACAGGGTGGATACCGAGGGAACCACCCCAAGTGCAACCGGTGCCACAAGCATCATAGCGGGCAGTGCAACAAGGGTCGTTGTCTGAGGTGTAGCAAGTTTGGTCATGAAGCAAAGGATTGCAGGAGCGCACGACCAGCAAATCAGAATCGCCAACAACAACAACAAGCTCCACAGAACCACCAGCAGCAGCAATAGCAGGGCAATAAAGGATGCTTTCAGTGTGGCGCTGAAAGCCACTTTAAGAGGAACTGTCCTCAGTTGAACCAGAACCAGAACAACAACAACCAAGGAAACGGGAACAACAACGGAGGCAACAATGGAGGCAACAACGGGGGTAACAATAACGGCAATGGTGCCAGGGGACGTGTCTTCGTGCTGGGTCAGGGTGATGCAAGGAACGATCCCAACGTTGTGATGGGTAAGTTTCTTCTGGATGACTTCTTTGTTACTGTTTTATTTGATTCGGGTGCCGATACTAGTTATGTGTCCTTAAAAGCTAGCCGAATGCTTAAGCGCACTCCAACACTATTGAACACCAAACACAAGGTAGAACTAGCAAACGGTAAAAGTCTTGATGCCACACACATAGTTAAAGGTTGTAACCTCGTCTTAGCTGGTCAGACTTTCTCTATCGATCTTATTCCTATCACACTTGGTAGTTTCGACGTCGTTATTGGGATGGATTGGCTATCTCAACATCAAGCGGAGATTATCTGCAAGGAGAAAATCGTCCGCATTCCTCGTTCTGGTGAAGAACCTCTCATGATTCATGGCGACAAGATTGGTGCTGTCGTAGGCATTATCTCTTTCCTTAAGGCCCAGAAGTGTTTGCGAAAGGGCCACACTGCCATTCTAGCACTCGTTACTGACACATCCATGGAAGAGAAGAGAGTTGAAGACATTCCTATTGTACGTGACTTTCCCTAGGTGTTTCCTGAGGAATTGCCTGGTCTTCCGCCCCATCGTCAAGTTGAGTTTCAAATCGAGCTAGCTCCTGGAGCAGCGCCCATAGCTCGAGCACCTTATCGTCTAGCTCCATCAGAACTAGAAGAACTGTCCATGCAACTACAAGAACTCTTGGAAAAGGGTTTCATACGTCCTAGCTCTTCGCCTTGGGGAGCTCCAGTGTTATTCGTAAAGAAGAAAGACGGTACCTTCAGAATGTGTATTGACTACCGCGAACTCAACAAGGTGACCGTGAAGAATCGTTATCCTCTTCCACATATTGATGACTTATTCGATCAATTGCAAGGGTCAAGTTTCTATTCCAAGATCGACCTAAGGTCAGGCTACCATCAGCTGAGAGTCCGAGAGGAGGACGTCTCCAAAACAACATTCAGAACTCGTTACGGCCATTACGAGTTTCTAGTTATGCCTTTCGGATTAACGAATGCACCTGCGGTCTTCATGGATCTCATGAACCGAGTGTGCAAACCTTACCTGGATAAATTTGTCATAGTCTTCATCGACAACATCCTGATCTATTCTAAGAGTCAGGAGGAACATGAGCAACACCTGAGGCTTATGCTGGAACTTCTTCGAGCAGAGCAACTGTATGCTAAATTTTTGAAATGTGACTTCTGGCTTCGCGAAGTCCACTTTCTAGGCCATGTGGTAAACAAGGATGGGATTCATGTTGATCCATCTAAGGTTGACTCGATCAAGAACTGGCCTGCACCCCGTACCCCAACAGAAATCCGCCAATTCTTGGGTTTGGCAGGATATTACAGAAGGTTTATCAAGGATTTCTCAAAGATTGCGCAACCACTCACTTCACTGACTCTGAAAGGTGTCACCTATCGTTGGGGTGATGCACAGGAATCTGCTTTTCAGCACTTAAAGGATAGACTTTGTAGCACACCGATCCTCTCATTGCCTGAAGGCATAGATGATTTTGTGGATTATTGCGACGCTTCCATCCAAGGACTTGGTTGCGTGTTGATGCAACGTGAGAAGGTCATTGCCTATGCGTCACACCAACTTAAAGTTCACGAAAGGAACTACACTACGCACGACTTGGAATTGGGAGCAGTTGTTTTCGCACTTAAGATATGGAGACATTACCTGTACGGTACCAAGTGCACCATTTACCCCGATCACAGGAGTCTCGAGCATATCTTCAAGCAAAAGGAGTTAAACATGCGACAACGTCAATGGGTCGAACTCTTGAATGATTACGAATGTGCAATCAAGTACCATCCGGGCAAAGCCAATGTGATGGCCGACGCCCTCAGTCGAAAGGATACTATACCTAAGCGTGTACGTGCGTTACAGCTTACCATCCAATCTAACCTTCCCGCTCAGATTCGCGATGCTCAGGTTGAAGCATTGAAAACAGAAAACATCAGGGCTGAGTCCTTGGGAGGATCGAGGCAGCGGCTAGAACAAAAGGAAGACGGCGGTTACTATGTAACAGGGCGCATCTGGGTTCCACTTTATGGAAACTTACGCGAACTTGTGATGGACGAAGCGCACAAGTCTCGTTATTCGGTACATCCTGGTTCGGATATGATGTACCACGATCTCAAGACTACGTATTGGTGGCCTGGTATGAAAGCCCACATAGCAACCTACGTTAGCAAATGTTTGACTTATGCGAGAGTCAAGACCGAATATCAGAAACCATCAGGCCTACTTCAACAACCAGAGATCCCGAAATGGAAATGGGAGCAAATTTCCATGGATTTCGTTACTGGCCTGCCGAGATCTCAACACGGAAATGACACTATCTGGGTGATAGTGGATCGATTGACTAAGTCTGCACACTTCTTGGCTATCAAGGAAACCGACAAGTTTTCTACTCTAGCAGACATCTACCTAAAGGAAGTAGTATCAAGGCACGGAGTGCCAGCCTCCATCATCTCTGATCGAGACTCACGTTTTACATCTGAATTTTAGCAAGCTATGCACAAGTCTTTTGGCTCTCGACTGGACATGAGCATGGCATATCATCCACAAACGGATGGGCAATCTGAACGCACCATCCAAACCCTTGAAGACATGCTTAGGGCATGTGTGATTGATTTTGGCAATGGTTGGGAAAAGCACCTCCCTTTGGTGGAGTTTTCGTACAATAACAGCTTCCACACCAGTATTCAGGCCGCTCTGTTTGAGGAATTGTATGGACGTAAATGCCGATCACCTCTTTGTTGGGCAGAAGTTGGTGACAGCCAAATCACAGGCCCAGAACTTGTAGTAGACACGACTGAGAGGATTACTCAAATACGACAGCGAATGGCGGCAGCTCGTGACCGTCAGAAAAGCTATGCGGATAAGCGTAGGAAACCACTCGAGTTCCAAGTTGGGGATCGAGTGCTACTCAAAGTCTCACCTTGGAAAGGTGTAGTCCGTTTTGGCAAACGAGGCAAACTTAATCCGCGATATGTTGGACCCTTCGAAATCATTGAGAAAATTGGCAAGGTGGCATACAAGCTGAATCTACCGGTAGAACTCAGCGGGGTTCACAATGTTTTCCATGTGTCGATTCTGAAGAAGTGTCTGTCAGATGAGACCCTTGTAGGACCGGTTTTGACTCCGAAACGATTGCGAAACGAACGTGTGACGTGCGGAATCCGTACACGAACGCAACCTAACACACACGATATAATATAAATGTGATTCTATTAGAAATCTGAAATCGTACAGCACCTTGAATCACTTTCTCTCTCTAGATTCTCTCTCTAGATCTAGAAAGCTCCAAATGACTAAATGGCAAAAGTACCTAATCTATGACATAATCTCCTATTTATAGTCTAAGGCATTTAATGAGATTTCTCATTATTACATTTATGCCACCTTGCCTTTTTGTCTAGCTATCACTAATATAACGACTCGTTTTCTTCTGTTTCTTGCTACGGCTCAGATTGATGAAGGCAATAGACATAAATGTACTAACAAACTCCCCCTTGGATATTGCCGCAGTCAATCTCGATCATTGAGTCAAACTCGTAGCGTCTTCTTTTTCTCTCTCTCTTTGAATCTTCTCGAACAGAATCCCTGTGGATCTGTCTTCAGCTTCAGCTTCTTCTTTTTGTAGACTCTTTTCTTCATCAGGCTCCCCCTTTCGTCAAGCTTCCGTGCTATAGGGATCGACACCTTGCTTTTCGATTACAAGCTCCCCTTGCTTTGAGCTCGTCTTCAGACTCCCCCTTAGACTCAGCTTCCGGGATCGTAGTCTGGAATCTCATCTGCAATCACTCAAACATTTATAAGTAATAGCATTTCAAATTTCAGCTATCCAGGAATTGTAACCTGGTAATTCAAACTTCTAAATATATTCACTCCCCCTATCAACAAACATAATTGATATGGCAAAGTTTAAGAATCCAACTCCCTCACAGTAAATCATCCAAGTCCAACTTAATGACCTTGGAGATATCACAAACTGTTTTTGATTTTTGTTAAAAATTCAAGTTTCAAATTAAAGAACTTGTTTTATTTTCAGAAACACAATCAGCTTACTAAGATTTTGAAACTCAGCATCTCAGACATCGGTTGTCGAAAATAAAGCAGAATCAAAAATCTTTTTGAATTTTTCTAAAACATAAAGCAATAACGAAATATGTACAAACAATATTTTTTGTTTGAGTATGTGTCAGAGGATCATATCAGTTTTTGACAAGTCACAAGTACCGTTGAGCTTAATTACACATTAAGAATTAAACAATTCACTTAGATTGTCGATATACTGGTCCACTTAAATTTTCATACAAAATTCAACTGATTCAGGATACGAATTAGGTATTTTAAGAACTTAAACTCATTCATGTGTCCCACCTCTTGAATATACTCCCGTATCCAGATCCCAATATTCAGTCTTACAGGTGAGTATAACACAAATGATATCTGTAAGGGGTTAATAAATTATGAAGAATCATGAGAGCTCAGGTCAGAACTACCGTTCAGCAGAGAGATCATGACTCAACTTGGGTGTGTCCCCTTTAGAGGATCTTTTTTACAACAGCATTGCTAAGCAATTTTATTGTCTTATCATTGATGCTGAGGGTGATGCTGTGTTTCAAGCATTTGCAGAAAGTATTATTCGAGGACTAGGTCAGAACTACCGTTCAGCAGAAGTCCCGGAATAATACCCCAGATATCACTGAGTATAAAGACCTAGTATATCAGAAAAAGGAACCTTTCAAACGAGATTTCAGGGGTTACCTATATATCCAAGTAGTGTTCCCCACGAAATAAGTAAGTGTTTGAATTTAGGTTTATATCCCGAAAAAGTTTACTAAGTGTATAAAAACCTATCGACATATCATCAGTGAGACTGTTTAACGCTTTTTAATTCTTTACAAATCTTTAGCATACTGTAACTGTCTACTGATGTACTATCATTTCCTCTTTTTACGCAAAACTCAATTTTTAAATTTTATCATGTTTTTGGCTTTTTAAAATTTTTAATGTTTTTGTATTTTCTAACAACAATACTCCCCCTAAAATGCAAAACCATTTAAAGAAAATTTGACAACACAATACTGATAGCTTTGTCTCGCCATCCATTTTCTGCTTAAAGTGCTCTGATTAACAGAAAATATACATACCCCCATGATTTACAACACATTGATATTTTACAGTTTGAAAACCGTTTTTCAATCTGATGAAAGTAATCATGTTTATTCAGCCGTGAGGGTTTCGGCGTATTCAATCAACATACATTCAAAACAATATTAAAGACAACATATTTTTGGTTTTTCAAATTATAACAAACTAAAAACATATTTTTGGTTTTAAATTTTTCAATTTTTAGGATTTTGAAAATATTCTTTATTTATGTACAGAAATCAATCAAACTAAACTCCCTGTTCAACCAAACCAGGGTTCAGCAACCTCTTCCTGTGCCAGGCTGCTCCAACTACCATTCTTACAATCTTCAGTTTCATTGAGCACCTGCACATTCAAACTTTATCAATTATTTGAACAATTTAGCCCAGGTCTGTTGGACCTTAGGCATTTCAACACAATAATTTTCATTCAATTTTGGAAACTCTTTGTCATTTAAAATGTTTTCAATTTTGACTTCAACTTTTTCATCTTTTACCATCATTACTTGTTTCTTAGCACTCCACACTTGACCTTTTGGAGTACCTCTTTTGTAAAAGTTTGTCTCTTTTTGAACCTTTTGATTTTGAATAACATTTTTAGGTTTCCAAAACTCTTGAGGTTTTGTCATATCAACAGATGTTCTCCAACTCTGTGTTTTTCTAAATCTGGGTGTGTGAGAATTCCAGGTTTGTCTTGAATCGAACCTGTTCGGGTTTGATTTCCAATTTTGATTTGAAGCAAACTTGTTTGTATTGTACCTCCAAGTTTGTTTTGAATCAAATCTGGTTGACCTCGGTTTCACATCCTCAGATTTATGTTTTTCAACATCAACAGGCTTTGGATTTGGACACTTTCGTGCAACATGTCCAATCTGATCACATTTAAAACACACTTTCTTTGAAACGTCCTTGGCCTGTTGTTGTTTCTTTTTCATAGCATCAAACTCCTCATTAGACTGTTGTCCAAATTTGAGTTTTTCCTCTTCTTTCAAGCTTTTCCCTTGAACAAAACTCATCTTTTGTTGCAAATTTTGTTTTTTACTTTGATTCCAATTTCGTTTCTTTTTATAACCCAAACCAGCCTTCATGTTTTTCTTCTTAAAACCAGGTTTGTTATAAGAAGATTTATGACCTTTACCAGCAAACTTTGGAATCTCAGACTTCTCAATCTCAACCATTTTGAAAACTTTATCGACCTTCTCTGAAATCACATTCTGAATCGGGAATACAACATCTAAGAATAGTTTGTCCGATCCAATCATGGTATAGACCAATCCCTTTGAATCATCATCCAAATTTTTCTCGGATTTTGTGTTTTTCAAATAACCATCATGAAAATTTCCTTCATCTTCATCATGTGATTCAGACTTACCTTTTGTAGACTCATCTTTCAAAATGCTTTCAACAACCTTACTTACCACCTCTGAATCATTAGCATCATCAGATTTGGAGTAAGTCACATCGATACTTTCAGGTAACTGGTCAGCTATGTTCAAACCCTTTGCCACCTTTTCCTCATCATAAAAAGTATAATTGTTTCTCAATGGTGGTGGTACCTGATGAAACTCTGAACCAATACCCTTTTTGCAATTTTCAGTATCTTTGTAATCTTGTGTGATGTTGAAAATGCGTTCAAGAATGTACGAAGAGTTATGATAACTTTGAAGTTTTGTAACAATCTTTTCTTTTTCAGCCAAGACTTGTTTAAGATTAGCAATTTCATCAACACACTTGTTCAATTCAAGTTGCTTTTCTTTAAACTTTCTTTCATACATTTCTTTAGTGACTAAAGTTTCTGACAATCTTTGATCAAAACTTTTGACTTGGCTCTTCAAAGTATCATATGCTTCTTGTACTCTCTGACTCGACCACTTTAAAGAATCATACTGTTTTTGTAAATCTTGAAATTTATATTCTTTTTCAACACAATCAACACATTTTCTAGAACACAATTGTCTATAAACATCATTATCCTTTTCAAGACCTTGACATTTCTGTGTCAAATTTTCAACTTTTAGTTTCAAAATTTCTTCTTTTTCAATCATATCTTTACATTTTATTGTGAAACCATTTTCAAGTTTAACTATGTCATTGTCTTTTGTTTTTATGATATCATCTTTTTCAGTACAGGCTTTGCACATTTCTATGCAATTCCTGCACTTGTTTTCTTTTTCATCAACCATTTCAACATTCAATAGATCAGAAGATTTTCTAACCTCAGTCTTTTTCAGCACCGGTTCTTCTGACTCAATTTTCTGATCTTCCTCCTTTTCTTCTTTCTGAGCTTCTTCATTCTTCTGCGCTTCTTCATTCTTCTGCGTTTCTTCAGCTCTCTGTTCCTCTCCAGCAAGCTTTGCAACAGACTTCACTTCTTCAATTCTTCTTCTTTTCTTTTCTTCAGTTCTACCACCTTCGGTAAACTTGCTTCAAAAACTTCTTTTAACTTGTTCATCAAATTTGGCAAATAGCTTTTATCAGAAAGCCTTCTTGTATTGAAAGTGCCCTCATTTGGAAACACATTGGTTACAGCATCAAAATCCACTTTTGATGGATCAACTACTGGATTACCCTGTGGATCCATGTAACACTCTAGTTCTTCATTCCATCTCTTGGCTCTTTGTGCTTCCTTAAATGGTTTATACAATTTGCCAATCTCCCATCTCGCACTGTCTCTTCTCCACCATCTATCATGAGCACTTTCTCCTGACATTTTAAATCTTCTTCTTGATATTCGCCCCTTGTAAATCTTTAATCACCTTGAATCAAACAAACAAACAATCAGTTTAAACAAACTGTATACGTAAAAGTGTGAGAGCGAAATTGGTCTAGGACTCGTGTCGAAGAAAACTTGATCGAATGAAAACTGATTGAGTGGGCTACGTAATATGGGCTTGAAGATGGACTAATGAACCTTCCAAACAAATTGAATTACTTGGGCCGCAACTATTAGAACAAATGCTGATTGGGCCGATCACTTTTGACACAAACAACACTATTTTTTTTTTACCCTTGAATATAACAAGCCGACAACACACTCTACTAAGCCGACAACAAAAATTTGACCAAATTCTTTGTATCTTGGTCTGATAAACCCACTAAACCAACAACATAGTTTGATTGGACCTCATTACATGGACCGTTTGTCAATTAAATGCTTCTCCAAATTGGGCCTCGAATTGTATAGTCAAAGCACATGGGTCGAACAGCTTAGTGGGTCTGACACATGCAATCATGCAAATCTGAATTTATGTCCCACAAAATTAATACACATTTAATGTGATTGGGCCGATACTCTTGAAGTCACATGGGCTGACTAGATTAATCAAAAATACAAATTCGTTTGATTGGGCCGATAATATGATAAGACTCAATTTTATAGGACCTCAAAGTTCACTTAGTCGACAACAGCAATTGTTCAAATCAATCTGATTGGACCTCAACTATAATAGCTGACACTATATCTCAAGAATCGGCAGAAACAATTCACGTGACTGATACACGGTAGGTCACATGCAAAACTGATACAAAAACACGTGATTATCTTATCCCAATATTCTGATAATCTCGTAAACTGTTTCACGCTTTTGATTGTCTGATTGGGCCGTTGCAATTTAGTCACATGTACACCGATGAATATAGATCTGATCAAATCAATTGTATCACGTGAACTACTGACAGACTCTTTCAAACTGGAATCGTGTTTCAAACGGTCACCCCTCAAACAGTCACACCCTCAAACTGTCACACCCTCAAACGGTCACACCCTCAAACTGTCACACTCTCAAACTGTCACACTCTCAAACTGTCAGTCAATTTCAAACGGGAAGGTGTCAGATTCAAACAGGAAGTGTCATTTTCAAACGGGAAGGTGTCAGTTTCAAACGGGAAGTGTCATTTTCAAACGGGAAGGTGTCAGTTTCAAATGGGAAGTGTCCTTTTCAAACGGGAAGGTGTCAGTTTCAAACGGTCAGATGCTTGTTCAAACGGTCACATGCTTGTTCAAACGGTCACGCCAATTTTCAAATGATGTCGGACACAAAAACTCAGATTTCTCCTAAACGGTTAGGAATTAGGATCGGAAACTTGGTAGGGTTGTAGATCAGGTGTTTTCGCACAACATATCAAAAAATCAACTGATTCGGACCGTAAAAACCTGTTCAATTTGACGATTTTCAGTAAAAACGTGAAAAATATGAAAAAAGATGAAGAAGTAGATGAAATTCGGATCTGAATCTGATAATATTCTACGTGTAAATGTGTGATAGATCAGTACAATCGAGCTCCTTCTCTGATACCACTTGTAGGACCGGTTTTGACTCCGAAACGATTGCGAAACGAACGTGTGACGTGCGGAATCCGTACACGAACGCAACCTAACACACACGATATAATATAAATGTGATTCTATTAGAAATCTGAAATCGTACAGCACCTTGAATCACTTTCTCTCTCTAGATTCTCTCTCTAGATCTAGAAAGCTCCAAATGACTAAATGGCAAAAGTACCTAATCTATGACATAATCTCCTATTTATAGTCCAAGGCATTTAATGAGATTTCTCATTATTAGAATTATGCCACCTTGCCTTTTTGTCTAGCTATTACTAATATAACGACTCGTTTTCTTCTGTTTCTTGCTACGGCTCGGATTGATGAAGGCAATAGACATAAATGTACTAACAACCCTCATAGTTCCCCTCAAGGAACTCACTATCGTCGACCAGCTGCGATTCGTCGAGGAACCAGTAGAGATTAATGATCGAGATGTTAAGATTCTCAAGCATACGAGAATACCTCTTGTTCGAGTTTGTTGGAACTCCCGTCGTGGCCCAGAGTATACCTGGGAACGAGAAGACCAAATGAAACTCAAGTATCCCTAGTTGTTTAAGAAAAGTGCAACCACTACTGAGGCTGAAGCCACTGCAGAATTTCGGGACGAAATTCCAAATCAACGGGGGGATGTTGTAACACCCCAGGAAAAGCCAGTAAACATCGCAACTTAACTAGCTTCCTCAGTAACCACGCACTAAATTTCGGGATGAAATTTTCTTAACAGGGGGAGAATGTGACAACCCTCATAATTACATGTATTCGTACGATGTATTAATGAATAATTAAAGTGCTTGATGACTGTGTGGAATTACTTAACTGCTTTCTGGTTACTGCGTCATACTTACATGTGCTTGTTAACGTGCTAGTCTTGTGCAGAAAATTTACTAAATAGTCCTGTATGTTTCCCCAAGTGTTTGGAATTTAAAGTGTTACAAAAAGTACTATAAAAGACACCTTACGGATTAATTAAGCAATTTAACGAACCGGTATCAAACCGAACAACCAGACATTACTCGAAACACCAAAATAATGCTAGAAACATTGTTTTATTTTTTCTGAACTAGTTATGGTTCCCGAACATCATAACACACTATGATACTGCATAACACCTAAAACACTTAACTATTATACTTAAATCCTAACTAGTTCCCTTAACCATTTAGTTGAAACCAACCCTTTGCACCCCCCCCCCCCATTCGATGGTCACCCTAGAGGGAACCACCATTGATTTCTTTGAATTAAAAATGAGATTATGTTTGGTACTTTTCAAGCACATTACATAAAGGGTTATGAAGTGTTGGAAGAATCTCTTTATAAACCTCTAGTCCTTCATTCATCATCACCTTCACACCAACAACACCCTCATACTCTCCTCTCTTCTCCCTCTTGGTCACGGCTGCAAAGCACCACAACCCTACCATCACCTTCAATCTTGTTTCATCCATTCTACAAGCATACAAAGGTGCTACAAGGTGTACAACGAAGCTCGGTGTGTTCGGAAGTCGAAGGACCACTCTCATCTTCTTTTATCCACCACATTTCTTCACTTGAACTTCCCTAGCCTTTAGCTAGTGGTAAGAACTTAGATCCTTTCATTTTTCATCTTGTTTAAGTGGTTAATAGATGTATTATGAAGAAAACATATGAACACCATAAGATCTTACACTTAAAACTTGAACATAAGCTTAAACAAAATGATACATGAAGAAATGATGTTAGAATGATGTTATTTGGTATATGATGATTATTTGCTGATATGAAGGACTTATAACCTGCTATAAGTATCGTTGTTGATCGCTAAATATGTTAACGGAATCGATCGAGCACGCTTTAGAATGTTAAAAGCTGAAACAGGAGGCTGTTTGGTGATTACAGCCAACTTCAGTTGGCTGTAACAGGACCTTAATAAAATGAAAAATATATTTTCTGAAGTCTAGATTTATGTATTATGAAATACGGTTCTAATGGCACTGGAATCATAATTTTTGGACTTCGTTTGCTATTTTTAAAGGGTCGATTTGTAACAACAGCTAAAGCTGAGTTTTTACAGCAGTAAATGGGTGTTATATTTTTAGTCATAACTCGAAACCTGCGTAGAACTAGGTCATGAAACTTGTATTGTAAATGACCACTGATGTATTTGTAATCCTCCCACTGGAATTTCGTAAATCGGACTTACGATGAATTTTAAATAAATTATTCCGTGGACTGCAGTCAGAAAAAGATAAATCTGAGTGCAGTCCGGAAAATGATTTTTTGTAAAATATTGGTGATTAATTGGATCCCGAGATTTTTACACAATAATATTTTGATCGTTTAAGATCTTCTATAAAAATTTGGGAATTTTTGGAATAAGTTAACTATTTTATTAAAATCCCCGAAAACAGCCCAGTTTTGAATATAAAAGCTGAAATGACATAAGTCGTAAATTGCGTGTCTAAATGTCGAGTATGTTAGCTGAGGATGATCTAACATGTTATATGTCAAAGAAAGTATTATTGTGCAATATCGTATGCTTGTTCTTGAGTAGCTATAGGTGGAATGTTTATATGAGCGTGAACTATTGAAGTGAATGCATGTTATGTAGTAGATACGTGTAGGAACTTTGTGCTCTATTTGAAACCACTAAATGACTAACTGGTAATCATATTAGGACGTGATTGACCAACCTTGACTGTTAGCTATATTTGAGAGTCAAACCGAGCAACCAAAGGTGAGTTCACACACTTTCTAAGGCATGGGATTCCCGGAGGTTTGTGAATGGGTTAATGAATTAAAACGGAACCTACATATCCTCCTTGAGTAGGATGCCAATATTAATCCTGCGTATTCTCCTTAAGTAGAATACGTACGTTCGTCCTCCTTGGGTAGGACAACACCCTTAAAACTTACTAGACAAAACTCTATCATTAAGTCCCTCATTTTATATCGACTTAATCGCCGAGGCCGATGGCGAGCGGGTCATTAGTTAATAGCGCTATTAGGTTTAACAAACCTCACACCGTGTCGTCCGAACGGGCGTGTACTAATGGACTATGGAAAACTGTCAGTGATGATAGACACTGATGTAGGGCACAACTATTGTTCGTCAGTTGTCGATATCTTAACGGTCTAGTAGTTTACATGGGGAAGCCCTCACTGATTATGGATATGGTTTGGGTAATAAAAGGAACTGGTTAAACATACTTTCAACTATGGGGTAACCCCCACGGAAAATAAGCCAACGAAAGTCAAACAACGTTTTTCAGAAACAACTTAAAACTAAACAACCAAACGTGAACTCACTCAACTTTGTTGTTGACTCGTTGTTACATGCCTTACAGGTCGCTAGATGCTTATGAAGCTTGCACGAGGAGGAGGTTGTTGTGGAATATGGATTGATATGTTCCGTGCTAAACATTTAATCCTTATGAACTTATTAAACCTATGTTTTGGTCTATAACTTATGAACTATGAACTTATGTTTTGAACTTACGTTTTATGCTTCCGCTGTTAACTTAAAATTGGTTACTCTCTTTTGGTCACCAATTGTATTGAGGTGGGTTTTAATTACTTAATTATGTTGTTCAATATGATTGGTGGCTCGATCCTGGTCACGTCACGCCTCCAAGCGGTGATACTCCGCGGGGTTGATTTTGGGGGTGTGACAGTATTATGCCCGGGTATAATATCTACTATTTAGAAATTGAGAGAGAAATCAGAAATTTGAACGAATTCAAATGAAGCCTGAAGGTCCTATTTATAGGCTGGTCGAGGGGCGGCTCGCGACCCGCGAAGCCCTTCTCTCTTTCCTTCGCGTCCCGCGACAAGGGTAGACAAGGCTCTAGCCTTGTCAAATCAGGGGTGTAGGCTTGACACACTTCGGGACATGTGGCACAATGCCTTGTCCTCGCGCCCCACGAGCGACTCCCGGATTTCGTTTTTCTTGATTTTGATAAGTACAAGGGTATTTCGGGTCCGTTTCTCGTATACGGGGTATATAAGGAACGTTTTTGGGTCACGTTAAGGGTTCTAGGAGGGTTGTTATATCCTCCGCACCTTGTTTTAGATCTCATCCTCGAGGTCTACTGGAACAGGTGTGGGTATTTGTTCTGCATCTCTGACTCGAGCTCCCAAGTGTATTATGGTCCTCTCTTGGAATCCCATTTCATTTTAACCAGAACTAGTGTCTTGTGTTTGAGACTCTTGATCTTTCTATCTTCAATCTGAATGGGTTTCTCTACAAACTTAAGTTTCCCATTTACCTCTATGTCCTTAAGAGGTATCACTAATGATTCGTCTGCTAAGCACTTTTTGAGATTACATACATGAAACACATCATGTATTCATGTCATTTCCTCTGGAAGTTGTAGCTGATAAGCTACGGGTCCTATTCTTCTAATAATCTCAAAAGGTCCAACATACCTAGGGTTTAGCTTTACTCTTTTAACGAATCTGACCACTCCTTTCCATGGGAAAACTTTTAACAATACCTTATCTCCAACTTGAAATTCTAACGGTTTTCGTCTGTTATCTGCATAACTCTTTTGACGATCTCGTGCTATTTTTAGTTTGTCCTTGACTTGATTTATCTTGTTCGTTGTTTCTTGCACTATCTCGGGTCCAGATAGTTGCTTTTCTCCAATTTCTGCCCAACAAACTGGAGTTCAGCACTTTCGTCCATAAAGTGCTTCAAATGGTGCAGCATTAATGCTAGTATGATAGCTGTTATTGTAGGAAAATTATATTAATGGTAAGTGATCGTCCCAATTTCCTCCGAAATCAATTACAAAGGCTCTAAGCATATCTTCCATTGTTGGCATTGTCCTTTCGCTTTGTCCGTCCGTTTGTGGATGATAAGCTGTGCTTAGATTCCACCTGGTTCCCATCGCTTTTTGGAAACTTGTCCAAAAATGAGAAGTAAAACGGCTATCTCTATCGGATACGATAGATAAAGGAATTCCATGTAATGAAACTATTTCATTTACATATAACTTAGCTAACTGTTCCATACTGAAAGTTTCCTTCATTGGTAAGAAATGAGCAGATTTGGTCAATCTATCTACAATCATCCAGATTGTATCATTTCCTTTCCTTGTCTTGGGTAATTTGGTAACAAAGTCCATTGTTATCAATTTCCATTTCCATATTGGCATTTCTAACTGCTGTAATAATCCTGAAGGTTTCTAATGTTCAGCTTTAACTTGTGAACAGGTCAGACATTTAGCAACATAGTTTGTTATATCCTTTTTCATTCCTATCCATCAGAAATTCTTTCTTAAGTCTTGATACATCTTATCACTTCTGGGATGTATCGTATACTTAGACTTATGAGCTTCTTCTAGAATTCTGTGGCGTAGGTTTCCTTGTTTAGGTATCCACATCCTTTCCTTATGGAATCTCCAAATTCCATTTGTTTCTTGTTCTAATTCCTTAATCATACCTTTTAATCTTTCAGTATCGTCCTTGATTACTGTTTTCTATACCTCTCTAATTTGCTCATTTAAATCTATTTGCAGATTTAATCTGAGAGAACGTACTCGTTTCGGCTTTTCGTGATATTTTTTACTTAAAGCATCAACTACTACGTTAGCTTTTCCAGCATGATACTGGATATCACAATCATAGTCACTAAAAATTTCTATCCAGCGTCTCTATCTCATATTCAATTCCTTTTGCCCAAAAATATATCTTAAACTCTTATGATCCGTGAAGACAACAAATTTACTTCCATATAAATAGTGTCTCCAAATCTTAAGGGCAAAAACTATGGCTCCTAATTCTAAATCATGGGTTATGTAATTCTCTTCATGTTTCTTAAGTTGTCTAGAGGCATAAGCTATAACCTTTTGATGTTGCATCAACACACATCCATATCCTAACTTAGACGCATCACAATAGACTATAAAGTTTCGAGTTCCTTCTGGTAATGCGAGTATGGGTGCAATGGTTAACTTTTGCTTAAGAATCCTAAAGGCTTCTTCTTGTCTTGATCCCCATTCAAACTTAACTGATTTGCAAGTCGGATTGGTTAATGGTATGGCTATTCTAGAGAAATCTTGAATAAATCGCCTATAATATCCTGCCAGTCCAAGAAAACTTCTTACTTCGGTTGGCGACTCAGGGACGTTCCATTTAGTAATCGCCTCGAACTTTGTGGGATCCACATGAATTCCTTCATGATTAACCAGATGTCCAAAGAATTGCACTTCTTGTAACCAGAATTCACATTTCGAGAATTTAGCATAAGGCTTCTCTTTTCTCAATAATGTCAGAAGTGTATGCAGATGCGCTGCATGTTCCTCTTCACTCTTAGAGTAAATTAGAATATCATCTATGAAGACAATTACGAATTTATCTAGGTATGGTTTACATATCCTGTTCATCATGTCCATAAATGCGGCTGGGGCATTGGTTAAACCAAATGGCATGACGGTAAATTCATAATGACCATATCTTGTTCCGAAAGAAGTTTTAGGAATGTCCTCTTCCTGTACTTTCAGTTGATGATATCCTAAGCGTAAATCGATCTTAGAAAAGAATCGAGCTCCTTGAAGTTGATCGAACAGATCATCGATTCTCGGTACTGGGTACCGATTCTTAATCGTAACCTTGTTCAATTCTCTGTAATCAATACACATACGCATTGATCCGTCCTTCTTTTTAACAAATAACACAGGTGCTCCCCACGGTGATGAACTAGTGTGGATAAAACCTTTGTCAAGAAGTTCGTCCGACTGTTTCTTCAATTCCTGCATCTCCATTGGTGCTAAACGATATGGTGCTTTGGCAATCGGTGCTGTCCCTGGTATTAGGTGAATTCTAAATTCAACCTCTCTATCAGGCGGTAATCTAGGTAACTCTTCTAAAAAACGTCTGAGAATTTAGATACTACAGGAATATATTCTAATTCTTTTCCTTTGGTGTTAATGATTATGGAAATCATATACACTATTCCTCCTTTCCTTTCATAACTTGCAACTTTCATCACAGAGATGAATTTTGTCGACTTGGTTGGCTTATCTCCTTTAATTGTGATCTTTTCACCACTTGGTGTACTTACTTGTACTGACTTTTGATCACATAAAACACTGGCATGATTCGCTACCAACCAATCCATTCCTAATACAACAGCGAATCCGGCTAGATTCATTGGGTAAAGATTAGCAAAGAAATGATGGTTCAAGATTTCTATTCTTGCTCCCTGCAAGATCTCACTAATCTTAATAGATTCTCGGTTGGCTATCTCTACCACACAATTTTGCTGAAGTTTGGTTAAGGGTTGGTCGAGAAGTTTGTAGAAAGAAGTATTAATAAAACTTTGTTTTGCACCAGAGTCAAATAATACTTTGGAAAATATGTTATTAACTAAGAACGTACCGGCAATCACATCCGGAATCATCTTGGCTTCCTCGGCTGTCAAAACAATTACTCTGGCATTTTTCTTAGGTGCTTCAGCTGTCTTAGCCTTGTTGGTTGCTGCTAGAGCTAGTTTCGGATAGTTCAGTTTGATGTGTCCAGCCTCTCCACAATTGAAGCATATCCTATTACTAGGTTTCTTCCTACAGTCTTCTTCCTTGTGTCGAGATATTTTGCAAAAGTTGCAATATATGGAGCATCTTCTAGAACGCTTTCTTTTGCAATACTTATAGTAAGGTGTAGAGGAAGAACCTGTACCCTTCCCACGGTTGAGATTACGGTAGCGAAAGTCCTGGGTAAGCTTTTGGGCTAAGTTCTTTCTCTGGTTTTCTTCTTGTGTACGTACCAATTCATCAGTCAGGGTATTGGTTAGTTCTACTGCTGCTTCTATGGTTTGCGGTCTAGCTGACTTGACTACGTGTCTAATCTCACTAATTAATCCCCAAACATAACGAGAGATTAATACTGGCTCAGGTGAGGCTAAGGTCGGCACTATCCTAGCATATTCGAAGAATATGGTAGTGTAACCTTTGCAGTCTATTCCTGTCATTTTATGATTTAGGAACTTATTGGCGATTTGTTCCTTCTCATGAGGAGGACATAATTTTCTTTCGACTATCTCTTTAAAGTTAGTCCATTCCATAATATAAACTATGTCACTTCCTCTAGACTGGAGAATAGTATTCTACCATTCTAGAGCTGCATTTTTGAAAAGATTAGAAGCAAACATAATTTTATCTTCATCTGCGCATTTACTTATTTTTATGACTGCTTCTGTCTTTTCTATCCAACGCAAGGCTGCAATGGCTCCTTCATTGCCTGAGAATTCTATTGGTTTGCAGGCCAAGAATTATTTATAAGAACAACCTTAAGAGACGGTTCTTCTTCTTTTAGGAATTGGAGCTTGGATAAGGGGTCTGTGATTTCCGTTCACACTATGACTTGGTTTAGTGTGTTGTCGTTTACTTCTAGTTACAGATTGATTTTCTGCTTCCTTAACAATCTTGATAATATATGGCATAGCATCTATAATTCCTTGTGCTACTATATGTTGAACAGCACTGTTATCTATTTGGTTTCCATCATTTTCATTATTCTGGTTTTCCTGATTTACTTCGTTGTCCATCATATAAATTATTACCTAACACACAATTTAAGTGCCAGCAGAACACTTCTTTGGCTTAAACCAGTGGCTGTAGCTCTGATACCACCTTCTGCCGCAGCCCCCGACCCCTGCCCCGGGAGGCGGGTGCCGCGAGAGCAGGCAGCTGGTGGTATCGGTGCTTATTAATTTAGCAGCGGAAAACTTTCGTCAGGACCGTAGCTAGGAAATGTTTTATCATTGTGAAAACACCAAACTTTGTATAATAAACAAATGGGATAAAACTAAAGTTTTCATTACAATATATTTATAGGGATAAACCCTAATTATTGAAAACAAAAAGTCCTTTTTGTTTAGGTAACTTTTGTAGCCACTTTTCCAAGCGTTCAGTGCTCTCCAGCTGGCTTCTATTGGCTTTCACATTTTGTTACCTGAAACGCGTTTTTAAAAAGCTTTTTATCAGCAAGAAATACTGGTGACTGCATCCCAGTTTAATCAAAACAGTTTAAAAATCTCCACAATATTGAGAGCGATTATAATGTTTATATCTACCCAGTTACTCATTCAGTACTATCAACACCTGACTTGTGGGTCATATTACTCATTGGCTAACTCTTTGTCCAATGGTAGCGTCTTTCACATTTTGTATACAAAACCCCAACATACCGATAGTAATTGTATAATACATTGACTCAATCATTGTTTACTTATGATTAAAATATTTGAGGTTTTGGTAAAATAGTTGATAAAATGACTCACAAACGGTGAGAAAAGAGAATGAACTCACATTGTTAACTTAGGTGACATTACTATAGCTTCCTCATGATTCTCCTGGTTATTATCTATTAAAATTAAACAATGCACATGTGTTAGTAAAATAACCCAAATTACATTAACCGTACAAATCGAGACAGAACTCCAATGACAGAGTCAGGCAGAGCCTTGACATGCATTACGGAGTCCTAGATCAATCGGGTGTAACACGAGACAGAACTCCAATGACTGAGTCAGGCAGAGCCTTGACATGCGTTACGGAGTCCTAGATCGACTGCGTAGGGTAATAGCAGGGTTATAATACTTACAACGAGGCAGAGCTTCGCTTTATAGTGGGTATTATGCCCGGGTATAATATCTACTATTTAGAGATTGAGAGAGAAATCAGAAAGTTGAACGAATTCAAATGAAGCCTGAACGTCCTATTTATAGGCTGGTCGAGGGGCGGCTCGCGGCCCATGAAGCCCTTCTCTCTTTCTTTCGCGGCCCGCGGCAAGTGTAGACTAGGCTCTAGCCTTGTCGAATCTCGGGTGTAGGCTTGACACGCTTCGGGACATGTGGCGCAATGCCTTGTCCGACAAACAAAGTCACTCGCGGCCCGCGAGAACATTAGCCAAGGGGGTCGCGCCCCGCGAGCGACTCCCAGATTTCGTTTTTCTTGATTTTGATAAGTACAAGGGTATTTCGGGTCCGTTTCTTGTATACGGGGTATATAAGGAACGTTTAAGGGTCACGTTAAGGGTTCTAGGAGGGTTATTATAGTTCGACTAGTGTTGGCTTATCAATATATCAAGGTTTGGAGGTACATCACTTAGACGAGAAATTTGCATTCTTGCACGGAGATCTCAAGGAGGAGGTCTATGTCTCACAATCGGGAGGATTTATAAAGCCATGAGATGATGAAGGAAAGGCTTACAAATTATCAAAGGATCTGTATGGAATAAGACAAGCACCACGTGCTTGGAACACAAAGTTAGATCAGACCCTAAAGTCACTTAACATCAAGAAGTGCACTTTGGAACAAGCAATCCATACAAGGATAAGTAAGACTTCTACACTAATAGCCAGAGTCTATGTTGATGATTTGATAGTCACCGGAGCTTCAAGAAAGGAGATAGATATTTTCAAGTCTCAGATGGAGAACAATTTTGAAATGAGCGATCTAGGATTGCTAACATACTATCTGAGAATATAAGTTATTCAAGCAGGGGGTGAGATAGCCATAAAGCAGATAGGCTATATTAACAAGATACTCAAAGACGCTGATATGTTAACCTGCAATGATACAAAGATTCCTATGAATCCAGGAACACAATTAACAAAGACTAAAGAAGGAGATCTAGTAGATGCAAGACATTACAAAAGCCTAATAGGTTCTCTCAGGTACTTACTGCATACAAGACTAGATCTATGTTACCCAGTCAGTTTGCTTAGTAGATTTATGCAAGAACCGAAGGAGCATCACTTGAAAGCATTGAAACAAATTCTACGTTATATCAAAGGAACTAAGGAACATGGGATCATCTACAAAAAGCAAGGAGGATGTAAGATCACAGGTTATGGTGATAACAGTTATAGTGTTAACACAGACCAAGGAAAATGAACAACTGGTCTGGTATTCTACTTTGGAGAATCACCTATAACTTGTTGCACACAAAAGCAATAGACGGTGGCACTATCATCATGTTAATCAGAATTCATGGCAGCCACTACAGTAGCATGCCAAGCACTATGTCTTAAAAGATTGTTAAGTGAAGTTACAGGCTGGAAGGAAGAAAAGATAACACTAAGGGTGGATAATGTTTCTACAATAGCACTCATGAAGAATCTAGTCGTTCATGGAAGAAGCAAGCACATTGATATACGCCACCATTTAATAAGAGAATGCATAGAGAATGAACACAACAACGTGGAATGCATCAGTGGAGAATTACTCCGGGACGACATACTAACAAAGGCACTAGCAAGGTTCAAGTATGCTACAATGCGAGAAATGCTCGGAGTTCAAGACCTACAACAACTCAAGGATGTTCGTGAATAGGGGGTGAATGAAATTATTAATCCCTCTCATCTCGAGTACAAGGGTTGATTAGTAATTACTCAATAGTTAGTTTAGGTCTACATTAAAGTTAGTTATGAAGTACGGAGACTGAAGATGACAAATCAGAAGATTAAAACTTACATATCAAATTGAAGCAACATGTCTCTGTGGTCGCTACTTCTGATCGACAACAATGGAGGATTCAAGAAACGCACCTCTTCAAATATAATCTCATCCACAAGATCAAAGGACACAACTGTTCATGAAGAGACACTACACTCGTAACTTTTAGATTAGTATAAATAGGGTTTCAATTCTCAATTGTAAAAACACATGTATTCGGAGATTCAAGTTATATTCAAGTTCAAATTAGTTTATTCAATTGTTCTAGAGATCAAAAATCACGTTCTAGACAACACATAAGTAATCCACTGGTTTCTTTTATATAACTGTTCTAACTTTTTTACATTTCATTGGAATCCTTCAGAGTTTCATGGTAAATTGCGTTTTTCGGTAACTACCTACGGATTGAGTTTAGCGGTAAGTATTGAGGCATTGCATTCGTCGATAATAGTCCATTGGTGATAATTATTTGTTTAGTTGTGGTATTAACATATCTCCTTAAAAACCATTCATGATATTTTATCTTTTTTGTTTACTCTTATAACCCACTCATTTTTTTCTTCCTTGACAATTTCTGAATCCCCACTTAATTAATACATAGTTATAATACATATTCATTTGTAAGCTTAAATATTATACCCTTTTCAATATTTTCTATTGGACATGTTTTTGTAAAAGATAATATTCATAAAGTGAACAATAATCAGGCAGAGCCTGACGGCATGCAAATTGAGAAAAGCTGGTGGCTGCAGAGAGGGGGGGGGGGGGGGGGGGGGGTACTGTTGGAGGCCTAATCTTAAACTCGGTACAAATCTGGCAATAGTCGTGGTGCAACAAGGAGCTCAAGTGGTATGGCTTTGATAATTGCCCATTCGGGCTTTTCAGTCATATCAATCTCCTCTTTTGATGGATTTTGGAACTCAAATGCATGAATTATGCTGGCTAATATCTACATAATGCATGAATTATGCTGGTTACAGTTTATCTACCATCCTCATTCTGTTAACATTCTTCAGATAGCTGGTTTCTTTATTAACATAACTAGTTGATGTCCCGCCCGCGTTGCGGGGCGATAGCCGAATAATTCTCAACCAATTAAAAAAACAGTACTATAGTTTTGTTTTGAACTGAGGGAAAAACGTAATTTTGAATTGAGGGTGAAAGCGTAATTTTGAACCGAGGGGAAAATCTTAATTTTTTTACAGGCTACAATTCATTCATTACAGAAAAGACAAAAAATAAAGCAAAATAAGTTGTTGTGTATATAAAACCTCATTCAAACGAAATACAGTTTACTTACTGTGTGTATGAAAAGTAATATAAACGGTGCAATTACTTGCATTGCTATGTTGCTACGGGATTTGATGAGCTCGGTACGAACCGGTACGGAAAATACCTTTACCGAAATCCCCAAAAGTGAGTACCGGTACCGAATATACCTGGTACGGTACGGATCTGTTTCGGTACTGGTACGACACCGGCATTTGAGGGTAAAAACAGATGAATACCGGTGTCGAACCGGTACCGAAAATACACCCGGTTTGATAAATTCGATACCGATACAGATACCCGATACCAGCTCATTTATTAGTGATGTTACTATCGATTAAATTCAATTTTATTACTATATTTATTCAATTATGTTTAATGTTCATTATGTTCTTCTTTTAATGTTTACTGTTCATTATATTCTTCTTTTAATATATAACTAGCCCTGGCCGCCATCAACATCTCAGGCCACCGTCACCGCCTCGTTCACCACCGTCACCATCCAATCTATAACCACCGTCCCACCACATTACCCTTTGTCTCTCTACTCTCTCTCTCTCTAACTCCAGTAACAACAACATCTCAGACAACCATCACCAATTCACCACCCTCATTCACCACAGTCAACATCCCATCCATAACCACCATCGCCATCACCAAAACAGCCAAACAAACCTAACACCTAAAACATTTCATTTCACACAGACATTTCATCAAACACCTTACCTGCATACTCACCACCGCCGCCGGAACCGGAGCTCCGGTGGTCACCACCGCCGCCGCCGGAACCACCACCATCAACGTCATCATCGTCATCATCTGTTATCATCATCATCGATCATCATCGACCTTCATCATCATCACCGCGATCTTCATCATCATCATCAGACCTTCATCATCAGACCATCATCATCAGACCTTCATCATCGACCTTCATCATCGACCTTCATCATCGACCTTCATCATCATCATCGCGATCTTCATCATCATCATCAGACCTTCATCACCACTGAGAAGGAGGCGGGAGAGAGAATCGGCGACGGTGGGGGTGCCGTTTTTCCGGTGAGTTGCAGGCGGCGGCAGTGGTGATGAAGGTCTGATGATGATGATGAAGATCGCGATGATGATGATGAAGGTCGATGATGAAGGTCGATGATGAAGGTCTGATGATGAAGGTCTGATGATGATGGTCTGATGATGAAGGTCTGATGATGATGATGAAGATCGCGATGATGATGATGAAGGTCGATGATGATCGATGATGATGATAACAGATGATGACGATGATGGCGTTGATGGTGGTGGTTCCGGCGGCGGCGGTGGTGACCACCGGAGCTCCGGTTCCGGCGGCGGTGGTGAGTATGCAGGTAAGGTGTTTGATGAAATGTCTGTGTGAAATGAAATGTTTTAGGTGTTAGGTTTGTTTGGCTGTTTTGGTGATGGCGATGGTGGTTATGGATGGGATGTTGACTGTGGTGAATGAGGGTGGTGAATTGGTGATGGTTGTCTGAGATGTTGTTGTTACTGGAGTTAGAGAGAGAGAGAGAGTAGAGAGACAAAGGGTAATGTGGTGGGACGGTGGTTATGGATTGGATGGTGACGGTGGTGAACGAGGCGGTGACGGTGGCCTGAGATGTTGATGGCGGCCAGGGCTAGTGGTGGTGGTGTTTTTATATAGAGTAGGGAGAGAAAGGGAGGCGGCAGGTGTGGTGGTGGTGGTGGTGTGTTAGTGGTGAACGAGGTGGAGATGGTGGTATGAGATGTTGGTGGCAGATCGGAGTGGTGGTGGTGGCAGTGGCTGTGGTGGCGGTGGTGGGAACTGGTGATGCAGGTGGTGGAGAGTGTAGAGATAGAACAGGTTTGGTTTTGGTGGATGGTGGTGGTGTTGGAAGGGGATGTGGGTGGGGTCTGGTGTGGCGGCGGCGGTGGAGGTGAAGGTGATGGTGGTGGTGGTGGTTTAGAGAGAGAGAGAGAGAGTAGAAAGAGAGAGAGTGGCGGTGATGGTGTGGTTACAGGTTACTGAATGTGTGTATATTTTGTATAATATAGATTTTATAATTATATAAATATTTATACATTTTACTTAAATGGTCCTTTTATTAACAAATTTACACAATCAGTCTTTATTTACAAACCGACTTAACTGGGTTATGATTTTTGGACTGAAATGGCACCTTTCCAGAACGTCGGGGAGGAAAATGGCGCATTTTTGAAAAATGGACTGAAATGGCCAAAGTGACCAAACCACAGGGACGAAAATGGCAGTTAACTCTAAATTAAACTAGAACATTGACCCGCAAGCGTTGCGACGCGTCCAACGAAATTGACATGCTGTTGATCAGATTCATATTTAGAATGTGTTAAAGATGTTTTTGTCGGTTGTCTGTATTACTATCTTAAACAAATAAGTAATTTATCAAATAAACTCAATACAGTTAATGATATCCATATAAATAACCTATCATATTAAGCTCTCCGCGTTGAGGCGGGGGCGTAAAACCGTGACAAATAGCACCAATGCCACACTATAACCAACGACCACCAACATTGAAGTTGCGGCGTCCTAACGTGAAAAAAATAGATCGACATAGAAAATAATAACTAACTCGATTTAGGACTCACGCGTTGTGGTGAACTTATTAAATGGGAAAAAATAGACGACGTATACACACTGAACCACACACGTACATTGTCCCATGTTAACTCGCAAATTTTAGAACGAAGCGTATAACAAAACGTAAACTCATTGAACCTCACACACATATTGTGCCGTGTTAAGTCTCAAAATTTATATTTAAACACAAAACGAAAAATTTTGCAAAATATGAAAAACATAGGGGATCAAAGTGTAAAGTAAAAAGGTTGTGAGGTTAAATTGGAAAAACTAAAAACTTTTGGGTTAAAACTACAAAAACTACAAAATCAAGTAGTTTTGGGTAGGGGTGAGCATGGTGCGGTTCGGTTCGGTTATTACCTATAACCGAAACCATAACCGCACATTGCGGTTATCAAAAAATCATAACCGTTTGGTTTCGGTTAATGCGGTTTCGGTTATTGCGGTTAATGCGGTTTCGGTTCGGTTATAGGTCGGTTATTTTCATTGTTTCTAATGTTGGACTTTAAATGTGTGGGTCGAGCAAAATTAATGCGCAAACAATAAATATACGGTTAATCAATTATGTTTCACTACCATATGCATACTAATTCCAAAACAAAAGTAACACGTGTAGTCACGTGTTATGTGGAAACATACATACGAACACAAAGTGGTTTTTAAATTCAACACTTTTTAATCAAAACATAAAAAGTTGTAGTGCAATCTTCATCAAAGTTGGGTCATGGTTAAAAGTTTAAACATTCAAATACTTCACCAAAGATACATATTGATTAGGCCATGGTTAAGCATTTAAATACAAACTTAAAGACTTATGGTGCTAAGGATTTGGCTATGTTTATTCGGTTCGGTTCGGTTATTGGCGGTTATGAAAATAAGAATAACCATAACCGAACCGCAAAAATCGGTTATTAAAAATATAAATAACCAACCCTTCGGTTATTTCGGTTATCGGTTATTTCGGTTACGGTTCGGATAATTCGGTTGTATGCTCACCCCTAGTCTTGGGTTTAAAGTGAAACATCAATTTTTTTTTTTTTTAAAAACCCCAAACACATGGGGTAGAACACCCCAACACCTCAAGTTGTAAATTCATATTATGTAAACTAGGTAATTTGACCGCGCGTTGCGGCGGTTCATTATGGCGAGCATTGGATTTGTATCGGTTTGGTTCATTACAATATCAGTATGATACATGCACTTCGTATAGAAATCAAGCGACTGCAAACGACAAAAATAACACGGGTACCGACACCAATGTTCAAACGATATTGATTGATTCAGATCGTCACAGTATTGATATCATTATTCATATATCGTTGAACATTGGCGAAGCTTTACCCCCCGTTTTTTTCCGAAACCGCGGGGGGGGGGGGGGGGGACGTATATACCTAAAAAATTCTATACGAAGTTACTTTTCATAACACTACGCATCGAAAAGTTCGGGGGGGGGGGGGGGCAAGTAAGCTGCGCCACTATCGTTGCAGACAAAGTTGTCTAAACTAAAAATTATCGAAACCGAAAACTATAAAAATGAATACAAGTACATGTACCAATGTTGTTCGTTTGGTTTGTTATGGTATAATAACGATATGGTGCCAGATTATCAAAAGTAAAAAAATAAAAATTAATAGCGGTATTGATACAGATGTTGTTCAATCGATTCGGTACGTTTTGGTACGTTAGCGACGCATTATCTATTTCAAAAAAAACTTAAATTGAAATAAATGATAAATAATAATTTTTAAAAAAATAAATAAATACTTCAAAATAATAATTATAATTCATTGTCGCTTTCGGTTTGGTTTGTACACCTGCAACACAATATCCATTTTCAATAAAAGTTATACTGCAATATTAAAAGAACATTGTTGCGTTTTTTTTTTTTTTTTTTTTTTTAAATTAACAAACGCAAATTATTAAAAGAGAATTAAACTAAATGATTGAATAAAATAGTATTTAAAAATAAATAAATACTTAAAAATAGAATTAAAAAATAAACCAATACTTTAAAAGAAAATAGTGAAATACTGTTCATGCCCACTTTCAATTGATATATATAATATAACTAGTGAGATTGACCCGCGCTTCACGGCGGGAATCAGTCGCTATTAGTTCGATTCGTCACGATACTGGCATTTGCTAAAGTATTATTCCAAAGATAAAACATTACATCAGTCGAAAACAATAAAAACAAATATCAGTACCAGTACTGATATTGTTCAGTTGATATCGGTTTTGTTCGTTTGCATTTTTTGTTTATTTTATTTAAACAGTGCATCTTTTTTTGTTTTTTGAAAATGGACGTTGTATCGGTGTCGTACCAAACTGAATTGAAACCGATTAAACAACCTTTGTATCAATCAGTACCAAAATTTAATTTTATTGTTAATACTTTCTATAAACTGACACCCTATCATTACGATACTGTACCGAACGGAAACGAACAACATAGGAACTGGTAGAGGTGTACAAAAAAACTGGTTTTAGAACCAAAACCGGTTTTTTTTAACCGGTTTTTTTATAACCGTTTTTTTTAACCGGTTTTTTTTAACCGCCGGTTTTTATACCGGTTACTATTCTTGACTTCAAAAACCGGTTATTAACCGAACCGGTTATTAAAAAACCGGTTAAAACCGGTAAAAAAACGGTTTTTTGGGGAAAAACCGGTCCCAACCGGTTATACCGGTTATTGTTTTGGACCTCAAAAATCGGTTAGTAACCGGAACCGGTTATAAAAAAAACCGGTTTTTATTTTGGGTGAAAAAACCGAAACCGGTTTTTTAAAAAAACCGATTTGTACACCTTTAGGTACTGGTACGCATTCATTTTTATATTTTTTTTGTTTGATAACGAATACTTTGATTGTATCTTAAAAGTAATATTAGAAATTGATCGTATCTTAAAAGTAATATTAGAAAAAAATGACTATAATCAATTAAAGAAATAAAATCATAAAAACTTAGGAAAAAGCCAAAATTGAAAAAAATAATAAGGTACTGTTCATCGTAACTTTCTATTCATATAGATAATATAGGACAATAATATGGTTTGTTTAGTAATATAATATAATATTTTTGTTGAATGATATATTAGGTTTGTTTGGATGTTTTATTCGGCGCCACTGTACGGTTATTGGATGTGTAGATGTATTTCATTTGAATGTAGGTATGTTGAACAGAGGATCTGTATATATTTTAGTTGAATGGTTTTTGTCGGATTGTTTGAATATTTTAGTGGTGCGACTGTTTGGTTATAGGATGTATCATTTTGAGGCGGTGGGAAATATGAAATGCATCAAACAGTCGAAGCAATTCATAAATAGAATTTATTAATTCAAAACGTTAGCTTCTTAAACGGTGTGTTGTTTTGCCGGTTGTTAAAATCAAATGGTGCCTTCCAAATGAAATGATGTGATTGTGTATAAACGCAACCCAAGTTGCTATTAATATACAATATATCTAGCTTAAGATCCCGTGAATTTCACGGGTTGCTAAAAGAAAATATATTCATTATCACCGTTGACATAAATATTATGATGCCATCATTAGCCGTTTTTTTACAACCAATCTCAATATGTTCATGTTCATTCTGTGCATAGTTATCCATGTACCTCCGTAGAAACTCAAGGTTGCTTAACGCTTCTGAATGCTGATGTAGCTGCCTTAGCCTTACTATTTCTGCCGTTAGCAAATTTCTGCCTCTTTTCAGTCCTTCAAGTTCTTCCTCGATCTCGTATTAGCCTGCTTCGATACATGTTGCACCACAGTTCTTCTCCGGATTGTCTTCAAGAGATGCCTCTGACCTTCAAAAAACCCATCACTTGCAAATTCCCATCTATCTGGAGCCACTTTTCTGAAAACCTACAACCATTGTGTATAAAAATTCATACTAATAACTGATTAAAGCAATGCTATTAAACAACTATAGAAATTGAAATTCAAGAGCTAGCGAAATAAATGAAGATATTCCACTAATGAAAACAAAAACCACAAAAACTAAAATGCATTTCGCCATGTAGGTTAGGGTGGCGAACAACTCCAAAATTTACTCTTCAAGCATCAAAATAATAATAATAATAATAATAATAATAAATAAATAAAAAATTACAAAAACCGAACCAGACAATTTTTAAAGCTCATAGAAAATATGTTTGAATATGGCACATCAGCGAATGCTCGGGGAACCAAAGACCCGGTCGTCGCTATCGTCTTCAGTATGCCAACAGTTCACCCTAGCCGCCACCTTATCCCGTTTGGTGACTGCCTCGTTTGAGCCCTTATATAATCGATGGAAATACACCGGTAGATGATCAATTCCTGCAGACTAAGAGAGATTGTACAAATAGCTACAGTGCCCACTACACAGTCACAAACCCAACTTGCAAAATAACATATTTTTTCGACAGTAACATGGCATGACTATGTATAGTGTCATAAAGAACCATCTGGGTTGGCCACGCTAGGCTAAAAGATCTCGCCCAGCGCCTTGTTAGTAGTAAGGCGTTTTCCCAGCGCCTCACTCACCCGAAGGGCTTTTAACAACATAGAAAGTACCTAGCCTTTACATTATGAATTATTGAACTATAGCCTTCTCACTTAGACCTTTCTTCCAAGTAGATAAATATGCTCAAACATACAGATTTTACTGCTGAAAGTAACATGTAATATAAACAGTTCAACTTTTTACAACCTAACTCACATGAGGAAGCTAAACATACAAACATGACAAATAATAAAATTCTGTTATGCTCTAAGAATGAAGATCAAATTCTTTTAAAATAACAAATTAAGTAATCTACTGGCAAACAAATTGATCCAAGTAGGTCTACAGCCCGAGCAACACTCAAAATCAAAGATGCAGCTCTGTTTACAACGACACTCAAACCACCAAAACCTGCTAAATCTAAACTATATCTAAATTCTAAAAAACTACTTATTGCATCAATGAAAACTTAAATTAAAAAATAAATTGCAAATCATCTAACATACTTGGATCGATCGAATCTACAAATCTGGTGCTAACAAATTACGTATAACATGAACGCGGTACAGATCTTACCTCGGGGCGACGATGAAGATTATGCTTGCGATGGAGAGAGAAATTCTGGCGAGTTCATAGACCGACCGTTATTTAGATCGGGAATTTAGGGATTATCAGTAATTAACATCTGAAAGTGAGTCAAGCACATACCAGGTTAGTTTATACCACGAATTTAACAATAAACTTTCAAAAACACTAACCAATCTAACATTCCAACATTGAACAGACAAACTACAGTGATTTCTAGAGTTTTTAATCTCAAAAACCAAATTATGAGTTCAATAACTAAATAATCAATCTCAATTCACATAAATAATAATGATAATCATACCAGTGCGAACAAAATCGAGTACTCGCAAAACTCAAACCTAATCAAACTCAAAATACTTAATAGCCTTCCACACATAATCCATATCCGCATCCTCTTCAACCACCAGTTTCACCATACGAACCCTCCTCCACAAAGTCAAGACAACAATCGGTATTAAAAATTCAAGATGAATAAATATCATTTGAAGTAGTGTATATTTCTTATTACTCTTTGAAATCGTTAGTGTATAAGGAAATCTTTGAATTAGGGTTTGTAATCGAATTGAATCACCATAGTCTATTGTACAATGAATCGCCCAAAATGAACCTTGAAACCAGAACACTGAAAGCAGGCTCACCACTTTTGATTATGTGTGTGAAAGAAACAGCAAGCTTTGACATACTCAAAGTTGCTGCTACATGACCAATTTTATGAGCCAATGCAACCTAAACACATCAAAATTCAAGATTCAGAAACACACCCAGAATTACTTAAAACCCATATAAGATATCAATCTTTAAATAAAACCAATATTGGACATCAATTGGAAATCAATCTTTAAACAAAACCCATGTATAAAAACACAAAATTTCACAAAACCCAAATTGATATATACAGAAATACATACACGAGAAACAATCAACACCACACGCATACACTAAGTGGGGACTTTCATGAAAGATTATTAATTACAACCCTCTTTCTTGGTCTGAGTTTGAGACCTTTATGAATGGCCATATTCATTCTCTTGATTTCGAATTGACATGATATTATCGTATTACATATATCGAAAAAAGCCAACATGATATTATTGTATTACATATGTAGAAAAAAGCAATAAACCTAAAACTTAAACAAAGAGCAGCAATTAGCCTAAAATCATAATGTAGCCAAAAGCACCAAGTATATCCTAAGAAAATGCACCAGCATCAGCAAAACCATCAGCAACCAACTAATCACACATTCTCATACAAACAACTTGCAGTATAATGCACGAGCCCCTGTCCATAACAATGGTGAAAATTAGAATAGAGGGTACCCGCCCCTATCCATAAGTGTGTTGAAATCTGAGTGTATACAACATTCCATTTAGAATTAGAGTGAAAACAATCCATAAAAACAATTACAATGCTAATTTATAAACATATTCAAATGGATTAAACCATAAAAATCAGCTTTTACATTTGTGCATATTTTGCCCAATTACATAACATCATATGCATCATGGCAATACATATACAGTTAGCTTGTATACCATTCTTAAATATTAGACATTTCCAAGTATCCACATCCAAAGGCTGTGTACAACACAGAGTAATAGAAAACCAACTTCCCAATTTTCACTGACTTGCAATTTCTAATAGTGCAACTACCAAAGTGTTTCTTTCTCTTCATCCTTCTTCAATCAGAACAATAGCCGACAAACAAAACCAAAGACACCAGTGACTACCAGTACCAGACCTGTCAAACTCAGTTTAAAGCCCATGAAAGATAAACAAAATCAGACGAATCAAGATTGAAGAATCAAATTCCAACTTCTCATATTATCATAATCATCACCATAAAAAAAAACCTGATTTCTGAACATATTCAAGATTTCATTTATAAACTTACCTGGTTTCTTTGAAGATGAAATCGATGTATCTGAAATTCTCATATGAAGGCGCCAAAGTAGGATACGGCTGAGATTTAGATTTGGTGATTGTAAGATGATTGAAAGAAAAGGGGAGAAGTAAAAAAGAAAGTCTGGTTACAGAGATCATCCGGTCAAAAGCGTGTGATAAAAGGAATAGATTTTTAACGCCTAAACCAAAGGAATGAAGGTTTTCTGAAAATCGCCATAGATGCAATCAACAATAATGGAATGGAAGAACCCTAAAATTGGAATCATTATTTTTTGAAAATCAAGATGAGAGAGAAACCGGTGGAAGATGAATGTGAATAATGCGCGTGTACGGAAGATGAAATAAAAATGGGAAAGAAGAGAGAGAGATGGCGGTTTGAAGAAACTTATGTGAGAAGGACTCAAGGAGCATAGAGGAAAAGAGATTGGCGCCCAAGAGGAATTCTCTGGCCTAAGAGGGTGTCCACATCAACAAAATGATTGCCTAAGAATAGGCCATGTGGCTAAGATGTATTCTTTTAGTATAGTAGATAGATTGATTTTATTTTATGGTTAATTTTTAAAAGGTGCGTCTATTAATTTTATGGTTGTGTTGGTTTTATTTTATGGTTAATTTTTAAAAGGTGCATCTATTAATTTTATGGTTGTGTCTCAACTTAGTATTCGTTTATACATTTAATTTTCAAAATGTGCGTTGGTTAATGTATTGAACATATAATAATTAAGCAAAAGGGTATGCATGTGTGGTTTTTTAAAAGTCGCAACTTTTCATTCTAGAGAGCCAACCCAAGTTACTTTTTGTAGGGTTATATAAGTAGATATAAATAAAAAGGTAAAAAAGTATAAAATACCCTTAAATCAATTTTTTAATTATGGACACATGTCATTAAACTATTGGTTGTTACAGTTTGTAAGAATATATCGGTTTTATATGATCTTATACCTGTTCTAGAATCAAAGATCATGTTCTAGGCAACACTTAGGTAATCCACTGGTTTCTTTTATATAACTCTTCTAACTTTTTTACGTTTCATTTGAATCCTTCAGAGTTCCATGGTAAATTGCGTTCGTCGGAAACTACCTACGGATTGAGTTTATCGGTAAGTATCGAGGCATTGCGTTCGTCGGTAATAGTCCGTCGGTGGTAATTATTTATTTAGTTGTGGTATTAACATATCTCCTTAAAAACCATTCATGATATTTTATCATTTTTGTTTTCTCCTATAACCCACTCATTTTTGTTAGCGGAAGTCGTCATCATAATCGTCATCGTATTGGTGTTTGTGTGTGTGTTTGTACAGAGAATAGAGAAGCATGCATATGGATATTGTATTGAAATATCTTGGTGATCATCATAGTTGCAGATGATCAATTATTTATACACTAATATAACCGACAGTTAACAACGGTTATTTGCGGCGGGAATAACTGTTAATAACAGTAAACCGACGCCATTCTCAACCTCTATCACTATCATAACATTTCGAATATTTACGACCTATAATAATAATAATTACAAACTAAGATAATTAAGTTTACTATCTAATACACTCCCCTAAACTTAATTCGGTTTAAGAGAGTTCTTGAGCACGCTTTTGTTGGCTTCGTCCAAAGCTTTTGCTACTTGTTTGAAATCGAAACATCTCCTTTTCTGCAGCCTCTTCATTCCATGCCAGTCATTTCCAGCAAATAACGCGTAATGCTCTCCTTCTTCTTCCGGAATGCAGCCATCGCTCATTGCTCTTTCTCTATGTTCTGCAACTATATCTTGTTTCTCGGAGTAAATCTGACTTCGGTTAATGGGTTCACCACTATTCATTGTTCTTCACTCACAAACATTCTGTTGGGTTATCTTGAACTTGTAATAATACACGACAACATCTAAATACATAGCATACATTATTCTCATTAACTCACCATCACCATAATCATAACCCATGTCTTTGGCTACTATCCGTAATGACTCGTCTCGTCTTCATCGATGATAAAATGCCTTCTCTTTGAATTTTTCATAATGCGTCCATGAATCTGCCATGAATTGTTTTGTGATGCCGAGTACGGTAACATTGTTGCCCATTTCTGATTTTGTCGCTTAAAGTCTTTCAACCGTCGTTAATGCCAATTCACTATCGCTAAACATTGTCACTAAACATACCCTCGTTTTCTTTCTTCTTTGTCGAACTTTTTCTTCCAAATCAATGCAACTTGATTTCCAGAAATTTATGTAATTGAAATTGTCAAATCTCCCTTTTGTTGCTAATAATCGTTCTGTCGCTAATCTGTCATCTGTCACTATCTTTCTTCTTTTGTCACTAACTGTCGTTGCTAAATCTAGAAATCAATTCTTTCCTTTTTGTTCCCGCCGTTCCTGCATCCTTCTTTTCTTCATTTTAACATCCGATGATTCATTCTTAATCATGTGTTTCTGTCTACTCATATCATTCTTGAAGAATAAAATGTCAATTATTTCTGTTGACTATTTCCGTCACCGTTTCCGGTGATCGGTTCCAGTTGTATCCTTCGCTCTCTTCTTCTTCGTGATCATCCTTTGTTTCCTTGTCTTTCACAAACACATTTTCTTCATCCTTTTTATCCAGAACATCTTCACAAGCCATCTCATCTCTTTCGGGATCGTCTTCTTCTTTATCCTGTTTCTCGAATTCAATTTCTTGTAACATTGAACTATCTTCTTTCCGTGTTATTACTTCGCCTGCATCTCCGTTATCTTCGTATCGTCCCGATTCGTGTTCCAGTAATGCAATTTCGTATTGCAATTCCATTATTGCAATCTCTTGTTTCATGATTGCAATCCGCGTAATCGCGGACTTATATGATCTGAATCGCTATTTGTTTCTCGCCTCTTCCCGTGTTTGTTTTTCATCTTCTTCATCCGTATCTTCCCAAGATCGTGTAATTCTGATCCTAATTCTTCGTTTTCTAACCATGTGCTCTGATACCACATGTTAGTGGAAGCCGTCATCATAATCGTCATCGTATTCGTGTTTGTGTGTGTTTTTGTACAGAGAATAGAGAAGCATGCATATGGATATTGTATTGAAATACCTTGGTGATCATCATAGTTGCAGATGATCAATTATTTATACACTAATATAACCGACAGTTAACAACAGTTATTTGCGGCGGGAATAACTATTAATAACAGTCAACCGACGCCATTCTCAACCGCTATCACTATCATAACGTTTCGAATATTTACGACCTATAATAATAATAATTACAAACTAAGATAATTAAGTTTACTATCTAATAATTTTTTTCTTCCTTGACAATTTCTGAATCTCCACTTAATTAATACATAGTTATAATACAAATTCATTTATAAGCTTAAATATTATACCCTTTTCAATATTTCCTATTGGACATGTTTTGTAAAAGATAATATTCATACAGTGAACAATAATCTGGCAGAGCCTGATGGCATGCAAATTGAGAAAAGCTGGTGGCTGCAATGGCCTAGTTTTAAACTTGGTACAAGTCTGGCAATAGTCGTGGTGCAACAAGTAGCTCAAGCGGCGTGGCTTTGATAATTCCCCATTCGGGCTTTTCAGTCATGTCAATCTCCTCTTTTGATGGATTTTGGAACTCAAATGCATGAATTATGCTGGCTAATATCAACATAATGTCTTCATGAGCCAAAGATAATCCTGGACAAATTCTTCTACCACCACCAAAGGGAAGGAGTTTGAAATGTTGACCCTTGACATCAATATCCTTGTTGCTTGTCAAGAATCTCTCAGGCTGGAATTCAAACGGATTATTCCATATTTGAGGATCATGTTGAATCTTCCAAGAATTTATCAAAAGCCACGTCCCTTTAGGGACAGCGTAACCACCTACGACGCAGTCTTCTGTGCACTCACGCGGAAGCAAAGAGGGTACAGGTGGATAAAGGCGCATCGTTTCTTTTACAATGGCTTGTAGATAGACAAAGTTCTTCAAGTCAGACTCTTCAACTATTCTATCTCTTCCAACATAGTTCTCCACCTCTTCTTGAGCTTTTCTTAACACTAGAGGGTTGCTAACTAGTAAAGATAAAGCCCATGTAAGAGTTAATATTGTCGCATCTGTGCCTCCCGAATAAATTGCCTAAAAAATAAAGAAAGTCACACATGCTTATGATTTATCAAAGATATGCAAGTGTTGAGATTAATATCATACCAAGCATGTAGCTTTCACTATGGCATCAGTGCTGAAGCCATAAGCATCCTCTTTTACTTCTTGTTTAACTCGCGATAACAATGCGGCCATCAAGGATTGGTCTTTTCTCTCTACACACGGCGTAGAATTCATCTTCATTTTGTATTCTTCTAACCACTCGTCCATTATAACATCCAACTCTTTCGCTATCTTCTTCATCTTCTTCTCGCACCCTCCTAAATCCAACCACCTCAAGCATGGAAAAACATCTGACGGCACAAACTCACCCATTAGGTCTGGAAACCGCGTAAGAGCCTTCTTGAATTGCTCTCCTTTTTGTTCTCCAGTAGAAAAACGATCGCCGAATATTGTCTTTACAAGAATGTTCACAATCAAGTCACGAAACCATTGTTTCATGTCAACCTTTACTGTGTTGGAAGACCCTTTATTAAAGGTCCAAGTTTTATACATGTTTTTTATGGATGTAGTTACTTCAGAGAATCTAAGATGTGATAGCATTTGATGCCGACGGTAAGGAACCAGCTCAAGCACGGTTATCTTGTTCATCGCAAGCCAGAATGGCCCGTATGGTCCAAGTGCAAAATTAGCACCGTTGTAGCCCAAAAGCTCAAAGGCCATCATTTTTGGTCGGCTAGCAAAGATTACGTCGTTGGTACTTAAGAACTCTTTAGCCATCTCTGAAGTGCTCACAACTAGAAATCGATGGACACCGACTTTTATGTTGAAAATTGGTCCATATTTGTCAGCCAAAGAGCCCAACAGTCTGTGAGGAACTTTAGAACCAGCAAAAAGATGCAAGTGACCGATTATTGGCCATGAACCTGCAACTTCAGGTAGTGTTTTACCCAACTCTTTGTTACCTTTTTTAACTCCATTTCTTATCCAGCCCCGATAAGTAAATAGCATAACACAAATTATGTATGCTACTACTAAAGTGATGGGTGAGAGAACAGAATCCATGATAATATTTGGTTGCAATGGATCATGTAGAACAAGATGATACTTAGGAGTAATGGAAGGGGTTAGTGTTTATAATCACCTTAATCATACCCCAAAATGCTTAACACAGGATATAAATATATTTATATATGCTTTACATTGGACGGCTAGCATCTTTTATAAAAAAAATATTACATTTAAAAAATATTATAACAAAGCATCTTGGGGTCGTCTTGACTTCTTGTATTTGTCATCGTCTTTTTGGTTGGTTGTTTCTTGCCCTTTGTTTGTTGTTTGTTTCTTGGATTTGTTTGTTGTTTGTTCCTATAGCGTTTTGTAAGTAGGTCCATTTTAATGAAATTCTGCTTTTATGAAAAAACAATATTAAAATATTCTTCTTTTTATGCCGTTAAAAATGTCGTCATTGTGTTGGGTTTTCTCGGAGTTATCTGATGATTATTAAATCAACAAAATAAAGTAGCAATTTGCGTCTGCAACCTCACGATAGAGAGATATACCTAAAACAAACAATACGGTCACAGTTGACAACTTCAATATTCTTCCCAACTTAACTAATGCTTACATTAATTTATACGGTTGACAACTTCAATATTCTTCACAACTTGCTTACATTTATTTACTAGGGTAAATTACAGTTTTCGTCCTTTATGTTTGTATCTGATTACAATGAATGACCTATTACACCATAGGTCCTTTAACACTAACCAGGTTAATTTTTAACATTAAATGTGGTCATGTGCACCTCATGTGAGGGCAAAACAGTCATTTACTATATTAAACAAAAAGAATTTCTAAGTTAAAAAACTTATATAAAAATCTATAGAACCCTAGTCATCTCTCTCAACTGACTCATCTATCAATTCTCTCTCTCTCAAAAATCGCTTGTTCTCCGGCGAAGTGAAGGTCCGGTTAAGAAATAGAGACTTGTGAGGAGGTTCAAGATTCAATCGTGTTCGTACGGAATTCCCTCAAAACCAATTTTGATTCGGTCTGTGCTTCCTAAACATGAACTTTTGTTTCACTGGTCAAAGTTCTGAATTGAAGGGAAATGGTAAATAAGGAGTATGATGACAACAATCTATTCAATCTTCAGGGGATGCAACACACGAATATGAACTTGAGTTGATTTCGGACACGATTAAATCTCCGCCGCAACAACATACGTCCAACGAAAAATTGGGGCTGTCGGAGATTGCTTTATCCGCCGCCGCCGCCTTCCTCTCTGCCGTTATTGTTAACCCACCTGATGTCGCTAAAGTATGTAATCTTCAGTTTCCCCTTGTTTTGTTTATAAACTTATTTTTCTAACAAGTTTTTTAAAGGTAAATTTTGCATTCGAATTAATTAACCTATTCTTATAAAAGTATGCAGTATATAAGTTTCATGTTTGGTGCTCAGGACCATGATAATGAATTTACATGTTTATGAGTAAACTGTAATTTTACCCCCTGAGGTTAGGGGTCATTGGCACTCTTACCCCCCCTAAGGAAATAATTGCAATTTTACCCCCCACTGTTCACTGTTATGTCGCAACCTTACCCCCTAAGCACAGTCAACGGTAGTTTGACCATTATATGTAAGGGTATTTTGGTAATCTTACCCTATATTTATTTTTATTATTATTTATATTATATGACCATCCTCTTCTTCGTTTTAAACCTAAAGCTTCTGCAATTATTATTGAACCTCCCTCATCATCACCTTCAACCATCACCCTCCATCATCATCATCTTCAACCATCACCGTCGCCAGCTGAACCGCCACAACCACCACTGCGGCCACAACCATCACCGTCGCCATCATCACCATCCCCGCCACAAACCTCCATCATCATCATCATCTTCAACCATCACCGTCGCCATCTGAACCGCCACAACCACCACTGCCGCCACAACCATCACCGTCGCCATCATCACCACCCCCGCCACAACCCTAATTTTAAAAATACAGCCGCCACCACAATCTTAAGAACGATGACGATGAAGACAAGAGATCGGAGAACGGTGAAGATGACCGGAGATCGGTGCACGGAGGTGATGACCACCATCTAGAGTTTCTGTTACTCCAAATTTCATGATCAAACCTTCAAAAGCAATCATATTCATGCTTCTGCAGGTTCCGAACTTGAAATCAGCTGTTAATTTTCTTGTTTTCTTCACTTTTTTCGATGCAATTTGAACCTATAACCATCATCTAGGGTTTCTGTTACTCTAATTTGAACCTACAACCATCATCTAGGGTTTCTGTTACTCTAATTTGAACCTATAACCATCATCTAGGGTTTCTGTTACTCTAATTTCACTTTTTTCGATGCAATTTGAACTGGAAACCATGGTGACGGTGATTGCGGTTCATTTTGTGGTTGTTTGGTGGTGGTGATGGAATGGTCCGGCCACCAATGCCACCTTTATACTTTTTCCTGATCGATGTATCAATAAATTCTGTTAGAAGTGGAATGCTTGAGGTGATTGCACAAACTATCAAATCTTGTTTGGATAACCTGCAACCAGTGATTCATCTCAATTTCTGGTAGAAATTACAAAATTAGATTTATTTCATTTAAAATTCAAGTTGGCTGATTTGATTTGATGGTTTAATTCATAGATCTGGTGATTTAAATTAAATCTTTTTGCACAAATTTAAAGAAAGCAAGAGGTCTTTTTATTTTGGTGCAAATCGTCAATGTGATTCTGAATCAGATTGGTGTTTGCAGAGAATGGTTTGGTTGTATGTATGTGTATGTTTGGTGGCTGGGGTGTGGAGATGACGGTGGTGATTGTTGAAGATGAAGGTGGGTGGTGGGTTTTTTAGAGAGAGAGAGAGAGAGAGAGAGAGAGGAGATGGCAGTGATGGTTGTGGTGGTGAATGGCGGTGGCAGTGGTGGTTGAGGGTGGTGGCTGGAGGTGGCAGTGGTGGTTGTGGTGGTGAATGGCGGTGGCAGGGGGTAAAATTACAGAGTAAACAAAACACATGGGGTAAAATAAAAGGGTATAATAGTCATTTCACCACCAAGTCAACAGATCAGTCAACAAAATTGAGCTTAGGGGGGTAAGGTTGCGACATAACAGTGAACAGTGGGGGGTAAAATTGCAATTATTTCCTTAGGGGGGGGGGGGGGTAAGAGTGCCAATGACCCCTAACCTCAGGGGGTAAAACTGCAGTTTACTCCATGTTTATTTATGTATGTTTTAGAAAAAGCTGCAAGCACAGACTGCAGGTGTGGCATACTCTCATCCGATGAACAACCCTAGATCTTTTAAGTTTGAATTGGGGGATTTTGGTTGGACTTAACAGGTGATTTTTAGATTTTGTATTAAATGACTGTTTTGCCCTCATATGGGTTGCACATGACCTTACTTAACTGAAAGTTTTAATCAGGTTAGGGTCAAAGGACCTAAGGTGTAACAGGTTTTGCAAATAAATGACTGTGACTGTAATTATTAAAGTTAAAGGTCATCCATTGCAACCCGCTACAAACATAAAGGACGAAAAATGTAATTTACCCTATTTACTATTATTTGATAGTGAGATACCTAATTTGATAGCATGATACCTAACATGTAAAATATAATAAAACTAAATACTTTTTTATTTTTATTTTTTACTCACTTTTATTTAAAGTACATCATTAACGTAAACTCATAACATGCTTGACTCAATCAAAATTACCATCATTTTATTCAGCTAATTCAGATTCATGCCGCCTAATCATATTTATGTTTGAATTTTTTTTTTTTTTTTTTTACGGCCAATCAAAATTCCATCATTACTATAACAAAATATACATCGCTACAGGTTACTAGCCTACAACCTAAGTTTACATGAGACATTCACCAAAACAACTAGTTTAATGTCTTAATGACAGAAGTATGCATTATGACTCTCAACCCATTCCCCTTTTAACTAATTTTTTTTATAACACCCGTTTGAAATAAAACGCAACTCGAATTAACCCGTTTGAAATAAAACGTAACCCGAATTGACCCGTTTGAAATAGAACACAACCAAAAGTGACCCGTTTAAAATAAAATATAACCAAAATTTATTGTTGTCATTAATAGACTCCATTTAATATGTTTATACTTATATGCAATTAGCAAGTACTTACGGTGCTTAGTTTCCTGTTATAAAATTATTAAGATTTTAATAATTAGCAAATACTCCACCTTTTCCATAAAAAAAAAAAAAAAAAACAAAACAAAACACCAGCTACTAAAAATCAAAATGTATGGTAACCCAAAAAAACTTATATAAAACAGAACCAAGTCAACCAACCTCATATAAAAGTGAAAATGTATTCCATACTTACACACCTACCTCTTGGTGCACAAAATATATGCAGCGACTACTTTTACACTTTTCTCCTGAGTAAATATTTAAGTAAAAGTTGGAACTACCTACCATTCTCATTTTGAGTGAATCTCCTTCTCTAAAGGTAACGGCTAAACTCCATACTCCAATGTGAGTTTAAGTAGATCAAATGAGAAAAAATTAACTGGTGAAACTCCATCAGATACCATGGAGATGGAGCGGGAGAAAAGAAAGGAGATAGCTCGGCGGAGAAGACAGAGCTGATGACGACGACAATGATGGCGATAATTATGAGACACTACAACAAAGAACCTTCTCTGGCGTCCGATTCAATCTTCTCAAATTTTGAATCTGAAATAACGTGGAGATTTCTATGGTTTAAACTTAGATGCTAAACCACGAATTCATGTTAAGATCAAAGTATTTAGAGCAAAATTCAAGGTAACTATTTGGCTAAAAGAAGTCAAAATTCAGACCCAACTTTAGCCTCATAATGAAGAAAATGATGAAAGAAGATATACCTTTTCCAAAGAATTCAAGTAATCGACAGCTCTTTCTCTATTCACCAAGAAAGCATGCTAATGCATCTCGATATTTTGTAAACCCCTACATTGATACGGAGCTTACTCAATTTGTCAATTTATGATAATGATAAGTGATACAAATTAAATGTGCAGAGTAACTATCTATGGTGTCATCTAAATGTGTAGAGTAACTATCTATGGTGTCATCTAAATTAAAGTGATACAAATTACTTGAAGATTAAGAAGCCTTAGATAAACTAAAGCATCCTTATAATACTTGAGAATATAATTCTAGCCCTAATTAATCTTTTGACACAAGCAAATATTTGTCAACATGTGTAGACCAAAAGACAAAAAAATGTCAATAATGGTTATGAGCAACAGAACCCATATAACTTCAAAAATAATTTATGACTGGATAACCAAAGACATGCTTCAAGCAGGATTTCATTAATAGAAAAGCTATAAAATACATGGAAGAACATTGTACAAATATGATACAATCACATTTAGCATGATAAGAATGTCAAAAACAATAAACTACATAATGCTGAAAATGGCCACTATATTTCTTTCAAATTCCTCGTTTGAGATAAAAAAAAAAAAGTAAGAAATTTGAGTACGTAAAAGTATGAACCTTGATTGGATGCTTCGAATAAGTTATTGCCTCCAAGCCCATCAACTAAAAGGGAACCACCATTTTCACCAGCATTAGTTACCTAATGATCCCTGCCGATAAATAAAACAACAAATTATGTGTGTATGTTTGCCACCGGTTATGTGAAATAGATGTAACGAAAAGAAGGGCGTGATCATTAATAATTAGTGAAAGCTAATAGCCTAATACCATCCAGCATCATGTACTCTGCCAGATTTTTCATTTGAATACGGTGGGTCGTGAAGAATCATTGTAGCATCAGTGCTTTTTAGAACTTTTAGTTCCTCGTAGGACTCATCACCGCATACAAACACCACCAACCATATGCCTGACTATAAAATCATTTAATAAGTCATATGAGAACCAAAACTGGTTCATGAAAATTGACCTGTAAAAACTAAAATTTTTACCTTCTAGTAAAACCTTATGAGTTCCAGTCGATAGCTCATTCAGATTTCCAATGCCATGGCGTTTGGCAGAGGATTTGTCAATTGTTCAAACAAAGGAGTTATAACTCCCATACTTGCATCAATAAACCTTTTAAGAGCTTTCCAGTGATCATAAGTTATTTATATATTATTATTGAAAAAAAAAATATGATTATGTGATGAAACGAAGGATAAATCGATTACCTGGTTCTCTGTATGTTGGGTGTGAAATTTTTTGCTATCAGAGAAAGAAGAATGACCAAGGCTGAATGTATTAAGAACAACAAAACCATTTTCAAGAACACTTTGTTTAGATAGCGTACTAGGGGATTGTTGAGCGCATTGAGGACAAAGGGTATGTTGAGGATTATTGTTCTCAAACTTGCATTTCCTTCCATAAACACCAATAAAATCACCAGTTTTCACCTACATTTAACTAAAATTTCATCAAATTCATGTAATCAAATGCATGTGTGTGATCCGTAGCTCAATTAAAGTAAAACTCACAAAGGAATCATGATCGTTGATGAGCAAGTGATGAACTAACCTTGGTTATTATTAGTAAACTCTAGATCCTAGATATCGACCAAGAATCTGGAAACAAAAACACATACTCAAATCTCCATCAACACATCCATAATTAACATTAAGAAGACTATAACTAAAAGGACATTGATGAACCTGTAACAAATTGATCTTCATGCGTATACACCTAGTAACATAACTCCAAAACCCCAATCTAAATTAGGTAAGAAATCAACCTGAATAGCCATTTGAGAAGAAGATGACTACAGATTTTTACTCGTCGGTCTCATTGAGGAACACCGGAATCTCTTTTCCGGCCGACGATTTCGCCTCCTGGTTCGACAATTTCCCACTGGTGTTCTCAGACGACATGAACTGAACTGAACCATTGATGAAATACATACCAGCGAATTCTGTAATCAAAATCGAAATATCAGTAAGAGAAAAATGAATGTGAAGAAGATTTGAAATCAGATAACGACCTCAAAACCATAGACAACCATCGGCGTTGAAAGACGCTTTGAATTCATTCAGGAGGCGAAAGGAACTTCATCAATTTAGGGATAGTGGAACTGCAATTTATAAGAATACAATTCAACTAAATTGAGGGCACTATCCATGTTTGTGGGAGGATTGTGGAGATATGGGCAGAAAAAGATGGAGGTAACCAACTATTGAAGAAACCGTATAGAACTGCCTTGAACTGCTATCATGGAAGTTATTTTTATGAGTTTAAGTGGCTGAGATTTTATCTCAGCAAGATCTAATGGTGGAGAATGATTTGAAAAACAGTTAGACTTAATGGGTTTAATATATATATATATATATATATATATATATATATATATATATATGTAATACCCACGACATTTGAATTACAAGGAGTCTAGTGACACAATCTGAAATTCACACTTTATTTAATGATTTTATTAGAATATCAACAATATATATTATACAATTAATAGAATTCCCTCGCACATCACAGAGAAAAATCAATCGATATTGGTTCGGTCAGGGCCGGCTCAACCATTTTGGTGGCCTAAGGCGAAGTAAAATCTTGTGGCCTTTTTCCCAAAAAAACATATGTAATTGAAAGCTAAACTTGAAGGGCTCAAGTGTAATTATTTGAAAGATTGTGTTAAAATTTAAAAACAAGAAAAAAATGGTGAACCAGGGATTTGAACCCGGGTCTCACCAACATCCATACATACATAAAACCACTACAATACCAACCATCAATCTGTTGATAACACACACCATAAAGCTTTTATAAATGGACTGTTGTTTCATCAAATTGTGGAGGCCCTATAGTTTTGGTGGCCCAAGGCCCAAGCCTCATTTGACTTGGGCTTGGGCCGGCCCTGGGTCCGGTTCAATATGGTACCGGCACTTGTGATATACTGAAAGGATATATCGACACATGTTTTACATTGACCGAAACCATAAATATGAATATTGGTAACATTTCCGATAGTATTAATATTTTTTGCACCAATGTTATTCGGACGGTATTAGTTCGGTTCATCATAACACCGATATGTCACCATGGCAGTCGCTATAGATTACGAAACAAAAAACACTATACTAAATAAAACTACGTTTTAAACATTGTTTGGCCGGGATCGAAACAAAATTTATACCGACAACCATAATATCGAATATTGTCACCGCTATCGATGTTGTTTAGACGGTATCGATTCTGTTCATCAAGGTGAATAACAAAAAAAAATCAATCATATCTGTCACGTCCGATATTGAAGAAAACTTTTATCAAAACGTAGATAAAAATTAATTAAGCACGTCGCAACTGTATTTGCAAAATTTTATTAAACATTACATCATGTTATTAGAATAACGAAAAGGTAAACAACGTCAAAAATGAAAAAAACAACAAAGTAAATGTGAGGTAGCTTTGACAAATGTATGTGTGTGTTTTGATAACTTATACATTATTACTTGTAACTCGTGTTTTGGTTAAAAATCACAACAAGGATAACGTAACCAAATTTGATTTTTGTGAGGTTGAGTGCTTGATTAGACGAACAAATGTATGAACAATTATCAAAATGAAATGACAACGAACACAAGTATTTATACAAGGAAAAAGCCCTTGATCTTTATGAGATCTCCTGCATAAAAAACCTCGGGTGATGGAAACTACCAATTGTTAGGGGAGGATTTTCTAACAATTAGTGATCCTTATTCGTTATCCTAATTAATGATCCTTACTTCTGTGACAGATGGTGATCCTCAGAGGAGCTTCAGGATCAGGATCATGAATCACTTTAAGGATCCTCAGACTAACGATTGTTTGTTTGTGTTTTGTATTACTTCGCAGGAGTAACAAGCTTGACTTGGTCTTGGCAACGTTACTGTGGAATATTCCACGAGTATTTCGCACATGTTTGACTGGAAATGGACGTTGTGGAGAACGTGGGAGCTTGGCACAAAAGTCGGATAGTTAGTTATTGTATTTAACTTCTATTTTTAAAGGGGTGACGAGCTAGAATTAGAACACTTAGCCACTTTCAGCTACACACACTCTCATATAACCGCACTCTTGAAGCTCTCGACGAACACATATTAGTTCTCACTCACTTTTACACATTTCACGATAGTGATCCTTGTACCTAGCTCGTTACTATCCGAAGTTGTAAACATTTATTGATTTATTTGAGCTTGGTGATCGGTAGTTTCCATCACCCGGGGTTTTTTGTGCCGGAGATCAACTCTTGATCAAGGGCTTTTTCCCCGTACAAATCCTTGTGTCATTTGTGCAATTTATATTGAAGTGATCCTTGTCATTGTTCTGCATTTTAAGCATCATACCCTGTAACAGAGAGTTTGGTTGCATTATCCTCAACAGATTTTTTGACCAAAACAGTTTGGCGCCCACCGTGGGGCAATTGGTGCTTCATCCTTAGAAAAATTCGTATTTCTATGCTCATTTCAGTTCACTACGACCAAGCAAATGGCTTCCTCAGCGAAGAATGCTTCAAATTTGATGCCCTCATTCACTTCTTCACAAGGTGTTCCCCCTTTGCCTCCACCACCTTCTGGATCCCAGAAGAATGCTGAGAATGCTGCGAAGAAACCAACTCCCATTTTCTTAAAACCTCCAACTTCTTATGCTTCTTACACTCCCACTACTAGTGACATGTTTACTTTGATTTTGCAGATGAAGGATCAGATACGGCAACAGGATAAGACCAATGAAAGGATTCTCAAAGAAATCGGAGATCTCAAGAAACAAAAGAAAACGGCAGAGGATCATTCCCCACTGGTGCCAAAATCTTTGAATTTTGATACTCGGGTGATTACTTCTCAGCCATCAGTGGTTCCAGATGTTCAATATGTGGGTGGACCGAAAGGAGTGCACTATGGAACAACAACAGTGACCCAGGCAACAGGTTCCTATTTCCAGCCAGCGGGATCCTATCCTCAGCATATGGGATCCCTCACGAATTCAGGAGGATATTCAGGAGCGCACCAGGTTCAAGGATCCTCCTTTGTTCCAGGATCATCCCAGGTTCAAGGATCCTCCTTTGTTCCAGGATCATCCCAGGTTCAAGGATCCTCCTTTGTTCCAGGATCATCCCAGGTTCAAGGATCCTCCTTTGTTCCAGGATCATCCCAGGTTCAAGGATCCTCCTTTGTTCCAGGATCATCCCAGGTTCAAGGATCCTCCTTTGTTCCAGGATCGTCCCAGTTTCAGGGATCCTTCCAGATGCCAGGATCCTTGAGGAGTTTGCAAAAAGGAAGTTCAGATGTCCATCAGGGAGATTTTATTCCAATGCAGACCAATGCTTCTACTGGTCCCTCGATCATTCCAGAGCCCCAACAATATGGATTAACATCCATTCTTCCTAATTTGAATCCGATGGGAGGTAACACTTTTAATAATTCTTATACTACTAACCATGGTCTTATGCAGGATCCAGGTATCAATCATGCCATGGCCAGAGAATTGCAAAAGCTAAAGGATATGATATCATGTGTTCCAAGAGTGGTCAAACCTATCCCAGAGATTGCAGATGGGATCCACAAGATATCTCGTTTTGCACCACCAATCTGTGATGCTGAGATACCCAAGAGATTCCATGTGCCAACAATGAAGCTGTATGATGGTTCGACGGATCCTGAGGAACACATAGCACAATACAGGGATAGGATGGAGATCAATCCAATCCCAGAAAGGTTAAAGGAAGCGTGCCTGTGCAAGGGATTCGGATCCACTCTTACTGGATCAGCTCTCAAATGGCTGCTAAGTCTTCCCCCCTACTCTATTACCTCATTTGCTAATCTAGTTAACCTGTTTAATAATAAGTTTTCTTGTAGTAGAAAATTTGAACGATTAACTAGTGATCTATATAGGATAACCCAGGGTCATAATGAATCATTAAGGGATTACATTACCAAATTCAGTAAAGAATCCTTAGACATCCCCAACTTAGATATAGCCACGGCTGTTGAGGCCTTTAAAATGGGATTACTTAGGGATTCGTCGTTCTATGATGATCTTGTTATGACACCATGCAGGAACTTAGATGAGGTAAGAACACGAGCACTTAGGTTCATTCGGCTAGAGGATGACAAGAGGATCCAGGAGAGGTTAGCAGGATCCTCAAAGCAGGATAAGCAAGGATCCTCATTCAGGAACAACAAGTTCAGATCCTATAACAGATCTGATAACCAGAACGTGCATTCTGTTGATCAAGAAGAGGATGATGAGGATTATCCTCCAATTTCTGAATATTGTTTTTCTGTTGATAACAATGAACTAATCCTTGCGATGCAGAACCTAGGTGATAAAGCTAGATGGCCCAGAAAAAATGATAGGCCAGCTGCAACTAAGGATAAATCAAAGTGGTGTGCATACCATGAAGATTTTGGGCATCTCACAGAAGAATGCATTGCACTAAGAAAGGAAATTGGATACTTGTTGAGCAAGGGGCATCTAAAAGAATTGTTGGGAAGAAAAAAGTCAAGGACTCAGGATCCTGAAAGGATCCCTGAGAAGGCTCCAGCCCCTCCAGCAGATGCACAAGTAATAAACTTTATTTCTGGAGGATCAGACATTTGTGGCACATCCTTCTCAGCAGCTAAAAGGCATGCAAAGGAAACTAAAATGGATAATGGAGAAAGACCTGTTCGAACATCAAGTGTCTCCGAAGGAAAAGTCATAACCTTTGATGAGGATGATCGTGTTGATATCCAGGATCCTCATCACGATGGCTTAGTTATTACTCTTTTCATTCCTAACCATTTTGTCCGCAGGATCCTTATAGACGGAGGAAGTTCAGTGAACATTATCCAGCTTGATGTTCTAAAGAAGATGGGTATTCCTGAATCAGATATCATACCAAGATCCTCCGTGCTCGTGGGATTTAGTGGCGAAACTAAGAATACCCTGGGGGACATTAAACTCCCAATATACATCGAAGGCCTACACTCATATCAAAAATTTTGTGTTATTGACTGTTTATCTTGTTGTAATGTTATCCTTGGCAGGCCCTGGATACACGATATGAAGGCAGTCCCATCTACCTACCATCAATGTGTGAAGCTCCCTAGTCCTTGGGGAATAGTAAAGATTGATAGTGATCAGCAGGAGGCCAAGAATTGCTATACTTCATCGATGAAACCAGCCTCGAAGTCAAGGGAGCAATAGCAATCAAAGTATCCTCCAAGGGATGTCTTGGAGGCAAGAGAGCAGGATGTGATAGAAGTCCTCATGGATCCTGATGATCCTGAATCCAAAATCTATATCGGATCAGGGATCCTTGGCAATATGAAGGAAGACCTTATATCCTTCCTCAAAAGGAGAAAGACTACCTTTGCATGGAAACACGAAGACATGACTGGTATATCTAAAGATGTAATCACTCACAAACTTGGCATTGATAGGTCCTTCAAACCAATCCATCAAAGGAGAAGAAAGTTTGCACCGGAAAGGAATGCCATTATCCAAGAAGAGGTGGAGAAATTGCTCCGGGCAGGTATGATTAGAGAGGTCAAGTATCCAAGATGGTTGGCCAATGTGGTTGTTGTTCAAAAGAAAAACGGAAAGTGGAGGGTATGTGTCGATTTTACCGATTTAAATAAGGCATGTCCCAAGGATCCTTTCCCATTACCCCACATTGACTCCATGGTGGATGCAACTGTGGGTCATGAACTGTTAACTTTTATGGATGCTTCATCTGGATTTCAACAAATCCAAATGGAACCATCCGACCAAGAGGATACAGCCTTCATGACTCCAACTGGTATATACTGCTATATTGCTATGCCGTTCGGATTAAGAAATGCAAGTGCAACATATCAAAGGCTGGTGAATATGATGTTCAAGGATCAGATTGGACAAACTATGGAGGTTTACATAGATGATATGGTGGTAAAATCCATAAAAGCTGAGGATCACCTAAGGGACTTGGAGGAAGCATTCGATATCCTTGACAAATATAACATGAAACTTAATCCTTCAAAATGTCACTTTGGTGTTAAAGCAGGTAAATTCTTAGGATATATGGTGACAAAGAGAGGCATTGAGGCTAGCCCGGAACAAATCAAAGCAATAGTGAACATCAAATCTCCGGCCAATGCTAAGGATGTTCAAAGGCTAACAGGCAGGATAGCAGCTTTGAACAGATTTATATCCAAATCCTCAGAGAAGTGCAAAGAATTCTATGATATCCTAAGGAAGAACAAGAAATTTGAGTGGACTGAGAAGCATGAAAATGCTTTAAGAGCCCTCAAAGATTACCTATCCTCAGCCCCGGCCTTGATGAAACCAGAAAAAGGCGATGTGCTGTCCTTATATCTTGCAGTATCCTCAAAAGCAGTAAGTGCGGTCCTTGTTAAGGATCATGAAGGTACACAACATCCTGTCTATTATGTAAATAAAAGTTTACTTGATGCCGAATCCAGGTATTCACACCTTGAAAAGCTTATTCTTGCATTAATTATGGCATCTACTAAGTTGAGACATTATTTTGAAACTCATGTTATTGTTGTTAAAACTAATTTTCCAATTAAGAATGTCCTCAGGAAACCAGAGATGTCAGGAAGGATGGCTAAGTGGGCAGTGAAGCTAAGTGCATATGATATAAGATATGAGCCTAGGACAGCCATCAAATCCCAAGCATTAGCTGACTTTGTGGCTGATTTCAGTAGTGATTTACAAAAAGAAGCTGAGTTAGAAGTCCAGCAGCTAGAGGAGACCAAGGATCCTTGGATACTCTATACTGATGGATCCTCAAATGTCAAAGGCACAGGGCTTGGAATACTACTAAAATCGCCACAGGGGGACATAATACCCCACTCTATAGCTTGTGAGTTCCAAACCACTAACAATGAGGCTGAATATGAAGCCTTAATTGCTGGTTTGCAAATTGCAAAGCATATGGGGATCAGGTATCTTGAGGTACATGTAGATTCATTGTTAATTACAAACCACTTTAATGGATCCTATGCTGTTAAAGGTGAAAAGCTAACCAAATATTTAGAGATAGTCAAAAATTTGGCACTCTCTTTTGTTTCCTTTAGTTTGACTCAGGTACCAAGGGAAGAAAATACAGAAGCTGATGCATTGGCTAACTTAGGATCATCCTTGAAGATCCCGGAGGATATCAAGATCCCTATTATCCATATCCTGACCCCGGCTATCGAGGATCATGTGGCTATGGAGATAGGAAATGATTCTGCAATTATCCCTAGTGAGGGTACTCAATCCCATTCAGGATCAGGATCATGGATCTCACCAATTATGAGATACTTACAACATGGAGAGATTCCTACAGGAGAAAACCCTAGGGCTTTCAAATCTAAGGTATCTCAATTCACAATTTTAAATAATATGTTGTATAGACGATCTCTTGCAGGACCATACTTGAGATGCATTGAGGATCCTGAAATCCAAGAAGTTTTAAAAGACTTCCATGAAGGAGATTGTGGAAACCACACTGGGGGCAGGGCATTATTCTCAAGGATCCTGAGGACAGGATACTTCTGGCCAACCATGAAAAGAGATGCTGTGGAGTATGCTAAGAGATGTGATCCTTGTCAGAGACACAGCAATATCCTTCATCAACCAGCTGAATTATTGCATCCTATATCCTCCTCTTGGCCATTTATGAGATGGGGTATGGATATAGTTGGTAAGCTCCCTAAGGCACCTGGTGGAAAAGTATTCATGCTTGCTATGACTGATTACTTCTCCAAGTGGATAGAGGCTGAAGCTTTTGCCCAAGTCAGAGAAAAGGAAGTTATATCCTTCATTAAAAGAAATATTATAACTAGATTTGGAATTCCTTCTGAAATTATATGTGATAATGGTTCCCAATTTATTGGGGGCAGAACCACTAACTTTTGTGACAGCTAGGGGATTAAGATGATAACATCAACACCAGTCCACCCACAAGCTAATGGTCAAGCAGAATCATCTAACAAGATCATTATCAACAATTTGAAGAAGAAGCTTGGATCCAAGAAAGGGAAATGGGCAGAAGAACTACCCTATGTGCTTTGGGCTGATAGGACAACCCCTAAGAATGCTACTGGTCAAACGCCATTCTCTTTGGTATTTGGGGCAGAATCAGTGATCCCAACAGAAATGGTGGTTCCAACTGCTAGAACAAGTACTCGTGATCCTGAGGAGAATGATGAGAACTTGGCTCAAGACCTGGATACTATTGAAGAAATCAGGGATCCCGCTAGGATAAGGATGGCCAGTTATCAACAAAGAATGGCTGGTGCCTACAACAAAAATGTCAGGATCAGGAAGTTTCAAGTTGGAGATATGGTATTGAGGAAGGCATTTCAGAATACCACCAATCCTGCTGATGGAAAATTGGCTCCAAAATGGGAAGGCCCTTATTTGATTAAAGCTGAAGCAGGAAAGGGGGCATATAGATTGCTAACCATGGAAGGTGATTTGCTACCAAGAGCTTGGAATGCTGTCCACTTGAAGAAATATTTCATGTGACCAGGATCCTCATGGCACAGATGATCCTTATGATAGGGATATCCTTAAAGGATCCTTAAAGTATCGGTGATCCTTACTTTGGTAATATCCTAATCTTAGACTATTTCATTTCTTTATTTTCTCATATAAGGATAAGGATCATGTGTCCTTTATCCATCCCTCACGTGATTTTAAGTTTTGAAAGTTAAGGTATCCTTTGCATAACATTGGTTATCTGCAGAAGCAATCCGTTCCTTGGGTTTAACCCCAGTTATTTGGGCTTGACCCCAGTTCCGCCTGTAGCGCATGATGATCCTGGTATAGTTCAAGGCAGTGGGACCAGTACTCGTTTTAGGGGCTGATAATTCCATTGTACTGGCTATGCCTAGGATCCTACGTATAATGGTAGACGTACCATACATCCGTTCCTAAGGTTTCTAACGTTTTCACGTTAGCTAAGGTTTTGGCATTTTCATGTCACTAAGTTTGGATAGTCGCCAGTTAGGGCCATACTCCAGTTTACATACGATCCTTGGGCTTGTCCCCAGTTATCCTTGGGCTTGTCCCCAGTTATCCTTGGGCTTGTCCCCAGTTGCTAACTCTTATCTTATATTGGCTTAGTCCCAAGTTATGATCTATTTCAGGTCCTTGAAGACAAGCAACTAGGGATCCTTGATCCTTACTTCTCTCTAAGGTTTATCTTATAGTTATCCTAATTATGGTTAGGATCCTAACTTGGACCCTCAGGTATGATCCTTAACTATTTTTAATCCTATTCATTATTTATTTGAATAACCCTTAAAAAATTTGACAACTAGACTTGTGATCCTTAAAACATATTGCTTTTTGGGATTTTTTAACTATAGGATATTTGATCATGGATCATGTCCTAAATATTTTCAATCTGACTTATTCAAAATTGTTTATTCAATAAATATGCATCAAAACAAAGGAAAATTAAAGAAACAAAAGGATAACAACACAAGATAAGCGACAAAAGGTTAAGATTTTATTTATTAACAAAGGATTAACCCTTAAAAGGTTGTCAAAATTACCTACCCCGAGCATCTATCAGCAAAACGTGGCCCGTCCGCTGGGGTAGGTAAAGGGTGTCCATGATAATAAGTTCAAAAGTAGTGCAGGAATATAAAGGCGGCAGGATCACAATGGCTTCATCCCCCAAACAGAGGATCCCTCCACCATATGCAATCCTGCCTATTGTCCAAAGGATCATACATGATCCTTAATCCTAAAAACTATTGTTCAGTACAAACCATTAAATTGTCCAACATCACAACCACAAAAAACTACTACCAAATTTAAAAATTGGGCTCCGGCTGCGTCTAGGAATGTCCATCATCGCCCAATTGTGCAGCCTACACCTTTACTGCATCCTCTTCCCCTCCAGCTGCGGTATCCTTCACCAGATCCTTCCCACTACCTCCAGCCTCGATCGCCAAAACCTCCTCAGCCTCCTCATCATCCTCAAGATCGGCCAACCTTGCTTTCCAGCCCTCAACATCCCAGCTGCTTCTATCGAAGTTAGGATCTTGAGCTTCCTGGGCCATCTTTAATTTTGTCTGATACATTGTGATGGCAGCAGAGAACTTAGCATTTTCTATGAGATCATGCTTCTCATAGTCAAGGTCAATCAGAAGTTTAGCCGTCTTAGTCTTGGCATCTTGGAGTTCCTTCTGAAGGTCAGCGATTGCAAGGTCCTTAAGCATTGCAACCTGTTGGAGGTCAGCAATCTTCTTGTCCTGCTCCTCGACGTTCCTCACATAGTCCTCAATCTCAGCAAATTTCTGCAAAGAAAAGGACAAAGCAGTTCAAGATTAGGTGATCCTCATACGAGTAGGATACCTAGGCAGAATTGGTGATCCTTACATCATTGAAGTATTCAAGGAACTGGTGGCGGATTAGTGGTAGGCCTTGGAGGTCCTCAGTGTCAGAAGTTTTCCTCTTCTTGCCACCCTTTCCTTTAGTGGGTGCCTTGGGAATGGAGATGCTAGGACTGGTAGTGGCCCTCTTCTTCCTGGATCGAACAACATCAAGGTCAGCCGTATTGAACTGGGATACACGCTTGGCAGATTTTCCGGCACCTACACAATCAAAGCAAGATGAGTGTCCTAATCTTATTTCAATTTAATTATTTATTTTAACATTCAAACTATAAATCAAGCAGGATACTTACTTGACATGGTGATGGAACCTGAGGATACTTCTTGTGAGTCTTGGGTGTCTATCTTAAATGTCCTTATTTCAGGATTAAGCTTCCAAAAAGCAGCAAGCCTATCCTTGGTTGCGGGTGTTGTGATGATGTGTGAAATAGAAATAGCTGCATAACACAAGAAAAAAAGGGGTTAGTGATCCTTATACAAAAACAAGACTACCTGGTGATCCTTCTCAGGATCCTCTGGCCTACCATGGGTGGACCATGTCCTTGGTAGATCCTTTCCGTTTAGAATGGTATCCCTCCTGACAAAGAAGAAGCGACGTTTCCAATTTGTGTCGTTCTTGGTGACTTTAAGAAGGGGGTGTTCTCCGCCGGGTTTTCGTTTGAACAAATAACGATGAGAACCAAAGGTAGTAAGATCATACATTTGTGTCCGCTCTGACATTCCTAAATCAATGCCTTCCTGCTCGATGATCCTCTCTAGGGTATACAAAACCCTCCAAATCATCGGCATGGCTTGGATATAAGAAATGCCGGTAAGGGAAAAGAAGGATTGTGTAAATTCTGGGAAAGGATAGGTGTACCCTATGGCAAATGGAGTAACTGGAAAGGCAACCCATGTTTCTGAAACATAGTCGCTCAGAATAGTAGGATCAAAGGGTTTGAAAAAGGCACTCGCCGGAAAGCAGTGACGAATTTTGTCTATCTGAGCATCGTTAAAACAACACCTCTCATGTATCGAGTCTTTGATGATCCCTTGACTCTTCAAGGGACTATCCTTCTGGTGATCCTTGGCGGGGGAGGACCGGAGCATCATTCTTGAAGTGATGATAGAAAGAAAGAAAAACAGAGTAAGAGAAGGGGAAATAAGAGAAGAGATACCTGATAGATCTTCGGCCAAGAATTTAAAGGGAGTTTCTTTGAATTTAAATGCAATTGATCCTATCTCTATCTCCTATTTATAATCATGATTGTGCAGGATTGTCACTTCTGTGACGTCATGGTTGCAACGGATAGTTCAACAATAACGGCTATATTTACGATAGTTAGTTGCGGATAAGATCAAGAAAACATAACTCGCTCATTTTACATATCTCTCCTTATATTTTGGGGGCAATTGTTAGGGGAGGATTTTCTAACAATTAGTGATCCTTATTCGTTATCCTAATTAATGATCCTTACTTCTGTGACAGATGGTGATCCTCAGAAGAGCTTCAGGATCAGGATCATGAATCACTTTAAGGATCCTCAGACTAACGATTGTTTGTTTGTGTTTTGTATTACTTCGCAGGAGTAACAAGCTTGACTTGGTCTTGGCAATGTTACTATGGAATATTCCACGAGTATTTCGCACACGTTTGACTGGAAATGGACGTTGTGGAGAACGTGGAAGCTTGGCACAAAAGTCGGATAGTTAGTTATTGTAGTTAACTTCTATTTTTAAAGGGGTGACGAGCTAGAATTAGAACACTTAGCCACTTTCAGCTACACACACTCTCATATAACCGCACTCTTGAAGCTTTCGACGAACACATATTAGTTCTCACTCACTTTTACACATTTCACGATAGTGATCCTTGTACCTAGCTCGTTACTATTCGAAGTTGTAAACATTTATTGATTTATTTGAGCTTGGTGATCGGTAGTTTCCATCACCCGGGGTTTTTTGTGCAGGAGATCAACTCTTGATCAAGGGCTTTTTCCCCGTACAAATCCTTGTGTCATTTGTGCAATTTACATTGAAGTGATCCTTGTCATTTTCTACATTTTAAGCATCATACCCCGTAACAGAGAGTTTGGTTGCATTATCCTCAATAGATTTTTTGACCAAAACACCGATCACCAAATGTATTGCACAAAAAAGGTTACAACTTTGGATGATATTGAGATTGTTACAATGAATTCTAGTGTGTGTGTGTGTTCGAGAGCGAGTAGCAGAGGTGTTGTGTCTAAAAAGTGTGTTCTATCAGCTCAGTATCCCCTAAAATAATAGGTAAACTTGCTAACAACTAACTTTGCGAAAAATATGGAAGCTCCCACGTTCATTACCCATGTCCTTAGTGGAAATAGCAAATGTGCGGCATCTTGAATGAATATTCCCGAGATTCTAGCTGAGATTTAGTCCACTACGTCCATTACCTGCATATAAGCATTAAAAACGTGACAATTATTAGAAATCATAGGTAATGTTAAGGATCCTTGATCCTCCGAGTTCTTGCACCATCCGCCATGGACAAGTGATCCAGGCTAAGCTTCAGGATACATGATCCATAACTATAAAAATATATGCCCTAACAATTGCCCCCAATATGGTAGTTGTGATAAGGATTCACAACTGTCATATTTCCGTTAGAAGCGGACAGCCGTTGTTGCTGGTAACTAGTCGTTACACTGCCTGTCGTCACTGATAAAACCTGATATAATCATCATTGCAAAATATAGAGTTAGTGATAACTCCCTTTTCTTAGAAGATCAGAAAATCCTTCTGTTTGTGGAGGATGAAGCCTTTTACACCCTGTTTTGGTAAAAAATCAGGCTAGGATAATACAACCAAATCTTCTGTTGTGAGGTGTGATGCTTGAATCAATGAACAAATGTATGAACAACTTGCAAATGAAATGAACAAGTGACACATGGATTTGTAAGAGGAAAAAGCCCTTGATCAAGAGATGATCTCCAGCATAAAAAACCTCGGGTGATGGAAACTACCGATCACCATCTATAATTAAACAAATGATTGTTACAACTCGGGATGATAACAAGCTTGTTACAAGGATCACTAGTGTGCAAAATGTATGAAATCACTATTGAGTTGCAGAGAGCTTGCGAGAGTGTGTGTGTGTTTGCCAAATTAGCTTATTGTTCTAATTCAAGCTTGTTATCCCCTTTAAAAATAGAAATAAACTAAATAACAAACTATCCGCCAAATGTGCAAGCTTCCCACGACTCCTAAAACGGTCATTTCAGCCATGCACGTGCAGAATATTGAGAGCATATTCCCCAAGAATATTGGTAAGACCATGTCCACTCGTCCATTCCTGCGTAACAAGTTTAAACATAGAGGAAACAACCGTTAGTGTTAGGATAACAATGAGGATCCAGGATCCTTAAACCTGCAACGTCTTCTGAGGATCCTTAATTCAAACAGGATTAAGGATCCCTGATCCTGGCTGCACTTGAGGATCCGTGATCCTTAGGCATAGAAAATCCAACCCTAACAATTGCCCCCAAAATATGAGGAATAAAATATAACTTTATGAGTCATATTTTTCAACATTATCTGCAACGAACTATCCAACGGAATTATAGCCGTTAGAATCGAACTAGCCGTTACACATCTTGCGTCAGCGAAGTGACAACCTGCAGAATCATCATTATATATAGGTTAGAGATAAGGATCGATTTTCATTTAAATTCGAGCGATACTTCCCTTTAAATCCTCATTCAAAGATCGGAACAGGTATCTCTCTCTCCTTCTCTCTTCATCTGCTTATTCTGTTCTTCTTTTTTCTCAATACCCATGACGAAGATGGTTCTTAGATCCTCACCGGCTAAGGATCCAAAAAAGGATAGTCCCTTAAAAAGCCAAGGCATTATCAAAAATCCTTCAAAGGAACTTTACTGCTTCACCGACCCGGAGATTGACCGGATTCGCCACTGTTTTCCGGCAGATACCGTCTTTAAACCCTTTGACCCTACTGCCAAAAGTGTCTCCGTCTCTGACACTTGGGTTGCTTTTCCGGCTACCCCATTCTTGATTGGATTCTCCTATCCTTTCCCTGCCTTCACGGAGTCCTTCTTTGCACTCACCGGCATGTGTTATATACAGGCCATGCCGATGATGTGGAGGGTCTTGTTCACCTTAGAGAACATGATTGAGCAGGAAGGCTTAGAGATGGGAATGTCGGAACTGTCTGAACTGTACAATCTTGTGAGCCATGGTTCACACCATTTTTTGTTCAAACACAAGCCTGGTGATCCTCATCCAATCCTTAAGACCACAAAGAACGATACCCACTGGAAAAAGCGCTTCTTTTTTGTTAGGAGGGATTCTATCCCGGATGGGAAGGACCTTCCCAAGAAGCAGACCACCCATGGTAGGATATAGGATCCTTATAGAAGGATCATAGGATGATTCTGTCTTTTTGAGGATAACTAATCCCTTTTTTCTGTTTATTGTGCAGCTATCTCAGTTTCACATCTCATAGAGTCACCTGCAACAAAGAAAAGAATCGTTGCATTTTGGAGCCTTGACCCTGCTATTAGAACATTCCAGCCCAAAACAAAGGATTCACAAGAAGCATCCTCTGGTTCAGTCACCATGTCAAGTAAGTATTCTCATCTATGCATAATTAAATATTCAAATAGATATAGATTAAGGATACTTATCTGTTATTTGTTTTATGTAGGTGCCGGAAAGTCTTCAAAGTCAGCCTCTTGCTTCAGTGTCAGTGATCTTGATGCTGTCACTGCCCGGTCCGGCAAGAAACGAATTGCTACCAGCCCTAACGTCCCAATTCCTAAGCCTGTCACCTCCAAGGGCAAGGGTGAAAAGAAGAGGAAGACCGCTGATGATCTTGAAGGCCTCCCCCTCATCCGACATCAGTTTGAAGAATACTTCTCTGAGGTAAGGATCCCTGATCCTTAATTCTATCCTGCCCATTTGAGGATAACGGATCCTGAATTGTATCTTTTCTTTTTTACAGAAATTTGCTGAGATCCAGATGCTCTTGGATGCGTACACTGAAGAGGCTGAGCAGAAGGAGCTGGACTTTCAGAAGATCTTCCTGGCAAAGGATGAGACTGTCTCCACCCTCGAGAAGGAGCTTTACTTGGTGAAAAAGCAACTCGTCATGGCCCACATCAAAGCTGATCAAGAAAAGGCTGAAGTGATGGAGGGTGCTAAGCCTTCTGCCGCCATTGCTATGTTCAAGATCAGGCTTCAAATGGCGAAGGAGGCTGAGGATCCTAACTTCGACAGGACTGCCTGGGACCAAGAAGGCTAGAAGGCCAAGCTAGCTGAGCTGGACGATGAAGAGGAGGCTGGAGAGGTCCTAATGATTGAAGCCAGTGGCAGCGGGGTGAAGGATCAGGCTGGTGATGTAGAGGCTGGAGGTGATGGTGATGCAGCGAAGGTGTGAGCTGCAAAAATGGGCGATGATGGATTTATCTAGACGCGGCCGGAGCCCATTTTTTATGGTTTGGTAGTTTTTGTTTGATGGTGTTTTGATGATAAACAATCCTGGTCTGTACTTAAACAATAGTAATTAGGTTTAAGGATCACTGATCCTTCAGACAATAGGTAGGATTACAAATGGTGGAGGGAACCTCTGTTTGGGGGATGAAGCCATTGTGATCCTGCCGTCTTTCTATTCCTGCACTTATTTAGAACTTATTATCATGGACACCCTTTGCCTACCCCAGCGGACGGGCCATGTTTTGCTGGTAGATGCTCGGGGTAGGCAATTTTGACAACCTTTAAAAGGGTTTAACTTTTGATAAATAAATAGAACTTTAACTTTTTGGCTATCTCATGTGTTGTTATATTTGTGAATACTTTACCTTTCAATTGTTATGATACACTTTGTTTGAATTTATAAGTTAAGAATGAAAATATATTAGATTATACCAAAAAGTTTAGGATATGATCAAGGATCAAATATCCTAAGTTTGAAAAAGGTGATGTAATTTAAGGATCATGTATCTCGTTGTCAAAGAATAAGGGTAATTTAGATCAATCAAGAATAAAATTAAGGTTAATAAGGATCATACCTGAGAATCCAAGTTAGGATCCTAAAGCCTTAAAATTTATAATCAGGATAACCAAAAGACAGACCTTAATAAAAGGTTAGGATCAAGGATCCTTAGATGTTTAACTTCAAGAACCTGGAATGAAACATAACTTGGGACTAAGCCAATATAAGAGAAGAGTTAGCAACTGGGGACAAGCCCAACAATCTGGGGATAAGCCCAATAAACTGGGGACAAGCCCAAAAAACTGGGGACAAGCCCAAAAAACCGGGGACAAGCCCAAAAAACCGGGGACAAGCCCAAAGGATCTTGTGTAAACTGGAGTATGGCCCTCACTGGCGACTATCCAAACTTAGTGACATGAAAATGCCAAAACCTTAGGTAACGTGAAAACGTTAGAAACCTTAGGAACGGATGTATGGTACGTCTACCATTATACTTAGGATCCTGGATACAGCCAGTACAATGAAATTGTCAGCCCCTAAAGCGGGTACTGGTCCCATTGCCTTGAACTGCACCAAGATCATCGTGCGCTGCTGGCGATACTGGGGATAGGCCCAAAAAGCTGGGGACAAGCCCAAATAACTGGGGACAAGCCCAAAAAATTGGGGTCAAGCCCAAATAGCTGGGGACAAGCCCAAAAAACTAGGGTTAAGCCCAAATAACTGGAAATTACTGTGGATACTCAATCCTTTGTTAAGGATATATCAACCTTCTGCAAAACTCATAACTAAGTGAAAGAAGGATAAAGGATACAGGATCCTTCTCCTTGTAAACATGTTAATTAAAGAATTAAATAGATTGAATTTAGATCATTACCAGAGTGAGGATCATCTATCCCCTAAGGATCCTTTAAGGATACCGATCTTGAAAATAGCTAAGGATGCTGGATCCTTATTACATGAAGTATCTCTTCAAATGGACATCATTCCAAGCTCTTGGTAGCAAATCTCCTTCCATTGTTAATAATCTATATGCCCCCTTTCCAGCTTCAGCTTCAATAAGATAGGGGCCTTCCCATTTTGGTGCTAATTTGCCATCAGCAGGATTTGTGGAATTTTTGAATACTTTCCTTAACACCATATCACCAACTTGAAATTTCCTAATCCTGACATTCTTGTTATAAGCTCCAGCCATCCTTTGTTGATAACTAGCCATTCTTATCCTTGCCAAATCCCTAAGTTCTTCTATGGTATCCAGGTCTTGAACCAAGTTTTCAGCATTTCCTTCAGGATCACGGATGCTTGTTCTTTTAGTAGGAACCACCATCTCTGTAGGGATCACTGATTTTGCTCCAAACACTAAAGAAAATGGAGTTTGGCCAATAGCATTCTTGGGAGTTGTCCTATCAGCCCATAGTACATAAGGTAGTTCTTCTGCCCATTTTCCTTTCTTGGATCCAAGCTTTTTCTTCAAGTTGTTGATGATGATCTTGTTGGATGATTCTGCTTGACCATTAGCTTGTGGGTGGACTGGTGTTGATGCTATCATCTTAATCCCCCTGCTGTCACAAAAGTTAGTAGTTCTACTCCCAATAAATTGGGATCCATTATCACCAACATTTTCAGAAGGGATACCAAATCTAGTAATAATGTTTCTTTTGATAAAGGATATCACTTCTTTTTCCCTGACTTGAGCAAAGGCTTCAGCTTCTATCCACTTGGAGAAGTAATCAGTCATGGCAAGCATGAATACTTTTCCTCCTGGTGCTTTGGGCAATTTACCAGCTATATCCATTCCCCATCTCATGAATGGACAAGAAGAGGATATAGGGTGCAGGAGCTCTGCTGTCTCTGACAAGCATCACACTTCTTGGCATAATCCATGGCATCCTTCTTCATAGTAGGCCAATAGTATCCTGTCCTAAGGATCCTTGAGAACAATGCCCTGCCCCCAGTGTGGTTTCCACAATCTTCTTCATGGAAATCCTTTAGGACTTCTTGAATTTCAGGATCCTCTATGCACCTTAGATATGGACCAGCAAGAGATCGTTTATATAACATGTTATTTAATATTGTAAATTGAGATACCTTGATTTTGAAAGCCCTTGGGTTTTCTCCTGTAGGGATTTCTCCATGTTGTATATATCTCATAATTGGAAGGATCCATGATCCTGAATGAGATTGTGCATTATCACTAGGAACCATTGCAGAATCCTCTTCTATCTCCATAGCCATGTGATCCTCAATAGCAGGAGCCAAAATATGGATGATAGGGATCTTGATATCCTCTAGAATTTTCAATGATGATCCAAGATTGGCCAATGCATCAGCTTCTGCATTCTCTTCCCTAGGTACCTGTGTCAAACTAAAGGAAACAAAAGAGAGTGCCAATTCTTTGACTATCTCTAAATATTTGATTAGTCGTTCACCTTTAACAGCATAAGATCCATTAAAGTGATTAGTAATTAACAATGAATCTACATTTACCTCAAGATACCTGATCCTCATATGCTTGGTAATTTGCAAACCAGCTATCAAGGCCTCATATTCAGCCTCATTATTAGTAGTTTGAAACTCATAAGCTATTGAGTGGGGTATTATGTCCCCCTGTGGCGATTTTAGTAGTATTCCAAGTCCTGTTCCTTTGACATTAGAGGCTCCATCAGTGAAGAGTATCCAAGGATCCTTAGTCTCTTCAAGCTGCTAAACTTCTAACTCAGCTTCTCTTTGTAAGTCACTACTAAAATCTGCCACAAAGCCAGCTAAGGCTTGGGATTTGATGGCAGTCCTTGGTTCATATCTGATATCATAAGCACTAAGCTTCACTGCCCATTTAGCCATCCTTCCTGACATTTCAGGCTTCCTGAGAACATTCTTAATTGGAAAATTAGTCTTAACAATAATGGCATGAGTTTCAAAATAATGTCTTAGTTTAGTAGATGCCATAATCAAAGCAAGGATAAGTTTTTCTAAATGTGAATACCTGGATTCAACATCAAGCAAACTCTTACTTATATAATATACAGGATGTTGTGTACCTTCATGATCCTTAACAAGGACTGCACTTATTGCTTTAGAGGATACCGCTAGATATAAGGATAATATATCCCCTTTTTCTGGTTTCATCAAGGCAGGAGCTGAGGATAGGTAATCCTTAAGGGCTTTGAGAGCATTTTCATGCTTATCAGTCCATTCAAATTTCTTGTTCTTTCTCAAAATGTCATAGAATTCCTTGCACTTTTCTGATGACTTTGATATGAACCTATTCAAGGCTGCGATCCTCCCTGTCAACCTTTGCACATCCTTGGCATTGGCAGGAGATTTGATATTCACAATTTTCTTGATTTGCTCTGGACTTGCTTCAATGCCTCTTTTTTGTTACCATATAGCCTAAGAATTTACCTGCTTTAACACCAAAGTGACACTTTGAAGGATTCAGTTTCATGTTAAATTTATCAAGGATATCGAATGCTTCCTCCAAGTCTCGTAGGTGATCCTCAGCTCTCTTGGACTTAACCACCATGTCATCTATATAGACTTCCATAGTGTGTCCAATTTGCTCCTTAAACATCATATTGACTAGCCTTTGATAAGTAGCACCTGCATTTCTTAGTCCAAATGGCATAGCAATATAACAATAGATACCAGTTGGGGTCATAAAGGCTGTATCCTCTTGATCAGATGGTTCCATCTGAATTTGTTGAAATCCAGATGAAGCATCCATAAAAGTCAACAACTCATGACCCGCGGTAGCATCCACCATGGAGTCAATGTGGGGTAATGGGAAAGGATCCTTGGGACATGCCTAGGTTTAAATCAGTGAAATCGACACATACCCTCCACTTTCCGTTTTTCTTTTGAACAACAACCACATTGGCTAACCATCTTGGATACTTAACCTCTCTAATCATACCTGCTCGGAGCAACTTGTCTACCTCCTCCTGGATAATGGCATTCCTCTCAGGTGCATACTTTCTCCTCTTTTGATGTATGGGTTTGAATGACCTGTCAATACCAAGCTTATGAGTAATTATATCTTTAGAAATACCTGTCATGTCTTCATGCTTCTAGGCAAAGGTAGTTTTTCTCCTTTTAAGGAAGGATACCAAATCCTGTTCAATGTTGGTGAGGATCCCTGATCCTATGAAGACTTTGGATTCAGGATCATGAGGATCCATAAGGATATCTTTCACATCTTGTTCTCTCACCTCCAGGACATCTCTTGGAGGATGCTTTAATTGCTATTGCTCCCTTGGCCTTGAGCCTGGCTTCATTGACGAGGTATAGCATTTCTTTGCTTCTTGTTGGTCACTCTCAATCTTTATCATTCCCCATGGACTAGGAAGCTTTACACATTGATGGTAGGTAGATGCAACTGCCTTCATGTCATGTATCCATGGCCTGCCAAGGAGAACATTGCAATAGGATAAGCAATCTATAACACAAATTTTTTGAAAAGAATTAAGTCCCTCTATGTAGATAGGAAGCTTAATGTCCCCCAACATATTCTTAGTCTCTCCACTGAACCCCACAAGAACTGAGGATCTTGGGATGATCTCTGACTTCGGAATATTCATCTTTTTGAGGACATCAAGCTGAATGATGTTCACCGAGCTTCCTCCATCGATTAGGATCCTGCGAACAAAATTATTAGATATAAACAAAGTAATAACAAGACCGTCATGATGAGGATCCTGAACATCCACTCGATCATCCTCATCTAATGTTATAACTTTTTCCTTTGTAACAGTAGAGGTATGGATGGGTCTGTCCCCATTATCCATCTTGGTCTCCTTGGCATGTCTTTTGGCTGCTGAAAACGAAGTGCCACATATGTCTGATCCACCGGATATGAAGTTTATGATTTGTGCTTCTGCCGGAGGAGCAGGAGCTCTTTCTGGAACCTTTTCAGGATCCTGGATCCTTGACTTTTTTCTTCCCAAAAGTTCCTTCAAGTGCCCTTTGCTTAACAAGTAACCGATCTATTTTCTTAGTGCAATACATTCTTCAGTGAGATGCCCGACATCCTCATGATATGCACACCATTTAGACTTGTCTTTTGTTGCAGCTGGCTTATCACTTTTTCTGGGCCATCTTGCTTTTTCACCTAAGTTCTGCATTGCAAGGATCAGTTCATTGTTATCAACAGAAAAACAATATTCAGAAATGGGAGGATAATCCTCATCATCCTCTTCCTGCTCTACTGCATGCACATTCTGGTTGTCCGACTTGTTGTAAGATTTGGACTTGTTGTTCCTGAAGTAGGATCCTTGTTTCTCTTGCTTCGAGGATCCTACCAGTCTTTCTTGGATTCTCTTATCATCCTCTAATCAGATGAATCTAAGGGCCCTGGTTCTTACTTCATCAAGATTCCTGCAAGGGGTCATGACAAGATCATCATAGAACAATGAACCCCTAAGCAAACCCATTTTAAAGGCTTCCACAGCCGTGGCTATATCCAGATTAGGAATATCTAAGGATTCTTTACTAAACTTAGTGATATAATCTCTAAGTGATTCATTTTGACCTTGTGTTACCCTATATAGATCACTAGTTAAACGTTCGAATTTCCTACTACACGAGAATTGGCTATTAAACATGTTAACTAGATTAGCAAATGAAGTAATAGAGTAAGGGGGAAGACTTCGCAGCCATTTAAGAGCTGATCCTGTTAGTGTGGATCCAAAACCTTTGCATAGACATGCTTCTTTTAACCTCTCCGGGATGGGATTGATCTTCATCCTTTCTCTGTATTGAGCTAAATGTTCTTCTGGATCCGTTGAACCATCATATAGCTTCATGGTTGGTATTTGGAACCTTTTGGGTATCTCAGCATCACAAATAGGTGGTGCAAAACGAGATATCTTATGGCTTCCATCTGTAATTTCAGGAATGGGCTTAACCACTCCTGGAACGCTGGATATCATATCATTCAGCTTCTGTAATTCCTTAGCCATAGCTTGATTGATACTTGTATCCTACATAAAGCCATGGTTAGTGTTATAAGAATTATTCAAAATGTTACCTCCTGAAGGATTCAAATTTGGAATTCCAGATGTGAATCCATATTGACGTGATTCTGGTATGACTGAAGGAGCAGAAGAAGCAATGGTCTGCATTAGAATGAAGTCTCCTAGATGGACATCTGAACTTCCGGGTTGCACACTTCTTAAGAATCCCTGATCCTGAAAGATGTTGGATCCTTGAAGTGTTGTGATTGGGGGTCTTGGAGGATACTCCATGGATCCGTAAACCTGAGGTGAGGATCTCTGAACCTGTGAGGAGGATCCTTGAACCTGGAAGGGTTCCGGACCCTGGGATGAGGATCCTTGAACCTGAAAGGATCCCTGACCCTGGGATGAGGATCCTTGAACCGTTCTATGCTCCCATATATCCTCTGGAATTGGAGAAGGATCCCTGATGCTGAGACGATGATCCTAAAGGCTGAAAGTAGGATCCTTGAGCTTGTGTTAATGCTGATGATCAAAAACGCATTCCCAATGATCCACCTTGAAGCTGGACATCAGCTGGAGCAGAGTGTTGGCTAGTTATGACTGGAGTGTCGAAATTATGTGATCTCGGCACCAATGGAGAGTGATCCTCCGCTGATCTCTTCAATTTTTTGATGTCATCAATCTCTCGAAGGATCCTGTCATTGGTTTTGTCCTGCTGCTGCATGTAATCCCTCATCTGCAAAATCAAAGAATAAAGATCACTGTTAGAAGAACTAGAAGAAACATCAGAAGTTGGTGGTTTTGAGAAAATGGGGCTTTGTTGTTTCTTCGCAGCATTCTCAGCATTCTTCTAGAATCCAAAAGGTGGTGGAGGCAAAGGTGGGATGCCCTGTGAAGAAGTGACTGCCGGCATGGAACTCGAAGTGTTTTTGCTGAAGAAGCCATATAGTTGAAGGTGATGAACCGAAATGAACACAATGAACAAAAATTCTCAGAAATGAAGCACCAATTGCCCCACGGTGGGCGCCAAACTGTTTTGGTCAAAAATCAAGCTAGGATAATACAACCAAATCTTCCGTTGTGAGGTGTGATGCTTGAATCAATGAACAAATGTATGAACAACTTGCAAATGAAATGAACAAGTGACACAAGGATTTGTACGAGAAAAAAGCCCTTGATCAAATGATGATCTCCGGCATAAAAAACCTAGGGTGATGGAAACTACCGATCACCAACTATAATTAAACAAATGATTGTTACAACTCGGGATGATAACAAGCTTGTTACAAGAATCACTAGTGTGCAAAATGTATGAAATCACTAATGAGTTGCAGAGAGCTTGCGAGAGTGTGTGTGTGTTTGCCAAATTAGCTAATTGTTCTAATTCAAGCTTGTTATCCCCTTTAAAAATAGTAATAAACTAAATAACAAACTATCCGCCAAATGTGCAAGCTTCCCACGACTCCTAAAACGGTCATTTCAGCCATGCACGTGCAGAATATTGAGAGCATATTCCCCAAGAATATCGGTAAGACCAAGTCCACTCGTCCATTCCTGCGAAACAAGTTTAAACATAGAGGTAACAACCGTTAGTGTTAGGATAACAATGAGGATCCAGGATCCTTAAACCTGCAACGTCTTTTGAGGATCCTTAATTCAAACAGGATTAAGGATCCGTGATCCTAGCTGCACTTGAGGATCCGTGATCCTTAGGCAAAGAAAATCCAACCGTAACACACCCTTCGTTCTTAACCTTCCTGCACTTAAAACAATTAGTAACACCATGCATCAACCCGAGGGGATGGGCCATCAATTGCTGGCGAAGCTCGGGTTGAGCATATTAGTAACCTTACAGGGTTTAAAATATAAACTTTTGGCTATACTTGGTGTTGTTCATTTGTTTGGTAAAGTTTACTTGATATGCTTGTGTTTCCATATTCAAATAGATTGTTTGTGAAAAATCATAAGTTTGACCTTATAAGAATTTAAAAAAATTCATGTTGTTAAAAATTTGCCATTTCTTGTGTATAATAATCGTAGATAAAATCTGATTAGATACAAGTAAATAAGTCATATACCATTAATTGCAAGGTTCAGGGTGAAGCCAATAAGATAAACAAGAATAAGAATAAATCATACCAGAAAATCCAAGTTAGGATTTTGTATTCTTGAGAATTACCTTTGTACAAACAAACAAACAAGTCACCGTTAGAGATACTTTAAGGATAAGATCCTTTTTGAATCAACTTGGGAGTCTCCAAAGCTTCAAAACCTGTTGAAATCAACTTGGGACTAAGCCAAACAAACAAATTGGGGATGATAAGCCCAAATAAATTAGGGACAAGCCCAAACAACTGGGGACAAGCCCAAACAAACTGGGGACAAGCCCACACAACTGAGGACAAGCCCAACAACTGGGGACAAGCCCAATAAACTTGGGACAAGCCCAATAAACTTGAGCTAACGTGAAAACGTTAGAAAACTTAGAATACTGGAGTATGGCCCATACTGGCGACTATCCAAATGTGAGTAACATGATAATGCCAAAACCTTAGCTTACATGAAAACGTTAGAAACCTTAGGAACGGAAGTATGGTACGTCTACCATTATAGTTAGGATCATGCATATAGCCAACAACAATGAAATTGTCAGCCCTGAAAGCGGGTACTGGTCCCATTGCCTCGAACTATACTTGGATAACGTACGCTACTTGCAGGGTGTCGAAACCCAATTCGTATGAAAGGTGAAGACCTTTAAACCATGGAAGGTATAAGATACCTTAGCTGGGGACAAGCCCAACAAACTGGGGATAAACCCAAAAACTTTGGAGAGTTGGCTAACCACTTTGATCTTCTATAAAATGAGAACAACTCTACAAAAGCTTGAACTTTATGAAAACAGATGTTAAATGTTTAACATCTTTGGCTTATGATAAGTAATAAGTATAAGATAAATGACAATGAAAGTAAAACGTTACCAAAGATAGAATCATGTATCCTTTGAGGATCCCGGATCTTTAATCAGAATACTGGCACCGCTAAGGATCCCTGATCCTTCTTGTATAAAGTACTTCTTTAAATGAACAACATTCCAAGCTCTTGGTAAGAGATCACCATCCATTGTTAACAAACGATATGCCTTCTTTCCTGCTTCAGCCTCAATTAGATAGGGGCCTTCCCATTTTGGTGCTAGCTTACTGTTTTGGTCAAAAATCAGGCTAGGATAATGCAACCAAATCTTTTGTTGTGAGGTTTGACGCTTTAATCAATGAACAAGTGTATGAACAACTTGTAAATGAAATGAACAAGTGACACAAGGATTTATACGAGGAAAAAGCCCTTGATCAATGTATGATCTCCGGCATAAAAAACCTCGGCTGATGGAAACTACCGATCACCAACTATAATTAAACAAATGATTGTTACAACTCGGGATGATAACAAGCTTTTTACAAGGATCACTAGTGTGCAAAATGTATGAAATCGCCAATAAGTTGTAGAGAGCTTGCGAGAGTGTGTGTGTTTGCTTAGTTTTTTTAATTGTTCTCCCTCAAGCTTGTTATCCCCTTTAAAAATAGAAATAATCTAAATAAGAAACTATCCGCCAAATATGCAAGCTACCCACGACTTCTAAAACGGTCATTTCAGCCATGCACGTGCAGAATATTGAGAGCATATTCCCCAAGCATATCGGCAAGACTAAGTCCACTCGTCCATTCCTGCGTAACAAGCTTAAACATAGAGGAAACAACCGTTAGTGGTAGGATAACAATGAGGATCCTGGATCCTTGGCCCTGCAACGTCTTCTGAGGATCCTTAATTCAAACAGAATTGAGGATCCATGATCCTGGCTGCATTTGAGGATCCGTGATCCTTAGGCTTAGAAAATCCATCCCTGACAATTGCCCCCAAAATATGAAGAATAAAATATAACTTTATGAGTCATATTTTTAATCTTATCTGGAACGAACTAAGTAACGTAAATATAGCCGTTAGAGCAGGACTAGCCGTTACACATCATGCGTCAGCGAAGTGACAACCTGCAGAATCATCATTATATAAAGGTTAGAGATTGTGACAACTGTCAAATTTGCATGCTTCCGTACAATTATTAAATAATGATTTGTGCGTAATGACTGTGCTGAATTACAATAAAATGCTTGTATTGCTTTCTGATTACTGCATCCTACTTACATGTGCATCACATATTGCATACTGTCACATCATTATTACATGCAAACTTTATTGACATACATGATGCACAAAACAGAGTTAGCACAGTTACTGGATAAGACAGGAATATGCTGACGGGGTTCAGTACATAGACAGACAGTGATTTGAGACCCAGTATGAGCCAGAAACAAGGTATCACACTAGTGTAGAGTGTAGGGAAGGGAAGTAAGGATCACAAAACTACGTCGCTAGGTGATAGTTTAAGTGCCGGGAAGTGCCTAAAACTCACCCAAAGTGCAGAATTCTGCATTAATCAACAAAATTCAGCATTTAACATACTAGTATCATGTAGAAAATATGGCAAAAATGGTCCTGTATGCTTTTCTAAGTGTCGGGAATTAAAAGTGTCACACATAGTTACATAAAAGACACTATACGGTATAACTTAGCACTTTAACGAAACGGTATCTAACCGAACAATCGGACATTACCCGGAACACCAAAATATTGCTAGAGACATTGTTTTACTTTTTCTGAGCTAGTCATGGTTCCCGAACACCCTAACATACTACACAAAGCATGATACACATAAAACACTAGACTTAACATTTAACCTTCCACTAATTACTATCATTTACCATCAACTTACAATTTACCCCCCCCCCCCCCCCCCCATGCTAGTAAATTGGCCCAAGTGGCCCCCTCACTCAAGATTTTCTAATCTTCCTAAATCTCACTTAAATCTCTTTGGGATTTATTTTGTTCACGTGTGTACTTTGTGAGACACATAAACCATTGGACATTAGAGTTAGGGGATTATAAGAACAAGCACTCCTTCCATCTTCACCACAACACTTCACATCTCTCCTCCCTTGCCCTCCCCACTCTCGGCCGACCCTCCTCCCACACACACCACCATTTTCATTTCATCTTCAATCATTCCAAGTGCTTTCCAAGGTGTTAGAAGGTCATTGAAGAAGCTTGGAGCTTGCGGATCATCAAGGACCTCTTCCGTTTGCTTTTATCCACTCCATTTTCACCATTGTTCTTCCCTAGCTTGAAGCTAGTAGTAAGACCCTCTTGATCCTTGTTTACTTCTATTTTTAGTGGATAAAAGATGTAACATGTGATAAATAACAAGAACACTAAAGAACATACACTTGAATCTTGAAGATAAAGCTTTGCATATGAAAATATGGATGAAATGATATTGTTTAGTATTTGTACGATGCTTGATTGTTGTTTACTAGAGATTGTGATATTGATCATTACATGGAACTTGCTAGATTATGATTAAAAACATGTTTTAGCAACTTAGGAGATGATTATGTGTTTACATAAGATGATCATCCTCTTGTTAAGACATGAACTTGATAAATCGAATTATTTCTTGAAAAATACTAATCAAAGAAAGCTAGTAACCTTGTGAATCTAAGATTCATGAGTGGTTTTCTAAAAGAACCAAGTTTAAAATGTGATTTTTAGAAGATCATGATTTTTACATAAACCTACAATATGTTTAGTGGAAAAACAAACATATAAACACTTGTGAAACAAGAGATTTAATGAAATCAACACTTTTGTAGAATATGTTTACAAGTTGTAAAAATCTAAAACTTTCAAAAATGAAGTTTAGCAGGAAGTAAATATATTTTGGAGGGTAACTAAGTCCACTAAAAACGTTACCAAGTTATTACACATTTTTGTGAAAGATCAAGTTCATGTTAGTATGTAAATTGAATAGTTTTTACACTTGGTAAGTGTAATATTGTTTAGGGTTGGTTGTTGATTATTGTGTGATGATTTTTGAAAAGAAAATGATATGCTTAAAAGCAAGGACACCTCCATTTTTAGGGGAAACTATGGCGAAATTTTCTAAAAATATAAACACTTAGAAAATATTCTCTAAACAAACTTTTACAAGTATGTTTTAACTTTGGTTTTCAAAATAAAATTCGCCATAGATGTTGTACAAAATTTCAAGTATCGGAGGTTGATTTTTATAAATAAAAATGGATAAATATATATTTAGAATATATATTTATATTAAAGACACTTGTGTGAATATTTGTATGTTTTGTGGAATAGTTATATTATTTTAGGGTAAAATAATATAACTTACATAATACCAAGAATTCACAACTCTAAGATAATACCAAAAATCACAAGGAATAAATATATAAGTTACACACTTGATATTGTGAAACCGAACACAAAAACGTAACTTACAAAATATTCCGGAAAATACTCTTATAAGTATATTTTTGGTAAATATTATTTTGGATACGAAAGAATGATCTTATTAAAAAGTGTATAATATTTTCGACAAAAAAAAATATATTATTTTTGGGAAGTTATAATATATTTTCCTAGAATATTTAGAAGATATATGATTTTTGAGAAAAATATATATTTTCTGGAAATACACTATTTTTGGACAAAACAAGTACTTATATATTTTCTAAGTGAGACTTAAAAATATATTGTTTTGGGACTACGAATACGAGCATACGAAAATACATGTATAAGATACCCACATTCTTGGGAAGGAAATACGGAAATAAATACTTGAGAAGTATTGTTACAAATATTGTTTAACGATTATTCCAAAACTTAGATATAATTTAAAGTTAAAATAATTTATTTTAACAAGAAGTTATAACTTGGAATAATATTGGGAAACATCAGTGACGTAACTCCAAAACATTAATACTAAGCAAAGGCACGACCCGTTCGTCTAATAGACATTAGTACGTTGTAGGTTGTAGGTTGTCGTGTAGCTGACGGAGTTTGAGTACGAGCTGAGGACGCAATATTGTGAGTTCATGTCCCCCTTTTCTTTTAACTGTTTTCAGTTTTATACTTCGGGGGTGAAATACATGTTACAATTATACAAACATTTTTATACATGGTATGGTTAGCTTAAGGAGGGTTTACTACTTAGATCATATGAGTGGTGGGTATGACACTTAAGGCCATTAATCCTCGTCGTAGGACCGAGGGACATGAGTGACAGATCTATTTGGGTGTAGCGAGCCCACACCCATGAGGACCAGGGTGGCCCATGTGGTGACTATGTCCACAAACTGAAGCCGTGGCAAAATCCGGTAGGTTTGAGTATTTCTTGCACCATTTCACACATACCATTGGCTTTGCAACCCATTGGTGATCTCTTTTTCCTTATTGCTACATACCAGGGACTTTCATACATACAGACATACTTTAAAGGTTTATTCATACACTCACACATGAACTCGCTCAACTTTTGTTGATGTTTTTCAAACTACATGTATTTCAGGAAATTAGAAAAGGGATCTGGCGGGCAATGGAGTTTTAAGCTGCGAATAAAGATGTCATCCGTTGTCGTGGAGTTTAGAGGATGTATCCTATTCCTGGACAGGATACACGTTTCTAAACCCAGTGTTATTTAAAGTCTTTTGTGGAGTCTTTATGAACTCAGTTAAACATATCATGGTTTGTAACTTATTTTGGTGTCGATGTTTTCAAGACAAATATGTTATGATATTTTCTAAACTTAATATATGGATGAACATCTTATGGTTTTATCATATAGTGTTGTTATGATTGAATGCTATGGTATTAAGAAGTCACACCAATAACCCACGCTTCCGCAAAAGTCAGGGTGTGACAGCTTGGTATCAGAGCTTCGGTCGTAGCGAACTAGGATTCTTTCTCGAGTCTAGACTACGATCATTAGGGCTCGCACGAAAATGTTTTCATAACACGTTTTCTTTATATACACAAAACGCCCAGATCCAGGAAACAAATGTTTTTACAAATAAAAAGACACATACACATTTCCAATTTTATGCTTATAATTCAGTCTGAGAGACTGGGGATTCAGTCTGAGAGACTGGGAGTTCAGTCTGAGAGACTGGGGATTCAGTCTGAGAGGCTGGGGATGTAGTCTGAGAGACTTGGGATGCAGTCTGAGAGACTGGGGAATTTAGTCTGAGAGACTAGGAGAGTCAGTCTGAGAGACTGAGTGGTTCAGTTTGGGAAACTGGGTAGTTAGTCTGAGAGGCTAGTTGGATAGTCTGAGAGACTGGGGAGTTAGTCTGAGAGACTAGCTGGGTAGTGCAGTCTGAGAGACTGGGGAGTTAGTCTGAGGGACTAACTGGGTAGTTCAATCTGAGAGACTGGGTAGTTTGAGAGACTAGTTGGGGCAGTCTGAGAGACTGGGAGGTCTAGCCTGAGAGGCTGGGTAGTTCAGTTTGAGAAACTAGGAGGTTTAGCCTGGGAGGCTGGGTAGTTCAGTTTGAGAAACTGGGAGGTTTAGCCTGAGAGGGTGGGTAGTTCAGTTTGAGAAACTGGGAGGTTTAGTCTGAGAGACTAAGTAGTTCAGTCTGAGAGGCTGGGTGGGATAGTCTTGGGAAGACTAGGATTGCATACATGCTTACATTGTTATTACTTGCATGCTTAATTGATGATTGTTGATATGTGTACATACTTGTGATTGATTTGTTATAGACACCATGTCCTCCTCTGAGAGTGGAGTATCCGATACAGTAGACCCCATGGCCATAGTTTCAGATGATGAGATCATCCCAGAGGATGAGGTTTTTACATCTGACACCACGAGTGACGACGATGATGATTTCCAGCCGTTTGCTTTACCAGATTTTGGAGATGATATACCGCTAGCTGATGGTCTTCATGGCAAGGATCTACTTCCTATTCGTATCCCTGCTCCTTTTCCTCTTGCTGCATTTCCTCTTGAGGATCTGCTTCTTGACGCTATGTCTGACGATGACATCGATCTTTTTATTGAGGGTCCCCTTGAGGGTGCCCAGGATGATGGAGTTCCAGTCCCCGATGTCATTGCTGTTCCGCCTGTCGAGGTTCTTGTCGTAGAGATCTTATCTGACTGTTCTGGTCCTGATTCATTTGAGTCTGGGTCATCTACTACTTTACACGCACTAGGATTACAGCGATATCCCACCGACACTGATTCTGACACAGCTATGTCTGTTGCACCTGTTGGTCCACACGACGATGATCATGATTTTGAGTTTGATGATGAGTTGGATCCTGTCTTTCCACACGAATTTGACCATGAGCGTGAGATTGAGTTTGTCCATGATGATCAGCCTTTTGAGTCACGTACCGTTCCTAACGATCAGCTCTTTGATATACCCGCTGAGCTTAAGCTTGCACCAGCTGACCCTGAGCCTATAATTGCACTCGAGCCTACACCTGCTCACTATCCTCTGCCTGAGTATGACCCTGTACCTATTGACATACCTGATGTTGCACCACATATACTCGACCCGATCCCTGCACCTGCAGACCATGCTCCTTTTGCCGCCCAGATAGACCCCAGATATGCATTCACCTGCAATGTGCGGATAGAGGACGATGATGACTTGCCTCCTTCCACTAGGCCTATTACTCCCCCACTTGTACCCACTCATGCACCCGTCGACGTTGCCCCGTTTCACCCACATGTGTCAGGTATACACCGCACAGACTTGCGGATCACATTTTTACAGGATATCCCTCCACCCCGTCCAAGGGAAGGTCCATCGAGACAGCAGCCCAGTTATATTCCTCCTGTGTCAGCAGCTTTTCCTTTCATGCCACATCTTACATCTGTTACTCCTTTTACTTCTGCACCATCAGGCGAGCCACTTATCTGGTTTCCGCCAAATACTATGCCAATATCTGACCCATACCATCCTTCACATCACATTGGTTACACGAGGGATGATCTGCTTTTGTCATTGCCGCTCCAGCAGGAGTTGTTGTGCCGTAAAGTCATGGAGTTAGAGAGGATTCCGCGTCCTCTGCTTTATACATGCCCTTCACCGTTTGCTACTCCCCCTGCTCCACTTTTGCCTTACCCAGACTATGATATCCGATTTCTTACTATGGAGCAGCAATCAACTATTTGTTACAGTATGTTCATACTCTTGAGGAAGAGTTAGCGCGTTTGTGCAATTTGCTTTTCGTTCCTCCACCTCCTCCTCCTCCACCATTAGCGTAGTTGGTTTTTGGTCTCATGCAGATAGCTTACTTTTGATGAGAGTGTCACTATTAAGCCCAGCTTACGAAGACATTTTGAAGACCACTTTTGTGTATATGACCGTTGTAGACCGGTGGTTATTTTGGACAAGGATGATGTGACCCTGTAGACTCTTTTGTGGTGATATGATACACTTGATGAACTTACAAAACTGTATTCGTGGTCGTTGATATATGATAGCTCAATCGCAATAATCTCATTATATGCATTGTTGAATTACTTGTTTACGCTATGATGGTAATGTACGTATTTGTTTGTTATGCTCTCATTTAACATAATTCCATTTATTTGCTTATACTATGAGTATGCTGTTGCTTGATGTGTTGATATGATGACTTATTACGTGTAAATACATATGATATCTAAACAACTATTTACACTCACTTAACAAATGAGACTTAACCAATCCAAACTTTTCGTAGAAGATGTCTCAAAGGATCATTCAGCTGCCCATGACCGAGGCGGAACTACAAGCGCACATCACACAGGCCATCGCACGGCACGAGGTTCTTCGCTACCAACCCAGCGAAATATCTCAGGAAACAACCCACGGAACGGTAATGTTTAAGTCACCTAAGACACATTACAATACGTTTGGACAATTCCAAGTATGCCTTGCTAATACTTTCTGTGATGATGATTGCTTGGGTACAGGTTGTACCTACAAGCAGTTTTTGGACTACAAACCTTTAAGTTTTGACGGCACTGGAGGTGCCATAGCTTTCGTGAAATGGGTGGAGAACGTGGATTCTGTTGTACGAATGAGCGGTTGTACGCCAGAGCAACAAGTCCCATACGTTACTGGGTTATTTCAAGATGAAGCTCTGTTATGGTGGAACATTCGGGTCCGAATAATGGGCGAAACTGCGGCATATGCCTTGACATGGGGTGAGCTGAAAGGAATGATGCATAGGGAGTATTGTTCTCAAACGAAAACCCAGAAGTTGGAAGGGAATTCCGGAGCCTGATGATGGAAGGTCCAAAGGTGGTGGAGTATGTGCAGAGACTTCATGATTTGTCACGAGTTGTTCCGTACCTGGTGGAACCCGAATTGAAGAAATTAGGGCAATTCATTTGGGATTGGCGCCTCAAGTCTTGAGCTTGATGACATCATCAACGCCACCAACAACTATTGCTGCAAGTAAAATGAGTTTGGCGCTCGCTAAGGAAGCGCTTAGACTGGAAAAACTTTAAACCTCCGACGAGAAAAAGGATACTCCTGTAGAGCCATCTGGGGACAACAAGAGAAAATTCACAGACTTCAAAAAGGGCACTCGGGTGAATAACAAGAAAAAGGCTAAAACGGGAGAAGAGTACATGGGTATCCTACCTAAGTGCGACAATTGCCTCCGTCATCATGTCGGGCGATGTAAATTTTGAAAATGCGACAACTGTGGCAAGAGAGGGCATGTTAAGGAGACTTGTAGGCAAGGTACTGAACGTGGAAATGGAAGACAAGATGGTAGCAAGAATCTTGAAGGAAGCAACGGCATCAACAACTGTCAAGAAAGAACCAGTGATGAACAAAAACGTGCTCAAGGTTGTTTCAACTGCGGGGACAAAAGGCATTTCAGTAAGTATTGTCTTAACAATAAGCAGGCACGAGAAGGAGTGTTCGACATCGGAACTGGGGAAGCACGCCAGGATCCAAGCATGGTTATCGGGCATTTCCAGAGAGTTTACTTGGGGACTAAACCGAGATGTGATGAGTGCAAGTTTCACCATGAAGGTCAATGCAAGAAGCCTTGGTGCGATAGGTGCGGAAGGGAAGGACACAACAAGTATGCCTGCCGAACGAAGTATCCCCGATAAGAAGGAAATAATAACGACAACCAAGACGGAAACAATGATGGTAGAACTCCAGGTTGCTTCAAATGTGGGGACGTGGGGCACTTTAGGAAGGAGTGCCCAAGGGATGACCAGGGCCGTGGCAGGGCATGCAACATCGGAGCTCGTGAAGCATGCCAGGATCCAGATATGGTTACTGGTACGTTCTTTATCAACCAAAAATTTTGCGTCTATGTTATTTGATATCGGTACCGACCATAGCTTCATACCTCATGAGTCTAAGTATATACTTGGTTTACTAAAGGGGAAGTTAGATAAACCGTACTCGATAGAACTAGCTAAAGGAAAGCCGCGACGTAGTAATTGGATTGGACCAGTTGCTGAGCAATCAAGCGGAGATTGCTATCCGCATCCCAATAATGAACGAAGAAACGATCATGGTTCACAAAGCAGGATACGCCCGTATGGATTATCCATTGTTGAAGACACGGAAGTTTTCGTGCAAAGGATGTGTTGTTTTCTTGGCTCATGTCGTGGACAAGGGAGCCGAAGAACCAAAAGTCAAAGACATCCCTGTGATAAGGGAATATCCTGAAGTCTTTCCCTGAAGACTTGCCTGAATTTTCTCCTCAACGACAAGTCGAACCTCGCATCGATTTGACTCCAGGCGCCGCACCTGCAGTCAATGCACCTTAGCAACTTACACCTTCGGTGATGCTAGGATTGTCAGAACAGCTTCAGGAGTTGCTAGAGAAGGAAGCTAACATACCAAGTTTCTCGTTTTGGGAAACCCCAGTTTTGCCCGTCAAGAAGAAGGACAATGATTTTCAAATGAGCATCAACTACCATGAGCCGAACAAGCCAGCCAACAAGAGTTGGTAACTCTTGCCAAGGATTAACAAATTATTTATTTAACTAACTATAAGGACCCAACTACTATTTTAAGATTGATCGGAGAGTGAGGGTCTTTACCTACGAATTCAGAAAGGAAGCATACCGGGAAGTTGTGGGACAATGACTTGTTTTGGACACACACAGAAATTGTGCTACCTACACATTGCACAAAACAGTTTCTCATAGAATACGAAACTTTGAAAACTTGTGCTTAATCCTTTGGGAACCCAGGCCAAAACTCGTAGAGGTTGTCACTTAGGAATCGCACCTGTTAACTCAAGCAAACCCCATTATCCTTTCATACATGCTATTACTGTTAACCCAACAGAAAGTACTCAAATTTCTCTTGTTGAAATCTCCACTTTTGCCTCTAGCCAGTAGATGCTTGCATCTCTATTCTCCCTTAATGGTAGTTGCATCGCGTTGATTTTCTTCGCTGAGAGCGAACACACAGTTGCTTCGATACTTGGTCGCTTCGTCATTTTAACAAATACTCATTATGTCATTACTTGGAAACTTGTATGTCACACATGCACCATTTGCTACGCATGTGGTTCCGTTTCGAATAAGCGTTTCATTGAGGTTCAAATATTATTTTGCTAAAACTGATTATTGGTTTATGATTCGAATAACCTACGTTATTGAATTGTTGGCTCCTTTGTTATCGAGTCAACACACCTTCTTTAAACTCCTTTTCTTTTAAGTTACATTCATGGTTTATCTTTGTAACCATGCTGAGATTCCCTTGTTGATACATACGTTTATTGTCAGATTACGCTGAAACCTAGTTCAATTGCTTGAACTTATCCATTTCGCATATTCACTTTAATACGCCACATGATGTATTGAGAGCATCATATTCAGATGTTTTTGGAAAGGTTATTTTGTTTCGAGTCATAGCAGACGTGATTGGTCTACAATTCCACTAAATCGTTTGTTGGACTCGACACCATGCGGTGATACTTTCACAAAATTTAAGCTTGCGCTAATTTGGTTGCGCACCTCATACACGGACCTAAATGTTTATTCATTGACTTGTTCTAAATCCGTTTTGTTTACCACGGTTAAAGCAGTCTCAACACAGTTGTGTGTTAAGACGATGGTACATAGATTCATTTTATATCATGGTGTACCTCCTAACGATTCTTTCATTATCAATCGAATGCTTTGCGATACTTGCTACTTTTCACCTTCAATCGAAAACAGTGGTTCTTTGATGCTCCGTATCTAATTGGAAACTCTATGATGTTGTGTAAATCAAATCTTCAGATTGTTTCAGTACACTTTCATTTGATTTCAGACACGGTGAACTTGTTCATTCACCGCCATATTTGAATTATATCATTATGACACCTTGTGGAGTCATTACAAACTTGTAGCTTGTGCTAATCATGGTCCACCGATTCACACAAAACTATACATATGTTTTGACTTGCCATTTAAACATTCCTGAGACGACTGCAAATTACGACAATGATACACCATATTCGCTTGTATTTCATTCGGTGTATTTTCGAAATTCAAGAATGTCAACACACAAATCCTTACTATTCGTTCATTCGAAAGTTGACATATCATTTGCAAATTCAAGTTGTTGATTTCATATAGCGGGTGCTATGGTTGTAAACATTCGAATGTATATTGTGACCAATTGATTTGAGAATCCATTGGTCAAAACCCCTTTGTGACACCCTGTTAACTAAGTTACACTAGATTATATATCTATACATCTTGTGTTCTTTAACATCAAATTCTGAGAGACATACCCTGTAACCATTAGGTTCTTAACAGAATAAGATACCCTTGGTTTCGCTTGATTTGGATTAGTTTTGATTCGGTTTTGTGGATATCTACCTCAGTATTATTCATATACATACACGCATAATGTAACCCTAAGGAGTAAGGTGGTATAAATTTCGAGGAAGAAATTTTCTTAACAGGGGGAGAATGTGACAACTGTCAAACTTGCATGCTTCTGTACAATTATTAAATAATGATTTATGCTTAATAACTGTGCTGAATTACAATTAAATGCTTGTATCGCTTTCTGATTACTGCATCCTACTTACATGTGCATCACATATTGCATACTGTCACATCATTATTACATGCAAACTTTATTGACATACATGATGCACAAAACACAGTTAGCACAGTTACCGGATAAGACAGGAATATGCTGACGGGGTTCAGTACATAGACAGAAAGTGATTTGAGACCCAGTATGAGCCAGAAATAAGGTATCACACTAGTGTAGAGTGTAGGGAAGTAAGGATCATAAAACTACGTCACTAGGTGATAGTTTAAGTGCCGGGAAGTGCCTAAAACTCATCCAAAGTGCAGAATACTGCATTAATCAGCAAAATTCAGCATTTAACATACTAGTATCATGCAGAAAATATGGCAAAAATGGTCCTGTATGCTTTTCTAAGTGTCGGGAATTAAAAGTTTCACACAAAGTTACATAAAAGACACTATACGGTATAACTTAGCACTTTAACGGAACGGTATCTAACCGAACAACCGGACATTACCAGGAACACCAAAATATTGCTAGAGACATTGTTTTACTTTTTCTGAGCTAGTCATGGTTCCCGAACACCCTAACATACTATATAAAGCATGATACACATAAAACACTAGACTTAACATTTAACCCTCCACTAATTACTATCATTTACCATCAACTTACAATTTACCCCCCCCCCTATGCAAGTAAATAGGCCCAAGTGGCCCCCACACTCAAGATTTTCTAATCTTCCTAAATCTCACTTAAATATCTTTGGGATTTGTTTTGATCATGTGTGTACTTTGTGAGACACATAAACCGTTGGACATTAGAGTTAGGGGATTATAAGAACAAGCACTCCTTCCATCTTCACCACAACACTTCACATCTCTCCTCCCTTGCCCTCCCCACTCTCGGCCGACCCTCCTCCCACACAAACCACCATTTTCATTTCATCTTCAATCATTCCAAGTGCTTTCCAAGGTGTTAGAAGGTCATTGAAGAACCTTGGAGCTTGTGGATCATCAAGGACCTCTTCTGTTTGCTTTTATCCACTCCATTTTCACCATTGTTCTTCCCTAGCTTGAAGCTAGTAGTAAGACCCTCTTGATCCTTGTTTACTTCTATTTTTAGTGGATAAAAGATGTAACATGTGATAAATAACAAGAACACTAAAGAACATACACTTGAATCTTGAACATAAAGCTTTGCATATGAAGTTATATGGATGAAATGATATTGTTTAGTATTTGTATGATGCTTGATTGTTGTTTACTAGAGATTGTGATATTGATCATTACATGGAACTTGCTAGATTATGATTAAAAACATGATTTAGCAAGTTAGGAGATGATTATGTGTTTACATAAGATGATCATCCTCTTGTTAAGACATGAACTTGATAAATCGAATTATTTCTTGAATAATACTAATCAAAGAAAGCTAGTAACCTTGTGAATCTAAGATTCATGACTGGTTTTCTAAAAGAACCAATTTTTAGAAGATCATGATTTTTACATAAACCTACAATATGTTTAGTGGAAAAACAAACATATAAACACTTGTGAAACAAGAGATTTAATGAAATCAACACTTTTGTAGAATATGTTCACATGTTGTAAACATCTAAAACTTTCAAAAATGAAGTTTAGCAGGAAGTAAATATATTTTGGACGGTAACTAAGTCCACTAAAAACGTTACCAAGTTACTACGCATTTTTGTGATAGATCAAGTTCATGTTAGTATGTAAATTGAATAGTTTTTACACTTGGTAAGGGTAATATTGTTTAGGGTTGGTTGTTGATTATTGTGTGATGATTTTTGAAAAGAAAATGATATGCTTAAAAGCATGGACACCTCCATTTTTAGGGGAAACTATGGCGAATTTTTCTAAAAATATAAACACTTAGAAAATATTCTCTAAACAAACTTTTACAAGTATGTTTTAACTTTGGTTTTCAAAATAAAAATCGCCATAGATGTTGTACAAAATTTCAAGTATTGGAGGTTTATTTTAATAAATAAAAATGGATAAATATATATTTAGAATATATATTTATATTAAAGAGATTTGTGTGAATATTTGTATGTTTTGTGGAATAGTTATATTATTTTAGTGTAAAATAATATAACTTAACATAATACCAAGAATTCACAACTCCAAGATAATACCAAAAATCACAAGGAATAAATATATAAGTTACACACTTGATATTGTGAAACCGAACACAAAAACGTAACTTACAAAATATTCCGGAAAATACTCTTATAAGTATATTTTTGGTAAATATTATTTTGGATATGAAAGAATGATCTTATTACAAAGTGTATCATATTTTCGACAAAAAGAAAATATATTATTTTTGGGAAGTTATAATATATTTTCCTAGAATATTTAGAAGATATATGATTTTTGAGAAAAATATATATTTTCTGGAAATACACTATTTTTGGACAAAACAAGTACTTATATATTTTCTAAGCGAGACTTAAAAATATATTGTTTTGGGACTACGAATACGAGCATACGAAAATACATGTATAAGATACCCACATCCTTGGGAAGGAAATACGGAAATAAATACTTGAGAAGTATTGTTACAAATATTGTTTAACGATTATTCCAAAACTTAGATATAATTTAAAGTTAAAATAATTTATTTTAACAAGAAGTTATAACTTGGAATAATATTGGGAAACATCAGTAACGTAACTCCAAAACATTAATACTAAGCAAAGGCACGACCCGTTCGTCTAATAGACATTAGTACGTTGTAGGTTGTAGGTTGTCGTGTAGCTGACGGAGTTTGAGTACGAGCTGAGGACGCAATATTGTGAGTTCATGTCCCCCTTTTCTTTTAACTGTTTTCAGTTTTATACTTCGGGGGTGAAATACGTGTTACAATTATACAAACATTTTTATACATGGTATGGTTAGCTTAAGGAGGGTTTACTACTTAGATCATGTGAGTGGTGGGTATGACACTTAAGGCCATTAATCCTCGTCGTAGGACCGAGGGACATGAGTGATAGATCTATTTGGGTGTAGCGAGCCCACACCCATGAGGACCAGGGTGGCCCATGTGGTGACTATGTCCACAAACTGAAGCCGTGGCAAAATCCGCTAGGTTTGAGTACTTCCTGCACCATTTCACACATACCATTGGATTTGCAACCCATTGGTGATCTCTTTTTCCTTATTGCTACATACCAGGGACTTTCATACATACAAACATACTTTAAAGGTTTATTCATACACTCACACATGAACTCGCTCAACTTTTGTTGATGTTTTTCAAACTACATGTATTTCAGGAAATTAAAAAAGGGATCTGGCGGGCAATGGAGTTTTAAGCTGTGAATAAAATGTCATCCGTGGTCGTGGAGTTTAGAGGATGTATCCTATTCCTGGACGGGATACATGTTTCTAAACCCAGTGTTATTTAAAGTCTTTTGTGGAGTCTTTATGAACTCAGTTAAACATGTCATGGTTTGTAACTTATTTTGGTGTCGATGTTTTCAAGACAAATATGTTATGATATGCAGGATCGTTTTCAGAGCCGAACGAGTCGATCAGAAGAGTTTTACTCAATACGAAAGGCGGAAACTGACGTATCAAGGTCAATTCAGCTAGAATATCACTTTAAACTGCCGTATTATTGATTTGATGACAAATTACAGCGAGACGACACTTCGGCAGCACTTCGTGGTTCTGACCGGAATCTTACAAATGAAATCAAGACACAAAGTATTTATAGGGGATGTAATTTCGCTTGAATATGTCTCAAGCGGAATTACCTTCAAGCGAAATCAGCTTCAAGCGGAATTAACATATATGATTTCGCTTGCACTGGACATGACCCTTTCAAGCGGAATTACAAGATGTAATTTCGTTTGAAACTGCCACTCACCCTATATTTGACATTTTTCTCGTATTACGTGCCCTGATCTATCTAAATACAAACAAGACTCGATACAAGACGAAGTTGATAGACGCATGCACCAACAGACTCCCCCTCGAATGTTGACGAGTCTTAAGTGTCGAGTCTTCGAATCTTCAGTCTTTATCAGTCCTCTCGAACTCTTTGAAGTATCTGACACTGTAAGTATCCTCAAATCTTCTCTTTTCATTACCAACAAACTCTCCTCGAACAAATAATCAGCATCAGCATTCTCTGAATCAGAACCTGATTCTTTGAAATTTAGACTCCCCCTCTCAGTAAGCTTGGATCGTAATCTGGCTTCCACAGGTTCAAGATAGTGACCTGGCTCAAATTCTGCTCAGGATCGAAAGCTGGCTCACACTTTTTCTACAAATTAAGGATCAATTCCTGGCACTTAATCTTTTATCTCAAGATCTGTAACTGGCTCTTATCCTACACAAATCTCTACCCAAAAATAAATTTTCTGATGACCACTTGTAAAATCAAACCTCATCATCTGATGAACACTTGTGGATAAGATATACAAACAATGATTTTGCAATGTTAATCTTTGATGAACTATTTGCAGAAATTATCATTTTTATTTTTAAAACACATTCTCCCAACCCAATTGTTCATCATGTTTAGCACTTGGAATTTTGAAAATCAGCTTTCCAACACCAGTTGTCGAAAATCTTTTTGTATTTTTCAAAATTTATGCTAAAACACACTGAAAATCTTTTTAGAAATTTTCAAAGTAAAGTAAATGAAATAAAGAAATATTTATAGACAATATTTTTGTGAGTTTGTGTAAGTGGATCATATCAGTTTATGAGACAAATCACCAACACCGTTAAGCTTTAAACATTTTAAGTTCTAAACGATTCACTTAGATTGTCAGTATACTGATCCACTTAAATTTTCACACAAAGTTCAACTGTTTCGAGATACGAGATTAATGTGTTAAGCACTTAAACTTAATCGCGTGTCCCACCTCAGAATATACTCCCGTATCCAGATCCCAATATTCAGTCTTACAGGTGAGTATACCACCGATGATAGCTGTAAAAGGTTAAATTGCGAAAACCGTGAGAGCTCAGGTCAGAACTTCCGTTCAGCAGAGAGATGACGGCTTCGACTTTTGGAGTGTCCCCTTTAGAGGATCTTTTTTTTTTTACAACAGCACATGATTTTCATTTTGCAATGTTTCATCATTTTTTATGCTGAGGGTGAGCGATATTTCAAGCAAGCAGAAAGTATTCTCCGGGGACTAGGCCATTGCTTCCGCATTATCAGAAGTCTCGGGATAATACCCCAGATATCACTGAGTATAAAGACCTAGTATCTCAGAAAGAGGGACCTTTCAAACAAGATTTCGGGGGTTACCCATATATCCGAGAGATGTTTCCCCACGATATAAGCAAGTTTGAATTTATGTTTATATCTCACCACAGTCTACTAAATGTGTAAAAACCTACTGGCACATCATCAGTGAGACCGTTTATCACATTTTTTCTTTCCAATTCTTTAGCATGCTGTGATCGTCCACTGATGTACTATCATTTCCTCTTTTATACACCAAAACTCAGTTTTGATTTTATCATGTTTTTGGCTTTTTCAAATTTTCTAATGTTTTTGGATTTTCTGAAATTTCTTACTCCCCCTAAAATGCAAACACATTTAAAGAAAATTTAAAAACAAACTTTACAAGTAAAATTGACAACTGATATCAAATCACATCAATTCGCCATCCACTTGGCATAAACAATCAGAACTCCCCCTCACAACAAACTATTTTCCCATTGTGATTTCAAAACACTTAAGTTTGTTTTAATCAAATGGTTTTTTCGGAAAATAAGTTTTGTTGATTGATTTTACCATTTGTAGGTTAGGGTTCATCATCTTGTTCCTCAAAAAAACCACTTGTAAGAATAGTCCAATCAAGTTCAACCTAATGACCTTGATTATCTTACTTAAAAAATCACAACCACTTTTTCAACCACATGGCTTACCAACCAATACCACTTGTAGGTTGAATTCTCAAGATGCCGATTCCTACCCCTCACTTAACAACCTGGGAGTTTCGGCAAGTCATTCTAATACAAAAACAATTTTCATTATCAAAGAATGATGCCGATTCATGCTCCGCGATTACCAACTTGGGAGCTCCGGCATTTCCAGATTTTTACTGTTCATAATATGTTCCATCCCAGTCACAAACCTGGGACGAAACATTCTTACCTGGTTTCTTCAATTTCTACTCGTAAAATTCTTTAAACCCTTTGGCTTTCCTATCAACCATTTTTCCAAAAATATGTTTCACTGTGGGGTTAAAGGCCTTTTCAACATCAAAAACCTTTTTATCAGAATAAAATTGGTTTGAAATTTCAACTTTACCAATTTTCTTCTTAAAATTTTCAGCCCGCAATGGTGGAAAATTAACATCATCCATTACTGGAACTGAATTTTCACCTTTTTCAACAACCTGTGGCTCCTCTGATTTTGTGGAATCAGATTCATTGCCAGACAATAGCTCCTCTAATTTTGATGAATCAGAATCATTGCTAGAACTATCCTCTGATTTCTTAACAACCCATTTTTGGTTGTCAAGATTTGCTCTTTTCTTGTAAAACCTGTTTTAACATTCACCAATCTCAAAAGTTGAATTTTTGAAAAGTTTAGTTCTCTCAATTAGTGGTTCAAACACAACCTCTTTATCTTTCAGTTTACGAAAGACTCCCTGTTTTGATTGTATTGCTTTGAAACAATTCTTGGCAATATGACCAACAGTGTTGCATTGGAAACAGGTTCTCGTTTCTTTCATCTCATTATCAGTCTTCATAACTTCTTGCTTCTTCGCATGGAATTCTATGTTCGACTGATTTCTGAATAGATTTTCTTTCTCTTCTTCAGAAGATGTACCTGAAACAAATATCATTTTTGATTTAAAATCTCGAATATATTTTTCATTTTTCTGATTTTCTGTTGGAATAAATCCTAATCCTTTCTTTTTGAAATTACCGTTATGGTTTGGTTTCTTTCGATAACCTGAACCAGAATTGTAACCCTTTTTCTTGTTTTCTCTTTGTTGAACTCTTGAGGTGTACTTTTTAGGTTTATCCTTAAGATTTACATCTTTTATTTCAGAAATATTAATTTCTGTTAGTTTGAAAACCTTTTTAATCTTTTCTGGTTTAACACCTCTTATTGGAAATTCCTCATCAGAATATAATTTGTCAGAATCATTCAATGTATATGCAACTTTGAATGTTTCATCATTCAAATTAGATTTTGATAGAAGAAATTCTTTATTTTAAACTCTTTTGCCCTGTTTGTCGGTTTGACTCGGAGTTCTGGACTCAGACTTTGACTCTGACATAGACTTCGACTTTAACTCCTCGGATTCATCTTTATCCAACACCTGATCGACCACTTTCTTTATTAACTCGGACTCATGATCAGTGTCAGATGACGTAAACGTGACATCAATATTATCTGGCAAGTTAACTGAAGACTCCGACTCCCACTGTAAATTTGTTGCCTTTTCGACTCTTTCTGAATTTGGATTTCTCGGAGAATATCCATTTTCAAGCGGGGGTGGACACTTGTTGTAACTGAAACCTTGTTTCTTACCAGAATCATTCACTTTAGTATCCTTCTTCTTTTCAGGAGTCTTTCCTTCAGAAACTTTCTGCTCTTCAGTTACTTCATCATCCTCAAATGCCTTCTTTCCTTCAACAGTTGGATAAATCCTGTCAATGACATAAGAAGTACATGAGTAACTTTTCAACAAACGATTTACTCTTTATGTTTCAATTCTTTGAGTTTCAAGTTTCTGTTCTAGCACAGCACACTTCTCAATGTAATTGTTGACGACTCTCTGTTTTGTCATGAAAGCTCATTGAAGTGTCTTCATTGTTGTTGCTTGTTCTTCGCTTGATTGATTATATTGATTCATTGCTTTGTTCAGTACATCATAAGATTCTTTCAATCTGTTCATGTTATATACCAAAGTACTGTTCTGCTTCTTTACTGCTTCACAGTTTTCACATGTCACAGGAACCTTTTTAGCATTAGCTTCTGCTTCAACTTTGAACTCTGGAATATTTTTCACCTTTTTCCTTATCACTGGAATATCTTCATCATCACTGCTGACAGGTGTTTTAACCTTTTTCTTTTTCATTTTAACTTTTTCATCTTCACTATCACTTTCTGCCATCATTTTCAAATGAGCTTCCATTTTCCTAGCATAATACTCTCTATCATCATCACTATCTTCTTCAACTCGAGCAACAAACGCTTTGTGATCTGAAGTTTTGTTAGGATCATAATCATCCCAATTAAAATTTTCCCAGCTAAAACCTTCAGATAACTTTTCATCATCTTGGTTTATCAAACATGCTTTGTTGTCAGCTGAAATATATTTGTCCCAACTGAAACTTGTTGAAGATTTTTGATCATCTTGATTCACCAAACATGCTCTCTTTGATGATTCTTCAATCACTTTCCTACCATGTGCCACTTGTGGTTCTTGTTGTTGAGCAACTTGATGATAGATCGATTTCCGATAGTAATCATTGTTGTTGAATGGATTTTGAGCCCCACTTGCTTCGCGATTAGTGCACTCCCTCTTGAAGTGTCCTTTTTCCCTGCAACGAAAACAAGTAAATTTAGATTTATTAAAGCCTAAATTAGAAACAAATGCATCACGGAAGTCATCTCTTCCTGTGATATGTTTGAATTTCTCAGCTTGTCTCAACACAGCATCGATCTGATCGTAATCCTCTCTTGTCAACATAGGATTCCCGATCCTACCTTCCACTAAACTTCCATACGACTCCAATACAGTCCCCAACAAAGACATGTGGCTTTTTGCAACTTCTTCAGAATAACCCTGATCATTTTCCAGATTCAATACAATGTTGCATTGTAGCTTCTTGCCATTCTTAGTTGCTGAAATGTTCGGATCAAATGATGGATATGATGAAAAACTTGTGTTGCTGTTTGATCCTTTGGAAGAACCTCCCGATGAACTCTTTGCATTGAAAGCTGTCTCAACCTTTGGTGACATGTTGGTGGATTTATCATTCAATCCTGCTTTGTAATACAGCCCAATATCTTGTTCACCATCGAAATCTTTCATTCTTGAAATCTTTCTCTGTTCCATCTCCTGAGCCTCAATCTTTTCAATGAATTTGCTCAATGTCAAACTGCTAAACCCTTTCTTGTTCCTCAACATCATAAGATATGTGCCCCAAGTCTCATATGGCAACGCTTCAGCTAGTTTTTCGATCAACTCTTCATTTTCTTTGTTGATGCTCAGTCTCTTCATGTTGGCTAACAAATTGCAATATCGTTCAATAATTTGCTTTGTGCTTTCATTTTTCAACCCACGAAATAGATCAAATTCCTTTTTCAAAAGTGATTTCTTGTTTTTAACCAGTTGTTGGCTTCCATGAAACTTCGATCTTAATGCTTTCCAGATTGAATAAGAAGTTCCATTGTGTTGAAATAGAACCAAAATATCTTCCTTCACAGCTTGTTGTAGTAGACTTAACATCATTTTTTCATCTTTGTATCTCTTTCTATCTTCGGCACTTAGATCTTTAATTGCAACCTCCTCTTCGTCATCATTCGTCGGTCTAATATATTTTGTTTCAACACATTCCCAAGCATCTAGATAATTGGCTTGAACCCAGTTTTCAAATCGTCCTTCCTATCCTTTATATTCCTCAATGTTCATGAGCTTAGGCGGTTTTTGCATAGTCCCCGTTTCATTTTCTAACATCGTGTTCTGTGCAAGAGTAATCGGGATAACCGGGGTAGCAAATGCGTTGAAAAATTCCTCTTCCATTATCAGGTTTTACAAAATTCACAAAACAGTTCTGTTCAAACGAAATTATAGTCTCAAGCGGAATCCCTTTTCAAACGGGATTACCCTGTTCAAATGGAATCAGTACGTTCAAGCGAAATCTCCTTTCAAGCGGAATACCTAATTTCTCTTGAACTAACACCTTTTTCAGACTGAATACCAGATTGAAGCGGAATAGCACATTTCAAACGGAATCAACAGAACTTTTCAAGCAGAATACTGTTTTCAAGCGGAATCAACCCAATTTCACAAGCGAAATACCGATTTCAAGCGGAATTAAAAACTAATTCCGTTTGAACTACTGCTGATGTCATCAATCTCGCATTGATTATGAAACGGAATTACAGATTTTACCACTTTTAGATCAAATTAAGGTCCAATTTTCACAAGGATTAGTTGAAACACTATTCCGAGTATGATGTGTAAAAATCAGAACATTTTGACCGTGAAAAGTTGTTAATTTTGAAAAAGAAGGTGTAGAAATCAGAATTTTCAGCTGAATTGGTATGAACTCTTCCTCCTGAGCTCTGATACCACTTGCAGGATCGTTTTCAGACCCGAACGAGTCGATCAGAAGAGTTTTACTCAATATGAAAGGCAGAAACAGACATATCGAGGTCAATTCAGCTAGAATATCACTTTAAACTGCCGTATTATTGATTTGATGACAAATTACAGCGAGACGACACTTCGGCAGCACTTCGTGGTTCTGACCGGAATCTTACAAATGAAATCAAGACACAAAGTATTTATAGGGGATGTAATTTCGCTTAAATATGTCTCAAGCGGAATTACCTTCAAGCGAAATCAGCTTCAAGCGGAATTAACATATATGATTTCGCTTGAACTGGACATGACCCTTTCAAGCGGAATTACAAGATGTAATTTCGTTTGAAACTGCCACTCACCCTATATTTGAAATTTTTCTCATATTACGTTCCCTGATCTATCTAAATACAAACAAGACTCGATACAAGACGAAGTTGACAGACGCATGCACCAACATGATATTTTCTAAACTTAATATATGGATGAACATCTTATGGTTTTATCATATAGTGTTGTTATGATTGAGTGCTATGGTATTAAGAAGTCACACCAATAACCCATGCTTCCGCAAAAGTCAGGGTGTGACAGAGAAAAGGATCGATTTGCATTTAAATTCGAGCAATACTTCCCTTTAAATCCTCATTCAAAGATTGAAACAGGTATCTCTCTTCTTCTTCTCTCTTCATCTGATTTTCCGTTTCATCAAAATCTTAATATCACAATGAAGCTACGATCCTCCCCTGCCAAGGATCACCAGAAGGACAGTCCCCTAAAAAGCCAAGGGATTGTCAAAAATCCTTCAAAGGAACTCTACTGCTTCACCGACCCGGGGATTGGCCGCATTCGCCATTGTTTCCCAGCGGACACCGTCTTTAAACGTTTTGACCCTACTGCCAAAAGCGATTTTGTCTCCGACACTTGGGTTGCTTTTCCGGCCACCCCATTCTTGACAGGATTCTCTTATCCTTTCCCTGCCTTCACTCAATCTTTCTTTTCACTCACCGGCATGTGTTATATCCAGGCCATGCCGATGATATGGAGAGTATTGTACACTTTAGAGAACATCATTGAGCAGGAAGGCATAGAGTTGGGAATGTCAGAACTGGCTGAATTGTATAATCTTGTGAGCCATGGTTCACACCGTTTCTTATTCAAACACAAACCTGGTGATGCTCACCCGATCCTCAAGACCACAAAAAATGATACCAACTGGAAAAAGCGTTTCTTCTTTGTTAGGAGAGATTCTATCCCAGACGGGAAAGATCTCCCCAAAAAGTGGACCACCCATGATAGGATATAGGATCCTTATAGAAGGATCATAGGATAACTCTATTTCGTGTTGAGGATAACTGATCCTTTTCTGTCTTTTTATGCAGCTATCTCAGTTTCTCATCTCATTCAGTCACCTGCAACAAAAGAAAGGATCACTGCTTTTTGGAGCCTTGATCCAGCTGTTAGAACATTCCAGCCCAAAACAAAGGACTCACAAGAAGTATCCTCTGGTTCAGTCACCATGTCAAGTAAGTATTCTCATTTATGCATAACTAAATATTTAAATAGATATAGAATAAGGATACGTATCTGTTATTGCCACTTGTAGGTGCCGGAAAGTCTTCAAAGTCAGCCTCCGGCTTCAGCGTCAGTGATCTTGATGCTGTCACTGCCCGGTCCGGAAAGAAAAAACTTGCTGCTAGCCCTAGCATCACAGCTCCTAAGGCTGTCACCACCAAGAGCAAGGGTGGAAAGAAGAGGAAAACTGCTGATACCCTTGAAGGCCTGCCCCTCATCCAGCACCAATTTGAAGAGTATGTCTCTGAGGTAAGGATCACTGATCCGAGGATAACGGATTCTAACTTGTCTTTCTCTTTTCTGCAGAAATTTGCTGAAATCCACATGCTCATGGATGGTTATGCCGAGGAAGCTGACCAGAAGCACTTGGAGTTCCAGAAGATGTTCCTGGCTAAGGATCAAACCATCTCTTCCCTCAAGAAGGAGCTCAACCTGGCGAAGAAGGAGGTGGTCCTGGCTCACATCACAGCTGACCAAGAAAAGAATGAGGTGATGGAGGATGCTAAGCTTTCTGCTGCCACTGCTATGCTCAAGATCAGGCTTCAGATGGCGAAGGAGGCTAAGGATCCTAACTTCGACAGGACTGCCTGGGACCAAGAAGGCTGGAAGGCCAAGCTAGCTGCGCTGGAGGATGAAGAGGAGACTGAAGAGGTTCTGGCAATCGAGGCAAGAGGCAGCGGGGCGAAGGATCAGGCTGGTGATGCAGAGGCTGGAGGTGATGGTGATGCAGCAAAGGTGTAGGCTGCAACAATGGGCGATGATGGATTTATCTAGACACGGCCGGAGCCCATTTTTTATGGTTTGGTAGTTTTTTTTTTGAAGGTTTGATGATGTTTTTCTTGAACAATGGTTGGTCTGTACTTAAACAATAGTAATTAGGTTTAAGGATCACTGATCCTTCAGACAACAGGTAGGATAACAAATGGTGGAGGGATCCTCTGTTTGGGGGATGAAGCCATTGTGATCCTGCCGTCTTTTTATTCCTGTACTTAGACCTCGTTAATATGGACACCCTTTGCCAACCTAAGTGGACAGGCCACGTTTTGCTGGTAGAAACTTGGGTTGGCAATTTTGACAACCTTTAAAGGGTTTAACTTTTGATAAATAAATAAAACCTTAATCTTTTGGCTATCTCATGTGTTGTTATATTTGTGAATACTTTACCTTTCAATTGTTATGATACATTTTGCTCGAATTCATGAGTTAAGAACAAAAGTTTAGTAGATTATGTCAAAAATTTTAGGATATGATCAAGGATCAAATATCCTATAATCGAAAAATTCAAAAAGTGATGTCACTTAAAGATCATGTATACTGTTGTCAAAGAATAAGGGTCACTTAGATAAATAAAGAATAAAGTGAAGGTAAATAAGGATCATACCAGAGAATCCAAGTTAGGATCCTAAACTCTTAATCAAAATAACCATAAGACAAACCTTAATAAAAGGTTAGGATCAAGGATCCTTAGTTGTTTAGCTTTGAAAACCTGGAATGAAATATAACTTGGGACTAAGCCAATCATAAGAGAAGAGTTAGCAATTGGAGACAAGCCCAACAATTCTGGGGACAAGCCCAATATACTGGGGACAAGCCCAAAAAACTGGGGACAAGCCCAAAAAAACTAGGGACAAGCCCAAAAAACTAGGGACAAGCCCAAAGGATCTTGTGTAAACTGGAGTATGGCCCTCACCGGCGACTATCCAAACTTAGTGACATGAAAATGCCAAAACCTTAGCTAACGTGAGAACGTTAGAAACCTTAGGAACGGATGTATGGTACGTCTACCATTATACGTAGGATCCTGAATACAGCTAGTACAATGAAATTGTTAGCCCCTAAAGCGAGTACTGGTCCCATTGCCTTGAACTGCACCAGGATCATCGTGCGCTACTGGCGAAACTGGGAACAGGCCCAAAAACTGGGGGCTAGCCCAAATAACTGGGGTCAAGCCCAGATAACTGGGGACAAGCCTAAAAAACGGGGGTCAAGCCCAAATAACTAGAGACTTCTGTGGATACTCAATCCTTTGTTAAGGATATATCAACCTTCTGCAAAACTCAGAACTAAATGAAAGAAGGATAAAGGATTGATATTCGCTAATTTACAAATATTTTAGTCCCCCATTTTACCCCTGATTTATGCATTTTCGGCAGTAAAACCGTCATTCGGATGCTTAATCATCTACATTTTTTTACAGGCCTAAAACAGCATACCAGACAAGATGATAGCGAAAACGAGGACTTTCCGGACAAAACGACGAAGCTGCGAACAGTCTGTTAGAAAACTGACCTGGGCGTGTGGAACGGTCGTGCGACCTAATGCACGACCGTGCATCTCCGACAAAACCAACTCAGTCCGGCAATGAACGAGGGTGCGACTCAGCGTGCAAGGCAATCAAGGCCATCCCGGTGATGCACGGGCATTCCATATCTTGCACCCCGTGCGGATCCGATGTCCAACCAAGAACCCGGAACTGAACGACCAGTGCAACTAGGCGTGCAACAAGAACCCAGAAACGAACGACCGTGCCATCTGAAGAACGGTCGTGCGAGACCGAAGTCCAGTCAAGATCTGTGACGTCATGCAGTATGGTGCACCATACCTACAATAATTGCTTAAAGTGAACGGTCGTGCAACAGGACGCACGACCGTGCGACATCGAAATTATATAAAAAACTTGCAGAAACATTCTGCTCGGAACTCTGGAATTTTGGAGAGCAATTCAGGCGATTTTCAGGCTCTGGAGGCGTTAGCTTTCACCCGGATTCAAGCCACATTGTCCCGTTTAGCTCGATTACTATCCAGATTCTTAATCTAGTGCTTGTTTATGGTTTGGTTTTCTAATCTTTCCATAATTTTGTTAATCTTTCCAGCATTTAGATTAATGTTTATGTATTATTGTAGCCTTTGGGCAAAAACACAACAATCCCTTGCTTGATTATAGCCATTAGTATGTTAATATTTGTTTGTAATGACATTTGGAAGTATTTTCTATGTTAATCTTTGATGATTAGTTTGCAACCTTGTTATTGATATTGATTTCTTGATTATAAGTAATTGTGTTGGATGATTGGTATTTGGTTAGTTAAGATAGTTGAAAAATGAAGCTTAATCAATCTTGTATTAGTAAACTTTAAACTTGGTTAACTAGTTTAGCTTGGTTAAAATGTGTGCACCATGATACTAGAAATGGTTAGTGGTTTAATAAAATGTAATTATTGTTAATCAAGAGAGCTTGCCGTCACGTAAGGACCTTAACGGGTTAGATGGTGTCGTTATAAATTCTTGCCATAATTTGTTAGCTTAGTTAGTAGTTTAGGCCAAAATTGCTATCTTGGTGAATTATTGTGCAAGATTTGTAAAATGAACTCGGTTGTGATTTAATCTAGTTTATGCTTGTCTCGGTGGTTGCATTGTGTTTATCGGTGTTGCTTTCCTTGATTAAGTGCGGTTAGAAAACTCCTAACGGATGACTAACTCATTTTTAAGAGATTTTCATAGACATTTATCAATTGCACGTTAAAGAACAATTTTAGGTGGTTAAAGTGTGTTTATCGTTTTAACTTTCTGAATGATTGTCATGTTAGGATTCCCGAAAGGGATACTAATTGTCTTGAAATTGGAGAATTGATCGAATGCTTCTAGTGCCAAAACCGACTTAGTTCACATGCTTTGGTTGTGTATTAAGCAAGGCTATTTATCTATTATCTACTATGTTTTTATATGTATTTGTTTATGCTTACTTTAGTTTATTTAAAATCAAACAACTTATGTTTTTACCGGTAGTTTAGTGACAAAGGTCTAGTATTATTTCTCCGCCCATTTCCTTGGATCGATACTTGGTTCTTACCGATACTTTACTACATATGTGACGGGGTACACTTGCCTCTTTCGTGTGTGTTTTGATGTAAAATTAATAATCACTTTTATAAATTTAAAACCAAATCGTGTGTAATTTCATTGCAATATTATGTATATACGCGCACACGTCAAGTTTTTGGCGCCGTTGCCGGGGAAATGGCGAGCTTTAGGAACGACCCGAGTCATTGTGTTATCAGTGTATATACTTGTTAATATTTGTGAATACTTTCTTGAATATTTATTTGTTAATATTTCTTGCTTTTATTTCATTTATTCGTTTTCCAAGTCATTTTTGTATACTTGTAAATTTTTGTTCCTTTTATTTATTTTATCCGGATTTATTATTTATTTATTCTTTGAGTTTTCGGCTTCGGGTATTCATTTTTACTTTAGCCGATTCATTCATTTTTATTGTGTTGATTTTTTATAAAATTTCGGGCCCATTTTCGGATTTTTATAAAATTTTCAGCCCATTTTAAATAATATTCTGCTTCTATTCAGCTGAAAAAAAATAGCATTATTATATTAATAAAATATTCATTGTGTCAATTTGTCGTTTGCAGGTTGATGTTCTCAACACCCCCTCCCGATCTTGTTGAGCCGTCAGACGAGCCCGAGCGTGATCTGAGGAGACGTCTTCGTGCGAGAGGGCGTGCGGTTGGGCTACTGCTCGCAGCTGTTGAGAAGGAGCAGGTGGTACCCGTTGAAGCCGAGGGTTTAGGGGCAGCAGGAGACAGAACCATGGCGGACGACGAGCGACCTTTGAATGGGACAAATCAGCCCGGAAGGGCAGGCCTGGAGCCTAGTATCCTTCAACCTACTATTGATGCACCTACTTTGGAAATTAGATCTAGTATTATTAACATGGTGCAGAATTCAGTACAGCTTGACGGACGTGAGCATGAGGATCCCGAGAGGCATATTGCTGCTTTTCTTGCTATTTGTTCGACATTTAGGATTACAGGTGTTTCGGAGGATGCAATTCGGTTGAGGTTGTTTCCGTTTTCATTGCGTGACAAAGCTAGAGCTTGGCTTATGTCACTTCCAGCCGGGTCCATCAGGACCTGGAATCAGTTGGCAGAGCAATTTATGCAGAAATATTTTCCACCTGAGAAAACAAACAAGCTACGAAACCGGATTGTTTCCTTTCGCCAGGACGAGGGAGAGTCGTTGCATGCGGCCTGGGAGAGATATAAAGATTTGTTGATAGATGTTCCACATCATGGCTTCTCCAAGAGACAGTTGGTATTGACGTTTTATCAGGGGCTCTGTTACAACACGCAGGAGCGATTAGACGTGAACGCGGGAGGCGATCTAGGAACTAAGACGCCGACTGAAGCGTATGATATCATAGAAAAAGCTGCGTTGAAATCCAGCTCACGTCGGGAAGGAGATAGAGGCCGGGCAACATCATCATCATCATCTCGCGCAGGAGTTCATGCTGTAGACGACTATACGGCCATTACTGCATAAATCTCTGCTCTTGCATCGAGATTCGACAGGTCCCAGATGATTGCACAGGCTGGCTCGGGATGTGACCAGTGTGGAGTGTCACACGAGCCTGGTGCATGCTTTCAGGGAGTCGTCTGTGAGGGCCACAAAGAGGTAGACTTCATAAGTAATCAAACTAGGCCTCAGAACAACCTGTACAGCAACACCTATAATCCCGGTTGGAGAAATCACCCAAATTTTGGGTGGCGAGCGAATACAGGCAATCAAAATCCTTTGGGATTTACTCCGCGCGCTCCAGCGCAACAGCAAGGTCAGGGTCAGCAGTTCCAGCAATACAACCAACCTTACCAGCAGCGTCCATATTCGTATCAGAATCAGGGCACTGGGAGCAGTTCCCAGCAGCAGGCCCCTCAGTCTAGTTCCAAGCTGGAGGATATGATGGCTCAGCTTCTTACTAGCTCCTCGAGTGCGAATCAGTTGGCTGAAAAACGCTACCAGCAGAGCGAGGATCATTTTCTCTCTCATGAGGGGGAAATGAGGAGTCACAAAGCCTCGATTCAGAATATCGAGAATCAGGTTGGTCAGCTGGCACAGATGATGTCGAAAAGACCCCAGGGTGGTCTCCCGGGCAATACAGAGCCAAACCCAAGCGGCCACAGGGATGTGAATGCGATCATGACCAGGAGTGGAAAAACTACCAGACCCGTCATATCGGACTCATCACCGATCACTGAAGCGGTCCCGACTGACACACCGGACGAGGTGCAAGCCAGGCTACGCCCAGCAAGTACAGCACAAGTCCAGGAGCCAGTCAAAGATTACACTCCTCCAGTACCTTATCCAGGCAGGCTGAAGAAGCAGAAGAACGACGAACAATACGGTAAGTTCCTTGAGTTGTTTAAGCAACTACACCTCAATATACCGTTTGTTGAAGCCTTGGCCCAGATGCCAAAGTATGCGAAATTCCTTAAGGATATCCTCTCGAATAAACAGAAGCTTGAGGATATTTCATGTGTGGTGATGAATGAAACTTGTTCTGCCGTTCTACAAAACCGTCTGCCCATGAAAATGGGAGATCCGGGTAGTTTTACGCTCCCGTGTTTAATTGGAAACATGTCTGTTAGCCATGCATTGGCTGACTTGGGAGCGAGTATCAACCTTATGCCATATAAGGTTTTTACTAAACTGGATCTGGGTGAGCCGTCACCTACTAGGATGAGCATTCGGTTGGCAGACCGTTCAATCAAGTATCCGCGTGGATTTGTGGAAAACATGCTTGTAAAAATCGATAAATTTTTTTCCCCATGGATTTTGTTATTCTTGACATGGACGAAGATTCAAGAGTACCTTTGATACTTGGACGCCCGTTCCTCAATACTGCGAGGATGATTGTTGATGTGGCAGCTGGCCAAATCACACTCCGAGTGAATGACGAGCACGTGACATTCGATATCAAAAGATCGATGCAGCATCCACAATGTCACGATGACAAGCTTTATTATGTCGACATTGTCGATGCATGTGTGTGCTCTCATTTTCAAGGTACTATTGACGAGATTGATTCGGACACACGTCTGTCGTATGGGGACATGATTGGCATTACGCAGGAGGGCCACGATTTCGAGCAGCCAGTCTATCAGATTGGTGACGATGGTTCCCAGAGTCCGGAGAGGTTTCTTGAAATTGTCCATGTAGAAGAAGAGAAAGCAAAACCTTCGGTTGAAGATCCACCGTCTTTGGAGTTGAAAGAACTCCCGCCACATCTCGAGTATGCATTTCTTGACGAGGAGCGTCGCTTACCGGTCATAATTTCGGCATCATTGGAAAAGGTTGAGAAGACTCAGCTTCTTGAGGTTTTAAGACTTCATAAGAGAGCCATTGCATGGAAAATCATGGATATCAAAGGCATCAATCCTTCTTTCTGTACTCACAAGATTCTGATGGAAGACGAGTATAAACCGTGTGCACAGCATCAGAGGCGTTTAAATCCAAATATGCAGGACGTGGTGAAGAAGGAGGTGATTAAGTTGTTGGATGCCGGGATGATATATCCTATTTCAGACTCTGTGTGGGTGAGTCCAGTGCAAGTTGTACCCAAGAAAGGTGGTATGACGGTAGTCTCAAATGATAGGAATGAGCTAATTCCTACCCGTACCATCACTGGGTGGCGAGTTTGCATTGACTACCGCAAACTCAACGATGCTACTCGTAAGGATCACTTCCCGCTTCCATTCATCGATCAGATGTTGGAACGTCTGTCGGGGAAGTTGTATTACTGTTTCCTGGACGGGTTCTCTGGGTACTTTCAGATTCCTATTGCTCCTGAGGATCAGGAGAAGACTACTTTTACCTGCCCCTTTGGCACGTTCGCCTACAGGCGGATGCCTTTTGGGTTGTGTAATGCACCAGCGACCTTCTAGAGATGCATGGTTGCAATTTTCCATGATATGATCAAGGATTCCATGGAGGTTTTCATGGATGACTTTTCGGTATTTGGGGATTCCTTCGATCATTGTTTGGAAAATTTGAGAAAGATGTTGAAGAGGTGCAAGGAGACAAATCTGGTCCTGAACTGGGAAAAGTGCCACTTCATGGTGAAGGAGGGCATAGTTCTGGGACATAAGATTTCCCGTGCGGGTATGGAAGTCGATCCAGCTAAAGTTGACGTTATTTCACGACTTCCGCCTCCCACCTCTGTGAGAGCGATACGGAGCTTTCTTGGTCATGCGGGGTTCTATCGGCGATTTATAAAAGACTTTTCAAAAATCGCTAGGCCCATGACCCGTTTGTTGGAGAAAGACGCTCCGTTCATATTTGGAGATGATTGCTTGATGGTTTTTGACCTTCTCAAGCAGAAGTTGATTGAGGCCCCTATTTTAGTTGCACCGGACTGGAGTCTGCCGTTTGAAATCATGTGCGATGCGAGTGATTACGCTATAGGGGCCGTTTTAGGACAGAAGAAAGAAAAGCACTTTCACCCGATCTATTATGCGAGCAAGACTCTTCACGACGCTCAGGAGCACTACACCACGACTGAAAAAGAGCTCTTGGCAGTTGTTTTCGCATTTGACAAATTTAGATCGTATTTGGTGCTTTCGAAAACCGTTGTATATACTGATCACACAGCCATTAGATATCTCTTCAGCAAACAGGACGCTAAACCGCGTCTAATCAGATGGATCCTGTTGCTGCAAGAGTTTGATATAGAAATCCAAGATAAAAAGGGTGCATTAAATGTAGCGGCTGACCATCTATCTCGATTAGAGCATGGAGACATCGAGGACTCGCGTTGGGATTCAATCAATGACAATTTCCCACACGAGTCTTTGATGGGTGTTGAGATATGCGATGAGTCGCCTTGGTTCGCCGACTTTGCGAACTATCTTGCTTGCGGGATTCTGATTAAAGGGTTGAGTCACCAGCAAAAGAGGAAATTCTTTTCGGATCTCAAGCACTACATATGGGACGACCCTTTCTTATTCAAGGTGGGTGCTGATCAGGTGATCAGAAGATGTGTATCAGGGAAAGAGGCAGCCGATATTCTGCGCCATTGTCACGAGGGACCTACCGGAGGCCACCATGGAGCCAACTTCACCGCCAAGAAGGTGTTGGATTCCGGGTTTTATTGGCCGACTATTTTTCGTGACACGCAGAGTTGGGTAAAAGCGTGCGATGCTTGCAAGAGGGCGATGAATATATCGGCACGCGACGAAATGCCCCAGAACTGGATACAAGTTTGTGAAGTCTTTGACATTTGGGGGATAGACTTCATGGGACCGTTTCCCCCCTTACGAGGTAACAAGTACATCCTGGTCGCAGTTGACTATGTATCAAAGTGGGCGGAGGCACAGGCCTTACCCACAAATGACGCCAAGGTGGTCGTGAGATTCTTGAAAAGTTTGTTCGCCCGATTTGGCGCTCCGAAAGCGCTTATTAGTGACAGAGGGACTCATTTCTGTAATACACAGCTTGAAAAGGCTTTGTCCCGTTACGGTGTGCATCACCGTTTGTCCACACCTTATCATCCGCAGACGAGCGGGCAGGTGGAAGTTACTAATCGAGGGCTGAAGCGCATCCTTGAGCGGTCTGTTGGTGCAAACCGCAAGGAGTGGTCGGACAAGCTTGATGAGGCATTATGGGCATTCCGTACAGCTTATAAGACCCCTATTGGGACCACCCCCTTTAGGTTGGTATACGGAAAGGCATGCCATTTACCGGTGGAATTAGAGCATAAAGCTATGTGGGCTTTGAAAACAGCGAATCTGGATTTGAAAACCGGAGGTGAAGCCCGGTTTCTCCAGATCCATGAATTAGAGGAGCTGCGACAACAGGCTTATGAGAGCTCCGAACTCTACAAAGAGCGCACGAAGAAATTTCACGACAAACGCTTGAAGGACCATAAAGTATTCCAAGCGGGTGATCTTGTTCTTCTTTACAATTCACGGCTGCACTTATTTCCAGGGAAGCTTCATTCACGCTGGACAGGACCATACACGGTTAAGGAAGTATTTCCGTATGGTACTGTTGCAGTAGAGAACGCAGATGGTGTTACATTCAAGGTAAATGGTCACCGGTTGAAGTTGTACGTTGCCGGGCCGATAGAGTCGGCGGTGGAGGTAATTGAACTCCGAACCCCGCACACATCATAAGTGTGGGGAGGAGAGAGTCTACGCTACTGACTCGCGGATCAAAAATGTAGCAAGAGCGTATTTTGCGATTTAGGGGTAGTATCGTCTTTTTAGGTGTTTTTCTTGTTTTAGCGTAATTTAGGTTTGTTATGTAGTTTCCATTAGTTTGTTTAATTTTCATACGTGCCGAGCGAAGGTTCTATGCTGCAATATTGTTAAAACAGTTGGCGTGTTGAAAAAATGGCAAAAAACGGCCAAAACAGTTGCTGGAAACAGTTTCTGCAGAAAATTCTGATCTGCAGCTGTTGCACGGTCGTTCCACGAGTCGCACGTCCGTGCGTTTCCGAGCAGGGCGGCAACGTGAGTCACACCCCTAGTGCATCACCGAGAACAGTATGCAGGGTTTGAAAAATGTAGGTGACGCACGACCGTGCGAGCTGTCGCACGACCGTACGAGAGGCAGGGGCAGTTTGGTCTTTTCACATTATAAAAACCCCCATCTGCTTCCAAACCTTTCATTCGCGAACCCTAACCATCTGCGGCCATTCCAGAGCGAATATCACTTAAAATCGCACGGTTCTTCGCACGATTTCACACCCTTCTTCACACGGTACGTTCCTTCATGTAGATTATCTGTTTCTTTGCTTTCTAGGGTAGATTCATCCGTTTCTTCAAGGCTTTTTAGGGTTCTCTTCATAAATATAAACGAAACCCTAACCCTTGCAAGAACCATTCGTATCGTGAACATCCGGTTAAGTTTCCGACCCCTGTTTGTACAAAAAAGTTGTTGATTTTGAAAAAATCAGGCTATTCGAAGTTCAGGGGTTTGAAATCTGCAGAACAGGTGTCGCACGGACGTTCCTTGGATGGAACGGTCGTGCACTTCCGGATATTCATGATGATCTGCTTGTTGGTCGGTGTTGCACGGTGGTGCCGTTAGTCGCACGCCGTGCAATTCCGACAGATTTGGGCCTCTAGTGCTTGTTCTCGGCGACACACGACCGTGCGTCTCGTCGCACGCCCGTGCCACAGGCCCAGATCAGATTCACAGAATCTTCATAATTGTCTGCTCGGCTGTTTTTGATTGAAAATTTTCCTGTTCTCATCTTTCTAACAATATTCCTCTTACAGATGGACCACCCTTTCCTACAATTTGACCCCAATGTTGAGAAAGAAGCTCTTTGCATTCCGAGACGTGACGTGACGCCTTATGGGCAAGGCGAGGGCAATTTGGAGTCCCCCGATGGCTGGATTGGGAAGTTATGACGGAGCTAAATCAGAGTGACAGACTTGATAACATGCTCACTTTCCCACTTGCGCGCTTAATATCTATCAACCGGCCCGTATATCTTGAGCCAACGATCGAGTTTTTCTCCACGTATGCTTACGAGAAACCAGTTGCTCATAGAACGCCAAAATTCTGATACAAGGATCGGATAAGTTTCAGGTTAGGTGGACGATGGCATACTTGGACAGTGGGTCGATTGGGTAGGAAGCTCGGGATTTATACAAGAGAAGACATGGACTCTGAAGTCTTCACGGATCAGTTCACTTTTCCATCTGATGCTGCACGAAACCAGTTTTGGGCTGAAAATGCTATAGGTGACCCGTATGACCCGAGAATGTCTAAGGCTTCTAGATTGAGAGACCCTTTGGTGCGAGTGATGCATCATGCGTTTAGCCACACAATTTGCGAGCGCATGGACAGTCTTGGGAACTGTCCCACACCAGATTTGATTTTTCTCTATGCGCTGATTGAGGGAGTCCATATTAACCTAGCCGCAAGGATGGCTGAATACTTCGTGAATTGCTCGGGGCGGAAGCCCAACAGTCAAATCCACGGCGGTTAGTACGTGACCGAAATTGCTTATAATCTGAATTTGATGACTGACGAGGTACTTCAGGGTCTCACTCTGATAACCGAGAGTGTTTATGTTGACATTAGGTCACTGAAAGCTATGGGGTTGATTGTTGAGTTAGATAGGGGGGATAGATTGAGACGTCTGAACAACAAGGTCTGGGACCCGTTGCCTCCAGCTGTGGAGGAAAATGAGGATGTAGAGATGGGGGAGCAGCATGAAGTTCAGCAGCACGAGCAGCACCAACCACCACCGCCACCACATTCACCGCAGTACCATGATTACCACCAGCATCAGGACTGGCCAGAGTTTTACCAGCAGTTCCAGCGGATGCGAGTTACGCAGGAGCAGCATGGGACTTACATAGACCAGATTAGGACTAGCCAGGACCAGATCCGGGCTAGTCAGGATCAGCTCAGGGCCACTCAGGATCAGCTTAGGCAGAACCAGGACAGTTTATATCAGGGGGTGAGTGCTGGATTTTCATATCTATTCGGGGAGATGCATCATGCATATCCCGACTACTTTCAGCATCCCCCACAGTTCCCACCGTGGAACCCACCTGGTTATGGTGATGCGGGCCCGTCCTTCACGAGAGACGATGATGGTGATGATGATTAGGAGGCAGTGGTGTTGACAGTTGGTGGTTGTTTTTATTTCAGTACTTTGTTTATTTCGGGTGTTCATTTTGAGTAGTATTTCAAACACCCTCGGATTGTATTTTTATTTTCAGAAAATTTACGTTATTTTTTGTATTTGTTTGGATGTTAGTCTTATATTTATGTACATTATGGTTTATTTATGATTATTCTGTTTCTGTCCTATTTTGGTGTACATGTGACATACTTGCAGATCCGACATATCTTGGACTGGAGCACATGACAGATACAACTTTGGAGGTCTCGTTTCATCAGACATCATCTTGAGGGGAGTACTATTATCCTTTTCTCTATATTTCGGGTCTCGCATTGGGGACAATGCGAAGTTCAAGTGTGGGGAGGGGGTTAACTTTGTTAACTTTGTTTGTCCTCTTTATATAAAAAAAAATCAGAAAAATCATTCAAAAATACCTGTATTTTGTATATATTTTAGTAAATAAACCGGTTGGTTGTGTTTTAGAAAGCTTCGGACTTGATAAAAACTCAACAAGCAAAATATTTTTGAAAAAGGAAACCGGAAAGCGTGACAAACAAAGAAAGACTTGCATGATAGTTTTCACACTTTTACCCATTCCTTCCGTTACGTGAGCATATTTAAGCCTTGATATTGTTATATATTTGTTCATTTCGGATATAGGAGTGAGCCGGATGTTATGTGTAATTTAGAACTTGTCACTAGTATGCTTGTTAAGACCATGAACTTGCGGAATTGTGTAGAAGTGATAGAGGCACTTTGATTACCCCTTTGTTGTAAACCTTGTTCTTTGTGTTGTGCTTCCCGTAAACCTTATATTACCCTTTAGGATTAACCATGTCGAGCCTTCCCGTTTATCTTTGTTTACCCACATTATCGCCCACTTAGCCAAATTTAGCCTTTTTATGTTTTAAACCCTTTTGTGTTGAAACTCGGTCAAAATAATCATTTAACTACCGTTTGTTTTAGTTTATTGTATAATTAGTTTGAAAAAAAAAACAGAAAATAAAACACCCTAAAATAGGGTGAAGTTGACAAAAATAGAGCAATTTTGAATGCTTAAATGTTACAATTTCGTTGATGAGCTCGATTGCGCAATAGTCGCCTTTTTAAGGCATTTGTTTGTATAGTTGTATTTTTTGTTGCTAGTTAAACGCTACTACCGAGTTTTAACCGTTTTCGCCACTTTAAATATCCATTTCCATACCCTTCGCCCAAGCCTAACGTTACAACCCGTAAAGACCTCTTGATTTACACTTTTTCACATGTTAGTTGGTGGAGACGAGATCTTATGACAAACTTATGATATTACAGATTTCATTGACGAGGCATTGAGTGTTTGTACGTACACATTTTATGTATGTTTCATAAATAAAACCGAGTGTGTGTGAACATTGTGAGTTGTGTGAAGATTAAGATGCTGAGTCAATTAAATGTGAAGTCACGGCTTTTTGGTTGTCGCTTTATATTTGCATATGCTTGTTGAGTTTGAGTCTTTTGATGTTGTCTTTCGAAAAACCGGCTAACCGTTTATAGTTGTTTTCAATAAAATAGTGTGTAAATTATCGTTCTTGTTTGTTTCTATCTTTTATTGCATTTTAGTTTAGTTTGCTTGAGGACAAGCAAGGTTCAAGTGTGGGGAGATTTGATATTCGCTAATTTACTCATATTTTAGTCCCCCGTTTTACCCCTAATTTATGCGTTTTCGGCCGTAAAACCGTCATTCAGATGCTTAATCATCTACACTTTTGTTTACAGGCCTAAAACAGCATACCAGACAAGATGATAGCGAAAACGAGGACTTTCCAGACAAAACGACGAAGCTGCGAACAGTCTATTAGAAAAATGACCTGGGCGTGTGGAACGGTCGTGCGACCTAATGCATGGCCGTGCATCTCCGACAAAACCAACTCAGTCCGGCAATGAACGAGGGTGTGACTCAGCGTGCAAGGCAATCAAGGCCATCCCGGTGATGCACGGGCGTTCCATATCTTGCACCCCGTGCGGATCTGATGTCCAACCAATAACCCGGAACTGAACGACCAGTGCAACTAGGCGTGCAACAAGAACCCAGAAACGAATGACCGTGCCATCTGAAGAACGGTCGTGCGAGACCGAAGACCAGTCAAGATCTGTGACGTCATGTAGTATGGTGCACCATACCTACAATAATTGCTTAAAGTGAACGGTCGTGCAACAGGACGCACGACCGTGCGACATCAAAATTATATAAAAAACTTGCAGAAACATTCTGCTTGGAACTCTGGAATTTTGGAGAGCAATTCAGGCGATTTTCAGGCTCCGGAGGCGTTAGCTTACACCCGGATTCAAGCCACATTGTCCCGTTTAGCTCGATTACTATCCAGATTCTTAATCTAGTGCTTGTTTATGGTTTGGTTTTCTAATCTTTCCATAATTTTGTTAATCTTTCAAGCATTTAGATTAATGTTTATGTATTATTGTAGCCTTTGGGCAAAAACACAACAATCCCTTGCTTGATTATAGCCATTAGTATGTTAATCTTTGTTTGTAATGACATTTGGAAGTATTTTCTATGTTAATCTTTGATGATTAGTTTGCAACCTTGTTATTGATATTGATTTCTTGATTATAAGTAATTGTGTTGGATGATTGGTATTTGGTTAGTTAAGATAGTTGAAAAATGAAGCTTAATCCATCTTGTATTAGTAAACTTTAAACTTGGTTAACTAGTTTAGCTTGGTTAAAATGTGTGCACCATGATACTAGAAATGGTTAGTGGTTTAATAAAATGTAATTATTGTTAATCAAGAGAGTTTGCCGTCACGTAAGGACCTTAACGGGTTAGATGGTGTCGTTATAAATTCTTGCCATAATTTGTTAGCTTAGTTAGTAGTTTAGGCCAAAATTGCTATCTTGGTGAATTATTGTGCAAGATTTGTAAAATGAACTCGGTTGTGATTTAATCTAGTTTATGCTTGTCTCGGTGGTTGCATTGTGTTTATCGGTGTTGCTTTCCTTGATTAAGTGCGGTTAGAAAACTCCTAACGGATGACTAACTCATTTTTAAGAGATTTTCATAGACATTTATCAATTGCACGTTAAAGAACAATTTTAGGTGGTTAAAGTGTGTTTATCGTTTTAACTTTCCGAATGATTGTCATGTTAGGATTCCCGAAAGGGATACTAATTGTCTTGAAATTGGAGAATTGATCGAATGCTTCTAGTGCCAAAACCGACTTAGTTGACATGCTTTGGTTGTGTATTAAGCAAGGCTATTTATCTATTATCTACTATGTTTTTATATGTATTTGTTTATGCTTACTTTAGTTTATTTAAAATCAAACAACTTATGTTTTTACCGGTAGTTTAGTGACAAAGGTCTAGTATTATTTCTCCGCCCATTTCCTTGGATCGATACTTGGTTCTTACCGATACTTTACTACATATGTGACGGGGTACACTTGCCTCTTTCGTGTGTGTTTTGATGTAAAAGTAATAATCACTTTTATAAATTTAAAACCAAATCGTGTGTAATTTCATTGCAATATTATGTATATACGTGCACACGTCAAGGATCCAGGATCCTTCTCCTCGTATATAAGTTAATTAAAGAAGTGGATAAATTAAGGTTAGATCATTACCAGAATGAGGATCATTTATCTTCTAAGGATCCTTCATGAACATCGGACACGAAAATGGCTAAGGATCATGGATCCTTATTACATGAAGTATCTCTTCAGGTGGATAGCATTCCAAGCTCTTGGTAGCAAATCACCTTCCATTGTTAGCAATCGATATGCCCCCTTTCCTGCCTCAGCTTCAATAAGATAGGGGCCTTCCCATTTTGGTGCTAACTTGCCATCAGCAGGATTTGTGGTGTTTTGGAATGCTTTCCTCAACACCATATCACCAACTTGAAACTTCCTGATCCTGACATTCTTGTTATAAGCTCCAGCCATCCTTTGTTGATAACTAGCCATTCTTATCCTTGCCAAATCCCTGTGTTCTTCTACGGTATCCAAGTCTTGAACCAAGTTTTCAGCATATCCTTCAGGATCACGGATGCTTGTTCTTGCAGTAGGAACCACCATCTCTGTAGGGATCACTGATTCTGCTCCAAATACTAAAGAAAATGGAGTTGTCCTATCAGCCCATAGTACATAAGGTAGTTCTTCTGCCCATTTTCCTTTCTTGGATCCAAGCTTCTTTTTCAAGTTGTTCATGATGATCTTGTTGGATGATTCTGTTTGACCATTGGCTTGTGGGTGGACTGGTGTTGATGTTATCATCTTGATCCCCCAGCTGTCACAAAAGTTAGTAGTTCTACTCCCAATAAATTGGGATCCATTATCACAAATAATTTCAGAAGGGATACCAAATCTGGTTATAATATTTCTTTTAATAAAGGATATCACTTCTTTTTCTCTGACTTGAGCAAAGGCTTCAGCCTCTATCCACTTGGAGAAGTAATCAGTCATGGCAAGCATGAATACCTTTCCTCCTGGTGCTTTGGGAAGTTTACCAACTATATCTATTCCCCATCTCATAAATGGCCAAGAAGAGGATATAGGATGCAGGAGCTCTGCTGGCTGGTAAAGGATATTGTTATGTCTCTGACAAGCATCACATTTCTTGGCATAATCCACAGCATCCTTCTTCATAGTAGGCCAATAGTATCCTGTCCTAAGGATCCTTGAGAACAATGCCCTGCCCCCAGTGTGGTTTCCACAATCTCCTTCATGAAAATCCTTTAGGACTTCTTGAATTTCAGGGTCCTCTATGCACCTTAGATATGGATCTGCAAGGTATCATTTATATAACATGTTATTTAATATAGTAAATTGAGATACCTTGATTTTGAAAGCCCTGGGGTTTTCTCCTGTATGAATCTCTCCATGTTGTATATATCTCATGATTGGAAGGATCCATGATTCTGAATGAGGTTGTGCACCATCACTAGGAACCATTACAGAATCCTCTTCTCCATACTTATGTGATCCTCAATAGCAGGAGCCAAAATATGGATGATAGGGATCTTGATATCCTCTGGAATTTTCAATGATGATCCAAGATTGGCCAATGCATCAGCTTCTGCATTCTCTTCCCTAGGTACCTGTGTGAAACAAAAGAAAACAAAAGAGAGTGCCAATTCCTTGACTATCTCTATGTATTTGATTAGTCGTTCACCTTTAACAGCATAAGATCCATTGAAGTGATTGGTAATTAACAATGAATCTACATGTACCTCAAGATACCTGATCCTCATGTGCTTGGCAATTTGCAAACCAGCTATCAAGGCTTCATATTCAGCCTCATTATTAGTAATTTGAAACTCACAAGCTATTGAGTGGGGTATTATGTCCCCCTATGGCGATTTTAGTAGTATTCCAAGTCCTGTTCCTTTGACATTAGAAGCTCCATCAGTGAAGAGTATCCATGGATCCTTAGTCTCTTCAAGTTGCTGAACTTCTAACTCAGCTTCTCTTTGTAAATCACTACTAAAATCTGCCACAAAGTCAGCTAAGGCTTGGGATTTACTGGCAGCCCTTGGTTCATATCTTATATCATAAGCACTAAGCTTCACTGCCCATTTAGCCATCCTTCCTGACATTTCAGGTTTCCTGAGAACATTCTTAATTGGAAAGTTAGTCTTAACAATAATGGCTTGAGTTACAAAATAATGTCTTAGTTTAGTAGATGCCATAATCAAAGCAAGGATAAGTTTTTCTAAATGTGAATACCTGGATTCAGCATCAAGCAAACTCTTACTTACATAATAGACAGGATGTTGTGTACCTTCGTGATCCTTAACAAGGACTGCACTTACTGCTTTGGAGGATACCGCTAGATATAAGGATAATATATCCCCTTTTTCTGGTTTCATTAAGGCAGGAGCTGAGGATAGGTAATCCTTAAGGGCTTTGAGAGAATTTTCATGCTTTTCAGTCCATTCAAATTTCTTGTTCTTTCTCAAAATGTCATAGAATTCTTTGCACTTTTCTGATGACTTTGATATGAACATGTTCAAGGTTGCGATCCTCACTGTCAATCTTTGCACATCCTTAGCATTGGCGGGAGATTTGATATTCACAATTGCCATAATTTGCTCTGGACTTGCTTCTATGCCTCTTTTTGTTACCATGTAACCCAGGAATTTGCCTGCTTTAACACCAAAGTGACACTTGGAAGGATTTAATTTCATATTAAATTTATCAAGGATATCGAATGCTTCCTCTAGGTCTCTAAGGTGATCCTCAGCTCTCTTGGACTTAACCACCATGTCATCTATATAGACTTCCATAGTGTGTCCTATTTGTTCCTTAAACATCATATTGACTAGCCTTTGATAAGTAGCACCTGCATTTCTTAGTCCAAATGGCATAGCAATATAACAATATATACTAGTTGGGGTCATAAAGGCTGTATCCTCGTGCTCAGATGGTTCCATCTAAATTTTCTGAAATCCAGACGAAGCATCCATAAAAGTCAACAACTCATGACCCGCGGTAGCATCCACCATGCAGTCAATGTGGGGTAACGGGAAAGGATCCTAGGGACATGCCTTGTTTAAATCAGTAAAATCGACACATACCCTCCACTTTCCATTTTTCTTTTGAACAACAACCACATTGGCTAACCATCTTGGATACTTAACCTCTCTAATCATACATGCTCGGAGCACCTTGTCTACCTCCTCCTGATAATGGCATTCCTCTCAGGTGCAAACTTTCTCCTCTTTTGATGTATGGGTTTAAATGACCTGTCAATACCAAGCTTATGAGTGATTATATCTTTAGAGATACTTGTCATGTCTACATGCTTCCAGGCAAAGGTAGTTTTTCTTTTATCTTAAGGAAGGATACCAAATCCTGTTCAATGTTGCTGAGGATCCCTGATCCTATGAAGATTTTGGATTCAGGATCATGAGGATCCATAAGGATATCTTTCACATCCTGTTCTCTTGCCTCCAAGACGTCTCTTGGAGGATACTTTAGTTGCTATTGCTCCCTTGGTCTTGAGGCTGGCTTCATTGATGAGGTATAGCAATTCTTTGCTTCTTGTTGGTCACTCTCAATCTTTATCACCCCCCATGGACTAGGAAGCTTCACACATTGATGATATGTAGATGCAACTGCTTTCATGTCATGTATCCATGGCCTGCCAAGGATAACATTGCTACAGGATAGGCAATCTATAACACAAAATTTTTTAAAAGAATTAAGTCCCTCTATGTAGATGGGAAGCTTAATGTCCCCTAATGTATTCTTAGTTTCTCCACTGAACCCCACAAGAACTGAGGATCTTGGGATGATTTCGAATTCAGGAATGTTCATCTTTTTGAGGACATCAAGCTGAATGATGTTCACAGAGCTTCCTCCATCGATTAGGATCCTGCGAACAAAATGATTAGATATGAACAATGTAATCACAAGACCATCATGATGAGGATCCTGAACATCCACTCGATCATTCTCATCAAAAGTTATGACTTTTTCCAGTGTAACAGTAGAGGTTCGGATGGGTCTGTCCCCATTATCCATCTTGGTTTCCTTGGCATGCCTTTTGGCTGCTGAAAAGGAAGTGCCACAAATGTTTGATCCACCGGATATGAAGTTTATAATTTGTGCATCTGTCGGAGGAGCAGGAGCTCTTTTTGGAATCTTTTCAGGATCCTGGATCCTTGACTTTTTTCTTCCCAAAAGCTCCTTCAGGTGCCCCTTGCTTAACAAATAACCGATATCTTTTCTAAGTGCAATACACTCTCCAGTGAGATGTCCGAAATCCTCATGATATGCACACCATTTGGACTTGTCTTTTGTTGCAGCTGGCTTATCACTTTTCCTGGGCCACCTTGCTTTTTCACCTAAATTCTGCATTGCAAGGATTAGTTCATTGTTATCAACAGAAAAAAATAATCAGAAATGGGAGGATAATCCTCATCATCCTCTTCCTGTTCTACTACATGCACATTCTGGTTGTCAGACTTGTTGTAAGATTTGGACTTGTTGTTCCTGAAGTAGGATCCTTGTTTCTCCTGTTTCGAGGATCCTGCCAGTCTTTCCTGGATCCTTTTATCATCCTCTAATCGGATGAATCTAAGGGCCCTGGTTCTCACTTCATCAAGATTCCTGCATGGGGTCATGACAAGATCATCATAGAATAATGAATCCCTAAGTAAACCCATTTTAAAGGCTTCCACAGCCGTAGCAATATCTAAATTAGGAATATCTAAGGATTCTTTACTAAATTTAGTGATATAATCTCTAAGTGATTCATTCTGACCTTGTGTTACCCTATATAGGTCACTAGTTAAACGTTCAAATTTCCTAATGGATGAGAACTGGCTATTAAACAGGTTAACAAGATTAGCAAATGAAGTAATAGAGTAAGGGGGAAGGCTTAGCAGCCATTTAAGAGCTGATCCTGTTAGTGTGGATCCAAAACCCTTGGATAGACATGCTTCTTTTAACCTCTCCGGGATGGGATTGATCTCCATCCTTTCTCTGTACTGAGCCACATGTTCTTCTGGATCCGTTGAACCATCATATAGCTTCATGGTTGGTATTTGGAACCTTTTGGGTATCTCAGCATCACAAATAGGTGGTGCAAAACGAGATATCCTATGGCTTCCATCTCCAATTTCAGGAATGGGCTTAACCACTCCTGGAACGCTGGATATCATATCCTTCAGTTTCTGTAATTCCTTAGCCATAGCTTGATTGATACCTGTATCCTGCACAAAGCCATGGTTAGTGTTATAAGAATTATTTAAAGTGTTACCTCCTAAAGGATTCAAGTTTGGAATTCTAGATGTGAATCCATATTGATGGGATTCTGGTATGACTAAAGGACCAGAAGAAGCAATGGTCTGCATCGGAATGAAGTCTCCTAGATGGACATCTGTACTTCCGGGTTGCACAATTCTTAAGAATCCTTGATCCTGAAAGATGTTGGATCCTTGAACTTGAAAGGAGGATCCTGGGAGCTGAGAGGATCCTTGAACCTGGGAGGATCCTTGAACTGGGAAGGAGGATCCTTGAACCTGAGAAGATCCTTGAGCCTAGGAGGATCCTTGAACTGGGAAGGAAGATCCTTGAACCTGAGAAGATCCTTGAGCCTGGGAGGATCCTTGAACTGGGAAGGAGGATCCTTGAACCTGAGAAGATCCTTGAGCCTGGAAGGATCCTTGAACCTGGGAGGATCCTTGAACTGGGAAGGAGGATCCTTGAACTGGGTGCGTCCCCATATATCCTCCTGAGCTAACGAAGGATCCCTGATGCTGGAAAGAGGATCCGGAAGGCTGGAAGTGGGATCCTAAAGCCTGACTCATAGTTGTTGATCCATGACGCCTTCCCAATGGTCCACTCTGGCACTGGATATCCGGAGTTGCAGATTGCAGGGCGGTTATAGCTGGAGTGTCAAAATCCAGTGATCTAGGCACCAATGGAGAGTGATCCTCCGCTGATCTTTTCAATTTCTTGATGTCATCAATCTCTCAAAGGATCCTGTCATTAGTTTTGTCTTATTACTGCGTGTAATCCCTCATCTGCAAAATCAAAGAAAAAAGATCACTGTTAGAAGGACTAGAAGAAACAACAGAAGTTGGTGGTTTTGGGAAAATGGGGCTTGGTCTCTTTGCTTCATTTTCAGCATTCTTCTGGGATCCAAAAGGTGGTGGAGGCAAAGGTGGAACGCCCTGTGAAGAAGTGACTGCTGGCATAGAGCTTGAAGTGTTCTTCGCTGAAGAAGCCATCTGGTTGAAGATAATGAACAGAAATGAACACAATGAACAAATTTTTTCAGAAATGAAGCACCAATTGCCCCACGGTGGGCGCCAAACTGTTTTGGTAAAAAATTAGACAAGGATAATGCAACCAAATCTTTTGTTGTGAGGTATAATGCTTTAATCAATGAACAAGTGTATGAACAACTTGTGAATGAAATGAACAAGTGACACAAGGATTTATACGAGGAAAAAGCCCTTGATCAATGTATGATCTCCGGCATAAAAAACCTCGGGTGATGGAAACTACCGATCACCAACTATAATTAAACAAATGATTGTTACAACTCGGGATGATAACAAGCTTGTTACAAGGATCACAAGTGTGCAAAATGTATGAAATCGCCAATAAGTTGCAGAGAGCTTGCGATAGTGTGTGTGTTTTCTTAGTTTTTTTAATTGTTCTCCCTCAAGCTTGTTATCCCCTTAAAAAATAGAAATAATCTAAATAACAAACTATCCGCCAAATATGCAAGCTACCCACGACTTCTAAAACGGTCATTTCAGCCATGCACGTGCAGAATATTGAGAGCATATTCCCCAAGAATATTGGCAAGACTAAGTCCACTCGTCCATTCCTGCGTAATAAGTTTAAACATAGAGGATCCTGGATCCTTGGCCCTACAACGTCTTCTGAGGATCCTTAATTCAAACAGAATTGAGGATCCGTGATCCTTGCTGCACTTGAGGATCCGTGATCCTTAGGCTTAGAAAATCCATCCCTAACAATTACCATCAGAAGGATTTGTGGTATTTTGGAATGCCTTCCTTAATACCATGTCACCAACTTGTAACTTTCTGATCCTGACATTATTGTTGTAAGCCCCAGCTACTTTTTGTTGGGAGCTAGCCAACCTTATCCTTGCCAAATCCCTGAGTTCCTCTATGGTATCCAGCTCTTGAGTCAAGCTTTCGGCATTTACTTCAGGATCACGGATGCTTGTTCTTGTAGTGAGGACTACCATTTCTGTAGGTATCACAGATTCAGCTCTAAAAACTAGGGAGAATGGAGTTTGACCCGTAGCATTCTTAGGAGTTGTTATGTCAGCCCATAACACATATGGTAGCTCTTCTGCCCATTTTCCTTTCCTGGATCCAAGCTTCTTCTTCAAGTTGTTGATGATGATCTTGTTAGATGATTCTGCCTAACCATTAACTTGTGGGTGGACTGGTGTTGATGCTATCATCCTAATCCCCCAACTGTCACAAAAGTTAGTAGTTCTGCTCCCAATGAATTAGGATCTATTGTTACAAACAATTTCAGAAGTTATGCCAAATCTAGTAATGATATTTCTTTTGATAAAGGATATAACTTCCTTTTCTCTAACTTGTGAAGAGGCTTCAGCTTCTATCCATTTGGAGAAATAATCAATCATGGCCAACATAAATATTTTTCCTCCAGGTGCCTTAGGAAGTTTGCCACACTTATAGTAAATTCATGTGACTAAAAAATAAACCCGCCACACTCGTAGTGAGTTCATGTGGTCGTTGCTACCATTTCGTCGCACTTAATGGATGGAATGCTTGATTATAACAACTCTTTTTGCCACATTTTTTCTTTCAAAATTGATGTTGCTAAAACAAATTTTTATATGACTATATAATAGAAACAGTCGCACTTACAATTAATTCATGTGTCTGCTCCTACCCTTTAGCCACACTTATTGTAAATAATGTCTGATTCCAGCAAGAAATAGTGGTACCCTTTAGCCACACTTTTAAGTTGTTACAACCACTAAACGTGAATGTGGCTGTATGATACCTATGATGACTCGATCTTTGGTCACACTTGAGCTGGTAAAAAAATGTGGCTAAAGGCGTATGATCACATTTTTTTTGAGTGGCCATAAGCCTTTTTTAACATAGCGACGTCTCTACACTCGTACATTTTAGATTAGTATAAATAAGGTTTCAATTCTCAATTGTAAAAACACATGTATTCAGAGATTCAAGTTATATTGAAGTTCAAGTTAGTTTATTCGGTTGTTCTAAAGGACTTGAGATCCTGTACAAACAGTACTAACTGTAAGAACTGTTTTGGTCAAAAATCACACAAGGATAATGCAAACAAATCTGATTTTGTGAGGTATGATGCTTGGTTAATTGTATAAATGAATGAATAAGAAAAACGTATGAAATGAGTTATGAACATGAGGATTTATACGAGGAAAACGCCCTTGATCAGTAGATGATCTCCGGCATAAAAAACCTTCGGATAGTGAAAACTATCACTATCAAGTATATTGAATAAACAAGTTTACAACTTTGGAAGTATTGAGCTTGATACAATGGTTTCTAGTTTGTGTGTATTTGAGAGAGAGTAGCAGAAGTGTTGTACGTAAATTAGAGTGCCAAAGGTGTTTTTAAAAATAAGCTCAATACCCCTTTAATTTTAGCTAAAAATATCCTAACTAATTGTTCGAAAAATCAGCCCATCACCCACGATCACCACCTACGGTCATCATCCCTTGCACATGTTGAAAATAGAGAGCATATTCCCCAGGAATCTCGGATGGAACAAGTCCTCTTCAAAACATACCTGCAAAACAAGCCAAAGGTGATGGAAACAATTGTTAGTTTAGAATAATAATGAGGATCCTGGATCCTTATTCCAACAGCGTCTCCTGAGAATCCTTAATTCAAACCGAACCGAGGATCCATGATCCATGCTACACTTGAGGATCTGTGATCCTTAGGCAGTGAAATTCTATCCCATATAATTGCCCCCAAACATGACTAGTTGAATGTCAATTGGATAGTCATGTTTCAGCGAAATTCGGACTAGCAGTTACTTGGAGATATAGCCGTTACAGGCTTATGTCAGCGAGGGTCATTCCTGCAACAAACAATGATTATAAATAGGATAGAGATAGGAATCACATTTTGCATTTAAATTCGAGACTTTCTCCCTTTAAATCCTCATTCAAAGACTTCATCAGATATCTCTCTTTTCCTTCTCTCTAAATTTTCTTCTTCCGATTCCCTGTTTCTTCAAGATCCCATGGCCAGGATGAACACCCGATCCTCTCCTGCTAAGGATCCTAAAAAGGAAAGCCCTCCAAAGAGTCAGCGCATAACCAAAAACCCTTCCACTGAACTATGTCGCTTCACCGATCCTGAGATTGATCGGTTGCGTCATTGCTTTCCAGAAGGAACCATCTTCAGACCCTTCGACTCTACCATGAAGAGTGATTACATATCCGACACCTGGATCACCTTCTTGGCCATCCCTTTTCTGATAGGCTTCACTTATCCCTTTCCTGCTCTAACACAGGGATTCTTCACATTCACTGGTTTGTGCTATATACAAGCCATTCAAATGATGTGGAGAGTCCTTTATACTCTTGAAAACATCATTGAGTAGGAAGGGATTGATATAGGATTATCCGAGCTGAGTCGGTTGTATAACCTTGTTAGCCACGGTTCTCATCGATTTCTTTTTAAGCATAAATGATGTGTGCAAAATGTAACATATAGATTACATCAAATGAGGCATAAAACTAACCATTTTTAGTACTAATGTTGGAAAAAGTGTGCTTTTGTCTTCCTTTTGTATTTTCAGGAGTAAATGAGCGTAAATGAACAAAAGAAGCAAATATGCAGCAAAATCTAACATAATTACAAGAAAAGGAATAAACGTGGCATGCCCGACCCCTCGACAACATCTTCCCAAGCAAAAACATGCAAACAGAAGGCTGACCACGGCCCCGTGCCCAGCGGACACGGGGGCGTGGTCAGATGTCTGCAGAAAGGACAAAGCTATAGAAGCTTCTATTACCGACACAGGGGCGTGCCCAGCTCGACACGGGGCCGTGGTCAACGCTAAGATTTGCAGAATCCAAGAAAATCTTGATAGTACAGATACGCTTCTGCACACGGGGCCGTGCCCAGCGGACACGGGGGCGTGTGGAGCTAATGCAGACAAATTGCAATTAATGAAGAAAGAGAAAGTGGATGGACACGGGGTTGTGCCTAATGGACACGGGGCCGTGTCCGGGCTTCTGTGCAGGCTATAAATAGAGGTGCTTGGTTCACTTCAAAGGCATCCCTTGGCAAACCACCTCTCTCACACTTCACCCACACTCCACCACCATCACAACCCACATCCACCACCATCATCCATCATCCATCATAGAGTGTGTTATGACACCTGTGTCACTTCAACCATCAAACAAATACCAAACCAATGAAATATTGTATTTCATACTTGGGATTTGTATAAATATGTGTATCGTTTGCACATATCAATTCTTGTTCGATTTCAAGCCTTAAATCACTTTCTGGAAGGTTATACGCGAACTGATGCATAAATATAACCAGTTTAATGAAACAAACACTTTGGAATAGTGAAATAGGCTTAACATACCTTAAATAACCTTTACATGACTTAGAAATAAGTTTTGGATGGTTTGGTGTGTTGAAATCAAGTTTGTTCGATCGCAGGGACTATTTGCGTCAAACTGCGAAACTATACCGATTTGTATAGTAACAAACATTCTGGAACATGACCATAAGTTAAACATACACTAAATATCCTTTACATAGCTTAGAAATAGGCTTTGAGGGGTTCGGTATGCTAAAATGAACTTATTTGATCAATAGAGACTAAAAGCGTCAAAAGTGCATAAGTTTGCATTTTCGCGCATATCTTACGTCCTGAACATATCCGGACATCCAAAAATTTATGTAATCATTAAAATATTTTATTTTAGTGATTGGCATGATAAAATTGCATTCGTCGCGTAATTTGGATCGTTATTGCGTTCATTACGATTTCCGTCGTAATTAACCGAACAACGCAACCGTACGACCAAACGAACCGACATCCGAGATGTTTTTGAGCATATTTTAAGTTCCCTATACTTTAACTTTATTTTAGAGCCTTGAAATTGGGTTAACGGGGCTTAAAAGTGCAAAAAAAATGAAATTTTACAAGTGCAGGGACCATTTTTGAAATTTCTGACCAGATTCAATGAACCTAGTCAAATTTTGAAGTGTTAATGGTTTTAACCCATGGTTTTGCAAAACCATGGGCTGGTATTTAATGGTATTTTTGGTACTATGGGCCATTCTAGGGGCTCCCATGGTTTCACAAAACCATGGGCACATGTGTACGGCCTAGATCGAAGCACGTTTTTCGATGAACGATCTTAACGGTTGTGCCAAATCTATAAATACCCACCTTTCATTGTTTCAAAACCCACATTTAATCTGATTTAGGCCCTCTAAGTTGGAGTATACACTTCATACCTGAGGGTAAATCGGATCAAAACTTGCGGGGACCCTTTGTAAGTATTCCTTCGTTCTTTTTTTATACGTTTTTAGCTTAAAAGTCAAACTGCATTTGACTTTCTGCATTGACCAGTTTATGGTCAATGTGAAGTTCATTTGAACTTCATAACGTGAGCATAATCACGATGGTTATAGTCCCTAGTAACTATACCTACTGATTACCACGTTATCTAGGCTTAGTGACGAGTCGTAGTTTCGGCCAAAATGCGCATTCTTGCGTATTTTGTAACCAAACTACTTTAGGGTATCAAAACCGTTTGTTTTAATATCAAACCTGTTTTCTAAATTCGTTAAACATGTTTAGCTCGTCACTTTAGATTTAGTGCTTATATAGGGTCGTAAGGTAAGCGATCTAATCAATCGCTTATACTTTCGAACCCGACCCATTTGGTCGATCATTAGGATCTGACCAAACACATTAGGTGACCATAGTTGTATATGGAATAACCTTCCAAGGTTATACCTTATGGTCACGTCGTTTAAGTAGTTGTATGATAGGTAGTTTATATGCCTTAGGAAAATTACCAATATACCCTTTTTACGCATAAATTCATTTTAAGCATATGTAACCTAAATTTTGACATCTAAACTGATTACGTAACTATATTAGACATGTTAAGGCATATTTTACTAGTCATAGGACTAGTTAAGCGGTCCAGACGCGTTTTACGCGAACGGCACGTTAAAGTAGCATAAGCTACCTAAACGGGTCGTAATGGGTCGTAAGCACTTAGGTTAGGTTTCCTTTTAGTATGTAGGCCTTGTTAAACCATATCATATGTGTTCCCACACTCATTTGGTTTACGAGACCTCATCCTATCCGATCTCCCGATTTAGGTCCGGTTTATTTATGTAGTTACCTATATTAGGTGCCGTTTGATTTCGTGCTCCCTCTAGCTTGCTTGGTAGTTCTCCAAGACTTCTAAGCACTCTCAAGTGAGTACATAGTCCCCTCTTTTACTGTTTTCAATGTTTTGGGGTGAAGCATGTGTACCTATTTGTTATGTTCATGATTTCAAAGTATAATTGATTATACATATTAGTATTTATCTTTTGACAAACTGAATGATTATTTATGGTTTAAACACTGATTTTTCAAAGATTATAAAATTTATTGTTGGATATTACTTATTTTGTTCACCAGACCGGTTGGTAGTATGATATAGCGCTATAGGATTTGACACCCCATTCCTGTTGTCATGGAATGTCTGAAACCAATTTATTTTTATCCAAATAGGGATTGCCTTTGTGGTATTCCTATAGTGTCAAAGGTGTAGTTTGATGCACTAGGTCTGAATGAATTCTTAAATCACATTATTTTTGGTATATTTAGTTTTACTCCCAACAGTATAGTTTGATATGCTCTCATATGTGATATTGTACAAAACCAACATATATTTTGTTAATAACCAAAACATAGTTTAATATGTTATCTATAAAACCAAAGCATATTTTGATATGTTTGTTATAATAATCAAAACATAGTTTAATATGTTATTCATAAAACCAAAGCATATTTTGATATGTTATTTATAAAACCAAAACTTAGTTTAATATGTTATTTATAAAACCAAAGCATATTTTGATATGTTAGTTATAATAACCAAAACATAGTTTAATATGTTATTCATAAAACCAAAGCATATTTTGATATGTTATTTATAAAACCAAAACATAGTTTAATATGTTATTTATAAAACCAAAGCATATTTTGATATGTTAGTTATAATAACCAAAGCATAGTTAATATGTTATTAATAAAACCAAAGTATACTTTTGATATACTACTTAAAACTGTTATTTTGATAACTAAAGTATATTTAATATACTATCTGTTTGACTATTTTGAAACTGAAATATATTTTAATATATTACTTATTTGACTTTCTTAAAACCAAAGTATATTTTTATATATACTGTGAACCTTTTCATCAAAATATTGTTTTTCAAACAATATATATATATATATATATATATATATATATAAACTCATTTTTACCTAATTATTTATTTATAAATCTTTCTTTTATATCATCTGTTTTCTTATCGATTTTTATATGATTTACAAAACAAAAACATTTTACAAGGATCATGACTAACTTTTCTAAAACATTTTTCTTTAAACTTATAAGTCATGAATCCTAAATCAATAAAACCTATGTATCTCACAGGCATTTTTATGTTGACGTACCTATTTTTACACATGTTTTAGGTGCTGCTTTGTGATGATTGTTGATACATGCTACACTTAGGATGGACTCGTGCCTTAGCGACTTTAAAACTTGAAAGATAATAGTTGCATTTATCTGATTTGTAATAAAACAATGAGTTCAATAATTTAAATAAAACGAAATTATTTATTCCATGGTTGTGAAACAATGATTCTGTTACAACACTCCCCGACGTTTCCGCCATGTTTTGTTGTTTTACGTGGTCGGGGTGTGACATGTGTGTAGTAGTCTCGGGATCTAAGATTGATAGTAAGAGTTCTTGACATTCAAAGGCCATGTTTGCCTAAGTCTCTTACATCACTTGGTGAAGACAAGAATTTAGTGTAATACTTTTGTTTTTTAATCTTTTTGCACTTTTTAATTGGTTTTGTGTTAATGACTTTGATAACTAGTTTCTTATGTTGAAGGTGAAACTTCCTTATCATTTGTCTGTGGTTTCTTGGCGTTATTTTACTGTCTATATAAAATAAAAGATTTACACCATTCATATCTCTACGGTCTATATAGAGATATGTTGGCTACCTGGTCGGGGGTTAAGGGAATGGTTTGGTAAGGTTCTTGGCTTGTTCAGTGTATAGATCCTGCAAGGACCCGGGTCAAGCTTACTAGGACCTCCTTCAATACCCACTAGTATTGGATGGCGGGGGTGCGAATAGCTTGATCCCCTCATATGTAAACTACTATTAATACTTTAATCTGGCTACTTGGGATTCTATCCCTGCTGACTCAAACCACTTAGCCTAGGGTAACGTCACCTTCAAAAGAGGGGCCTACCACTTTACACATTAATAACTTAATTAATTATCTTTCAATATTCCGACCCTTTAGGATTGTATCCTTGCTAACTCAAACTACTGGGTTGAGGGTAACTTCACCTTCAAAAGAGGGGCCTACTACCATAACTAAGATAATCTCTTAAAAAGTGCAAAAGTGCGGAAATCATCAAAGGTTACATTAAAGGCGAGTCGGATCCAAGTGATTCATCTTGTCTATCTGTTTATTTTTATTTTTATTTTTCAGCATTTTTAGTTTTTATTTTCATATTTAAATTTTTTTCTAAACTTTTGATTTGATTAGATGTTGAGGATAAACCGGTACTAAAAGCTCTTGTCTCCTTGGACGACCTCGGTATGTTACCAACGCTATACTACGCTCACGATGGGTGCAATTGCCCATATGTGTGTTTAGTGTTAGTAAAATATCGTGTTTTATAAATTTAAAACTTGACTAAAGTGTTAAAAAGGGCTTAAAATATAACTAAAAATATACAACGCTACACACGCATCAATAAACCTGGTCAAGCACACCCTATTCTGAAAACCACTAAAAATGATCCCCACTGGAAGAGCTAGTTCTTCTTTGTTAGAAAGGACTCCATCCCAAATGGGAATCACCTCCCCAAAAAGTGGATCACCCAGGGTAGGATATGGGATCCTTGGACCAGGACCATGGTAAAATATTTCTTTTCTGTTTAGGATAACTGATCCTTGTTTTTGTTTCTGTTGTGCAGCTGTCACACTTTCTCACAATCAAGAATCTCCTGTCACAAAGGAGAGGATTGCTGCTTTCTGGAAGCTTGATCCTGTTATAAGAACATTTTAAAGCAAAGCAAAGGATATTCAAGAGATCTCCTCCGATTCCTTCACAATATCAAGTAAGTATCCATGTCTATGTGTAAATAAATATTTAAATGAATATAAGGTATGAATACTTATCTGTGTTTTGTACTTTTAGGCGTTGGAAAATCCTCAAAGTCTGCTTCTAGGTTCAGTGTGAGTGACCTCCAAGAGTATGCATCCTCCCGTTCCATCAAGAAAGAACTAACTGCCAGCCCTAGCATCCCGGAGCCCAAAGGCATGAGCACTAGGGGCAAGGGTGCCAAGAAGAGAAAGACTGTTGAGCCCACTGAAGGCCTCCCTCTCATTCAACATTAGTTCCTGGAATACACCTCTGAGGTAAGGATAACATATCCTGAATTTTATACTCCTTCTCTGAGGATAAAGGATCCTGACTATAGACTTCTTTTGTGCAGAAATTCGCCGAGGTTCAAATGCTCCTTGATCAACACGTGGCCGAAGCTGAACAGCAAAAGTTGGACTTCCAACAGTTCTTCCTTGCTAAAGACAAAAAGATTTCTTCCCTTGAGAAGGATATCAACTTGCTGCAGAAGGAACTGGTCCTGGCTCAGATCACTGCCCAGAAGGAGAAGACAGAAGTCATGGATGGGGCTAAGCTTTCTGCCACTATTGCTATGTTAAAGATTAAGCTGCTGATGGCTAAGGAGGCTGAGGATCCTGCCTTTGACAGATCTGAGTGGGACCAGGAGGCTTGGAAGCAGAGGCTGGCAGAGCTGGACGATGAAGATGAAGCTGAGGAGGTCTTGGCACTTGAAGCCGGTTGCAGTGGGTTGAAGGATCCTGAGGTGGAGGCAGCTGACAAAGGTGACGGTGACAAGGTGGAGAAGGCAGTGAAGGAGTAGGCTGCACAAATGGGCGATGATGGACATTTCTAGACATAGCCGGAGCCCATTTTTTTATGGCTTTTGTGGTTTTTGCTTGATGGTGTTTTGATCTTGAACAATTATGGTTTGTAATAACTTAAACAGTAGATATTAGGTTTAAGGATCACTGATCCTTCGAACAATAGGTAGGATGATAGTTGGTTGAGGGATCCTCTGTTTGGGGGATGAAGCCACTATTATCATGCCGTCTTTATTTTCCGGTACTACTTAGAACTTGTTAATATGGACACCCTTTACCTACCCCAGCGGACGAGCCACGTTTTGCTGGTAGATGCCCGGGGTAGGTAATTTTGACAACCTTTGAAGGGTTAACTTTAATAAATAAAACCTTTAACTTTTAGCTAACTTTGTGTTGTTTATTTTGTATCTATTTACTTGTCAATTGTTATTGTACAATTCAATAGTCTATAAGTTATTGATGAAAGTATAAGAATCATTTTTGTCAAAAAGTTTAGGATATGATCAAGGATCAAATATCCTTTAGCTATAAAGTTTAAAAAGTAAGACAATTTTAGGATCATATACCCTGTTGTCAAAGAATAAGGTTAGCAATAATAAACCAAGAATAGAGCTAAAGCAAATAAGGATCATACCAGAGAAACCAAGTTAGGATCCTATATCCTTAGCACTTATAATTGTAACGATCAATAGATAAAACATGATAGGAAGTTAGGATCCTGGATCCTTAACTTTTTAGCTTTGGAAACCTGCAAAGGCATATTACTTGGGACTAAGCCAATTGTCAAAGAAAACATCACCATCTGGGGACAAGCCCAACAATCTGGGAACAAGCCCACTAAACTGGGGACAAGCCCAAAGGATCTTGTGTAAACTGGAGCATGGCCTAAACTAGCGACTATCCAAACTTAGTGACATGAAAATGCCAAAACCTTTGCTAACGTGAAAACGTTAGAAACCTTAGGAACGGATGTATGGTACATCTACCATTATACTTAGGATCCTAAATACAACCAGTACAATGAAATTGTCAGCCCCTAAAGCGGGTACTGGTCCCATTGCCTTTAACTGCACTAGGATAATAGTGCGCTACTGGCGAATGTGTTAGAACCTGATTCGTAGAAGGTAGTGGATACCTTAAACTGGGGACAAGCCCAAAAACTTAGGAAATTGTACTGGATATTGGATCCTTAGGTAGAAGTCTACCAATATCTGCAAAACTCAGAACTTAGTAGAAAAAGATAAAAGATACAGGATCCTTCTCCTGGTAAACAAACAAATTCAGGAATTAAAGAAATAGTAAGGAAATGGTTACCAGAGTAAGGTTCACTTGTCCTTTGAGGATCCTAAATCCTTAACCATAATTCTATCTTAGCTGAGGATCATCGATCCTCATTACATGAAGTATTTTTTTAAGGTGGATAGCATTCCAAGCCCTTGGTAATAGGTCACCTTCCATAGTTAATAAATGATATGCCCCCTTTCCTGCCTTAGCTTCAATCAGATTGGGGCCTTCCCACTTCGGTGCTAACTTGCCATCAGCAGGATTTGTGGTATTTTGGAATGCTTTCCTCAACACCATGTCACCAACTTGAAATTTCCTGATCCTGACATTCTTGTTATAAGCTCCAGCCATCCTTTAATAATAACTAGCCAATCTTATCCTTGCTAAATCCCTAAGTTCTTCTATGGTATCCAAGTCTTGAACTAAGTTTTCAGCATTTCTTTCAGGATCACGGATGCTTGTTCTTGCAGTAGGGACGACCGTCTCTGTAGGGATCACTGATTCAGCTCTAAACACTAGAGAAAATGGGGTCTGACCAGTAGCATTCTTGGGAGATGTTCTATCAGCCCATAACACATAAGGTAGCTCTTCTGCCCATTTTCCTTTCTTAGATCCAAGCTTTTTCTTCAAGTTGTTGATGATGATCTTGTTAGATGATTGTGCTTGACCATTAGCTTGTGGGTGGACTGGTGTTGATGTTATCATCTTAATCCCCCAACTGTCACAAAAGTTAGTAGTTATATTTCCAATAAATTGGGATCCATTATCACAAACAATTTCAGAAGGTATGCCAAATCTAGTAATAATGTTTCATTTAATAAAGGATATCACTTCCTTTTCTCTAACTTGTGCAAAGGCTTCAGTCTCTATCCACTTGGAAAAGTAATCAGTCATAGCAAGCATAAACACTTTGCCTCCTGGTGCTTTGGGAAGTTTGCCAACTATATCCATTCCCCATCTCTTGAATGGCCAAGAAGAGGATATAGGATGTAGGAGCTCCGCTGGTTGATGAAGGATATTGCTATGTCTTTGACAAGCATCACATTTCTTTGCATAATACACAGCATCCTCCTTCATATTGGGCCAATAGTATCCTGTTCTAAGGATCCTTGAAAACAGTGCTATGCCCCCAGTGTCATTTCCACAATCTCCCTCATGAAAATCCTTGAGAACTTCTTGGATTTCAGGATCCTCGATGAATCTTAGATATGGACCTGCAAGAGATCGTTTATATAACAGATTATTTAGTATTGTAAATTGAGATACCTTGACTTTGAAAGCTCTAGGATTTTCTCCGGTAGGGATCTCTCCATGTCGTATATATCTTAGGATTGGAAGGGTCCAGGATCCTGAATTTGACTGTGCACCATCACTAGGTATGATTGCAGAATCCTCCACTATCTCCATGGTTGTGTGATTCTCAATAGCAGGAGCTAAGATGTAGATAATCGGAATTTTAATATCCTCTAGAATCTTTAATGATGATCTAAGGTTGGCTAATGCATCAGCTTCTGCATTTTCTTCCCTGGGTACCTGTGTCAAACTAAAAGAAGCAAAATAGTCTGCCAATTTCTTGACTATCTCTAGATATTTGATTAGTCTTTCACATTTAACAGCATAAGAACCATTAAAGTGGTTAGTAATTAACAATGAATCTACATGTACCTCAAGATACCTGATCCTCATATGTTTGGCAATTTGCAAACCAGCTATTAAGGATTCATATTCAGCCTCATTGTTAGTAGTTTGAAACTCACAAGCAATAGAGTGGGGTATTATGTCCCCCTGTGGAGATTTTAGTAGTATGCCTAGTCCAGTTCCTTTGACATTAGAGGCTCCATCTGTGAAGAGTATCCAAGGATCCTTAGTCTCTTCAAGCTATTGAACTTCCAATTCAGCTTCCCTTTGTAGATCACCACTGAAATCAGCCACAAAGTCAGCAAAGGCTTGAGATTTGATGGTTGTTCTTGGTTCATATCTGACATCATAAGCACTAAGCTTGACAGCCCACTTTGCCATTCTTCCTGACATTTCAGGTTTCCTGAGGACATTCTTGATTGGAAAGTTAGTTTTAACAATAATAGTATGAGTTTCAAAATAATGGCGTAACTTAGTAGATGCCATGATTAAAGTAAGGATAAGTTTTTCTAAATGAGAATACCTGGATTCAGCATCAAGCAAACTTTTACTTACATAATATACTGGATGTTGAGTACCTTCATGATCCTTAACAAGGACTGCACTTACTGCTTTGGAAGAGACTGGCAAATATAAGGATAATATATCCCCTTTTTCTGGTTTCATTAATGCTGGAGCTGAGGATAGGTAATCCTTAAGGGCCTTGAGAGCATTCTCATGCTTGTCAGTCCATTCAAATTTCTTGTTCTTTCTCAAAATGTCATAGAATTCCTTGCATTTCTCTGATGACTTTGAGATGAACCTATTGAAGGCTGCGATCCTTCCTGTCAATCTTTTCACATCCTTGGCATTTGCAGGAGATTTAAAGTTCACAATTGCCTTGATTTTCTTTGGACTTGCCTCTATCCCTCTTTTTGATACCATATAACCTAGGAACTTGCCGGCCTTTACACCGAAGTGGCACTTGGAAGGATTCAATTTCATATTGAATTTATCAAGGATATTAAATGCTTCTTCCAAATCTCTATGGTGATCCTCAGCTCTCTTGGAGTTAACCACCATGTCATCAATATAGACTTCCATCATATGTCCAATTTGTTCTTTAAACATCATATTAACTCGCCTTTGGTAGGTAGCACCTACATTTCTTAGTCCAAATGGCATAGCAATATAACAATAGATACTAGCAGGGGTCATAAAGGCTGTATCCTCTTGATCAGATGGTTCCATCTGAATTTGTTGGAATCCAGATGAAGCATCCGTAAAAGTTAACAACTCATGACCCGCTGTAGCATCCACCATGGAGTCAATGTGGGGTAATGGGAAACGATCCTTAGGACATGCCTTATTTAAATCAGTGAAATCGACACATACCCTCCACTTTCCATTTTTCTTTTGAACAACAACCACATTGGCTAACCATCTTGGATACTTAACCTCTCTAATCATACCTTCTCTAAACAGTTTATCTACCTCCTCCTGGATGATGGCATTCCTTTCAGGAGCAAACTTTCTCCTCTTTTGATGTATGGGTTTGAATGACATGTCAATGCCAAGTTTATGAGTAATAATATCTTTAGAAATACCTGTCATGTCCTCATGCTTCCAGGCAAAGGTAGCTTTTCTCCTCTCTAGGAAGGATACTAGATCCTGTTCAATGTTATTGAGGATCCTGGATCCTATAAAAACTTTGGATTCAGGATCCTGAGGATCCATCAGGATATCCTTCACATCTTGTTCTCTTGCCTCCAGGACATCTCTTGGAGGATACTTTAATTGCTAATGCTCCCTAGGTCTTGAGGCTGTCTTCATTGATGAAGTATAACAATTTTTGGCTTCTTGTTGGTCACTTTCTATCTTCACTACACTCCATGGAGTAGGGAGTTTCACACACTGATGATATGTAGATGGAACTGCTTTCATGTCATGTATCCATGGCCTGCCAAGGATAACATTGCAACAGGATAAGCAATCTATGACACAAAATTTCTGAAAAGAATTAACTCCCTCTATGTAGATTGGAAGTTTGATGTCCCCCAATGTGTTCTTGGTTTCTCCACTGAATCCTACAAGAACTGATGATCTCGGGATGATCTCTGATTCAGGAATGTTCATCTTCTTGAGGACATCAAGTTGAATAATGTTCACTAAGCTTCCACCATCTATAAGAATCCCACGAACAAAATGGTTAGATATAAACAAAGTAATAACAAGACCGTCATGATGAGGATCATGAATGTTCACACGATCGTCCTCATCAAAGGATATGACTTTATCCTGGGTAAGGATTGAGGTTCGAATAGGTCTGTCCCCATTCTCCATCTTTGTCTCCTTAGCATGCCTCTTGGCCGCTGAAAAGGAAGTGCCACATATGTCTGATTCACCGGAAATGAAGTTGATAATTTGTGCATCAGCTAGAGGGGCAGGGGCTCTATCCGGAATCTTTTCAGGATCCTGGATCCTTGACTTTTTTCTTGTCACACCTCGATATTTCCACGTATTACCGGTGGGGAGTATCGTGACGTAGTTGATATCATCATAGTTAAATAATCACAATTTAATGCATAGCGGAAGACTTGAAAGTATGATATTAATACAAACCGAAACACAAAGTATAATAAAATATTATACAAACGGTTGTGAGTGGATCCACAGGCGGATCTTAAAACATAAAGTAAATATCATTCGACTGACTTTAAGTATTAAGAGCTTGCAAGACTCTTTAGCTAACACTCAGGAGCTTCCGGCCCATTACGCGTAGTACCTGCACTTAATCTTTTTGAAAAATATGTCAGTTTTTCCTGGTAAATACAATTAACTGACTCTTTTTGAAAAGGGTTTATAAAATTGGTTTGAATGCACATGGCACAAAAATTCTTTTATCACTTTGGACAATTATTTAAAATAATCTTGTATACAGTTTTACATGTTTGTCGTACGTTCAGGGCCCAGGATAGAAGAGCCGGGACAAGATTAATAGACACACCAATAGTATAAGCCCACAAGAAGTTTCCTCACGAGTGCGATACCGTTTTACATACGCAACTGTCGGGTGTATGCCTACACCCCATGCTTAAGTCGTGGCCATTTCAAATGAATGAGCCGAGGATACCTAGGACACGGTCATATTAACCCCCAAATGCTTTGTATCAAACAAAACAGATTAAAATGGGTTATCTCAATGATTTAACCACTAATCGATTAAATATTCAATACCCGACCAAGCGGTAATAATTTACCGTATCCCAAGCCCGTATAGGGGAAACTAAGTTAAAAGTATTTACCTAAGCTAAAATGTAAATTATACTCAGCCGTATATTCTAATCAGCAAGTGCAGATAGCTTTTACTGGGCCCCTAATCTAGAACGAAGATTTTAATTACCTATTAGATTCATAACGGGTCTTATTTAAGTTGTAACTTAGACCGATTAGTTTTAAAGAAAAGTTTACGGTACGAAACGCAAGATTAAGCGATGACCAGATTGGAATGTATTCTAGACCCAACAAGTATGGAGACTTGTATAAAATGGGTAAACTAAACAAATTCTGGATTTTGAAGTAAAAATGATAAGGTGTGACCCGTTTCGGCTAATTTATGCAAACTAGTTACATAAACCGTACCGAACGCGTATATGCACAACGGGTAACCGGATGAGTGATATACAAGTTTCACAAGTTAATATGCTTAAAATATGATCTGATATCAGTAGGATATCTTCAATTATGCCCAAAACGAATTTAAAACCAATTTAGGCCCCGAAAGGGTAATTTGGTCATTTTTAAGTTTATAAAAGAGGTTTAATACCAAACTGAGGTTCTGGTCTAAAATATTCAGTAAAAATATTTGTTTTATCAAGTTACATCAGTAAGATATCAGACATATGTGAGGTTTATCATTTATGGCCAAACAATGCACCGTAGGGGCATTTTGGTCATTTCACATATGCCTTTAAGGTCAAATTTGGAAACCTGAGTTCAAGACTTATACTTACTGTTAAAGTATAAAAATTTATTTATAAATTTAGTAGGTAACAAGTCTTAGGCGTTAAATATGGTTCTAAACCATACTACGCGCCTAATTAGCGTAAAAGTCGGTATTTGACGATATTTAAGGTGTTTATCAAAATCTGAAGTTTTGATCAGTCTTAAATGCTTAAAATATTTTATTTAATATATAACATCAGTAGGAAAAGGTTTGACTTGTAAATGATATGTAAAACTCATTTTATTAATGAAAAGGGCATTATCGAAATTACTGAATTCATGCTAGAACTCTACGTTATGGTCAGTATAAAATTTGACAAAAATTTCCAAAAATCCCTAAATATTATATCATAGCAGTGGGTAGCAAGTTTGGTGCCAAAAAATTGGGTTTAAATATGATTTATGCAAAAAATGCAATTTAATTAACAAAAAGTTTCATTTTACGATATCTTGCATAACTTTTATTTGATACCAGAAACTGATTTCAAATTTTTATGACATACTTATATATCAGTTATAAACGGAATCATGCAAATAACTCAGATTCTTATGGGACCATGTAGTATAACCTCAGAGGGTTATACTAACATATAATATGGTCACAAAGGAACCCTAAGGCATATCTAAACCAAGCTAATTCGGGTCAGAACTGAAAGTCAAAGCAAAAGTCTACTTTTGCGACTTTCGATTGCGAACCGAGCCCAATACTCAGAATTGTCGGGTTGAACATGCCTAAACATGTTCTTATATTATTTACCAAGTTATTTAAGTGACAAAACATGATTCATAACTTCTACATTATCAGTTTTTGTTATTATTTGAAAATATGACTAGTTTAACTTTTTGACTAGTTGCTTTGACCCGACAATTAACTAAGTAAACGTGACAATTAGGATGGGCCCTTTTGAGGGATTAACATACACCTAATTATGATGACGTAGCCATATTCTCCCCGAACAATGACTGGACCGTTAAGGCCTAAGCCAAAAGTTAAAGTGTTATTACGACAACTTTGACTTTCGGTCTTTAAATAAGTAAAAACCGAACAACAGAGGCTATAGACACTTACAAAGGGTCCTAGCACGAATTTTGGACTAAGGAGGGCTTCCTTCAAGATCAGGAATCCCAGAGAATGCTTCCAAAAGCTTTAAGCAAGGAGAAGAAAGTGAAATATGAAGTGTGCAAGGAATGAGGCTGCCCAATGCACCTATTTATACTACAAGAGGCCATCACCAGATCATTACAGGTGTTAGGGCACTTCAGAGATCATTACAGGTGTCTAAAATGGTTTTGAAAACCAGCAAAGGCCCATAGAAATCGATCTTGGGAGGCAATGAACTAGGATAGGTGAAGGTAGCATGAAAACCTGCATCTGTGTAGGAGTTCTGACGAAATCATGTCGTCGCGTCGCACGACGGCAGATGTGTGTAGGTCTCGCGCAGCGCGAGCCCTAGGGGGACCAGTATTTCAAGTTTCAAACTAGGCTGAAACAACCCCCGGACCTTTTCAAGTATAAAATCTTTCGTTTTAGGCACAAATAACCCCTCTAGTTAATATATGAGTGATCGTAAGGTTATAATCAAACACCGTTAGGTCCGGTTTCGTTAAACGATAACCGAAAACACTAGTTTCATCCAGTTGGCAGTTTTAACCCTTATGTACGAAAGTTAGCATATTTAATATCAAACGATATCGAAACCTCGTGAATTCTTCATCACTTGTTCTTGAGAGTATAATCAACCGTTACAAAGCCCCGGGTTCGTTAAAAGGTCACTCAGAGGTAGTAATTTAACATGTTGACACATTTAACCCTCGCATCTTGTAAACTTTCACCTTCTTTCACAAACGGCTTCATACGTTTCATAACTTATTTGTTTAAGAGTATAAACATCGTGTAGGGTTGTTGCGAGGCATAATTTTTCATAAGTTGATACTTTGGATTCTTCTACACACATACTTGCTTTGTTTGTCAATTATAGTTCCTCGAAATCAATTTATTACACGTTTAAAGTTCATGACATGTGTCTTTATTGTATTAGACATGATTTTTGCGAGGTGTTACATCCTCACCCCTAAAAAGAAATCTCGACCTTGAGATTTACTGAAATAAACGAGGGTATTTCTGTTTCATTGTAGATTCAACCTCCCACGTGTATTCTGGGCCTCTACGAGCATCCCACTTCATCTTTACGATCGGCACATGCTTTCTTCGAAGCTTCATAACCTGTCGATCCTCGATCGACAGAGGTTTTTCAACGAACTTCAAGCTTTCGTCAATCTGCATGTCCTTATGGGACATTGCTAGTGATTCATCAGCTAGACATTTCTTTAAATTGCAGATATGGAACACATTGTGAATTCCACTAAGCTCTTCAGGTAGATTTAGCTTATAGGCCACACTTCCGACACATTCGATGATCTCGAATGGTCCTATGTACCTTGGGCTCAACTTCCCCTTTTTGCCAAAACGCATCACCCCTTTCCAGGGTAACACCTTGAGTAGCACTTTATCACCAACTTCAAATTTTAGAGGTTTATGCCTCATATCTGCGTAACTTTTCTGCCTATCCCTGGAAGCTTTGAGGCGATCACGGATCTGAACAATCTTGTCCGTCGTCTCCAGGACTATATCAGGTCCTGACAGTTGGGTTTCTCCAACCTCTACCCAACAAACTGGCGTTCTGCACTTCCTTCCATGCAAAGCTTCGAAAGGTGCAGCTTGGATACTCGAATGATAACTATTATTGTATGAAAATTCAATCAAAGGAAGATGGTCATCCCAACTTCCACCCAAATCAATAACACAAGCCCTGAGCATATCTTCAAGTGTTTGAATCGTATGCTCGCTTTGCCCATCTGTCTGAGGATGATAAGCAGTACTGAAATTTAAACGAGTGCCTTGAGATTGCTGAAAGCTTTTCCAAAAATGAGATGTGTATCTAGTATCCCTATCAGAGATAATAGATACTGGCACTCCGTGGAGAGATACTATCTCATCCACATATAGCTGAGCTAGCTTATCGGAGCTATGCGTTTCTTTAATGGGCAAGAGGTGAGCTGACTTGGTTGGCATGTCGACTATAACCCAAATCGTATCATTTCCATGTTTCGTCTTTGGTAACTTAGTAATAAAATCCATAGTTACCATTTCCCACTTCCAAGTGGGAAGTTCAGGTTGTTGCAGTAAACCTGACGGCTTTTGATGCTCGCCTTTAACCTGTGCACACATCAGACATTTAGCCACATAAGTGGCTATAGATTTCTACAAACCTATGCACCAATAGTTTGCCTTTAGATCCCGATACATCTTATCACTGCCTGGATGGACTGAATATTTTGAACTATGAGCTTCTTGGAGGATCACATCTCTAAGTCCTCCATGGATTGGAACCCAGATTTGACCATTCAATCTAAGGATTCCATCTTTGCCATACGACAATTGATCAGCAGTTACGCCTAACTTTTCATTCGGAAGGTTAGTTTCCAATACAGCTTCCTTCTGAGCAGCTAACAACCTTTCATTCAAGTTGTTCTTTAGTTCAATGCTCTTGGCATTGATCCTAATAGGTTTAATCCTTTCTTTCCTGCTTAGTTCGTCAGCAACAACATTAGCTTTACCCGGATGGTAGCGAATTTCACAATCATAGTCATTCAATGTTTCCATCCAACGACGTTGCCTCATATTAAGATCCTTCTGGTTAAACAAATGTTGGAGGCTCTTGTGATCGAAGTAAATCACACACTTGGTTCCATATAGGTAATGCCTCCAAAGCTTTAGTGCAAATATAACGGCACCCAGTTCCAAGTCGTGGGTTGCGTGGTTCTTTTAGTGCACTTTCAATTGATGTGAAGCATAGGCAATAACCTTGCCTCTCTGCATAAGCACACAAACCATACCTGTGTGCGATGCGTCGCAGTAAACAATAAATTCTTCAATCCCTTCTAGCAATGTTAACACAAGAGCATTGCTTAATTTTTGTTTAAGAATCTCAAAAGATTCTTGTTGTTTGGGACCCCAATCAAATTTTATATTCTTGCGAGTTAACGAGGTCAATGGTGCAGCAATTCTAGAAAAATTCTCAATAAAACGCCTGTAATAACCTGCTAGACCCAAGAAGCTACGAATTTCTGTAGGTGTTTTTGGTGCCTACCAATTCATAATTGCTTCAATCTTAGCGGGATCCACCTGGATACCACGCTCACTTACTACATGTCCAAGAAATTGGACTTCCCGGACCCAGAACTCATATTTAGAGAATTTTGCGTAGCGCTTCTCTTGTTGCAGAAGTTTAAGGATACATCGGAGATGTTTTTCATGATCGGCCTGACTCTTTGAGTAAATAAGTATGTCATCTGTGACACCTGTATCATTGTGACTATCAAACAAATACCAAACCAATGAAATATTGTATTTCATACTTTGGACTTGTATATATATGTGTATCTTTTGCACATATCAACTCATGTTCGATTTCAAGCTCTAAATCGCTTTCTGGAAGGTTATACGCGCACTAATGCGTAAATATAACCAGTTTAATGCAACAAGCACTCCGGAATAGTGACATAGTCTTAACATACCTTAAATAACCTCTACATAACTTAGAAGTAAGTTTTGGAAGGTTTGGTGTGGTGAAATCAAGTTTATTCGCTTACAGGGACTAAATTTGACAAACTGCGAAAGTATGCCAATTTGAACTGTAACAGACATTCCGGAACATGACCATAAGTTAAACATACCATAAATATCCTTTACATAGCTTAGAAATAGGCTTTGAGGTGTTCGGTATGCTAAAATAAACTTTTGTGTCATTCAGGGACTAAAAGCGTCAAAAAGTGCACAAGTTTACATTTTCGCGCATAACTTACGTTCTGAATACATCCGGACATCCAAAAATTTATGTAAGCACTAAAATATTTTATTTTGTGTTTGGCATAAGAAAAATCTATTCGTTGCGTCATTTGGATCGTTTTTCGCGCTTATGGCATTCCGTCGTAATTAAGCGAACATCGCGATCGTACGGCCAAACGAACCGACATCCGAGATATTTTTTAGCACATTTTAAGTTCCCTATACTTTAACTTCATTTTAGAGCCTTGAAATGGGGTTAACGGGGCTTAAACGTGTCAAAAATGCATCGAAAACCAAGTTTCGGGCCTGCAGGGGTTAAAATGTAAATCTGTCAAAGTTCTTAGGCCTGGGGCGTAAGACCAAGCTTAATCCTTACGCGGCCCGCGTCAGACTCCCAGATCAGATAAGATCGATTTGTCAGCAGATTACAGCTGTTTAACCCACAACCACAAACCCACACTTGCCCTTTCAGCTGATTAGGGGCCATTTTTAGTTACCATAACTTTCCAACAAGTGTACGCACAAGATTCGAGCACGGTTTCCATGAAACGATCTTAACGGTTACCCGAAAACTATAAATACCCCACCCCCATTTGCTTCAAACTCACAAGAATCTGATAAAAAAGACTCTAAGTTGGAACCATTGTTTCATACCTGAGTTATTTTGATCTAGATTAGCATTCGGGGACCCTTCGTAAGTATTCTTTCGTTCTTTTATTGTTTTTCGAGTCCGAAAGTCAAACTTTGTTTGACTTTCTGCGTTGACCAGTTATGGTCAATGCGAAGTTCGTTTGAACTTCGCAACGTGATTGTAATCACGATGGTTATAGTCCCTTGGGACTATGCCTACTGATTACCACGTTGTCTAGGGTCGTAAGGGTAAGCGATCTGATAAATCGCTTATACCTTCGAACCCGACCCATTTGGTCGATCATTAGGATCCGACCAAATACATTAGGTGACCATAGTATATAGGGAATAACCTTCCGAGGTTATACCTTATGGTCGCTTCGTTTAAGTAGTTGTATGATAGGTAGTTTATATGCCTTAGGTAAATTACCAAAATACCCCTTTGATGCCAAAATTCATTTTAAACATATGTAACATAACTTTTGACATCTAAACTGATTTGGCGACAATATTAGACATGTTAAGGCATATTCTACTTGTCATAGCACTAGTTAGGCGGTCCGAACGCGTTTCACGCGAACGACGCGTTAAAGTAGCATAAGCTACCTAAACGGGTCGTAATGGGTCGTAAGCACTTAGGTTAAGTTTCATTTTAGTATGTAGACTTTGTTAAACCATGTTACATGAGTTCCTACACTCATTTGGTTTACAAACCCTCATGCTACCCGATCTTCCGATATAGGTCCGGTTTATTAACATAGTTACCTATATTAGGTGCCGTTTGATATCCGTGATCTCTAGCATTGTTTGGTTGTCACTCAAGGACTACTGAGCATTCTCAAGTGAGTACATAGACCCCTCTTTTACTGTTTTCCAAACATTTTGGGGTGAAACACATATGCCTACTTGTTACTTTCATGCTTTCACATCATATACTTGCTATGTTCATTAGTACATTTATAGTACATGATTTCATTACATTTCATGCTATGTGTGCCCATTGTGTGCGTACTTAGTACATTGTTTTACATTACATTACATGCTATGTATGTCTATTGTGTACATACTTAGTACAGTTCACATGCTATGTATGTCTATTGTTGCATACTTAGTATAGTTGTTTCACGTCACATGCTATGTATGTCTATTGTTGCATACTTAGTAAAGTTCACATGCTATGTATGTCCAATCGTTGCATTGTTCATCATACTTAGTACATTTGTTATTCATCACATGCTTACATTTTGACATTTATATACACATTACATGATTTACATCTTGACATATTATTCAATACATTTGGCAATTGGTTTAAACATAGACATCTTACATTGTTGGTTTGGTTTGAGTAAGTGATTAAGTAACGAGGCGTGTGTAATATGATACAAGCATGGTGGATACGCCGCTGGTACTTCCTATATATAAGTGTTTGTATGGTATTACATGTCGTAGCGTTATTTGAATCATTTCAATTTGAGACATATAACATTTTATACAAATAACATACTTTTCACAAGACATTGTTTTCCAAACAACTTATCTTATACAAACTCATTTTACATGGTTATTCATTTAACCTTACATTTATTTATACATATCATCTGATCTTATCATTTTTCAAATGATTTACAAGACAAAGCAAATTACAAGGTTCATAACTAAACATTTTCTCAAACATAAGTCATGAATTCTGTTTTCAGAAAACCTATGTATCTCACTGGCATTTTTATGCTGACGTACCTATTTTCACATGTGTTTTTCAGGAGATGATGCATAGGACTTATCAAGACATACTTAGGCGGACCTGTGCCTTAGTGACTTAAAACGAGACAAGAACTAGTTAATTTATGTTATGTACTCTTTATTTCTTGTTTAAAGACAATGTAACTCGCTTGTTTGATGAATAAAACGAAACTTTAATTGCCATGGATTTGAAACGATTAATTCTGTTACAACACTCCCCGACGTTTCCGCCACGTTTTGTATGTTCTACGTGGTCGGGGTGTGACAGAAAAGATGGTATCAGAGCCAATGGTTATAGGGAATTAGGTTATTAGTAATACTTTGACCTAGTCTATAACCTTCTTAGGACCCTAACGCGAGTTTACTTGCGTTTAGTCATAAAACAATACCGTCACCTATCCTTAGGCGACGACCACAACAAGAACATAAATTTCAAAACCGCTTTGAAAACTAATCATCTGTTCTAGGATGATTGATTACTAGGTTTTGAACCCTCTACTGTAAGGTTTTGAACCCTCTGTTATATGGTTTTGATCCCCTTTGAGTTTTCAAAATCTCGTCTAGGTTTTGGGTTTTAAATAATGTGAACACGTGCAAACTGGAAGGGTGAATGCCTGTATTCTGGGTTTTCTGTCTAGGCAAGCACTTCGTATATATCTCATCAGACGCGAGACCAGTTGTGCTTACCTGGGAATTCTTGGGATGAGTGTTCACTTATAGGCGAGCATGTCTTCGTGATACATTATTTTTGACCTATTTACTTTGATTAATCACCGGGGTCGTTTGTTGCTTTGTAGTAACAAACAAATGACCACTATCCTTGCTTTCATCAGATTTGTTCATCTCATTCTTTTCGTCTAATTCTCTCACTCGTTTCATTTCATGTTTCCTCTTTTAGAATGCCTCCACTACGCGAAAATCCGGTATCTATTGAAGAGCTGGCAGCTGTCATTACACAGCAAATGACTGCTGCAATCCCGAACATCGTTACTCAATGTCACCAAGCTCTCAACAACAACAATGCCCCCTGCAACTTCAAGACGTTCAACTCGGCTAAGCCATCAAAGTTTTCTGGGTCTCAAGGAGCGACTGCACTTCTGCAATGGTTTGAGAGTCTAGAAAGCACCTTCAGACATGTTTAATGTCCAAATGAGCGAAAGGTAGATTTTGCATCTAGTGTCTTTGAGAAACGAGCTTTGACGTGGTGGAACGGTGTGGTGAGAGATAGGGGTGCCGAAATGGCACTGGCTCAAACGTGGGAAGAACTTAGAGCACTAATGATGAAGGAATTCTGTCCTCGTCACGAGATCAGGGCTTTGGAAAGGGAATTCGATGATCTTAAGCAAGACAGCGGCGAACATCGAGCATACACTGATCGATATGAGGAGCTAAGCCTGTTGTGTCCTACCATGGTTACGCCTTTGGATAAGGCGATCGAAAAATACATTGATGGTCTCCCTGACTCAGTTCAGGACATTGTTACTGGTAGTAACCCCACTACGGTTAGGCAGGCCATTGAGCTATCTGCAACCTTGACTGAATCTCAGATCAGGAAACGTAAGCTTTTCCGAAAGGGTGACAAGAAACCGGTCGAGGAATCGAAACCAATCGAGGAATCAAAGACCATGGATGAACAGACTGGATCCCCTAAGAAGTCAAAGAAGCGAAAGGCTTCTCAGAACTTCGCCATGGTTACTCACAATGATCAAGCCGTCCCCAAACAACCAGCTCAACCCCCTGCTAGGAAGCCATACAATGGGACTTCACCCTTGTGCAACCAATGTAACCTTCATCATCATGCTAATGTGAAGTGCCGTGAATGCCAAATTTATGGACGTAAAGGTCATACAGCAAAAGTTTGCGTAGCAGCAGTTGCACCAAATCAAGTTCGCTTTCCACCAGGTTCTTGCTACAATTGTGGCGAGATGGGTCATTTCCGAAGAAATTGCCCAAAGCTTGCTAATGCAAATCCAGCACAAGGTTGAGCATCTGACCGACTAGAAGACAACACTCTTTAGAAATAATCACGTCTTATGTATTATTTTCTTTTGTTGTCAAGGTCCATGAAACAGTTGTTATCATTGTTTATAAATAAATCTTTTATTTACATTGCGATGTATTTATGTGGTTGTATGTATAAACAACATATCCCCTAAAATACCGACAATCAAGGAATCGTATTCCTTGAAAAGCAAACTACCCCCAAAGTTTTTCCATTTTATGATCTCTTGCGTTGTCTACGAAATTCCTAAGTACCCGTTTCTTCTAAGGAAAACGAAGTACAAGGCGCAAGTTACAACACTGGGCGAATACCCAAAGTACCACTATAAATCCTTAATAGGGTACCTAAGGGTATTTCCGTGAATCCTAAAATTGTTGTGTCCCAGAGGACATTGAAGTCCATTTACTGGTTTCCATATCCATTTTCAATCAATAACAAGTTAATAACAAATTAAACAACTATGTGATTATGTGCTTATGTGTTTCCTTTTATGTTTTTGGTGTAATCCAAGTTTTTGTTATCCAAATTCTCGTAGAATCTTCCATATCTTCGTATTAGGGATTCATAGTAGGATATCCAAAGGTACTATATTAAATCCTCAATGGGCTTTTACGTAATAGTAAAGACTCTTGGATTATATTGTACTATTCCATAATTAGACCCCCTGAGTGGTCTAGTTAAACAGATTGATCCAAAAATCTGGTTAGGAATATCATGTGATGAGATAGCTGAAAGGACTCCTTGGTGGCCTAATTAAAAGGATCATTTGTCGATCTGATTAAAAGGACCTTATGGGAGTCTAGTCACACTCATCACAGGTTTGATTTTTCCTCCCCTTCACATTACAAACAAATTGTGCGGACTGTGCAAGGAATTGCGTAATTATGGATGCATACATAATTATGGAATTCAGTGCACAGAAACCACAGCAAGTTTGGTTGTGTGTCTAGAAATGACTCATTCTGTTCATTTTCATTTTTGAAGAAATTGTGGAAAATGACTCATTCTGTTCATTTTCATTTCTGGAGAAATTGTGGAAAATGACTCATTCTGTTCATTTTCGTTTCTGAAGAAATCGTGGAAAATGACTCATTCTGTTCATTTTCGTTTCTGAAGAAATCGTGGAAGATGACTCGTTCCGTTCATTTTCGTTTCTGAAGAAATCGTGGAAGATGACTCGTTCCGTTCATTTTTGTTTCTGAAGAAGTTGTGGAAAAAGACTCTTTCCGTTCATTTTTGTTTCTGAAGAGGTTTTGGAAAATGACTCGTCCCGTTCATTTTCGTTTCTGAAGAGGTTGTGGAGAATGACTCGTTTCGTTCATTTTCGTTTCTAAAGAGGTTGTGGAAAATGACTCCTTCCGTTCTTTTTCGTTTCTGAAGAATGCCTGTTGAAAATAACTCCGTTCATTTTTCATTTCTGAAAAATGTCCGTTAAAGAGAAATAACAGGATTATGCCTTGCTTATCTCAGGTGGTTATTTGACACAAAGTCACCGATAGACTCCTACGAATAAATTTCGGGACGAAATTTCCTAAAGTAGGGGAGACTGTGACACCTGTGTCACTGCGACTATCAAACAAATACCAAACCAATGAAATATTGTATTTCATACTTTGGACTTGTATATATATGTGTATCTTTTGCCCATATCAACTCATGTTCGATTTCAAGCTCTAAATCGCTTTCTAGAAGGTTATACGCGCACTAATGCGTAAATATAACCAGTTTAATGCAACAAACACTCCGGAATAGTGACATAGGCTTAACATACCTTAAATAACCTCTACATAACTTAGAAGTAAGTTTTGGAAGGTTTGGTGTGGTGAAATCAAGTTTATTCGCTTACAAGGACTAAATTTGACAAACTGCGAAAGTATGCCAATTTGAACTGTAACAGACATTCCGGAACATGACCATAAGTTAAACATACCATAAATATCCTTTACATAGCTTAGAAATAGGCTTTGAGGTGTTCGGTATGCTAAAATAAACTTTTGTATCATTCAGGGACTAAAAGCGTCAAAAAGTGCACAAGTTTGCATTTTCGCGCATAACTTACGTTCTGAATACATCCGGACATCCAAAAATTTATGTAAGCACTAAAATATTTTATTTTAGTGTTTGGCATAAGAAAAATCCATTCGTTGCGTCATTTGGATCGTTTTTCGCGCTTATGCGCATTCCGTCGTAATTAAGCGAACATCGCGATCGAACGGCCAAACGAACCGACATCCGAGATATTTTTGAGCACTTTTTAAGTTCCCTATACTTTGACTTCATTTTAGAGCCTTGAAATGGGGTTAACGGGGCTTAAACGTGTCAAAAATGCATCGAAAACCAAGTTTTGGGCCTTCAGGGGCTAAAAATGTAAATCTGTCAAAGTTCTTAGGCCTGGGGCGTAAGACCAAGCTTAATCCTTACGCGGCCCGCGTCAGACTCCCAGATCAGATAAGATCGATTTGTCAGCAGATTACAGCTGTTTATCCCACAACCACAAACCCACACTTCCCCTTCCAGCTGATTTGGGGCCATTTTTAGTTACCATAACTTTCCAACAAGTGTACGCACAAGATTCGAGCACGGTTTCCATGAAACGATCTTAACGGTTACCCAAAAACTATAAATACCCCACCCCCATTTGCTTCAAACTCACAAGAATCTAATCAAAAAGACTCTAAGTTGGAACCATTGTTTCATACCTGAGTTATTTTGATCTAGATTAGCATTCGGGGACCCTTCGTAAGTATTCTTTCGTTCTTTTATTGTTTTTCGAGTCCGAAAGTCAAACTTTGTTTGACTTTCTGCGTTGACCAGTTATGGTCAATGCGAAGTTCGTTTGAACTTCGCAACGTGATTGTAATCACGATGGTTATAGTCCCTTGGGACTATGCCTACTGATTACCACGTTGTCTAGGGTCGTAAGGGACTATGCCTACTGATTACCCATTTGGTTGATCATTAGGATCCGACCAAATACATTAGGTGACCATAGTATATAGGGAATAACCTTCCGAGGTTATACCTTATGGTCGCTTCGTTTAAGTAGTTGTATGATAGGTAGTTTATATGCCTTAGGTAAATTACCAAAATACCCATTTGATGCCAAAATTCATTTTAAACATATGTAACATAACTTTTGACATCTAAACTGATTTGGCGACAATATTAGACATGTTAAGGCATATTCTACTTGTCATAGGACTAGTTAGGCGGTCCGAACGCGTTTCACGCGAACGACGCGTTAAAGTAGCATAAGCTACCTAAACGGGTCGTAAGCACTTAGGTTAAGTTTCATTTTAGTATGTAGACTTTGTTAAACCATGTTACATGAGTTCCTACACTCATTTGGTTTACAAACCCTCATGCTACCCGAGCTTCCGATATAGGTCCGGTTTATTAACATAGTTACCTATATTAGGTGCCGTTTGATATCCGTGATGTCTAGCATTGTTTGGTTGTCACTCAAGGACTACTGAGCATTCTCAAGTGAGTACATAGACCCCTCTTTTACTATTTTCCAAACATTTTGGGGTGAAACACATGTGCCTACTTGTTACTTTCATGCTTTCACATCATATACTTGCTATGTTCATTAGTACATTTATAGTACATGATTTCATTACATTTCATGCTATGTATGCCCATTGTGTGCGTACTTAGTACATTGTTTTACATTACATTACATGCTATGTATGTCTATTGTGTGCATACTTAGTACAGTTCACATGCTATGTATGTCTATTGTTGCATACTTAGTACAGTTGTTTCACGTCACATGCTATGTATGTCTATTGTTGCATACTTAGTACAGTTCACATGCTATGTATGTCCAATCGTTGCATTGTTCATCATACTTAGTACATTTGTTATTCATCACATGCTTACATTTTGACATTTATATACACATTACATGATTTACATCTTGACATATTATTCAATACATTTGGAAATTGGTTTAAACATAGACATCTTACATTGTTGGTTTGGTTTGAGTAAGTGATTAAGTAACGAGGCGTGTGTAATATGATACAAGCATGGTGGATACGCCGCTGGTACTTCCTATATATAAGTGTTTGTATGGTATTACATGTCGTAGCATTATTTGAATCATTTCAATTTGAGACATATAACATTTTATACAAATAACATACTTTTCACAAGACATTGTTTTACAAACAACTTATCTTATACAAACTCATTTTACATGGTTATTCATTTAACCTTACATTTATTTATACATATCATCTGATCTTATCGTTTTTCAAATGATTTACAAGACAAAGCAAATTACAAGGTTCATGACTAAACATTTTCTCAAACATAAGTCATGAATTCTGTTTTCACAAAACCTATGTATCTCACTGGCATTTTTATGCTGACGTACCTATTTTCACATGTGTTTTTCAGGAGATGATGCATAGGACTTATCAAGACATACTTAGGCGGACCTGTACCTTAGTGACTTAAAACGAGACAAGAACTTGTTAATTTATGTTATGTACTCTTTATTTCTTGTTTAAAGACAATGTAACTCGCTTGTTTGATGAATAAAACGAAACTTTAATTGCCATGGATTTGAAACGATTAATTCTGTTACAACACTCCCCGACGTTTCCGCCATGTTTTGTATGTTCTACGTGGTTGGGGTGTGACATCATCGATGAAGACAATGACAAACTTGTCTAGATACGACTTGAATACGCGATTCATGAGATCCATGAATGCTGTTGGTGCATTAGTGAGCCCGAAAGGCATCACTAAGAACTCGTAGTGACCATACCTTTTCCTGAATGCAGTCTTGTGTACATCTTCGGTTCTGAACTTCAACTGATGATACCCTGACTTCAGATCAATACTTGAGAAGTAACTTGCCCCTTGAAGCTGATCGAATAGATCATCGATTCTGGGCAATGGATACCGATTCTTGATTGTAACCTTGTTCAGCTCACGATAATCAATGCATAGACGCATTGATCCATCCTTTTTCTTCACAAATACAATAGGCTCTCCCCAAGGGGAAGAGCTAGGTCGAATAAAACCCTTTTCCAGTAATTCATCCAACTGTGTTCTTAATTCTTTCATCTCAGTTGGTGCCAAACGATAAGGAGCTCGTGCTACTAGGGCTGCTCCTGGAATGATATCAATTCTAAATTCCAGTTGTCTGTCTGGAGGTAAACCAGGTAGTTCTTCAGGGAATACGTCTGGGTAATCAGAAATAACAGGAATTTCTTCTATTTTGGGTTTTGGTTCATCTATTGTCGCTTGTGCCATGTAAATGACACAACCTTTCTTCAAACACTTTGATGCCTTAAGCATAGACACTTGCTTAGGCAATCCATACTGCGTATCTCCTTGAATAGTAAGTGGCTCACCATAAGGAGTTTTGATAACCACTTGCTTCTTATCACATGCAATTTGGGCTTTGTTACGAGATAACCAATCCATGCCTATAACTATATCGAATCCTGCCAATTTCAACGAAAGCAAGGACAATGGAAAAGAGTGATTCCTAATGGATATGAAACATCCATCTAAGATTGTTGAAGCAGTCTCTATGGTACCACCATCGGCTTGTTCTACTTCATATTTTATGTTTAGAGTTTTAACAGGCAGATTTAACAGTTTACAAAATTGATTCTCTACAAAAGATTTATCTGCGCCAGAATCAAACAAAACTCTAGCATAAACATCATTGATAAGGAAAGCACTTGTTATAACATTATCGTTCTGTACTGCCTCCTGAGCATTCATCTGGAAGACTCGAGCATTAGTCTTCTTGGCCTCTTCAGGCTTCCTTGGGTTTTTCAGGTAGTTGGTCCTTATGTGCCCCTTCTCATTGCAACCATAACAGGTTGCGTCCTTCATTTTCTTGCAATCCAAAGTTCTATGCTCTTTTGACTTGCAAATCCCATAAACTTTAGGTTTCGATTGTGATTGCGATTGCGATTCGAGTCTGCATTTCCCAAAATGGTGCTTCTAGCAGGTTTTACACTTAGGCTTCTCACCTGACTGCTGGGAGTCCTTTTTAAACCCAGAACTCTTCCTATGCTCAGAGTTACCTTTTCTTTTCTTGTGAAAGCGACGTGAATTCTCATCTTCCCGTTTCCTTTTTCCCTCTTCAGAGGTCTTAATAGACCTATTTCTAATCGCATCGAGTGTGAGGGATAAGGACAAATCTACCACAGACCTATAAGTGGTAGGCCTAGATGCTTTAACATTTCCTTTAATTTCTGGTGCTAGGCCTCCAATAAAACGCGCTATATGCTTTGGTTCCGGTGTGACCAAATAGGGAACCAAACGGGACATGGTGTTGAAGTTCGTCACATATGCTTGACAATCTAAATTCTTCATGACCAGAGTCAAGAAGTCTGTTTCAATCTTTTCTACCACATGCTAAGGACAGAAGTTTTCCTTGATCAATGCCACAAATTGTTCCCACGACAAATTATAAAGCAGGATCTTCCCCGTGGCTTGGATCAATGATTTCTACCATGCCAATGCTTCTCCTTTGAATGACTGTGAAACAAACTTCACAATATCTTACTCCGCACAACCACTGATGTCTACTACAATGTCCATTTCATCAAGCCATGTCATACAGTCTATGGCACCTTTTTCACCTGTAAATCTCGTGGCTTACAAGAGACGAAGTATTTGTAAGAACAAGTCTTTGAACGTTGATCCTGATCGAACACTATTCTCTTAGATGGCTGACTTTTCTGATTCGACGAGTGCTGAGAGTCGTCTTTCTTTGATTCATGTGTTTTAGAAGGGGGCTTACTACGAGCCACTGATTGTGTTTTTGTGTGGGTATTACTTGGTTCCTTGAACTGTCTGTCAATAGCTCTGGTGACAGCATTATCTATCATTGCTTGTAGGTCCGCACCCGTTATATTCATTCTGGTATTATCATTCACCATATTGGGGTAACTGTTAACCTCGTCTGATTCAGGCATGCTAAAGCTTGATTTCTATAAAACAATTGACAATAATTTGTTTAGAAGTTTATTATGGAATCATCATTTTCGATGATTCATTAACCATGGTATAATTGGACCAAATTTGGTTAATTTGATAATCAGATTTATTTTAAACTTTTCATTATAGATATACCCAGTTATAAATCATTAAGGATATCGAAGTGGTAAAAAAGGCCTAGTCATGAGGACAGTTTTATTTTACAAGCCATGATCTTATAGGATCGAGGCATAAAGGTTTGAACATAGTTCATCACCTCTCTTGACAGGGAGTCATAGACTACAACTGTCATTTGTCTTTTAGGACAATAGGTATAGCCCTTAGGCATTTCATCACTAATGGATGTTTATAATATGGTCATCTTATTTGATGATTTGAGCCATGATTTCTAGATCATTAGGCTAGGTAAGAAATTGGAAGAATCCAATATAAGGATGACTAGGGTGACTTTATCGAGTCACATTCGCCAAGATGGTAATCTTATTTGATGATTTGGTAGTTTTTTTTTTTGAATGTTAGATGATGTTTTTCTTGAACAATGGTTGGTCTGTACTTAAACAATAGTAATTAGGTTTAAGGATCACTGATCCTTCAGACAATAGGTAGGATAACAAATGGTGGAGGGATCCTCTGTTTGAGGGATGAAGCCATTGTGATCCTGCCGTCTTTTTATTCCTGCACTTAGACCTCGTTAATATGGACACCCTTTGCCAACCCAAGTGGACGGGCCACGTTTTGCTGGTAGAAACTTGGGTTGGCAATTTTGACAACCTTTAAAGGGTTTAACTTTTGATAAATAAATAAAACCTTAATCTTTTGGCTATCTCATGTGTTGTTATATTTATGAATATTTTACCTTTCAATTGTTATGATACATTTTGCTCGAATTCATGAGTTAAGAACAAAAGTTTAGTAGATTATGTCAAAAAGTTTAGGATATGATCAAGGATCAAATATCCTATAATCGAAAAATTCAAAAAGTGATGTCACTTAGAGATCATGTATACTGTTGTCAAAGAATAAGGGTCACTTAGATAAATAAAGAATAAAGTGAAGGTAAATAATGATCATACCCGAGAATCCAAGTTAGGATCCTAAACTCTTAATCAAAATAACCATAAGATAAACCTTAATAAAAGGTTAGGATCAAGGATCCTTAGTTGTTTAGCTTCGAAAACCTGGAATGAAATATAACTTGGGACTAAGCCAATCATAAGAGAAGAGTTAGCAACTGGAAACAAGCCCAACAATTCTGGGGACAAGCCCAATATACTGGGGACAAGCCCAAAAAACTGGGGACAAGCCCCAAAAAAACTCGGGACAAGCCCAAAAAACTGGGGACAAGCCCAAAGGATCTTGTGTAAACTGGAGTATGGCCCTCACTGGCGACTATCCAAACTTAGTGACATGAAAATGCCAAAACCTTAGCTAACGTGAGAACGTTAGAAACCTTAGGAACGGATGTATGGTACGTCTACCATTATACGTAGGATCCTGAATACAGCCAGTACAATGAAATTGTCAGCCCCTAAAGCGAGTACTGGTCCCATTGCCTTGAACTGCACCAGGATCATCGTGCGCTACTGGCGAAACTGGGGACAGGCCCAAAAACTGGGGGCTAACCCAAATAACTGGGGTCAAGCCGAAATAACTGGGGACAAGCCCAAAAAACGGGGGTCAAGCCCAAATAACTAGAGACTTCTGTGGATACTCAATCCTTTGTTAAGGATATATCAACCTTTTGCAAAACCCAGAACTAAATGAAAGAAGGATAAAGGATCCAGGATCCTTCTCCTCGTATATAGTTAATTAAAGAAGTGGATAAATTGAGGTTAGATCATTACCAGAATGAGGATCATTTATCCTCTAAGGATCCTTCATGAACATTGGACACGAAAATGGCTAAGGATCCTGGATCCTTATTACATGAAGTATCTCTTCAGGTGGATAGCATTCCAAGCTCTTGGTAGAAAATCACCTTCCATTGTTAGCAATCGATATGCCCCCTTTCCTGTCTCAGCTTCAATAAGATAGGGGCCTTCCCATTTTGGTGCTAACTTGCCATCAGCAGGATTTGTGGTGTTTTGGAATGCTTTCCTCAACACCATATCACCAACTTGAAACTTCTTGATCCTGACATTCTTGTTATAAGCTCCAGCCATCCTTTGTTGATAACTAGCCATTCTTATCCTTGCCAAATCCTTGAGTTCTTCTATGGTATCCAAGTCTTGAACCAAGTTTTCAGCATTTCCTTCAGGATCACGGATGCTTGTTCTTGCAGTAGGAACCACCATCTCTGTAGGGATCACTGATTCTGCTCCAAATACTAAAGAAAATGGAGTTTGGCCAGTAGCATTCTTGGGAGTCGTCCTATCAGCCCATAGTACATAAGGTAGTTCTTCTGCCCATTTTCCTTTCTTGGATCCAAGCTTCTTTTTCAAGTTGTTGATGATGATCTTGTTGGATGATTCTGCTTGACCATTGGCTTGTGGGTGGACTGGTGTTGATGTTATCATCTTGATCCCCCAGCTGTCACAAAAGTTAGTAGTTCTACTCCCAATAAATTGGGATCCATTATCACAAATAATTTCTGAAGGGATACCAAATCTAGTAATAATAATTCTTTTAATAAAGGATATCACTTCTTTTTCTCTGACTTGAGCAAATGCTTCAACCTCTATCCACTTGGAGAAGTAATCAGTCATGGCAAGCATGAATACCTTTCCTCCTGGTGCTTTAGGAAGTTTACCAACTATATCCATTCCCCATCTCATAAATGGCCAAGAAGATGATATAGGATGCAGGAGCTCTGCTGGCTGGTGAAGGATATTGCTATGTCTCTGACAAGCATCACATTTCTTGGCATAATCCACAGCATCCTTCTTCATAGTAGGCCAATAGTATCCTGTCCTAAGGATCCTTGAGAACAATGCCCTTCCCCCAGTGTGGTTTCCACAATCTCCTTCATGAAAATCCTTTAGGACTTCTTGAATTTCAGGATCCTCTATGCACCTTAGATATGGACCTGCAAGGGATCGTTTATATAACATGTTATTTAATATTGTAAATTGAGATACCTTGATTTTGAAAGCCCTGGGGTTTTCTCCTGTAGGAATCTCTCCATGTTGTATATATCTCATGATTGGAAGGATCCATGATTCTAAATGAGGCTGTGCACCATCACTAGGAACCATTACAGAATCCTCTTCTATCTCCATAGTTATGTGATCCTCAATAGCAGGAGCCAAAATATGGATGATAGGGATCTTGATATCCTCTGGAATATTCAATGATGATCCAAGATTGGCCAATGCATCAGCTTCTGTATTCTCTTCCCTAGGTACCTGTGTCAAACTTAAGGAAACAAAAGAGAGTGCCAATTCCTTGACTATCTCTAGGTATTTGATTAGTCGTTCGCCTTTAACAGCATAAGATCCATTAAAGTGATTGGTAATTAACAATGAATCTACATGTACCTCAAGATACCTGATCCTCATGTGCTTAGCAATTTGCAAACCAGCTATCAAGGCTTCATATTCAGCCTCAATATTAGTAGTTTGAAACTCACAAGTTATTGACTGGGTTATTATGTACCCCTGTGGCAATTTTAGTAGTATTCCAAGTCTTGTTCCTTTGACATTAGAAGCTCCATCAGTGAAGAGTATCCAAGGATCCTTAGTCTATTCAAGTTGCTGAACTTCTAACTCAGCTTCTCTTTGTAAATCAATACTAAAATTTGCCACAAAGTCAGCTAAGGCTTGGGATTTGTTGGCATCCCTTGGTTCATATCTTATATCATAAGCACTAAGCTTCACTGCCCATTTAGCCATCCTTCCTGACATTTCAGGTTTCCTGAGAACATTCTTAATTGGAAAGTTAGTCTTAACAATAATGGCATGAGTTACAAAATAATGTCTTAGTTTAGTAGATGCCATAATCAAAGCAAGGATAAGTTTTTCTAAATGTGAATACCTGGATTCAGCATCAAGCAAACTCTTACTTACATAATAGACAGGATGTTGTGTACCTTCATGATCCTTAACAAGGACTGCACTTACTGCTTTGGAGGATACCGCTAGACATAAGGATAATATATCCCCTTTTTCTGGTTTCATTAAGGCAGGAGCTGAGGATAGGTAATCCTTAAGGGCTTTGAGAGCATTTTCATGCTTTTCAGTCCATTCAAATTTCTTGTTCTTTCTCAAAATGTCATAGAATTCTTTGCACTTTTCTGATGACTTTGATATAAACCTGTTCAAGGTTGCGATCCTCACTGTCAATCTTTGCACATCCTTAGCATTGGCGGGAATTTGATATTCACAATTGCCTTAATTTGCTCTGGACTTGCTTCTGTGCCTCTTTTTGTTACCATGTAACCCAGGAATTTGCCTGCTTTAACAACAAAGTGACACTTGGAAGGATTTAATTTCATATTAAATTTATCAAGGATATCGAATGCTTCCTCCAGGTCTCTAAGGTGATCCTCAGCTCTCTTGGACTTAACCACCATGTCATCTATATAGACTTCCATAGTGTGTCCTATTTGTTCCTTAAACATCATATTGACTAGCCTTTGATAAGTAGCACCTGCATTTCTTAGTCCAAATGGCATAGCAATATAACAATAGATACTAGTTGGGGTCATAAAGGCTGTATCCTCTTGATCAGATGGTTCCATCTGAATTTGCTGAAATCCAGACGAAGCATCCATAAAAGTCAACAACTCATGACCCGCGGTAGCATCCACCATGGAGTCAATGTGGGGTAACGGGAAAGGATCCTTGGGACATGCCTTATTTAAATCAATAAAATCGACACATACCCTCCACTTTCCATTTTTCTTTTGAACAACAACCACATTGGCTAACCATCTTGGATACTTAACCTCTCTAATCATACCTGCTCGGAGCACCTTGTCTACCTCCTCCTGGATAATGGCATTCCTCTCAGGTGCAAACTTTCTCCTCTTTTGATGTATGGGTTTGAATGACCTTTCAATACCAAGCTTTTGAGTGATTATATCTTTAGAGATACCTGTCATGTCTTCATGCTTCCAGGCAAAGGTAGTTTTTCTCCTCTTAAGGAAGGATACCAAATCCTGTTCAATGTTGCTGAGGATCCCTGATCCTATGAAGATTTTGGATTCAGGATCATGAGGATCCATAAGGATATCTTTCACATCCTGTTCTCTTGCCTCCAAGACGTCTCTTGGAGGATACTTTAGTTGCTATTGCTCCATTGGTCTTGAGGCTGGCTTCATTGATGAGGTATAGCAATTCTTTGCTTCTTGTTGGTCACTCTCAATCTTTATCACCCCCCATAGACTAGGAAGCTTCACACATTGATGATATGTAGATGCAACTGCTTTCATGTCATGTATTCATGGCCTGCCAAGGATAACATTGCAACAGGATAAGCAATCTATAACACAAAATTTTTGAAAAGAATTAAGTCCCTCTATGTAGATGGGAAGCTTAATGTCCCCCAATGTATTCTTAGTTTCTCCACTGAACCCCACAAGAACTAAGGATCTTGGGATGATTTCTGATTCAGGAATGTTCATCTTTTTGAGGACATCAAGCTGAATGATGTTCACCGAGCTTCCTCCATCGATTAGGATCCTGCGAACAAAATGATTAGATATGAACAATGTAATCACAAGACCATCATGATGAGGATCCTGAACATCCACTCGATCATTCTCATCAAAAGTTATGACTTTTTCCTGTGTAACAGTAGAGTTTCGGATGGGTCTGTCCCCATTATCCATCTTGGTTTCCTTGGCATGCCTTTTGTCTGCTGAAAAGGAAGTGCCACAAATGTCTGATCCACCGGATATGAAGTTTATAATTTGTGCATCTGCCGGAGGAGCAGGAGCTCTTTCTGGAATCTTTTCCGGATCCTGGATCCTTGACTTTTTTCTTCCCAAAAGCTCCTTCAGGTGCCCCTTTCTTAACAAATAACCGATTTCTTTTCTAAGTGCAATACACTCTCCAGTGAGATGTCCGAAATCCTCATGATATGCACACCATTTAGACTTGTCTTTTGTTGCAGCTGGCTTATCACTTTTCCTGGGCCACCTTGCTTTTTCACCTAAATTCTGCATTGCAAGGATCAGTTCATTGTTATCAACAGAAAAACAATACTCAGAAATGGGAGGATAATCCTCATCATCCTCTTCCTGTTCTACTGCATGCACATTCTGGTTGTGTTGGGATTGAACCCTACCAGAGGAACAGATAATGAAAGCCAAAACTGGTTCACTACAGAGGATTCTCAATAAGCAGCTGTTTACACTAAGTCTTCTCCCTTGAAAGAGATTATAACATCTGATGGTCTTATATCCACTGCTCGGATACAACTGCTGCTGTTCTTCTAACTACTGATGAAGCCCCGAAGACTGCTGAGAACTAATAACTGCTGGTACAATCTACTGATGACAAAGCACTGCCCAATCAAGGACTGATCAACCTTGAGGAAAGCACTGATGTAAAGAGAGAGCAGTAGTTTAGTGTGTCATCTGTTTTATGTATAGTCAGTGGTTAAGATTAGCAGTGTTTGTATAAGAACAATAGATACAGGTTGTTAGGCTGTTAGACGTCGCTTTCATGGTGACGTCAGCTGAGATGTCTCAGTGGTTTGGATTGTCTATAAATGGAACAGTACTCTGTACTCTTATATTCGATTGACTGAGCGAGTTCTTCTCCTCTAGTCCAATCCTTTCATCTTGTGCAATCCAACCTTGGGGGTATCAGGCTGAGGGGGAGTTTAGTTTGTAAGCATCCTTGTAATCACTTGATTTATATTGTAAATCTTTTGACTTATTGTGAAGCATGTGTTTATCAAAACTATATTCTCCTTTGATTGTGTTTACAAAGTTTGTTTTCATTTCCGCTGCACTTAAACTCTGTTCATTTCTATTTGATTTGTTCAAATTATACAAACAAGCAAAATCATGAGAGCCTCCGATCCTAACAATTGGTATCAGAGCTTGGACAGTCAAATTCGATCTAACAATCAATTTGACATAACAGTTCGGCTCAAAATTCATTGATACTAAGGATGGTTGTATTTAGTTGAAAAACAGAGTAACGAGTGATAACGCTTAAAGTTGCTATTCAAATACTCTGTAAAACAACCAAGATGTCATAAGACACACAAATCTCACACAACAAGTGATATCATGCACAAGACACTCATGGTTTTTAGATCTGAAAACATATCTGTTAAACTATGGGATTATTTCTTATTTTCAAAATTGATTTCAACTGTTGTTATGAAACTTGTGATGTCACTATATTAGATGCTAAAGTATGAACCTCAGATTAATAAAAGCCTATGTTCATAAAAACATTAGTGTTTTTGCTAACGTAAAAAGAGGGAAATTAAAACTTTAGTCATAAGAACTTATGTGTTGAAAACAGGTTGAGATTCTCAAATGGAACAAATCAACTCTGTTAAAATACATTAAGAAAACAGGATAGTCCGTATCATATGTAATGTGAGATTGGTCAAAAATTTGTACAAATATGGCCAATCCTCTTAAAGCATTACTGCAAAATGATTCTGGATTGGGTATTCCTTCAATAAAGACCACCCAATAAGTATTTCATTACTTATGAATGGGAAGGGTAAAAAGGGAAGAAGAAAATTCACAAAAACTCAGAAGTGTGTTTATCTCAAAACTTTTGAAGTCAGAAGAAAAGAGTATAAACATAAAACACTTAAGAGTCAAAGTTTGGGGTAACAGTGGTCATTAAGCAACTATGTGCAACCATTGGTTCAGGAAAGTTCAGGTAACAATGGTATTCCCAGTGAATGAATTTACAAGAGGATTAGACAAATTTTCAAAATCTTCACATGATAACAAAGTCTATAACAGGGTTTTCAAAAACTCATGTGAACATGTGTCCTCATTTCTGTTGTCAATCAATCAACAAGAAAATGGTACCAAACAGTGGTCAAAATGTATTTACAATTTCATACCACTGTTGTCAAACCACTGACCATTTTCGTAAAACTTGAAAATGATATGATTATGTATTTTATTGAAAAATATATCAAATCATTTTGGTACTGTTTTCGGAAATCCTTTAATTATTTTTTCTTAAAAAGGTTTTTCTCAAATAAAGCAGGATATATCATTCCTTATTTTTTCCTAAGAATGATATATTTTGAACTTTTACTTGTTTTTGATAGCAAAAGTTTCAAACACCTGTCTGGATGTAGAACTCTTATTTTTGGTTATATTATCCTTGAAAATGGATCAAAAGGATTTGGTACAAGTGTCAAGGTCATGTCAAAATCAAGTTTGTTTTAACAATGAGCAAAAGATTGATTGTTAACAGACCCTAAAATACTTGGGTACTCATGCTCTAATTAAAATATTATGACACAAAATGAGTAGCCTTAGTAAAAGGGTTTTCATCATCTGGGATACTAAATCACTGTCTGAAATCTATAAAAGCTTCAAAATGTGTAATTGACATGTGGCAAAACCTTGAAGGCAAATTCTCATAAAAGCTGCTGACATGTTGAACTTGACAATTTGCATCTAAAATGTATTTTGTTAAGGATAGCAATCTGGCAGAAATTTCAGAATCAACATCAACAGATGTTAGAGATGATAGTGTGATTTCACAAGATAAAGTCATTCCTTTAATCGGAACAGCAGATGCTCAAAATATTTTCCAAAAGCTTATCCACTGATGCACAAACAGTGTTTGACCAAAATAGCCCTCAAAACATCTACCACCCTTCACCCCAAACCACTGTTAATAAACATCCATAAAAAAAAAAACAAAAAAAAAAATGGATAAGAATTATCAGTGGACTAAATCCATCTTTTAAAATCCCTTCACCTTCGTCTTAAATAGCTGTTGGATCATTAAAGTCACCAACAGATGTTAGCTCAGATGATTCACATTTGCAGCTTCACCTTTTTAAAACATCAAACCTTATTTAAAACTCAACCATTTCCCAAACCCTTGGCAACATCAATGAAAAAGGATTCCTACAAAAGGTTTCTCCTGAAACATGTGTCCTCTTGCTGACTTTCTACCATTCCATCAACAAGTCAAAATGCCATAAAGCACTAAAAGACAGAAAGTTGGGTAGTTGTCTTCTAAGAAGAGCTTCAACAGTTCAGTGACAACAAGTTTGAAAATCTTGTGCCACAGCCAAAGGATGAGAATCTATTTGGCGAAAAGTGGGTCCTCAAAGAACATTGCATATGCTAGGAGCATCGTTGTCAAGATTTATCACACTCAAACAAGTACAAACATCAAGGTGTTTTTGACTATGCACATGCAGCAGATATTTCCAACCACTGATTGAAGAATATTATGATGCTGCTGCTGTTGCTGAAAAGTCCAACTGTTTGTAATTTCAAATTATGTTATTGAATTTTGATATATTTGCTCAAAAGACTTCTTTTATGCAGGGCAGTCAAGTAGCTGAAATATATCATCAAAAGATTTAATATCTCATTGATTCACCATCATTCATTATCAGACATCACTTGGTGAGGGATTACTATAAAAAGGTTTGATTTCATCTTTAACATGTCCATCCTAAAGATCAGTTGGTAGATATACAAACTTAAGAATTGGATTCATCTACTGATTGAAAAACTTGATCCCTATGATTGGAGTGCTAAACTTGGATTAAAGCAAGCTTTCTTGTGTTCCTTGTGTAAATAGCATAGAAATGTTTTTAGAAAAATAAAAAATAATCTTAAAAATAGTTTAAAATTGAATTTTTCAATAAATCCTCAAAGTCTGTTCAAAGCACTGATGGCATTAAAACTCTGTTAAATAGTAAAATCTATCCACTGCCAAAGTGTATCCTCTGTTTATACAAAACACTGATTTACAGCAGAGGTTACACGTGGACAGATGTTATTCAACAGTTGTGTGCATCAGATGCCATGATCACTTTTTCAAATAAATGGCCTTACATCTGAAACATTTACAAGGCTATCAAAAATTTCCAAAACAAAAGCAGAGGTTCCTGAGCAGACTTTAGCAGCTACCACTGATCCTCAGGCACCTGCTATTGAGCCCACTGCTCAAGGTGATCACAGCAGTAACACAACTGTTGTGAAACCCACACCTAAATCCACCAAAAGACCAAAACAAAAGAAAATTCAAAAGCCCCCCAAACCTACAATAAAGGCAACTCTGGAAGATGAGATCCCAAAGCAACTGCCAGTGACAACACAAAAGTCACTAGAAACCACTGCTGCTACTTCCTCACAGCAGATGGTAGAAAGGTCTCAACCCATGCCTCAAACTCCTCCTACTTCTTCTCAAAAGGAACAGGTTGTAAGAACAGGGAAACCAAATTATGATGCTCTGGAATCACTTGATTCCATCATCCACAGCCCACTGACCGGGGCAAATTCACTTTCAACTCCCATCATCACTTCACAAATACCACCATCAATAATGACCTTGTTGCATGCTTTGGATATAACTCAGACATAAATCAGTTCCTCTCAACCACCTATCACTGAGAGTATACTCCAACAAGTGACTGAGTCTGATGCTTATACCTCTGCTATCCCAGCAACAACTGAGGAGGTTACACCCCTTGAGTTACAAGTAACTCTTGGTGGTAGTTCAAGTGAAGCAGCTACTACAAATGCTGAACCCACTGGTTTGCACTTGGACAGTAGTTTCATCTATAAGACTTCCTTGAAGGCAATTTCTTCACTGGGAACTCTTGTGTATCCAGTCTTCACTGGTTCACTAAAAAGCGTTTCTCATTATGAAGAAAGAAGTCCCCAGTACCAAGACAAAGGGGCAACAGTGGATGATTTTTGGGATACACTTCCTCAATCAACCACTGTTACAACCACTGCTAGTGGGAAATCAGATGACCCCATTAAGTTGGGTGATGGTTTAATGTACCAAGAATTGACGACAAGAATTGATAAACTTGATACATCTGTTGCAGAAATCAAAGACATACGGCAACAGTTGTTGAAAGCACAAAGGGTACCATCCACTGCTGCACCACCTCCAACAGCTACTCCATCATCTGCTCCTACTCCAGATGAGCTGTGGAATTTGTTCAACCCCTGCACCTATCTTCGAAAGAGTTGATGATGCCAAAAATGGGGAGAAAAATGACTCTGAGGAAAAACCTTCAGTAACTTCTGCTGAAACATCTGTCAAAGAAAAGGAAAAGGGAGGTGATGAAACCCTGAAAATTCAAGCAAAAGATGAAGATACACAAATGAGGATCGTTCAAAGTCAAGTCAATACAGCTGGTCTCAAAACCACTGCTGTTATTGAAAGGGTAAGGGATGAGAGCAGAGTTTTGGTCGAGAAAAAGATAGTTCTGCAGAAAGAAGATAGTCCTGTTACTACTTCAACCACAACTTCTGTTCCCACAAAATCACTTACACCTCCACCATTAACAACATCTGTCACTCAACTAACTGCCACCAATACTACATCAAACACACACTTCAACCACTACTCTCACCATTTCAACAACAACTATACAATCCACTGCCCCACCAAAAACATCCTCATCACTACCAACACCACCTGCTGCCATCCTTTATCAAAGAAGGAAACAAAGCAGATGGATGCAGAAATACCAAAAGAAGACCAAGCTTCAGAAGAATATATCATGAAGATGGTTCTTCAGACACTTATAGCAGAACAACAAGAAACAGCAAAATCTCAAGACACTGTTTAAGTTGTCATCACCAGGCCTCAATCTCTAAACTCATTAAATAAACCTCTCCCAAGAAACCCATTGGATTCAAAAATACTAAAGTGGATGTCTGATCAAAAGACCCACGTATTGACTTTGCTCAGGTCCAATGGTGAAGTGAAGCATATATCAAGGGAAACAGCACTTGGCCTGGGTGTTGAAGATTTGCAAGATCTCTTTGAGCTTACACTGTGCAGGGATGAGGATGACACAAATTCCATGAACTTTTAATTACAATTCAAAGGACAAGTTAGGGAATTATTGATGAGGAATAAAGATCCAAAATAATGAAGTGTTTTGGCATTATCTGTTCCAGGGGGAGATTGTTGGGATTGAACCCTACCAGAGGAACAAATAATGAAAGCCAAAACTGGTTCACTACAGAGGATTCTCAATAAGCAGCTGTTTATACTAAGTCTTCTCCCTTGAAAGAGATTATAACATCTGATGGTCTTATATCCACTGCCCGGATACAACTACTACTGTTCTTCTAGCTACTGATGAAGCCCCGAAGACTGCTGAGAACTAATCACTACTGGTACAATCTACTGATGACAAAGCACTGCCCAATCAAGGACTGATCAACCTTGAGGAAAGCACTGATGTAAAGAGAGAGCAGTAGTTTAGTATGTCATCTGTTTTATGTATAGTCAGTGGTTAAGATTAGCAGTGTTTGTATAAGAACAGTAGATACAGGTTGTTAGGCTGTTAGACGTCGCTTTCATGGTGACGTCAGCTGAGATGTCTCAGTGGTTTGGATTGTCTATAAATGGAACAGTACTCTGTACTGTTACATTCGATTGACTGAGCGAGTTCTTCTCCTCTAGTCCAATCCTTTCATCTTGTGCAATCCAACCTTGGGGGTATCAGGCTGAGGGGGAGTTTGGTTTGTAAGCATCCTTGTAATCATTTGATTTATATTGTAAATCTTTCGACTTATTGTGAAGCATGTGTTTATCAAAACTATATTCTCCTTTCATTTCCGCTGCACTTAAACTCTGTTCATTTCTATTTGATTTGTTCAAATTATACAAACAAGAAAAATCATGAGAGCCTCCGATCCTAACAGGTTGTCAGACTTGTTGTAAGATTTGGACTTGTTGTTCCTGAAGTAGGATCCTTGTTTCTCCTGTTTCGAGGATCCTGCCAGTCTTTCCTGGATCCTTTTATCATCCTCTAATCGGATGAATCTAAGGGCCCTGGTTCTCACTTCATCAAGATTCCTGCATGGGGTCATGACAAGATCATCATAGAATAATGAATCCCTAAGTAAACCCATTTTAAAGGCTTCCACAGCCGTAGCAATATCTAAATTAGGAATATCTAAGGATTCTTTACTAAATTTAGTGAGATAATCTCTAAGTGATTCATTCTGACCTTGTGTTACCCTATATAGGTCACTAGTTAAACGTTCAAATTTTCTACTGCATGAGAACTGGCTATTAAACAGGTTAACTAGATTAGCAAATGAAGTAATAGAGTAAGGGGGAAGGCTTAGCAGCCATTTAAAAGCTGATCCTGTTAGTGTGGATCCAAAACCCTTGCATATACATGCTTCTTTTAACCTCTCCGAGATGGGATTGATCTCCATCCTTTCTCTGTACTGAGCCACATATTCTTCTGGTTTCGTTGAACCATCATATAGCTTCATGGTTGGTATTTGGAACCTTATGGGTATCTCAGCATCACAAATAGGTGGTGCAAAACGAGATATCCTATGGCTTCCATCTGCAATTTCAGGAATGGGCTTAACCACTCCTGGAACGCTCGATATCATATCCTTCAGTTTCTGTAATTCCTTAGCCATAGCTTGATTGATACCTGTATCCTGTACAAAGCCATGGTTAGTGTTATAAGAATTATTTAAAGTGTTACCTCCTGAAGGATTCAAGTTTGGAATTCCAGATGTGAATCCATATTGACGGGATTCTGGTATGACTGAAGGACCAGAAGAAGCAATGGTCTGCATCGGAATGAAGTCTCCTAGATGGACATCTGTACTTCCGGGTTGCACACTTCTTAAGAATCCTTGATCCTGAAAGATGTTGGATCCTTGAACTTGAAAGGAGGATCCTGGGAGCTAAGAGGATCCTTGAACCTGGGAGGATCCTTGAACTGGGAAGGAGGATCCTTGAACCTGAGAAGATCCTTGAGCCTGGGAGGATCCTTGAACTGGGAAGGAGGATCCTCGAACCTGAGAAGATCCTTGAACTGGGAAGGAGGATCCTTGAACTGGGTGCGTCCCCATATATCCTCCTGAGCTAACGAAGGATCCCTGATGCGGGAAAGAGGATCCTGAAGGCTAGAAGTGGGATCCTAAAGCCTGACTCATAGTTGTTGATCCATAACGCCTTCCCAATGGTCCACTCTGGTACTGGATATCCGGAGCTGCAGATTGCAGGGCGGTTATAGCTGGAGTGTCAAAATCCAGTGATCTTGGCACCAATGGAGAGTGATCCTCCGCTGATCTTTTCAATTTCTTGATGTCATCAATCTCTCGAAGGATCATGTCATTAGTTTTGTCTTGTTGCTGCATGTAATCCCTCATCTGCAAAATCAAAGAAAAAAGATCACTGTTAGAAGGACTAGAAGAAACAACAGAAGTTGGTGGTTTTGGGAAAATGGGGCTTGGTCTCTTTGCATCATTTTTAGCATTCTTCTGGGATCCAAAAGGTGGTGGAGGCAAAGGTGGAATGCCCTTTGAAGAAGTGACTGCTGGCATAGAGCTTGAAGTGTTCTTCGCTAAAGAAGCCATCTGGTTGAAGATAATGAACCGAAATGAACACAATGAACAAAATTTTTCAGAAATGAAGCACCAAATGCCCCACGGTGGGCGCCAAACTGTTTTGGTCAAAAATCAGGCTAGGATAATGCAACCAAATCTTTTGTTGTGAGGTATGATGCTTTAATCAATGAACAAGTGTATGAACAACTTGTGAATGAAATGAACAAGTGACACAAGGATTTATACGAGGAAAAAGCCCTTGATCAATGTATGATCTCCGGCATAAAAAACCTCGGGTGATGGAAACTACCGATCACCAACTATAATTAAACAAATGATTGTTACAACTCAGGATGATAACAAGCTTGTTACAAGGATCACTAGTGTGCAAAATGTATGAAATCGCCAATAAGTTGCAGAGAGCTTGCGAGAGTGTGTGTGTTTGCTTAGTTTTTTTAATTGTTCTCCCTCAAGCTTGTTATCCCCTTTAAAAATAGAAATAATCTAAATAACAAACTATCCGCCAAATATGCAAGCTACCCACGACTTCTAAAACGGTCATTTTAGACATGCACGTGCAGAATATTGAGAGCATATTCCCCAAGAATATCGGCAAGACTAAGTCCACTCGTCCATTCCTACGTAACAAGTTTAAACATAGAGGAAACAACCGTTAGTGTTAGGATAACAAAGAGGATCCTGGATCCTTGGCCCTGCACCGTCTTCTGAGGATCCTTAATTCAAACAGAATTGAAGATCCGTGATCCTGGCTGCACTTGAGGATCCGTGATCCTTAGGCTTAGAAAATCCATCCCTAACAATTACCATCAGAAGGATTTGTGGTATTTTGGAATGCCTTCCTTAATACCATGTCACCAACTTGAAACTTTCTGATCCTGACATTAATGTTGTAAGCCCCAGCTACTTTTTGTTGAGAGCTAGCCAACCTTATCCTTGCCAAATCCCTGAGTTCCTCTATGGTATCCAGCTCTTGAGTCAAGCTTTCAGCATTTACTTCAGGATCACGGATGCTTGTTCTTGTAGTGGGGACTACCATTTCTATAGGTATCACAGATTCAGCTCTAAAAACTAGGGAGAATGGAGTTTGACCCGTAGCATTCTTAGGAATTGTTCTGTCAGCCCATAACACATATGGTAGCTCTTCTGCCCATTTTCCTTTCCTGGATCCACGCTTCTTCTTCAAGTTGTTGATGATGATCTTGTTAGATGATTCTACCTGACCATTAACTTATGGGTGGACTGGTGTTGATGCTATCATCCTAATCCCCCAGCTGTCATAAAAGTTAGTAGTTCTGCTCCCAATGAATTGGGATCCATTGTTACAAACAATTTCAGAAGTTATGCCAAATCTAGTAATGATATTTCTTTTGATAAAGGATATAACTTCCTTTTCTCTAACTTGTGAAGAGGCTTCAACTTCTATCCATTTGGAGAAATAATCAATCATGGCCAACATAAATATTTTTCCTCCTGGTGCCTTAGGAAGTTTGCCACACTTATAGTAAATTCATGTGACTAAAAAATAAACCCGCCACACTCGTAGTGAGTTCATGTGGTCGTTGCTACCATTTCGTCGCACTTAATGGATGGAATGCTTGATTATAACAACTCTTTTTGCCACATTTTTTCTTTTAAAATTGATGTTGCTAAAACAAATTTTTATATGACTATATAATAAAAACGGTCGCACTTACAATTAATTCATGTGTCTGTTCCTACCCTTTAGCCACACTTATTGTAAATAATGTCTTATTCCAGCAAGAAATAGTGGTACCCTTTAGCCACACTTTTAAGTTGTTACAACCACTAAACGTGAATGTGGCTGTATGATACCTATGATGACTCGATCTTTGGTCACACTTGAGCTGGTAAAAAAGTGTGGCTAAAGGCGTATGATCACCTTTTTTTAGTGCCCATAAGCATTTTTTGACATAGCGACGTCTCTATACTCGTACATTTTAGATTAGTATAAATAAGGTTTCAATTCTCAATTGTAAAAACACATGTATTCAGAGATTCAAGTTATATTCAAGTTCAAGTTAGTTTATTCGATTGTTCTAAAGGACTTGAGATCCTGTACAAACAGTACTAACTGTAAGAACTGTTTTGGTCAAAAATCACACAAGGATAATGCAACCAAATCTGATTTTGTGAGGTATGATGCTTGGTTAATTGTATAAATGAATGAATAAGAAAAATGTATGAAATGAGTTATGAACACGAGGATTTATACAAGGAAAAAGCCCTTGATCAGTAGATGATCTCCGGCATAAAAAACCTCGGATAGTGAAAACTATCACTATCAAGTATATTGAATAAACAAGTTTACAACTTTGGAAGTATTGAGCTTGATACAATGGTTTCTAGTGTGTGTGTATTTGAGAGAGAGTAGCAGAAGTGTTGTACGTAAATTAGAGTGCCAAAGGTGTTTCTAAAAATAAGCTCAATACCCCTTTAATTTTAGCTAAAAATATCCTAACTAATTGTTCGAAAAATCAGCCTATCACCCACGATCACCACCAACGGTCATCATCCCTTGTACATGTTGAAAATAGAGAGCATATTCCCCTGGAATCTCGGATGGAACAAGTCCTCTTCAAAACATACCTGCAAAACAAGCCAAAGGTGATGGAAACAATTGTTAGTTTAGAATAATACTGAGGATCCTGGATCCTTATTCCCACCGCGTCTCCTGAGAATCCTTAATTCGAACCGAACCGAGGATCCGTGATCCATGCTACACTTGAGGATCTGTGATCCTTAGGCAGTGAAATTCCATCCCATATAATTGCCCCCAAACATGACTAGTTGAATGTCAATTGGATAGTCATGTTTCAGCGAAATTCGGACTAGCCGTTACTTGGAGATATAGCCGTTACATGCTTATGTCAGTGAGGGTCATGCCTGCAACAAACAATGATTATAAATAGGATAGAGATAGGAATGACATTTTGCATTTAAATTTGAGACTTTCTCCCTTTAAATCCTCATTCGAAGACTTCATCAGGTATCTCTCTTTTCCTTCTCTCTAAATTTTCTTCTTCCGATTCCCTGTTTCTTCAAGATCCTATGGCCAAGATGAACACCCGATCCTCTCCTGCTAAGGATCCTAAAAAGGAAAGCCTTCCGAAGAGTTAGGGCATAACCAAAAACCCTTCCACTGAACTATGTCGCCTCACCGATCCTGAGATTGATCGGTTGCGTCATTGCTTTCTAGAAGGAACCATCTTCAGACCCTTCGACTCTGCCATGAAGAGTGATTGCATATCCGACACCTGTATCACCTTCCTGGCCATCCCTTTTCTGACAGGCTTCACTTATCCCTTTCCTGCTCTAACACAAGGATTCTTCACATTTACTGGTTTGTGCTATATACAAGCCATGCCAATGATGTGGAGAGTCCTTTATACTCTTGAAAACATCATTGATATAGGATTATCCGAGCTGAGTCAGTTGTATAACCTTGTTAGCCACGGTTCTCATTGATTTCTTTTTAAGCATAAATGATGTGTGCAAAATGTAACATATAAGTTACATCAAATGAGGCATAAAACTAACCCTTTTTTAGTACTAATGTTGGAAAAAGTGTGCTTTTGTCTTCCTTTTGTATTTTCAGGAGTAAATGAGCGTAAATGAACAAAAGAAGCAAATATGCAGCAAAATCTAACATAATTACAAGAAAAGGAATAAACATGGCATGCCCGACCCCTCGACAGCATCTTCCCAAGAAAAAACAAGCAAACAGAAGGCTGACCACGGCCCCGTGCCCAGCGGACACGGGGGCGTGGTCAGATGTCTGCAGAAAGGACAAAGCTATAGAAGCTTCTATTACCGACACGGGGGCGTGCCCAGCTCAACACGGGGCCGTGGTTAACGCTAAGATTCACAGAATCCAAACAAATCTTGATAGTACAGATACGCTTCTGCACACGGGGCCGTACCCAGCGGACACGGGGGCGTGTGGAGCTAATGCAGACAAATTGCAATTAATGAAGAAAGAGAAAGTGGATGGATACGGGGTTGTACCCAATGGACATGGGGCCGTATCCGGGCTTCTGTGCAGGCTATAAATAGAGGTGCTTGGTTCACTTCAAAGGCATCCCTTGGCAAACCACCTCTCTCACACTTCACCCACACTCCACCACCATCACAACCCACATCCACCACCATCATCCATCATAGAGTGTGTTGTGACACCTGTGTCACTTCAACCATCAAACAAATACCAAACCAATGAAATATTGTATTTCATACTTGGGATTTTTATAAATATGTGTATCGTTTGAACATATTAATTCTTGTTTGATTTCAAGCCTTAAATCGCTTTCTGGAAGGTTATACGCGAACTGATGCCTAAATATAACCAGTTTAATGCAACAAACACTCTGGAACAGTGACATAGGCTTAACATACCTTAAATAACCTTTACATGACTTAGAAATAAGTTTTGGAAGGTTTGGTGTGTTGAAATCAAGTTTGTTCGATCGCAGGGACTATTTGCGTCAAACTGCGAAACTATACGGATTTGTTGTGACAACCCTCACTAAACCAGGTATCCGTACGACTTAATTAATAATTAATCACTGCTTAATTACTGTGCTTGTTTGAAATTACTGATGAACTGCTACTTGATTCCTGATACATGCATATACCTGCATCATACTTTACTTACCGTCACTACATTATTTACATGCTGAACCTTAGTGACAAACATGATGCACAAAAAAAAAAGCATAGTAGCACTATAGACGGATAACCTATTGAACATGCTGATAAAGCCAGCATCAGGCAAACACTGCCTTTAAGGCCTGTATGAGCCAGAAATATTTTACTACACTAGTGGTGAGTGTAGGGATACAAGGGTTGTAGAACTGCGTCTCTAGGAATAAATTACAGTGACCGGATGTGCCTAAAACGTACTCTAAGCACAAAAACTCAGCACTTTAATAAACAATCCATCTTTTAGCTAACTAATAAAGTGCCAAAACATGAGAGAAATGTTACTAGACACCTTCCAAAGTTTCGGAAATAAGTTGTGTCACTAAAAAGGGTATTAACGACACTTTAAAGCTTGTTTAACGCTTTAACGGATTACTATCCAACCGAACAGCCGGACTATACCCGGAACATGAAAATATTGTCATTAACATTATTTTTCTTTTTCTGAGCCAGTTAGGGTCCCTGAATACCCTAACCCACGCCATAACGCATGACACACTAGTAACCGGGTTAATCACTTAACTAACTAGATTAACCTAACTACATACTTAACATTTGGTTGAAAACTAACTAATTACCCCCCCCCCCCTTTACGAATTCGGTCCCCAAGGGGACACCCCTTGTACCTTGTTGATTTACTTAATCTTCTATGCCTAATATCTAGATGACATAGAGACTCTTGGTTATTGTCCATGTGAATTGTCTATAAGTTCTAACCTTGGCACATTAGCACACACATCTCAACTTCACAACTCTCTCTCTCTCTCTCTAAGAACTCTCGGCCGAACACCCCTCTACCATCCATCCATCTTTTGATTTTGATCTTCTCATTTCAAGATCATACAAGTGCTAAGGATCGCGTATAAGGAAGCTTGGTGCACTTGGATTGCGAAGGACCTCGCTACATTGCTTTTATCCACGCGTTTTTCGACTTGTTTCTTCCCTAGCCTCGAGCTAGTAGTAAGTTGCTTAAATCATCCTCTCGAACTATTTTTAAGTGGTTAATATGATTTGTAACGGTTAAAACTCGTAATCTTACAAAATGGCACACAAAAGTTTACTAAAAATGCTTGTAATGATGGTTAAAAGCTCATATGTTGTGTAAATCTTGAAGTAATTGATTTGTGTGATTATTTGGACCCGATCTATGTTGTGGTAGCTCGGATCATCATTTAACCCGGGTTGGTCATGATCATGGATCATGACATAAGGTTGTTTTGGAAGTAACAAGGGTTAAAGGATGAAACTCTACCACACACGAATCATGAACTTGTGTGAAAGCGATTTTGCTTGTGAAATAGTGTTTAAAACTAGTAGATCTACGTATCTACAAGCGGTATTTTCAAAGAACCAAGTATCAAAGAAATCATGTTTTCTGAAGACGGATCTTACACTAACACGAATGATTTTTAGAACACACAAGTGTGTAAACACTTGTGTAGCACACACTTTCGACAAAATAACTATTTTTGAAAAAGATGACGAGAAGTTGTAAAGACGGAACTTCCCTAAAAACGAGGTTTTTACGAAATCGGATTGCTTTATATAAAGATCCGCTAAAAGTATGGGGATTTACATCATAGTGTTGGAAAAACTACAAGTTCATGAGATTCTTGCGAATTACATGTTTATTAACTAGTTTGATGCGTTGAATACTGTTTTGGTTAAATAAGAAAAATGGTTGATTTGATTTATAAAAGAAAATGATACGCTTGAAAGCGTGGCCACCTCCAGTTACAGAGGAAACTCTGGCGAAATTTTTCTAAAAACCTAACACTTAGAATTATTTTCACTATAAGTGTTAGAAATACTTTTCGACTTGTTTTCAAATTATAGATTTCGCCACGACTTTATTTACAAAACATCAGAGGTTGGATTTCACAAAATAAAACTTGGTAAATATATATTTAGTATATATTTTTCATAAAGTCACTTGATATGTGTTAATGATTATTTTGTGAAAATACTAGTATTATTTTTAGGGTAAAAGTAATACTATCGAATGATAATGGATCCAAAATAATACGAACGTCTCTACGATAAATATATAAGTTACACCGGTAATTATTATTACCACTCGATCGTTAAAACGAAACTTACGCAATTTAAAGAAATATTTATGAACGCGTAATTTTGACAATGTATTATTCTGGGAAAATCATATGAGTTAAAATATAATATTTTTGAGGAAAATAATTATATTTTGGAGTTAGAAATAAAATATATTAAGTGAGACTTAATAGTGTAATTCGAATGATTACGAACACGCATGTATTAAATCCCCCATACTTGGGAAGGAGAGTAATTACCAAGTATTTACAAAAATATAAACACGAAATAGTTGCCTAACTATTTCCCCAAAAACTTAAACCTTAAGCTAAGGCACGGCCGTCCGTCTAATAGAGTTAGTACGTGTATTTCGTCACACAGCTGCTTGATTTGGAGGTATACTTGGTAGAGACGCACCACTGTGAGTTCATGTCCCCCTTTTCTCTTAACTGTTTTCAGTTTTCTAAACTGCGGGGGTGAAATACATGTTACTATGACTACGAGTACTTTATACATGGTATGGTTAGCATAAGGAGGGTTACTACTTAGATCATGTGAGTGGGTAGGCGGGAACTGGAGGCCATTAATCCTCATTGTAGGACCGAGGGACGTAAGCGGTAGATCTATCTGGGTGTAGCGAGCCCAGCCCCAGGCCCAAACAGAACGGACCTCGGGGTGACTTTGTACCCATCGCTAAATCTGCTAGGTTTGAGTCTTCCTACTTGCACTTCACACATATCAATGGCCTTGCAAACCATTGGTGATCTCTTTTTCCTTATTTGCTACATACCTGGAATTTTATACTTACAAAGGTTTATTTACTCACTTACACATGAACTCGCTCAACATTATTGTTGATTTTTCAACTGACATGTATTTCAGGGAATTAAAGGATCTGGCGCGGTATGACACGTTTTCCCGCTGCACTAGTTACGAGGTCATCCGGGTTTAGGGAATGTGACTCTTTCCTGGACAAGTCACAGTCCTTAAACTATGCTTATGTTATGTTGTGTTTATTGAACAATGTTTATGTCCTTAGGATGTGTTTCCGTTAAGACAATGTTATTGTATTTCGTTTTTAAAACTTAATCAAATGGATGATCTTGCATGGTTTTATTTCATATAGCTTTGTTATGGCTAAGCTATGGTATTAAGAAGTCACACCAAATTAACCACGCTTCCGCAAAGCCAGGGTGTGACAGCTTGGTATCAGAGCTCTGATCATAGCGAACTAGGATTCTTTCTCGAGTCTAGACTATGATCACTAGGGCTCTCACGAAAACATTTTTACTACATACCACTTAAGCCCAGATCCAAAACGTTTTTACAAACAAATGTTGAGCACATTTTATTTATTATTTATAGGCTCAGTCTTGGAGGCTGAGGCTCGGTCTTGGAGGCCGAGGCTCGATCTAAGAGATCGAGGAAGATGGCTAGTGAGACTAGGAAGAGCAGTCTAAGAGGCTGGGAGAATTTGGCTAGTGAGACTAGGAGTATCAGTCTAGGAGACTGGGAGGCTAGTGGGACTAGGAGAACTATTTGATTGCTTATTGATGACTAATATGTTTATTTGACTATATGGTTGATTATTTGTGCATATGTGTGTTGTATTACAAAATGTCATGCCTTCATCAGATACTGGAGATTCGGACACTACAGATCCCATGGCCATAGTATCAGACGACATAGTTCCTCAGAGCACGAGGTGTATATCTCCGATACTACCAGTACAGACGATGACGACTTTCAGCCCTTTGCGCTTCCTGATGTCGTAGCAGAGCCTGCTGATGGCCATCTTGTTGGGGATTTGCCACTCGTGGTGATCCCTGCTCCTGTGCCCTTGCCGCTTATCCCATTGTTCATATGCCCCCCGACGTTGTCTCTGACGACGATGTCGAACCATTAATAGGAGGACCCACTTGAGGGCGAGGCCCTATTGCTGCTGGTGGTAGCCTACTGCTTGCTGACGCTCCTGCAGAGGAGGCTCATGCTCATTCACCTGTCCCAAACTCATTTGAGTCCCTGGCGTCCGCATCTTTGCATATACAGGGAGTGCAGCACCACTCACACGACGCCGACCCTGATATGGCGTCATCAGCTGCACCGGTTCCCGCACACAGCTTTGAGTTGATCACGATATTGAGGATGATCCCGTTTTTCCACCTGGTTTTGATCCAGACCATGACATTGAGTTCATACACTTAGACCAGCCCTGGGAGGATCCTGTAACCCTTGTGTTTGTTGATCCAGCTGATTTTGAGATGGAGTTTGTTGACCCGGAGCCAGCCGTGGCCCCTGAGCCAGGCATTGCTCCTGACCCCGCATTAGAGCATGACCCTGTTCATGTCGATGCACCTGCTGTTGCTCCTTGATTGATCATCTGCTTGGACGAGAGAAAATTTGGGGTAACTGTGCAAGACAATCTATTATTATGGGGGCCCACGTAATAACGGTTTGTAGTGCACAGAAATCCTGGTGGACTCTGCGAGTCAAGCTAATGAAAACCCATGTAGCAGGAAATCATTAAAACACGAATGATCAAGGCGATGTAGCCTCGAGTTCATTCTATTTCATGTAACAAGCCATTTTGGCAAGCCTTTGAACTTTGACGGAGCAGGAGGCGCCGTGGCATTTGTTCGTTGGTCCGAGTGGACTGAATCCATTCTAAGAATGAGTAACTGTTCGCCCCAACAGAGTATTACCTATATCTCGGGGTTATTTCTAGATGGCACACTCTCATGGTGGGATCTTCAAGTTCAGACTCTTGGTACAGACGTTGCTTATGCACTGAGCCGGGACGAGCTCAAGGAAATGATTGAGAAGAAATGCTGTTCTAGGACTGGAATTCAGAAGCTTGAGGTGGAGTTCTGGAACTTGAAAATGGACGAACCAAAGATACCTGAATACGTCCAGTGATCTCACGACTTGTCTAGGGTCGTCCCCTACTAAGTCATTGATGTTGTATGATACAGTTGTGTACTTGTAAACTTTACATTGTGGTCTCGATTTATGGCAATGCAATCACAGTATTCTCATCACTTGTGATGTTTGATCTACTGTTTATGTTCTATGACATGAGATGTTATGTGGTTGATTTATTTATAGCATGAGATGTTATGTGATGATATTGTTGAATACATACGTACATTTTACTTGCTATGACCTAACCTACGTGAAACATCTTTTAGAAGATGCCACCAAGACGTGAAATGCGCATGCCCACCTCAGAGGCGGAACTTCAAGAGATAATTGCTGCAGCTATAGCACAGCACGAGGCCCTACGCTCCGAACCTAGCAGAGGTACCTCCAAAAATAACGGTTGTTCCTACTGGCACTTCCTCAACTACAAGCCTCCGAAGTTCGACGGCACTGGAGGTGCCATAGCTTTTGTGAAATGGATTGAAAGTATGGATTCCATCCTTCGGATGAGTGGTTGTACGCTAGAACAACAAGTCCCATATGTTTCTGAGTTGTTTCAAGATGGAGCTCGATTATGGTGGAATCTTCAGGTTCGAATAATGGGCCTAACTACAGCATACGCGTTAACTTGGGATGAGTTGAAAGGAATAATGCGTAAGAAGTATTGCACCCAAACAGAAACCCAGAGGTTGGAAGGTGAATTCCAGAGCCTGATGATGGAAGGTCCAAAAATGTTAGAATACATGCAAAGACTTCATGATTTGGCACGAGTTGTTCCATACTTAGCGGAACCAGAAATGAGGAAATTGGGACAGTTCATTTGGGAACTGGCACCACAAGTCCTGAGCTTAATGACAGCATCTACGCCACCGACAACTATGGCTGCAAGTAAGATGGGCTTGGCACTCGTTACGGAAGCAGTTAGACTAGAAAAACTCGCAAACCCTGACAAGGAGACTCAGGTAGAGTCGTCCGGAAAGAACAAAAGGAAGCTCACCGAAGATACCCGAACGAATAATGTTGAACAAAGATCTATTCGAGGTTGTTTTGACTGCGGGGACAAAGGGCATTTCAAGAAAGATTGCCCTAACAACAAACAGGCCAATGATAAGAGTTACTTAGAAACTAAACCAAGACGTGCTGGGTGCAAGTATCACCACGATTGTGGATGTCGGAAGCCTAGGTGCGGGAGGAAAGGACACAACAAGGATGGTTGTGGGATGAAAAGTCCCAGACAAGGAGAAAATAGTAACAACGCTCAAGGTGGAAATGGGAAAGGAAATGGCCGAGTGCCAGGATGCTTCCATTGTGGGGACGTTGGACATCTTAAGAGGGAATGCCCGAAGTTGAAACAAGACCGTGAAAGAACATCCAACATTGGAGCTTGTGAAGCATGCCAGGATCCAGGCGTGACTACTGGTACGTTCTCTATCAACCAAAACTTTTGCATCTATTTTGTTTGATACTGGTGCTGATTATAGCTTTGTATCGTGAGAATTTAAGAATATACTTGGGTTGACACCTAGTAAGTTAGACGTTCCATACTCAACTGAATTGGCTAATGGAAAGTTAGTAGAAGCCAATGAAGTGGTCAGAGGTTGTGTAATCGTGTTGGGAGAGCGTGAGTTTGCTTTGGATCTACTACCAGTCCAGTTGGGAAGCTTCGACGTGGTGGTAGGAATGGATTGGTTATCAGGCAACAAGGCTGAAATAGTTTGTCATGAAAAGGTCGTTCGTATCCCAACCGAAGATGGCGAAACAATTGTGGTTCACGGGGAGAAGCGTGATACGCCGTCAAGAATTATCAGCTGCCTGAAAGTGCGAAAGTGTTTGCAGAAGGGATGTGTTGCCTTCCTGGCACACATTGTGGATAAGAAGGCTGCTGAGCCGAGAATAGAAGACATCCCTGTCGTGAGGGAATATCCAGAAGTCTTCCCAGAGGACTTACCTGGACTGCCACCTCAGAGACAAGTAGAGTTCCGCACTGACTTAGTTCCAGGCGCCGCGCCTGTGGCTAAGGCACCTTACAGACTTGCTCCGTCTGAGATGCAGGAACTATCGACACAACTTCAAGAGTTGTTAGACAAGGGATTTATCCGACCAAGCTTCTTGCCTTGGGGAGCTCCAATTTTGTTTGTCAAGAAGAAGGACGGTAGTTTTCGTATGTGCATCGACTACAGAGAATTGAACAAGCTGACGATCAAGAATAGATACCCTCTGCCAAGGATTGATGATCTGTTTGACCAACTGCAAGGCTCAAGCTTTTATTCAAAGATCGATCTTCGATCTGGATACCATCAGTTAAGGATACAAGAGGAGAGTATCCCAAAGACAGCCTTCAGAACTCGTTATGGGCACTACGAGTTCCTAGTTATGCCGTTTGCGTTAACAAACGCACCTGCAGTGTTCATGGATTTGATGAATAGAGTTTGCAAGCCGTACTTGGATAAGTTCGTGATAGTGTTCAGCGATGATATCTTGATTTATTCAAAGACGAAGGCTGAGCATGAGCAACACCTAAGAGCTATTTTGGAGTTGCTGAAGAAGGAACAGTTGTATGCCAAGTTCTCTAAGTGCGAGTTTTGGCTACGTGAAGTACAATTCCTTGGGCACGTGGTAAATGGAGATGGAATCCACGTGGATCCCACCAAGATCGAAGCAATCAAGAATTGGGAAACGCCAAAGACGCCAACCGAGATTCGAAAATTCTTGGGTTTGGCTGGCTATTATCGAAAATTCATTGAGGATTTTTCAAAAATCGCTCAACCATTGACGCTCCTCACGCAGAAAGATAAGAAGTTTGATTGGGGAATCAAACAGGAAGAAGCGTTCCAGATATTGAAGGATAAGCTCTGCAATGCGCCAATCTTAGCACTACCGGAAGGTACAGATGACTTTGTGGTATACTGCGACGCTTCGCGTCAAGGATTGGGTTGCGTGTTGATGCAACGCCAAAAGGTTATTGCTTACGCATCACGTCAATTGAAAGTGCACGAAAAGAACTATACCACACATGATTTGGAACTTGGCGCAGTGGTATTTGCATTAAAGATCTGGAGACACTACCTTGATGGTACAAAGTGTACAATTTTTACAGATCACAAGAGCCTACAACACATATTCAACCAGAAGGAGCTGAATATGAGGCAAAGACGTTGGGTTTAGTTGCTGAACGATTACGACTGTGAGATAAAGTATCATCCAGGGAAGGCGAATGTGGTCGCCGATGCCCTAAGTCGAAAGGAGAGGATCAAGCCCATAAGGGTTAGGGCTTTAGAAATGATTATCCGAACCGATCTTTCCTTGCGCATTCGTACCGCGCAGAAAGAAGCTCTCAAGGAAGGAAACCTTGAAGAAGAATATCTCCGTGGGATGGAGAAGCTACTGGTACCAAACGAGGAAGGAACGTTATGTTTTAAGAAAAGGATTTGGGTTCCTTTGTTTGGAGGTTTAAGGAAGGTTATTTTTGATGAAGCTCACAAATCACGGTACTCTATCCATCCAGGAGCGGATAAGATGTACCAAGATCTCAAGGATTATTATTGGTGGCCTAGGATGAAAGGCGATGTTGTTGTTTATGTGAGCAAATGTTAACATGCGCTAAGGTTAAAGCCGAATATCAGAAGCCTTCAGGACTTCTGCAACAACCCGAGATTCCCAAGTGGAAATGGGAACAAATCTCCCTGGATTTTATTACAAAGTTGCCAAGAACGCCAAGAGGCCATGACACTATTTGGGTAATAGTGGACCGATTAACGAAGTCAGCACACTTCTTACCTATCAGAGAGAAGGATAATACGAGCAAGTTGGCCAAAATTTACATGAGAGAGATCGTTACGCGCCATGGAGTACCTCTCTCAATCATTTCCGATAGAGACGGAGGGTTCATATCAAGGATTTGGCAATCCTTCCAAGAAGCTTTTGGCTCGCAATTGAATATGAGCACCGCATTCCACCCGCAGGCTGACGGGCAAAGCGAGCGGACGATACAGACTTTGGAAGACATGCTGAGAGCGTGTGTTATGGATTTGGGCGGTAGCTGGGATAAGCATTTGCCTTTGGTCGAATTTTCATACAACAACAGCAACCACACCAGTATTGGTGCCACGCCATTTGAAGCGCTTTATGGACGCAAGTGTCGATCACACCTATGTTGGGCTGACGCAGGTGATAGACAGCTTGTTGGTCCCGAAATCGTCCAAGAGACGACAGACAAGATTGTGCAGATTCGAAAACGCATCAAAGAAGCTCGTGAAAGGCAGAAAGCCTATGCAGATCCAAACCGGAAACATTTGGAATTCCAAGTTGGAGACATGGTTTTATTGAAAGTTTCACCCTGGAAGGGTGTGGCACGCTTCGGAAAGCATGGAAAGTTAAATTCGCGCTACATTGGTCCTTTCAGAATTTTGGAAAGAATAGGGCTAGTAGCATACAAGCTGGACTTACCTGCTGAACTCCATTCAGTTCACGATACATTTCATGTATCCAACCTGAAGAAAAGTCCAACTCAAGATACCATTGCCATTCCCATCGACGAGATTCATGTTGACGACACGCTCCATTTCGTTGAAGAACCGGTTGAGGTTATGGATTGGAAAGTAAACAAGACCCGCCGGAGCAGTGTCAAGCTCGTCAAAATTCGTTGGAATACCAGACATGGTCCTGAATACACCTGGGGGCGTGAGGACCGGATGAAAGAGAAATACCCCCACTTATTTCCTAAGAACCCTGCATCTACAAGCAGAATTTAAAATTTCGGGACGAAATTTTTCTAACGGGGGGAGAATGTGACAACCCTCACTAAACCAGGTATCCATACGACTTAATTAATAATTAATCACTGCTTAATTACTGTGCTTGTTTGAAATTACTGATGAACTGCTACTTGATTCCTGATACATGCATATACCTGCATCATACTTTACTTACCGTCACTACATTATTTACATGCTGAACCTTAGTGACAAACATGATGCACAAAAAAAAAAAAAAAGCACAGTAGCACTATAGACGGATAACCTATTGAACATGCTGATAAAGCCAGCATCAGGCAGACACTGCCTCTAAGGCCTGTATGAGCCAGAAATATTTTACTACACTAGTGGCGAGTGTAGGGATACAAGGGTTGTAGAACTGCGTCTCTAGGAATAAATTACAGTGACCGGATGTGCCTAAAACGTACTCTAAGCACAAAAACTCAGCACTTCAATAAACAATCCAGCTTTTAGCTAACTAATAAAGTGCCAAAACATGAGAGAAATGTTACTAGACACCTTCCAAAGTGTCGGAAATAAGTTGTGTCACTAAAAAGGGTATTAACGACACTTTAAAGCTTGTTTAACGCTTTAACGGATTACTATCCAACCGAACAGCCGGACTATACCCGGAACATGAAAATATTGTCATTAACATTATTTTTCTTTTTCTGAGCCAGTTAGGGTCCCTGAATACCCTAACCCACGCCATAACACATGACACACTAGTAACCGGGTTAATCACTTAACTAACTAGATTAACCTAACTACATACTTAACATTTGGTTGAAAACTAACTAATTACCCCCCCCCCCTTTACGAATTCGGTCCCCAAGGGGACACCCCTTGTACCTTGTTGATTTACTTAATCTTCTATGCGTAATATCTAGATGACATAGAGACTCTTGGTTATTGTCCATGTGAATTGTCTATAAGTTCTAACCTTGGCACATTAGCACACACATCTCAACTTCACAACTCTCTCTCTCTCTCTCTAAGAACTCTCGGCCGAACACCCCTCTACCATCCATCCATCTTTCGATTTTGATCTTCTCATTTCAAGATCATACAAGTGCTAAGGATCGCGTATAAGGAAGCTTGGTGCACTTGGATTGCGAAGGACCTCGCTACATTGCTTTTATCCACGCGTTTTTCGACTTGTTTCTTCCCTAGCCTCGAGCTAGTAGTAAGTTGCTTAAATCATCCTCTCGAACTATTTTTAAGTGGTTAATATGATTTGTAACGGCTAAAACTCGTAATCTTACAAAATGGCACACAAAAGTTTACAAAAAATGCTTGTAATGATGGTTAAAAGCTCATATGTTGTGTAAATCTTGTAGTAATTGATTTGTGTGATTATTTGGACCCGATCTATGTTGTGGTAGCTCGGATCATCATTTAACCCGGGTTGGTCATGATCATGGATCATGACATAAGGTTGTTTTGGAAGTAACAAGGGTTAAAGGATGAAACTCTACCACACACGAATCATGAACTTGTGTGAAAGCGATTTTGCTTGTGAAATAGTGTTTAAAACTAGTAGATCTACGTATCTACAAGCGGTATTTTCAAAGAACCAAGTATCAAAGAAATCATGTTTTCTGAAGACGGATCTTACACTAACACGAATGATTTTTAGAACACACAAGTGTGTAAACACTTGTGTAGCACACACTTTCGACAAAATAACTATTTTTGAAAAAGATGACGAGAAGTTGTAAAGACGGAACTTCCCTAAAAACGAGGTTTTTACGAAATCGGATTGCTTTATATAAAGATCCGCTAAAAGTATGGGGATTTACATCATAGTGTTGGAAAAACTACAAGTTCATGAGATTCTTGCGAATTACATGTTTATTAACTAGTTTGATGCGTTGAATATTGTTTTGGTTAAATAAGAAAAATGGTTGATTTGATTTATAAAAGAAAATGATACGCTTGAAAGCGTGGCCACCTCCAGTTACAGAGGAAACTCTGGCGAAATTTTTCTAAAAACCTAACACTTAGAATTATTTTCACTATAAGTGTTAGAAATACTTTTCGACTTGTTTTCAAATTATAGATTTCGCCACGACTTTATTTACAAAACATCGGAGGTGGGATTTCACAAAATGAAACTTGGTAAATATATATTTAGTATATATTTTTCATAAAGTCACTTGATATGTGTTTATGATTATTTTGTGAAAATACTAGTATTATTTTTAGGGTAAAAATAATACTATCGAATGATAATGGATCCAAAATAATACGAACGTCTCTACGATAAATATATAAGTTACACCGGTAATTATTATTATCACTCGATCGTTAAAACGAAACTTACGCAATTTAAAGAAATATTTATGAACGCGTAATTTTGACAATGTATTATTCTGGGAAAATCATATGAGTTAAAATATAATATTTTTGAGGAAAATAATTATATTTTGGAGTTAGAAATAAAATATATTAAGTGAGACTTAATAGTGTAATTCGAATGATTACGAACACGCATGTATTAAATCTCCCATCCTTGGGAAGGAGAGTAATTACCAAGTATTTACAAAAATATAAACACGAAATAGTTGCCTAACTATTTCCCCAAATACTTAAACCTTAAGCTAAGGCATGGCCGTCCGTCTAATAGAGTTAGTACGTGTAGGTCGTCACACAGCTGCTTGATTTGGAGGTATACTTGGTAGAGACGCACCACTGTGAGTTCATGTCCCCCTTTTCTCTTAACTGTTTTCAGTTTTCTAAACTGCGGGGGTGAAATACATGTTACTATGACTACGAGTACTTTATACATGGTATGGTTAGCATAAGGAGGGTTACTACTTAGATCATGTGAGTGGGTAGGCGGGAACTGGAGGCCATTAATCCTCATTGTAGGACCGAGGGACGTAAGCGGTAGATCTATCTGGGTGTAGCGAGCCCAGCCCCAGGCCCAAACAGAACGGACCGCGGGGTGACTTTGTACCCATCGCTAAATCTGCTAGGTTTGAGTCTTCCTACTTGCACTTCACACGTATCAATGGCCTTGCAAACCATTGGTGATCTCTTTTTCCGTATTTGCTACATACCAGGAATTTTATACTTACAAAGGTTTATTTACTCACTTACACATGAACTCGCTCAACATTATTGTTGATTTTTCAACTTACATGTATTTCATGGAATTAAAGGATCTGGCGCGGTATGACACGTTTTCCCGCTGCACTAGTTACGAGGTCATCCGGGTTTAGGGAATGTGACTCTTTCCTGGACAAGTCACAGTCCTTAAACTATGCTTATGTTATGTTGTGTTTATTGAACAATGTTTATGTCGTTAGGATGTGTTTCCGTTAAGACAATGTTATTGTATTTGGTTTTTAAAACTTAATCAAATGGATGATCTTGCATGGTTTTATTTCATATAGCTTTGTTATGGCTAAGCTATGGTATTAAGAAGTCACACCAAATTAACCACGCTTCCGCAAAGCCAGGGTGTGACATTTGTATAGTAACGAACATTCCGGAACATGACCATAAGTTAAACATACCCTAAATATCCTTTACATAGCTTAGAAATAGGCTTTGAGGGTTCGGTATGCTAAAATGAACTTATTTGATCAATAGAGACTAAAAGCGTCAAAAGTGTGTAAGTTTGCATTTTCGCGCATATCTTACGTCCTGAATATATCCGGACATCTAAAAATTTATGTAATCATTAAAATATTTTATTTTAGTGATTGGCATGATAAAATTCCATTCGTCGCGTAATTTGGATCGTTTTTGCGTTCATTATGATTTCCGTCGAAATTAACCGAACAACGCAACTGTACGACCAAACGAACCGACATCCGAGATGTTTTTGAGCATATTTTAAGTTCCCTATACTTTAACTTTATTTTAGAGCCTTGAAATTGGGTTAACAGAGCTTAAAAGTGCAAAAAAAATCAAATTTTACAAGTGCAGGGACCATTTTTGAAATTTCTGACCAGATTCAATGAACCTAGTCAAATTTTGAAGTGTTAATGGTTTTAACCCATGGTTTTGCAAAACCATGGGCTGGTATTTAATGGTATTTTTGGTACTATGGGCCATTCTAGGGGCTCCCATGGTTTCACAAAACCATGGGCACATGTGTACGGCCTAGATCGAAGCACGTTATTTGATGAACGATCTTAACGGTTGTGCCAATTCTATAAATACACACCTTTCATTGTTGCAAAACCCACATTTGATCTGATTTTGGCCCTCTAAGTTGGAGTATACACTTCATACCTGAGGGTAAATCGGATCAAAACTTGCGGGGACCCTTTGTAAGTATTCCTTCGTTCTTTTTTTATGCGTTTTTAGCTTAAAAGTCAAACTGCATTTGACTTTCTGCATTGACCAGTTTATGGTCAATGTGAAGTTCATTTGAACTTCATAACGTGAGCGTAATCATGATGGTTATAGCCCCTAGTAACTATACCTACTGATTAGCACGTTATCTAGGCTTAGTGACGAGTCGTAGTTTCGGCCAAAATGCGCATTCTTGCGTATTTTGTAACCAAACTACTTTAGGGTATCAAAACCGTTTGTTTTGATATCAAAACTGTTTTCTAAATTCATTAAACATGTTTTAACATGTTTAGCTCGTCACTTTAGATTTAGTGCTTATATAGGGTCGTAAGGTAAGCGATCTAATCAATCGCTTATACTTTCGAACCCGACCCGTTTGGTCGATCATTAGGATCCGACCAAACACATTAGGTGACCATAGTTGTATAGGGAATAACCTTCCAAGGTTATACCATCACGTCGTTTAAGTAGTTGTATGATAGGTAGTTTATATGCCTTAGGAAAATTACCAAAATACCCTTTTTACGCATAAATTCATTTTAAGCATATGTAACCTAAATTTTGACATCTAAACTGATTAGGTAACTATATTAGACATGTTAAGGCATATTTTACTTGTCATAGGACTAGTTAAGCGGTCCGGACGTGTTTTACGCGAACGACACGTTAAAGTAGCAAAAGCTACCTAAACGGGTTGTAATGGGTCGTAAGCACTTAGGTTAGGTTTCCTTTTAGTATGTAGGCCTTGTTAAACCATATCATATGAGTTCCCACACTCATTTGGTTTACGAGACCTCATCCTATCCGATCTCCCGATTTAGGTCCGGTTTATTTATGTAGTTACCTATATTAGGTGCCGTTTGATTCCGTGCTCCCTCTAGCTTGCTTGGTAGTTGTTCAAGACTTCTAAGCACTCTCAAGTGAGTACATAGTCCCCTCTTTTACTGTTTTCAATGTTTTGGGGTGAAGCATGTGTACCTATTTGTTATGTTCATTATTTCAAAGTATAATTGATTATAGATATTAGTACTTATCTTTTGACAAACTGAATGATTATTTATGGTTTAAACACTGATTTTTCAAAGATTATAAAATTTATTGTTGGATAGTACTTATTTTGTTCACCAGACCGGTTGGTAGTATGATATAGCGCCATAGGATTTGACACCCCATTCCTGTTGTCATGGAATGTCTGAAACCAATTTATTTTTATTCAAATAGGCATTGCCTTTGTGGTATTCCTATAGTCTCAAAGGTGTAGTTTGATGCACTAGGTCTGAATGAATTCTTAAATCACATTATTTTTGGTATATTTAGTTATACTCCCAAAAGTATAGTTTGATATGCTCTCATATGTGATATTGTACAAAACCAACATATATTTTGTTAATAACCAAAACATAGTTTAATATGTTATCTATAAAACCAAAGCATATTTTGACATGTTAGTTATAATTACCAAAACATAGTTTAATATGTTATTCATAAAACCAAAGTATATTTTGATATGTTATTTATAAAACCAAAACATAGTTTAATATGATATTTATAAAACCAAAGCATATTTTGATATGTTAGTTATAATAACCAAAACATAGTTTAATATGTTATTCATAAAACCAAAGCATATTTTGATATGTTATTTATAAAACCAAAACATAGTTTAATATGTTATTTATAAAACCAAAGCATATTTTGATATGTTAGTTATAATAACCAAAGCATAGTTAATATGTTATTAATAAAACCAAAGTATACTTTTGATATACTACTGAAAACTGTTATTTTGACAACTAAAGTATATTTAATATACTATCTGTTTGACTATTTTGAAGCTGAAATATATTTTAATATATTACTTATTTGACTTTCTTAAAACCAAAGTATATTTTTATATATACTATGAACCTTTTCATCAAAATATTGTTTTTCAAACAATATATATATATATATATATATAAACTCATTTTTACCTAATTATTTATTTATACATCTTTCTTTTATATCATCTGTTTTCTTATCGATTTTTATATGATTTACAAAACAAAAACATTTTACAAGGATCATGACTAACTTTTCATAAACATTTTTCTTTTAACTTAAAAGTCATGAATCCTAAATCAATAAAACCTATGTATCTCACAGGTTTTTTTATGCTGACGTACCTATTTTTACACATGTTTCAGGTGCTGCTTTGTGATGATTGTTGATACATGCTACACTTAGGATGGACTCGTGCCTTAGCGACTTTAAAACTTGAAAGATAATAGTTGCATTTATCTGATTTGTAATAAAACAATGAGTTCAATAATTTAAATAAAACGAAATTATTTATTCCATGGTTGTGAAACAATGATTCTGTTACAACACTCCCCGACGTTTCCGCCACGTTTTGTTGTTTTACGTGGTTGGGGTGTGACAGAAAAGTTGGTATCAGAGCCAATGGTTATAGGGAATTAGGTTATTAGTAATGCTTTGACCTAGACTATAACCTTCCTAGGACCCTAACACAAGTTATCTTGTGTTTAGATTTTAAACCAATACCGTCACTTATCCTTAGGTGACGACCACAATAAGAACACAAATTTCGTTTCTGCCTTGAAAACCAATCATCTGTTCTAGGATGATGTATTATAAGGTTTTGAACCCTTTAAGTTTTCAAAATCTCGTCAAACTTTGGTCTAAATAATGTGAACACGTGCAAACTGGAAGGGTGGGTGCCTGTACCCTGGGTCTTCTGTCTAAGGCTAGAGTGTTCGTACAAATCCGCAGTATCGGACCAGTCACTCTTACCTGGGAACTCTTGGGGTGAGTGTCCACTTATAGGCGAGCATGTCTTCGTGATACATTATATTGACCCATTTACTTTGATTAGTCACCGTCTCATTTGTTTGCCTTTGGTAATAAACAAATGGTCACAATCTTCATGCGTTGTCATTCTCTTTTGACTATCTTCCGCTTGCTTCTTACTATGCCTTCCATTATCTTCAAGATGCCTCTTCATCGCAACAACACTCAAAAGTCTGAACCAGGTGCTGCAATTGCCCAACAATTAGACGTCATACTCTAGAGGACCGTTGATTTAGCTATCACCATGCCTCATCTTAGGGATAAAGCCATACAAGGGAACCGCTCCTTGGAGCAATCAATGCAACCGTCATCATCCAAATCAAATACCCTATTTCAAATGTACCCACGGTGGACGATGGGGACATTTGGTTAACATGTGCCGCTTTGCAAAGCTGTTACAAATCCTGCTGCTGCTCAACCTCTTGCAAGGAAGCCTAATGTCGGTACTGTGCTTATGTGCAACAAATGTAATGCACCTCACCAAGCTTACATGCAGTGTCGTCTGTGTGCATCACATGGACGACTCGGTCACCTGACAAATGCTTGTCAATTCAACCCAAACCAAGGTGGTCTAAACCAACCTCAAGTAAACCCTGCTCGTATGATCGACTTGACATATGTAGTACCCAACCTTCAAACTCTGCTTCATATGTCGCTTTGGCATATCTAGTACCTCACCCTCATGAACTTTCTACCTTGTATATCGACTTAAGCACGTTTAGTGCAAGGTTTCGAAACACCTTTCGTTACACAAATTCCAAAATCCAAAATAGGATCTTTCTATCCTCATGATCCTTATGGATAATTATCGTTCAAATCGGAGCCCTTAATTGAATTATTCGTATGCCTTAGTACGTACATTATGATTCAATAAGGACAAAGCCGAATTCTTATTAAGATCTTCCTATCTTCATAATTAGATTCTTATGTTTAAAGTGCCAAATGAAATCCACGGATTAGATTCCTGGTGTTAAATACCCGTGTCCAAAGATAACAAAGTAAAGATCAAGTTAATTAATTATGTGATTATGTGCTTATGTGTCTTGTGTTTTTGTGTAATCTGAATTTTCATTATCCAAATCCTCATAGAATTTTTCATATCTCATATGAGGGATTCATAGTAGGATATCTAAAAGTACTATCTTAAATCCTTAATGGACTTTTACGTTGTAGTTAAGTCCCTTGGGTTTTAAAGTACTATTCAAATATTGGACCCCTTGAGTGGTCTAGTTAAACAGATTGATTTGAAAATCTGGATAGGAATATCATGTGATGATATAATTGAAAAGATCCCTTTAAGTGGTCTATTTAAGAAGATTATACAATGGTCTAGTTAAGAAGATCATGTGTTGATGTAGTTAAAAAGATCGTTCGTTGATCTAGTTAAAAAAAAAGATCCTTTGGTGGTCTAGTTAAAATTGCTTCATGTTTATTCAATTGATTTTTACCCTACGCATTATGAAATGAACTGTGCGGACTGTGCAAGGAATTACGTAATTATGGATGCATACATAATTATGGAATTCAGTGCACAGAAATCCCAGCAAATTTTGTCATGTGTTAAGGCCTATAGTGACAAAAATAATGATACGGGAACAATGTAGAAAGGGCATGGTGGATACGCCGCTGGTACTTCCTATATATAAGTGTTCCTTATTACATTGCGAACGTAGCGTTATTTAAGTTACTGGAAGTCCTGGACCTTGACCAATGTCATTTTATCTTACACTCTCCAATTCTGATTTCAAGCACACACAAGTTTCCTATGATAAGTCTTCATAAGAAACGTTCTTCTGTCCGTAGTTCGAAACTCCATGTTTTGTTACTACAAGGACTTCACTTTGAGGGTTGACAATTTCGCCAAAAAATTCCTAACATGGCCCAGATTTTTACTTAGGGTTCAAGGGATTTATTTGAAAGCGTAACCATCACAGTTGTCTTCACAAGTTTCCTCTAAAATTAAATTTCGGGACGAAATTTCCTAAAGTAGGGGAGATTGTGACACCTGTGTCACTTCAACCATCAAACAAATACCAAACCAATGAAATATTGTATTTCATACTTTGGATTTGTATAAATATGTGTATCGTTTGCACATATCAATTCTTGTTCAATTTCAAGCCTTAAATCGCTTTCTGGAAGGTTATACGCGAACTGATGCATAAATATAACCAGTTTAATGCAACAAACACTCTGGAACAGTGACATAGGCATAACATACCTTAAATAACCTTTACATGACTTAGAAATAAGTTTTGGATGGTTTGGTGTGTTGAAATCAAGTTTGTTCGATCGCAGGGACTATTTGCGACAAACTGCGAAACTATACCGATTTGTATAGTAACGAACATTTCGGAACATGACCATAAGTTAAACATACCCTAAATATCCTTTACATAGCTTAGAAATAGGCTTTGAGGGGTTCGGTATGCTAAAATGAACTTATTTGATCAATAGAGACTAAAAGCGTCAAAAGTGCATAAGTTTGCATTTTCGCGCATATCTTACGTCCTGAATATATCCGGACATCCAAATATTTATGTAATCATTAAAATATTTTATTTTAGTGATTGGCATGATAAAATTCCATTCGTCGCGTAATTTGGATCGTTTTTGCGTTCATTACGATTTCCGTCGTAATTAACCGAACAACGCAACCATACGACCAAACGAACCGACATCCGAGATGTTTTTAAGCGTATTTTAAGTTCCCTATACTTTAACTTTATTTTAGAGCCTTGAAATTGGGTTAACGGGGCTTAAAAGTGCAAAAAAATCAAGTTTTACAAGTGCAGGGACCATTTTTGAAATTTCTGACCAGATTCAATTAACCTAGTCAAATTTTGAAGTGTTAATGGTTTTAGCCCATGGCAAAACCATGGGCTGGTATTTAATGGTATTTTTGGTACTATGGTCCATTCTAGGGGCTCCCACGGTTTCACAAAACCATGGGCACATGTGTACGGCGTAGATCGAAGCACGTTATTCGATGAACGATCTTAACGGTTGTGCCAAATCTATAAATACCCACATTTAATTGTTGCAAAACCCATGTTTGATCTGATTTTGGCCCTCTAAGTTGGAGTATACGCTTCATACCTGAGGGTAAATCGGATCAAAACTTGCGGGGACCCTTTGTAAGTATTCCTTCGTTCTTTTTTTTATACGTTTTTAGCTTAAAAGTCAAACTGCATTTGACTTTCTGCATTGACCAGTTTATGGTCAATGTGAAGTTCATTTGAACTTCATAACATGAGCATAATCACGATGGTTATAGTCCCTAGTAACTATACCTACTGATTACCACGTTATCTAGGCTTAGTGACGAGTCGTAGTTTCGGCCAAAATGCGCATTCTTGCGTATTTTGTAACCAAACTACTTTAGGGTATCAAAACCATTTGTTTTGATATCAAACTTGTTTTCTAAATTCGTTAAACACGTTTTAACATGTTTAGCTCATAACTTTAGATTTAGTGCTTATATAGGGTCGTAAGGTAAGCGATCTAATCAATCGCTTATACTTTCAAACTCGATCCGTTTGGTCGATCATTAGGATCCGACCAAACACACTAGGTGACCATAGTTGTATAGGGAATAACCTTCCAAGGTTATACCTTATGGTCACGTCGTTTAAGTAGTTGTATGATAGGTAGTTTATATGCCTTAGGAAAATTACCAAAATACCCTTTTTACGCATAAATTCATTTTAAGCATATGTAACCTAAATTTTGACATCTAAACTGATTAGGTAACTATATTAGACATGTTAAGGCATATTTTACTTGTCATAGGACTAGTTAAGCGGTCCGAACGCGTTTTACGCGAACGACACGTTAAAGTAGCATAAGCTACCTAAACGGGTCGTAATGGGTCGTAAGCACTTAGGTTAGGTTTCCTTTTAGTATGTAGGCATTGTTAAACCATATCATATGAGTTCCCACACTCATTTGGTTTACGAGACCTCATCCTATCCGATCTCCCGATTTAGGTCCGGTTTATTTATGTAGTTACCTATATTAGGTGTCGTTTGATTCCGTGCTCCCTCTAGCTTGCTTGGTAGTTGTTCAAGACTTCTAAGCACTATCAAGTGAGTACATAGTCCCCTATTTTACTATTTTCAATGTTTTGGGGTGAAGCATGTGTACCTATTTGTTATGTTCATGATTTCAAAGTATAATTGATTATACATATTAGTACTTATCTTTTGACAAACTGAATGATTAGTTATGGTTTAAACACCGATTTTTCAAAGATTATAAAATTTATTGTTGGATAGTACTTATTTTGTTCACCATACCGGTTGGTAGTATGATATAGCGCTATAGGATTTGACACCCTACTCCTGTTGTCATGGAATGTCTGAAACCAATTTATTTTTATCAAAATCGGGATTGCCTTTGTGGTATTCCTATAGTCTCAAAGGTGTAGTTTGATGCACTAGGTCTGAATGAATTCTTAAATCACATTATTTTTGGTATATTTAGTTATACTCCCAAAAGTATAGTTTGATATGCTCTCATATGTGATATTGTACAAAACCAACATATATTTTGTTAATAACCAAAACATAGTTTAATATTTTATCTATAAAACCAAAGCATATTTTGATATATTAGTTATAATAACCAAAACATAGTTTAATATGTTATTCACAAACCAAAGCATATTTTGATAGGTTATTTATAAAACCAAAGCATATTTTGATATGTTAGTTATAATAACCAAAACATAGTTTAATATGTTATTCATAAAACCAAAGCATATTTTGATATGTTATTTATAAAACCAAAACATAGTTTAATATGTTATTTATAAAATCAAAGCATATTTTGATATGTTAGTTATAATAACCAAAGCATACTTTTGATATACTACTGAAAACTGTTATTTTGACAACTAAAGTATATTTAATATACTATCTGTTTGACTATTTTGAAACTGAAATATATTTTAATATATTACTTATTTTACTTTCTTAAAACCAAAGTATATTTTTATATATACTATAAACCTTTTCATCAAAATATTATTTTTCAAACAATATATATATATAAACTCATTTTTACCTAATTATTTATTTATACATCTTTCTTTTATATCATCTGTTTTCTTATCGATTTTTATATGATTTACAAAACAAAAACATTTTACAAGGATCATGACTAACTTTTCTTAAACATTTTTCTTTAAACTTATAAGTCATGAATCCTAAATCAATAAAACCTATGTATCTCACAGGCATTTTTATGCTGACGTACCTATTTTTACACATGTTTCAGGTGCTGCTTTGTGATGACTGTTGATACATGCAACACTTAGGATGGACTCGTGCCTTAGCGACTTTAAAACTTGAAAGATAATAGTTGCATTTTTCTGATTTGTAATAAAACAATGAGTTCAATAATTTAAATAAAACGAAACTATTTATTCCATGGTTGTGAAACAATGATTCTGTTACAACAATCCCCGACGTTTCCGCCACGTTTTGTTGTTTTACGTGGTCGGGGTGTGACATGTGTGTAGTAGTCTCGGGATCCAAGATTGATAGTAAGAGTTCTTGACATTCAAAGGCCATGTTTGCCTAAGTCTCTTACATCACTTGGTGAAGACAAAAATTTAGTGTAATACTTTTGTTTTTTAATCTTTTCGCACTTTTTAGTTGGTTTTTTTATTAATGACTTTAATAACTAGTTTCTTATGTTGAAGGTGAAACTTCCTTATCATTTGTCTGTGGTGTCTTGGCGTTATTTTACTGTCTATATAAAATAAAAGATTTACACCATTCATATCTCTACGGTCTATATAGAGATATGTTGGCTACCTGGTCAGGGGTTAAGGGAATGGTTTGGTAAGGTTCTTGGCTTGTTCAGTGTATAGATCCTGCAAGGACCCGGGTCAAGCTTACTAGGACCTCCTTCAATACCCACTAGTACTGGATGGCGGGGGTGCGAATAGCTTGATCCCCTCATATGTAAACTACTATTAATATTTTAATCCGGCTACTTGGGATTGTATCCCTGCTAACTCAAACCACTTAGCCGAGGGTAACGTCACCTTCAAAAGAGGGGCCTACCACTTTACACATTAATAACATAATTAATTATCTTTCAATATTCCGACCCTATAGGATTGTATCCATGCTAACTCAAACTACTGGGTTGAGGGTAACGTCACCTTCAAAAGAGGGGCCTACTACCATAACTAAGATAATCTCTTAAAAAGTGCAAAAGTACGGAAATCATCAAAGGTTACACTAAAGGCGAGTCGGATCCAAGTGATTCATCTTGTCTATCTGTTTATTTTTATTTTTATTTTTCAGCATTTTTAGTTTTTATTTTCATATTTAAAACTTTTTCTAAACTTTTGATTTGATTAGACGTTGAGGATAAACCGGTACTAAAAGCTCTTGTGTCCTTGGACGACCTCGGTATATTACCAACGCTATACTACGCTCACGATGGGTGCAATTGCCCATATGTGTGTTTAGTGTTAGTAAAATATCGTGTTTTATAAATTTAAAACTTGACTAAAGTGTTAAAAAGGGCTTAAAATATAACTAAAAATATACAACGCTACACACGCATCAATAAACCTGGTCAAGCACACCCTATTCTGAAAACCACTAAAAACGATCCCCACTGGAAGAGCTAGCTCTTCTTTGTTAGAAAGGACTCCATCACAAATGGGAATCACCTCCCCAAAAAGTGGATCACCCAGGGTAGGATATGGGATCCTTGGACCAGGACCATGGTAAAATATTTCTTTTCTGTTTAGGATAACTGATCCTTGTTTTTGTTTCTGTTGTGCAGCTGTCACACTTTCTCACATTCAAGAATCTCCTGTCACAAAGGAGAGGATTGTTGCTTTCTGGAAGCTTGATCCTGTTATAAGAACATTGCAAAGCAAAGGATATTCAAGAGATCTCCTCCGGTTCCTTCACAATGTCAAGTAAGTATCCATGTCTATGTGTAAATAAATATTTAAATGAATATAAGGTATGAATACTTATCTGTGTTTTGTACTTTTAGGCGCTGGAAAATCCTCAAAGTCTGCTTCTAGCTTCAGTGTGAGTGACCTCCAAGAGTATGCATCCTCTCATTCCATCAAGAAAGAACTAACTGCCAGCCCTAGCATCCCAGAGCCCAAGGGCATGAGCACTAGGGGCAAGGGTGCCAAGAAGAGAAAGACTGCTGAGCCCACTGAAGGCCTCCCTCTCATTCAACATTAGTTCCTGGAATACACCTCTGAGGTAAGGATAACATATCCTGAAGTTTATACTCCTTCTCTGAGGATAAAGGATCCTGACTATAGACTTCTTTTGTGCAGAAATTCGCCAAGGTTCAAATGCTCCTTGATCAACACGTGGCCGAAGCTGAACAGCAAAAGTTGGACTTCCAACAGTTCTTCCTTGCTAAAGACAAAAAGATTTCTTCCCTTGAGAAGGATATCAACTTGCTGCAGAAGGAACTGGTCCTGGCTCAGATCACGGCCCAGAAGGAGAAGACAGAAGTCATGGATGGGGCTAAGCTTTCTGCCACTATTGCTATGTTAAAGATTAAGCTGCAGATGGCTAAGGAGGCTGAGGATCCTGCCTTTGACAGATCTAAGTGGGACCAAGAGGCATGGAAGCAGAGGCTGGCATAGCTGGACGTTGAAGATGAAGCTGAGGAGGTCTTGGCACTTGAAGCCGGTTGCAGTGGGTTGAAGGATCCTGAGGTGGAGGCAGCTGGCAAAGATGACGGTGACAAGGTGGAGAAGGCAGCGAAGGAGTAGGCTGCACAAATGGGCGATGATGGACATTTCTAGCCGTAGCCGGAGCCCATTTTTTATGGTTTTTGTGGTTTTTGCTTTATGGTGTTTTGATCTTGAACAATTATGGTCTGTAATAACTCAAACAGTAGATATTAGGTTTAAGGATCACTGATCCTTCGAACAATAGGTAGGATGATAGTAGGTTGAGGGATCCTCTGTTTGGGGGATGAACCACTATTATCATGTCGTCTTTATTTTCCGGTACTACTTAGAACTTGTTAATATGGACACCATTTACCTACCCCTGTGGACGGGCCACGTTTTGCTGGTAGATGCTCGGGGTAGGTAATTTTGACAACCTTTGAAGGGTTAACTTTAATAAATAAAACCTTTAACTTTTGGCTATCTTTGTGTTGTTTATTTTGTATCTATTTACTTGTCAATTGTTATTGTACAATTCAATAGTCTATAAGTTATTGATGAAAGTATAAGAATCATTTTTTGTCAAAAAGTTTGGGATATGATCAAGGATCAAATATCCTTTAGTTATAAAGTTTAAAAAGTAAGACAGTTTTAGGATCATATACCCTGTTGTCAAAGAATAAGGGTAGCAATAATAAACCAAGAATAGAGCTAAAGCAAATAAGGATCATACCAGAGAACCCAAGTTAGGATCCTATATCCTTAGCACTTATAATTGTAACGATCAATAGATAAAACCTGATAGGAAGTTAGGTTCCTGGATCCTTAACTTTTTAGCTTTGGAAACCTGCAAAGGCATATTACTTGGGACTAAGCCAATTGTCAAAGAAAACATCACCATCTGGGGACAAGCCCAACAATCTGGTAATAGGTCACCTTCCATAGTTAATAAACGATATGCCCCCTTTCCTGCCTCAGCTTCAATCAGATTGGGGCCTTCCCACTTCGGTGCTAACTTGCCATCAGCAGGATTTGTGGTATTTTGGAATGCTTTCCTCAACACCATGTCACCAACTAGAAATTTCCTGATCCTGACATTCTTGTTATAAGCTCCTGCCATCCTTTGTTAATAACTAGCCAATCTTATCCTTGATAAATCCCTAAGTTCTTCTATGGTATCCAAGTCTTGAACCAAGTTTTTAGCATTTCTTTCAGGATCACGAATGCTTTTTCTTGTAGTAAGGACTACCCTCTCTGTAGGGATCACAGATTCAGCTCTAAACACTAGAGAAAATGGGGTCTGACCAGTAGCATTCTTGGGAGTTGTTCTATCAGCCCATAACACATAAGGTAGCTCTTCTGCCCATTTTCCTTTCTTAGATCCAAGCTTTTTCTTCAAGTTTTTGATGATGATCATGTTAGATGATTGTGCTTGACCATTAGCTTGTGGGTGGACTTGTGTTGATGTTATCATCTTAATCCCCCAACTGTCACAAAAGTTAGTAGTTATATTTCCAATAAATTGGGATCCATTATCACAAACAATTTCAGAAGGTATGCCAAATCTAGTAATAATGTTTCATTTAATAAAGGATATCACTTCCTTTTCTCTAACTTGTGCAAAGGCTTCAGCCTCTATCCACTTGGAAAAGTAATCAGTCATAGCAAGCATAAACACTTTGCCTCCTGGTGCTTTGGGAAGTTTGCCAACTATATCCATTCCCCATCTCTTGAATGGCCAAGAAGAGGATATAGGATGTAGGAGCTCCGCTGGTTGATGAAGGATATTGCTATGTCTTTGACAAGCATCACATTTCTTTGCATAATCCACAACATCCTCCTTCATATAGTGGGCCAATAGTATCCTGTTCTAAGGATCCTTGAAAACAGTGCTCTGCCCCCAGTGTCGTTTCCACAATCTCCCTCATGAAAATCCTTGAGAACTTCTTGGATTTCAGGATCCTCGATGCATCTTAGATATGGACCTGCAAGAGATCGTTTATTTGAACAGATTATTTAGTATTGTAAATTGAGATACCTTGACTTTGAAAGCTCTAGGATTTTCTCCGGTAGGGATCTCTCCATGTCGTATATATCTTAGGATTGGAAGGATCCAGGATCCTGAATTTGACTTAGCACCATCACTAGGTATGATTGCAGAATCCTCCACTATCTCCATGGTTGTGTGATTCTCAATAGCAGGAGCTAAGATGTAGATAATCGGAATTTTAATATCCTCTAGAATCTTTAATGATGATCTAAGGTTGGCTAATGCATCAACTTCTGCATTTTCTTCCCTGGGTACCTGTGTCAAACTAAAAGAAGCAAAAGAGTCTGCCAATTTCTTGACTATCTCTAGATATTTGATTAGTCTTTCACCTTTAACAGCATAAGAACCATTAAAGTGGTTAGTAATTGTTTTGGTCAAAAATCCGGCTAAGATAATGTAACCAAATCTTTGTTGTAAGGAATGATGTTTGAATCAATGAACAATGTTAAGGATAACTCAGAAATGTAATGAACAAGTGACACAAGGATTTATACGAGGAAAGAGCCCTTGATCAAGAGTTGATCTCCGGCACAAAAAACCTCGGTGATGGAAACTACCGATCACCAACTAAGATTAATCAAAAGAAGTTTACAACTCGGGATGACAACAAGCTTGTTACAAGGATCACTAGTGTGTAATGTGCAAAAAATGTATGAAATCGCCAAGTAGTGTTTGAGAGCTGTTACGAGAGTGTGTGAATGCCAAAATTAGCTAAGTCCTATAACTCAAGCTTGTTATCCCCATTTTAAATTAGAAATAACTAAACTAACTAACTATCCGCAAATAGTGCAAGCTCCCCACGATCTCCATAACGTCCACAAGAGCCAAGCACGTGCGGAATATTGAGGGAATATGCTCCAGGACTTTCGGTGAGACTTGGTCCATTCCTTTGCTCCTGCAAAACAAGCTTACGTACAAGGAAGACAATCATTAGTGTAAGGATAACAATAAGGATCCTGAATCCTGATCCTGCAACACCTGCTGAGGATCTTTAATTCAAACAGAATTGAGGATCCATGATCCTGGCAGCACTTGAGGATCCGTGATCCTTAGGATTGAAAAATCCTCCCCTAACAATTGCCCCCAAAATATAAGGAGTAAAGTGTAAAATAGCGAGTTATATTTTCTTGATCTTATCTGCAACTAACTAACGGATATATAGCCGTTAGGATCGAACTAGACGTTACTGATCATACGTCATTGAAGCGACATCCTTGCAGAATCATCATTATAAATTCAAGTTAGAGATAAGGGTTAGGAAGCATTTAAATTCGTGCGTTACACCCTTTAAATCCTCATTCGAAGATCAAGCAGGTACTTCTCTCCCCTTTCTCTCTTCTTCTTACTCTATTCTTCTTTAAAACCTTTGAATCATGATGAAGTTAAGATCATCCCCTGCCAAGAATCACCAGAAAGATACTCCACTGAAAAGCCAAGGGATCATCAAAGATTCTCCGAAGGAACGTTGCTGCTTCACTGATCCGGATATAGACAGGATTCGCCATTGCTTTCCGGCGGACACTGTTTTTAAACCTTTTGACCCTACCGTCTTGAGTGACTTTATCTCTGAAACCTGGGTTGCATTCCCGGCCACCCCATTTCTGATAGGATACTCCTACCCTTTCCCTGCCTTCACTGAATCCTTCTTCTCTCTCACCGGCATATGCTACATTCAGGCTATACCCATGATGTGGAGGGTTTTGTATACCCTGGAAAGGATCATTGAGCAGGAGGATATAGAGTTAGGGATGTCTGAACTTGCTGAACTGTACAACCTTGTGAGCCATGGTTCACACCGCTTTTTATTCAAACACAAACCCGGCGAAGAACACCCAATCCTAAAGACCACCCAGAACGACACCAACTGGAAGAAACGTTTTTTCTTCGTTAGGATCTCCCTAGAAAATGGGCTACCCATGGTAGGATAGAGGATCCTTATAGAAGGATCGTAGGATAACCCTATTCCTGTAAGGATAACTGATCTTTTCTTTTTATTGTTTCTTTTGTGCAGCTATCTCTGTTTCTCATATCATTTCATCACCTGCAACCAAGGAGAGGATCACCGCTTTCCGGAATCTTGATCCTGCAATAAGATCATTTCAAGCAAGCACCAAGGATTCTCAAGAAGTATCCTCAGGCTCAGTTACAATGTCAAGTAAGTATCCGATTTTATATTTAATTAAATGTTAAAATGTAAATAAAACAGGAATACTTATCTGTCGTTTTGGATTGATAGGTGCTGGAAAATCATCAAGGTCTGCCACCCGCTTCAGTGTCAGTGATCTTAGCATTGTGGCTCCCCGTTTCGGAAAAAAGAAAACTGCTGCTAGCTCAAGTGCCACAGTCCCCAAGCCTGTCACCTCCAAGGGGGGAAAGAAGAGGAAGGCCACTGAAGCTGAAAATCTTGAAGGCTTGCCTCTTATCCGCCACCAGTTCCAAGAATACTTTGCTGAGATAAGGATCACCCACTATGCTTCATTATCCTGCTCACTTGAGGATCACGGATCCTGAACTTTACCTTGTCTTTTTGCAGAAATTCACCGAGATTAAGATGCTGTTAGATGCTTATACTAAGGAAGCTGATCAGAAGCATCTGGAGTTCCAAAAGATCTTCCTGGCAAAGGATGAGACTATCTCTTGCCTTGAGAAGGATCTGAACCTGGCAAAGAAGCAGCTGGTAATGGCCCAGATAAACGCTGATCATGAGAAGCATGAGCTGCTGGAGGATGCTAAAGTCTCTGCTGCCATCACCATGTACAAGATCAAGCTGTAAATGGCCCAGGAGGCTGAGGATCCTGACTTCGACAGGGCCACTTGGGACAAGGAGGGCTGGAAGGCAAACCTAGCTGAGCTAGAGGATGAGGAGGAGGCTACCGAGATCTTGGCGATTGAGGCGAGTGGCAGCGGGAAGGATCAAGCTGGTGGTGATGATGCTGGTGGTGATGTAGCCAAGGTGTGAGCTACAGAAATGGGCGATGATGAATATTTCTAGACGCGGCCGGAGCCCATTTTTTTTTTAGGATTTGAAAGTTTTTTGGTTTGATGGTGTTTTTCATGAACAATTGTTGGTCTGTAAAAACTAAACAATAGCTATTAGGGTTGAGGATCATGGATCCTTTGAACAATAGGTAGGATAATAGGCGGTGGAGGGATCCTCTGTTTGGGGTATGAAACCACTTGTTATCCTGCCATCTTTTATTTCCTGCACTTCTAAGACCTATTAACAATGGACACCCTTTGCTAACCCAAGTGGACGGGCCACATATTGCTGGTAGAAATTTGGGTTGGCAATTTTGACAACCTTAAAAGGGTTTAACTTTTGTGAATAAATAAAACTTTAACTTTTTGGCTATTTCCCGTGTTGTTATCCTTGTGAATTCTTTATTTTTCTACTGTTGTTATTCACTTTCTTTGAAGTTGTAAGTAGAGAATAAAGGTTTAGTAAATCATGTTTAAAAGTTTTAGGATATGATAAAGGATCAAATATCCTATAGTCGACAAGTTCAGAAAAGTTATGTAACTTTAGGATCATTAGTTCTGTTGTCGAAGGATAAGGGTCACTTATATGAATAATGAATAAAATCAAAGTGATTAAGGATCATACCTGAGAATCCAAGTTAGGATCCTAACCCTTTAACATTTATAATCAGAATAACCAAAAGACAAACCTTAGTAAAAGGTAAGGATCAGGAATCCTTAGCTGTTTAACTTCAAAAACCTGAAACAGAACATAACTTGGGACTAAGCCAATATAAGAGAAGAGTTAGTAACTGGGGACAAGCCCAACAATTTTGGGGACAAGCCCAATATACTAGGGACAATCCCAAAGGATAACTGGGGACAAGCCCAAAGGATCACTGGAGACAAGCCCAAAGGATAACTGGGGACAAGCCCAAAGGATCTTGTGTAAACTGGAGTATGGACCTCACTGGCGACTATCCAAACTTAGTGACATGAAAATGCCAAAACCTTAGCTAACATGAAAACGTTAGAAACCTTAGGAACGGATGTATGGTACATCTACCATTATACGTAGGATCCAGGATACAGCCAGTACAATGAAATTGTCAGCCCCTAAAGCGAGTACTGGTCCCATTGCCATGAACTGTACCAGGATCATCATGTGCTGCTGGCAATACTGGGGACAGGCCCAAATAACTGGGGTCAAGCCCAAATAACTGGGGTCAAGCCCAAATAACTGGGGTCAGGCCCAAATAACTGGGTTCAAGCCCAAATAACTGGATACTTCTGTGGATACTCAATCCTTTGTCAAGGATATGTCATCTTTCTGCAAAACTCAGAACTAAGTGAAAGAAGGATAAAGGATCCAGGATCCTTCCCCTTATGCATAAGATAATTAAAAAATTAATTAGATTGACATTAGATCATTACCAGGATGAGGATCCTCCATCCTCTAAGGATCCTTCAAGGATGTGGATCATGAATATTGCTAAGGATAACAAATCCTTATCACATGAAGTATTTCTTCAGATGGACAGCATTCCAAGCTCTTGGTAACAAATCACCTTCCATTGTTAGCAATCGATATGCCCCCTTTCCAGCCTCAGCTTCAATCAGGTAGGGGCCTTCCCACTTTGGTGCCAATTTTCCATCAGCAGGACTTGTGGTATTCTGAAATGCTTTCCTTAATACCATATCACCAACTTGGAACTTCCGGATCCTGACATTCTTATTGTAGGCTCCAGCCATCCTTTGTTGATAACTAGCCATCCTTATCCTTGCCAAATCCCTGAGTTCTTCTATAGTATCCAAATCTTGAACCAAGTTTTCAGCATTCTCTTCTGGATCACGGATGCTTATTCTTGCAGTAGGAACCACCATTTCTGTAGGGATCACTGATTCTGCTCCAAACACCAAAGAAAATGGAGTTTGACCAGTAGCATTCTTGGGAGTTGTCCTATCAGCCCATAATACATAAGGTAGTTCTTCTGCCCACTTTCCTTTCTTGGATCCAAGCTTCTTCTTCAAATTTTTGATGATGATCTTGTTGGATGATTCTGCCTGACCATTAGCTTGTGGGTGGACTGGTGTTGATGTTATCATCTTAATCCCCCAGCTATCACAAAAGTTAGTAGTTCTACTCCCAATAAATTGGGATCCATTATCACAAACAATTTCAGAAGGAATACCAAATCTAGTAATAATGTTTCTTTTAATAAAGGATATCACTTCTTTTTCTCTGACTTGAGCAAAGGCTTCAGCCTCTATCCACTTAGAGAAGTAATCAGTCATAGCAAGCATGAATACTTTTCCACCAGGTGTGACACCTGTGTCACTTCAACCATCAAACAAATGCCAAACCAATGAAATATTGTATTTCATACTTGGGATTTCTATATAAATATGTGTATCGTTTGCACATATCAATTCTAGTTCTATTTCAAGCTTTAAATCGCTTTCTGGAAGGTTATACGCGCACTGATAACCAGTTTAATGCAACGAACACTCCGGAATAGTGAAATAGGCTTAACATACCATAAATAACCACCACATAACTTAGAAATAGGCTTTGAGGGGTTCGGTATGCTAAAATGAACTTATTTGATCAATAGAGACTAAAAGCGTCAAAAGTGCATAAGTTTGCATTTTCGCGCATATCTTACGTCCTGAATATATCCGGACATCCAAAAATTTATGTAATCATTAAAATATTTTATTTTAGTGATTGGCATGATAAAATTCCATTCGTCGCGTAATTTGGATCGTTTAGTGTTCATTACGATTTCCGTCGTAATTAACCGAACAACGCAACCGTACGACCAAACGAACCGACACCCGAGATGTTTTTGAGCATATTTTAAGTTCCCTATACTTTAACTTTATTTTAGAGCCTTGAAATTGGGTTAACGGGGCTTAAAAGTGCAAAAAAATCAAATTTTACAAGTGCAGGGACCATTTTTGAAATTTCTGACCAGATTCAATGAACCTAGTCAAATTTTGAAGTGTTAATGGTTTTAACCCATGGTTTTGCAAAAACCAAGGGCTGGTATTCAATGGTATTTATCAATATATAGGCCATTCTAGGGGCTCCCATGGTTTTACAAAACCATGGGCACATGTGTACGGTTGAGATTAAAGCACGTTATTCGACGAACGATCTTAATGGTTCCATGAAATCTATAAATACCCACCATAGTTTCACTTCTTCCACACACAAATCTGATCTAATGTGCTCTAAGTTGAAGCCTTTGCTTCATACCTGAGCTATTTGGATCAAGATTTTCTTGCGGGGACGCTTTGTAAGTATTCCTTCGTTCTTTTATCGCTTTTCGAGTCCGAAAGTCAAACTGTGTTTGACTTTCTGCATTGACCAGTCTATGGTCAATGCGAAGTTCGTTTGAACTTCATAACGTAAGCGTAATCACGATGGTTATAGTCCCTAGTGACTATACCTACTGATTACCACGTTATCTAGGTTAGTGACGAGTCGTAGTTTCGGCCAAAATGCGTATTCTCGCGTATTTTGTAACCAAACTACTTTTAGGTATCAAAACTGTTTGTTTTGATACCAAACCTGTTTTCTAACTTAACTAAACATGTTTTAGCATGTTTAGCTCGTCACTTTTAGATTAGTGCTTATTTAGAGTCGTAAGTCAAGCGGTCTAAACAACCGCTTAGACTTTAGAACTAGACCCGTTTGGTCGATCATTAGGATCCGACCAAATATGTTTAGTGACCATAGTTGTATAGGGAATAACCTTCCAAGGTTATACCTTATGGTCACTTCGTTTAAGTAGTTGTATGATAGGTAGTTTATATGCCTTAGGAAAATTACCAAAATACCCTTTTTATGCATAATTGATATTTAAGCATATGTAACCCAAACTTTTGTCACTTAATTGATTATGCAACATAATTAAACATGTTTAGGCATATAATACTTGTCATAGGACTAGTTAGGCGGTCCGAACACGTTTTACGCGAACGACGCGTTAAAGTAGCGTAAGCTACCTAAACTGGTCATAATGGGTCGTAAGCACTTAGGATAGGTTTCATTTTAGTATGTAGGCCTTGTTAAACCATATCATATGAGTTCCCATGCTCATTTGGTTCACGAGACCTCATACTATCCGATCTCCCGATTTAGGTCCTGTTTATTTATGTAGTTACCAATTTTAGGTGCCGTTTGATTCCGTGCTCCCTCTAGCTTGCTTGGTAGTTATTCAAGACTCCTAAGCACTCTCAAGTGTGTACATAGTCCCCTCTTTTACTGTTTTCAATATTTTGGGGTGAAGCATGGGTACCTATTTGTTATGTTCTTGTTTTCAAAAGTATAATTGATTATACATATTAGTACTTATCTTTTTACAAACTGAATGATTATTTATGGTTTAAACTCTAATTTTTCCAAAGATTATAAAATTAAATTGTTGGATAGTACTTATTTTATGTTCACCAGACCGATTGGTAGTATGATATAGCGCTATAGGATTTGACACCCCATTCCAGTTGTCATGGAATGTCTGAAACCAATTTGTTTCTCCATCCAAATAGGGATTGCCTCTGTGGTATTTCTATAGTCTCAAAGGTGTATTTTGATGCACTAGGTCTAAATGAATTCTTAAATCACATTATTTTTGTATATTAAGTTATACTCCCAAAAGTATAGTTTGATATGCTCTCATATGTGATATTGTACAAAACCAACATATATTTTCTTAAAAATCCAAAACGTAGTTTAATATGTTATTTTCAAAATCTAAAACATAGTTTAATATGTTATTTGTAAAACCAAAGCATAGTTTAATATGTTATTTAGAAATCCAAAGTATACTTTTAATGTACTACTGAAAATTATTATTTTTAACAACTAAAGTATATTTAATATACTATTTGTTTAACAATTGGGTTTTGGTTAGTATTTAGATAACGGGACGGGTGTAATGTGATGAAAACATGGTAGATACGCCGCTGGTACTTCTTATATATAAGTGTTTTCATCACATTACATACCGTGACGTTATTTAGTACACTTGGGTAAACGATTTTGAAACTGAAATATATTTTAATATATTACTTATTCGACTTTCTTAAAACCAAAGTATATTTTTGCATATACTATAAACCTTTTTATCAAAATATTGTTTTTCAAACAATATATTTTATACAAACTCATTTTACTTAATTATTTAATTACCTATGTATTATTATTTTATATCATCTGATTTCTTATAAATTTTAGTATGATTTACAAAAGAAAACCTTTGTCAAGGATAATGACTACTTTTCTTAAACATTTTTCCTTAAACTTATAAGTCATGAATCCTAAATCAATAAAACCTATGTATCTCACAGGCATTTTTATGCTGACGTACCTATTTTTACACATGTTCCAGGTGCTGCTTTGTGATGATTGTTGATACATGCTACACTTAGGATGGACTCGTGCCTTAGCGACTTTAAAACTTGAAAGATAATATTTGTATTTATCTGATTTGTAATAGAACAAAGATTTCAATGATTCAATAAAACAAAATTATTTTATCCATGGTTGTGAAACAATGATTCTGTTACAACACTCCCCGACGTTTCCGCCACGTCTTGTTGTTTTACGTGGTCGGGGTGTGACAGAAAAGTTGGTATCAGAGCCAATGGTTATAGGGAATTAGGTTATTAGTAATGCTTTGACCTAGACTATAACCTTCCTAGGACCCTAACACAAGTTATCTTGTGTTTAGTTTTAAAACAATACTGTCACCTATCCTTAGGTGACAACCACAACAAGAACACAAATTTTGTTTCCACTTTGAAAACCAATCATCTGTTCTAGGATGATTGATTACTAGGTTTTGAACATTCTAAGTTTTCAAAATCTCATCAAAGTTTGGTCTAAATAATGTGAAGACGTGAAAACTGGAAGGGTGGGTGCCTGTACCCTGGGTCTTCTGTCTAAGGCTAGAGTGTTCGTACAAATCCACAATATCAGACTAGTCACTCTTACCTGGGAACTCTTGGGGTGAGTGTCAACTTATAGGCAAGCATGTCTTCGCGATACATTATATTGACCCATTTACTTTGATTAGCCACCGTCTCATTTGTTTGCCTTAGGTAACAAACAAATGATCGCAATTTTTATGCGTTCTGTTTTCATTTCCCTTGTTTCCTCCCATGTGTTCCATTTTCTTCATAATTCGTCTTCATCGCAACAAGACTCGAGTGTCCGGACCAGGTGCTACAAGTGCCCAACAAATAGGCGTCTTACTCCAGAAGACCGTTGATTTAGCTATCACCATGACTCGTCTCAGGGATGAAGCCGTGCAAGGGAACCGCTCCTTGGAGCAATCAATGCAACCGTCATCATCCAAATCAAATACCATGTTACAAATGTACCCACGGTGGACGATGGAGACATTTGGTTAACATGTTTCGCTTTGCTGTTCAAAGCAAAACAGTTACAAACCCTGTTGCTGCTTAACCTTCAAGTTCTGCTTCATATGTCGCCTTGGCATATCTAGCACCTCAACCTCATGAACTTTCTACTTTGTGTATCGACTTAAACACGCCTAGTGCAAGGTGTCGAAGCACCTCTCGTTACACAAATTCCAAAATCCATGTAGGATCTTTCTATCCTCATAATTAGATCCTTGTGGATGAATATCACTCAAATCGGAGCCCTTAATTGAATTATTCGTATGCCTTAATACGTACATTACGATTCAATAAGGACAAAGCCGAATTCTTATTAAGATCTTCCTATCTTCATAGTTAGATTCTAATGATTAAAGTGCCAAATGGAATCCACGGATTGGATTCCTGGCGTGCTTTAAATATCCGTGTCCAAAGATAACAAAGTAAAGATCAAGTTAAAAAATTATGTGATTATGTGCTTATGTGTTTTGTGTTTTATGTGATCCATCCAAATCCTCGTAGAATCTTCCATATCTCATATGAGGGATTCATAGTAGGATATCCAAAGGTACTATCTTAAATCCTTAATGGACTTTTACGTTGTAGTTAAGTCCCTTGGGTTATGAGGTACTAATCTATAATTGGACCCCTTGAGTTGTCTAGTTAAACAGATTGATCTGAAAATCTGGTTAGGAATATCATGTGATGATATAATTGAAAAGATCCCTTTAAGTGGTCTATTTAAGAAGATTATACAACGGTCTAGTTAAGAAGATCATGTGTTGATCTAGTTAAAAAGATCGTTCATTGACCTAGTTAAAAAGATTCTTTGGTGGTCTAGTCAAATTGCTTCATGTTTATTCAATTGATTTTTCCCCTACGCCTTATGAAATAAACTGTGCGGACTGTGAAAGGAATTACGTAATTATGGATGCATACATAATTATGGAATTCAGTGCACAGAAACCACAGCAAGTTTTGTCATGTGTTAAGACCTATAGTAACAAGAATAATGATACGGGAGAAGTCCTGGACCTTGACCGATGTCATTTTATCTTACACTCCCCAATTCTGATTTCAAGCACACACAAGTTTCCTATGATAAGTCTTCATAAGAAACGTTCATCTGTCCGTAGTTGGAAACCCCATGTTTTGATACTACATGGACTTCACTTTGAGGGTTGACAATTTCGCTAAGAATCCTAACATGGCCCAGATTTTTACTTAGGGTTCAATGGATTTATTTAAAGGCGAAACCATCATAGTTGTCTTCACAAGTTTCCTCTAAAATTAAATTTCGGGACGAAATTTCCTAACGTAGGGGAGACTGTGACACCTGTGTCACTTCAACCATCAAACAAATGCCAAACCAATGAAATATTGTATTTAATACTTGGGATTTGTATAAATATGTGTATCGTTTGCACATATCAATTCTTGTTCGATTTCAAGCTTTAAATCCCTTTCTGGAAGGTTATACGCGCACGGATAACCAGTTTAATGCAACGAACACTCCGGAATAGTGAAATAGGATTAACATACCTTAAATAACCTCCACATAACTTAGAAATAGGCTTTGAGGGGTTCGGTATGCTAAAATGAACTTATTTGATCAATAGAGACTAAAAGCATCAAAAGTGCATAAGTTTGCATTTTCGCGCATATCTTACGTCCTGAATATATCCGAACATCCAAAAATTTATGTAATCATTAAATATTTTATTTTAGTGATTGGCATGATAAAATTCCATTCGTCGCGTAATTTGGATCGTTTTTGTGTTCATTACGATTTTCGTCGTAATTAACCGAACAACGCAACCGTACGACCAAACGAACCGACATCCGAGATGTTTTTGAGCATATTTTAAGTTCCCTATACTTTAACTTTATTTTAGAGCCTTGAAATTGGGTTAACGGGGCTTAAAAGTGCAAAAAAATCAAATTTTACAAGTGCAGGGACCATTTTTGAAATTTCTGACCAGATTCAATAAACCTAGTCAAATTTTGAAGTGTTAATGGTTTTAACCCATGGTTTTGCAAAATCCATGGGCTGGTTCAATGGTATTTATCAATCTATAGGCCATTCTAGGGGCTCCCATGGTTTTACAAAACCATGGGCACATGTGTACGGTTGAGATTAAAGCACGTTATTCGACGAACGATCTTAACGGTTCCATGAAGTCTATAAATACCCACCATAGTTTCACTTCTTCCTCACACAAATCTGATCTAATGTGCTCTAAGTTGAAGCCTTTGCTTCATACTTGAGCTATTTGGATCAAGATTTTCTTGCGGGGACCCTTTGTAAGTATTCCTTCGTTCTTTTATCGCTTTTCGAGTCCGAAAGTTAAACTGTGTTTGACTTTCTGCATTGACCAGTCTATGGTCAATGCGAAGTTCGTTTGAACTTCATAACGTGAGCGTAATCACGATGGTCATAGTCCCTAGTGACTATATCTACTGATTATCACGTTATCTAGGTTAGTGACGAGTCGTAGTTTCGGCCAAAATGCGTATTCTCGCATATTTTGTAACCAAACTACTTTTAGGTATCAAAACTTTTTGTTTTGATACCAAACCTGTTTTCTAACTTAACTAAACATGTTTTAGCATGTTTAGCTCGTCACTTTTAGATTAGTGCTTATTTAGAGTCGTAAGTCAAGCGGTCTAAACAACCGCTTAGACTTTCGAACTAGACCCGTTTGGTCGATCATTAGGATCTGACCAAATATGTTTAGTGACCATAGTTGTATAGGGAATAACCTTCCGAGGTTATACCTTATGGTCACTTCGTGGTATTTCTATAGTCTCAAAGGTGTATTTTGATGCACTAGGTCTAAATGAATTCTTAAATCACATTATTTTTGTATATTAAGTTATACTCCCAAAAGTATAGTTTGATATGCTCTCATATGTGATATTGTACAAAACCAACATATATTTTCTTAAAAATCCAAAACGTAGTTTAATATGTTATTTTCAAAATCTAAAACATAGTTTAATATGTTATTTGTAAAACCAAAGCATAGTTTAATATGTTATTTATAAATCCAAAGTATACTTTTAATGTACTACTGAAAATTATTATTTTTAACAACTAAAGTATATTTAATATACTATTTGTTTAACAATTGGGTTTTGGTTAGTATTTAGATAACGGGACGGGTGTAATGTGATGAAAACATGGTAGATACGCCGCTGGTACTTCTTATATATAAGTGTTTTCATCACATTACATACCGTGACGTTATTTAGTACACTTGGGTAAACGATTTTGAAACTGAAATATATTTTAATATATTACTTATTCGACTTTCTTAAAACCAAAGTATATTTTTGCATATACTATAAACCTTTTTATCAAAATATTGTTTTTCAAACAATATATTTTATACAAACTCATTTTACTTAATTATTTAATTACCTATGTATTATTATTTTATATCATCTGATTTCTTATAAATTTTAGTATGATTTACAAAAGAAAACCTTTGTCAAGGATAATGACTACTTTTCTTAAACATTTTTCCTTAAACTTATAAGTCATGAATCCTAAATCAATAAAACCTATGTATCTCACAGGCATTTTTATGCTGACGTACCTATTTTTACACATGTTCCAGGTGCTGCTTTGTGATGATTGTTGATACATGCTACACTTAGGATGGACTCGTGCCTTAGCGACTTTAAAACTTGAAAGATAATATTTGTATTTATCTGATTTGTAATAGAACAAAGATTTCAATGATTCAGTAAAACAAAATTATTTTATCCATGGTTGTGAAACAATGATTCTGTTACAACACTCCCCGACGTTTCCGCCACGTCTTGTTGTTTTACGTGGTCGGGGTGTGACACCAGGTGCCTTGGGAAGTTTACCAACTATATCCATTCCCCATCTCATAAATGGCCAAGAAGAGGATATAGGATGCAAAAGCTCTGCTGGTTGATGAAGGATATTACTATGTCTCTGACAAGGATCACACTTCTTGGCATATTCCACAGCATCCTTCTTCATAGTAGGCCAATAGTATCCTGTCCTCAGGATCCTTGAGAATAATGCCCTGCCCCTAGTGTGGTTTCCACAATCTCCTTCATAAAAATCCTTTAGGACTTCTTGGATTTCAGGATCCTCAATGCATCTTAGATATGGACCTGCAAGAGATCGTTTATATAACATGTTATTCAATATTGTGAATTGAGATACCTTGATTTTGAAAGCCCTGGGGTTTTCTCCTGTAGGAATCTCTCCATGTTGTATGTATCTCATGATTGGAAGGATCTATGATCCTGAATGAGATTGTGTATCATCACTAGGGATGATTGTAGAATCTTCTCCTATCTCCATGGCTACATGATCCTCAATAGCTGGGGTTAGGATGTGGATAATAGGGATCCTGATATCCTCTGGAATCTTCAAGAAGGATCCTAGATTGGCCAATGCATCAGCTTCTGCATTCTTTTCTCTGGGTACCTGTGTCAAACTAAAGGAAACAAAAGAGAGTGCCAATTCTTTGACTATCTCTAAATATTTGATTAGCTTTTCTCCTTTAACAGCATAGGATCCATTAAAGTGATTAGTAATTAACAATGAATCTACATGTACCTCAAGATACCTGATCCTCATATGCTTGGCAATTTGCAAACCAGCTATCAAGGCTTCATATTCAGCCTCATTATTAGTAGTTTGAAACTCACAAGCTATGGAGTGGGGTATTATGTCCCCCTGTGGCGATTTTAGTAGTATTCCAAGTCCTGTTCCTTTGACATTAGAAGCTCCATCAGTGAAGAGTATCCAAGGATCCTTAGTTTCTTCAAGCTGTTGAACTTCTAACTCAGCTTCCCTTTGCAAGTCACTACTGAAATCTGCCACAAAGTCAGCTAAGGCTTGGGATTTAATGGCAGTCCTTGGTTCATATCTTATATCATAAGCACTAAGCTTCACTGCCCACTTAGCCATCCTTCCTGACATTTCAGCTTTCCTGAGAACTTTCTTAATTGGAAAATTAGTCTTAACAATAATGGCATGAGTTTCAAAATAATGTCTTAATTTAGTGGATGCCATAATTAGTGCAAGGATAAGTTTTTCTAAATGTGAATACATGTATTCAGCATCAAGCAAACTCTTACTTACATAATAGACAGGATGTTGTGTACCTTCGTGATCCTTAACAAGGACCGCACTTACTGCTTTAGAGGATACCGCCAAATACAAGGATAATATATCCCCTTTTTCTGGTTTCATCAAGGCAGGGGCTGAGGATAGGTAATCCTTAAGAGCTTTGAGAGCATTTTCATGCCTTTCAGTCCACTCAAATTTCTTGTTATTCCTCAAAATGTCATAGAATTCCTTGCATTTTTCTGAGGATTTGGATATGAACCTGTTCAAGGATGCGATCCTACCTGTCAATCTTTGCACATCCTTGGCATTGGCAGGAGATTTGATATTCACAATAGCCTTAATTTGCTCTGGACTTGCTTCAATGCCTCTTTTTGTCACCATATAGCCTAGGAATTTACCTGCTTTAACACCAAAGTGACACTTGGAAGGATTTAGTTTCATATTAAATTTATCAAGGATATTGAATGCTTCCTGCAAGTCTCTAAGGTGATCCTCAGCTTTCTTGGACTTAACCACCATGTCATCTATATAGACTTCCATAGTGTGTCCAATTTGTTCTTTGAACATCATATTGACTAGCCTTTGATAAGTAGCACCTGCATTCCTCAGTCCAAATGGCATAGCAATATAACAATATATACAAGTTGGGGTCATAAAGGCTGTATCCTCTTGATCAGATGGTTCCATCTGAATTTGTTGAAATCCAGATGAAGCGTCCATAAAAGTCAACAACTCTTGACCCGCGGTAGCATCCACCATGGAGTCAATGTGGGGTAATGGGAAAGGATCCTTGGGACATGCCTTGTTTAAATCAGTAAAATCGACTCATACCCTCCACTTTCCATTTTTCTTTTGAACAACAACCACATTGGCTAACCACCTTGGATACTTAACCTCTCTTATCATACCTGCCCGAAGTAGTTTATCTACCTCTTCCTGGATAATAGCATTCCTTTCAGGTGCAAATTTCCTCCTCTTTTGATGAATTGGCTTGAATGACCTGTCAATGCCAAGTTTATGAGTAATTATATCTTTAGATATACCTGTCATATCCTCATGCTTCCATGCAAAGGTAGTTTTCCTTCGTTTAAGGAAGGATACTAGGTTCTGTTCAATGTTATTGAGGATCCCTGATCCTATGAAGACTATGGATTCAGGATCATGAGGATCCATAAGGATTTCTTTCACATCCTGTTCTCTTGCCTCCAAGACATCTCTTGAAGGATGCTTTAATTGCTATTGCTCCCTTGGTCTTGAGGCTGGCTTCATTGATGACGTGTAACAATTCTTAGCTTCTTGTTGATCACTCTCAATTTTCACCACTTCCCATGGACTAGGAAGCTTTACACATAGATGATAGGTAGATGGGACTGCCTTCATGTCATGTATCCATGGCCTGCCAAGGATAACATTACAACAAGATAAGCAATCTATAACACAAAATTTTTTATAAGAATGGAGTCCTTCAATATAGATGGGGAGTTTGATGTCCCATAATTTATTCTTGGTCTCTCAGCTGAATCCCACAAGAACTGAGGATCTTGGGACAATGTCTGATTCAGGGATGTTCATCTTCTTTAGGACATCAAGCTGAATGATGTTTACTGAGCTTCCTCCATCTATCAGGATCCTGCGAACAAAATGGTTAGAAATAAAAAGAGTAATAACAAGACCATCATGATGAGGATCCTGAACATCAACACGATCATCCTCATCAAAAGTAATAATTTTATCCTTGGTAACAGTGGAGGTCCGGAAGGGTCTATCTCCATTATCCATCTTGGTCTCCTTCGCATGTCTTTTGGCTGCTGAAAAGGAAGTACCACAAATGTCTGATCCACCGGATATGAAGTTTATAACTTGTGCATCTGCTGGAGGAGCAGGAGCTCTTTCTAGGATCCTCTCAGGATCCTGGGTTCTTGACTTCTTTCTTTCCAAAAGCTCCTTCAAATGCCCCTTGCTTAACAAGCTCCTTCAGATGTCCGAAATCCTCATGATATGCACACCATTTGGACTTGTCTTTTATTACGGCTGGTTTATCACTTTTCCTTGGCCATCTTGCCTTCTCGCCTAGATTCTGCATTGCAAGAATTAGTTCATTGTTATCAACAGAAAAACAGTATTCAGAAATTGGAGGATAATCCTCATCATCCTCTTCTTGTTCTACTGCATGCACATTCTGGTTATCAGACTTGTTGTAGGACTTAAACTTGTTATTCTTGAAGTAGGATCCTTGCTTTTCCTATTTTGAGGATCCTGCCAATCTCTCCTGGATCCTTTTATCATCCTCTAATCGGATGAATCTAAGGGCCCTGGTTCCCACTTCATCAAGATTCCTGCATGGGGTCATAACAAGATCATCATAGAATAATGAATCCCTAAGCAAACCCATTTTAAAGGCTTCCACAGCCGTGGCTATATCCAGATTAGGGATATCTAAGGATTCTTTACTAAACTTAGTGATATAATCTCTAAGTGATTCATTTTGACCTTGTGTTACCCTATACAAATCACTAGTTAAACGTTCAAATTTTCTACTATATGAGAACTGACTATTAAACAGATTAACTAGATTAGCAAATGAAGTAATAGAGTAAGGGGGAGACTTAGCAGCCATTTAAGAGCAGATCCCGTAAGTATGGATCCGAAACCCTTGCATAGACATGCTTCTTTTAACCTCTCTGGGATGGGGTTGATCTCCATCCTTTCTCTATATTGAGCTACATGTTCTTCTGGATCCGTTGAACCATCATACAGCTTCATCGTTGGTATTTGAAACCTTTTGGGTATCTCAGCATCACAAATAGGTGGTGCAAAACGAGATATCCTATGGCTCCCATCTGCAATTTCAGGAATGGGCTTAACCACTCCTGGAACGCTGGATATCATATCATTCAGCTTCTGTAATTCCCTAGCCATAGCTTGATTGATACCTGTATCCTGCGTAGAGCCATGGTTAGTGTTATAAGAATTATTGAGAGTGTTACCTCCCAGGGGATTCAAGTTAGGAATTGCAGATGTGAATCCATATTGACGGGATTCTGGTATGATTGAACGACCAGAAGAGGCAATGGTCTGCATTGGAATGAAGTCTCCTTGATGAACATTTGTGCTTGGGGGTTGAATACTTCTCAAGAATCCTTGAACCTTAGAGGATCCCTGAGGCTGAGAGGATCCTTGAACCTGAAAGGATCCCTGAGGCTGAGGGGATCCTTGAACCTGAAAGGATCCCTGAGGCTGAGAGGATCCTTGGACCTGAAATGAGGATCCTTGAACCTGAGAGGATCCTTGAACCAAGGAGGATCCTAGGACCCTAGAGGATCCTTGAACCTGAGAGGATCCTTGGACTGTGTGCATTCCTAAATATCCTCCTGAGCTGACGAAGGATCCCTGATGCTGAAAAGAGGATCCCGAAGGCTGAAACAGGATCCTTGAGGCTGGAAGTGAGACCCAAAAGCCTGACTCATAGTTGTTGCTCCATAACGCCTTCCCAATGGTTCAGTTTGGTACTGGATGTCTAAGGCTGCAGATTACTGGGCAGTTATAGCTGGAGTGTCGAAATCCAGTGACCTTGGTATCAGAGGAGAGTGATCCTCCCCTGATCTCTTCTGTTTCTTGATGTCACCGATCTCCCGGAGGATCCTTTCGTTGGTTTTGTCCTGATCTTGTATGTGATCCCTCATCTGCAAAATCAAAGTAAAAAAGATCACTAGTATTAGGATTAGAAGAAACAGAAGAAGTTGGTGGTTTTAGAAAAATGGGGCTTTTTCTCTTTGCAGCATTTTCAGCATTCTTCTGGGATCCAGAAGGTGGTGGAGGCAAAGGAGGAACGCCCTGTGAAGAACTCATTGCCGACATTGAACTTGAAGTGCTCTTTGCTGAAGAAGCCATCTGCTTGGTTGTAATGAACCGAAATGATCACAAAAACAGGAGTTTCTTAGGAATGAAGCACCAATTGCCCCACGGTGGGCGCCAAACTGTTTTGGTCAAAAATTCGGCTAAGATAATGTAACCAAATATTTGTTGTGAGGAATGATGCTTGAATCAATGAACAATGTTAAGGATAACTCAGAAATGTAATGAACAAGTGACACAAGGATTTATACGAGGAAAAAGCCCTTGGTCAAGAGTTGATCTCCAGCATAAAAAACCTCGGGTGATGGAAACTACCGATCACCAACTAAGATTAATCAAAAGAAGTTTACAACTCGGGATGATAACAAGCTTGTTACAAGGATCACTAGTGTGTAATGTGCAAAAAATGTATGAAATCGCCAAGTAGTGTTTGAGAGCTGTTACGAGAGTGTGTGAATGCCAAAATTAGCTAAGTCCTCTAACTCAAGCTTGTTATCCCCATTTTAAATTAGAAATAACTAAACTAACTAACTATCCGCAAATAGTGCAAGCTCCCCACGATCTCCATAATGTCCACAAGAGCCAAGCACGTGCGGAATATTGAGGGAATATGCTCCAGGAATTTCGGTGAGACTTGGTCCATGCCTTTGCTAAGGAAGACAATCGTTAGTGTAAGGATAACAATAAGGATCCTGAATCCTGATCCTGCAACACCTACTGAGGATCCTTAATCCTTAGGATTGAAAAATCCTCCCCTAACACTAATTAACAATGAATCTACATGTACCTCAAGATACCTGATCCTCATATGTTTGGCAATTTGCAAACCCGCTATTAAGGCTTCATATTCAGCCTCATTGTTAGTAGTTTGAAACTCACAAGCAATAGAGTGGGGTATTATGTCCCCCTGTGGAGATTTTAGTAGTATGCCTAGTCCATTTCCTTTGACATTAGAGGCTCCATCTGTGAAGAGTATCCAAGGATCCTTAGTCTGTTCAAGTTGTTGAACTTCCAATTCTGCTTACCTTTGTAGATCACTACTGAAATCAGCAACAAAGTCAGCAAAGGCTTGAGATTTGATGGTTGTTCTTGGTTCATATCTGACATCATAAGCACTAAGCTTGACAGCCCACTTTGCCATTCTTCCTGACATTTCATGTTTCCTGAGGACATTCTTGATTGGAAAGTTAGTTTTAACAATAATAGTATGAGTTTCAAAATAATGGCGTAACTTAGTAGATGCCATGATTAAAGTAAGGATAAGTTTTTCTAAATGAGAATACCTGGATTCAGCATCAAGCAAACTTTTAATTACATAATATACTGGATGTTGAGTACCTTCATGATCCTTAACAAGGACTGCACTTACTGCTTTGGAAGAGACTGCCAAATATATGGATAATATATCCCCTTTTTCTGGTTTCAATAATGCTGGAGCTGATGATAGGTAATCCTTAAGGGCCTTGTGAGCATTCTCATGCTTGTCAGTCCATTCAAATTTCTTCTTCTTTCTCAAAATGTCATAGAATTCCTTGCATTTCTCTGATGACTTTGAGATGAACCTATTCAAGGTTGCGATCCTTCCTGTCAATCTTTTCACATCCTTGGCATTTGCAGGAGATTTAATGTTCACAATTGCCTTGATTTGCTCTGGACTTGCCTCTATCCCTCTTTTTGTCACCATATAACCTAGGAACTTGCCGGCCTTTACACCGAAGTGGCACTTGGAAGGATTCAATTTCATATTGAATTTATCAAGGATATTAAATGCTTCTTCCAAATCTCTAAGGTGATCCTCAGCTCTCTTGGACTTAACCACCACATCATCAATATAGACTTCCATCGTATGTCCAATTTGTTCTTTAAACATCATATTTACTAGCCTTTGGTAGGTAGCACCTATATTTCTTAGTCCAAATGGCATAGCAATATAACAATAGATACTAGTAGGGGTCATAAAGGCTGTATCCTCTTGATCAGATGGTTCCATCTGAATTTGTTGGAATCCAGATGAAGCATCCGTAAAAGTTAACAACTCATGACCCGCTATAGCATCCACCATGGAGTCAATGTGGGGTAATGGGAAACGATCCTTGGGACATGCCTTATTTAAATCAGTGAAATCGACACATACCCTCCACTTTCCATTTTTCTTTTGAACAACAACCACATTGGCTAACCATCTTGGATACTTAACCTCTCTAATCATACCTGCTCTGAACAGTTTATCTACCTCCTCCTGGATGATGGCATTCCTTTCAGGTGCAAACTTTCTCCTCTTTTGATGTATGGGTTTGAATGACCTGTCAATGCCAAGTTTATGAGTAATAATATCTTTAGAAATACATGTCATGTCCTCATGCTTCCAGGCAAAGGTAGCTTTTCTCCTCTCTAGGAAGGATACTAGATCCTGTTCAATGTTATTGAGGATCCTGGATCCTATAAAAACTTTGGATTCAGGATCCTGAGGATCCATCAGGATATCCTTCACATCTTGTTCTCTTGCCTCCAGGACATCTCTTGGAGGATACTTTAATTGCTATTGCTCCCTAGGTCTTGAGGCTGGCTTCATTGATGAAGTATAACAATTTTTGGCTTCTTGTTGGTCACTTTCTATCTTCACTACACCCCATGGAGTAGGGAGTTTCACACACTGATGATATGTAGATGGAACTACTTTCATGACATGTATCCATGGCCTGCCAAGGATAACATTGCAACAGGATAAGCAATCTATGACACAAAATTTCTGAAAAGAATTAACTCCCTCTATGTAGATTGGAAGTTTGATGTCCCCCAATGTGTTCTTGGTTTCTCCACTGAATCCTACAAGAACTGATGATCTCTGATTCAGGAGTGTTCATCTTCTTGAGGACATCAAGTTGAATAATGTTCACTAAGCTTCCACCATCTATAAGGAAGTGCCACATATGTCTGATTCACCGGAAATGAAGTTGAATAATGTTCACTAAGCTTCCACCATCAATAGGTATGTCCCCATTCTCCATCTTTGTCTCCTTAGCATGCCTCTTGGCCGCTGAAAAGGAAGTGCCACATATGTCTGATTCACCGGAAATGAAGTTGATAATTTGTGCATCAGCTGGAGGGGCAGGGGCTTTATCCGGAATCTTTTCAGGATCCTGGATCCTTAACATTTTTCTTGTCACACCCCGATATTTCCACGTATTACCGGTGGGCCCGGTGGGGAGTATCGTGACGTAGTTGATATCATCATAGTTAAATAATCACAGTTTAATGCACAACGGAAGACTTGAAAGTATGATATTAATACAAACCGAAACACAAAGTATAATAAAATATTATACAAACGGTTGTGAGTTGATCCACAGGAGGATCTTAAAACATAAAGTAAATATCGTTCGACAGACTTTAAGTATTAAGAGCTTGCAAGACTCTTTAGCTAACACTCAGGAGCTTCCAGCCCATTACGCGTAGTACCTGCACTTAATCTTTTTGAAAAATACGTCAGTTTTTACTGGTAAATACAATTAACTGACTCTTTTTTAAAAGGGTTTATAAAATTGGTTTGAATGCACATGGCACAAAAATTCTTTTATCACTTGGGACAATTATTTAAAATAATCTTGTATACAGTTTTACATGTTTGACGTACGTTCAGGGCCCAGGATAGAAGACCCGGGACAAGATTAATAGACACACCACTAGTATAAGCCCACAAGAAGTTTCCTCACGAGTGAGATACCGTTTTACATACGCAACTGTCAGGTGTATGCCTACACCCCATGCTTAAGTCGTGGCCATTTCAAATGAATGAGCCGAGGATATCTAGGACACGGTCATATTAACCCCCAAATGCTTTGTATCAAACAAAACAGATTAAAACGGGTTATCTCAATGATTTAACTAATCGATTAAATATTCAATACCCGACCAAGCGGTAATAATTTACCGTGTCCCAAGCCTTTATATGGGAAACTAAGTTAAAAGTATTTACCAGAGCTAAAATGTAAATTATACTCAGCCGTATATTCTAATCAGCAAGTGCAGATAGGTTTTACTGGGCCCCTAATCTAGAACGAAGGTTTTAATTACCTATTAGATTCCTAACGGGTCTTATTTAAGTTGTAACTTAGACCGGTTAGTTTTAAAGAAAAGTTTACGGTACGAAACCTAAGATTAAGCGTATAGGCACAACGCTAGACCCAACAAGTATGGAGACATGTATAAAATGGGTAAACTAAACACATTCTGGATTTTGAAGTAAAAATGATAAGGTTTGACCCGTTTCGGCTAATTTATGCAAACTAGTTACATAAACCGCACCGAACGCGTATAGGCACAACGGGTAACCGGATGAGTCATATAAAAGTTTCACAAGTTAATATGCTTAAAATATGATATGATATCAGTAGGATATCTTCAATTATGCCCAAAACGAATTTAAAACAAATTTAGGCCCCGAAAGGGTAATTTGGTCATTTTAAGGTTTATAAAAGAGGTTTAATAGCAAACTGAGGTTCTGGTCTAAAATATTTAGTAAAAATATTATTTTTATCAAGTTACATCAGTAAGATATCATACATATGTGAGGTTTATCATTTATGGCCAAACTATGCACCGTAGGGGCATTTTGGTCATTTCACATATGCCTTTAAAGTCAAATTTGGAAACCTGAGTTCAAGACTTATACTTACTGTTAAAGTATAAAAATTTATTTATCAATTCTGTAGGTAACAAGTCTTAGGCGTTAAATATGGTTCTAAACCATACTACGCGCCTAATTAGCGTAAAAGTCGGTAGTTGACGATATTTAAGGTGTTTATCAAAATCTGAAGTTTTGATCAGTCTTAAATGCTTAAAATATTTTATTTAATAAATAACATCAGTAGGAAAAGGTTTGACTTGTAAATGATATGTAAAACTCATTTTATTAATGAAAAGGGCATTATCGAAATTACCGAATTCATGCTAGAACTCTACGTTATTATCAGTATAAAATTTGACAAAAATTTCCAAAAATCCCTAAATATTATATCATAACAGTGGGTAGCAAGTTTGGTGCCAAAAAATTGGGTTTAAATATGATTTATGCCAAAAATGCAATTTAATTAACAAAAAGTTTCATTTTACGATATCTTGCATAACTTTTATTTGATACCAGAAACTGATTTCAAATTTTTATGACATACTTATATATCAGTTATAAAACTTTTTGTCCTCTCACATTATCAAAAATCTCGTTTTTATAACATAAGGGCATAATGGTCCAATTTAAGCATATTAACGGAATCATGCAAATAACTCAGATTCGTATGGGACCATGTAGTATAACCTCAGAGGGTTATACTAACATATAATATGGTCACAAAGGAACCCTAAGGCATATCTAAACCAAGCTAATTCGGGTCAGAACTAAAAGTCAAAGCAAAAGTCTACTTTTGCGACTTTCGATTGCGAACCGAGCCCAATACTCAGAATTGTCGGGTTGAACATGCCTAAACATGTTCTTATATTATTTACCAAGTTATTTAAGTGACAAAACATGATTCATAACTTCTACATTATCAGTTTTTGTTATTATTTGAAAATATGACTAGTTTGACTTTTTGACTAGTTGTTTTGACCCGACAATTAACTAAGTAAACGTGACAATTAGGATGTGCCCTTTTGAGGGATTAACATACACCTAATTACGATGACGTAGCCATATTCTCCCCGAACAATGACTGGTCCGTTAAGGCCTAAACCGAAAGTCAAAGTGTTATTACGACAACTTTGACTTTCGGTCTTTAAATAAGTAAAAACCGAACAACAGAGGCTATGGACACTTACAAAGGGTCCTAGCACGAATTTTGGACTAAGGAGAGCTTCCTTCAAGATCAAGAATCCCAGAGAATGCTTGAAAAAGCTTTAAGCAAGGAGAAGAAAGTGAAATATGAAGTGTGCAAGGAATGAGGCTGCCCAATGCACCTATTTATACTACAAGAGGCCATCACCATATCATTACAGGTGTTAGGGCACCTCAGAGATCATTACAGGTGTCTAAAATGGTTTTGAAAACCAGCAAAGGCCCATAGAAATCGATCTTGGGAGGCAATGAACTAGGATAGGTGAAGGTAGCATGAAAACCTACATCTGTGCAGGAGTTCGGACGAAATCATGCCGTCGCGTCGCATGACGGCAGATGTGTGTAGGTGTCGTGCGAGCCCTAGGGGGACCAGTATTTCAAGTTTTAAACTTGGCTGAAACAACCCCTGGACCTTTTCAAGTATTAAATCTTTCGTTTTAGGCACAAATAACCCCTCTAGTTAATATATGAGTGATCTTAAGGTTATAATCAAACACCGTTAGGTCCGGTTTCGTTAAACGATAACCGAAAACACTAGTTTCATCCAGTTGGCACTTTTAACCCTTATGTACGAAAGTTAGCATATTTAATATCAAACGATATCGAAACCTCGTGAATTCTTCGTCACTTGTTCTTGAGAGTATAATCAATCGTTACAAAGCCCCGGGTTCGTTAAAAGGTCACTCAGAGGTAGTAATTTAACATGTTGACACATTTAACCCTCGCATCTTGTAAACTTTCACCTTCTTTCACAAACGGCTTCATACGTTTCATAACTTATTTGTTTAAGAGTATAAACATCGTGTAGGGTTGTTGCGAGGCATAACTTTTCATAAGTTGATACTTTGGATTCTTCTACACACATACTTGCTTTGTTTGTCAATTATAGTTCCTCAAAATCAATTTATTACACGTTTAAAGTTCATGACACGTGTCTTTATTGTATTGGACATGATTTTTGCGAGGTGTTACATCCTCACCCCCTTAAAAGAAATCTCGAGCTCGAGATTTACTGAAATAAACGAGGGTATTTCTGTTTCATTCTAGATTCAACCTCCCACGTGTATTCTGGGCCTCTACGGGCATCCCACTTCACCTTTACGATCGGCACATGCTTTCTTCGAAGCTTTTTAACCTGTCGATCCTCGATCGACAGAGGTTTTTCAACGAACTTCAAGCTTTCGTCAATCTGCACGTCCTTATGGGACATTGCTAGTGATTCATCAACTAGACATTTCTTTAAATTGCAGATGTGGAACACATTGTGAATTCCACTAAGCTCTTCAGGTAGATTTAGCTTATAGGCCACACTTCCGACACATTCAATGATCTCGAATGGTCCTATATACCTTGGGCTCAACTTCCCCTTTTTGCCAAAATGCATCACCCCTTTACAGGGTGACACCTTGAGTAGCACTTTATCACCAACTTCAAATTTTAGAGGTTTATGCCTCATATCTGCGTAACTTTTCTGCCTATCCCTGGCAGCTTTAAGGTGATCACGGATCTGAACAATCTTGTCCGTCGTCTCCAGGACTATATCAGGTCCTGACAGTTGGGTTTCTCCAACTTCCGCCCAACAAACTAGCGTTCTGCACTTCCTTCCATACAAAGCTTCGAAAGGTGCAGCTTGGATACTCGAATGATAACTATTATTGTATGAAAATTCAATCAAAGGAAGATGGTCATCCCAACTTCCACCCAAATCAATAACACAAGCCCTGAGCATGTCTTCAAATGTTTGAATCGTACTCTCACTTAGCCCATCCATCTGAGGATGATAAGCAGTACTGAAATTTAAACGAGTGCCTAGAGATTGCTGAAAGCTTTTCCAAAAATGAGATGTGTATCTAGTATCCCTATCAGAGATAACAGATACTGGCACTCCGTGGAGAGATACTATCTCATCCACATATAGCTGAGCTAGCTTATCGGAGTTATGCGTTTCTTTAATGGGCAAGAGGTGAGCTGACTTGGTCGGCCTGTCGACTATAACCCAAATCGTATCATTTCCACTTTTCGTATTTGGTAACTTGGTAATAAAATCCATAGTTACCATTTCCCACTTCCAAGTGGGAAGTTCAGGTTGTTGCAGTAAACCTGACGGCTTTTGATGCTCGGCTTTAACATGTGCACACGTCAGATATTTAGCCACATAAGTGGCTATAGATTTCTTCAAACCTATGCACCAATAGTTTGTCTTTAGATCCCGATACATCTTATCACTACCTGGATGGACTGAATATTTTGAACTATGAGCTTCTTGGAGGATCACATCTCTAAGTCCTCTATGGATTGGAACCCAGATTCGACCATTCAATCTAAGGATTCCATCTTTGCCATACGACAATTGATCAGCAGTTACGCCTAACTTTTCATTCGAAAGGTTAGTTTCCAATACAGCTTCCTTCTGAGCAGTTAACAACCTTTCATTCGACTGTTCTTTAGTTCATTGCTCTTGGCATTGATCCTAATAGGTTTAATCCTTTCTTTGCTGCTTAGTGCGTCAGCAACAACATTAGCTTTACCCGGATGGTAGCGAATTTCACAATCATAGTCATTCAATGTTTCCATCCAACGACGTTGCCTCATATTAAGATCCTTCTGGTTAAACAAATGTTGGAGGCTCTTGTGATCGAAGTAAATCACACACTTGGTTCCATATAGGTAATGCCTCCAAAGCTTTAGTGCAAATACAACGGCACCCAGTTCTAAGTCATGGGTGGTGTGGTTCTTTTCATGCACTTTCAATTGACGTGAAGCATAGGCAATAACCTTGCCTCTCTGCATAAGCACACAACCCATACCTGTGTGCGATGCGTCGCAGTAAACAACAAATTCTTCAATCCCTTCTGGAAATGTCAACACAAGAGCATTGCTTAATTTCTGTTTAAGAATCTCAAAAGATTCTTGTTGTTTGGGACCCCAATCAAATTTTATATTCTTGCGAGTTAACGAGGTCAATGGTGCAGCAATTCTAGAAAAATTCTCAATAAAACGCCTGTAGTAACCTGCTAGACCCAAGAAGCTGCGAATTTCTGTAGGTGTTTTTGGTGCCTGCCAATTCATAATTGCTTCAATCTTAGTGGGATCCACCTGGATACCACGCTCACTTACTACATGTCCAAGAAATGGGACTTCCAGGAGCCAGAACTCATATTTAGAGAATTTTGCGTAGCGCTTCTCTTGTTGCAGAAGTTTAAGGATACATCGGAGATGTTTTTCATGATCAGCCTGACTCTTTGAGTAAATAAGTATGTCATCGATGAAGACATTGACAAACTTGTCTAGATACGGCTTGCAAACGCGATTCATGAGATCCATGAATGCTGCTGGTGCATTAGTGAGCCCGAAAGGCATCACTAAGAACTCATAGTGACCATACCTTGTTCTGAATGCAGTCTTGTGTACATCTTCGGTTCTGACCTTCAACTGATGATACCCTGACTTCAGATCAATATTTGAGAAGTAACTTGGCCCTTGAAGCCGATCAAATAGATCATCGATTCTGGGCAATGGATACCGATTCTTGATTGTAACCTTGTTCAGCTCACGATAATCAATGTATAGACGCATTGATCCATCCTTTTTCTTCACAAATAGAATAGGCGCTCCCCAAGGGGAAGAGCTAGGTCGAATAAAACCCTTTTCCAATAATTCATCCAACTGTGTTCTTAATTCTTTCATCTCAGTTGGTGCCAAACGATAAGGAGCTCATGCTACTAGGGCTGCTCTTGGAATGATATCAATTCTAAATTCCACTTGTCTGTCTGGAGGTAAACCTGGTAGTTCTTCAGGGAATACGTCTAGGTAATCAGAAATAACAGGAGTTTCTTCTATTTTGGGTTTTGGTTCATCTATTATCACCTGTGCCATGTAAATGACACAACCTTTCTTCAAACACTTTGATGCCTTAAGCATAGACACTTGCTTAGGCAATCCATACTGCGTATCTCCTTGAATAGTAAGTGGCTCACCATAAGGAGTTTTGATAACCACTTGCTTCTTATCACATGCAATTTGGGCTTTGTTACGAGATAACCAATCCATGCCTATAACTATATCGAATCCTGCCAATTTCAACGGAAGCAAGGACAACGGAAAAGAGTGATTCCTAATGGATATGAAACATCCATCTAAGATTGTTGAAGCAGTCTCTATGGTACCATCGACCTGTTCTACTTCATATTTTATGTTTAGAGTTTTAACAGGCAGATTTAACAGTTTACAAAATTGATTGTCTACAAAAGATTTATCTGCGCCAGAATCAAACAAAACTCTAGCATAAACATCATTGATAAGGAAAGCACCTGTTATAACATTATCGTTCTGTACTGCCTCCTGAGCATTCATCTGGAAGACTCGAGCATTAGTCTTCTTGACCTCTTCAGGCTTCCTTGGGTTTTTCGGGTAGTTGGTCCTTATGTGCCCCTTCTCATTGCAACCATAACAGGTTGCGTCCTTCATTTTCTTGCAATCCAAAGTTCTATGCTCTTTTGACTTGCAAATCCCACAAACTTTAGGTTTCGATTGTGATTGCGATTCGAGTCTACATTTCCCAAAATGGTGCATCTGGCAGGTTTTACACTTAGGCTTCTCACCTGACTGCTGGGAGTCCTTTTTAAACCCAGAACTCTTCCTATGCTCAGAGTTACTTTTTCTTTTCTTGTGAAAGCGACGTGAATTCTCATCTTCCCGTTTCCTTTTTCCCTCTTCAGAGGTCTTAACAGACATATTTCTAATCGCATCGAGTGTGAGGGATAAGGACAAGTCTACCACAGACCTATAAGTGGTAGGCCTAGATGCTTTAACATTTCCTTTAATTTCTGGTGCTAGGCCTCCAATAAAACGCGCTATGCGCTTTGGTTCTGGTGTGACCAAATAGGGAACCAAACGGGACATGGTGTTGAAGTTCGTCACATATGCTTGACAATCTAAATTCTTCATGACCAGAGTCAAGAAGTCTGTTTCAATCTTTTCTACCACATGCTAAGGACAAAAGTTTTCCTTGATCAGTGCCACAAATTGTTCCCACGACAAGTTATAAAGCAGGATCTTCCCCGTGGCTTGGATCAATGATTTCTACCATGCCAATGCTTCTCCTTTGAATGACTGTGAAACAAACCTCACAATATCTTGCTCTGCACAACCACTGATGTCTACTACAGTGTCCATTTCATCAAGCCATGTCTTACAGTCTATGGCACCTTTTTCACCTGTAAATCCCGTGGCTTACAAGAGTCGAAGTATTTGTAAGAATAAGTCTTTGAACGCTGTTCCTGATCGAACACTATTCTCTTAGATGGCTAACTTTTCTGATTCGACGTGTGCTGAGAGGCGTCTTTCTTTGATTCATGTGTTTTAGAAGGGGGCTTACTACGAGCCACTGATTGTGTTTTTGTGTGGGTATTACTTGGTTCCTTGAACTGTCTGTCAATAGCTCTGGTGACAGCATTATCTATCATTGCTTGTAGGTCCGCACCCGTTATATTCATTCTGGTATTATCATTCCCCATATTGGGGTGACTGTTAACCTCGTCTGATTCAGGCATGCTAAAGCTTGATTCTTATAAAACAATTGACAATAATTTGTTTAGAAGTTTATTATGGAATCATCATTTTCGATGATTCATTAACCATGGTATAATTGGACCAAATTTGGTTAATTTGATAATCAGATTTATTTTAAACTTTTCATTATAGATATACCCAGTTATAAATCATTGAGGATATCGAAGTGGTACAAAAGGCCTAGTCACGAGGACAGTTTTATTTTACAAGCCATGATCTTATAGGATCGAGGCATAAAGGTTTGAACATAGTTCATCACCTCTCTTGACAGGGAGTCATAGACTACAACTGTCATTTGTCTTTTAGGACAATAGGTATAGCCCTTAGGCATTTCATCACTAATGGATATTTATAATATGGTCATCTTATTTGATGATTTGAGCCATGATTTCTAGATCATTAGGCTAGGTAAGAAATTGGAAGAATCCAATATAAGGATGACTAGGGTGACTTTATCGAGTCACATTCGCCAAGAGTGCCAACACGTTTTTAGGTGTTAACAAGGATTTATTATCTTAAAAAGGCTTTACCATCACGACCATGTCTAAAATGACATATAGGCTAGGTTTTACCTTTAAGATTTTCTTTTGAAAGTTAATGGCAGATCAATTATAAATTGAAATGATATTTGATTTGATTCATATAGTATGTGCATATATATAATGACAAATAAATTTTAAAATGAAACATTCGATAAATCGTAAAAGTACAATAGTTGCCCTAAACGGGACTTTTAAACAAATAACTTTCCCACACAGAGGCTAAAATAAGAAATACAAGTCCACGCAGGGACCAATTACATAATTGAAATGTCCACGTAGGGACTTAATTGAAATTTAGAATTACAAAACAATAAATAGGGATTTCTAATGATCCCTCTTCTTCTTCTTCCCCTTAATGAGGTTTGCTAATCCTTTTAGAAGACCGTGACGACTTCTACGCTTTGCGGCTACCTATTGTTCCACCTCATGCAACCTCTGGAGTATTTCCTGTTGTTGCGGTTGCTGAAGTGGAGATTGTGGCGTGATGTGTGCAAAATGCAACATATAAATTACATCAAATGAGGCATAAAACTAACCCTTTTTTAGTACTAATGTTGGAAAAAGTGTGCTTTTGTCTTCCTTTTGTATTTTCAGGATTAAATGAGCTCAAATGAACAAAAGAAGTAAAAAGGCAGCTAAATCTAACATAAATACAAGAAGAGGGATAAACGTGGCATGCCCGACCCCCCGACAGCATCTTCCCAAGCAAAACAAGAAAACCGAAGGCTGAACACGCCTCGTGCTCAGTTTGCATGGGGGTGTGCCCAAGTGTCTACCGAAGAGACAATGCTATAGAAGCTTCTATCACCCACCACGGGGGCGTGCCCAGCGGACACGGGGTCGTGGTCAACTCTAAGATTCGCAGAATCTGAGGAAGTCTTGATAGTACAGATACGCTTCTGCACACGGGGTCGTGCCCAGCGGACACGGGGACGTAGTCAACTAATGCAGACAAACTGCATTTAATGAAGAAAGAGAAGGAAGATGGACACGAGGCCGTGCCCAATGGACACGGGGCCGTGCCCGAGCTGCTGTTCAGGCTATAAATAGGGGTGCTTGGCTCATTTGCAAACCATCCCTTGGCAAACCACCTCTCTCACACTACACCCACCCATCACCACCATCACAACCCACATCCACCACCATCATCCATCATAGAGTGTGTGTAGTACTCTTGGGATACAAGATTGATCGTAAGAGTTCTTGACAATCAAAGGCCATGTTTGCCTAAGTCTCTTACATCACTTGGTGAAGACAAGTGTCTAGTGTAATACTTTTTATTTTTAATCTTTTCGCACTTTTTATTTGGTTATGTATTAATGACTTTAATAACCAGTTTCTTATGTTGAAGGTGATTCTTCCTTATCGTTTGTCCGTGGTGTCTTGGCATTATTTTACTGTCTAAATAAAATAAAAATTTTCACCATTCATATCTCCATGGTCTATATGAAGATATGTTGGCTACCTGGTCGGGGGTTAAGGGAACAGTTTGGTAAGAGTCTTGCCTTGTTCAGTGCATAGATCCTGCAAGGACCTGGGTCAAATTTAGTAGGACCTCCTTCGATACCCACCGGTATTGGATGGCAGGGGTCCAAACTCTTTGATCCCCTCATATGTAAGCTACTATTAAAAATTTAACCCGGCTACTTAGGACTGTATCCCTGCTGACTCAGACTACTTAGCCGAGGGTAACGTCACCTTCAAAATAGGGGTCTACCACATTATGCATTAATAACTTAATTAATTATCTTTCAATAATCCGACCCTTTATGATTGTATCATTGCTGACTCAAACTACTAGGTTGAGGGTAACGTCACCTTCAAAAAAGGGGCCTACTACAATAACTAAGATAATCTCTTAAAAAGTGCAAAAGTGCGGAAATAATCAAAGGTTACACTACACACGAGTCGGATCCAAGTGATTCATCTTGCCTATCTGTTTTTACTTTTATTTTTATTTTTCAGCATTTTAGTTAGTTTTATTTTTCTAGTTTAAAAACCTTTTTCTAACTTTTGATTTGATTAGACGTTGAGGATAAACCGGTACTAAAAGCTCTTGTGTCCTTGGACGACCTCGGTATCTTACCAACACTATACTACGCTCACGATGGGTGCACTTGGCCATATGTGTTTTTAGTGTTAGTAAATATCGTGTTTTATAAATTTAAAACTTGGCTAAAAAGTGTAAAAGGGCTTAAAATATACATTAAAAACCTATCACACTCGACACGCATCAAGTTTTTGGCGCCATTGCCGGGGACACAAGGATTTTAAGAAAGTTAAGAATCAGCGGCCTAATCGTTTTTTCTTATTTTTCTAATTTTTTTAGAATTTTTCTTAGTTTTTCAGTTTCTGCAGAGCTCAGCACGGGCCGTGCCTGGTCGGACACGGGGCCGTGCTCAGCATCGTTACTGGCAGTTTTTATTTTCTGAGTTACAGAGAGTTGGACACGGGGCCATGTCGGTGCAGCACGGGGCCGTGTCGAGCTCCCCAGTAACAGGGATCCGGAAAACAACTACTGTATCTCCGACCACGGGCCGTGTTCACCGAGCACGGAGCCGTGGTGAACTTCCTGACCAACGTTCTTTTCTGTTTTTATTGCAGGACTTGGAACCCAGGCGCCACATCTGAACTTTCCACGTAGTGTATGAGCTCCAGTTCCAGTAGAGACATAAAAGAACCTCTCGAAGAACCCGAACGCTTTCTCAGAAAAAGACTAAAAGCTAAAAACCAAGAGAAAGTTTCGGGGAACCCACTTCCGATGGCGGATCAACGTACCCTCATGGATTACCTACAACCCACCATGGGTAATCTTGGCGCCGCTATCAATGCACCAAATGTCGAAGCCAACAACTTCGAACTTCAGCCGCATTTGATACAAATGCTTCAAAACTCCGCAACCATCCATGGGCTTGCAGACGAAAATCCCCATCTACATATCACCAATTTCTTAGAAATATGTGATACCTTTCGGATCAATGGAGCATCAAACGACATCGTCCGCCTTCGAATGTTTCCATTTTCACTAAAAAACCGGGCTAAGGCTTGGCTTAACACCCTCCCAGTTGGCTCGGTAAACACCTGGGATGAACTAGCCCAAAAGTTTCTATTTAAATATTTCCCTCCTGCTAAAACGGCTAAATTAATGACTGAAATTAATACATATTCACAAGAGGATGGGGAATCTTTATATAAAACTTGGGAAAGGTTCAAGGAGCTACTAAGAAAGTGTCCTCACCACGGTCTTGTGGTATGGCAACAAGTATCCACTTTCTATAATGGGTTGTTGCCACACACAAGACAAACACTTGACTCTAGCTCCGGGGGACTTTTAGGTAATCGTCGCCCAAATGAAATTTATAATCAAATTGAGGAAATTGCTCAAACCAATTTTCAGTGGCACACTCCCTGAGGCAACAAATCCATTGCCCCGGGCGCCCATAAGGTTGATGAAAGCACTTCCTTGCAAGCCCAAATCGAGGCCCTGTCTTTAAAAATCAAAACGTTTGAAATGGCAAAAACGGTCTCGGTTATGGCTTGCGAGGGGTGTGGTGGGCCGCATGAAAATTGGAGTTGTATGAAAGAAATGGATAATCAAACAGAATCGGTAAACTACGTTGATAATAGACCTAGGCCGTCAGGTCCTCCAACGGGTACCTACAACCAAGGATGGCGTAACCACCCTAACCTTGGTTGGAGAGAACCCGGCAATAGTAGTAACCAACAAAATCTAAACCAACGAACAAACTTTCAACAACCAAGAAACGAGTCACAAAATTTCTCTCAACCACAAGGGGGACGAGAAAGGCTTGAAGATACCGTATCTCGCCTCATCTCCGACACCGAAAAGAAAAACTCGGATCGATTTCAACAATTGGAATCGAATTTTAGAAATCAACAAGCTAGTATTCAAAACGTCGAAAAACAATTAAATCAACTAGCTCAAAGTTTCGTCGAGAGACCACAAGGCGCGTTACCAAGTAATACCGAGACTAACCCAAAAGCGCAAGTACATCTCATCACTTTGAGAAACCGTACCGTGGGTCCCGAGGAAGCTCCAATACCTCCAACTGAAAAGAGCCGATCCAGCCAAACCGTAACTCCACCCCAACAAGAGATGGCTTCTCCAACAATTCAAGAGCCCACAAAGAATCCCTCGGTTCCATACCCTGGTCGGTTAATTCGCCAAAAGACCGATGAGCAATTCGCAAAGTTCGAAAATTTACTAAAACAATTGCATGTTTTTTATTCCATTTATCGAAGTCCTAACTCAAATGCCTAAATATTCAAAATTTATGAGGGACTTCCTCACTCATAAAAGGAAAATTGAAACATTGCAATTAGTTAATTTAGGCGAAGAATGCTCCGCCTTGCTACTCAACAAACTCCCACAAAAGAAGATTGACCCTGGAAGCTTCACCATTCCTTGTTCGATTGGGGAATCCCCCATTCGCAATGCACTAGCTGATCTCGGGGCTAGCATCAACCTCATGCCTGCATCGATGTTTAACCAACTCGGCCTAGGGAAAACAAGCCCTACAAAAATGAGCATACAACTCGCTGATAGGACCGTCAAATATCCTCAAGGTGTCGCTGAAAATCTATTGGTCAAAGTCGGCGAATTTGTCTTTCCGGCCGACTTTGTCATACTAGATATGGAGGAAGATACCGAAGTACCACTCATCTTAGGGAGGCCATTCCTAGCCACGGCCCAAGCAGTGGTGGATATGAATGATAGAACGTTGACATTAACGATTGGGGACAAGGAAATGAAGTTTGGAGTTGGAAATAGAGTAGAAGACGACGACCCGGTCAATAACATGAAGGTCATAGACTCAAGTTTGGATGATGCTCTCCGACGGTGAAACATGGGATGCAAAATATCCCACCTGGGTAACATATGACCAGGCTTTGGGTCTAGCCAAGGACCCTTATAAACGTGGCGCACCACGGAGGCATTCCGCGGAACTATCCTTAGTTTAGTTTAGATTAATCGTTTTATGTTTTCTAGTTTAGTTTTAATTTTCAGGAATAAAACACACTCGGGATGGTGAAGGATACCAAGAGAAACTTGCACCAACACCCCATGCACGAAAACAGAGCCTCCCACAAATTTTTCTTCATTACAGCAAGTTCAGCACGGGGCCGTGCTCACCCAACACGGCCCGTGCTCAACCATCTGCAGAAATTGCCCAGTTCAGGTATCTGGACACGGGGCGTGCTCACTGAACACGCCCCCGTGTCCAGCCTTCTGTTTCTTTATTTTATTTTCTGTTACTGGCAACCTGAACACGGGGCCGTGCCCGGACACCACGGGGTCGTGTCAAGACGCCCAGTAACATAAAATTTTGCTTTTTCACACCTTTTTACACGTCCAATCAACCTAAAAACTTATTTTTGGGACACATTGAGGACAATGTGTAATTTAAGTGTGGGGGGGATGCTAAAACCTTGAATTTTTGCAAGTCCTAATTACAAGCCTTACACAAAACTCTATTGGAACCGCTAAACACCCCAAATTTTTTCAAAAAAAAAATTTTCATTTTTTTTTACTTGTCTAGGTTTAAGTTGAGAATTTCAAAGTTCTAAAAAGGTGATATTTTTACAAATTTACAACCGATAGCGTCGTGATAAAAAGAACCAACATAAGAAAATTATGAAACGGCATGACAAACCTAGTTAAAATTTTATTATATATACTTGATCACATAAAAACCCATTCCCACAAAAAGTGAGTTTTGAGCCATTATTGAGTATACAAATACACATCTTTAAACAAAATGCTCATTTTTCGTTTCTTGTGTGAATAGCCGCTTGGTTCTTACGACTCTAGAACTTGCCACAACAACACATTCCCGGTCTTTACCAACTTAAACCCGAGTAGGTAAATGATGGAGGCATTAGGACTAACCCTTTTTTATTTCTACACCATTTTTTTTACCAACTACCCAAAATCCCCCTAGTTAACCCCTTTGAGCCTAAACCTTTTCATTTCTTAACCCAAAACAAACACCCTTTTACCCACCAAAACCCTTTTTCATTTTAAACCCTTTATTTTAGTAACGAAGCTCGGTTTTTGTGTGACTCTCTTATGTTGAAAAAAAATTGATAAAGAAGAAAAGAAAAATGAAGTTTGCAATAAACAAACAAAGCTCGCAAAAAGAAGGCTTGTTTGAATAAAGCTTCATTGAAATAAAAAGTCACAAAAATGTTTTGCAAAAACCGACGCTTTTTACGCTTTTCACTTTTTTTTTACTAACCACTAACCCAACCACCTACCTTTAACCCAATCCTAACCCTTCACCCCAAAAGTCCTCTTGATATTTACAAAAGTATATAGTTAAAAAGGAGGAGGATTGATTGCTTGGCAAGCCTATGGTAGAAGTAAGTTCCATGCCGCTCTTGAGTGTTTCACAAAAATACATCTTCGGCCGAGTGTTGAGTGATTCCCCGTGAGGTATGTGAACTTGTATATAAATGGAATTTTAAAAAGGCATGTTATACCCTAATAAATAATTTATCTTATGTAATGTTTTAAATAAATCATGACGAATAGGATTGTAAATCAATAAAAATAAAACTTAATAAAGAATCTTGGAAATCCCGACACTCTATGACAAGCCCAAAACCTTCTCTTCTACCCATTCCATTTGAGAGTGTAAAGCCACATTATAAAGAGTTTTGCTTGAGGACAAGCAAAGATTCAAGTGTGGGGGTATTTGATGTGTGCAAAATGCAACATATAAATTACATCAAATGAGGCATAAAACTAACCCTTTTTTAGTACTAATGTTGGAAAAGGTGTGCTTTTGTCTTCCTTTTGTATTTTCAGGATTAAATGAGCTCAAATGAACAAAAGAAGTAAAAAGGTAGCTAAATCTAACCAAAATACAAGAAGAGGGATAAACGTGGCATGCCCGACCCCCCGACAGCATCTTCCCAAGCAAAACAAGAAAACAGAAGGCTGAACACTCCCCGTGCTCAGTGAGCACGGGGGCGTGCCCAAGTGTCTGCAGAAAAGACAAAGTTGTAGAAGCTTCTATCACCCACCACGGGGGCGTGCCTAGCGGACACGGGGCCGTGGTCAACTCTAAGATTCGTAGAATCTGAGGAAATCTTGATAGTACAGATACGCTTCTGCACACGGGGTCGTACCCAGCGGACACGGGAGCGTGGTCAACTAATGCAGACAAACTGCATTTAATGAAGAAAGAGAAGGAAGATGGACACGGGGCCGTGCCCAATGGACACGGGGTCATGCCCGAGCTGTTGTTCAGGCTATAAATAGGGGTGCTTGGCTCATTTGCAAACCATCCCTTGCAAACCACCTCTCTCACACTACACCCACCCTCCACCACCATCACAACCCACATCCATCACCATCATCCATCATAGAGTGTGTGTAGTAGTCTTGGGATCCAAGATTGATCGTAAGAGTTCTTGACAATCAAAGGCCATGTTTTCCTAAGTCTCTTACATCACTTGGTGAAGACAAGTGTCTAGTGTAATACTTTTTATTTTTAATCTTTTCGCACTTTTTATTTGGTTATGTATTAATAACTTTAATCACTAGTTTCTTATGTTGAAGGTGATTCTTCCTTATCGTTTGTCCGTGGTGTCTTGGCATTATTTTACTGTCTATATAAAATAAAAGATTTTCACCATTCATATCTCCACGGTCTATATGGAGATATGTTGGCTACCTAGTCGGGGGTTAAGGGAACGGTTTGGTAAGAGTCTTGCCTTGTTCAGTGTATAGATCCTGCAAGGACCTGGGTCAAATTTAGTAGGACCTCCTTCGATACCCACCGGTATTGGATGGCGGGGGTCCAAACTCTTTGATCCCCTCATATGTAAGCTACTATTAAAACTTTAACCCGACTACTTAGGACTGTATCCCTGCTGACTCAGACTACATAGCCTAGGGTAACGTCACCTTCAAAACAGGGGCCTACCACATTATGCATTAATAACTTAATTAATTATCTTTCAATAATCCGACCCTTTAGGATTGTATCCTTGCTGACTCAAACTACTGGGTTGAGGGTAACGTCACCTTCAAAAGAGGGGCCTACTACAATAACTAAGATAATCTCTTAAAAAGTGCAAAGTGCGGAAATAATCAAAGGTTACACTACACACGAGTCGGATCCAAGTGATTCATCTTGCCTGTCTGTTTTTACTTTTATTTTTCTTTTTCTAGTTTAAAAACCTTTTTTCTAACTTTTGATTTGATTAGACGTTGAGGATAAAACGGTACTAAAAGCTCTTGTGTCCTTGGACGACCTCGGTATCTTACCAACTCTATACTACGCTCACGATGGGTGCACTTGCCCATATGTGTGTTTAGTGTTAGTAAATATCGTGTTTTATAAATTTAAAACTTGGCTAAAAAGTGTAAAAGGGCTTAAAATATACATTAAAAACCTATCACACTTGACACGCATCATGGTGGTTGCTGCTGCTGTGGTTGAGGAGGAGGTGGGTATTGATACCCATATGCAGGGTACCCAGTTGGGTACATAGGTGGAAAGGGACCAGGGTAGAGAGCATGTAACACCCCAAAAATATATATTTTATATATACATTAAACGTCGGTTATAAACAAGATAAAGTAACTAGGAATAAATAACCTAGTTAATCACAAGTCTTGTAATAATAAGGAAAACATAGTTAATAGCACTAATTATAAACCTGGGTAAAGTTGAGGGACTAAAATGGTTAGAATGAGAAATGGGTTATTTTAATTAAAACTAAAAAAACCAAAACACACACCTTTGTGTGTGTTCTGGTCACACAAACCATAGGAGCCAAGAAGAGCTCTCAAGCTCAAACCCTAATCAACATAATTTCATCAAATTAAAGGGGCAAATCAAGTCCAAATGAAAATCTAAGCTCAAATTAGTGATCACCTCCACGAAGGGATCATGAGGTATGCCAAATTTCATTATTTAGTTCCATCTTAAATTCTTGGTGAATATAGAAAATCGAGAATTTGGCTTGCATAATTGATGCTTGGATGAAATTAGGATGAAATCATGTCTAGGAGTAAACCCTAGTCAATAGTTTGTTGAATTGATGTTCAAAATTGTGAAATTTATGGTCAACCATCTAAGTGTTAAATGGGTGTTGTAGAATGATGAAGAACACGAGAAACTTGATTATAAATTGAGTGTTATTGATTTACATGAAGTGAATCTAGTTGTTATTATGCATACTAGATATAATTAACTTGTAAAAATTGTTTAATCTTGGCTAAATAGTTAGTCATGAAACTTGATTGTGATTTAGTGAAATTATGCCCACTAGGTGTTTGTTAAAATGCCTAAATGAAGCTAAAATGTAGAAATTTCATGTGAAACGTGCATTTGAATGAAATGGCAAATTATGAATAATATGAAACGATAAGGGTTCTAAACATCATGTAGATTTAGACTTAATTGTGTAAATCAAGTGATCAAAAGTAGTTAACTTTTGATAAGTTGAATTAACAAATGATGGAGTCGAATAGTAGTTTGGACATAGAAAATACGTAAGGTGGAATAGTCGCGATTGTTAAAGACTAATCTAACCACCTTGTGAATATTGAATAATAGTTTGACGCTCAACAAGCTTGGTGGAAGCTTGGGGAGAAAGCGGGTCAAATGAAACAAGAAAGAAGGAAAAGGCCTAACTTGGATACAAGGTAAGTAAAACTTACACCCTTTTTGTAGGACACATGTTTATTTTATAAACTATAAATGCGACAAATGTAATATCCGAAATAAGGGTTCCGACACGATTGATACGAGTCAGAACAAATATAAATGATAAAAACCATTGTTTATGGTAAATGGGGCGACACGGAAATTTAGTCATAGAATGACTAAGAATTAATGAATTTTCGTTAAATTACTTTATAGTGTAATTAATAATGAGAAAAGGGGTAAAAATGGAAATTTAGTCAAGTTTCGACTAAAATAGATTTGAAGTTTAAAGGATACCCATGGCAAAGTCGAAATGGTTAAATATGTACGAAAATAATTTAAGAGAAAAAGGATCTAGTGGTTAAAATCCGAAATGGGCCGGATGGGTGAATTGGAAATTAAAACCATGTTTTTATTCTAATTTATGTAAATGTTTGGTCTTATAGTCCAAACGGGTCAAATGTTGATGATAACACCATTTGACAATATCGACTAATGTGGTTGTCAAGTCGTATGTTAACAGAAGCGAATAGGAATTTGGATAATTGCGACGCCATAGAATATCGGTTAATTAAAGCAAGGTATAAATCGGGTCTATACGTTCACCTGAGCCAGGTACGCCTAAATGAATTTATAGTTAAAAGTGCAATTTTGGTTAATTAGATAGTGATGGTTCTTCGCTGTAACATGAAGGACATAAAATTGACCAAAAAGCCCTTAATGGGTAAATCTGGCAAACGACCCTTAGAAGTTGTTTAGGAACTTGTATTATGATTATGAAGTCCTTAGATACGTATAAAAATTATACGTAATGACATTCGTGGGTCGAATGTCTAAAAACGGGTCTTATGCGTAAAATGACTAACCGAAGGGTAGAAATTGGGATTATGGATTCCTTATGTTAAATCCACCACAAAAAAATTGTTGTGGTGGAATAAACTTAGTGGTTTAGTTTGGGAATAAAAGGTGCGAAGTGAAAAGAGTTACTTTTTGGACTAAATTGCTTAAAATCCCTTAAATGGGTCAAAAGTGGATTTATGCGCATAGCTTGTTACTAGTCGCGTATTTCATAAGAAGGTATGAACCCGAGCTAGAGATCTTGAGTTAAATACATTGATGTATGTATTTTAATAGTTTAAGAAACAAGTTGGTGGTTTTAAATACAAACGGGTCAAAATGTTGATTTTGAATAATAAGTCGAATGTTTTAAAATTTAGAATTTTATTAGTTCGAATGTTGATTTTTAACTCCATATGATGGAGAATTAAATTATGAACGCGTAGGAAAAAGAATCACGCGAAACGGACTCGTAGAATGAAAGTTATGGCCTTTGAAAGTTTGAATTTGGTTAAAAACTTGAGCTGGGCAGAAAATGCAGGTCCAGATATGGACCTGCTGGAAATCAGTCTTCCCCGCGGCATGCGACAGGGAACCATCATCCGGGCGCGACACGCGAGAGCTGTCGCGACCCGCGAAAGATTAAAGGTAGTCTCTCGCGACACGCGACATGCGAGAGACGTAAAACCAGAAAATTTTATTTTATTTTGTTTGTTTGACCAAAGAAGTTGTGTATACTTGTTTATAAGTTATCAAAACTAACTTTTAAGTTGGTTTTGATGTTAGGTGATGCTGGTGATACTCCAGATGGCGATCAAGCAAGATGTCAAAGAACCGAACACAACACTTTTGAATCTTCCGCATTAATATATTTTGTTTTAACTAAATATGAACATGTAACTCTTGATGCCACTTTTTGGTACTTTTTAAACTCGTTGGGATGTTAATCATGTATGAACATTAAACTTAACAAAGTTGTTGTTAATCCGTATTAATCTTCTACTAAATGCGTGTTTCGTAGTAAATTTATATTAAATTAAGATGGGTGTTACAAGTTGGTAATCAGAGCTCAAGGTTAAAGAATAAAGCGTGTTCGGTTCAAGGCTTGATCGCAAATCCGGTAAGTACACGTATATAGTAATGGTTTAGTATGATTAGAGTGTTGTGAATAACACATAGGATTATCGTGTAATACACGTTACCCTAATTAAATCGATCAAGGATCAATGTAGTTAACGAAATCACGTGCGTTGACACGTACAGTAAAAAGCCTTGTATTACAATACGGGCGTTTATTAATGTCAAAATTACTGACTTTTGTAAATGTTTAGTTGAAGGATACTCGCATCTGAGGATGGTGAGAGTGTAACAAGTGACGGACATGACAGAGGAATGGTCCGAAATACGACAAGTAAAGTATGCTCATCAAGGACCTAAATTGCGTGATGATCGCAAACAAGGTTAATGACATGGAAAGCCCGTTAGGGCAAACATTTACAGGTGCACATTGTAAATTTATTGCACGAATAGTAATATGCAACAAATACGTAGAGACTGACCGTTGCATACGTAAATAATAAACTTGGAAAAACCTGAATAGAATACCTATCTAAGATATTATTTCCAAGAAAACTAAATAGAGGCGTTACTTACATTGGATGTAATGTGAAAATTATAAAAGGGCATGTATATCAGGTGTTGATCGCTTACTCCGGCCAAGTAAGTAGTGAACACGTGGTACCATGAACTTTTATGATGGACATACTTACATCCGATGTAGTAAGGACGGGGTGAACGGGACAAATTAAAAAGGTACCCAAATGAATCAAACAAGTAAGATGTTAGATAGTAAATGTAAACGCAAGTCGGATGACGGAAGCGTATTACGTTAGAAAAACAAGCCCGAGAGAAGGGATAAGGATCAAGGTAAATGAAAATACAGACCGACTAATAGGAATGCTAAGGCATAAGGATAAAAGTTTGGCTGTCACAAGTGATGAAATTCACACGGACAAGTCAAACGAATTAAATAAAGAATAAAGGACGTGATTGAATAAAATCGATGGCTTTCGCTAAGACGACCAGATAAATTAAAACGAAGTCTTAATACATACCGGGACAGTTGCTTTGATAATGACTGCGGTAAAATACCCGATAGATGGTTAGGATTTTGAAAGTATGCGTAAACCAAGAGACGGGAATGCGAAACAGGAAGTCAAAAGACTCGGTTGTGAATTATAACTAAAAGACGATGAAAGTTTGCAAACATAAATTTTGATAATTATGTTCAACTATTTCAAAGTTGGACAGGTCGGATAAGGAACGAAGCTTGACGTTCACAAGTGATGAAATTTCACACGAACAAGTCAAACGAGTTAAACTAAGAATAACGTTTGATAATGTAAGTAAGCGCGAACCGAATAAATAAAAGCACGGGATGTGAACAAATCTATATAAAGGGTTATGGGTAAGCATAGAAATGAATAACGCAAGCCAGTGAAACTGGAGAGTTAAAAACATTAAGATAGAGAACCCGGGTAACAGGCGATAAAGAAATATAAGTATGAACCAGATAACGGTAAGCGAAGAACAAACCGACGTGTAAATGACGGAAGAAGTCATAGAGTCGGAAGAATAATTCGAAAGAAAACAAATGTAGCCTTAGACTATGGTCAAGGTCAAATGAACTACAAAAGCGGAAATAAATGATTCTAAACATAAAAAGGGTACCTTGACACCCTAAATATATATATACAGTTGAATAAAGAAACGAATAAAAGATGATCTACGGGATCATCATAACCTACGGGATTATAAGTAGTGTTAAAGTCTAACGGGGCCAAAAAGACCTTCGGGTAACAAATAGAAAGAAACGAATTGTAGGGGTCTCACCTTAAAAGGGTAAAAATGTGAAAATCTAAATAAATAGCCTACGAGGCTAAGTGAAAGAACCTACGGGTCATATGGGTTAAGCGTGGGGATTAGTTATAATTCCCTGCATTAAATAATAACGGAAAGGAATAGATTCTCGGAAGTAACATTCCTAGAAATGAGAGAAAGATGTAAGACAAAGAGGAAAGGTAAACTAAAAATTTAGTTTTTAGTCAAAAGCAACATTTTAACAAAACATAAGTGGTATGAGGTGATTTAGAAAATCTTAAACACATATAAGGCCGAAGATGGCAAAATAGTATACCCGGTTGACGGGGTATGAAGTGACGGCGACTAATCAGTCTAGCCGGTAACACTATTTAGGGGTGTGCATGGGTCGGTTTGGGTCGGTTGTGACCAAAAACATAACCATAACCGCGATATCGGTTATTGGATAACCATAACCATAACCGATCGGTTATGGTGGTTATGGTTATTTGGTTTTGATGGTTATAACGGCTCGGTTATGGGTGGTTAACCGTGTATTTACTTAGCTAAAAATAGCTTAATTTTCTGAACATGGAATAAATTGTTATTGTATATTTGTATATATTAGTATATTACATAGTATTAAAAATACATATAATCTATAATATTAATAACAATTATTATCGAATAGTCAAATAAAGTGATATGATACATTCCATAAATTCAAATAAACATTCAACCAAAACCACAAAATGATATGAAAAACCCATAAGTACTAAAAATCTTCAGTCAAAAAATCAAATATTAAACTTCAGTCAAAAAATCAAATATTAAAAATATGGTGAAAAGTTCTAAATCCTACAAAGATTTATTACATGTCGGTTCGGTTCGGTTATGGTGGGTATGGAAAAAATGATAACCATAACCGACCCGCTACTTTCGGTTTTCAAAAAAAACCATTAACCGACCCACCTGTTTTTTATTTGGTTCGGTTTTTTCAGTTCGGTTTTGTCGGTTAATTCGGTTATGGTTCGGTTAATTCGGTTTTTTGCACACCCCTAACACTATTCGAAGTCAAGATAGTGTCATGACAAATATAAAGCGCTTGTTAATATAAGATAAGCGCGGAATAAACATGTTAACAGACTAACGCGAATGAGAGGTCAAGTGACAACTCGGTCAAATAGGTGACAAAGATAAGAAATATAAGATGAAAGTAACGGTGCGCGAGGCCTTACACATGGAAGACGCACGCGTCAATATAAATGAAAACGTTAGACCGAAAAGAATGAATGCCTGGAAAAAGAAACTGAGTTCGTTTAGTCTAAATTAATGAGATACGTAAATAAGGTTTCGGGGACGAAACCTCTTTAAGGGGGGTAGACTTGTAACACCCCAAAAATATATATTTTATATATACATTAAACGTCGGTTATAAACAAGATAAAGTAACTAGGAATAAATAACCTAGTTAATCACAAGTCTTGTAATAATAAGGAAAACATACTTAATAGCACCATTTATAAACCTGGGTAAAGTTGAGGGACTAAAATGGTTAGAATGAGAAATGGGTTTTATTAATTAAAATTAAAAACACCAAAACACACACCTTTGTGTGTGTTCTGGTCACACAAACCACAAGAGCCAAGAAGAGCTCTCAAGCTCAAACCCTAATCAACATAATTTCATCAAATTGAAGGGGCAAATCAAGTCCAAATCAAAATCTAAGCTCAAATTAGTGATCACCTCCATGAAGGGATCATGAGGTATGCCAAATTTCATTATTTAGTTCCATCTTAAATTCTTGGTGAACACAGAAAACCGAGAATTTGGCTTGCATGATTGATGCTTGGATGAAATTAGGATGAAATCATGTCTAGGAGTAAACCCTAGTCAATAGGTTGTTGAATTGATGTTCAAAATTGTGAAATTCATGGTCACCCATCTAAGTGTTAAATGGGTGTTGTAGAATGATGAAGAACACGAGAAACTTGAATATAAATTGAGTGTTATTGATTTACATGAAGTGAATCTAGATGTTATTATGCATACTAGATATAATGAACTTGTAAAAATTGTTTAATCTTGGCTAAATAGTTAGTCATGAAACTTGATTGTGATTTAGTGGAATTATGCCCACTAGGTGTTTGTTAAAATGCCTAAATGAAGCTAAAATGTTGAAATTTCGTGTGAAACGTGCATTTGAATGAAATGGCAAATTATGCATAATATGAAACGATAAGGGTTCTAAACATCATGTAGATTTAGACTTAATTGTGTAAATCATGTGATCAAAAGTAGTTAACTTTTGATAAGTTGAATTAACAAATGATGGAGTCGAATAGTAGTTTTGACATAGAAAATACGTAAGGTGGAATAGTCGCGATTGTTAATGACTAATCTAACCACCTTGTGAATATTGAATAATAGTTAGGCGCTCAACAAGCTAGGTGGAAGCTTGGGGAGAAAGCGAGTCAAACGAAACAAGAAAGAAGGAAAAGGCTTAACTTGGATACAAGGTAAGTAAAACTTACACCCTTTTTGTAGGACACGTGTTTATTTTATAAACTATAAATGCGACAAATGTAATTTCTGAAATAAGGGTTCCGACTGGATTGATACGATTCAGAACAAATATAAATGATAAAAACCATGGTTTATGGTAAATGAGGCGACACGGAAATTTAGTCATAGAATGACTAAGAATTAATGTATTTTCGTTAAGATTACTTTATAGTGTAATTAATAATGAGAAAAGGGGTAAAATGGAAATTTAGTCAAGTTTCGACTAAAATAGATTTGAAGTTTAAAGTATACCCATGGCAAAGTCGAAATGGGTTAAATATGTACGAAAATAATTTAAGAGAAAAAGGATCTAGTGGTAAAAATCCGAAATGGGTCAGATGGGTGAATTGGAAATTAAAACCATGTTTTTATTCTAATTTATGTAAATGTTTGGTCTTATAGTCCAAACGGGTCAAATGGTGATGATAACACCATTTGACAATATCGACTAATGTGGTTGTCAAGTCGTATGTTATCAGGAGCGAATAGCAATTTGGATAATTGCGACGCCATAGAATATCGGTTAATTAAAGCAAGGTATAAATCGGGTCTATATGTTGACCCGAGCCAGGTACGCCTAAATGAACTTATAGTTAAAAGTGCAATTTTGGTCAATTAGATAGTGATGGTCCTTCACTGTAATATGAAGGACATAAAATTGTCCAAAAAGCCCTTAATGGGTAAATCAGGCAAACGACCCTTAGAAGTTGTTTAGGAACTTCTATTATGATTATGAAGTCCTTAGATACGTGTAAAAATTATAGGTAATGATATTCGTGGGTCGAATGTCTAAAAACGGGTCTTATGCGTAAAATGACTAACCGAAGGGTAGAAATTGGGATTATGGGTTCCTTATGTTAAATCCACCACAAAAAAATTGTTGTGGTGGAATAAACTTAGTGGTTTAGTATGGGAATAAAAGGAGCGAAGTGAAAAGAGTTACTTTTTGGACTAAATTGCTTAAAATCCCTTAAATGGGTCAAAAATGGATTTATGCACATAGCTTGTTACTAGTCGCGTATTTCATAAGAAGGTATGAACCCGATCTAGAGATCTTAAGTTAAATACATTGATGAATGTATTTTAATAGTTTAAGAAACAAGTTGATGGTTTTAAATACAAACGGGTCAAAATGTTGATTTTGAATAATAAGTCGAATGTTTTAAAATTTAGAATTTTATTAGTTCGAATGTTGAATTTTAACTCCATATGATGGAGAATTAAATTACGAACGCTTAGGAAAGAGAATGACGCGAAACGGACTCGTAGAATGAAAGTTATGGCCTTTGAAAGTTTGAATTTGGTTAAAAACTTGAGATGCGCAGAAAATGCAGGTCCAGATACGGACCTGATGGAAATCAGTCTTCCCCGCGGCACGCGACAGGGAACCATCATCCGGGCGCTACACGCGAGAGTTGTCGCGACCCGCGAAAGATTAAAGGTAGTCTCTCGCGTGTCGCGAGAGACGTAAAACCAGAAAATTTTATTTTATTTTGTTTGTTTGACCAAATAACTTGTGTATACTTGTTTATAAGTTATCAAAACTAACTTTTAAGTTGGTTTTGATGTTAGGTGAAGCTGGTGATACTCCAGATGGCGATCAAGCAAGATGTCAAAGAACCGAACACAACACTTTTGAAGCTTCCGCGTTACTATATTTTGTTTTAACTAAATATGAACATGTAACTCTTGATGCCACTTTTTGGTACCTTTTAAACTCGTTGGGATGTTAATCATGTATGAACATTAAACTTAACAAAGTTGTTGTTAATCCGTGTTAATCATCTACTAAATGCGTATTTAGTAGTAAATTTATATTAAATTAAGATGGGCGTTACAGAGCATTGTAGTTTGCCGCTTCAATGTACGGGTCAACTGCAGGTGCATTGTTGTAGTTATAACCCGAATAAACTTCTTGCTCAAACGGGTTATACCCAGCTGTCCCAGGGTAAGATGGAATTGGGTTTTCATAACCCATGGGTGGTGGTCCAGGTGCGACTGGTACAGAGTCGACTTCAGAGATAGCATGCCAAGGCCCACCCATTTGCGGGTCTTCATGGAGCGGAGGGTAGTTGCTGGAGTTTTGAAGGGTACTGAAATGAAAATCCCCTCGCACGGACATCCATGCATTTCTTATTTGCCTCAATGGTCCTGGAGGCGGTGGCGGCTTTGGAGCTGGTGGTGGCGGTGGCGGTGGCGTGACCGCCTCGAAGTGTGGGTCCTCAGAAGGGGCCCGCTGTTGTGGAGGTGGGTTATGAGGAGGTGTGAACTCCCACTTGTATTGGTCCCACCTTTCGGCCCATATGTCAGGGCCTGTATAAGGCGAACCATGAAAGGACGATCCACTAGAAATCTCGATGGGATGCGTCGACGTCCTAGATGGTGGCTCGGCGGGATCAGGATCTTTGTCCATATCCATGGGAAAGTGATCTTCTGGTCCCAATGGGTTATATCCCATTGGTTCTTCAATTTGGTTCATCGGGTTGAACCGGCTCTGAAAATATGGGGTCGGGTCCTGGAAGGCACGATGTGAACCCGATCGCTGTAGAGGAATGTAAGAATGGTGAGAGTTGTCGGGCTCGTCCTCCTGCTGTGGTCCAAAGGAATGGTGATAAGACAGTGAGGATCTGAGCGAGACAGAGCGCCTCGCAGGCTCAAGGTATGTCCTCCAGTCTTCATGAGGACTTGATCCGTATGATGTAGATGGTGTGCGCCGGTGAGTTGGCCTGGCTTCGTGGTCGTTCCTAGTAACAATTGGAGCTTTTCCTCGTCCTCCTCGGCCTCTCACTCTTGGTGGCATATTTGCTAGAAATCCTGTCAAAACAAAAGAAACAACAAAATATAAAAACCAATTTAGATTAGGATTAATCCTAGGTCTTTTGCCTAGACTCAGAAGTTAAGGAATGTGCTACTGTGCCATTGAAATTAAACACAAAAGGCTAGTGTTTAATTCACTCAATGTTGGCTATGATACCAACCTGTCACACCCCGATATTTCCACGTATTACCGATGGGCCCGGTGGGGAGTATCGTGACGTAGTTGATATCATCATAGTTAAATAATCACAGTTTAATGCACAGCGGAAGACTTGAAGGTATGATATTAATACAAACCGAAATACAAAGTATAATAAAATATTGAGTAAATTGCCATTTTAGTCCCTGAGTTTTGTCCAAATTTGCCACTTTGATCCAAATAGTTTTTTTCCCCTCTGGGTCCCTGACTTTTACATTTTGTTGCCATTTTGATCATTTTGTCTAACTCCATCCAAAAACCCAGTTTGTAACAGGGGTATTTTGGGGATTTCCTTAAAAAATGTTTTCAGTTGCCATTTTGATCCAATTCCAAAAAATCAAAAAAATTACAAAAAATCAAGAAAATTCAAAAAAAATCTAAAATAAAAAAAATTCTAAAAAATCATAAAAATTCTAAAAAATTCAAAAAAATCTAAAAATCAAAAAAATTCTAAAAAATCATAAAAATTCTAAAAAATCTAAAAATCATTAAATGTTTCGGCACGAACCGTTTCGACCCGTACCGTTTCGAACCGTACCGTTTCGACGCGAACCGTTTCGAACCGAACCGTTTCAACGCGAACCGTTTCGAACCGAACCGTTTCGACCCGTACCGTATCGAACCGAACCGTTTCGACGCGAACCGTTTCGAGCCGAACCGTTTCGACCCGTACCGTTTCGACCCGAACCGTTTCGACCCGTACCGTTTCGAACCCGAACCGTTTCGATCCGAACCGTTTCGAGCCGAACTGTTTCGACGCGAAGCGTTTCGATCCGTACCGTTTCGAACCGTACCGTTTCGACGCGACCCGTTTCGAACCGAACCGTTTCGACCCGTACCGTATCGAACCGAACCGTTTTGACGCGAACCGTTTGTGAGTGGATCCACAGGCGGATCTTAAAACATAGAGTAAATATCGTTCGACAGACTTTATGTATTAAGAGCTTGCAAGACTCTTTAGCTAACACTCAGGATCTTCCAGCCCGTTACGCGTAGTACCTGCACTTAATCTTTTTGAAAAATACGTCAGTTTTCACTGGTAAATACAATTAACTGACTCTTTTTTAAAAGGTTTTATAAAATTGGTTTGAATGCACATGGCACAAAAATTCTTTTATAACTTGGGACAATTATTTAAAATAATATTGTATACAGTTTTACATGTTTGTCGTACGTTCAGGGCCCGGGATAGAAGAGCCGGGACAAGATTAATAGACACACCACTAGTATAAGCACACAAGAAGTTTCCTCACGAGTGAGATACCGTTTTACATACGCAACTGTCAGGTGTATGCCTACACCCCGTGCTTAAGTCGTGGCCATTTCAAATGAATGAGCCGAGGATATCCAGGACACGGTCATATTAACCCCCAAATGCTTTGTATCAAACAAAACAGATTAAAACGGGTTATCTCAATGATTTAACCACTAATCGATTAAATATTCAATACCCGACCAAGCGGTAATAATTTACCGTATCCCAAGCCCGTATAGAGGAAAATAGGTTAAAAGTATTTACCTGAGCTAAAATGTAAATTATACTCAGTCGTATATTCTAATCAGCAAGTGCAGATAGCTTTTACTAGGCCCCTAATCTGGAACGATGGTTTTAATTACCTATTAGATTCCTAACAGGTCTTATTTAAGTTGTAACTTAGACCGGTTAGTTTTAAAGAAAAGTTTACGGTACGAAACGCAAGATTAAGCGATGACCGGATTGGAATGTAATCTAGACCCAACAAGTATGGAGACTTATATAAAATGGGTAAACTAAACACATTCTGGATTTTGAAGTAAAAATGATAAGGTTTGACCCGTTTCGGCTAATTTATGCAAACTAGTTACATAAACCGTACCGAACGCGTATATGCACAACGGGTAACCAGATGAGTCATATACAAGTTTCACAAGTTAATATGCTTAAAATATGATATGATATCAGTAGGATATCTTCAATTATGCCCAAAACGAATTTAAAACCAATTTAGGCCCCGAAAGGGTAATTTGGTCATTTTAAAGTTTATAAGAAAGGTTTAATAGCAAACTAAGGTTCTGGTCTAAATTATTCAGTAAAAATATTTGTTTTATCAAGTTACATCAGTAAGATATCATACATATGTGACGTTTATCATTTATGGCCAAACTATGCACCGTAGGGGCATTTTGGTCATTTCACATATGCCTTTAAGGTCAAATTTGGAAACCTGAGTTCAAGACTTATACTTAGTGTTAAAGTATAAAAATTTATTTATAAATTCAATAGGTAACAAGTCTTAGGCGTTAAATATGGTTCTAAACCATACTACGCGCCTAATTAGCGTAAAAGTCGGTATTTGACGATATTTTAGGTGTTTATCAAAATCTGAATTTTTGATCAGTCTTAAATGCTTAGAATATTATATTTAATATATAACATCAGTAGGAAAAGGTTTGGCATGTAAATGATATGTAAAACTCATTTTATTAATGAAAAGGTCATTATCGTTAATTACCGAATTCATGCTAGAACTCTACGTTATGGTCAGTATAAAATTTGACAAAATTTTCCAAAAATACCTAAATATTATATCATAATAGTGGGTAGTAAGTTTGGTGCCAAAAATTGGGTTTAAATATGATTTATGCCAAAAATGCAATTTAATTAACAAAAAGTTTCATTTTACGATATCTTGCATAACTTTTATTTGAGACCAGAAACTGATGTCAAATTTTTATGACATACTTATATATCAGTAATAAAACTTTTTGTCCTCTCACATTATCAAAAATCTCGTTTTTATAACATTAGGGCATAATGGTCCAATTTAAGCATATTAACGGAATCATGCAAATAACTCAGATTCTTATGGGACCATGTAGTATAACCTTAGATGGTTATACTAACATATAATATGGTCACAAAGGAACTCTAAGGCATATCTAAACCAAGCTAATTCGGGTCAGAACTGAAAGTCAAAGCAAAAGTCTACTTTTGCGACTTTCGGTTGCGAACCGAGCCCAATACACAGAATTGTCGGGTTGAACATGCCTAAACATGTTCTTATATTATTTACCAAGTTATTTAAGTGACAAAACATGATTCATAACTTCTACATTATCAGTTTTTGTTATTATTTGAAAATCTGACTAGTTTGACTAGTTCCTTTGACCCGACAATTAACTAAGTAAATGTGACAATTAGGATGTGCCCTTTTGAGGGATTAACACACACCTAACTACGATCACGTAGCCATATTCGCCCCGAACAATGGTTGGACCATTAAGGCCTAAACCGAAAGTCAAAGCGTTATTACGACAACTTTGACTTTCGGTCTTTAAATAAGTAAAAACCGAACAACAGAGGCTATGGACACTTACAAAGGGTCCTAGCATGAATTTTGGACTAAGGAGGGCTTCCTTCAAGATTAGGAATCCTAGAGAATGCTTCCAAAAGCTTTAAGCAAGGAGAAGAAAGTGAAATATGAAGTGTGCAAGGAATGAGGCTGCCCAATGCACCTATTTATACTACAAGAGGCCATCACTAGATCATTACAGGTGTTAGGGCACTTCAGAGATCATTACAGGCATAACACCCCGTGTTTTTGAGAAGTCAAAGTCAAGGTCAAAGTCAACGACCGATTTCGCGTGACTTTACTTGTAGTAGATTTCGTTTATGTGTTTAGTTTAGTTGTATTATGTGGAGTAAGTGTCAATAATCACAATGGTCAACGTATGTTATTCGCCATCTACTCGACTTACGACTGTGAACTATAGGAAGTAACAATGCGATAAAGCTAACTAAACGATAATCAAACTATGCTAATCAAATTGAATCAAATCGCAACTCGAACTACGCATTTTAATTATTGTTATACGTGTGTGTGTGCCTTATGTGTTACTTGTGCATGTTTAATTTATGTTATGTGTGGAAATCAATCGAACTCGAATCGAAACTCGAAATGCAATCGAATTCAATCGACATCGAACTTGAATCACAATCAAAATGGTATGATAATTAGTGGAGAAGAGACAGCGCTAGATGTGAATAGTTGGGATTAAAAGTAATTTGATTAGGAAAATCTATCGCACTCGCATCGATCGCAATCAAAATCGAATCAGCAAAAATTGTCGCGTCGAACACACGAACCAAGTGCCATCCGGCCGGATAGCCATCCGACCGGGCTGCCACTTGGTCGTGGTGCCAAGATGCCATCCGACTGAGATGACATCCGACCGGATAGTCATCCGGGCGGGGTGCCATCCGACCGACCCACACTTTCCCCTTTTGGAATCCTATAAATACCCATGTCACTCTCAAACTTTCTACTTTTGGAAACTCTCTGACCGACCAGCTCGTGCTCCTCACCTTTTCTTCGATTTCTCTCGATTCCGGTAAGATCTCACCCTAAATCTTGTACTTTCTTGATCTACACGCACTCCTACACCTTTCTATCATTTGAATCTTAACTTTTAACCGTGAAATCACTAGATTTGAGGTGTTCTAGGATGACGTCATCATGAGTTCTTGAAGAACTTCATGTTTTGGCTTCAATCCACCAAGAACAACTTAGATCTAACCGATTCCCACATGAATACACAAAGATCTTTCATAGATCTAAACACTTTCACGGTGAAAAGGGATTGAAAGATGGATTCTAACTTTCTTTCAACTCTTTTACACTCCATGCACTCAAAACCGATAGAATCGGACTTTGTTCTAGTCTCCTGCTCATTCTTAGTGTTGTGATAGCTCAAGATCTGGATTCTACTCACGAGACCACCGATTTCGGGTTAAACAAGAACAATCGTCTTGAACCGGTTAACTGGCCGAACTAGGGTGATTCCTGGTCGATCAGGTCACTTGGGACAAGATGGGGTTCTGTTGGTTAACACAATGTTAAAACGTCTCGATAAAACTGCAAACAAACAAAACGACCAAGTGTAAGACGGACAGAGCAACCGGGACGGAGTGCTATCCGACCGGACTACTGTCCGAGCGGAGAAGCCACCCGAACGGATTGCCATCCGAACGGATCACACCTTGGGTCCCACACTTAATCAACTTTATCTGAAGTTTGAGTATTGAACGAATTGCCATCCGATCGGACTACCACCCGACCGGATTACTCTTTGGATCATGAGATACTAGGACTTTAATGACTTAAACAATTTTCAATATGTTCATTAACAGGGTTGCCACCCGGTCGAATGGACATCCAACCGAGTGACACTTCTGCTGTGAATTTGATCCCACTAAGTAACCTTATCACTAGGGTCGCCGTCCGACCGGATGACCATCCGAACGGATTGTCATCCGCACGACTGACCGTCCGATCGACCGACTTGAAGGATAGAGATAATTCAATGTTTTCAAAATGCTACAACAAAAACTTCAAAGGCCAAGCCATCATACATAAACACCTCCTTCTTATAGGAAGAAACAATCCACTCGAATAGTCATCCGACCGGACAAGCTGTTCGATCGGATGACCATCCGAACGGATTGTCAACCACACGAACCGGCCGTCCGATCGGATTACCATCCGACCGAACTACTGTCTGAGCCACTGATACATCGCACCGTTTTACGCGCCACTTATCGTTATGCTATCAAACTATTCAGGCTAACCTTACTCGCTAAGCGCTCCCTTCAATCCATCAACCGCTGTGAGTATACTCGATCTCTTTTTGCTTTATGCACTTTTGGGTGTTACATACGTTACGAATATTCAAAACACAACAAACACACCACTCAATACTATTTGAATGCTAACCGTTAATGCATGTTATACGTGGCTTATGAATGTTTGTTTGTTATGTTTACACATGGAATGTTGTCTACCTGCCTTAGCAATGATAATACTATAGTTTGGACTCAGCACCTGTTCGCAGGGGTTGTTAAGGACAATTACTTGCATGGATTACGGTGGTAATCATGTGTTGCGAACTGCCTCTGTCAGTCAACCCGCAGTCATTGGTATCAATGGATCTATGTCTATAACTAACGTGCTTCAATTCTCTATGTGTACGTGCTGGTTATGCGTAAATGAAATTCGTACTTTATATGCTATTATCAAACTTGTATGCTCAACTTTACATTATATGTATTGACTTTATTTTAACGTATGTGACAGGTGCTTAGGATGCACATCAGGTAGGAAATCGAAGCTAGAATAAGGCTCTAGAGGCCAACAAATAGTTGTCTGTACAAATTTAATTAAGGGTCTCTAGAAGCAGATAAACAATTGCTCTATTTGAAAATCTGAGTTGTCGGAATAGACTATTTGCCTAGATTTTGTCTATAATAATTTGTTTACCTTTTGAGACATGGTATGGGACATGTTATTTTTTTAAATTGATTGGTAATGATAATTGTTATGGAAACTTCTGGACAATCTGTTTCGCTCAGTGCCATGCCCCGGTGTTTCCGCCATCGGTTGGGGTGTGACAGATTGGTATCAGAGCCATAACTATAGGGAATTAGGCAAAACTCGACCTAGTCCGGGTCGATGTCTTAGAGACCTAGTCTATAGTTAAGAACCAGCAGACCAACTTGTGCATATCCGTTAGGGATTTTGTATGAGCTTAGTGCTATTTCTCGCTATTCTCGCTTATGCTACACTATCACTGCACTCGAATTTTCAATTATGAAAGAGTAACTAAGTCAAGATTAGGTGTGAAAACCGCAAACTCTCGACTGAAGTTGCTAATCAACCCATATTTTATCTACAAACGGGGAGAATTATGCCAAATCAGGAGTGAAATCCGTATTTTGATGAATAATTTCCTCTATTTTATCAAAACAGGAGCGAAGTTGTTAAGCTAGGGGTGAAACCCTAACCTTGACGACTTGTTCCGCCCATTTTACAAAACTCCCACCAAAGTCTCGATGGACTCCAACGACCTAAAGTCACGATATGACTAACGGGATGCGTGCCCAACGCCCAAGAATCGAGGCAAAGGCACTGCCCGGTAGGTCAAGCGTGCATGACAAGTCCATGTGAATAGTCGAACCACTTTGGTTAGTCAATGTCTAATAGCCGCAGACGATCTATTTCTTGAATTTTATGTGTTTTGATTCTGAGCCCGCAACTGCCGACTCTGATGATTCGTCGATTTTATGTGTGATTACCTGTTTATGTGTTTAAATTTTGGAGGATTACTTGATTTTTTCTTTCGCTTCGATCGATACGCACGACTCGCACTGCATATCTGACTCAAAACGTTAACAAATCACCGAACTATGGACGACTTTATGCTACGATATAGGCTTATACTCCCTGACTCGACATATTAAACGCGATCGCTATATCCGAACGCTCGCAAACTATGAATGATAGGTTTCTGTATTCTGACTGCCTCTTGTGACTACATGATTTGGTGCTTCTGTGATTCTGTGCTCTACATGCTTATGTGCTTTTGTGCTTATGTGAATCTGTGATTATGTGCAAATGAAATTTATGTGATACATGATTATGCGTATTCCTAAGCTTTAGCAAGTAGTAGACGTGTGAGGTGAGATTCGAATATGACGTGTCTGAGACCTATGACGCAGTCTATTGCAGACAATGTCAACTGGACCATCACCCCGTCACACACCACTTTCTCGTCAAGAAAAGAGAGACAAACGTCTTGCTGCAATCATCGCTAAACAAGTAGCAAAAGCCGTGAGTGATGTCTACGAGAACGTCAGCAAATCATCTGAGGAGTCGAGAACCGAAGCTCCTAAGGCTACTACCAAAGCTCCCTTCAACTTCAAGCAAATTAAGTCTTGTGGGCCAAAGGAATTCACTGGCGAGGAAGGCCCTACAGCGTTATTCCAATGGTTTGATTCCATTGAGGTCACTTTGTGACAGAGCGGTTGCCCCGACGACCTACGCACTCTGAATGCTACCGGCGTCTTCCAATCCCACGCATTAGACTGGTGGACGACTGAGAGAAACAAGCGGGGAAACGATGCAGCCTATGGTTTGTCGTGGGATGAACTCAAGGAGGTAATGCTGGAAGAATTCTGCCCTCCTCATGAACGCCAAAAGTTAGAAGATGAATTCTGGCACATAAAGCAAAAGGAAGGTGAAAATGCTGCTCTCACTGCTCGCTTCAAACAGCTCAGCATCATCTGCCCTGACCAAGTCAAGACCTCAGACGTGGCGATCAAGAAGTATATCCGAGCCCTGCCTGACTGTGTTGCAGATTTCGTGCAAGCGGCTAAGACTAAGACGATCGAAGAGACCTATCTACTGGCCACTGAAATCAACGGCAAGCGGATCAACGCTGGTGTCTGGGATAAAACTCCAAAGCACCTGCATCAAGCTACCACCGCCGCACCCACTACTGAATCCACCACCTCATCGAGCAACAAGAGGAAGAACAAGAGAAAGAACAACTCCAGCATAAAGAACTGTGCGACCACTGCTGCACCGATACAAGCTGTACCAGCCCAACAGCGTCAAGTAGCGGCGCCTGTGGCTAATGCACCGCCTACCAAGCGTGCATACACTGGGCCACACCCGCTTTGCCCTACTTGTACCTACCACCACCCGACTACCATCGCTTGCCGTTTTTGTGCTCATTGCAATATGTACGACCATTTCACTACCAACTGCCATGCTCGACAAGCTCCTGCTCATCAAGCTCTACTCACCGCCCCTCAGGGTCAACAAGCTCCTCCGGCACCCGCGGTCAACGTCAGAGCCTGCTTCCCATGTGGCGATCCTAACCATTTCGCCAACATGTGCCCAAACAGGGTTGTGAAGCAAGAGCCCCAGTAGCAGCAACAGCAGCAACACCAGCAGCAATAGCAACAAGAAGCACGCGCACGAACTTTCAACATCAACGTGCGTCAAGCCCAAGCCGACAACAACGTGGTCAATGGTACGTTCCTTGTGAATGGTATTTATGCTTCGTGTTTATTTGATACTCGAGCCGATAATTGCTTTGTGTCATTCGAATTCGAAAAGCTCCTTAGTCGTAAGCGCTCCCGACTCTCCTCGACGTTTGATGTTGAAGTCGCTACCAGAAGAACCGTCGCCGTAAATTCTGTACTTCGTGATTGTACCCTTGAGCTCAACAATCACATCTTCCCAATAGACCTTATTCCGATGCAACTCGGAAGTTTTGACGTCATAGTAGGCATGGACTTTCTTCGCGAAAACCACGCTGAAGTTGTGTGCTTCGACAAGATGATTCGATTCTCGCTCACGAATGGTGATCTATTGTGCGTTTAATGTGAAACTACTTCGAAAGGTCTCAAGCTCATGTCATGTGTCCAAGCTAGCAAGTATCTCCGCAAGGAATACAGAGCTTTCTTGGCTAACATTGTAGTAGCGGAGAAGGAAAAGAAAGAAAAGACAGAAGTGAAAGACGTTCATGTGGTTCGTGAATTTCCTAATGTGTTTCCCGATGACCTTCCAGGTCTACCACCAAGTCATGATATCGACTTTCGTATCGACCTCATTCCTGGAGCCAACCCTATTGCCAAAGCTCCTTACCAACTCGCGCCGTCTGAAATGCGCGAACTCTCAAACCAACTCCAGGAATTACTTGAGAAAGGCTTCATTCGCCCGAGCACCTCTCCTTGGGGCGCGCCAGTCCTTTTCGTCAAAAAGAAGGATGGGTCGTTCAGGATGTGCATCGACTATGGGGAATTGAATAAGTTAACTATCAAGAACCGCTATCCCCTACCTCGCATCGACGATTTGTTTGATCAGCTACAAGGTGCTACGTGCTTCTCAAAGATCGATCTACGCTCAGGTTATCACCAACTACGCATTCAAGAGGAGGATATACCCAAAACCGCGTTTCGCACTCGATACGGCCACTACAAATTCGTTGTTATGCCCTTTGGTTTAACCAACGCACCCGCGGTTTTCATGGATCTGATGAATCGCGTGTGTAAACCATATCTCGACCGTTTCGTCATCGTATTCATCGACGATGTCTTGATCTATTCCAAGTCGAAAACCGAACACGCGCAACATCTACGTTTGGTTCTCGAGCTACTCCAGGGGAACCAACTCTATGCCAAGTTCTCCAAGTGTGAATTATGGTTGGAGGAGGTTTAGTTTCTGGGTCACATTGTCAATAGTCAGGGTATTCATGTCGATCCTGCGAAGATTGAAACCGTTAAGAGTTGGATTACACCTAAGAACCCATCTGAAGTCCGTTCTTGTCTCGGACTAGCGGGCTATTATCGACGATTTATCGAAGGATTCTCAAAGATCGTTGTGCCGCTTAACGCTCTCATGCATAAAGACAAGCCTTTTGTTTGGGGAACTGAACAAGAGTCTGCCTTTCGAACCCTCAAGCACATGCTTTGCAATGCTCCTGTTCTCACATTACCCGATGGAAACGACGATTTCATTGTCTACTATGATGCTTCCAACCTTGGTCTTGGTTGTGTCCTCATGCAACGGGACAAGGTTATAGCTTACGCGTCTCGTCAGCTCAAAATCCACTAGAAGAACTATACAACCCATGATCTCGAATTAGGCGTAATTGTTTTTGCATTAAAGATTTGGCGACACTACCTGTATGGTACCAAGTGTACGATCTTCACCGATCATAGGAGCCTACAACATATCTTTAATCAGAAGGAACTTAATATGCGTCAACGCTGATGGGTAGAACTTCTCAACGATTACGACTGTGAGATTAGTTATCACCCAGGCAAAGCAAATGTTGTTGCTGACGCCCTCAGTAGACGGAGCTATCTGCTTAGCACTCGTAATGTTCAAGCCCAATACAATCTTGAAACCCTCATCCGCGAAGCTCAGCACGCGTGTTTTAATGAACGCATTCTGAAGAAAGAAAGAATCTACCATGATGGAGCCCAGCTTGTGAGCAAGTCGAATGGGATATTCCACTTTCTGGACCGAATTTGGATCCCTAAACGGACCGATTTGCGTTAGATTCTGATGGACGAAGCCCACAAATCCCGGTATTCTATTCATCCCTGTGCCGAAAAAATGTACCAGGATCTTCGCTATAAGTACTGGTGGCCGGGTATGAAAAGGGATATTGCTCTCTATGTTGGAAAATGCCTGACCTGTGCAAGAGTCAAGGCTGAACATCAAAGACCCTCTGGCTTACTCGAACAACCATCGATCCCTATGTGGAAGTGGGAGAGTATAGCTATGGACTTCATAACAAAGCTTCCGCACACGTCATCAGGTCACGACAGCATTTGGGTAGTGGTTGACCGTTTGACTAAATCAGCTCACTTTTTGCTAATACGGGAAGACTACAAGGTAGAACGATTAGCCCGAATCTACACCGACGAGATCATTTGTAATCATGGGATGCCTCGCGACATCATCTCTGATCGTGATGCTCGGTTTACCTCATGGCTGTGGGAAACGTTTCAAACGGCACTCGGTACATCGCTTAATCTAAGTACCGCTTTCCACCCTCAAACCGACGGTCAGACTGAAAGAACGATTCGTACTCTTGAAGACATGCTCCGTTCGTGTGTCATAGACTTCGGTGGTAATTGGGATAAATACCTACCGTTAGTCAAATTCTCGTATAACAACAGCTATCATTCCAGCATTCAAATGGCACCATTCGAGGCTTTATACGGAAGAAAATGTTGATCGCCTATTGGGTGGCACGAGATCGGTCACTCGCAATTAACCGGTCCTGAGCTATTACAAGAAACAACAGACAAAATTTTCCAAATTCGAGACAACCTGGTAAAAGCTCGGAATCGACAGAAAAGTTATGCCGATAGACGACGCAAGCCCCTTGAATTTGACGTTGGTGACTACGTACTCCTAAAGGTATCACCTTGGAAGGGTGTGGTCCGATTCGGCAAGAAAGGAAAGCTCGTGCCTCAATATGTTGAACCTTTTAATATTCCGGAAAGGATCAAAAAAGTCGCCTACAGACTCGAACTACCGGAGGAACTTAGTAACGTCCACTTGACTTTCCATGTGTCAAACCTTCGAAAGTGCCTGGCCGACCACGAATTACATGTTCCACTCGATGACCTTCAGGTGAACGAAACATTACACTTCGTGGAAAAGCTTGTTGAGATCATGGATCGCCAAACCAAGCAACTCAGACGCTCGCGCAATCCTATTGTGAGAGTCCGATGGGAAGGCAAAAGAGGCGCAGAGTTCACTTGGGAACTCGAAAGCGACATGAAGGTGAAGTACCCGGAGTTGTTTGTTACGGCTTCAACCTAATTTCGGGACGAAATTCCCAAAACAAGGGGAGGCTGTAACACCCCGTGTTTTCGAGAAGTCAAAGTCAAAGTCAAGGTCAAAGTCAACGACTGATTTCGCACGACATGACTTGTAGTAGATTTCGTTTATGTGTTTAGTTTAGTTGTATTATGCGGAGTAAGTGTCAATAATCACAATGATCGACGTATGTTATTCGCCATCTACTCGACTTACGACTGTGAACTATAGGAAGTAACAATGCGATAAAGCTAACTAAACGATAATCAAACTATGCTAATCAAATCGAATCGAATCGCAACTCGAACTACGCATTTTAATTATTGTTATACGTGTATGTGTGCCTTATGTGTTACTTGTGCATGTTTAATTTATGTTATGTGTGGAAATCAATCGAACTCGAATCGAAACTCGAAATGCAATCGAACTCAATCGACATCGAACTCGATTCACAATCAAAATGGTATGATAATTAGTGGAGAAGAGACAGCGCTAGATGTGAATAGTTGGGATTAAAAGTAATTTGATTAGGAAAATCTATCGCACTCGCATCGATCGTAATCAAAATCGAATCAGCAAAAATCGTCACGTCGAACACACGAACCAAGTGTCATCCGGCTGGATAGCCATCCGACCAGGCTGCCACTTGGTCGTGGTGCCAAGATGCCATCCGACCGAGATGACATTCGACCGGATAGTCATCCGGGCGGGGTGCCATCCGACCGACCCACACTTTCCCCTTTTGGAATCCTATAAATACCCATGTCACTCTCAAACTTTCTACTTTTGGAAACTCTCTGACCGACCAGCTCGTGCTCCTCACCTTTTCTTCGATTTCTCTCGATTCCGGTAAGATCTCACCCTAAATCTTGTACTTTCTTGATCTACACGCACTCCTACACCTTTCTATCATTTGAATCTTAACTTTTAACCGTGAAATCACTAGATTTGAGGTGTTCTAGGATGACGTCATCATGAGTTCTTGAAGAACTTCATGTTTTGGCTTCAATCCACCAAGAATAACTTAGATCTAACCGATTCCCACACGAATACACAAAGATCTTTCATAGATCTAAACACTTTCACAGTGAAAAAGGATTGAAAGATGGATTCTAACTTTCTTTCAACTCTTTTACACTCCATGCACTCAAAACCTATAGAATCAGACCTTGTTCTAGTCTCCTGCTCATTCTTAGTGTTGTGATAGCTCAAGATCTGGATTCTACTCACGAGACCACCAATTTCGGGTTAAATAAGAACAACCATCTTGAACCGGTTAACTGGCCGAACTAGGGTGATTCCTGGTCGATCAGGTCACTTGGGACAAGATGGGGTTCTGTTGATTAACACAATGTCAAAACGTCTTGATAAAACTGTAAACAAACAAAATGACCAAGTGTAAGACGGACAGAGCAACCGGGACGGAGTGCTATCCGACCGGACTACTGTCCGAGCGGATAAGCCACCCGAACGGATTGCCATCCGAACGGATCACACCTTGGGTCCCACACTTAATCAACTTTATCCAAAGTTTGAGTATTGAACGAATTGCCATCCGATCGGACTACCACCCGATCGGATTACTCTTCGGATCATGAGATACTGGGACTTTAATGACTTAAACAATTTTCATCATGTTCATTAACAGGGTTGCCACCCGGTCGAATGGACATCCGACCGAGTGACACTTCTGCTGTGAATTTGATCCCACTAAGTAACCTTATCACTAGGTTCGCCGTCCGACTAGACTACCGTCCGACCGGATGACCATCCGAATGGATTGTCATCCGCACGACTGACCGTCCGATCGACCGACTTGAAGGATAGAGATACTTCAATGTTTTCAAAATGCTACAACGAAAACTTCAAAGGTCAAGCCATCATACACAAACACCTCCTTCTTATAGGAAGAAACAATCCACTCAAATAGTCATCCGACCGGACAAGCTGTCCGACCGGATGACCATCCGAATGGATTGTCAACCGCACGAACAGGCCGTCCGATCGGATTACCATCCGACCGAACTACTGTTCGAGCCACTGATACATCGCACCGTTTTACGCGCCACTTATCGTTATGCTATCAAACTATTCAGGCTAACCTTACTCGCTAAGCGCTCCCTTCAATCCATCAACCGCTGTGAGTATACTCGATCCCTTTTTGCTTTATGCACTTTTGGGTGTTACATACGTTACGAATATTCAAAACAAAACAAACACACCACTCAATACAATTTGAACGTTAACCGTTAATGCATGTTATACGTGGCTTATGAATGCTTGTTTGTTATGTTTACACATGGAATGATGTCTACCTGCCATAGCAACGATAGTACTATAGTTTGGACTCAGCACCTGTTCGCAGGGGTTGTTATGGGTTGTAGACTTCTTAAGGATCCTTGACCCTGAAAGATATTGGATCCAGAATGCACTGGAGCTGAGGATCCTAGAGGATACTCTATGGATCCGTGAACCTGCGAAGAGGATCCTTGAACCTAAGTTGAGGATCCTGGATACTGAGTGTAGGATCCTTGAATTGACTGCGTCCCCGTATATCCTCCCGAACTAGAAAAGAATCCTTGATGCTGGAATAAGGATCCTTGAGGCTGAAGAGAGTATCCTGAAGGCTGAAAGTAGGATCCTAGAGCCTGTGTCATTGCCGATGATCCATGCTGCATGCTCGATGATCCTCCTTGATACTGGACACCTGATGACCTGGAATGCTGGGCAGTGGTTGGCGGTGTAGTGAAATTCAATGATATGGGCATCAACAGGGAAGGCTCCTCCGTTGATCTTTTCAATTTCTTGATTTCATCAATCTCCCGCAGGATCCTGTCATTAGTTCTGTCCTGCTGCTGCATGTAATCCTTCATCTGCAAAATCAAAGAATAAAGATCATTGTTAGTAGGAGCAGAAGAAGCAGCAGTAGTTTTTTTTTGTGAAAACGGGGGTTGGATTCTTCGCCGCATTCTCAGCATTCTTCTAGGATCCAGAAGGAGGAGGTGGAGGAGGCAAAGGTGGGACGCCCTGTGAAGAGGTGATCGCTGGCATGGAGCCTGAAGTGTTCTTCGCCTGAGAAGCCATGTGATTGAAGGTAATGAACATAAATGAATGAAATGAACAAAATTTTCAAGGATGAAGCACCGATTGCCCCATGGTGGGCGCCAAACTGTTTTGGTCAAAAATCATGCAAGGATAATGCAACCAAATCTGATTTTGTAAGGTATGATGCTTGGTTAATTGTATAAATGAATGAACAAGAAAAACGTATGAAATGCGTTATGAACACGAGGATTTATACGAGGAAAAAACCCTTGATCAGTAGATGATCTCTTGCATAAAAACCTCGGATAGTGAAAACTATCACTATCAAATATATTGAATAAACAAGTTTACAACTTTGGAGGTATTGAGCTTGATACAATGGTTTCTAGTGTGGGTGTATTCGAGAGAGAGTAGCAGAAGTGTTGTACGTAAATTAGAGTGCCAAAGGTGTTTCTAAAAATAAGCTCAATACCCCTTTAATCTTAGTTAAAAATATGCTAACTAATTGTCCGAAAAATCATCCCATCACCCACGATCACTACCAACGGTCATCAGCCCTTGCACATGTTGAAAATATAGAGCATATTCACCTGGAATCTCGGATGGAACAAGTCCTCTTCGAAAACATACCTGCAAAACAAGCCAAAGGTGATGGAAACAATTGTTAGTTTAGAATAATAATGAGGATCCTGGATCCTTATTCTCGCAGCGTCTCCTGAGAATCCTTAATTCAAACCGAACCGAGGATCCGTGATCAATGCTACACTTGAGGATCCGTGATCCTTAGGCATTGAAATTCTATCCCTAACAAGAACCATGAGAACAGATCAGAGCCATTGATAGTTTAATTCAATGGTTGGTATTATTACAAATAAAACTCATATAATTAATAATTAAAGCCATCAAGTTAGGGGTATTTTAATCATTTAACCATTTCCTATTAAATGCTAATTCCACCAAGTTTTTTAAACTTAAATAACTTTTATATAGTTCATTATTTTTGAAAAAAAATTATACCATAAAATCAAGTATTTTTTATCTTTAATATGAGTACCATATTGCTATACTTTTTTTTATTTATAATAGTGACTTTAGAAAAGTTAAAATTTAAAATATTTTATAATTGTGCTAGTTATGTAGTTGGAATGTACTAGTATGAAAAATATATTGTGTTGATTTTAAATCTGTACGTAAGTTTTTATTTTGTTGTGTAATTTTTATGTGTTGTTATTTTTTCCTTTTGTGTTGTTATTGGAAGAGTATTTGGAAATACAATTGTTTTCTACTAGTTATGTAAAAGTATGTGCTATTTACAAAATTAAAACAAAAACATAAAATTGTGCTAGTATGTAACAATATGTGTTGTTTATAAAATTAAAAAAATATGAAATTGTGCTAGTTAAATAGTATCTGTTGTTTACAAAATAAAAAAAAAAAACATGAAATTGTGCTGATTACAGTGTTATGCTGATTACGGGATGTGCTGATGGTGCTGGTGTGGGATGTTATTGTCGGATGTGCTGACGGTGGTGTTACCGTGCTGATTAAGGTGCTGATGTTGATGATGTGCTGTTTACGGCGTTGACTGTGATGCTGATTACGGTGATGATGATGATGTTGATTACGGTGCTAATTCGATGACGATGAATAGATTAGAAGATTAGGATTTAAATTAATTTTGCATTAATCTAATTATTGTTTTAAACGAGTGAACGTCAACCCGCACGTTGCAACGGAGTATTGATAAAGACCAACTTCTTTTAAGCTATTATATTATACTTATAATTACAATATATATTAAAAACCAATTATATATAACTCTAATTTACAACATAGTTGTGCATATGATGGTTGTAATCTATGCATCACATATGTTTTGTGCTATTATATGTTGTATATTTAGAAGTATGGTTTGTACATTACTATTTTAAAGCCACGTGGGTCTTTCATATCCACATCTAAAACTTTCCCTTTGCTTTCTTTCTCTCTCTAATAATATAAGACGAGTCATTCTCAGAGATACACTAGATACACTCAAATCGCAATTCTGAATCCTTAATTCAACAACCAGATTTCATTTTGTTTGAACTGATCACGACCGCAATCGATAGTTACAGGTTTGTCAACTTTGCATCACATATGATTCTTTTCACATCGAACCCTAACTGTTGATTTCTTGATTCTTTACAGCAGTATTTTAATTAGGTGTTTAGGAGTACCATTCAGAGGTTCAGGACTACCATTCAGAGAAACATGTAGCATCACATAGGTCGACATGGTAAGTATCATCTCCCACTGGACTCATAATCTTTGTGCTATTCAATATCAAGTGGTTTTATTGTCTGATACTTTTGAGTGTGTAATTGATTAGTGTATTTGTAGCAATGAAGAGTCAATTTCTTATGTTTTTTAGTGCATATTGAAAACTATGCATACTGAAGTGTTTCACTTCAATATTGAGTGCGTATTAAAAAGTATGTATATATAAAATGTAATTAGACAGTAAGTATCTACCCATTTGTTTGTTTTGATAATTAAGTGTATTCAGTTGGCTTAAAACCATTCCTTTTTCTTTTTTAGAGGTTGCTTGATAGCTTTTGTTTGGATAAACATGTTATGTTATGTATACAAAGAAATAATTAGAGATTTAAGAGCGCTCTTTTTAACAACGAGAGCTCTCGATGTCCTGGGCCGGGTCTTTTTAACAATGTGCTTTGGTCTGTCATGTTCGACTGCATTCAATACATAGAACAACGGTGTCGTTTCAACTAATAAATATCTCTTAAGTAAATGGCTGCACTTGAAAATTCTTTAGGAGTAACTTTCATCTTCGGTCCTCTCAAACTGGATTCAAACTTCATATGTTGCTACTCAGTTTCAAATTGGCGAATCGGATCCAAACTGGTTTCAAATTTTGGATTCAGATCGATTTAGATTTAGGATCCGAATCTGGTATGGTTTTCGGGTTGTACATCTGTTGACCAATGCCGCTAGCAGTAACAACACTGTTCAAAGGTGCTGATGCACCAATTGGGATTTCAAATCAAATCCACAAGAAAGCTGGTGTCTGACGAAAATTTTGCCTTCTCAACTTTCGAAACAGTTGACTACACACGTTGTTCGTCACCGAAGCTCTCTTCTTTCACCTTTAACTTTAAGTTATGCTTCTCATATGGAACACTCCTCATAATTTCTGTAAATCTCTCATCGTCTTGCTCTTTTATGTAATACAACTCTTTGGCAGAAATTCCCATTATGTCCTCACCGGCTTCTTGAAACGCAGTTGCCCATGTTAGATCAGTCTGGTCTTGTATTTGTAACTGAAGTATTATCAGGCTTAGAGAGAAAGGATTCGTTTATTAATAATAGTGTTAGTATGCACCATTGACTTTGAGTTTGAATCAACAATTTTGAGGGTAAGGTCAGGGCCGGCCCAATAGGCTAACTACCCTAGGCCCAGGCCTAGGGCTACCAAAATTGAAGGGCCTCAATATATCAATAGGGTTTCTTTATACTAGGCCCATTATTTATAAGACACTGCCATTAAGCCCAAATGTTACCACTGTACGTGAATTCATTAGCGGCCTTGTAAACTATCAGAGAAGTCGTTTGGCCGTTTGGGTTTCCTATATGGCACCAACCAATCACCCCGATGATAATTATGGCACCTGGCATCCCAATCGGCAATGTCAAACAGCAGTACGGCACCAAGCAATCACCGCAATGACAGGTAACAACGACCCTTTTTTTACTCTTTTTATATAAAAAAAAGTCTGAAATCGATATTCAAATCAAACTCCACTCAGAATCTAAAATCAGTCTAACACAGTGTTGATCGAATTCGAGATCGAAGTTAGTAACACTCTTATATCTTGATCGAATTCGAGATCGATCGAAGCCCCAAACATAAACTGAAATCAGTATTGTGATTTGTCGAAACTCGATTTTATAATTTGAAACTTGCAACTTCGAAGACATTGGCAGTACTCTGACTCTGTTTTGCAGTTTAGTTTTGTGGCTGGCCAGTGGCTTGGAACCTGGAACACATTGGATTTTGGCACTTTGACTCCTTTTTGCGATTTAATTATGTGGCTCTCACTCAGGTTAGTCATTCTCATTTTGTTGATTTTAAATTGTTGTTTAGGGAATTAGCGCTTATTTGCATATTTCAATTTGTTTTTAGACACTTAGGGCTTATTTTATTATTTTAATTTGCTGTTTAGGGCTAATTGTTAATCTCTGTAATAGATTTATATTTTAGCAATGTCGAATCGAATCCGAACTTTTGAATCTGGTTATGCAAAAAAATCGAATCCGAACTTTTGATAGAGGAGGGTTTTGTTACTAAATACGTTGAAAATGATAATTTTGCAAAAGGGCCTCCACTTCTTAGTTCGATTAGGGCCTCCGAAAACGTAGGAACGGCTCTGGGTGAGGTTATGGATTTGGCTTGTGGATATGCATGGGGATTACCTTAATAACAAGGCTGAAGACAACATTACCCTCACACGAGGGTCACATGGGGATGACTTAATAGAAAAGTTGAGCTCCTTTACCTTTAGGGATGATAGGTGTTAAAATTTAAAACATCAAGTGTTCAAGTTTTAAAAAATGGACCAGTGTTGATTTTTAGACCAAACCATAGTATGAAAATTAAAGTTTACTCTTATCTTTTTTGGGCTCATCAAAATATATTAATCTCCTTTCTTATTTTAGTGGAGTAAAACACAACGTTTGTGAACCTTTTCATTAGTTGAGACTACAAATCTCGATTTTTTAATTAACTTCTTGAATTAAGGATTTTGAGACTAGGTCCAGGATAAAGATCGCTAACCACTCGGGGCCCTGGTCTCTGGCTCGAGACAAGCTAGCCAATAAATCTGGTGGATCTTTTTTTGTCCTACGTGGTGATGTCATCATTGAATAACCCTGGGCTTATAGCTTAGTGGTTATTGAAATGAGGGAAGACTCCTGACCGAAAGGTCTCGAGTTCGATTCCTGATCCACCCGGGTTTTACCGGCTTTGCATTGACGTGCCCTCGGGCGAGTGCAGGGTCGGGTTTTACCCGGAACTGGTGGCATGGTGGGCTTGGGGCTCCGTGCGTGCAGGTTGGGATGCCGCGGTCTACCTTTCGGCCAATGGGTGCCGCGTACGAAGTAACCGGCGATTCTTATGTTGGACGTTCAAAAAAAAAAAAAAGATGTCATCATTGAATATCCCATCGACGTGATGATTGCATTCCAGAAGTTCATGGTGGTGAAGTTTTAGTTTTGGTTACTAAGGCAAACTTTTGGATAACGGATCAAGTCAAAACAGTTCTAGCGTTGGTAAGGCTTTCATGCTTTTTTTTGAACGACCAACAAATCAATCACGAGCACTCTCGAGGCACCCACTGGACAAATGGAGTACTTCGAGAGTTACCTGAGTGGTCCACCACCAATTCCGGGGAAAACCCGGTAACTCACCCGCCCGTAGGCACGACGGTAAAATCCTCCTAATAGTTTTATTTCAAAGTCTAGGCTTTTAAATAACATATAAGTATTTTATGTAAACAACTGATGTATATAAATTACAATAAACCAACATATATATGCAAACTTATTCCCACTGCCTTTATATATATAATTGTTTAGTTGTTAATACATAATTAGTTTTAGAAAAAAAAACCGTGTGAACCAAAATAAACAGTTATATATACTGCTAATCAGATGCAATGAGAGAAATGAGGAGGTTGAAGGGTTACATAATGGCTTATGTATAATATTTAAAGGAACGAGTATAAGTTTTTATAATGTTCTCATAGTTTTTAGTTAGAATTTGTTTTATATTTATAAATATATGTATGAAGAATGAATGTACGGCTTATTTTTATTTCCCCACACAAAGTATATAACAAAATAACAAATCATAACCCATTAGGGCCAGTTTAGGCTTTTTAATCACGTGGAACGAAAATCATTTTTCAGCACTTTTACGGGCTGGGGATAAATATGGCCCAAGGGGTCTAAATATGGGCTTTGAAAAGAAAGTGATGGGTTAACATTCAAGTTCAGCGGGTTAGAATGGGCTACCAGGTATTAATTAAGGGTTTTTTGCATATTTCCCCTTAAAAAACTTTAAAATTGCATATATACCCGAGTCAAAAATTAAATTGCATATTTCCCCTCTATTAACTAGTAAATTGCAAATTTACCCATTTTGATTTAATTTATTAAAATTAAATTATAGAAAGACATTTTTACCCTTCATTTTACTATGACTCCATCAAAGACTCCATCACGGTCACCACCTAAAGAACTGCAAATGAGACATAAGCATTATACAACCAACACCATATATGGTGGGAATCATGAAACATGACAGTCAAGCTCGATCCTCTGACCTGAAACATCAGAAGTACCACCTCCAAGATAAAAAAACCAATATGGTTTTATTGTTCTTCCTTTGGAAACCATGTGCTAGTGCCACAACAGCTTCAGTAACCTTGTCGTTCAGAAACTTCTAAGCATCATTGAAATAATGACCAGTATTAATGCTTTTATTAATTTTTACACTTAAATCCCGTAAGTATTCTATGATCTAAGCCTTTACAGTAATCATCAACACGGATGTTGCGAGCGGTGAATTCAACGCCGATGGTGGATTTAGACTCAACATTGAACTCGAGTCTCCAATGAGGAGGACTACCTTGAAATCCAATTAAATGATTGAATAAGGAATTTCATTGAACTCGAAACGCCGGCCGCTTGAAGATGTGTCGCTGGAGATGTCGCCATAGAAAAACTGAAACGCCCGCCTGAAGAAACGCCGGCCGTAGAAGAAAACCGAAACGTCGTGTCGTGCGTGTGAATTAGAATGATAACTATAAACCTGATTTTTCTTTAAGCAAGATCTTTTAATCTTGAGAAGGGTAGTTTTGTCATTTTAATAGAGAAGGGGATATATGCAATTTTTATTCAGGCTTGGGTAAATATGCAATTAAGGGTGTTTTTAAGGGGAAATATGCAATTATTCCATTAATTAATATCAAGGAACCAGCCAGGGGCTATCTGAAGTCGAGCTTGTAAACTTCTTATATCTTCCATTCAACCAACATTGGGCTTTTTAACCATAAAAGACTCATCGCTGTGACCCAACAAAGATTAATGAGTAAATAGCTTAGGTTTCTAACCCTAAAAGACTCGTCGCTGCGACCCAACAAAGATTAATGAGTAAATAGCTTAGGTTTTTAACTTCTGATTCCATTTAATTTCATTTATGTTAACACTAAAAACACCACCCTTAATGTAATGGTAATGAGCCTAACAGTTAAAAGCTATAATTACATTAGGCATAACTATTAGATGTCAAAAGTCACATGTTGATCTCACACTCTCCATGCACATTGCGGTAAAAGGTTATATGCATTATATGCATATACCCATAATTTTATTCCTCTTCGCTGATTTTTTGTATGTTTTTATTGTTTATGCTGTCTTTACGCTTGTCTAATATGCTGATTAATGCTGAATTTGAACACTTATTAATCTATGGTCATATGTTCTCTTGCAGTAGCCTTCTTATCTTCAGGTTGCTAATATTACTGCTAATTAGGTGCGTCTTTTTCCTTGTACAGTTAAATTATGTTTTAGCTTTAGGTTGCTAATATTACTGCTAATTAGGTGTGTCTTTTTTCTTGTACAATTAAATTATGTTTTAGCTTTATGTTGATTTTTTCCGGGTTTTGACATAGTTCCTTATTATTTTAGAGGCTACATTATTTAGTATATAGATGTCAGGTCATAAGAGGTTACGGTTGTCGTCTAATGCTGGTTCAAACGTTGCTTCAACGTCTACTGAACCTGTTGGTTTACATTCCTATGTGGACGATGGTGATTGCCGACACGTTTGCAATTTTTGTGGTGCTTTATTTTGGTTAGAAGAGCGAGTTTCATGTAGGATGTTTACAGGCGGCCTTGGTTATAATCAATGTTGTAGAGGTGGTTTGGTAGCATTACCATTCCCTAGAAGGCCGTTTACTTCTATCATACATTTGTACGAGCAGGCTGATGTTATGGCAAACATACGAGCATATAATTCGATGTTTTCGATGACGTCATTTGGTGCGAGAATAGACGATGACGTTAACCATGGTGGTGGACCTTATGTTTTTAAGATTTCTGGACAAATATATCACTGGATTGGTTCTTTGTGCCCTCCAGATGGCGAAAGACCAAGGTTCTTGCAAATGTATATATTCGATACCGAGAATGAGATACCTAATAGACTTGCGTCCTTTCGAAATGAAAATAGCTCGCCTTTGTCTCCCAACATTGTGGCATTAATTTCGTCAGTGCTAGATAGTTGCAATGAGCTGGTTAAATTGTTTCGAAAAGATAGAGATCTTTGTTCTTCTAATGGTACACAAATGTACGGCATTTGTCTTTACGGGTCTCAAAATGAGCATTGCTATGACAAACCCTCGCCTGGCTGTATTGGGGCAATTGTCACCGATGCTGATCCTGTATGCAGTAAGTTTGATATTGTCATACGTACCGGGGAAGGTACGGCACAACGGATAAGCAAATTGCATAAGTTATACATGCCTTTACAGTATCCCTTACTAATGCCTTTTGGAGATAAAGGTTGGTCTCCTGAGTTATTACTTAAGACAACTGATGGCTCACGTAAGAAGATGACTGTGAATAAGTACTACAGCAGTTTCTTGTGGACGCGTACGTATGTATTGAGGAAGATCGCCTAGATTATGTCAGACGAAACCAGAATGTTTTACGTTATGAGTTTTTACAAGGCATTCATGATGCCATACAACGGGGAGACACTGAAGGACGTGCGGTTGGAAAACGTACCTTTTTGCCGTCATCTTTTGTTGGGGGGCCACGTTATATGTATAAGCATTATCAAGACGCTTTGGCCATTTGTCGCGTTCATGGAAATCCGCAGTATTTCATTACATTTACTTGTAATGTAAAATGGCCAGAAATACAAAGATATATGTCTCAATTCCCTATTTTGAAAGCTCAAGATCGTCCTGATATCATTGCAAGGGTTTTCCAGCTAAAAGTCAAGTTGTTAATTAGATATTTAAAGACGTCTAGGCCTTTTGGTGAGGTTGTTGCAGGTATTTTCATCTTTGTCTTCCTGTTCTTGATGTGAGGTTTCAGCTCAAAATTCTAATGGCGTTATGTTCTTTGCCAATGATTTTGCAGATCTATATACCATAGAATTTCAAAAGAGAGGTCTACCGCATTGTCATATTTTGTTATGGGTTTCAGATATTGATAAGATACGGGATGCAAGTCAAATTGATGAGTTCATTTGTGCCGAGATTCTTGATCCTGTTAGTGATCCATGCTTGCATCGAGTTGTGACCGAGCTTATGATGCATGGGCCTTGTGGAAGTGTTAGACCAAATTCGCCTTGTATGGTTTCTGGGACATGTTCCAAGAATTTTCCAAAAGCAAACCAAGATCATACTTCATTTGATGATAAGGGTTATGCTCATTATAAAAGATGCGCAGATGGACCTCGGTTGATAAGAATGGTGTTCATCTAGACGATTGTTATGTGGTCCCTTACAATCCAACTTTATGCAAACACTTTATGGCACACATCAATGTTGAGTATTGCGGCTGGAATATGCTTATTAAGTATCTCTTCAAGTACATATCAAAAGGTGCGGACCGTGTCTATTACAAGGTTACACGAACACCTATAGATGTTGCTGGCAACCATCACAATGATACCACCAATGTTGACGAGATTCAAAACTACCTGGATGGACATTTTATATGTCCTCATGAGGCTGCCGGGCGGATCTTCAACTTTTACATACATGATAGAAATCCAGCAGTCCAGGTTCTTTCCGTCCATCTAGAGAATATACAGAACATAACATTTCGTGACAAAGATGTCCTTGACAATGTAGCGTCGAATGAGTTTACCAAAAGAACCATATTGACTGAGTGGCTTGCTAACAATGTGTTTGATGCTTTGTAACACCCGTCTTATTATTACTTGAATTTAGTAATATTTCATACATATATATATATATATAAGGTGTCTGAATTAAAACATAGTTACCAAAACAAGGTTCCAAGTAATCAAAACTAGTCAACAAACGACTAGTTAAAACATTCATGACCTGATTAGTAAATAGTTTACATTCAAAAGAAATAGAAACATTGTTTAACAAGGTTAAGAAATCGCGGAAGCTTCAAAAGTTGTGTTCGGTTCTTCAAAAACTTGCTTGACCGCCATCCGTATTCTTACAATACCTAGAAACTGAAATGTTTACATTAAACATTTATTAGAGTTATTAGAAATATTACATAATCAAAACTACGATCAAAACGGATTTGATTAGCTATAATACGCAAAAATTTACAAAAACTTCCTGGCTCTACCGTAACTTACGGTATCTACCGTAAGTTACGGTAGTTACTTGAAAATTCTGTTCTACCGTAAATCAGTAGAGGTCCACCGTAAGACTTTTGATCTCTACCGTAAGTTACGGTGGATACCGTAACTTACGGTAGTCACTGCAAGTTTATGTTTTGACTGATTTGCTTATAAAGCCCAAACCAAACTCTCAGATTTCTCATTGTTACAAACCAACATGTTAAATTCTCATATTCTAATATGTCGTTTATCAACAATAAGTCAATAACAAAAGACCAATTTACTATATCATGAAGCATTCGCCACGCATTAATTGATTATTCAACCCGTTTGGCTCATCTACGGAATCCTCCATTATGATGACTACCAACAAGTTGTAACCAATCCTGGTCTTATTAATCAATATAGCGAACATTATCGCTTTAAATTAAGACAACCTTTATTCCACAATTCACTATACTTATGCAATTATCGAAGTTTACCCAATGTAACGAATCAAGTTACATACCTTTAGTGCACGCCCTTCAAACGCAAGTCGCCACCGGCTTGTCCGCTTGGAGCTCCGGTATCCTTTCCTATAAAGTTCAACCAAGACATGTTTAAAACTCTTTTCAATTCATAGTTCGCATATTTTGCCGAAACATCACAATCATGCGGTTTAACTCAAATTTCAGATTTAAGCCTTCTTTGAGGCATTTATGCGAACACTTAAAGGGCAGAAATTTACACTATATATTATCAAGTTCATAACTTGTCATATAGCCCTAAATTTTCATCAATCAACTACCTTACATGAACTTTAACCTCTAAAATTCTGAAATCACTTCACATATGTCAAATATTACTAGAACAACCACTATAATCCTAGTGTTTATCATTTTCTCACAAAACCCATGAATCACCTTCAATGTGTTCATGAAATTTTCAGAATTTAGGCATGATTTCACATGTTATTGTCTAGGTTTTATTCCTAGACACTATATCATCCTTATTCTATCTAGATAACAAACATGCAACATAAATTTTCGGATTTCCCAATTTCATGAGAATTTTAAACAGAAAATTAACATCAAATTTTACATACCTTACAACCCCCTTGCAATGGGGATCAATAATCTATCCTCGATTTTCGATTTTAACTTGTTTTGAGCCTTCAATTTGTGAGATTAGTGAAGTATTAGGGTTTTGAGAGTGGGGGTCGCCCTCCTCCTGTTCTGATCGATCCCAGCACCCTCACAAGGGGTGTTTGTGTTTATTAAAATGTTTTTATTAAAACTATTTTCAAGTTCAACACTTTTGGTCCCTCTAGTTTCTTTTATTTTATTTCTATGTCTTTAACTACACATGAGTCATCATCTAACTAGGTTATGTCATTCCTAGTTAGTTTATTTTACTAATTTATTTGAAATCAAATTGCAAATTTAAGAGTTTATATTTTCGGGATGTTACAAGTCCACCCTCCTTAAAAAGGGTTTCGTCCCCGAAACCAAAGTACGTACCAAATAATGTAGGGTAGAGACGTCGCATCTCCTCTTCGGACTCCCACGTAGTGTCCGAACCCTTCCTATGCTCCCACTTGATCTTGACTTGATCGATTTGTTTATTTCGCAAGTGCTTCACCTTTCGATCTAAAATTTCTATGGGCCTTACAATATAATTCAAACGATCATCCACCTCGATATCGTCGTAATGGATGTAAGCTGTTTCCTCCGCTAGACATTTTCGTAGCTATGATACATGAAACGTGCCATGTATTCCACTCAACTCTTCCGGTAGCTCGAGGCGATAGGCTACCTTACCAACCCGTTCGATGATTTTAAATGGCCCGATAAACCTCGGGCTTAGTTTCCCTCTTTTTCTGAATCTGATAACGCCCTTCCATGGAGAAACCTTTAACATAACCATGTCGCCTATCTGAAATTCAATTGGTCTTCGTCTTTTATCAGCGTAAGACTTTTGCCTATCTTGGGCTGCTTTAAATGGGCTCACACCACTTCAATTTTCTCATTAGTGGCCTGAACTATATCTTTATGTGCCAATTCACGCGGACCCACTTCACCCCAACACACCAGGGTTCTGCATTTTCTACCATATAGCATCTCGTAAGGTGCCATGCCGATATTAGAATGATAACTATTGTTATACGAAAATTCAACCAAAGGTAGATAAACATCCCAACTTCCACCGAAGTGGATGATACATGCCCGTAACATATCCTCTAGCGTCTGTATTGTTCTTTCACTCTGCCCATCCGTCTGAGGATGGTAGGCGGTGCTAATGAAGAGTTTTGTTCCCATTTGTTCTTGGAAATCTCGCCAAAAATTTGAAGTAAATCGGGTATCCCTATCCGACACGATGTATACTGGTACTCCGTGACGTGCCACTATTTCATTTATATATACCTCGGACATCTTTTCCAAAGTATATGTTTCGCGTATAGGAATAAAATGTGCACTCTTCGTCAATCTATCCACAATCACCCATATAGCGTCAAATCCCCGAATCGTTTTAGGTAGTTTGGTCAATAGGTCCATTGTGATATGTTCCCATTTCCAAACCGGGATCTCTAGGGGTTGCAGTTTCCCATAAGGTTTCTGGTGTTCCGCCTTGACTTGTAAGCAAGTCAAGCACTTCTCCACATATTTCACCACATCCCTCTTCATTCCAGGCCACCAATAGTTTCGTTTCATATCATTGTACATCTTGGTCGCACCCGGATGAATAGAATATCGGGATTTATGAGCTTCATCAAGTAGAAGCATTTTCACCACACAAGTATTTGGAACCCATATTCTTCCGGATCGAGTCTTCAACCCGTTCTTTCCATCCGACAAATCTTTTAACTGGCCGATTATTCTTTCCTTCTTCCAGTTCTCCTCTTTCACTGCTTCTACTTGCCCCTTCTCGGATACGTTCAAGTATACCTGAGGTCACCACGAGCTGCATCGATCTTACTCGTATTGGGACATAGTCCGCTTTTCTGCTCAGAGCATCCGCCACCACATTTGCTTTTCCAGGATGGTAGTGTATTTCACAGTCGAAATCCTTCACCGTTTCTAACCATCGCCTTTGTCGCATGTTTAACTCCTTCTTATCGAAGAAGTATTTTAGGCTCTTGTGATCGGTGTATATGGTGCACTTTACCCCATACAAATAGTGCCTCCATATTTTTAACGCAAACACCACCGCAGCTAATTCGAGATCATGCGTTGGATATTTCTTTTCATGTATTTTCAATTGCCTCGAGGCATAAGCTATGACTTTGCCCCGTTGCATCAAAATACATCCAAGCCCCAAAAGTGAGGCGTCCGAATAAACTTCCAAGTCCTCGACTCTGTCCGGCAACGTTAATACCGGAACTTGAGTTAATTTCTCTTTTAGCGTTTGAAACGCCCTTTCTTGTTCAACACCCCAATTGAACTTTTCCTCCTTCCGGGTTAACTTTGTTAGTGGCGACGCAATCTTGGAGAAATCTTGAATGAATCTCCTATAGTATCCCGCAAGCCATAAGAAGCTTCTAATTTCCGAAGGGTTCTTCGAGGGATTCCATTTCGACACCGCCTCGATCTTTGACGGATCAACCAATACTCCATCGGCACTTATGATGTGGCCGAGAAATTGTACCTCTCGTAACCAAAAGGCACACTTAGAGAACTTCGCATACAATGTTTCTCGTCTAGGTGTCTCTAACACCTCTTGTAAATGATGTGCATGCTCAGCTTCACTTTTCGAATACACTAAAATATCATCGATGAACACGATGACCGATTTATCCAGCATTGGCTTGCAAATCCGGTTCATGAGGTCCATGAATGCCGCGGGTGCATTTGTTAGCCCAAATGACATTACGAGGAACTCGTAATGTCCATATCGCATGCGGAAAGCCGTCTTCGGCACATCTTCCTCTTTGACCTTTAGTTGGTGATACCCCGATCTAAGGTCAATTTTTGAAAACCAATTCGCACCTTGTAATTGGTCGAATAGATCATCTATCCTCGGAAGCGGGTATCGATTCTTTACCGTGAGTTTGTTTAACTCCCGGTAATCGATACACATGCGCATGCTTCCATCTTTCTTTTTCACGAACAGTACCGGTGCGCCCCAAGGAGACACACTCTGTGACACCTGTGTCACTGAGACCATCAAACAAATGCCCAACCAATGAAATATTGTATTTCATACTTGGGATTTGTAAAAATATGTGTATCGTTTACACATATCAATTCTTGTTCGATTTCAAACTCTATATCGCTTTCTGGAAGGTTATACGCGCACTGATGCGTAAATATAACCAGTTTAAATGCAACAAACACTCCGGAATAGTGACATATACTTAACATACCTTAAATAACCTTTAAATAACTTAGAAATAAGTTTTGAAGGCTTTGGTATTGCAAAAACAAGTTAAATCGCTTACAGGGACTAAAGTTGACAAACTGCGAAAGTATGCCATTTGAACTGTAACAGACATTCCGGAACATGACCATAAGTTAAACACACCATAAATATCCTTTACATAGCTTAGAAATAGGCTTTGAGGGGTTTGGTGTGCTAAAATAAACCTTTGGGTCATTCAGGGACTAAAAGCGTCAAAAAGTGCACAAGTTTGCATTTTCGCGCATAACTTACGTTCTGAATACATCCGGACATCCAAAAATTTATGTAAGCATGACTATATTATGCTTTAGTGTTTGGCTTGCCAAAAATCCATTCGTTTCGTCATTTGGATCGTTTTACGCGCTTATGCGCATTCCGTCGTAATTAAGCGAACATCGCGTTCGTACGACCAAAGGAACCAACACCTGACATATTTTTGAGCATGTTTCATGTCCACAATGTTTAGACATCATTTTAGGGCCTTAAAGTTGGCTTTACGGGCCTTAGAAGTGCCGGGAATGGGCTTAAACACGTGCAGGGACTGAAACTGTCAAAACTGAAACATGTTTGCTGATCAGACATCCCAGGCGGCCCGCCTGAGACTTATCTGATCCTGACGCGGGCCGCGTCCGACTCTCTGATCAGATTTGATCGAACAGTCAGCAACTTCCAGCTGTTTTAAACACCACCACACACTTACAACTTGCATATTCAGCTGATAAGGATTGTTTTTAGGCACCACAACTTTCCGACACTTGTACGGATACGATTAAGGCACGATATTCGACAAACGATCTTAACGGTTACCCGAAAACTATATATACCCCACCCCCATGCTTCAAAATCACAAGAACTTTGATTTGAGAAACTCTAAGTTGAAACTATTGTTTCATACCTGAGATTTTTGAATCGAAGTTAGCATTCGGGGACCCTTCGTAAGTATTCTTTCGTTCTTTTCCTTATTTTATTGCTTTTCGAGTCAGAAAGTCAAACTTTGTTTGACTTTCAGCGTTGACCAGTAATGGTCAATGCGAAGTTCGTTTGAACTTCGCAACGTGAGTGTAATCACGTTGGTTATAGTCCCTTGGGACTATGCCTACTGATTACCACGTTGTCTAGGGTCGTAGGGTAAGCGATCTGATAAATCGCTTATACCTTCGAACCCGACCCAGTTTGGTCGATCATTAGGATCCGACCAAATACATTAGGTGACCATAGTAGGTAGGGAATAACCTTCCGAGGTTATACCCTATGGTCACATCGTTTGAGTAGTTGTATGATAGGTAGTTTATATGCCTTAGGTAAATTACCAGAATACCCTTTTCATGTATAATTGGTAATTTAGCATATGTAACCTAAACTTTTGTCACATAACTGATTATGTAACATGTTTAGGCATATAACACTTGTCATAGGACTAGTTAGGCGGTCCGAACGCGTTTCACGCGAACGACGCGTTAAAGTAGCATAAGCTACCTAAACGGGTCGTAATGGGTCGAAAGCACTTAGATTAAGGTCTCATTTAGTATGTAGGCTTTGTTAAACCATATGACACGAGTCTCTATACTCGTTTGGTTTATGAACCCTCATTCTATCCAATCATCCGATTTAGGTCCGGTTATTAACATAGTTACCTATATTAGGTGCCGTTTGATATCCGCGATCTCTAGCATTGTTTGGTTGTTACTCAAGGAATACTAAGCAATCTCAAGTGAGTACATAGACCCCTCTTTTACTGTTTTCCAAACGTTTTGGGGTGGAACACATGTGCCTACTTGTTACATTCATGCTTTCCTGTTTTCACATCATATACCTGCTATGTTTGTTAGTACATTATAGTACATGATTTCATTACATTTCATGCTAGGTGTGCCCATTGAGTGCATTACTTAGTACATCGTTCTACATTACATTTCATACTACGTATGTCCATTGTGTGCATACTTAGTACATTGTTTTACATTGCTTTTCTGTTGCATATGCTTATCCAGCATATGAACACATTATACTACATATTGAACCGTTGTAAACATTTGACTATGTGAACCGTTGTAATCATTTGACTATGTGATCCGTTGATATCTGTGAACCGTTTGTATCTGTGAACCGTTTGTATCTGTGAAACGTTTGTATCTGTGAACCGTTTGTATCTGTGAACCGTGTGAACCGTATTTGACTATACATGAACATTTCTACACTTGTTAAACGTTTCATCTTGATAGTTTGGTTTGAGTAAGTGATTAAGTAACGAGGCGTGTGTAATATGATACAAGCATGGTGGATACGCCGCTGGTACTTCCTATATATAAGTGTTTGTATGGTATTACATATCGTAGCGTTATTTGAATCATTTCAGTTTGAGACATATAACATTTTATACAAATAACATACTTTTCACAAGACATTGTTTTACAAACAACTTATTTTATACAAACTCAGTTACATGGTTATTCATTTAACCATACATTATTCTTTTATCTATACATATCATCTGGACTTATTGATTTTCAAACGATTTACAAGACAAAGCAAATTACAAGGTTCATGACTAAACATTTTCTCAAACATAAGTCATGAAACCTATTTTCACAAAACCTATGTATCTCACAGGCATTTTTATGCTAACGTACCTATTTTCACATGTGTTTTCAGGTGATGATGTATAGGACTTATCAAGACATACTTAGGCGGACCTGTGCCTTAGTGACTTAAAACGAGACAAGAACTAGCTACTTTATGTTATTTACTCTTTTGTTATTGTTTGAAACAATGTAAACTTTCATGTTTGATTAATAAAACGAAACTTAAATTTCCATGGTTGTGAAACATTAATTCTGTTACAACACTCCCCGACGTTTCCGCCACGTTTTATATGTTCTACGTGGTCGGGGTGTGACACACTCGGCCTTATGAATCCTTTGTCAAGCAGGTCTTGAATCTGGGACATTAACTCTTGTAATTCCGATGGCGTGAGTGGGTACGGTGCTCTAGCTACGGGTTTTACGCCCGGAATCAATTCGATTCCGAACTCTACTTCCCGTTCTGGCGGTATCCCGGTAAATCTTCCGGAAACACATCTTCGTAGTCCCGTACTACCGGTACATTTTCAATCTTCAGTGATTCTTTCTCGGGCTCATTTGCGTCTATCATAAATGCCTTGCATCCTTGCTTCATAAGCTTGTGAGCTTTCATCATCGAGCATATTATGGGGTTACCTCCTTTTTCGCCATAGATAGTGACGTGTTTTTCACTCGGAGATGTTAGCTTTATCTCCTTACGAAAACACACAACCTTTGTGTGGTGCTGAGATAGCCAATCCATCCCAACGACTACTTGAAATTCCCCCATTGACATCGGGATTAGGTCTATCAGGTATTCTTCATCATCGATGCTTAATTTGCAGCCTCGACAAATATCACAAACTATAAAACTTTTCTTATCCCCTATTTTAACTTCTAAGGGCACATATAATTTTGTCAATACAAATGAAGGATGTCGAATAAATCCATGCGAAATGAAAGATTTATTCGCACTCGTATCAAACAATACACGTGCAGGAATTGAGTTAATTGTGAATATACCTGAGACCCCATCGGGTTCTATCTTTGCTTCGGCCGCGGTAAGTTGGAAGGACCTAGCCTTCGCCTTAGGGGCTTCTGCTGGAGATTCTTTATCGTCTCTCCTTCCAACTAAGTCTGGGCATTCGGACTTTTTGTGGTCGGGCTGATAACATTTGTAGCAAACCGAGATTTTACCCGGGCATAGAGACGCCGTGTGCCCCGTTTTACTACATATGGGGCACGGTTTGTCTTTGAACCCACACTCTCCCTTGTGCCCTTTTCCACACACCTTACAACTTGGCGACCCGCCTTTAGCATCAACCTTCTTTCCCGATTCCCCAGTTCGAGCTTTCTTTGTAGGGCTTGGATTCACATCCTGTGCCCTTCGCTCACCCCTTTCAACTTGCTTCTTCAACTCGATTTCACGTTCTCGAGCAACATTTATAATCTCGGTAAGGGTCTCGTATTTTGAAGGAGTCATAAACTCCCTATACTCGGCGCTCAACATGTTATAGTAGTAGTATATCTTCTGTTCTTCGTTCGTCACCAATTCACTACAAAACTTCATCTTATCCATAAACGTCGTCGTAATCTTGTCGATGGTCTCGCCCTTGTGCCTAAGTTGCATGAACTCTTCCTTGATTCTATTAATGACCACCTTGGGACTGTGATGTTTAAGAAACGGCGTCTTAAACTCCTCCCATGTCATGGCCCTTGCCACTTCGGCCCCTATTTCATTCTTCTTATTGTCCCACCAATCTTTGGCTTGACCTCTCAACTGACCCGTTCCATAAGCAACAAAGTCACTTTCATCACAATGGGTCCTTTCAAATACTCCTTCCACGTCGCTCAACTATCTTTGGCATATTATCGGGTCAACCTCCCCGTTGTAGATTGGCGGTTTACATGCCATAAACTCTTTGTACGAGCATCCATTACGTTCTCCCGATTTATCTTTTATAAGGTTGACACTATCTTCCAACCTTTTGACTCGTTCTTCGACAAGCGACAACACCGTGTTTTGAATTTTGTCTATAAACCCGGATAGACTACCTTCAATTGCCTTTCCCACTTCTTCGGCAATTATCTCTTTCATTTGTTCGGCGCTTGTCGGCACCGGATCATTATCGTTTCCTTTAGACATCTTGAAACTGAAATGTTTACATTAATCATTAAACATTTCATTTATAACATAGCTTTATTTGTTTTGGTTTAGCCAAGTGCGTGACTTGCTTTTACCGTTCACATTCAGTGCACTTTCAGGGTTTGAGTGTGTTAACACACCCTTCCCATGCACATTAATTCGCATCTCATTTCATACATAAGATATGATCTACTAAAATAATAAATTAATTCTTACCGGACGATCAATCAAGCTTGAACCGAACACTTTGTTTACAACCTTAAGCTCTGATTACCAACTTGTAACACCCGTCTTATTATTACTTGAATTTAGTAATATTTCATACATATATATATATATATATATATATATATATATATATATAAAAGGTGTCAGAATTAAAACATAGTTACCAAAACAAGGTTCCAAGTAATCAAAACTAGTCAACAAACGACTAGTTAAAACATTCATGACCTGATTAGTAAATAGTTTACATTCAAAAGAAATAGAAACATTGTTTAACAAGGTTAAGAAATCGCGGAAGCTTCAAAAGTTGTGTTCGGTTCTTCAAAAACTTGCTTGACCGCCATCCGTATTCTTACAATACCTAGAAACTGAAATGTATACATTAAACATTTATTAGAGTTATTAGAAATATTACATAATCAAAACTACGATCAAAACGGATTTGATTAGCTATAATACGCAAAAATTTACAAAAACTTCCTGGCTCTACCGTAACTTACGGTATCTACCGTAACTTACGGTAGTTACATGAAAATTTTGTTCTACCGTAAATCAGTAGAGGTCCACCGTAAGACTTTTGATCTCTACCGTAAGTTACGGTGGATACCGTAACTTACGGTCACTGCAAGTTTATGTTTTGACTGATTTGCTTATAAAGCCCAAACCAAACTCTCAGATTTCTCATTCTTACAAACCAACATGTTAGATTCTCATATTTTAATATGTCATTTATCAACAATAACAAAAGACCAATTTACTATATCACGAAGCATTCGCCACGCATTAATCGATTATTCAACCCGTTTGGCTCATCTACGGAATCCTCCATTATGATGACTACCAACAAGTTGTAACCAATCCTGGTCTTATTAATCAATATAGCGAACATTATCGCTTTAAATTAAGACAACCTTTATTCCACAATTCACTATACTTATGCAATTATCGAAGTTTACCCAATGTAACGAATCAAGTTACATACCTTTAGTGCACGCCCTTCAAACGCAAGTCGCCACCGGCTTGTCCGCTTAGAGCTCCGGTATCCTTTCCTATAGAGTTCAACCAAGACATGTTTAGAACTCTTTTCAATTCATAGTTCGCATATTTTGCCGAAACATCACAATCATGCGGTTTAACTCAAATTTCAGATTTAAGCCTTCTTTGAGGCATTTATGCGAACACTTAAAGGGCAGAAATTTACACTATATATTATCAAGTTCATAACTTGTCATATAGCCTTAAATTTTCATCAATCAACTACCTTACATGAACTTTAACCTTTAAAATTCTGAAATCACTTCACATATGTCAAATATTACTAGAACAACCACTATAATCCTAGTGTTTATCATTTTCTCACAAAACCCATGAATCACCTTCAATGTGTTCATGAAATTTTCAGAATTTAGGCATGATTTCACATGTTATTATCTAGGTTTTATTCCTAGACACTATATCATCCTTATTCTATCTAGATAACAAACATGCAACATAAATTTTCGGATTTCCCAATTTCATGAGAATTTCAAACAGAAAATTAACATCAAATTTTACATACCTTACAACCCCTTGCAATGGGGATCAACACTACAAAAAAAAGTCCATTTAGTGGCACACACTTCTAATGGCATTTAGCCTTTGTGCCACTAATTTAGGTTTTAGTGGCACTTTACGTATGCCACATTTGCTTAACACACATTTTTAGTAGCAATTAGTTCTTATGCCACTAATTTAGAGTTTTAGTGGCACTTTCCATATGCCACTAAAATTTTTGATAACTTTTAGTGGTACTTTACATATGCCACTATTTTCTAAGTGTTTCAAAATTCTAAAATCTTATCTTTTCCCTCTTTGAAACACTTTAATAAAACTAGAATTGATTTTCCCCGCGTTGCGTGGTCGGGATTTTATAGTGATTTGAGCGTACTGAATTTCTGTGGCCCTATATTATCATTAATCGTAGCTCACAATCAGTGACCTAATCAAACATCATTGTTCGTAATCGACCAGCAATGTGCCTAAAGGACCATCAATGAACCTCACTAAATTTAAATGACAATAATTTCAGTTTTAAAATAAATATATATTTTCTGTTTAATTGATTTGTAAAAGAATTATTAATTAGTCTATATACTTAATTTGAAAATAATTCACATCCCCATCTCCCAAATTAATTCCCGCTCACTCGCTCCCTCCCAATATTTGGATTTCCCAGTTCCCACACCAGAGATTAACTTCCCTCTCCTTTTCCCTGGCCTAATCGGACGACGTCACCCGATGACTTGCGGCGGTTCTTGGCAGCATCGATGAAGGGGATTCTAGAGCAGAAAAGACATCTCTGCTTCAATTTTTGCTACTTCGTAAGTGGTTATTATTGTATTAATTGTTCCTTGTTTTCATTTTGATCAATATAATCTAACTTAGAGGACTTTGTAGATGATGTACAGAAATATCTTGGTTACTAACAACATGCCCACCAAGTGTTCGATGATTTGCTTACCACTAGGGACGTGATTTGTTCGTTTCTAACCCTAAACCACTGATGGTCCATGAATTTTTACTCTGATTTGCAAATTGCTACTCAAAATTTGTATGTTTTCTTTATCAGATAGTTTCGTTTAATCCTAATTGTAACTGTGTCAAGGTTCATTTTCAATGCTTTCGATTTGTCTATCTAGAACTCTAGGCGCTGATTTTTGTTCTTTTAGGGTTGTGGAAGGTTGTGGGTTTCTTTTCTATTTGCAAATAGCCACCTTGTTGAAGCACTATGTTTTTGTAGTACTGGTACGTTGATTTGTTCCCAAAAGCAAATATCTTTGTGTAGATGATCATCATCAAAATCAGAGCACTTATTGTTTTATAAGTCATTCTCTTTAACCCCTCTAACTTTAAAGTAAAACACACGCACACACGTGGTTATGAACAAGTTGTTTTTAATTTATTTCTTATAGTCAATTGTATGGAACATGATCTTTGTTTTTTCAACTTTTTCTTTTATATTTTTGTAAGTAAATTGTTCTTTTTAAAATATTAGTTCCGTCTTTTGAACGTCTAAGAGCATTCACATCCCATCTATCATCCCTTCCCCCATCTTTAAATTTAAAAAAAAATTGGTGTGTGTTTAGGTTGGACAACCTGGTCCGTGAATAGATTTTGGTGTAGAACTTGTATCAGGGGCTCAGGGCTGGAATACAGGTCAGTTAGTCTTGTATATTATTAGTGTATTATTCTTGGCTCTAAAACATCCTTATAGGGCTGGGGGCTGGTTTAACTTTGGTGTAGATGTGTTTTTTGTTTTCTTGAAAAACTGGAAGGGAGGGTGGGGCTAGAACCAAGTGTGTGTTTTATATGCTTCAGTTGGGTTTTAAATTTTATATGCTTCAGTTGGGTTTTAAATTTTATATGCTTCAGTTGGGTTTTAAATTTTATATGCAATTTTGTAATTAACTCTATACTGTATGTAGTTTTCCTTAACTTTACAATAAAATATAATCATCATTATTTTTAATATTATATATAAGATAATTTAAATGTAACAGTTTAATATGTGAATTTTGTAATCATAGTCTAAAGAACTTAATTAGTAGAAATAGTTGAAGTAATATTTGACGTCCTTATGAAGCTTAATGAATTTGAGGTAAGAATAATGCAACATAGTTTGTTACTCCAAAATGAAATAAATGTTGATGAATACAATATAGATTGTTTTAGTGATGTAGAAAAATGCGCACCTTAGGACAAACCAAAGTTGTGGTAAGGCTAGAGGGTGTGGGATAACCCCCTTGGGGGGTTATAAGGACACCTCAGCGCCACCTAGGCGCCACATCAGCCAGGAGGCTTTATAACCCCCCTATTCGTTACTTTCAGTTTTGAACTATGAACACCAATAAAAACTATGCATTTTTAGATCAACTTTGGGTCAGGATTGCCCCCTAACTGTTACAGATTTTCTTTTTTTTTTAAGTATTTTTAAACCCGACCCGAAATTCGTTCTGACCCGGACCCGTTTCAACCTGAACCCGTTCCGACTTGAACCAATCAACCCTTTTTTTAATTGACCCGAATCCGTTTTGACCCACCACCCGCCCCGACCCGCCTGTTTTGCGAGGTGTAATCATGACCCAGCTTTTTAGTAATATATATTACCTGCATTTTATCAAAGTAGGCATGCCGATGCTGTTCTACAGGTTTCCAAACACCAATATCTACAAAATGAAAATTCCAATTATTTTTTACGGACCAAACAGTAAAACATTTGTCATACATGTACTCTGCAGTGGCTAAAAATTTAGACAAGCTATATTCAATGTTTTTGTTAAAAAAAATTAATAATGACAGCCATGCTAAGTTGTAATAGTGTAAATACGATAGTTACAGTGTATTGGAAATAAAACATGACAGAAAATTTCTGTTGCCTGCCTTTATGTAACCATACATAAGTATCCACTTAACGTTACGTGCTAGTATGAGTCTAGGCCCTTACAATGGTAAAGACATAACTTCGTGTCATAGTTGTTAACTAGACGGACCCATAACATCAAGATGAGAAAGGAGGGGATGAAGTTAACCTGGGGAAATTGTTTTAATTTCCTTGATGATGGATGAAGTTGCTGATGTTTAGATCACACGTAAACTTGAAGTAGTGAATAAGATAAAGGAGCCACTTAAATCCGACTTGTTGCATGGAAAATGGGAGCTTCTGTACACAACATCTCAATCGATCTTGCAGACGAAGGTGCCTTGTTTAACATCTCTCTTTAGCTTTGCAATCTTTGAAATTATAAGTGGTGAATAGTTTGACTAATTGTTTAAAAAAATTGCATGATTTTGTTCCTTTTGGGTCATCCAAAACCAAATTCTTTTTAACTTGTTAACTTTTCAAGCTAAAACACCTATATACACATATGTAGCATTACCCAATTTCTAATTGTTTTTTTTATTTTTTTTGGGTAACAATGAGAACCTGCTTACCTATATAGTTATACTCACGAGACCCCTCCAATACGCAACTTTCGTCGGGCATTTGACCTTCAAGGGAGTTAAAAGCACATGAGACTTCTACTAAAGGGACTCAAGCGCTTACCACTGTCAAAGGTTTTATTTACCCTGCTTATTGTTTTGTGTAGAGACCTAAAATTTTACGAGCAAATGGAAAGATTTACCAGGCAATCAATGTGGGCACTCTTAGAGCTCAAAATATGGAAACTTGGCCATTCTTTAACCAGGTATATCTCCGTATTTCCTCAAAAGTTTGCAATGATTAATCTAGCATCATTTGTTGTTAGTTTATTTTAATCATGACAAGAAATGGAGAATTTTGTTGACTGAAGTCAACATCTGTCCTACTACGCTAATATGCTAAGATGACATAGGGTGAATAGGTAATCTTGGCTTGATCCAGTAGAGGAAATGTGCAATTATATGGTACATCACAAATGGAAATTTTTGCTTATGCTGGTACCAATAGAGTATATTGCTATCCTTAACTGTAATTGTGGATGCGATTTACTTGATTTTCATACGATTTATTGTTGAAACCCAACGCATTTGGGTTAGCAAATTACATTTTTTTCTACCATTTATATGTTCTTGGCCCGTTCATTAAAGTTAGCCACAACCCACTTCTCGATCTTTGTGGGATCCACAAATTTCTACATTATCATACCATGATAGTGTTATTGCTTGTTGAAAAACGTGGTATCCACATTTCTCTATAAGCAATAATACTATTGTGGTAAGATAATGTAGAAATTTGTTGAGCCCACAAAGATGGAGAAAAGTGGCTTGTGGTTAACATTTCTGCACGTTGTGCGTCCTATTAATTCTATCCGGGGCCATGTTTTGTCTCTACCTGGTTAAATCATAAAAGTTATCTGAAAGAGGAATGCACCAAAGGTAACCCACCAATGTGCAGTTGCATTATACAGCTTAAATTATAAAATATTATTGAAACAGTATAATTTTTATTATCATATACTGATCATTATAAAAAATACTTTGACAGGAAGCGTTTCGGGTCAAACTTTTACCAAAGAAATTACCTATATTTAGTTATTTACATTTCACCCAACCCGCTTTGACCCTCACACTCTGGACTTCAAACTTTTGACTTTTTTTTATCCTTTTTAGATGTTTTGTTACACTAAGCTATTACATTTTCTGCAGGCTACTGCTAATCTAGTTCCCCTTAATAATAAGCGGGTAGCTGTCAAGTTTGATGCTTTTAAAGTGTTTGGTCTGGTAGGTGAAACTTTGTTACCTCTATAAGGCTCCACGGTATGGGGTCCGTCCCCCCTCCGTCCCGGTGCGGCGCCGTCCCCCTCTCCATCACCAGCCCTCTGTCGCCGTTCCTCCAGCGTCGCCAACGTCTGCATCTCGATGGCAAAGGCGCCCCTCCCCCTTTCTCACACACCTATACATACAATATATACATATATATATTAGGCCCATCCCCCCATTTCCTTAGCTCCATCCTCTTTGCCCCATCCTCACACCCGATCTACGTGGCGCTTACGTGGCGGATCATCCTCCAAGGATGGACCATCTCCATACCGCATAGCCTAAGAATCATATTATTTTGGTTATTAATCGTCTTGATTTCTGGAAGAAAGAATGGTACAGTTGTGTATAATAATAGGTATGAATGATTATGATTCAATGCAGATTGTTTATACTTTACTGTTAGTTTAACATATAAATGCTCGGCTCGTTTCGAGCTTTTTTTCATTGTTGTGATCATTTGTTAATAACACATTTGGTTACATTATTCACATTTTTTTACATCTCTGCAGGGTTCAAATAAGGGTGGCGGTACACCTAATCTGGCCCAAGAAAACCAAGCTATAAAGGGGCAAAAACTTGAAGTAGGAAAAACGAAACATGTCAGCATCAATTCTTGTTCATCATTGTGATCCCACACACAACTGTTGCCATAAAAATAACATATTTAAATATCAAAACACAAGCCTTTCATCACAAAGCAAGACCAGGTGTTGTCAGTAGAAGCATCGCCACCACACCAGCTGCTAAGTACAGAATCGAAGAAAGAAAGGTCTGTTTAGTTTTTTCTGATAGAGTTTTCCCTGTTTTGTTATGATCTGTAAATTTGAATTCCTGTACATTATATTATTTTAAAACTAGATTGAAAGAAATTCTATCATGTGTTAAATTAGCATCTGTCTGATTCATTCTATTTGTTTAACCTATGAGGGCTCGAAGTCGAGCTCTATGTTAAAAGCTCGAGCTTCGTGGAAGTTTTTCAAGCTTGGCCCGTTTTTTACACAAACTTATTCTTAGGCTCTATTCTCGATTTGAGCTTTTAGTGAGTCGATCTCGAGTTGTTCACAAGTAGCTTGGTTTCTTCACCCCTGGTTGAGTCTAAGTGATCATCGTTTACTTGTCCACTAGCCTTAAGAGATGGTCGTATTGATATTCTTTAGAGCTTTGAGTTGCTAACTGATCATCTTTTATTTTTTTTAGGCTAATTGATTATTGAATGTTTACTTCTAACTGGTTATTTAGGTGCTACAAAGATTACTAGATTAGATACTACACTTGGACACTTGGTGAAATTTGGCTTCTTTTTTGTGATTCCATTGATTTTGTCAACCCATCTCATTTAAGCAGCTCTCTTGCCCAACTTACAAAGAAAACAAATGAGGTAAGAACTGCCCATGCTAAATGCTAAGTTTGTTTTTTCTTTCTTTTGGGTTCAAGCAGCTCCTCCTCCAATAGCAGGGAAGCCTTTGCAACTAGATAACAAGAAGCATCTTGATGATGGCAACTCTTCTTCAGTAGCATCCCCGTATCCATATCTTTGTGTTTTCTCTTTTGTTTGGTTTTATTTTTTGTTTTGCATATGTTTTACTTCTTAACCATACTAAAGAACTGCTGCATCAACAAGGACTATGATGTTCAAGCCCACTTCTACATAGGCCTTAGTGTTCAGGTATAGTACACGTGCAGAGACAGAAAGAGGTACCCACTATTATTAGTTTATGAATGGTTCGATTTGTTTTGGTTGTATTTTCAATGAGTCCAATAGGTTAAGTAATAACAAAAACTAGCTAACAAAGAAATTGGTGAAAAACTGCTCAAAGTGTACTTTAGTGAACAAACCTATAGGCCACACCAATTGTTAACAAAAGTTCAAATTTTTGGGCAAAAATGTTTGTAGTCAACTTGATTTGATAACATCTTTTAAAGATGCTACTAGGATGCGAATTCTCTATTTATTTTTGTAATTTGTGTTCATTTTATTTCAGTTTTGTTCCAAATTAGAAGAGAAGCATGAAGCACCGGAGGCAGAGAAAATTAAATGCGAGACAAGAATTATAGGAAATTATCATTATGTCTATGGTACTTAGCAATATGAACATAAAGGTACTTACATGCATGAACTAATGTTTGTTTTCTTTACGATTACATTATTTATGTATTAACATATGTTTTCTGTTATATGTTATAGGTCTCTGGTATTGGTTCTTTGGTCCCTAACAATCCTTTATCAGTTAACCATATATCATTTGAAAGAAGTCAATGATAATGGTAATTACTTTTATGTTATTAGTTTTCACATAAGTAGGGACCAATACTTTATATTTGCATATCAAATAGTGTCCTTTTTGTTTGCATATTAAAAGGTCTTTATTTTTTAGCAGGTATCTACGAGTATCATTGCTAAGAAAGAGTTAACATGAAGATCATTTTACTCGCATGAAGATTGTGAAAGAGGTTCATGATCGCAATGAAGTTTCAAGTTTTTTATTCAAACATGTGTTAGTTTGTGTTCTATATGTTTGGTATTTAGACTTGAATTGACATTTATTAGACGTTGGAATATGTTTGGAACATGATCTAACTTTTAATTGAAGTGATGATATTACAATTTTCAACATTTTGTAGTTTTGTTTTTATTTAGTACTGTAAATAAATAATGATTTTAATTAGTTACAGTTAATATGATAAACGACTATAGTGGCATTTAATTGGATGTATTTTTGGTGGCAAAATTATGTGCCACTAAAAACCCAAAAATTTGTAGTGTCAGACAAAAAAGTGCCACTAAAGGCCCCTATTAGAATGAGCGGCACACAAAAGAAGTGCCACTAAAAGGCTTTAGCGTCATCGCTTCTTGTGGCACTTTTTTTGTGTGCCGCTCATTCCAATAGAGGCCTTTAGTGGCACTTTTTTGGTTTTTGTTGGCACTTATTGTATGCCACTGAATGGCTTTTTATTTGTAGTGCAATAATCTATGCTCGATTTTCGATTTTAACTTGTTTTGAGCCTTCAATTTGTGAGATTAGTGAAGTATTAGGGTTTTGAGAGTGGGGGTCGCCCTCCTCCTGTTCTGATCGATCCCAGCACCCTCACAAGGGGTGTTTGTGTTTATTAAAATGTTTTTATTAAAACTATTTTCAATTTCAACACTTTTGGTCCCTCTAGTTTCTTTTATTTTATTTCTATGTCTTTAACTACACATGAGTCACATCTAACTAGGTTGGTGTCATTCCTAGTTAGTTTATTTTACTAATTTATTTGAAATCAAATTGTAAATTTAAGAGTTTATATTTTCGGGATGTTACATGCTTCTGGGAGGCACCTACGATATGTCGACTAACTTAAAGAATACAGATGGGACTTGACATCAAAGCGTTGGATACGGCGTTCAACAAACAAGACACCGTCCATTGGACGCTTGATATACATTCATCCATCGTGTGGTGAAGCATTTTTCTTACGTATGTTGTTAGGCCATCAGAAAGGTTGCCGATCTTACAATGACATTAAGACTGTTAATGGCCATCTTTGTATTACCTATCGAGATGCATGCGAGCAAATGGGATTGATTGGTGATGACAGAGAATGGTCATCCACTTTTGAAGAAGCTTCATGGTGGGCAACAGCTTCTCAGTTACGATCTTTATTTGTTAAAATTCTGTTGTACTGCGACATTTCAAACCCAGTTCAACTTTGGAATGATCACTGGCATAAGATGGTTGACGATGGACAAAGAAACTTTGGCTTGAATAACGATGATGACATGATGCAATTTGTTTTGTATGAACTTGAATTATTGTTACCGTCTGAGACCTCAGGTTCATCGTTGCTTAATTTTGGGTTGCCAATGCCTAACTCAGGAATGTTGGAACGTCTGACAAACAGGTTGTTAATGGAGGAGAAGAAGAACTATGATAGGCAGGCTCTTTCAGCTGAACATGAATGTTCTGTGAATAAGTTAAATGTTGAGCAAAAGTTGGTATATGATCAAGTCCTTTCTGGGATTGCGTCTAACGATCAAACGCTTACATTTGTGTATGGTCATGGTGGCATTGGTAAAACTTTCTTATGGACAACGATTCTTGCTGCTTTACGTTCAACTGGAAAGGTGGTTTTAGCTGTCGCGTCTTCAGGAATTGCGTCATTGCTTCTGCCATCTGGTAGAACTGCCCACTCGCGTTTTAAAATTCCTTTAGATTTGACAAACGAATCAGTTTGTAATATTAAGAAAGGCTCACATCTTGCTGTGCTTTTGAATGAGGCATGTCTGATAGTTTGGGATGAAGCACCAATGAATGATAGGAGATGCTATGAGGCACTTGACAGAGCACTCAAGGATCTCTCAGATAACATGGAAAAACCTTTCAGTGGTAAATCATTATTGCTAGGTGGTGACTTTAGGCAAACCTTGCCGGTTATACCCAGATCAACCAAATCATCCCTATTGTCTTGCACGTTGCCAAGGTCTTACCTATGGCACTACTTCAAAGTTTTTAAGCTGACAGAAAACATGCATCTTCATAGGCCAGGCCTTTCAACTGAAAGACAACAACAAATTTTGGCCTTTTTGTCATGGCTGGTTGCTATCGGAGATGGTAACATAGGTGAACCGGACATCAAAGATGCGATAAATACCAAATTCCTGCGTATACCACCTCACTATCTGATATTACATAATGAAAATGCGCTGGCAGATCTTATACGTTTCATATACGATGACACCACACTTAATTCACCAACTGCTTTGGCATTATCAAGGAAGGCAATTGTTTGCCCAAAGAATGAGACAGTGGAAGAGATAAATGCGAAGGTTATTAACATGATAGAAGGGATTTCGACAACATACCAAAGCGTCGACTCGATTATACCCAATCCTACGGCAAAGGCTGACATTGAGTCGTTGTATCCACCAGAGTACCTAAATCTTCTTAACTTTAGCGGTCTCCCACCTCATATCCTTCAGCTAAAGATAAATGCTCCAATCATTTTGCTTAGAAACCTAAACCCTTTTGAAGGCCTTTGTAATGGGACACGGATGACAGTAACACAATTGCTATCAAGAATCATTGAGGCACAAATAATGACTGGGAAGTTTATTGGCAAGCGGGTATTCATACCAAAGATTTCTCTGATTCATAAAGACCCAGAACTTCCATTTCAATTTAAAAGAAAACAATTTCCAGTAAGGCTATGCTACGCAATGACCATAAACAAAAGCCAAGGGCAATCACTAGACAAATAGGGGTCTACTTGCCATAACCTGTATTCACACATGGTCAATTATATGTTACCTTATCAAGGGCAACTGCTCCCGAGTCACTACGAATACTTATAGTACCAGATGGTAACAATGATGAGAACATTACAAAAAATATTGTTTACACTGACTTTCTTGTTGAGATTAATAGTCTTTACTAAAACACATACATACACATAATTAACTTTGCAATTGAACATAGCCTGACAGTTGTAAATAAAGTATGAAAACGTTTTTTTTTTTGGGTCTACGAACGGTATGCATTAAGATTTCCTATATAATATATATCTTTTATGTTTGCGCATAAATACCTACTACTTCCTACATAAACACGTGTGATTATTTGCTTTAAAATTTTGTTATAGATTACCAGCACCTTCTTATTCTTATTACCAACATAAAGCATTATTTCATTCATGCTGACTTTGTACCTTGTGGTAAACATGCAGCCTACATAATATAAAGAAGATGGCAATCAAGCGCGTACGGGATATTAGGCCTATGGAAAAGCCACAAGTTATAGAAATCAGGGTTGTTAAGAAATGGATCGTGGTTTCTAAGCCGACAACAAAAAATAAGCCAACAATAAACAAGAAGGATGAGCTTTGCTATCGTCTTTATTGCTTGAAAAAATTCCATCTTTTATTGGTCGTGTCGAGAAGAACTATCCATATACTACCAGCAAGAACTTAATCTTAACAAAGGTGGTGCTACGCAACGAGCGGTAAGCTTAACAAACATTCCTAAACGGTTTAATATCACTATTGAATCATAACAACAACAAATGTTTCTTTACAATACAGGATGAACCGGGTGGAGATAACTCTTTGGCCAGACAAAAGGCATCTGATCGGGCCAGATGTCGGACCAGGCAACATTGTGGCAATAACATCAACACAAGTTTCAAAATACTCAAGTAACTTAATTTATTATACATTTGCTAGCAAATATAATATAGGCTTTTTTTACCTAACGTTTGCGTGACCAAAAACAGTGATGCAACTTGAGTCCACCCACCTAACAGAAGTTACCATAAACCCTGATATGCCACAAACTGTAGAATATGTTGCCAGGTAACAAACTAAACTCCAAAAATAACCTCTGCTACAAATATATCTCTAAAAAACAAAACGTAAGCGTTTTTTATCTTCCATTTGATGAATATAGGTTGAAAGCACTGCCACCAGTTCAGTCGGAAGACTTAGAAGATCCAATGCTTACTCTTCTCGAATTAACCTCAGCACAAAGAGCACAAGAGCAGGTTAGGGCATTAAACTACACAATAATTATTTATCTTACCAAGATAATTATAATATTAGATCATTCCAATAGCTAATTCTAACCACCACAACGCAGAATTCTACACAGTTCAGGTGCCATGCGTGGATTGAAAAAATTCATGAAAAACGTGGTTGGTTCTACGTTCACTGCTCAAAATGCGACAAGAAAGTCTACCCAGAGCAAGATGGTTCCTTAAACTACGTCTGTAAAGATGACGATGATATTTCACCAAAATTCCAGTAAGCTTTTACCTCACTTGGTAATCATAAATTTATGCATGCACTGAACCATTTCTAAATAGCTAAGCACGTCTAACAAATCAGGTTCTTCTTTAACGCAATTATCAACGACTCAACAAAACCGGTTGATGTCACATTCTTTGATGAAGGAATGGTCGCCCTGCTGAAAACTTGTACTGAAATGATGACAAAGAATGGCTACACAGATCCTAAAATGCTACCAAAGGAAATCCATGACATGATTGGAAAACCAAAAATAATGCACATATCCGTTAGAGGGAAACAATATGTCGTCACCAATGTTTCGGATCCTCCTGTTGTGCATACAGCAACTGACAACATTCAGCAACAACACATGGGCACTCCTCCACCAAAAACACCCAACCCCAAGCTTAACTAACAAAAACGCCATCTAGACGAATCACCAGGTAAACATAACAAACTCGACACCACTTGATGTCCATGGATTGCTTAAGAAGTCCGTTCGTTTGAGGCTTTTTTTAGCCTGTTAATTTGTAGCATTTTGTTAGCCCATAATCCATAGATTATAGTACAACGGGTTACATACACAATTATAATGATGGAAAGGTCCTTAGCATAATTTAAGTCATTACAACATTGAAAATTTGGAATTGGATGCACAACAGTAATGATTTGAACACATCATTGTAGTTGGCAGGAGTATCACAATCTCATTATTTCAAAATAATTAAAACTTGAAAATTAAACACATTTTTGTAAGAGCCATACACACCGTTGTAAATAAGTTAAGACACAAATGGAATTCTACAATCATCAAAGCACACTGAATTGAGTGTTGACTGTTGAGGCCCATAAGAAATCAAGCCATAGATGTCGAAGGTGTGAGTATTGTTGAATATCAACAATTCTCAATGAATGTTTATTTACTTTACATATATGTAGTTTTTGTTTTGATCAACTGTTGCTTATTATTTAATGTACATGTGTATTTAAAAGTGCACTTTTGTTTATGATCAAGTATTGATGTAAAATCCATTTATATAAACCTTACTAACCAACCTCTTTGCCATCCCAGATAACAGCAACACTTCAAAGAAGGGACGCATCGGACGCGGGGAATGATATGGACGTCGAACACCTTTTTGTACAGTTGCCAAGTAGAAAAAACGCAGCTGTAGATAGTAGTTAAGCAAGCCATGTCCTCTAGGAATATGTCTTTTGTGCAACTTATGTAACTAACATAGTTTAGTGTTAGTAACCTAAGTTGCAACTATAACATATGTACAAACCTGGACACAAACTCTTGGTTGTACCTAATCTATCTAACCTAACGGATGTAAATCACAACTTGCTTAATGTAAATATAAGTCTAGCCCCCCGCCTCTTCACGGCGGGTTACTCTTCTAGTTGGTTCTAATTAACAACGATCTGTATTATAACAACAAATAACATCCAAAAAATACAAAATAAAATTTCTTGCACTAAGGTCTGTAATAAGTGGAAAGTAAAACTTGTGAAAGCGGCCATCACCACTTTGGTGGGGTGGTAGAGGCTTTATGTCTCTTAGAGAGTGATAAGGGTTCAATTCCTGGCATAGGGTAAAATTTGATTTAATTTAGAAGTAGTGTTATCTAATCTTTGTCGTTCAAAAAAAAAATAAAAAAAACTTGTGAAAGCGTGCCTAAAAAAGAGTAAACTTTGTGACGGGTACCTACATTCCAAGTTAATTGTACAATAATACTTGCAACTTGTTTCGAAGAAAAATTATATAGAGACGTAGATGAAAAGTAGAGAACTCAATACAACACACTTGCATTTTGTTAAGACTTTAGCGAAAACGAAAGTGTAACCAAAACTAATTATGTAACCATAAGTTGTGTAGGTTGGTTTGCGGCAACATGAAAATTAAATCCTTAGATGTTTTTTTATTTTTTCCTGTTCTAGATTTTCATACATAAAAATAGTAGATGAATAAAATGTTAGATATTTTAGTGTAATCGGGGGGATTGACTTGGTGATCAAAGCGAATAATAATACACATCAAGCAAGTTAGGAGGTGCGGGAGTGCACGCTTGTTTGAGTTATTATTATTCGGAGTGTATGGGCGAAGCCCGTACCCTACGGGGGTTCCAAGGGGGCAGCGCCCCCTTGGCGGGGGTCCGGGGGCAGCGCCCCTGGGAGCAGGGTCCAAGGGGCGGCAGCCCCTGGCGGGGTCCAAGGGGCGGCAGCCCCTGGCTGGGGTCAATTTCTCAAAATCAGAGTTGTATCCGATTGAATTATTCGGGTGAACCACCGAAATAATTTGATCTGAGAGTGATTACACGCCTCTCTGCTCATCCGGCAATTCGAAATTCCCCAACAAAGATCAAATTATTTTCTGTGAAGATGGCAAGCGGATCGATGAAGGATATGATGACAAGCAAGGCTGACAAACTGGAGAAGTTCGAAGGGGTGGACTTCCGAAGATGGCAGAAGAAGATGCATTTTCTTTTGACTTCGTTGAAGGTTGTGTATGTGTTGACTACTCCAATCCCGGTGATACAGGAGGAGGGAAATCTGGAGCAAATCAGGAAGAGGTCGAAGTGGGAGAACGACAATTATATATGTCTTGGCCACATCCTGAACGGTATGTCTGATCCCTTATTTGATGTGTATCAAAATGTTGAAACCGCAAAGTTACTGTGGGACACGTTGGAAGCCAAATACATGGCAGAAGATTCTTCTAGTAAGAAGTTTCTTGTTAGTAATTTCAATAATTACAGAATGGTTGATGAAAGGCCAGTGATGGAACAATATCATGAGTTGTTACGAATTCTGGGGCAGTTTGCCCAACATGATATGAAGATGGATGAATCCATCTCTGTTTCGAGTATCATTGACAAGTTACCTCCTTCCTGGAGAGATGTTAAACATAATCTGAAACATCAGAAAGGAGAGTTAACCTTGGTTGAACTTGGAAGCCACTTCAGAATTGAAGTAGGCTTGAGAGCACAGGAAAATGTGTTGGTCAATGATGATAAGAAACGGGCTGGATCAAGTTCTGTGAACATGGTTGAAACGGGTGAATCATCCAAAGGAAACAGTAAGTTCAAAGGGAAACGCAAGTTTCAAGGAAACAACAATTCGGGTTCAAACAAAAAGCCGAATTACCCTTGCTGGAAATGTGGTAAGGTTGGTCACTTTAAGAGGGACTGTAAAATGAGGAAGAATAACAATAAGTCCGGTTCAAAGAACAAGAATGAGGCTGGTTCTAGCGGGTCCAAGGACCCGGGCAAGCAAGGTCAGAATTTAGTACCATTTAATAATTCGGTTCAGAATTATGTATCACTAATTTCTGAGGCATTTTATGTGCAGGATGATGACATTGCTTGGTGGGTTGATTCAGGTGCAACAAGTCATGTATGCAAGAATCTTCGTTGGTTTAAAGACTTCCAACCAATCGAAGACGGATCTATCATCAAGATGGGGAACGTTGCAACTGAACCAATCAAAGGAATATGAACTGTGAATCTTGTTTTTACTTCGGGAAAATGTTTACTTTTGAACAATGTCTCGTATGTGCCCGGACTTCGAAAGAATCTGTTAAGTGGCATTGTGTTGAATAATTATGGGTACAAACAAGTATTGGAAAGTGACAAGTATATCTTGTCAAGACATGGTACCTTTGTTGGTTTCGTTTATCTATGTAATGGTATGTTTATGTTGAATGTTGATGTCTCGTTTATGAATGAATCTGTTTGTGTTGCTTCAACTAGTAATGTTAATGATGTACCTTCAACTAGTAATGCAAATTGTATAGCTTCAACTAGTAGTAGAAACAACTTGACTGAATCGGAATTATGGCATGCTAGACTAGGACATGTACATTATAAAAGAGTTAAAGAAATGTCTAAAATGAGCTTAATTCCGCCTATTAACATAAACAATGATAAATGCCATGTTTGCAAGTTGAATAAGATAACCAAAAAGCCTTTCATGCAACATGTTCATAGGGAAACTAAAGTGTTAGATTTGATACATAGTGATCTATGTGATTTTCATGCTACACCATCTCTAGGTAATAAAAAATATGTAGTAACATTTATAGATAATGCTACTAGATTTTGTTACGTTTATTTGTTGCATGCTAAGGATGAAGCTCTTGAAAAGTTTAAGATTTATAAACAAGAAGTAGAGCTTCATCGGAGTGGGTTGATCAAAACCTTACATACGGACAGAGGTGGTGAGTATTTTGATCCGGTGTATTTCCAATCTACTGGAATAATACACCATACCACAGCTCCTTACACACCGGAACAAAATGGTGTGGCGGAAAGGAAAAATAGGACTTTAAAGGAAATGGTCAATACCATGCTGTCCTATTCGGGCCTAAGTGAGGGCTTTTGGGGTGAGGCTATGTTGACAGCCTGCTATTTGCTAAATAGGGTTCCAAATAAAAGGAACAAGACCACCCCTTTTGAGCTTTGGTATAAAAACCCACCTGAGCTGCATAAGCTGAGAGTTTGGGGCTGTAGAGCCGTGGTGAGGCTCACTGATCCTAAGATAAGGAATATAGGGGAAAGAGGTATAGACTGCATTTTCATTGGGTATGCGGAGCATTCATTTATCTATGTTATAGAACCAAATGACTACGTGTCAGTGCATACGGTTATTGAGGCAAGAACTACAGAGTATGATGAGAATAGATTCTCTTCAATACCTAGGCCTAGAGACATGGTTCCAAGCTCTAGTAACTCTTACGTGGCTGATCAAGTGATGGATACTCCTCCGGAACCTAGGAGGAGTGGTAGAGCAAGAAAAGCTAAATCATTTGGTGATGATTTTCAGCTATATTTGGTTGAAGGATCTAGAGATGAAATTAAAATTCAATATCAATATTGCTTCAATATTGAGGAAGATCCTAAAACCTATAGTGAAGCCATGGTATCTCGGGACGTAGCTTTCTGGAAAGAAGCTATAAATGATGAAATGGACTCTATTATGCAGAATAACACTTGGAAACTGTGTGATCTACCCCTTGGGTGTAAACCACTTGGTTGTAAATGGATCTTCAAGAAGAAGATGAAAGTAGATGGGTCAATTGATAAGTTTAAAGCCCGATTGGTTATCCAAGGCTTTAGACAAAAGGAAGGAATTGACTACTTTGATATATATGCTCCTGTAGCAAGAATATCCACTATTAGATTGTTGGTTGCCTTAGCTGCAATACACAATCTTGTAATTCACCAAATGGATGTGAAAACCGCTTTCCTGAATGGTGATTTGGATGAGGAGATATATATAAAGCAACCAGAGGGGTTTGTTATGCCTGGCAATGAGCATAAGGTGTGTAAGCTAGTTAAGTCATTATATGGCTTAAAGCAAGCACCAAAACAGTGGCATCAAAAGTTCGATGATGTGGTTTTGTCTAATGGTTTTGTATTAAACCAAGCAGACAAGTGTGTATATAGCAAACTTGATGATTCTAGAAAAGGAGTCATAATTTGTTTATATGTAGATGACATGTTGATCTTCGGTACTGACCAGGATCAAGTTGATAAAACAAAGAAATTTTTGTCATCTTGTTTAGATATGAAAGACATGGGGGATGCGGAAGTGATCCTTGGTATAAGGATCAAACGGGAGAACAATGGCATATCTATCTCTCAATCTCATTATATTGAGAAGATATTGAAAAAGTTCAATTTTCATGATAGTTCTCCGGTTAGCACTCCAATGGATCCTGCTTTTAAGCTCTCACCTAATGAAGGTGTAGCTGTAAGCCAACTAGAATATTCAAGGGCATTGGATCCCTCATGTATGCCATGATTAGCACTAGACCGGATATAGCTTATGCTGTTGGAAAGCTTAGTAGGTATACTAGCAATCCAGGTGCAAGTCATTGGCAAGCAATGAATCGAGTATTTAGGTACTTGAAAGGAACCATGAAATATGGTTTAACTTATACCGGATTTCCTTCAGTTCTAGAAGGTTATTCAGATGCAAGCTGGATTAAGAACAAGGAAGATCATTCTTCCACAAGTGGATGGACTTTTCTACTTAGAGGAGCTGCCATATCTTGGGCATCTAAGAAACAGACTTGCATTATTGATTCGACAATGGAGTCTGAGTTTGTAGCATTAGCCGCAGCGGGCAGAGAAGTTGAGTGGCTAAGAAACTTGATTTATGAGATTCCATTGTGGCCTAAACCTATATCACCAATATCTATTAGATGTGATAGTGCTGCTACCTTGGCTAAGGCCTATAGCCAAGTGTATAATGGGAAGTCTAGAAACTTAGGTGTTAGACACAGCATGATTCGTGAGCTTATCACGCAATGGGTGATATCGGTGGAGTTTGTGAGAACTCAGCAGAATTTAGCCGACCACTTAACCAAAGAGTTATGTAGAGATCTTGTGCACAAGGCGGCTGTAGGGATGGGATTAAAGTCCACCTGAGATTTCTCGTGTTAAGATACCCAATTCCCACCTAATATGACGTTAGGTGCTGAATTCAATGTGGAAAGTTTAACATCTAGAAATTGGAACACATTAGTAGCATCATCCCAATGTATGTGTTCAGACCTGCAAGTTAAAGGAGGTTGAAGGTTTTCTTCTTAATAGTTCTTTGAAAAATTGCATATGCAGGTGTAAGAATAAAGAGCTACCTATATGAGCATGAAGTTTAGCCGCTTCAAGAAGCTAGGACTTGGCTTTGATATGTTCATTGAAGGATGGGACACAGGCTAGTAAAAATAGTGTCAAGAAAGAACATTAGAGTATGTAAACTTGTGTGTATATTATCTTCATGTATTCACTGAATAGAAAGGGTTCAATCCTTAGCGACACCCCTATATTCGAATATTTGGAATGTGTAATATACTAATGTGAAATTTAATCGTCGCGATATTTCATTTATGCATAAGTTTGATTGTTGTGAATTTGTTCAAGTTAATCAAGGATTACGCTAAAATAGGGGAGGAATGTTAGATATTTTAGTGTAATCGGGGATTGACTTGGTGATCAAAGCGAATAATAATACACATCAAGCAAGTTAGGAGGTGCGGGAGTGCACGCTTGTTTGAGTTATTATTATTCGGAGTGTACGGGCGAAGCCCGTACCCTACGGGGGTTCCAAGGGGGCAGCGCCCCCTTGGCGGGGGTCCGGGGGCAGCGCCCCTGGGAGCAGGGTCCAAGGGGCGGCAGCCCCTAGCGGGGTCCAAGGGGCAGAGCCCCTGGCTGGGGTCGAGCTGCCAGAGGCAAAAATTAAGGCAGTTGTAAGGCAGTTTGGTTAAAAAATTCGAATTACAACTGCCAAAGGCAGTTACCTGCAGAAACACCCCAAAATTTGCATACGGTTTTGATCATAGTTTTCTGGTTCATACAATTCACGCAAAAACATACCCTGGTTCAATTTCTCAAAATCAGAGTTGTTTCCGATTGAATTATTCGGGTGAACCACCGAAATAATTTGATCTGAGAGTGATTACACGCCTCTCTGATCATCCGGCAATTCGAAATTCCCAACATAAAAGAATATAAAAAACTAAATAAAAATTAAAACCAAGTTAAATTTATTGCAAGGGAGAAAATTAAGTTATAACTAGTGGGAGACCCGCGCGTTGCGGCGGAGTCGATAATACCACCAAGTCGCGAGGGTGAAGATTAAAAGGGTTGTGGGAGTTTGACAAAAGTTTTGCATAACTCACCTGGGTTACCGAGTTGGCCAGAGACGGTCGTGTAATCATCTCAAGACATCCTGGTTTAGGCGATGGTATTTTACAAAGAATGCGGTTAAGAAGATGAATTAGAGGTTGCACAATGGTTGAGTTGGGTAATTGGTGGAATCCCGTTGGCGTAGATTAACATAGTTGTTCGTAGGAAGCAAGGTATTGGAATATTTTTGGGGGGGGTGTACAAGCAGATTTGTGTTTTTATTTTTTATATATACGAAGGTTGGTGTTTTTTTATAGAACAGTGAAGTTTGGATGTGTAGCCCAAAGACGTCATATTTTGAAAGTGAAGATCCGAAAGTCTGGGTGCGAATAGTCGTTCAAAAAGATAAACATTATTGAGTTAAAAGACACGTGTTAAAACCATTGGGTTGTATTCATATAGAGGTTGATCATGTGGTGTTACGAGGGCTGGATGAACCCGATAGGTATATTAGACTTCACGAGATTAGCGATATCTTGATAGTTGATCAGGCTAAGCCTAACACTTACAAAATCGTAATCGAGGACTCAGAATATTAGAAATGGCTTGAAGAGATGGTTGGAATGTATGCTAATTGTTGTCTATCTTAAAACATGACTTCATCCTTTGTTCTCATTGGCAAATCCCCCTACGAATGAATGTTCAATTTTAAACAATTTCCACAATACTTAAGAAACTATGGATGCTTATGTTTTGACACAATTCAAAAAAACCTCGGATCAAATAGGTTACCGTGCTGAATAATATGTTTTCTTGTGATATTTTAACCAAAAATGGTTATAACCTGAAGAGTTTAGATTGGAAATAATACTTTTTTCTAGAGATATTAAATTTTATGAATTGGTATTTCCTTTTATAAAGATAATACACTCAAATTGTTTTTTGATATTTATGATTCACAAGAGGCTGAAGCTTCCGATGGTGTAAATTCACAAGAGACCGAATCTGATGGTATAAATTCACAAGAGACCAAATTTGAAGGTGTAAATCTGGATTGTAATATAGAAAATGTTGTTTACATACTTTGTTTCAACAGCGTGCACTGGTGGTCAAGCGCCTAAGGGTATATAGTTATGTTTGCGAACACTAATCTACAATTGTTTTATGCTATAGTGGGTCAAATGGTAAACATTCCATTCGCTCAACCTATCTATTTACATTCTAGCCAAAAACACTTTCCATTTTAGTTATTTTTCCGTAGTTACCCGCTATGCTACCCGAATCTACAATTCATAAGTACTAAGGGTCAATATTATGACAAAAATATGAAGATATTTAGACAGACCGGGGCTGGTTCAAACTTCCAGGGAGAATAATCTGCAAAAACACATAACCACAATTAGCAAAAACTTTTATAAAACTAAATAAACCCACTACACCAAAGGAGTAACAAACAAAGCACCTATCTTCTTTGAGTTATCATCAATGTCTCGTTTCGACCTCACTCGCACCGTCCCATTTTTGACCCACGTTGTCCCATATCATACATAGGGATGAGCATTTGGTACCGGGTACCGGTACCGAACCGTACCGGGTATATTCGGTACCGGTACCCACTTTCTACGTTTTTCGGTACCGATACCGGTACGGAATGAAAAACCATAAACAATGATTATTTGAAAAAGAGTAAACTGCCATTTTGGTCCCTGTGGTTTGGCCAGTTTTGCCACTTTAGTCCAAATCTCAAACTTATTACATCCAAGGCCCTGTGGTTTGCATTTTGTTGCCATTTTAGTCCAAAACTCAAATCAGGTCAGATTTCTCAAAAAAAACCCTGCTATTTTGTCCTTTTCTAAAGGGGCAAAATGGTCATTTAAAAAAAACCCCGCCTCTCTCTCTTCTCTCTCTATCTGCAGATCATTGTTAAAATCTTCAACAACAGAAATCATCTTCATCTCCGTTTCACCATCCACCGATCATCAACCTGCAACCTGTTCCCAGTCATCTTTATTACCTTCGTTCAACCTGCAACCATCTCGTTCATCGTATTCAACAACAGAAATCACCATCATCGACATAATCATCATCATCTTCAACAACTGAAATCACCATCATCTTCAATCAAACAACATAAATTAACAAAACTACCTACCATCATCGTCTTCAACAACAGAAATCACATAAATCATCATCGTCTTCAACAACTGAAATCACCATCATCTTCAATCAAACAACATAAATTATCAAAACTACCTACCATCATCGTCTTCAACAACAGAAATCACATAAATCATCATCGTCTTCAACAACTGAAATCACAAAAAATCAGTCTCTAGAACCAAATTAACTTCAAAACAACATAAAAACTGTAAGCACAAACACTCTAACAGCATCAATTAACAAGACTACATACCAAAATAAAAAACCCTAAAAACTGAAACCCTAGATGAAACAAAACAAAACCTAAACAGAGGAAGTAGATGGCGGCGGCGGCGACGAGGAGGACGGTGATGGCGGAGGAGATGTAACGGCGGCATGTGCGGTGGCCGGAGGTGGAGCAGACTTTTGTGCTTATTTCGTAAGGTATGGTGGTGGAGGAAAGTGAAGGGTGGAGGCGGTGATGATCTGTTCGAGACGATGATGATTATGTCGATCAAGTCTTCGTAGGGTATTGATGTTGTTGTTTGATTTGGAGGAGGAAAGTGAAGAATGCAGAGGAGATGAATGAAGAATGCATAGGAGAGTGAAAGAAGAAAAGGAGAGAGGGGTGTGGGTGGGGGTGGGTGGCAAAATGACCAAAATGCCCTTCAGAAAAGGACAAAATAGCAGGGTTTTTTTTGAGAAATCTGACCTGATTTGAGTTTTGGACCAAAATGGCAACAAAAACGAAACCACAGGGCCTTGGATGTAATAAGTTTGAGATTTGGACTAAAGTGGCAAAACTGGCCAAACCACAGGGACCAAAATGGCAGTTTACTCTTTGAAAAATGATATATTTATTGCTGGTGTTCACAGAATCACATTTAATTTCATTTATACTACAAAATATCAAAACTTACAAGGAATCATATTTAACTTCACAAAACAACCAGCTACAAGAGAAAAACGCATGCGGCTACAAATGTATATCTTTTTTGGAATAAGATGCACGAACTACATATGAACCCTACAATTAAGCTCATATTTTAACGATCGAGAACACGGTCGACATGTAAATATAGTACACAACGAATCAATAAGTTATAATATATACATCATAGAGACCATTCTTGGGACGACGTTTTTCCATTTTGCTTTGACCAAAGGCAAAACAGTTAAATTCATAGAAAACGTCTTCAATCATACTGAAGAATGTAAGCTCAAAATTGGTACCTTATGAGGGACAAGTGATTTATCCAATAAACATGCGGTAATTTGTAAAGATTGTTCTTGAATATCCATGAAATAAACTTGGCCATTAGATGTCCCATCCTATAAAAAAAAGACCAATAAAGTTTCAAACAACCAGATAGCAATAGTAACTACAAATTTGCGAGTATCACTTTCGGTTGTTTAATCACTTACCAGATGACTCAGTAACAGTGTGCACACTGTCACATGTCACCTACCGTGGGTACATCTAACAAATGAGTGGGAAGTGCTGAAATGATATGTATTTAGCCCAAGGATGAATGTAATTCTTCAACAGATTCCTTATGGTCCTGTAACTTTGTTAGAATGTAATATAGATACACACGGTTTTGTAGAATGAAAACAACAAACCTGTAACCGCCATTGGTACACACAACTCGGGTCTTGAATTATGATGATAATCTGCGATTTCACATACTGATCCCATGCATCATAATAAGCCTCTATTTTTTTTTCTACCTGCAGAAGAACTTTCAGATAATGTTAAAATTCTCTGAAGAAGTATGGGATGTGTGATCTTAGTGGCCTAACCTGCGGGCAACAACTTTGACCCCTATGGAAGCAACAAGCTTAAAACCCCCTATGGAAGGAACAAGCTTAAAACAAAGCATCCAAAACTACCTAAATGATGAAGCATAGATATGGCATATGAAAATTGCTAAAAAGAACAACATAAACCCATTTATAAATTTTAAAAACCCAATTACTATTAATGATTTTTAAATTGCTGTTAAAGGTCCTTCAAATTCAGGCCATACTAAAGAGTCAGGCCTATCACCTCTCCCATGTATACATCAAATAAGTAAATGGTAATGGAGACAATTGTCATACCTGAGACCCATAAAAAAAGACTTTTGTTGGATTTACTTATCACACAACAAAATAGTTAGAAAATAATTACAGACTTTCATTTCAAACTAAAACACTATAAAACAATAAATTTTAAACTCTAGGTTCCAATGAAACTCCCACTCATGTCAATAACCCGAAGATACCGTGGCACTACTCACTATAACTCACCCATTCGACCACGCCACAAGTACCCGAGTGTGACAACAATAACCAAGTAAAGTTACATAACTATGAAACAAGATTCGCCTGTTGATCGATGTCCGACACATGAACAGTTCTCCTAATGACATCTTCTCATTGAGCCATGTTAGTTCGGTTATTCATCCTTTGCTTCCCGTGGTTAAAGTTACCCTTCTTCTAACCATCAACATAACAAACTCAATCCAATCAACACCAAGGTGGGGAAACAGGTGTAAAATACAACAGCCGAGTGAAAGCTGAGAGGTAAACGGGACTGAAGTGGCACCTAAATGGTTTGAAGACCCTAGCAACTCTAAGTAACCGTAAACGCAGTATACAGTGAGGCATTTTTAATGAATATAAGAGGTTCTGCATTCAAAGACAATATGCCCCCCTTTTTGGTTATTTTTTTTATTTGACTCATTTTACATACAAGACAACCCAAGTGGCCCATTACAGTATATAGGTAAACGGGACTGAAGTGGCACCTAAATGGTTTGATGACCCTAGCAACTCTAAGTAACCATAAACGCAGTATACGGTGAGGCATTTTTAATAAAGTGAATATAAGAGGTTCTGCATTCAAAGACAATATGCCCCCCTTTTTGGTTATTTTTTTTATTTGACTCATTTTACATACAAGACACCCCAACTGGCCCATTACAGTATATTTGTGTCCAACTTCCCACCAATTTAAATAACCCATTGAACAGCATATGTGTCCAAATACTATTTTTATTCGATTGTTTTTGACACGAATAAAAATATGGCTTCGGTTCATGTTGAATTTAACCTGCCAACTGACACGATTGATAGATTCAACTTAAAACACCACAACATAAAGTTTTCAATTACACTATAAAATCAGTAGAAACTAAGTGCTGAAACACTGACCTTGAATTACATGTTAATTAACATAATAATAATATGGTGTCTTCAACTGACACCATCGGACGCCCACCTCACACGAGATCTTTGAATGAGATCCAAATTTTTTCTATAATCGACTTCCCTGATCACTTTTTTATTTTCTGTCAAAATCCATTCCTCATCTTCTGTGAGGTCTCTATTCTCCATTTCAGATTCAATAAATTCCAATTCGGCAAGAGCCGAACACACCTGCTCTTTTTCTTTGGCAAGGAAATCGTCTCTCCAAGCCTTGACTTTAGATCTAATGCAAGCAAATTTGGAGGTCAAACTAGAATCAGGAGGTTCAAAGGGAACAAATTCCTCCGCCGCTGACCGAACCACTTCTTCAAAACCCTGTTTACCGATCCAAGAGCTAAAAATCCGAAAAGGGCGAGCCCCAAAATTCAGGGCCACGAGTTCCAATAAAATCGGGCAATGGTCAGACAGGTGACACGGGAAAACTCTAACACAAGCCGTCGACCATTTATTGAAGAAATCTGGGCAAACTAAAAACCTATCGAGCTTGCTGAGCTTTTTCCCGTTATCCCTAATACACGTAAACCGTCTGCCTTGCATAGGGTACTCCAAAAGCCCGTTATTAAAAATAAACTCATTAAAGTTGTTAGCACATACCGTCTTGTATTTCGAGTGTCTCCTCTCATTAGCTGACCTAACGGCGTTGAAGTCGCCTGCAAGAATCCACATCCCAGCCGACGGGTCAATAAGATTGGAGATAACGTTCCAAAGATTCCTTTTTTCCACCGTGCTTTGGGGAGCATAAATATTGATCAGATTAACTGGGGACCCACATCCAACCAAATTACCGCTGATACACAAAAACGATCTGTTACTGGACACAACATTAATTTTTAAAACTCTGGGGTCCCAGACCCACAGGAGACCTCCAGATTGACCCACAGCCGCTTCACTAGCCGACTCAAAATGTCTACTACCCCATATACCAGCGATATCTTCACGAGAAATGGAATCAACCTTAGTTTCTTGAAACGCCATAATACCGATGTTGTTAACCCTTTTGATGTCCTTTAACCAACTAGCTTTCATCCCTCCTTTAATACCTCTAATGTTGAATGATAAGATATTCATGGGTGAACCACATTGTTGCCTTCTCCATGAATGGAATTCTTAACCAGGCTGCTATGTTCCAGCAGATTAACTCCCACGATCTGCCCGATACTAATTGTCGCCTGAACTTCCTCATCCAAATGGAAATTCCGTGAACCAGGGGCATCCTCCAGATCAGGGGGATTCCGAACATCATTACCCGATTGGCTACGCTGAGACGGACCAGACACATGATTAACTATAAAATCACTGCCTTCAAGCTCACAATTAAAAGCCGGAGTCTCCTCCTCAGGAACTACAGAGCCGTTAGCTTGAACAATTAGGTCAAACAAGAAATCCCCATCATCTCTACTTCTTTTCTTGGGTCGCTCACCTAAATCTGGGCTCCTACAACTTCTACGATTGGCTTTCGAACAGTTGGGCCTCAATCTCACCTTCCTTTTAATGGGCCTATCAGAAATAATATTATTATCCCTAGCAGAGAAAAAGAGAATATCACTGTTTGGCCCATTAAAGCCTGGTCCACAAGAAAACTTTTCCCCCAATGACGTGGAATGCGGCGCCTGTCCAACATGGGAAATAGGAGCAGTCTTTTGGCCTCCCAACAAAGATTCTTCTTTTTCCCCATCTCCATCACCGACCAACTTTTGGTTGTCACCGACCGACTTTTGGTTGTCACCGACCCTTCCGTTTCTCAACTCTTCATCTTCCACCGCCTGCATGAGAATTTCCGGCAAAGGTGTTACCGGAGGTCCACCCTCCGCCGTACCAGCCATGCCTCCCTCCGCCCCTTCAACCTCAGAATTATGATTGTCTAACTGATCAACAATTCCTTCATATGCATGTGTCTGATCGTTATCTGGAGAGCCATAAGATGAGGAGGATGGGTCACCATCAGGGGTTTTTACTTTACCCACAGAACCCGGGGCCCAATGACCGACTTCTTCTTCAATCCAAACCCGGAATTGCATATTCTTCCATCTTAACGTGACATGATCCTGAATTCTACCTCCTTCCCCGACGAGCAGGCCAATCCTTGGTTTTTGTCGGTTTGTTTGAATGTTTTATTCGGCGCCACTATATGTTTATGGGATGTGTATATATTTTAGTTGAATGGTTTTTGTCGGTTTGTTTGAATATTTAGTGGCGCGAGTGTTAGGATGTGTCATTTTGAGGTGGTGGGAAATACGAAATGCATTAAACAGTCAAAGCAATTCATAAATAGAATTTATTAATTCAAAACGTTAGCTTCTTAAACGGTGCGTTGTTTTGCCGGTTGTTAAATCAAACGGTGGCTTCCAAATGAAACGATGTGATTGTGTATAAACGCAACCCAAGTTGCTATTAATATACAATATAATTTGGTTTTATTTTATGGTTAATTTTCAAAAGGGGCGTCTATTAATTTTTTGGTTATGTTGGTTTTATTTTATGGTTAATTTTCAAAAGGGGCGTCTATTAATTTTTTGGTTATGTTGGTTTTATTTTATGGTTAATTTTCAAAAGGTGCATCTATTAAATTTAAAGTAAATTACAAAACTCGTCCTTTATGTTGACACCATATTTCAACTTGTGTCTTTTGTCTTCAAAAAGTATAAAAACATACTCGATTTTTGCAGACCCTTACACGTTATGTCATTTAGCCCTAACTCAGTTAATTTTTACGGTTAAATCTGAACAAGTGGACCCCATAAAAGGGTATTTTGGTCATTTTGCCTTAAACACTTAAATAAATAATAAACAAAACAATTTAAAAACACATAAACATAAATCCCCTCTTTGTTTCTAAATTCTGTCTAGCCTTCCCCTTTTTCTCTCTAACCGACCTAACTCCACCACCATCTACCACCACCCCAACTCCACCCCAATCAAGAACCAAAATTGTTGATACAACAATTACCAGAAAGAGGAGGTGAGCAACAATAGCCTTAACCAACTGCACACCTTTGACAACAGAACTCAAGGGCATAGAGTTCTTCACATCTTCTTCTTTCGTCGTATGCAGCCGATAGTTATCCAACGGCGGTAGCAACTGGAAAAAGCCAGCATACAACCAGTAGATTACAATTGGGGCAAACGTCCCCATCACTTCATCGCTTACCCTTCCCAAAACACCATCACAGGAACCCTAAATTGAAGAGGGTAAGTTGTATGTATAGGTCTGACTGAAGGGGTTGTGATGGAACTGATTTGGGTCAAGATTAAGGTACAAGGTTGGATTGAGAGAATGAGAAAGTGAATCAGATCTGTAGGGGGAGTGAGGGAGGGAGTTCGGGTTTCAGACAGACAGTTGGTGGATGGTGGGGGCGGAGTTGGCACCAACGGTTGGTGATGGCGGTGGAGAACAAAGAGGGGGAGAGGATATATAGAGAGAGAGAAGAGGTAGAGATAGTCGTGGGTGGTTAGGTCAGATGATGATGGGGTGTTTGATGGTGGCAGGTGGTGGTTGTGGGTGGTAACTGGTGGGTTTGTGAGAGAGGGGGGAAGAAAAAGAGAGATATAGAGAGAACTAGAAAAAGGGGGTCAATTTTTATGTGTTTTTTTTAAATAATCTTTTGTTTTATATACATAAATAAATGGGTAAAAAGTCTGATTTGTGACACCTGTGTCACTTCAACCATCATACAAATACCAAACCAATGAAATATTGTGTTTCATACTTGGGATTTGTATAAATATGTGTATCATTTGCACATATCAATTCTTGTTCGATTTCGAGCTTTAAATCGCTTTCTGGGAAGTTATACGCGAACTGATGCGTAAACGCGATCAGTTTAATGCAGCAAACACTCCGGAATAGTGAAATAGGCTTAACATACCTTAAATAACCTTTACATAACTTAGAAATAAGTTTTGAAGGGTTTGGTATGGCAAAAACAAGTTTATTCGCTCACAGGGACTAATTACGTCAACTTGAAAAAGTCTGCCGTTTCGTAAGGCAACGCACAGTCCGGAACATGATCATAAGCTAAACATACCATAAATAACCTAAACATAGCTTAGAAATAAGCTTTGAGTGGTTCGGTGTGCGAAAATATGCTTATTTGATCTTACAGGGACTAAAAGTGTCAAAAACGGCATAAGTTTGCATTTACGCGCATATCTTACGTTCTGACCACATCTGGACACCCAAAATTTTTGTACACACTAAAATATTTTTATTTTAGTGATCGGCATGCAAAAATACCATTCGTCGTTTAATTTGGATCGTTTTCGTGTCCGTTCGAGTTTCGTCGTAATTTGACGAACAACGTGACCGTACAACCAAACGAACCGACATCCGAGAGTTTTCCGAGCAAGTTTTGAGTCCTCTAAACTATAATGACCTTGTAGAGCCTTGAAAATGGCTTAACGGATGTTAAAAGTGCCAAAAATGGGCTCAAACACATGCAGGGACCAAAGCTGTCAATGTTGAAAGTTATGCTGAACTGCAGGGACCAGGCGGGCCGCGTAAGACCTGTCCCTCATCTTACTCGGGCCGTGTAAAAGTGCCCAGTTCCAGAAATCAGTTTTTAGCAATCTGTTTGATTTTCAGGGGCTGTTTATGCAAATTTTCTTGTGTGTTAACAAAGTTAACACCTCTCCAAGGCTTTGAACCTGCACCAAACACATGTATGCCTAAGATCTTTTGCTTGTTGGCCACATAAACACATGTCTTGATCTTGTGAGTTTCCAACAAGTATAAATAGCATGGCCCTCATTCATTTTTCTTCACCCTTGATCTGATTTCTCAAAGTTGAAGTTGTTATACTTCATACATGAGATTTTAAGATCAAGTTCTCCCTAGCAAGGACCCTTTGTAAGCTTCCTTCGTTCTTTTATCGCTTTCCTAGCGAGAAAGTCAAACAGTGTTTGACTTTCAGCTTTGACCAGTCAATGGTCAACACGAAGTTCGTTTGAACTTTGCAACGTGAGCGTAATCACGATGGTTATAGTCACTAGTGACTATACCTACTAATTACCACGTTGACTAGGCGTAGTGACGAGTCCTAGTTTTGGTCAAAATGCGCATTTAAGCGTATTTTGCAACCAAACTACTTTAGGGTATCAAAACACTTTGTTTTGATATCAAAACATGTTTTCTAACTTAGTTAAGCATGCTTTAACATGCTTAGCTCGTCACTTTTAGTTTAGTGCTTGTTTAGAGTCGTAAGTCAAGCGGTCTAAACCACCGCTTAGACTTTCGAACTCGACCCGTTTGGTCGATCATTAGGATCCGACCAAGCATGTTTAGTGTCCATAGTTGCATAGGGAATAACCTTCCGAGGTTATACCATATGGTCACATAGTTTAAGTAGTTGTATGATAGGTAGTTTATATGCCTTAGGAAAATGACCAAAATGCCCTTTTCATGCATAATTGGATTTTAAGCATATGTAACCTAAACATTTGTCACCTAACTAATTATGCAACATAATTAAACATGTTTAGGCATATAATACTTGTCATAGGACTAGTTAGACGTCTCTAACGCGTTTTAGGCAAACGACACATTAAAGTAGCGTAAGCTACCTAAACGGGTCGTAATGGGTCGTAAGCACTTAGGATAGGTTTCGATTTAGTATGTAGGCTTTGTTAAACCATATTACATGAGTTCCCATACTCATTTGGTTTACGAAACCGCATTCTATCCGATCTTCCGATTTAGGTCCGGTTTATTTACTTAGTTACCCATATTAGGTGTCGTTTGATTCCGTGATCCCTCTAGCTTTGCTTGGTTGTTGTTCAAGACTTCTAAGCATCCTCAAGTGAGTACATAGTCCCATCTTTTACTGCTTTCAATGTTTTGGGGTGAAACATGTGTACCTATTTGTTATGTTCATGTTTTTAAAGTATAATTGATTATACATGTTAGTACTTATCTTTTGACAAACTGAATGATTATTAATGGTTTAAACACTAATTTTTCAAAGATTATAAAATTAATTGTTGGATTGTACTTATTTTATACATTCACCAGACCGATTGGTAGTATGATATAGCGCTATAGGATTTGACACCCCATTCCTGTTGTATGGAATGTCAGAAACCGAATTTTATCCAAATAGAGATTGCCTTTGTGGTATTTCTATAGTCTCCAAGGTGTATTTTGATACACCAAGGTTTGAATGAATTCTAAAATCACACTTTTGTTGTATATTTTGTTATACTCCCAAAGGTATAGTTTGATATGCTCTCATGTGTGATATTGTACAAAACAACATATATTTTGTAAATTATTAAAAACATAGTTTGATATGTTATTTACAAAACCAAAGCATAGTTTAATATGTTATTTATAAAACCAAAGTATACTTTTGATATATTACTGAAAACTATTATTTTGACGCTAAAGTATATTTAATATACTATCTGTTTAACGACTTTGGATCTGAAATATATTTTAATATATTACTTATTCGACTTTCTTAAAACAAAGTATATTTTTACATATACTACAAACCTTTTATCAAATCATTGTTTTTCAAACAACATATTTTACACAAACTCATTTTACTTGGTTATTTAATTATCTATGCATAATTCTTTTATATCATCAAATTTCTTATAAATTTTCACATGATTTATAAAGAAAACATTTTTAAGTTCATGACTACTTTTTGTTAAACATTCTTTTAAACTTATAAGTCATGAATCATGCATTAATAAAACCTATGTATCTCACAGGCATTTTTATGCTGACGTACCTATTTTTACACATGTTTCAGGTGCTGCTTTGTGATGATTGTTGATACATGCTATACATAGGATGGACTCTTGCCTTAGCGACTTTAAAACTTGAAAGATAATAATTGTATTTATTTGATTTGTAATAAACCATAAGTTCATTAATTTAAATAAAACGAAATTTTTTAATCCATGGTTGTGAAATAATGATTCTGTTACAACACTCCCCGACCTTTCCGCCACGTTTTGTTGTTTAACGTGGTCGGGGTGTGACAGAAAAGTTGGTATCAGAGCCAATGGTTATAGGGAATTAGGTTATTAGTAATGCTTTGACCTAGACTATAACCTTCCTAGGACCCTGATACAAGTTATCTTGTGTTTAGTTTTAAAACAATACCGTCACCTATCCTTAGGTGACAATCACAATAAGAATACAAATTTCGAATCCGCTTTGAAAACCAATCATCTGTTCTAGGATGATTGATTACTAGGTTTTGAACCTTGAAATTTTTCAAAATCTCGTCAAAGTTTGGGTCTAAATAATATGAACACGTGCAAACTGGAAGGGTGAATGCCTGTACCCTGAGTTTTCTGTCTAAGGCTAGAGTGTTCGTACAAATCCGCAGTATCGGACCAGTCACTCTTACCTGGGAACTCTTGGGGTTAGTGTTCACTTATAGGCGAGCATGTCTTCGGTGATACATTATATTGATCCATTTACTTTGATTAGTCACTGCCTGTCGTTTGTTTGTTCGAGGTAATGAATGAATGATCGCCTTCCTTGTGTTTTGTCGATGTTTTCAATACCTCTTTTGTTTTTCCAATCAGCGACCTCACTCGTTACTCATGTTCCCTTGTTCCTTTTAGATGCACAACCCGTAACTAATGAAGAAGTCGCAACCCTTGTCGCTCACCAAATGGCTGCAGTGCTCCCGGGCGTAGTAGCCCAGATCCATCAGTTATATAACAACAACAACACCCAGTGTAATTTCAAGACCTTCAACTCTGCTAAACCTTTGAAGTTTTCTAGATCTTAAGGAGCAACCGCGCTCCTGCAATGGTTCGAAAGTTTGGAGAGCACATTCAGGCATGTGCAATGTCCGAATGAGCGTAAGGTTGAATTTGCATCCAGTGTGTTCGAGAAGCGTGCTCTTACCTGGTGGAACGGTGTGATGCGTGATAGGGGTGCTGATGTGGCACTAGCTCAAACTTGGGAAGAGCTTCGAGCTCTAATGATGAAGGAGTTCTGTCCTCGTCATGAGCTTAGAGCATTGGAAAGGGAATTCGACGATTTAAAGCAAGATAGTGGTGAACATCGAGCCTATACTAACCGTTATGAGGAATTGAGCCTGTTATGTCCTGCCATGGTCACGCCTGTGGATAAGGCGATTGAAAAGTACATTGATGGTCTTCCTGACTTAGTTCAGGTTATCGTTACTGGCAGCAACCCTACTACCGTCAGACAGGCCATTGAATTGTCTGCTACCCTGACTGAATCTCAAATCACGAAGGGTAAGCTTTTTCGAAAGGGCGATTCAAGACCATCTGACAAGTCTGTACAAGATGAACCAAAGGAAAAACAGGCCGAGACGCCCAAGAAGAAGAAGCGCAAGGCTTCTCAAAACTACGCCATAACTGCTCAGAACAATCAGGTTGCACCAAACCAGCCAGCACAACCTCATAAAAGGAAAAATTATGTTGGTACCGCACCTTTGTGCAACAAATGCAACCTTCATCATCTGGAGCAAGTGCAGTGTCAAAAATGTACCCACTGTGGGCAATTGGGAAATTTTGTCGATACCTGCCGTTATGCAAACCAAGCTGCTGCAAATCCTGCTGCTGTTCAAGCACGGTTCCCACCTGGGTCGTGTTAAAACTGTGGTGACCTTACTCACTACAGAAACAATTGCCCAAGACTTGCTAACGCAAATCCAGCGCGTGGGCGAGTGTTTAACATAAATGAGGCGAACGCGGACGACAATGCAGCAGTGAACAATTAGTCTTTTGTATTTCTTTGTTTGTTATCTTTTGACGTTGGAATAATTCAGTTGTTATATAAATAAAATTCGTTGTTTCAAGTTTATTTTACGAAATTGATGCAATTATGTGATTATGTGCTTATGTGATTTCTTTGATGTCTTGCGTTTTTCGTATGATCCGAATGTTCATTATCCAAATCTTCGTAGAATCTTCCATATCTCCATATGAGGGATTCATAGTAGGATATCCAAAGGTACTACCTTAAATCCTAAATGGGCTTCTACATTATAGTTAAGTCCCCTGGATTATAAAGTACTATTCTATAATTGGACCCCTTGAATGGTCTAGTTAAACAGATTGATTCAAAAATCTGGTTAAGAATATCATGTGATGATATAGCTGAAAAGATCCCTTAAGTGGTCTATTTAAGGAGATCGTACGACGGTCTAGTTAAGGAGATCATGTGTTGATCTAGTTAAAAAGATCGTTCGTTGATCTAGTTAAAAAGATCCTTTGGTGGTCTAGTCAAGTCACGTCATGTTTATTCGATTGATTTTTCCCTACACATAATGAAATGAACTGTGCGGACTGTGCAAGGAATTACGTAATTATGGATGCATACATAATTATGGAATTCAGTGCACAAAAACCACAACAAGTTTTGTCATGTGTTAAGACCTATAGTGATGAGAATAATGAAACGGGAACAATGTAGAAAGGGGCATGGTGGATACGCCGCTGGTACTTCCTATATATAAGTGTTCCTTATTATATTGCGAACGTAGCGTTATTTAAGTTACTAGAAGTCCTGGACCTTGACCCATGTCATTTTATCTTACACTCTCCGACTCTGATTTCGAGCACACACAAGTTTCCTATGATAGTCTTCATAAGAAACATTCTTCTGTCCGTAGTTTGAAACGCCATGTTTTGTTACTACAAGGACATCACTTTGACAGTGGACAAATTCGCTAAGAATCCAAACGTGGCCCAGAGTTTTACTTAGGGTTCGAAGGATTCATTCGAAGGCGAAACAATCATAGTGGTCTTCACAGGTTTCCTTTAAAATTAAATTTCGGGACGAAATTTCTAAAAGTAGGGCTTCAACCATCATACAAATACCAAACCAACGAAATATTGTGTTTCATACTTGGGATTTGTATACGTATGTGTATCATTTGTACATATTAATTCTTGTTCGATTTCGAACTTTAAATCGCTTTCTGGGAAGTTATACGTGAACTGATGCGTAAACGCGATCAGTTTAATGCAGCAAACACTCCAGAATAGTGAAATAGGCTTAACATACCTTAAATAACCTTTACAGAAAATCAGTTTTTAGCAATCTGTTTGATTTTCAGGGGCTGTTTGTTGGTACACTTTATGTGGACGCGACTCGGCTCGGTTCGACATGGTTAGGTCCGGCTCAAGCCCGACGTAGCGACATTCCTCCGTCGTGCGCCCCAGAGATCGACACACGAAGCACGGAGAGTCGCCGACCTGTCCCGTCGACACATCACCATGACATCACCATAGTGATGTCATGATGATGTCAAATGAAAAACTCAAACTCATATTGGACGAAATCTATGTTTTCGTCAAAATGGATATGGCGAAATCACTCCTTGTTTTCGTCATTATATGTGTGTGGCGAAATCCCTGATTTCGTCACACATGGTTTTCGTCCAAAGGGTTTTCACCGTTGGTCAGTATAAATAGCTAAGTTATTAGTCAGTTTAGTCATGAGTTCATGAGACTACTGTGAAACTCCATGAGTGAGAGTCTGTAAACATTGTTTGTATATGTTTGTGGTTGTACTCATCCCTAATCAATAGATATTGAATCTTTGGTTACGCGTGTGTTTTACATTGTGTTTGGTTTGCACCTTTACGGGGATTCCGCACCCGTTACCGTGTTTGTTATAAACAAGGATAGGTTTTCGTATCGGATCCACCGAGAAAAACGGACCTACAATTGGTATCAGAGCTTTGGCTCTTTTCCTTGTTTAAAACCAAACATTGTCGTGTTTGAAACAAGTGTGTTATTGTGATTTTTCAGATTTCGTTCTTGAAAAGTTTATATTTTTTTTTCTGGAAAAAGTCGTTAAAATCAGTATTTATCCTATTGTTTTGCTAAAAGTTTGTTCAAAAACCTTGTTTGTTTAAATGTTTACATGTTACTAGTGGGTTTTTGTTGAAAGTTTATGCAAAATTCGTGTTCGGAAAATTTCTCTGGTGAAAATTTGGCCGGAATCTTCAAGTAGTTCATCTAATATTCATAGTGTTCTTCATTGTCTTCAAACTGGTCTTGAAAATATATCTAAGTTTGATCTTGTTTGTTTTTGAATTAAGATGTTTGTTGTTTATTATATCATTGTTTGACTATGGTGTACTGTGTTGATTTGTTTTTTTTAAAATAGAAACTTTGAAAATAGGAAAAGTATGGTTTAGTTTGAAATATGGTGCATTGTTGTCAGAAGGATAAGATCTTGAAATATCTCACCAAACAATTTTGTTGACTATATAAACAATCGACTAAACCCCTCAAGAGAGTTTCGCCATTCACAGTCCCTTTTGTTTCGTCTCAATTCAAAAATCATTTTGGTTTCGTCATATAACAGGATTTCGTCGTACATTGTATTTTACAATGTTTCGTCACAAGCAACAAAGGTTTCGTCAAAGATCAGTAGTCATATTACAAGTTTGGTCGATTAAAAAAAATAAAATAAAAAATTAAGTTAAAACAAACAATTTCTATCGGTCCAATCAAGTTAGATATGATAAAGGGGTGGGGTTTCATCATCACAATCAAGTTTTGTCATCACATGATACTATCACATGTATTCTGACATTTCATGTGATAAATTGATTATTCATAAACAATTTAAAACAATTCTGATTAGGCCATGAAAGTGGATATTTTGTCAAAATATGTATTTCGTCAAAATACATAGTCACATGAAGTAGATTGGGCCAAATTATAAAACAAATTGATTGGGCCAAATTATCCACTTTCAAAGTATTAACAGCTGGGCCGACATTTTTTTTTAATTAATCAGATCATTCATCTTTAAGGGTTTCGTTATTTATTAGAAGTTTCTTCGAACATTTAGAAGCTTTGTCCAACTTCATGTTTCGTCATTTTGGTATTTAATCAGATTGTTTCGTCGACATTGGATATCATTCCGGGTTTCGTCGTTGGTCAACAACACTTGGAGTTTCGTCGAGCGTCATTAAATCAGAATCCAGTTTCGTCGAGTCAACACTATATTCAAAACATTTTCGTCGCCATCAGTTACGTCACAAGAGTTTCGCCGAGGCTTTGAATTTCATCGCACAATTGTTTAAGCTTTGGGGTTTCGTCGAACTTATTAAAGTTTTTAACAGAGGCTTTGCAAAAGTGATTTAACAGTGTGTTATCAAGTGTGTGACCAGGTTTTCAATTTCATACACCAATCATGAGTTGTACGAGTCCATGGGATTGGAGTACGGACCCACGACCAGGTCAAAATCAAAATCAGACTTCGTTGGCCGCATTATTAATAAATTCCATACCTCAACCCCCTCCACATCAGACTTCGATGGCCGAATATTTAAGGAATTCCATACCCCAACCTCCACCTCAAGTTACCACTACTCAACCACATTTCAATCAAAGTGCTTATCTTTGGCCCCCTAAACCCCAACCTCAACCTCAAGTTTCCACAACACAACCTCAATTCGATCCAAGTGTCAATTGTGGTCCGGCCATACAGTTGGGAAACGGTGATCAAACAAGAACTGCGTTTTATGCTGAAATTGTCAAAGATGTCAATGATGGTGAATCTTCAGGAAAAGATACGAGTTCAGGATATAGTGGCTGTATTGATGCAGATGGATCAGGTGTGAGTGATTGCATTTCAGAATCGGACGTCAAGGAGGGAATGGATTCTGAAGATGATAGTTTGTCGAATGATGCCAAGGAGATGAAATGTCAAAAATCTGACTTAATCAAGAAAGCTGATGCTAAATCAGAAGAAATGGAGAAGATCCTCACTGAAGATCGATCTTTCTCTTCTCAGACTGCCTTTATGGCTAATGTCACAGCTTCTACAAGTCAGGTAAAATCTGAAACTCCTAGCATATGTAGTGTTTGTGCTAATATGAAACATGAATGTGCTGAATTGAAACGTGAATCTGAAACGGTTCATAGTCACAATCAAAGTTTGGTTATTGAACTGTCAAAGTGCAAAGAGGCAAATATGGCTTTAGTTAGAAACGAAAAGGATTTTAAATCTGTAATTGAAACCTTAAAGAAAAGTGTTTCCGAAGTGACCAAAATTGTTTATCATAAACAAGTTAGTATTAACGATTACATTAACATCATTGAGGAAACCAAAAAGGAACTAGCCATTACCAAATGCGAGCATGATGCAATCAAGCTCAAATTGGAGAGTTATTCTAACTCCCGATTTGTGCTCGATCACATCATAGACGTTCAAAAACTAAAAGGGAACATGAAAGGAGTTGGGTATAAGTCGTGTCCACCTCCTTTGAGACACAACTATACCAGAATGGCCGATGAGGAGGAAATGCCGCGTTTTGAGCCAACTGTACCTCTTGATTATGAGGAAGTTACAACTGGCTTAGGGTTCAAAATGGACAATTCCTCGGAGGGCTCATCTGATAGAAAGGAAAAGTCATCATGTGCTTCAAATCAAAGTCCTCCAACCATTGAGGACTATGATTCTTCTGATGATGAATCAGATGTGAGTGATGAGGATAAATCTCTTGACGACAGAAAAGGAGTAGAAGTGCCTTTTGAGAATCACATTCTGTGTGATCCTCCTACTCCTGCTGTGCAATCAGCTGGTGCTAAACAAGAGATAGATCATATCACTGAGACAGTATCTACCATTAAAAGTGACAAAGTGTTGTATACTTTGGTCGGTGATAGTAAAATTTATTCAGACAAAGATTTTCCAATCAAAAACGTCAATCAATCCTTGATTGATAAAGTGTTTGAAGATAATACAACTAAGTTTTTGGGAAAAGCGATCCCGAGAGTTTCAGTAACTCAGTGTGATCCTATTCCAAAAGCTGAAGTGAGGAAACAATTTGGAAACCAAAAATTACAAACTAAACAACAACCTGTCGCCTTTAAGGGTAAACAACAACAACGAGCTCCAAAGCCCAAGGCTAAGGTTGAATCAAAAGGAGCTCGTTACAAGAAGAAAGCAAAAGACGTTAAGTTTGTGGCCTCCAACGGTACTGATAAAGTGGAGACTTTTGAAAGTAAGTCAAATACCGATTTTGTTCAAAAAGTCAACATTTTGAAACGTAATAGTGATAACAATTACACTCAACGCACAAATGGGTGTGAAGCTAGTACCTCTGGGTCTACAACTTCTACGTCAGGTCGTCGATCAGATTCTCCTAAGTTTGTTGAAAGGAGAACTTGTTTCAAATGTGGGAAGTTTGGGCACATCATTAAAGACTGCACAAACTCGCCCAAACCAAATTTTGTTGAAAGAGCCCCCTCTAAACAAGGTCACTCACAACGTCGTCCTGTTTCTCCAAAACATGATAAACGCACTGTTAAAGAACAGGAAACGAAACAACGACGTCAAAATGTAAAGAAAATTGAAAAGGCATTAAAACCGGATGTAAAATCTGTTAAAAGGGAACCAAGTTCATCACAACCGTTAAAACCAAAAATTGTAAATGATATACAATTCGGTAAAGGGAAACAGGCTTGGAAACCGAAAACAGGTGAGGATTCAGGCGGAGGCTTGCAATTTAAGGACCTTCAAGAAATTGAAATTACATTTCTTGATTCTCAGGGGCAACCCAAGTCTATGAAGGCTTGGGTCCCCCTCTCCAACTAATCCCTGAGTGAGTGTGCAGGATGTTCCAGGAGGAACTTTCGATAGTCATAGGATTATTGATAGTGGAATGTTCATGCACAAGAACAGCGACAAAAGAAATTGTTGCCTTTGATGGAGAGAAGAAAAAGAAAAGAAGACAGAATTGTCTGTCGAAAGAAATTGAAAGCTTCGACAAATTGAAAATCATTCCAAGAGTTTGATTGTTCAAGGCTTTGATCGGGTCCCCAGGATAGATTAAATTAAAATGTACGCACATGCAGCACGTCTGATGTTTAAAATCAACAAGATGAACGTGCAGTGTACATTTCTTCGGGGTGGGATTGAAGAAAATGTGTTTGTTGAACAAACCAACCAGGTGTGCGGATGCCTTGGCGTGGATTGAACAACCGCACACTACTTCTCAAAGAGAAAGACAAAGACCTTCGCTGGTGCAATGTGGAAGACCAGCTGGACCCAGAGGTTTATGATCTTGTTGCTGTGAAGAGATTTTTCAGAAAATTGGAGTAGCTACAAAATCGACTTTGAAATCCACACCGGGTGGATATCCAGTTTGGGAGAGCACTCAGATTCCATGCAATGCACGAAGTAGTTGCAGGATACGGTTTTAAATTTCTAATCTCTCCTATACTTGTCGATATTTAAGCTGCTTTTTGAATTATATCATCTCGTACAGCACTCTTTGACCTGACACGTTGAACTCGAATATCACCTCACACGTGATTGTTTCACTATGAAACTCGTCAATGTTGTCATGGTCCGCACCGCTTACCGACGTGCCAACTGATTTTTCCAAAATTCGATAAATCATTTTTGATTAAAATTAATTTTGGTAAACGACATTAAGGTAAAACCATGAGTTAACCGACATCGGCAAATCGTTTTTGTAAATACCTTTGTGTTTTTAAAATTTATCATAGTTTGTTGATTTTAGGGGGAGTAAATCCAAAATTTGAAAATTCAAAAACAGTGAAAATTTTCAAAAAACCCAAAAACATTGGAAAAACAAAAATGAGTTTCCAGGCGAGAAAAAGAGAAAATGATAGTACATCAGTGGTCTGTCTAAACCTCTTTAAACTGAAATGCAAAATGAAAAACGATAAGCAGCTCTATATAAGATGTATCGGTAGGCTCACAATCATTTTAAAGTGTGCAGGGTGATATAAATCTTAAATCGACTGAAGACCAGGTGGGAACCATTCATTGTCATATGGTCTTGATACCGAAATTTCGTTTGAGAGATTGCCGAGGTTCTGAGATATTCGGTCTTTATGCTGCTTATCATCTGGGTATCATGGTTGTATCTTTTACCGAAAAATAACGGAGACGAAGTCTAGATCTTCCATGATACTATACATACGTGTACATATTGCATACGACCTCAATAAGTGATCAACAATCACATGTCCAAACAAATAAGTGATAATATATCACATTTATCCGGGAGTCAAGTTCGTCTCTTTGCTGTACGAAAGTACTGACCTGTTCACGGACTTGCTCCTGTGCCCTCATGCATCGAAAATCAAGTTCCTCATCAATAAGTTATTTTATCACATAGGGCTTGTTTTCAATCAAAATAAGTGAGCTTCTCACATTCTTTTATACGGTTAAACAGATGATAAACGGTATACTCACCGGTAAGATGAACTCTCGTGCATACCTTGATACGGGAATGTGTCGTGTGTGGATGAACACCGGTCGGTAAGTATAAATCATACCTTAACGTATCCCATCGCCATGATTACATCTGATAAGTTGAGCTTATGTGGACAACAATACCGATAATTGTTATAGGATGCTTATCTAAATGTTAACTAATTGAACAACAAGAGCGTTTTGGCGTGACCGTACACTGATATGATTCTCTTACCCTCGAAACTCGCAAAAAGAATGTCTGTAAATATTTGTTTACTGCTTTCGTTTCTGCATCTTTGTATATATTTATTTATTGCTTTCCGTCTTTACATTTGAAAAATGAAAAACTCCAAAAAGATTTTAGGTGTGTTTTAATATAAACTTTATAAAAGCCAAAAAGATTTTGCTTCTAGTTTATTTTTGATTGACCGATGTTGTAACTCGAGTCTATCCTACCCAAAATCCTGATTGTAAGCCGGAAAACAATTGAACCTTCATAATCTGTCGAAGTTAACAAGTTTTTGAAAGTTAAAAGGTTAAATTTGATCAATTTTTAAACTTTCAAACTGTTGTCATTCGGTGTTTAAATGAGAGTTTGTCTCATATGTGTCATGCGCTTATATTGTTTGATGTCAATTCTTAGTAAGGTTTTCGTTTGAAAACTTTCTTAGATTGATTTTATTCTTAGAGGTTGTTCTCATTACGTGTTTAGCTTTCTTGTATGTGCAGATGCGACATCAGAATCTAGCTAAAGATGAAGAGAACGTGCCAGATGACAAGCCGTAAAGTGAAGACACGACAGTGATGCAATCAGAAGATCAAGATCATCGGGTTGCAGTTGATCACTCATCAACACCTCAAGGATCTAAAGTTTTGAAGTTCAAAAGATTCACGAGCATCATTCAAGGGGGAGTTTGTTGATACACTCCCTGATTGTGACACGTGAAGACCTTGTTGAAGATCCGACAATGTGTAGAACGAACCATCACGAGTAGCGTCCAAAGGGGAGTTTGTTGGTACACTTTATGTGGACGCGACTCGGCTCGGTTCGACTTGGTTCGGTTCGACACGGTTAGGTCCGGCTCAAGCCCGACGTAGCGACATTCCTCCGTCGTGCGCCCCAGAGATCGACACACGAAGCACGGAGAGCCGCCGACCTGTCCCGTCGACACATCACCATGACATCACCGTAGTGATGTCATGATGATGTCAAATAAAAAACTCAAACTCATATTGGACGAAATCTATGTTTTCGTCAAAATGGATATGGCGAAATCACTCCTTGTTTTCGTCATTATATGTGTGTGGCGAAATCCCTGATTTCGTCACACATGGTTTTCGTCCAAAGGGTTTTCGCCGTTAGTTAGTATAAATAGCTAAGTTGTTAGTCAGTTTAGTCATGAGTTCATGAGACCACTGTGAAACTCCATGAGTGAGAGTCTGTAAACATTGTTTGTATATGTTTATGGTTGTACTCATCCCTAATCAATAGATATTGAATCTTTGGTTACGCGTGTGTTTTACATTGTGTTTGGTTTGCACCTTTACGGGGATTCCGCACCCGTTACCGTGTTTGTTATAAACAAGGATAGGTTTTCGTATCGGATCCACCGAGAAAAACGGACCTACACTGTTTATGCAAATTTTCTTGTGTGTTAACCAAGTTAACACCTCTCCAAGGCTTTGAACCTGCACCAAACACATGTATGGCTAAGATCTTTTGCTTGTTGGCCACATAAACACATGTCTTGATCTTGTGAGTTTCCAACAAGTATAAATAGCATGGCCCTCATTCATTTTTCTTCACCCTTGATCTGATTTCTCTAAGTTGAAGTTGTTATACTTCATACCTAATATTTTAAGATCAAGTTCACCCTAGCAAGGACCATTTGTAAGCTTCCTTCGTTCTTTTATCGCTTTCCTAGCGAGAAAGTCAAACAGTGTTTGACTTTCAGCTTTGACCAGTCAATGGTCAACACGAAGTTCTTTTGAACTTCGCAACGTGAGCGTAATCACGATGGTTATAGTCACTAGTGACTATACCTACTTATTACCACGTTGACTAGGCGTAGTGACGAGTCGTAGTTTTGGTCAAAATGCACATTTAAGCGTATTTTGCAACCAAACTACTTTAGGGTATCAAAACACTTTGTTTTGATATCAAAACCTGTTTTCTAACTTAGTTAAGCATGCTTTAACATGCTTAGCTCGTCACTTTTAGTTTAGTGCTTGTTTAGAGTCGTAAGTCAAGCGGTCTAAACCACCGCTTAGACTTTCGAACTCGACCCGTTTGGTCGATCATTAGGATCCGACCAAGCATGTTTAGTGGCCATAGTTGCATAGGGAATAACCTTCCAAGGTTATACCTTATGGTCACATAGTTTAAGTAGTTGTATGATAGGTAGTTTATATGCCTAGGAAAATGACCAAAATGCCCTTTTCATGCATAATTGGATTTTAAGCATATGTAACCTAAACATTTGTCACCTAACTAATTATGCAACATAATTAAACATGTTTAGGCATATAATACTAGTCATAGGACTAGTTAGACGTCTCGAACGCGTTTTACGCAAACGACGCGTTAAAGTAACGTAAGCTACCTAAACGGGTCGTAATGGGTCATAAGCACTTAGGATAAGTTTCGATTTAGTATGTAGGCTTTGTTAAACCATATTACATGAGTTCCCATACTCATTTGGTTTACGAAACCGCATTCTATCCGATCTTCCGATTTAGGTCCTGTTTATTTACTTAGTTACCCATATTAGGTGTCGTTTGATTCCGTGATCCCTCTAGCTTTGCTTGGTTGTTGTTCAAGACTTCTAAGCATCCTCAAGTGAGTACATAGTCCCATCTTTTACTGCTTTCAATGTTTTGGGGTGAAACATGTGTACCTATTTGTTATGTTCATGTTTTTAAAGTATAATTGATTATACATGTTAGTACTTATCTTTTGACAAACTGAATGATTATTAATGGTTTAAACACTAATTTTTCAAAGATTATAAAATTAATTGTTGGATTGTACTTATTTTATACATTCACCAGACCGATTGGTAGTATGATATAGCGCTATAGGATTTGACACCCCATTCCTGTTGTATGGAATGTCAGAAACCGAATTTTATCCAAATAGAGATTGCCTTTGTGGTATTTCTATAGTCTCCAAGGTGTATTTTGATACACTAAGGTTTGAATGAATTCTAAAGTCACACTTTTGTTGTATATTTTGTTATACTCCCAAATGTATAGTTTGATATGCTCTCATGTGTGATATTGTACAAAACAACATATATTTTGTAAATTATTAAAAACATAGTTTGATATGTTATTTACAAAACCAAAGCATAGTTTAATATGTTATTTATAAAACCAAAGTATACTTTTGATATATTACTGAAAACTATTATTTTGACGCTAAAGTATATTTAATATACTATCTGTTTAACGATTTTGGATCTGAAATATATTTTAATATATTACTTATTCGACTTTCTTAAAACAAAGTATATTTTTACATATACTACAAACCTTTTATCAAATCATTGTTTTTCAAACAACATATTTTACACAAACTCATTTTACTTGGTTATTTAATTATCTATGCATAATTCTTTTATATCATCAAATTTCTTATAAATTTTCGCATGATTTATAAAGAAAACATTTTTAAGTTCATGACTACTTTTTGTTAAACATTCTTTTAAACTTATAAGTCATGAATCATGCATTAATAAAACCTATGTATCTCACAGGCATTTTTATGCTGACGTACCTATTTTTACACATGTTTCAGGTGCGGCTTTGTGATGATTGTTGATACATGCTATACATAGGATGGACTCGTGCCTTAGCGACTTTAAAACTTGAAAGATAATAATTGTATTTATTTGATTTGTAATAAACAATGAGTTCATTAATTTAAATAAAACGAAATTATTTAATCTATGGTTGTGAAACAATGATTCTGTTACAACACTCCCCGACGTTTCCGTCACATTTTGTTGTTTAACGTGGTCGGGGTGTGACATGATTTGCCCTCAAATGGGGTTCACTTATTTAGATTTAACCATGAAAATAAACTGAGTTAGTGCTAAAGGACATAACGTGCAAGGGTTTGCAAACATCGAGTACGTTTTCTATACTTTTTAAAGATAAAAGGCATAGTTTGCAATATGGTCTCAACATAAAGGACGAGTTTTTTAATTTACTCTTAATTTTATGGTTGTGTCTCAACTTGCCATTTGTTTATACATATAATTTTCAAAAGGTGCATTGGTTAAAGTATTGTACATATAATAATTAAGCAAAAGGGTATACATATGTGGTTTTTTAAAAGTCGCAACTTTTTATTCTAGATAGTCAACCCAAGTTGCTCTTTGTTGGATTATATAATTAGATATAAATAAAAAGTCTAAAATATCCTTAAATCAATTTTTTAATAATGGACACATGTCATTAAACTATTGATTCTTAAAGTTTGTAAGAATATATGTGTTTGTATATGATCTTATACCTGTTCTAAAGATCAAAGGTCATGTTCTAGGCAACACATAGGTAATCCACTGGTTTCTTTTATATAACTGTTCTAACTTTTTTACGTTTCATTGGAATCCTTCAGAGTTCCATGGTAAATTGCTTTCGTCGGTAACTACCTAAGGATTGAGTTTATCGGTAAGTATCGAGGTATTGCATTCATCGGTAACAGTCCATTGGTGATAATTATTTGTTTAGTTGTGGTTTTAACATATCTCTTTAAAAACCATTCATGATATTTTATCATTTTTGTTTTCTCTTATAACCCACTCATTTTTTTCTTCCTTGACAGTTTCTGAATCCCCACTTAATTAATACATAGTTATAATACATATTCGTTTATAAGCTTAAATATTAAATCCTTTTCAATATTTTCTATTGGACATGTTTTGTAAAAGATAATATTCATACAGTGAACAATAATCTGGCAGAGCCTGATGGCATGCAAATTGAGAAAAGCTGGCGGCTGCAGTGGTTGTAGAAGAGGGGGAGGGGGGGGGGGGGGGGGGTACTGTTGGAGGCCTAGTCTTAAACTCGGTACAAATCTGGCAATAGTCGTGGTGCAACAAGGAGCTCAAGTGGTGTGGCTTTGATAATTGCCCATTCGGACTTTTCAGTCATGTCAATCTCCTCTTTTGATGGATTTTGGAACTCAAATGCATGAATTATGCTGGCTATTATCAACATAATGTCTTCATGAGCCAAAGATAATCCTGGACAAATTCTTCTACCACCACCAAAGGGAAGGAGTTTGAAATGTTGACCCTTGACATCAATATCCTGTTACTTGTCAAGAATCTCTCAGGCTGGAATTCAAAAGGATTATTCCATATTTGAGGATCATGTTGAATCTTCCAAGAATTTATCAAAAGGCGCGTCCCTTTAGGGACAGCGTAACCACCTACGACGCAGTCTTCTGTGCACTCACGCGGAAGCAAAGAGGGTACAGGTGGATAAAGGCGCATCGTTTCTTTTACAATGGCTTGTAGATAGACAAAGTTCTTCAAGTCAGACTCTTCAACTATTCTATCTCTTCCAACATAGTTCTCCACCTCTTCTTGAGCTTTTCTTAACACTAGAGGGTTGCTAACTAGTAAAGATAAAGCCCATGTAAGAGTAAATATTGTCGCGTCTGTGCCTCCCGAATAAATTGCCTAAAAAACAAAGAAAGTCACACATGCTTATGATTTATCAAAGATATGAAAGTGTTGAGATTAATATCATACCAAGCATGTAGCTTTCACTATGGCATCAGTGCTGAAGCCATAAGCATCCTCTTTTACTTCTTGTTTAACTCGCGATAACAATGCGGCCATCAAGGATTGGTCTTTTCTCTCCACACACGGCGTAGAATTCATCTTCATTTTGTATTCTTCTAACCACTCGTCCATTATAACATCCAACTCTTTTGCTATCTTCTTCATCTTCTTCTCGCACCCTCCTAAATCCAACAACCTCAAGCATGGAAAAACATCTGACGGCACAAACTCACCCATTAGGTCTGGAAACCGCCTAAGAGCCTTCTTGAGTTGCTCTCCTTTTTGTTCTCCAGTAGAAAAACGATCGCCGAATATCGTCTTTGAAAGAATGTTCACTATCAAGTCACGAAACCATTGTTTCATGTCAACCTTTACTGTGTTGGATGACCCTTTATTAAAGCTCCAAGTTTTATACATGTTTATTATGGATGTAGTCACTTCAGACACTCTAAGACGTGATAGCATTTGATGCCGACGGTAAGGAACCAGCTCAAGCGCGGTTATCTTGTTCATCGCAAGCCAGAATGGTCCGTATGGTCCAAGTGCAAAATTAGCACCGTGGTAGCCCAAAAGCTCAACAGCCATCATTTTTGGTCGGCTAGCAAAGATTATATCGTTGGTACTTAAGAACTCTTTAGCCATCTCTGAAGTGCTCACAACTAGATATCGATGGACACCAACTTTTATGTTGAAAATTGGTCCATATTTGTCAGCCAAAGAGCCCAACATTCTGTGAGGAACTTTAGAACCAGCAAAAAGATGCAAGTGACCAATTATTGGCCATGAACCTGCAGCTTCAGGTAGTGTTTTACCCAACCCTTTGTTACCTTTTTTAACTCCATTTCTTATCCAGCCCAGATAAGTAAATAGCATACAACAAATTATGTATGCTACTACTAAAGTTTTGAGTGAGAGAACAGAATCCATGAAAATATTTGGTCGCAATGGATCATGTAGAACAAGATGATACTTACGAGTGATGGAAGGGGTTAGTATTTATAATCACCGTATTCATACCCCAAAATGCTTAACACAGGATATAAATATATTTATATATGTTTTACATTCGACGGCTAGCATCTTTCTTAAAAAAAATATTATAACAAATCGTCTTGGGGTCGTCTTGACTTCTTGTAATGTTTGTCATTGGCTTTTTGGTTGGTTGTTTCTTGGCCTTTGTTTGTTGTTTGTTCCTATAGCGTCTTTTTACTAGGTCCGTTTTAATGAAATTATGCTTTTATGAAAGAGTCGTATTAAAATATTCTTCTTCTTATGAGCTTAAAAATGTCATCATTGTGTTGGTTTTTCTCGGAGTTATTTGATCATAATTAAACAAAATACTGATCAAATTAACAAAATAAAGTAGCAATTTGCGTCTGCAACCTCATGGTTGACAACTTCAATATTCTTCACAACTTAACTAATGCTTACGTTAATTTACTATTATTTGATAGCGACAGAGGTATACCTAAAACAAACAATACGGTTACGGTTGACAACTTCAATATTCTTCACAACTTAACTAATGCTTACATTAATTTACTATTATTTTTTTTGAACGACTAATTTCTTTAATACTCTGTCGTCTGTGATACATGAACCCAAGACCTCTCCCTTCCCAACCTAGGTGTTTTAAAGGTTTTGCCTTTTCCAATGGAACATCACCCCATTGGTAATTATTATATATACCAATTAGCATCGATAGTTTGCGTCAGTTCTCTTTTTGACTTTTGCCTTTCCCCACTAAAGTTTGATTTCTTTGATTTTTGACATATATTTAAATAATAATTTCTATGTTATATTTCGTTAATTTGAAAGAACGTGAGGAACCGAGTTGGTGCCATCCAAATAATTTAGTGTCATAGTACTGCTATTGCTGATTTGTTTTTAATGGTTTTTGATATAGCAATTTTATTTTTGAGAGTTTTTCTTTCGATTGTTACACTGACTGTGAGTAGTGTATTGATACCATAAAGTCACTTAAATTCTTTAAGTTCTTTTTTTTTCATCTATTAGTGAAAGAGCTTCTTGCTTCCCCTCAACTTTCAATCATTTTCACCCTCCGCTTTCTAAAATTTTTATATATTATCTCTTTGATCCTCTTGACTTTCTAATATGCGTCGGTATAAGTTCGATTGCCCTCATCTATGCTTTACGTCGTGTGAATCAGTTGGTGTTATAAATACTATTATTTGATAGCGAGATACCTAACATGTAAAATATAATAAAACTAACTACTTTTTTTTATTTTTTACTCACTTTTTGTTAAAGTACATCATTAATGTAAACTCATAACATGCTTGACTCAGTCAAAATTACCGTCATTTTATTCAGCTAATTCAGATTCATGCCGCCTAATCATATTTATGTTTGAATTTTTTTAAACGGCCAATCAAAATTCCATTATTACTATAACAAAATATACATGGCTAGAAGGTTACTAGCCTACAACTTGAGTTTACATCAGACATTCACCAATACGATACCCACAATGTTTGAATTACTAGGAGTCTGGTGACACAATCTGAAATTCACACTTTATTTAATGATTATAGAGTAAAAAACCAGGATAGTCTCAGTGGTTTGGTGAAATTTCACCTTTAGTCCAAAACTTTTGGAAATTACACCCGTATTCCCTACGATTTATCAAGTTGTTACTCCGATAGTCCCCTGAGTGGATGACCCTTAGTTTGCTCAATTAAGTCCATATAAAATGACAAAATTACCCCTTCCTATTAGAAAAACCAAATTACCCAAGTAGGCCCCACTCATTTAATTAATAGATAAACCCCCTTCTTCTCCACCTATTCTTCTCCATTGGTCCGGTGTCTCCATCGGCCGGTTCATCTTCGGTGTCGACCATCCTTCCAGCGTTTAGATGCCACCTCAACACCACCATCTTTTACCGCCGTTAAGAAGGCACCCCAACACCATCTTGTTTTCAACTAGTACTTGCAACCCCGACCACCCTTGCCATCCTCCTACCCCTACCGACTACCACCCTCCCACCGTTATCCATCCCTGCCTCCCTCCACTATCACCACCATCTTCCTCGTCGAGTTTCAACGGTTGATTCGGTTGAACACGAAAGTAGATCGAAAACCCACACCCCCATTTTTGCATCAAGACGAGTGTTTTGTGGCTTGTGGTGATTATACGAGCAGATATGAACCACCTTCAATTTCAGGCATGAACCTATAACTTTTTTTCCAATAAGTTGCAGGATGGTACTTCAGTTGAATTGAAACATCAAATCAAAAAATTGAAAATTCGAAAAGAGCTTACCGAGTTCAGATAGGGTTTTGTCTTTTGTGTTATCACTGACAGTTGAAGAAAATGTGTATAATATATTAATATGGTAGGGTGGGTCTATAACAACCCTCGAAACCACCCTAAAATACCCCGTAGATGCAAAACCAGACCCGAATAACATTTATTTTAATAAAAAAATTATAAAAATCTGATTTTTATACCTGTCGCGCGACGCACCAAGATTAAGATGCGCCGTCGCGTGGCGCGACGGACTTGTTTTCTTGTCGGACACCCATGCTGACACGTGTCAGCCAGGTGTTGGGTCTAGGGTTAACTTAACAACCCTAGCCGTAGCTAGGGTTACCCTCGTGGGGCGCGCCAGAACTAAGTGGAGCTGTCGCGTGGCGCGACGGGCTCTGGAAATTTGTATAAATAGAGTAGGGCAGCAACAGTTGCAAATTCGTTCATTTCTTTCTTTCTCTCTATCTCTATAGCCGAAAATTTTAGCCAAATACCCCCCTAAAACACGAAACTCTGCCCCGTTGTAAGTATTTTAATCCCCGATCACTAATACGTTACCCTACCCGATTGATCTAGGACCCAGCAACGCATGTCAAGGCTCTGCGCAACTAAGTCCGTTGGGGTTCTGTCTCGTGATGTATGGCTAATGTGATTTTGGTTATTTTACTAACACGTGTGCATTCTATGTTTTTAATAGAAACTCAAAGAAATAATCAGGAGATATCACCAGGAAGCCCGTAGAAAAACATAAGTTTACAATGTGAGTCATTCTCTTTTTCTCATAGTTTGTGAGTCATTACTGCAAATGTTTTCCAAAACTCTAAATGTCACACCCTGACTTTTGCGGAAGCGTATGCGTGTGACTTAATCGGTTCTCATTGCATTCGATTATAATAAACAACTATATGATCAAAATGATGTTCATCCATTCAAAGGTTTGAAATGTTACAACATAAGTCATTTAAGTTTCAACCAATGTATCCTCAAGTTATGTTACAAAACAAAAGTGGATGACATCTAGACTTTAAATTTACGTCTTGAAAACAACACCAGCGCCCAAGATCTAACTTGTTTCCTGAAATACATGTAAGTTTTGGAAAATCGTCAACATAATGTTGGTGTGAGTTCATGCAGTTTTTGTATTGAATGTTTATATACTTGAATGAAAACATGGTATGTAATTTGTAAGACGTATCTGAAACCGAGTTCTGTAATTATAAGGAATACGATATCGCTAGTGGTTTGCAAGGCCACTAACATGTGCAACGACATAGGAAGCCACCAAACCTAGGCATTTTTGTCGAGATCGACTGAGACACAAAAGCACTCATTGGTATAAGTAGGCCAAGAGTGGGGTTGCCTGAAACCCATTAGATCTAACCCTTCTGTTCCGCGGTGTAAATGTATACGTTGATTAATGGTCCCTATGGTACCCTATTCGTCACATGATCTATGGTATCATTCCTTAGTTTTGTGTTCTACATACGATTTGTAAACGTTCGAAACATTTGTAACATGTATTTCACCCCCGAAGTTATAAAACTGAAAGCAGTTAAAAGAAAAGGGGGACATGAACTCACAACTTTGCATATCCTACGCCGTAAACTTCACCGGTTGGTTTTGTAGCGTCGTGACCTATACGTGTTCTATGTATGTTGGTCACTAGACTTGTATTACACAAGTATAAGTCACCATCTTTTGTTTATGTATATGTTCTTTCTACGTTCATTCTTTGTGAGGGTCGTGCCCTTGTTTGTCGGGTCTTGCCCGTTTGTCATGTCTTGCATTTTGTGTATGTATTGTTCATTGTAAATATATATTTCACTCCTTAAAATATATATTTGTTTATGAAGTCCTTGTCAAGGTGATAAGTTGTTAAAAATAATTTATATTTTTAACTTTTCCGATATATTACTTATATTATTTTCCCAAAAATAAATATAAGTATTTTGTGAAATAATATTTTCAATATTATTTTTGTACAAGTATTCTTAGGAAAGTATACTTGTATCTTATGTAAATACTTGTGTATTTTGTATAATTCACCAAAAATCAATACTTTGATTTTTATTACTTTCCGGAATTATACTTCTTAAAAACAATATATTTTTAAGACTTGTATGAAATATATATATTTTGTCATGCTTGTAATATATATATATATACATTTTGTTCTTGTTTTTCACCCGATTTTGTATAAATTCCAATATTTGGTATAGGTTAAATATTTTTGTCCAAAAATATATATTTAAGTCCATAGTGTCCAAATTCAACAATATGTTAAGAAATATATATTTTCTTGTATTTGTCCATGTATTTCCTTGTGAGGAATTTTGTATACTTATGTATTCTCATGTGTTTGTATGTGTATTTTTGTATTCATACTCCTTGGTAGTATTTAGTGTATTTTCAAGTCCCTAATACACTACTACATATAATACACATAATATACACTTAGCACAAAATTTGGCATTCACTAAATATATATATATATATATATATTTTCCCTAAAAATATACATAAGTAATATAAGTTTTAACTTGAAGGAATCACCATTTCTTATCTTGAAATTTCTTACAAAAATTAGGGAAACCTTGGTAAATTTTTTTAGGTGAATTTTTAGGGAATAAGTTCTACCAAAACTTATATTTTTCTAAGTGTCAAAATTTTATAAAAATTTTGACATAGTTTCCCCTAAAAATGGAGGTTTCCCATGTTTTCAAAACATGTGTTTATTTTCTTTTCAACACCAAAACAATTTCCAACAATAATCATCAACATCATACACTAGTTTTTTTCCATATGAAACATCATGGTGAACTTAATTCTTGTTAAAAATGTGTAGTCTTTTAGATCTACACTTTACATATTATGATCTTTCTAAAAATAAGTGTTCTTGAGTATTTTAAACAAACTTTTATGAAACTTTATTTTACTAACCAACTCACCCATGAGTTTAATGGTCTTAAAGTTTGTAAATCATGTTTCTAAAGTCACTTTTATGTTTATTAGAAAGATCATTAGGTTTAACATCATGTTACACCATGGATCTTTCAAGATCCATGCTTAATATCTTTCAAAAACAAGCTTTGTGTTAAATTTTTAACAAACTTTCCATGAGTTTTAGTTTCAAAAATTAGTTCTACACACACTTTATTACTTCAGGATTACAAGATTATGCATCAAAATTCATTTTTCATGTTCACATAATGCTTCATTTGTTCATCTTCAAGTTTAACCATGGATCCTTCAAGATCCATGCTTAAACTTGTTAGATCTAAAGCTTTAACATACTTGATCTAAACATTAAGTCAAGATATAACATCAACAACTTCATTACATACACTAAAATTTCATGTAATCACTTGATTTCTTCATGAATATGTTAGATCTTCTCATTTTAACATTAGAAGTTAAGTTGTTTAGATGGTGAAACTTGTACCTAACATAAACATGACTTATTTTAGTGATCAAGAAGCTTACTACTAGCTCTAATGGCTAGGGAAGTGGCACAAGAATGAAGATGATGAACAAGGAAGAAATCAAGTGGTTAAAAGCTCCAAAGTGAGGTCCTTCTACTTCTAGCACCTTACACCTTCTTAGATAAGCTTCTTACACCTCCTAGTGACCATGGATCATGAGATTGAAGCTTGAAAATGGTGATATGTGTGTGGGGGTTGTGAGCCGAGACCAAGAAAAGCAAGGGGAAGAAGATGAAGTTAAAATGGGAAATGGTGGATATGTTCTCTAACTTGTGGTTACTTATAATAAAGTTCCAACATGTGATCTTCTTTAAGGATTTTATGCACCAAAATTAGGGAACATGATAAATAAACTAATAAAAAGCATGTGGGCCCACTTGGAGCCGGCCAAAGGTGAAAGTGGGTGGGGGTAAAGTGTAAAATTTGGGAAGTTAGGGGTTTAAAGTGCAAACGAGGGGGTTTAAGTTAGTTTAAGTGTGTTTAGGTGTTTTTATGATTTTTAAGGTGTTCTAGCATCAACACTAGTTTAATATCATAAAAACATTACTTCTAGTCAAATTTTGCTGTCCCAGTTATTATCCGGTTATTCGATTCGTTACGGTTCGTTAAAGTGCTGAATTGCGCAGTTTCACGAGGTATGAAGCCCCTTTTGTGGCAGTTTCAATTCCGGACACTTTTTAAGTTATTTTGGACAATAAAACATAAATTTTGCATGATAGTGCTGATTTATACAGAATTCTGCATTTAAAGTGCGTTTCGGGTGCTTTTTAGTGCATAGTTTAGCTTTCGGAAAGTTTATATGTTAACCCTTGTATCCACACTTGGGTTTTAATGTATTTTAGATGTTGGACCTATTCCTAGGCCCTAATTCTATTATCTGACTGCTTTCTGTAGAAATACTGACACGGTGTGTCTTACCGGTGAGTTTACTAGTCTTTTTGACGCAACGCTTAAGGTAATGCACAAAGCAATATTTGAAGTATAAAACGTGCATGAATTCACATGTATAGCATGTAATCAGACAATGTTGACATTTAAGCACATAATTGCTGATATTAAATAATAATTAGTCTGTACGGAAATTACTGGTTTTGTGCCAGTTGTCACAGTCTCCCCCCGTTAAAAGAATTTCCTCCCGAAATTCAGGCTGAGTTATCTCCCACAGGAGCTTTCTTGAACAGATGGGGGTACTTGGCTTTGAACCGGTCTTCACGTTCCCACGTGTACTCGGGTCCGTGCTTAGAGTCCCAATGTACTTTGACAAGTTTAATGCGACTCGTCCTTGTTTTATGGATCTTCCAATCCGTTACCTCAACAGGTTGTTCTGTAAATCGGAGCGTGTCGTCGATATGTACCTCATCCGCAGGGATGATAACTGTTTCTTGGTTTGGACTCTTTTTAAGGTTGGATACATGGAGCGTATCATGTACTCCGTTAAGTTCTTCCGGTAACTCCAACTTGTACGCCATGGTACCAATCTTTTCCAAGATCTTGAATGGCCCAATGTATCGCGGATTCAACTTTCCACTTTTTCCAAACCTTGCTACGCCTTTCCAAGGTGAGACTTTCAACAGAACTTTGTCTCCCACCTTGAATTCTAAAGGTTTCCGTCTTCGATCAGCGTAGCTTTTCTGTCGATCACGAGCCGCCTTAATGCGCTCTCGGATCTGCATAATTTTGTCTGTTGTCTCTTGAACAAGTTGAGGACCAATCAAACGTTCGTCTCCAGCGTCTACCCAGCATAACGGCGAGTGGCACTTGCAGCCATATAGAGCTTCGAACGGTGCGGCTTTTATGCTCGTATGGTAGCTGTTATTATAGGAATACTCAACTAAAGGTAGATGAGTATCCCAGCTGCCGCCTAGATCCATAACACATGCACGAAGCATATCTTCCAGTGTTTGTATGGTCCTTTCGCTCTGACCGTCTGTTTGCGGATGGAAGGCCTTGCTTAGATCTAGTTGAGATCCAAAGGCCTCCTTGAAGGATTGCCAGATCCTTGATACGAATCACCCATCTCTGTCTGAAATAATCGAAATAGGCACTCCATGCCGTGCTACGATTTCCATAAGATACAGCTCAGCAAGCTTTCCGGTGCTATCCTTCTCTCGGATTGGTAGAAAATGTGCAGACTTTGTCAATTGATCATCTATCACCCATATCATATCATGCCCTATAGAGGTCCTGGGTAATTTGGTTATGAAGTCCATTGATATTTGCTCCCACTTCCACATGGGTATCTCGGGTTGTTGCAGTAGACCGGACGGTTTCTAATATTCGACCTTAACCTTAGCACAGGTTAGGCACTTTCCAACGTATACAGCAACGTCCCTTTTAAGATTTGGCCACCAATAGTATTCTTTCAACTCTTGATACATTTTGTCTGATCCTGGGTGGATCGAGTATCTCGACTTGTGAGCTTCGTGAAAAATGACTTCTCGAATACCGCCATAGAGCGGAACCCAAATGCGTCCCATAAAGTATAAGGTTCCTTCTTCGTTTGGCACCAATTTCTTCTCCATATCTCGGAGATATTCGGCTCTAAGATTCTCCCTCTTAAAGGCTTCTTGTTGGGCGTCATGAACGCATGCAGTGAGACTCGTCTGTATAGTCATTTCCAATGCTCAAACACTTAGGGTGTCTTACCCCTTTCTTTTCGACTTAGAGCGTCTGCTACCACATTTGCTTTTCCAGGATGGTACTTAATCTCATAGTCATAATCGTTCAGCAACTCAACCCATCGACGCTAACGCATGTTTAATTACTTCTGATCAAATATGTGCTGTAAGCTTTTGTGATCAGTGAAGATAGTACATCGAGTACCATATAAATAATGTCGCTAGATCTTCAAGATGAATACCACCGCACCTAGCTCCAGGTCATGCGTGGTGTAATTCTTCTCATGCACTTTCAACTCTCTTGATGCATAAGCGATGACTTTTTGGCGTTGCATGAGCACGCAACCCAATCCTTGACGCGAAGCGTCGCAGTATACCACGAAGTCTTCAGTGCCTTCGGGTAGAGACAGTATTGGTGCATCGCAAAGCTTATTTTTGAGAAGTTGGAACGCTTCTTCCTGTTTATCTCCGCAATCGTACTTCTTGCCTTTCTGTGTGAGGGAGCTCAGCGGTTGAGCTACCTTGGAGAAATTCTCGATAAATCGGCGGTAATAGCCCGCTAATCCCAAAAATTGTCGAACTTCAGTTGGTGTTTTGGGAGCTTCCCAATTCCTTATCGCTTCTATCTTTGCTGGGTCTACATGAATACCCTTCTCGTTCACAACATGACCAAGGAACTGTACTTCGCGAATCCAGAATTCGCACTTTGAAAATTTTGCAAGCTTCTCTTTCTTCAGTCGTTCCAGTATGGTCATGAGGTGTTTCTCGTGCTCTTCTTTTGTTCGTGAACAAATCAAAATATCATCGATAAATACAATCACGAATTTATCAAGATATGGTTTGCAATCACGATTCATCAGATCCATAAACACTGCTGGCGCATTCGTCAATCCGAATGGCATCACAGGGAACTCGTAATGCCCATAACGAGTCCTGAACGCGGTCTTTGGTATGCTCTCTTCTTGGATCCTTAACTGATGGTAGCCAGACCAAAGGTCGATCTTTGAGTAGTAACTCGATCCTTGTAACTGATCGAATAAGTCGTCAATCCTCGGTAGTGGATACCGGTTCTTGACAGTGAGCTTATTCAACTCTTTATAATCAATACACATCCGCAGTGTTCCATTCTTCTTTTTCACGAACAAAACTGGAGCTCCCCAAGACGAGAAGCTCGGCCTTATGAATCCTTTATCCAACAACTCTTGGAGTCGTGTAGATAATTCTTGCATCTCGGATGGCGCAAGTCGATAGGGTGCCTTGGCTACAGGAGCGGCGCCTGGAACCAAGTCTATATGGAATTCGACTTGTCGTTGCGGAGGTAGTCCTGGAAAATCTTCGGGGAACATATCAGGAAATTCCTTCACCACAGGAATGTCTTCGAGTTTCGGCTCCTCAGCCTTCTTATCTACTACGTGCGCCAGGAATGCAACACATCCTTTTCGACTAATTTCCCATTATGAAAATGCTCCCAAGAGCTTGAATTTTTCTTCAGGCAGTCCTTCCGATAGTGTCCTTTGTCATCGCATCCGTAGCAACTCTTGGCCCTTGCCATTACTATTACTGTCCCAGATTCCATTCACATACCCCATACCAGACCAGCATGCCTCCTTGCTATGCCCGGTCTTGCCACATTTTCACACCTACAAGTCCTGCACGGACCGGTGTGATAATAGCCACACCTATCACTCTTTGGTAGTTATTCTTAGTAGTTTCTATCACCTATCTTTGTCGGCACAACGAATGCCTTGACTTTCCTAGTCGCAGCGGTTTCCATATGTTTGTTGTTTGCTTCAGCAACTTGTTGGTTCTATAGAGCTTCAAGCTCAACTCTTATTGCAGGTAAAGGTTTGGATTAGACTCGGCCAGCGTTTCCTTCGCTGTGGTCCCATGTGCTTCTCATGTATAAAATACATCGACGAGATTAAACATGTATTTTGGAGTAAATGTTGTCCTCTATGTGTGAAGGTAAAGCTTATTCGTCGTGCACTATAAGTATAAAGGTAGGGTAATTCCTAATGATGCTTATGCAAATCTTCCCACCATAATCATCTCATCATTGTAGCGAGGTAAAATGAGTCGCAACAAAATCTTGCTAGGGGTATATCGACTTTTTCGTACACCATATCAACTTGTTGCAATTAGTTTTGCGTAGAAAACCTCCTCGGAGTCACCTTACTCCGATTAAAGTAACTCATCCAGTGCTATACGGTGAGGCCTTCCCTTCACCTTGTTCCTTGTTTATTCCTCAAATTTCCGACTCTTCTATAGTGTTTACTTTTACAAAAAACGGGCAGGCTTCCCAAAGGATGGGGTTGTGCATCACGTGTAGGGGGGTGATAGTGGAAACACATATGTGAGGTCGTGAGGGTACATGACTTCCTCATCGGGACCGAATTGTGTTTTGCATCAAACATAGAGTGGTTTCCTAGATGTGAATGCACTACTCTAACGATGGGGTGCATTAAGGGATAGAGAGTGTGGATGTACTATTTGGGGTGAAGATCGAGAAGAATCTTCTTGCATGTGTTTTCCATGTGCCTAACTGGAACAACAATCTGTTGGGAAGGGGAGAATCGGGTGGTCGTTTTTGTCCTTATAATATGTGTTCTCTACCCCATGGTCCTTGATTGTCCAATATAGGGAGGACCCCTTTGCCACACTGGGCTGTGCGACGTATATATTGATTTGACTTGAGTCCATGAGTCCCAATATGTTTGGCCTAGTCTTCCTGTATGCCGAATAGAGTGCGGTAGATAAGTTACACTACAGCTCGCACCATGATATCTCCTTGGGGTATAGCGGGTGTCAAATGTTTGAGTCCTTTCGCAGCAACTACAATGGATAAGTTGGGGTGCTGTAGGTTCCGTACAATTTAAACTCAAGAATCCTAAAGTGTTGAGGAAAGCCTTTGCTGAGTGCTTAACATCTTCACTTGCTTATATACCGGGTCCCAAACTACTCGTACTACAGGTAGAGGTGTTAAGTGCGAAGTAGTCAAAGACAAACTTCCTACTTTGTGGAGTGTTATAGTAATTATCTCGATTAGCGTCCTATAAGATGGGAGTTTGAACAACTTAGGAGTTTCAAATAGATAGTGATCATTTGCTTGACCCGCAGAGTCCACCAGGATTTCAATGCATTACAAGTTGTTATTACGTGGGCCCTCGTAATAATAAATTATCTTGCACGGTCATCCAAATTTTCTCTCGTTCAAGGCAGCCGATCAGTCAGAGGGGGACACCACTGTCCTCATACCTTCAACATGGAAAGGACCATTATGGTGGTCCACGCGCTATCATCCGTTGGCATTACGCGCGATTTGGCACAATGCTTAGGCATATTAGGAATAAGGAGAGTTCCTAGTAATAGTAGCTGAAGGGGCACCTTCCAGATGAGTACCTCATCTTCCTTATCTGGACAAGAGAGTCGCCAATCACACTTCGTAAAAGCCACCGGGGTCTCGTCTCACTGATAAGGTCGCTGTCCAAGGTTGCCTCCTCCGCCTCGCCGTCACTGCCGTAGTCAGGCACCTTCGCATTCTAGGGGAAGAACAGCCATTTTCTACAAAATCAAGCTCGGGGCCTCGTTTGATAATCAGCCATAAGCTCCGCAGTGTACGCGAGGTCGATAATCTCATTGCGCAAGTCAAGAACAATAATAGGATTCGAAGTCGAAGGTATCTCGTTCCAGTCAATAATCATTCCGTATACATATATGCATATATATTAATATATAATAACGTTAGTTAGTATATACAGGCAAATAAATGCTACATGTCACGTATGACTCTCGTTTGTTCTTTCCTTTGAAAAATGTTGGATTCATGGATCTTGGCGCTTTTTGTAAATGCAATGGAAAACCTTTTGTAAAAATGTTTCCGTGAGAGAGTCTTAACGATTGTAGTCTAGACTCGAGAAGGAATCCTAGTTCACTACAATCGAAGCTCTGATACCAAACTGTCACACCCAGACAGTTGCGGAAGCGTATGCGTATGACTTAATCGGTTCTCATTGCATTCGATTATAATAAACAACTATATGATCAAAATGATGTTCATCCATTCAAAGGTTTGAAATGTTACACCATAAGTCATTTAAGTTTCAACCAATGTATCCTCAAGTTATGTTACAAAACAAAAGTGGATGAGATCTAGACTTTAAATTTACGTCTTGAAAACAACACCAGCGCCCAAGATCCAACTTGTTTCCTGAAATACATGTAAGTTTTGGAAAATCGTCAACATAATGTTGGTGTGAGTTCATGCAGTTTTTGTATTGAATGTTTATATACTTGAATGAAAACATGGTAAGTAATTTGTAAGACGTATCTGAAACTGAGTTATGTAATTATAAGGAATACGAGATCGCTAGTGGTTTGCAAGGCCACTAACATGTGCTGTCACGACCCCCGACCCCACCCTGGACGGAATCGAGAGCCGCAAGAAGCAAAGTGGTACCGGTGGTTATTTTTAAAAAGTTGTGCAGCGGAAATTTCGTCAGAACCGTGAGTTAGGAAAAATATCAGAGTTGAGAAAACACCGGATTTTTTATTTATTAAATAGATGGGATAAAACCATGTTTCAAAAGGTAGCTTTAATATAGGAAAATTCGGATACATAAAACAACTTTTCTTAATTTAATTTAATTGATAAAATAAGCCACTTCTGTAAGCCTTGTTGGTGCCGCATCCAACTCTAATTCCTGATCTACTGTAATTACCTGAAACGCGTTTTAAAAAGATTTGGTCAGCAGGAAATACTGGTGAGTTCATTCAGGTTTTATAAAATGACCTTTAGTTATGAATTACAGCATAAGAGTGATTACAATTGCTTCTATCTTATTTTTATTTGGCGCCGTGTCACCTGGTGACGATGGTCATACCACTATTGGGTCTTTCCCCAAGTAGTGACGTTTATCACTGTTAGGATTTATTAGCCTAACCCGTGAGAAATTAGTAATGTGCACAATACCCCACTAGCCAGTGATTAAGATAACCACGACTTACTTCCTGTAATTATAACATTTGAAAATGGAGTATTGTAAAATATTTTTGATAAAAAGAGAATGACTCACATTGCAGATTTATACGGGCAGAGTTTAGCCTACTGATTAGCCTTGTAACCTAATTTAAATAACAATGCACACGAACTAGGTTAGTAACTAATACAGCATTTACGATAACTCACGAGATTAAAAACCTCACGACGAATGACAAAGTGCAACACTTAAACATCCATCGGATTCGCAACGAATGACAGAGTATACCCCGAGTTTGGGTGACACTCAAACATCATGTCGGATTCACGACTAATGACAAAGTATAGCATTTAAACATCCTGTCGGATAGTTTCAATCAATCGGATATTGAATCGTAGCCGCGATCGAGTTAATACCCTGTATCGTAGCAGCGCCTAGCTATTATGAAATTAAAATTCGAATTGGAGCAGTAGAACTTCGTTTCTGAAAGAAACTTTCGACACCAAAGGACTGCTCGTAGCCTGCTCTATTTATAACTGGAATTTGGGTCTCACGCGGCCCGCGTGAACCCTTCCTTAACCTTTACGCGGCCCGCGAGGCCATAAAGATGGCGGTAAGGGTTGCTGAGTCATCGGTGGTTGTGACACGTGGACAACACGTGTCCCTTAAGCTTATCCGGAGATCTGCCTTGCTGTCGCGGCCCGCGTAAGCCTAGGCTTATCCTTACGCGGCCCGCCAGAAGACCAGAATTCTTGATTTCTTGATTTTCCATGCACTTTAGGATTTCAGGGGTCCGGGTTCGTACTTATGGGTCAATTTAGGATATTTTTTAATATAATTATATCACAAAAAGGGGATAAAATGGTGAGAAAAGAGAATGAACTTGCCTTGTAACTTTAGGGTTCAACTAGAAAGTCTCCTGGTAGAATATTGGGTATAACTTCTGAGCTATTATATTAAAAAATATATATATATATATTTGTACTCTTGTTAAGTATAGTACCCCTAATTCAACCTTGTCCCTATGTCATGAGACAGAACCCCAATGAACTTAGTCAGGCAGAGCCTTGACATGCGTTGTGGGGCTCAGATCAATCGGAAAGGGTAGCGGTAATCGGGAGTTAAAATACTTAAAACGGGGCATGGCTTTATTATTATTATTATTATGGGGTAATAATAAAAGAAAGAAAAAAATGAATTTAGAGAAAGAGATGGGAAAGCTGGCGATATCTAGAAACAGAAGAAGAAAAGAATGAACAAATGTTATAATGAAAGGCAACTCCTATTTATAGCAAACTTTCATATGTCAGTAAGCCTCCACGTACCCCTTAAGCATTACTTTCAATTCATGAATTTTTCATACAGAGGACACGTAGAGATATACATTTCGAAATTTTAGGTGGGACACGTATAACTTAACTAAATTTTCATGCATTACACATAGCCATATTTTATTAATGTTAGTTTTGGAATTTTTTTATTATTTTATTCACATTTCGTATGCCTATTTTAAATTCACAATTCAAAGTTTTATTTTAGTATTATTTTATTATTTATATATTATAATTAATTTAACTGTTTTACTTATTTGGTGTCTATAACTTTTAAAGTATGACTTTTTAGAAAACAATACATATGTCATTAGAACGAGAATATTTGTGTCTACATTTTGAACCAGGTTTCATTAAAAATGGAATAGGTTCAAATGTAATGTATTTTTATAATTAAATTATTAAACGGTTCCTAGGCCCGTCTAGGTAATTAATATTTCTAACATTCAATTTACCCTTAATCTATCCGTCTAATATTATAAGTTTTTATATACTTTTATTTTAATAGAAATGTCACCCATATACAGGCCAATTAATTAGTATAATATTTCAATCAACTATATACAAAATAGTTTTTTAAAACTATTTGGGTCGAATAATTATATTAAGAATAAAACTAGTTACTAGTGGTTAATAAATTTAAATAAACCTATAATTCTTATATGATAAAAATGGGAATGTTACATCCTCCCCACCTTGTTTTAAATCTTGTCCTCGAGATTTGGGCTATGATATCTCTTTTAGAGTTATGTCACGTCTTAGTCAATAAAAAACAATATTAAGGTAAAGGATACAGAAATCAAAATATCAAATTTTGTGAATAGGAGTTGTACAATAAATAGTACTCAATGGTTCAACTGTCTTAATTCAAGAAATCGATGTTAAACGAATGAGACGAAATGATATAATTTCCAAGGTGACTAGGTTCAAGTCAAAAGAGATATATGATCAATAGATGTGAATGTTTACAAGTTGTGAATTTTTTTTTTTTTTTAGAATCAATAAAATTCATTGTCAAAAGAAAACTTACTTTGATTGTCAACTGAGGAAGACTCAGAATTAATAAGCTCAAATGAAATAGAAGCACGAAAAATGATTGTCAACTATCGAATTATGATATGAGAAAAATCAATATGTTGACATTTTATTGAATAGCAAGGATACACCGATATAAAACAGAGTTTAGTGTATCATGGTCTTAACACATAGTTGTATTAAGACCATTTTCAAGGATGAGTCAAGCGAAAGGTATATATATATATATAGATTAGCTCAAGCTACAAGTTTATAACGACGCCACGAGGTGTCGTAGTTATCGAAATATTAATAGTGGTGACTGAATGAGTTCACCATGCTTGAAACCAAATGAAAGTTCAACGAAGTAAATTCGAATGTTTGTTTCAAACAAATCTAGTAGGATTTTCGATTGAAATTGAAACAATTGAATAATGTTTCTCAAAGCAATAATTATCACAAAAGGCTCGATTGATGCTGTAGGAACTGTTAAGAGATACACTGAAATATGACATGAATTTGTGTATCATTATCTTAGCACACGATTGTGTTAAGATTGCTTTTATAGGATAAACCAACAAAGCGGATTCAATATAAATAAATAAATAATTAAATCTGTATATGATGTGTGCAACGAGATTAGTGCAAGCTTCAAATTTGTGAAAACGTCACCACAAGGTGATCGTGATTAAAGAAACGATTCAATGAAATAGAAGACCAACAAGAATGTTATGGTTCAAGAGAATTGAAGTGCTTGTTAGGATTATTTCGAAGGTGATGGTTTCAATTCATCATATGGAACCTTGAATTGAATATGTAATGCGAGCAAGTTCAAACAGTTGAACTTGGTTTAAACAAAACGAGTTTTAATAAGAAAGTTCGGACATGGTCACAACAAAAACCATGTATGCCAAAGAAATTTTTTTTCAAAAATTCATTGACTCGATATTAAAGAGTCATCGTTTTGCAATAATGTGGTTCACAGTGCCAAAAATCAAGTATAGTTAAATGATATTTGAGTTTTGATAAAACAACAAATTAGAACGAAGCCTTCTAGTGGTCTTCATAAATTAAACGAACCACATGCGCAACAACAGAGCATGTGTAACGTGTGAATTTACCAATAAATGAAACAGATCAATATTCGCTACTATGAAAGAAATCCTCATGGTATGATGACCATTAGGGGAAGTAGCAATGCAAAAGTCTATTCACAGAGGTCAGAATTTTAACAAAAGAAATTTAAGAATTATATCTGAAATTTTGGGTGATAACTGTTGTTAAGTGACATTACCAGGGAATGTCGAATAAAATGAAATAAGGGAATTGCAAAGGTATGTGACTTCTTTTGCAGTGCCAATAATTATGACTCTGATTAGATTGTGCACCGATGGTTGTGAAATCTTGTTCCAACGTACCTCAGCGAGATTCATGTCGTTTGTAGGATCACGTGGCAAAGTGCCGCTTTTTTATCAGTAGTTCTCCCACTGCCGGGATTAGCATTGTTGTTGTCGTGCCCAATCATATTTTCCAAAGGTCTTGCCTTGAAAGTCGGGTGTGATTAAGATTTGCTATACATCGGAAATACGGCTTATTAAAAACCTTTTTCAATTTAAAAGTTTAGAACATCATGTAATTAAGTTCGTCATTTAAAAGTAACAACGAAACGTCGTGCGGAAGCTTATTTCTTGATCGTGTTCGGTTCTTCATTATGCTTGATCGTCCTCCGGTGCTTAAATTTTACCTGAAACTCATAAAACATGAGTCGGATTAGTCATACGTAGCTTAGAACGTATTTAAACGGGTTCGCAATGCATCAACGGTTAAAATAAACGTTTTTCGCGAAACTGACACTCACTCGCGTAGCGACACGGCCTGGGGCCTTCCCCGTCGCGCTACGCCACGGCTTGTTTTCGACAGATTTTTGTTTGCTGGTGCTGCGTATTCCCAGCATAACCCGATTTCATGGAAACGAGCATAACTCTCTCGTTTTTAATCCGTTTTACCCGATTCTTTTTCCTACGTGTCCGTAATTTAATTCTCCATCTTATTGAGTTAAAATCCAACATCCGAATTAATAAGATTTCAGACTTTTAAGTCTTCGACTTATTACCCTTTTTACCAAATTTTGACCCGTTCGTGTTTTTTATCAACAAACATGTTTATTTGTTTTATAAACTCATGAGATTCATCATTTCAATATTGACTAACATCTTAGGTACGAATCACGCGTTTCTTACGCATACTTAACTTGTTTTCGCTCATATGCTTATTTTGACCCGTTAAGGGTAATTAAGCCTATTTTAAGCATGAATCTCTTTTACTCACATCAAGCATTATACTACCACATTTCTTATCAAATAATCTTTCTTCACAACTATATTTGTGTTGTATTAGATGTGGAAATTCCTAAACTCCGAGTTTTACCCCTCGAATCATTATTTTGCGGCAAAGACTATTATAGAGTCAAATGACTAAGGATTCACATCATTCGCTTTTGTATACTCATTCTAAGTGTTTAATTATGCATACTACTCTTTTCCGAACAACCTTTATGGGTCGTTCGCTCGATTTTGCTTAAAAGGGCATTTTGGTCCATTAGTTCCTTTCATTAATATAAAGGACTTTTAAAAGCATTTTTGACTCAAAAGCCCTGTTTTAAACTATGCATTTGATTCGAAAAGTCATTATGTTTTCAAAACACAACGATCATCATATGAATCATTCGGTTTGCTTAGCAAAGGAACCAAATGTCTATATGACTGCATTTAACTATCAAGGAGCCTCTAGTTCCTATTGAGTAGTTAATCTATATTATACATACCTGACTCAAATCATTATATATATTGACCCGTTTCGATACCTTGCCTTAGTAGCCGCTAATTAATAGCGATGTAAGTATCCATTTGATATTTATTCCTGAAATCATACAACTCGACAAACCATTAGTCAATATTGTCAAAAGGTGGTATTTTCACCCTTTTGACCCGTTTGTTTTAATTGACCGATTATATTGGCGAAAAGAAGCTTATTGCCATCTCGCCTACACGACTCGCTCCAGTTTACATCGCGCGGTCATTTCAGTTATAAATCACTTCTTAACGCTTTTTGACCTATCAAGGCTTTCGAAATAAAGTATCTTTCAAAACCAACAATTATTGTCAACGAGTGACCAAATTACTATTTTACCCTTATTGGTTATTGTGACATACCTTATATAGTAATCCTTAAAAGTACATGTTTCATTCGTCGTAATATGATCGAATTACCGATTTAACTCGTTTTTAGCCATCACTATGGTTTCTTATCGTATTTGATTATCTTGTTCCGTACGACTACACGCCGGAACACCATATCTCAATTAGGTATTTGCCTTATTCGTAATCAATACGACAAGGAATATTTCAAAATATATGACTAGTGTAAGCTATACTTACCTTGCATCCCGAATACGCTTTTCCTTTATGCTTGACTCGTTTGACCCGCTTTCTCCCCAAGCTTCACCTAGCTTGTTAAGCGCCAACTATCATTCATTATTCACAAGGTTGTTAGATTAGTCATTCCAAATCATGACTTTCACACCTTATGATTCTTTGACTATTTTTCTCTTTAAACTCAATCATAAATTATGAGTTTAATTCTTGTGTCAAGACTCACTTCTAATCAATTATGAACTCTTAAAAAAATCCCTATTTTGTTCAAGTAGTTCATTCATACGAGTTAGTATGGCTTTTATAAATACCAATACAACATTAATTTCATCAAATCAACTAAACCCATTTCATAGCAATTATGATCATATACTCAAACTTGCAAATTGTTCAAGTATTTTGCTTCAACTATTAAATATGATGATTTTAACATGTGTGTATCATCCTTTTCACTACATAATCCAAACCCACTTGTCTAAGTGTGGTAATCCATCAAATTATTCAAATCATAGCAATTTTTCTTCAAATTTCTACTTAGGGTTTGTTCCTAAGCAATGACACTTCATTAATTCGGCCATAGCCTCTACGATTCATACATAGATTGCATCATGCAAAGTTAATCGATTTTCACAACTTCAAGAATGTTAGAAATTCGACATACCTTACGATCCCCTTGACTTGGTGACCGTTTCTATGTGTTCAAATCCGAATTTGGCCCTTGTTTGATCCTCCAATTTGAGGGTTTTGTTGAATTTTAGGGTTGAGCTCCATGGGAGCTTGCTCCTGGCTTCTCACGTACGCACACACATATATGTGTGTTTGTTTTTTTTTTAAACCATTTTCAAGATATCTAACTTTGGTCCCTCATGTTTGGTTAGTTTTTAAGTAGGCCACAACCTAATTATTTCTAACACTATTCTCACTTATCAACTAGGTTAAATATTCCTAGTTAACTTAGTGGGTTCGGGGATATTATGACTCAGTTTATTTTAAGTCCCGTTAACTCAGGCTTCTTATAAACTTTATTTCCTAGAAGCATTTATTCACGTTTTATTAAATATTAGGTTTATTTATTTAAATCCTAATATTTACCGGGTTACTTTTACCGCTAATGGTATTTTACCCGTGTATTAGTATTAACGGGGTTTGATTACCAAACCCGTTTTCGGGGTGTTACAAGTCTACCCCCTTAACGAGGTTTCGTCCTCGAAACCTTTTCTTACATAATTCATTGAGTTTAACTCAATGTATTTGAGCCGAGAAATCTTTTAAACATTACTTATACTTTTAACCAATTGTTAGTATTACCAGAAAAGTATGGTAACATCTTTTTGGTTATTAATTGTCTACGTATCTCATACGACATAGTGCAACTTGAAATAACGTAATCTCGTTATTTCCACTAGTTTAGTTAACTTAGCGATATCCATCGCTTTCATATACTATCGAATTCTTTATGAATCCGTTACTTTGACCCGTTTAAAGGTCTTTAGTGAAATCTTTCACTTTTAGCAACATTTTCTTTTGTTTTCAAATTTATTTATTCGGTTCAGTTATACCGAATCCACCACTTACAAGCAAACCAAATTTCTTGATTTGAATTGCTGACCTTAACCGGTCTCACTAACTAGACTTATTAGTCCAGTTGCTTTTTACCGCTCGCTTGGTTATAATGTGATTCTACTTCACATTACATTTCTTAACCGTGATCATGTCACATCATGTTTAATTTATATCAACCTTTCATTTTTGAAAATATCACTTTTCGAATATATCGTCTTGCGCCTATCAGTGTCAAGACTTATATCTTTCATGCTTACTATTTATATGTCTATTAGTATTCATATCTGTAAAAATGTTATTTCTTACTAAAACCGAAGTTTTAGTTTTAGGATCTTCTCTTTAACTTTTGTCAATTATCCATACCAGGATATTGACAGTCCATAATTTATTCTTTTACAGTCTTAGTTTTATGTGAGGATTCTCAACTAATCCTCTCGCTTTGTCTAATTAACCCGTAGGTTTTATCACTTAGCCTTATGGGCTATTTTGATTAGACTTTCACCTTTTTAAGGCGAAGTTCTTATGATTTATTTCTTTCTAATCATGACCCGTGGGTCGTTTTAGTCTCGTAGACCTTTCCATTGTTTATAACCCCAAAGGTTATGTTGATCCCATAGATCATTCCTTGCTCATGTCATTCTTAAAATACATGTTTGGTGTCAAGGCACCATGTTTTTGTTTGAAGAATCATTTGGTTTCAAGCTTAGGTTCCGTTAACCTTGATTGTAGTTTCATGGCTACAATTGTTTTCTTTCGGACAATTTTCCGACTTATGACTTCTCACGTCATTTATGCGTTAGTTCTTCTTATGCTTACTCTTATTTGATTTGCATATATTCTTATTTGGTTATGTCCCATTACCGGGCTCATTACTCTTTTGCATTTAACGCTACCTTTATCCCACTTGCGTTTACTCATGCCGTTAGGCATGATATCATCTTCGACCAGTTCAACTTGAAAATAGTTGAACATAATTTATTCAAAATTTCTATTTACATTTTCTTGTCGTCTTTTAGTTGAGACTCCAAAACCCGAGTCTTTTAACTTTCCATCCGAGTTCCCGTTTCTCGGTCTACGCATGCGTTTAATTCTTACCCATCAACCGGGTGTTGTACCGAAGTCATTATTATTGCAACCCTCCCGGTATGCATTAAGACCTCGCTTTATTTTTATATTCCGACTTTGTCCTCAAGTTTGACGTTTTACAAAAACGGCTCGTTAAGAGGCATATGTGCATTTTCCGGGTTCGAGTGCAAGTACACTCCCTCCCAAAGCATATCCTAATCATTTTACATGTTTGCATTCTCCGGGTTCGAGTGTAAGTACACCCCCTCCCAGTGCGTACCTTAATCGTTTTACATGTTTGCATTCTCCGGGTTCGAGTGTAAGTACACCCCCTCCCAGTGCATATCTTAATCGTTTTACCTGTTTGCATTCTCCGGGTTCGAGTGTAAGTACACCCCTTCCCAGTGCATATCTTAATCGTTTTACATGTTTGCATTCTCTGGGTTTGAGTGTAAGTACACCCCCTCCTAGTGCATATCTTAATCATTTTTCATGTTTCTTTGTCCCTTCTCTCGGGCTCATTATCCTAATATAATACGCTTCCGTCACTCGGCTGTGCGTTTACATTATGATCAGATATTTTGCTTATCTGATTCATTTGGGTACTTTTTTTTTAATTTGTCCCACTCACCCCATCCTTACTACATCGGGTGTAAGCGTGCCCATCATAAAAAGTTCATGGTATCATGTGTTCACTACCTACTTGGCCAGAGTAGGCAATCAACACATGGCATACATGACCCTTTTATAACTTTCACATCACACCCCATGTAAGTAACACATCTATTTATTTCTCTTGGAAACGATATCCAGGATAGGTATTCTATTCAGGTTTTTCCAAGTTTTCAATCTACATATGCAACTATCAGTTTCTACATATTTGTTGCATATTTCTATTCATGCAATAATTTAAACGTGCACCTGGTAAATGCTTGCCCTAACGGGCTTTCTTGCCCTTACTTATTTGCGATCGTTACGCGATTTAGGTCCTTGATGAGTATGCTCTTCTTGTCATATCTCGGACCGTTCCATCATCATATCCATAATTCGTTCAACTCTCGTCATCTTCAGACGCGAGTGTCCTTCAATTAAAACATTCAAAAGAGTTAGTAATGTCAACTTCAATAATCGCCCGTATTATAATACAAGGCTTTTTCTACTATACGCGTCAACGCGCGTATTTTCGTCAACCATATCAATCATTTTAATTGGGGTAACGTGTATCACACGATAGCCCTATGTGTTGTTTACAACACTTTAGCATGCTAAACTATTAACATACATGTACCTACCGGATTTGCGATCAAGCCTCTAACCGAACACTTTATTCTTTTAACCTTGAGCTCTGATTATTAACTTGTAACACCCGTTCTTATAAATCAAGGTTTAACGTATCTTTTAGGAAAATTTTAATGTAATTAAGATTTGCTATACATCGGAAATACGGCTTATTAAAAACCTTTTTCAATTTAAAAGTTTAGAACATAATGTAATTAAGTTCGTCATTTAAAAGTAACAACGAAACGTCGTGCGGAAGCTTATTTCTTGATCGTGTTCGGTTCTTCATTGTGCTTGATCGTCCTCCGGTGCTTAAATTTTACCTGAAACTCATAAAACATGAGTCGGATTAGTCATACGTAGCTTAGAACGTATTTAAACGGGTTCGCAATGCATCAACGGTTAAAATAAATGATTTTCGCGAAACTGACACTCACTCGCGTAGCGCCACGGCCTGGGGCCTTCCCCGTCGCGCTACGCCACGGCTTGTTTTCGACAGATTTTTGTTTGCTGGTGCTGCATATTCCCAGCATAACCCGATTTCACGGAAACTAGCATAACTCTCTCGTTTTTAATCCGTTTTACCCGATTCTTTTTCCTACGCGTCCGTAATTTAATTCTCCATCTTATTGAGTTAAAATCCAACATCCGGATTAATAAGATTTCAGACTTTTAAGTCTTCGACTTATTACCCTTTTTACCAAATTTTGACCCGTTCGTGTTTTTATCAACAAACATGTTTATTTGTTCTATAAACTCATGGGATTCATCATTTCAATATTGACTAACATCTTAGGTACGAATCACGCGTTTCTTACGCATACTTAACTTGTTTTCGCTCATATGCTTATTTTGACCCGTTAAGGGTAATTAAGCCTATTTTAAGCATGAATCTCTTTTACTCACATCAAGCATTATACTACCACATTTCTTATCAAATAATCTTTCTTCACAACTATATTTGTGTTGTATTAGATGTGGAAATTCCTAAACTCCGAGTTTTACCCCTCGAATCATTATTTTGCGGCAAAGACAATTATAGAGTCAAATGACTAAGGATTCACATCATTCGCTTTTGTATACTCATTCCAAGTGTTTAATTATGCATACTACTCTTTTCCGAACAACCTTTATGGGTCGTTCGCTCGATTTTGCTTACAAGGGCATTTTGGTCCATTCAGTCCTTTCATTAATATAAAGGACTTTTAAAAGCATTTTTGACTCAAAAGCCCTGTTTTAAACTATGCATTTGATTCAAAAAGTCACTATGTCTTCAAAACACAACGATCATCATATGAATCATTAAGTTTGCTTAGCAAAGTAACCAAATGTCTATATGACTGCATTTAACTATCAAGGAGCCTCTAGTTCCTATTGAGTAGTTAATCTATATTATACATACCTGACTCGGATCATTATATATATTGACCCGTTTCGATACCTTGCCTTAGTAGCCGCTAAGTAATAGCGATGTAAGTATCCATTTGATATTTATTCCTGAAATCATACAACTCGACAAACCATTAGTCAATATTGTCAAAAGGTGATATTTTCACCCTTTTGACCCGTTTGTTTTAATTGACCGATTATATTGGCGAAATGAAGCTTATTGCCATCTCGCCTACACGACTCGCTCCAGTTTACATCGCGCGGTCATTTTAGTTATAAATCATTTCTTAACGCTTTTTGACCTATCAAGGCTTTCGAAATAAAGTATCTCTCAAAACCAACAATTATTGTCAACGAGTGACCAAATTACTATTTTACCCTTATTGGTTATTGTGACTTACCGTATATAGTAATCCTTAAAAGTACATGTTTCATTCCTCGTAATATGATCGAATTACCGATTTAACTCGTTTTTAGCCATCACTATGGTTTCTTATCATATTTGATTATCTTGTTCCGTACGACTACATGCCGGAACACCATATCTCAATTAGGTATTTGCCTTATTCGTAATCAATACGACAAGGAATATTTCAAAATATATGACTAGTGTAAGCTATACTTACCTTGCATCCCGAATACGCTTTTCCTTTATGCTTGACTCGTTTGACCCGCTTTCTCCCCAAGCTTCACCTAGCTTGTTAAGCGCCAACTATCATTCATTATTCACAAGGTTGTTAGATTAGTCATTCCAAATCATGACTTTCACACCTTATGATTCTTTGACTATTTTTCTCTTTAAACTCAATCATAAATCATGAGTTTAATTCTTGTGTCAAGACTCACTTCTAATCAATTACGAACTCTTAAAAAATCCCTATTTTGTTCAAGTAGTTCATTCATACGAGTTAGTATGGCGTTTATAAATACCAATACAACATTAGTTTCATCAAATCAACTAAACCCATTTCATAGCAATTATGATCATATACTCAAACTTGCAAATTGTTCAAGTATTTTGCTTCAACTATTAAATATGATGATTTTAACATGTGTGTATCATCCTTTTCACTACATAATCCAAACCCACTTGTCTAAGTGTGGTAATCCATCAAATTATTCAAATCATAGCAATTTTTCTTCAAATTTCTACTTAGGGTTTGTTCCTAAGCAATGACACCTCATTAATTCGGCCATAGCCTCTACGATTCATACATAGATTGCATCATGCAAAGTTAATCGATTTTCACAACTTCAAGAATGTTAGAAATTCGACATACCTTACGACCCCCTTGATTTGGTGACCGTTTCTATGTGTTCAAATCCGAATTTGGCCCTTGTTTGATCCTCCAATTTGAGGGTTTTGTTGAATTTTAGGGTTGAGCTCCATGGGAGCTTGCTCCTGGCTTCTCACGTATGCATACACATATATGTGTGTTTGTTTTTTTTTTTTTTTTAAACCATTTTCAAGATATCCAACTTTGGTCCGTCATGTTTGGTTAGTTATTAAGTAGGCCGCAACCTAATTATTTCTAACACTATTCTCACTTATCAACTAGGTTAAATATTCCTAGTTAACTTAGTGGGTTCGGGGATATTATGACTTAGTTTATTTTAAGTCCCGTTAACTCAGGCTTCTTATAAACCTTATTTCCTCAGAAGCATTTATTCACGTTTTATTAAATATTAGGTTTATTTATTTAAATCCTAATATTTACCGGGTTACTTTTACCGCTAACGGTATTTTACCCGTGTATTAGTATTAACGGGGTTTGATTACCAAACCCGTTTTCGGGGTGTTACACATTAGCACAATTTTACATGCTTCTTACTTGAGTTAATAGTATATGGTAACACATTGGTAATTCTTATACTTTTGATGGCGTCCCAACTTAAAGGGTTCCTATTGCACGAGTTACGAGGTAGATGATCAAACGAAATAATGTTTGATACAAGAGATTCCTGATAAAGAAATCTAGATTTATTATTGACACATATGCTTGTGCTTTATTCCTAATTGACTTTTGGAATTTCTTATAGATATACATATCTATATAATCATATATTTCACATGCTGTAATATACATACCTTTCATAAGGTTAATATATTTAACAGATTCATATTTCCAAAACAAGTCGGATATCAGGTCATGATACTATTTAGGGAAATCTTGTCACTTGTTTGACATATTATATACCTGCTTACCCGGTTCTAGCCGGAGAGGTAACCTCAGTATATCCGGACAAACTGGAGAGTCTGCTACACCATACCCTGTCTTGCCGGAGAAAAATTTGTATTTCCCATAAATAATATTTTTCTTAAATCATGATTTGGAAAGTGCATTATGACTTTCAACAACGAATCAGGAAATTAATATTCACCTGACGGATCATATTTTAGAACAAAGTAGTACCAATAAATAAGAAATAACAGTGGTCAAGTGTTATTGCTTATTTATTATACTTGCAATGTTCTAGTTATCATTCTCACGGTATACCAAAACCCATCACACTTTATTTACACAAGTATTTAGCTTAGCTTATACTAAGGCATCTTTTCTTAAGTTCAAGTCTAAATGTTATCCTGTGTGCTACCAGTTAGTAGCAATCTCCTAACTCTTTTATATAAGCTTAGGTATTATTATCACAACACCTATAGGCTTAAATCAGTGGCTCTGATACCACCTTCTGTCACGACCCCCGACCCCACCCTGGACGGAATCGGGAGCCGCAAGCAGCAAAGTGGTACCGGTGGTTATTTTTAAAAAGTAGTGCAGCGGAAATTTCGTCAGAACCGTGAGTTAGGAAAAATATCAGAGTTGAGAAAACACCGGATTTTTTATTTATTAAATAGATGGGATAAAACCATGTTTCAAAAGGTAGCTTTAATATAGGAAAATTCGGATACATAAAACAACTTTTCTTAATTTAATTTAATTGATAAAATAAGCCACTTCTGTAAGCCTTGTTGGTGCCGCATCCAACTCTAATTCCTGATCTACTGTAATTACCTGAAACGCGTTTTAAAAAGATTTGGTCAGCAGGAAATACTGGTGAGTTCATTCAGGTTTTATAAAATGACCTTTAGTTATGAATTACAGCATAAGAGCGATTACAATGGCTTCTATCTTATTTTTATCTGGCGCCGTGTCACCTGGTGACGATGGTCATACCACTATTGGGTCTTTCCCCAAGTAGTGACGTTTATCACTGTTAGGATTTATTAGCCTAACCCGTGAGAAATTACCAATGTGCACAATACCCCACTAGCCAGTGATTAAGATAACCATGACTTACTTCCTGTAATTATAACATTTGAAAATGGAGTATTGTAAAATATTTTTGATAAAAAGAGAATGACTCACATTGCAGATTTATACGGGCAGAGTTTAGCCTACTGATTAGCCTTGTAACCTAATTTAAATAACAATGCACACGAACTAGGTTAGTAACTAATACAACATTTACGATAACTCACGAGATTAAAAACCTCACGACGAATGACAAAGTGCAACACTTAAACATCCATCGGATTCGCAACGAATGACAGAGTATACCCCGAGTTTGGGTGACACTCAAACATCATGTCGGATTCACGACTAATGACAAAGTATAGCATTTAAACATCCTGTCGGATAGTTTCAATCAATCGGATATTGAATCGTAGCCGCGATCGAGTTAATACCCTGTATCGTAGCAGCGCCTAGCTATTATGAAATTAAAATTCGAATTGGAGCAGTAGAACTTCGTTTCTGAAAGAAACTTTCGACACCAGAGGACTGCTCGTAGCCTGCTCTATTTATAGCTGGAATTTGGGTCTCACTCGGCCCGCGTGAACCCTTCCTTAACCTTTACGCGGCCCGCGAGGCCATAAAGATGGCGGTAAGGGTTGCTGAGTCATCGATGGTTGTGACACGTGGACAACACGTGTCCCTTAAACTTATCCGGAGATCTGCCTTCCTGTCGCGGCCCGCGTAAGCCTAGGCTTATCCTTACGCGGCCCGCCTGAAGACCAGAATTCTTAATTTCTTGATTTTCCATGCACAGTAGGATTTCAGGGGTCCGTGTTCGTACTTATGGGTCAATTTAGGATATTTTTGAATATAATTATATCACAAAAAGGGGATAAAATGGTGAGAAAAGAGAATGGACTTGCCTTGTAACTTTAGGGTTCAACTAGAAAGTCTCCTGGTAGAATATTGGGTATAACTTCTGAGCTATTATATTAAAATATATATATATATATATATATATATATATATATATATATATATATAGAGTAAGGTTAACATACAAAAAGCCTTATCATACATCACGTAGGAGACAATGGTAACCGTTGGATCAGGGGTATAATCACGCATGGGACCACATAATCACGCATGGGACCACATGATCACGCATGGGACCACATAATCACACATAGGACTATAATCACGCACGTTCTATGATAATAACGCACGTTATATTTTTTGTCATGTATGTTAATGTAGGTTAAGCACTGAAGTACATTATACTTTCTCTCTCTATATATATATATATATATATATATATATATATATATTTGTACTCTTGTTAAGTATAGTACCCCTAATTCAACCTTGTCCCTATGTCACGAGACAGAACCCCAATGAACTTAGTCAGGCAGAGCCTTGACATGCGTTATGGGGCTCAGATCAATCGGAAAGGGTAGCGGTGATCGGGAGTTAAAATACTTAAAACGGGGCATGGCTTTATTATTATTATTATTATGGAGTAATAATAAAAGAACGAAAAAAATGAATTTAGAGAAAGAGATGGGAAAGCTGGCAATATCTAGAAACAGAAGAAGAAAAGAATGAACAAATGTTATAATGAAAGGCAACTCCTATTTATAGCAAACTTTCATATGTCAGTAAGCCTCCACGTACCCCTTAACCATTACTTTCAATTCATGAATTTTTCATACAGAGGACACGTAGAGATATACATTTCGAAATTTTAGGTGGGACACGTATAACTTAACTAAATTTTCATGCATTACACATAGCCATATTTTATTAATGTTAGTTTTGGAATTTTTTTATTATTTTATTCATATTTCGTATGCCTACTTTAAATTCTCAATTCAAAGTTTTATTTTAGTATTATTTTTTATTTATATATTATAATTAATTTAACTGTTTTACTTATTTGGTGCCTATAACTTTTAAAGTATGACTTTTTAGAAAACAATACATATGTCATTAGAACGAGAATATTTGTGTCTACATTTTGAACCAGGTTTCATTAAAAATGGAGTAGGTTCAAATATAATGTATTTTTATAATTAAATTATTAAACGGTTCCTAGGCCCGTCTAGGTAATTAATATTTCTAACATTCAATTTACCCTTAATCTATCCGTCTAATATTATTGGTTTTTATATACTTTTATTTTAATAGAAATGTCACCCATATACAGGCCAATTAATTAGTATAACATTTCAACCAACTATATATAAAATAGTTTTTTAAAACTATTTGGGTTGAATAATTATATTAAGAATAAAACTAGTTACTAGTGGTTAATAAATTTAAATAAACCTATAATTCTTATATGATAAAAATGAGAATGTTACATGTGCAACGACATAGGAAGCCACCAAACCTAGGCGTTTTTGTCGAGATCGACTGAGACACAAAAGCACTCATTGGTATAAGTAGGCCAAGAGTGGGGTTGCCTGAAACCCATTAGATCTAACCCTTCTGTTCCGCGGTCTAAATGTATACGTTGATTAATGGTCCCTATGGTACCTTATTCGTGACATGATCTATGGTATCATTCCTTAGTTTTGTGTTCTACATACGATTTGTAAACGTTCGAAACATTTGTAACATGTATTTCACGATCAAAGTTATAAAACTGAAAGCAGTTAAAAGAAAAGGGGGACATGAACTCACAACTTTGCGTATCCTACGCCGTAAACTTCACCGGTTGGTTTTGTTGCGTCGTGACCTATATGTGTTCTATGTATGTTAGTCACTAGACTTGTATTACACAAGTACAAGTCACCATCTTTTGTTTATGTATTTGTTCTTTCTACGTTCATTCTTTGTGAGGGTCGTGCCCTTGTTTGTCGGGTCTTGCCCGTTTGTCATGTCTTGCATTTTGTGTATGTATTGTTCATTGTAAATATATATTTCACTCCTTAAAATATATATTTGTTTATGAAGTCCTTGTCAAGGTAATAAGTTGTTAAAAATAATTTTTATTTTTAACTTTTCCGATATATTACTTATATTATTTTTCCAAAAATAAATATAAGTATTTTGTAAAATAATATTTTCAATATTATTTTTGTACAAGTATTCTTAGGAAAGTATACTTGTATTTTATGTAAATATTTGTGTATTTTGTATTATTCACCAAAAATCAATACTTTGATTTTTATTACTTTCCGGAATTATACTTATTAAAAACAATATATTTTTAAGGCTTGTATGAAATATATATATTTTGTCATGCTTGTAATATATATATTTTGTTCTTGTTTTTCACCCGATTTTGTATAAATTCCAATACTTGGTATAGGTTATATATTTTTGTCCAAAAATATATATTTAAGTCTATAGTGTCCAAATTCAACAATATGTTAAGAAATATATATTTTCTTATATTTGTCCATGTATTTCCTTGTGCTGAATTTTGTATACTTATGTATTCTCATGTGTTTGTATGTGTATTTTTGTATTCATACTCCTTGGGAGTATTTAGTGTATTTTCAAGTCCCTAATACCTTAGTACATATAATACACATAATATACACTTAGCACAAAATTTGGCGTTCTCTAAATATATATATATATATATATATATATATATATATATATTTCCCTAAAAATATACATACTTAATATAAGTTTTAACTTGAAGGAATAACCATTTCTTATCTTGAAATTTCTTACAAAAATTAGGGAAACCTTGTTAAATATTTTTAGGTGAATTTTTAGGGAATAAGTTTCACCAAAACTTATATTTTTTTAAGTGTCAAAATTTTATAAAATTTTTGACATAGTTTCCCCTAAAAATGGAGGTTTCCCATGTTTTCAAAACATGTGTTTATTTTCTTTTCAACACCAAAACAATTTCCAACAATAATCATCAACATCATACACTAATTTTTTTCCATATGAAACATCATGGTGAACTTGATTCTTGTTAAAAATGTGTAGTCTTTTAGATCTACACTTTACATATTATGATCTTTCCAAAAATAAGTGTTCTTGAGTATTTTAAACGAACTTTTATGAAACTTTATTTTACTAACCAACTCACCGATGAGTTTAATGGTCTTAAAGTTTGTAAATCATGTTTCTAAAGTCACTTTTATGTTTATTAGAAAGATCATTAGGTTTAACATCATGTTACACCATGGATCTTTCAAGATCCATGCTTAATATCTTTAGATCTTTCAAAAACAAGCTTTGTGTTAAATTTTTAACAAACTTTCCATGAGTTTTAGTTTCAAAAATTAGTTCTACACACACTTTATTACTTCAAGATTACAATATTATGCATCAAAATTCATTTTTCATGTTCACATAATGCTTCATATGTTCATCTTCAAGTTTAACCATGGATCCTTCAAGATCCATGCTTAAACTTGTTAGATCCAAGCTTTAACATACTTGATCTAAACATAAACACAAGATATAACATCAACAACTTCATTACATACACTAAAATTTCATGTAATCACTTGATTTCTTCATGAATATGTTAGATCTTCTCATTTTAACATTAGAAGTTAAGTTGTTTAGATAGTGAAACTTGTACATAACATAAACATGACTTATTTTAGAAATCAAGAAGCTTACTACTAGCTCTAATGGCTAGGGAAGTGGCACAAGAATGAAGATGATGAACAAGGAAGAAATCAAGTGGTTAAAAGCTCCAAAGTGAGGTCCTTCCAGTTCTAGCACCTTACACCTTCTTAGATAAGCTTCTTACACCTCCTAGTTACCATGGATCATGAGATTGAAGCTTGAAAATGGTGATGTATGTGTGGGGGTTGTGAGCCGAGACCAAGAGAAGCAAGGGGAAGAAGATGAAGTTAAAATGGGAAATGGTGGATATGTTCTCTAACTTGTGGTTACTTATAATAAAGTTCCAACATGTGATCTTCTTTAAGGATTTTATGCACCAAAATTAGGGAACATGATAAATAAACTAATCAAAAGCATGTGGGCACACTTGGGGCTGGCCAAAGGTGAGGGGGGGGGGGGGGGGGGTAAAGTGTAAAATTTAGGAAGTTAGGGGTTTAAAGTGCAAACAAGGGGGTTTAAGTTAGTTTAAGTGTGTTTAGGTGTTTTTATGATTTTTAAGGTGTTCTAGCATCAATACTAGTTTAATATCATAAAAACATTACTTCTAGTCAAATTTTGATGTCCCAGTTATTGTCCGGTTCGTTACGGTTTATCAATTAAAATTACAGTGATTAAATCTTTGTATTCTACAATTGCTATCAGTATTATGGGGTTTGTATACAGTACTTGATAACCTTCACAATTGGGCACGGGTATCCAATGTGTGATATGATCATAGTCACAGATCCGTCGAGTGACAAGTACTGAACGAGTAATTGTGTAGATATAAACATTGTAATCGCCCTTAATACTGTAATGTTATAACAACTGAGTTTTTTATAAATTGAAATGTACTCGCCAGTATTTCTTGCTGATAAAATATTTTTAAAACACGTTTCAGGTAACTTAATATAAAGCTATAAGAAGCCAAGTATGGAGCACTGAAGGCTTAATGAAAGTGGCTATAAAGTTACCTAAATAAAAAGTTTATGTTTTTCAGCAACTAGGGTTTATCCCTATAAAGATATTATATATGAAATATGGGCTTATCCCATTTGTTTTATATAAAAGTTTGGTGTTTTGAAACTCTGAAATTTATTTCCTAACTACGATCCTGATGTCTCATTTTCGCTGCCAAATTAATAAACACCGATACCACCAGACTGTGCTCGCGGCTCCCCCTCCCGGGGTGGGGTCGGGGGTTGAGACAGGAGGTGGTATCAGAGTCACTGGTTTAAGCCATTTAAGTGTTCTCTTACTACCTAAATTTTAACCAATGGAATCTTTGTTTTTAAGGCCCAATCTAAAGAACCTTTTCCCCCTAAGAAACGAGAGAGGGTGGTTTTGTAGAGCCAAAATAGAAAGGAAGAAAAGAATGAGAAAGGCCTAACAAAGAGCAATAGTGAATAGAGCTGAGAGAAATACCCAAAATCCAGAATCTAGAACTTTTTGGGAAAAAAGAATTGGATAGACAACTAGCTGATTTTCACATGTTTAGAAATATAGACGCAGAAATTGATCTCAACCAAGTAGCAGAACCCGACCCGCAACTTCTACCTCTATTCCCTAACCAACCCATAAACCTAGAACAGAACCAGGAGAACCAACTTCCAATCCCAGCCTTTGATCCAAACGAGATACCTAGGATTCCAGCACCGAACCCTTTAGAACAGTGGCGGGCCAACGACTGGGCATTTCAGGAAGTACTGAATAACCCATACCCTTACGGAGAGCCAGTACCAGTCTACCCTAAACCAATACCAGCCCCTATGCCACCAATGAGTCAGGAGAACGTAGAAGAACTTCGCCAGTATGGTGAAGAATTGGTTGAGGAAGGAAACCGGATTCGCCAAATCGGAGAAAAACTCGTCTAGAAATATGACGAGCGGGAAATGCAGTACTAAGAAGATAGTCGCCTAATATATAAATATATCACCTATATATATACATATATATATATATATATTGATGCATAATTACTAACGTTTAATTCCAGTTGTAGTTTGTAATAGATGCATATATATATATATATATATATATATATATATATATATATATATATATAAGTGACCGCTAAAATGAGAACCACCTCGAGTTGTATGAACCGTGAGAACTTTTTGATCTGGGGCGAGGTAGACCAAATTTTTTTTTTTCATAAACGTAGATGCGTGTATTATAAACACATTTGTAAAAAAAAATTAAAAAAAAATGTCGTGTGTGTAGTTTTGAGCACCACAAGTTTGTGTTTACGGGTACTGTAAATTTTCTGGTAAGATTTACGGTACCCGTAAACACAAACTTGTGGTGCTCAAAACTACACACACGACATTTTTTTTTGAATTTTTTTTTTACAAATGTGTTTATAATACACGCATCTACGTTTATAAAAAAAATTTGGGTCTACCTCGCCCCGTACGGTGTAGTTCTCACGGTTCTTACAACTCGAGGTGGTTCTCATTTTAGCGGTCCCCTATATATATATATGAAAAGACTAAAAGTGGCAATGATCGACGATTTTGGTTCAATATGCTTGCGTGTTTGTTGTTTTATTTTATTATGTGATATTAATACCTAATAAATGTTTACAATTCAGATGTTAAACGAAGTAAATCAGGAAATCCAGAATAACAATAATAACAGAAACCAAGTGGATAAAAGTGCCATCGAACAAATAGTAGCCCAAGGAATCATAGATGTCATGCCATATATTATCAACACTATTAAAAAGACAGAAAATAATAATTCTGTAATCAGAAGTAAACGTGCACCCACTGAACTAAGTCACAGCGTGAATGGAAATCACGGACCACTTATCCAAGCTCCAATTCCAAAAAGAAGAAGGACCATCTCATATGGTTGTTCTTATAAAGAATTTTTATCATGCAAACCGATAGAATTCTCAGGCAATAAAGGAGCCATTGCAGCCTTACACTGGATATAAAAGACAGAAGTAGTCTTAAAAATAAGTAAGTGTGCAGATGAGGATAAGATCATGTATGCCTCTAATCTCTTTAAGAATGCAACTTTAAAGTGGTGGAATACCATTCTCCAGTCAAGAGGAAGTGACAGGGTTTATAATATGGAATGGACTAACTTTAAGGAAATAGTTGAAGGAAAATTTTATCCTCATCAAGAAAAGGAGCAGATCGCTAATAAATTCCTAAATCATAGAATGATTGGGGTAGATTGCAGGGAATACACGACCATATTCTTTGAATATGCAAGGATAGTATCAACGCTAGCCTCACCAGAACCAGTATTAATCTCCTGATACATCTGGGGATTAATTAGTGAAATCAGACATGTAGTCAAGGCAGCTAGACCCCAAACCATAGAAGAAGTCGTGGAACTTGCCAACACTCTGACAGATGAATTGGCACACAAGAGGAAAATCAGAAAAGGAACCTAGCTCAAAAGATTACCCAGGAACTACGCTATGGTAATTCCTATCGCGGTAAAGGAACAGGTTCTTCCTCTTCACCCTACTGCAAGTTCTGTAAAAAGAAGCACTCAGGAAAGTGTGCGGTGTTCTACAACTATTGCAAGTTTCCAGGACATAAGGAAGAAGATTGTAGGAAGAAAGCTAGTGCCATAATATGCTACAATTATGAAAAAGCTGGTCATATTAAACCGAACTGTCCGAAACTAGCTCTAGCAACAACCAACAAAGCAAAGGCAACAGAAGGACCCAAAAAGAATGCCAGAGCATTTATTCCAACAGCCGAAGAAGCCAAGATGATCCCGGATGTGATCATTGGTACGTTCTTAGTTAATGATGTTTATGCTAAAGTATTATTCGACTCTGGTGCTAACCAAAGTTTCATAAATACTTCTCTCTGCAACTTCTCAATCAACCATTAATTAAAATTCACCAAGACTGCCTAGTGGAAACGGCAAATGGAGATTCTATTAAGATAAGCGAAATCATGCAGGAAGCAAGGATAGAAATTTTAAATCATAGATTTACTGCTAACCTCTTACCAATGAATCTGGTCGGATTCGATGTTGTATTAGGAATGGATTGGTTGGTAGCCAATCATGCGCAAATTTTATGTGATCAAAAGTCGGTACAAGTAAGTACGCCAACTGGCAAAAGGATCACAATTAAGGGAGATAAGCCAACAAGGTCAACAAAATTCATCTCTGTGATGAAAGCTGCAAGTTACGCAAGAAAAGGAGGAATAGTGTATATAATTTCAGTAATCATTAACACAAAAGGAAAAGAATTAAAAGATATTCCTGTAGTATCTAAATTCTCTAATGTTTTTCCAGAAGAGTTACCTGGATTACCGCCAGATCGAGATGTTGAATTTAGAATTCACTTAATACCAGGAACAGCACCGATTGCCAAAGCACCTTATTGACAAGCACCAACAGAGATGCAGAAACTGAAGAAACAGTTGGACGAACAGCTAGGTAAAGGTTTTATACAACCTAGTTCATCACCGTGGGGAGCACCGGTGTTATTTGTCAAGAAGAATGATGGATCGATGCGTTTGTGCATTGATTATCAAGAATTAAATAAGGTTACGATTAAAAATTGCTACCCACTACCGAGAATCGATGATCTATTTGATCAACTTCAAGGAGCACGATTCTTTTCTAAGATCGACTTACGCTCAGGATAGCATCAATTGAAAGTACATGAAAAGGACATTCCTAAAACTGCTTTCAGAACAAGGTACGGTCATTATGAATTTACAGTCATGCCATTTGGTTTAACCAATGCCCCAGCTGCATTTATGGACATGATGAACATGATATCTAAGCCATACCTGGATAAATTCATAATTGTCTTTATAGATGATATTCTAATTTTTTCTAAGAGTAAGGAGGAACATGCAGAGCATTTGCATATACTTCTGACCTTCTTGAGAAAGGAAAAACTTTATGCTAAATTCTCAAAATGTGAATTCTGGTTGCAAGAAGTATAATTCCTTGGACACTTGGTTAATCATAAAGGAATTCATGTGGATCCCACAAAAAATCGAATCGATTACCAAATGGAAAGTCCCTGAATCCCCTACAGAAGTAAGAAGTTTTCTTGGTCTGGCAGGATATTATAGATGCTTTATTCAAGATTTTTCTAGAATATCCATTCCATTAACCAAACTAACTTGCAAGTCTGTTAAGTTTGAATGGGGACCAAAACAAGAGGAAGCATTTAAGATTTTAAAGCAAAGATTAACCAACGCACCAATACTCGCATTGCTCGAAGGAACTGAAGACTTTGTAGTCTACTATGATGCATCTAAGTTAGGATTTTGATGTGTGTTGATGCAACGTCAAAAGGTAATTACTTATGCCTCTAGACAACTTAAGAAACATGAAGAGAATTATACAACCCATGATCTAGAATTAGGAACGATAATTTTTGCCCATAAGATTTCCGTTTTAGGACATTTGTCGTGAAAAAAACATGTTGGTTAACTATTAAACTATTTTTGAACAGATTATTTGGACCATGGTGACCAAGTTCTTACATGTAATATTTGTAGTGCAAAGTTATGGACATCCGAGGGTGGTAAGGGTCGTTTAACTATGAATAAGCTAACGTATGGTATGTGTTGTGGATATGGTAAAGTTGAGCTCCCCCCTTTATCAAAGTTTGTTTTCTTCATCGAATGAGAAAAGCAAGTTTTTCCTAAAGAATATAAGACGATACAACTCCATGTTCTCATTTACATCTATAGGTGGAAAGGTTGATTCTAATATCAACAAGGGTAATGCTCCTTCATATATCGTATCAGTGGCTAAAACTATCATTGCATGGGTAGTTTTAGACCTCCTAATGGATAGGAAGCTAAGGTTTGTCAGCTTTACATATGTGATACTGAAAATGAAATAACAAACAGACAAGCATTATTCAGGTATGTGTGATTTCTAAGTACAGTTTTATTATATAATATATTTAAACGATATAGTATTATAATTATGTTATGTTAATGTCTTGTTGAGTATTTCTCTTTTTTCAGCAAATCAACCAAACCTTCATCCTCTAATGAAAAAGAACTTCATGTTGAAATGATACAGTATTTGAGGGGTTTATTAGATTCAAAAAATATGTTGGTACGGACGTATAGGATGGTCAGAGACCATTTTCATGAATCTCCAGAGGCTAACCTTAAACTACGACTTATTTATAAAAGAGAAAAAGATGGTAGGACATAAACTTACTGAACACATCTGAAGTGGCTACTTTGATTGTTGGAGACATAAATGAAGCTATAGACCATCGTGATATTGTTGTTGAGACTCAGGATGGAATTCTTAAGTGTATTAGCGAATTACACCCATCCTATCTTGCTTTTCAATATTCTTTACTTTTCCTGTATGGTGATAACGAATACAGAATTGATATTCCCCATAGAGGTTTCACTCCGACACAAAAGAAAATAAAACCAAAGTGCACAATGAGAGAATTTTTTGCATATAGGATCCAAGATAGAAGTTGTGGGTTTTCCTTAATTCTAAATGCAAGAAGGTTGTACAGTTTTTGGTTGATGCCTACACAATGATTGAGAGTGATAGGCTACATTACATTCGAATGCAACAAATGAACCTTCGATCCAAAACATTTGAAAATATGCAAAAGCATAAAAATAACGGTAAACAAGTTTTAATTGATACTGGAAAGCCTGTTATTCTACCTTGTTCATTTACCGGAGGTGCAAGATTCATGCAGCAAAACTACCTCGACGCAATGGCCTTATGTAAGTGGTATGGGTACCAGATTTCTTCAAAACTATAACGTGTAATCCTAAGTGGCCAGAATTAAAAAGATTTCTTAAAGATTCAACAATTAAAGCCGAAGACAGGCCTGACATACTGTGTCAGTTGTTTAAAATGAAGCTTGATTTGATACTCAAAGATTTGAGAGATTCTAAATATTTCGGAGAAATTAATGCCGGTATGGTATTTGGTTTTTAAAGTGTATCATATGTTATATATTTTCCAATCCATTGTACAAACAACTAAATCTATTTGTTTTTTTAGTTGTTTATATTGTAGAATTTCAAAAGCGTGGTCTTCCTCATGCACATATATGCCTTTTTATGAAGGTCGATCACAAACTTCCCACCGTAGATCACATAGATCCATTTATTTCCACTGAGATTCCCGATAAAAATGAAGATCCAGAAGTTTATTCTCTTGTCACGGATTATATGATTCATGGTCCGTGTGGGAATGTGAATTTGAATTGTCCTTGCATGGTTGATAAAAGATGTTCCAAAAATTTTCCCAAGAAATTTACACCACAAATAACTATTGCTTCAAGTGGCTTCCCTGTATATTGAAGAAGAGATTCAGGTCATACGGTTATTAAATCTGGTGTTAGATTAGACAACAGAAGTGTTGTTCCTTATAACAAAAGGCTACTTAAAAGATATCAAGCATACATAAATGTCGAATGGTGTAATCAAGCCGGTTCAGTTAAATATGGCTACTGCGGTTATATCTGGTGATACAAATCCAACCAGTAAGGAAAAGCAAAGAGATGAGATCAAGGAGTATTATGATTGTAGATATATTTCAGCTTGTGAGGCATCATGGAGAATATTCTCAAACGAGGTTCATTATAGGGATCCTGCCGTTATGAGACTTCCCTTTCATTTGCCTAGGCAACAGAATGTTGTGTATGGTGCAGATGACGATATCGATAATGTTTTAAGCAAGCTTTCTGTTGCTTCTTCAATATTTGTGAAATGGATGGAATTGAATGAGACAAGTAAGGATGCTCGAAAGCTGACTTATGTTGAGTTTCCTTCAAAATTTGTTTGGAAACTTAAACATAGATGTTGGGATGTACGTAAAAAGTACTAAACCATTGGACGCATTAATTCTGTTTTTCCTGCGTTAGGCGAACCTTATTTTTTGAGGATACTTCTCAATAAAGTTAGAGGTCCCAGATCCTTCGAGGAGATACGTACCGTTAACAGTCAATTGTTCCCGACTTTTAGAGATGCCTGTTATGTAATGGGACTCTTAGACAATGAAAATGAATACGTTGAGGCCATTAAAGAAGCAAGTTTCGAAGAACATGTTGGCTATCTTCGAGCGTTATTTGCCACAATGCTTTTATCAAATACACTTTCATGGCCTGAATTCATTTGGGAGAACACTTGGAAATACTTGGCTGATGATATTCTCTATAGACGTCAAAAAGTAACAAATATTTCAGGTTCTGATCTATCTTTTTACTTGACATACTACACTTACATTTTTTAATTAATGATGTTAACTTTGTTGATTTCTTAGGTCTAGTGTTTCCTGAACATCAGATTAAGAACCTTACATTGTTGAAAATTGAAAACTATTTAATCTCAAATGGATCACCACTACAAAGATTTGGCACTATGCCTTACCCTGATGACGATTCCTTACGTGATGCTACTAATCGTCTAATCAATGAAGAGCTATCACATGACATAGATGAAGTACAAAGTGAGTTTAATAAGTTGTATCAATCTCTTACAGATGAACAACGAGAAGTTTTTGACAACATAATGGATGCAGTTGTAGGGCGTAAAGGAGGGATTTTTTTTTGTCTATGGTTACAGTGGAACCGGGAAAACCTTCTTATGGAAGACTTTGGCTTCAGTAGTTCAATCTAAAGGTGAAATAGTTTTAAACATGGATTCAAGTGGTATTGCTTCCTTATTACTTTCCCGTGGAAGGACAGCTCATTCGCGGTTCCATATCCCTATTAATCTCACAGAGGACTCAATGTGCCATATTAAGACAAATAGTGATATCACCAAATTATTAAAGGAAACACAATTAATCATATGGGACGAAGCACCGATGGTCCACAAACATGCCTTTGAAGCTTTAGATAGGTCCATGAATGACGTTTTTTCATTTGGTAAGAGTATTCTTTCAGATATTCCTTTTGGAGGTAAAATTATTGTAATCGGTGGTGACTTTAGACAAATCCTACCAGTAATTCCTAATGGTACTAGATAGGAAATTGTCATTCCATCTTTACGCTCTTCATATATATGGTCAAAATGCAAACTATTAAGGTTGACTAAAAACATGCGCCTAACTATTGGAGCTCAAAGTTCTAACTTGGAGTCTATCAGGAATTTTGCAAAATGGCTGCTTGATATTAGTGAAGGAAATCTTGGAGATGATAATGACGGTCAAGCAATTATAGAGATACCAGATGATCTATTAATCACCGATATTTGTGACCCGATACAAAGCTTAATCGACTTCGTATACCCTTCAATTATGGAACAATTTAGAATTCCTGGATTTTTTTCTGAGAGAGCAATTTTAGCACCAAAGAATGAGGTAGTTCATGAAATAACAATAAATAACGATCGATTGCTATCGTTATTTACTGGTGATGCGAAAGAGTATTTGAGTTCGGATAGTATATGTCATACTGAATAAGTGCTTGATTATTTTCAAGAAGGTTTATACTCAAAAGAAAATTTGAATGCTCTTAAGATTTCTGCCTTGCCTAACCATAGATTAGTTCTTAAAGTTGGCGTTCCCGTGATGCTTCTTCGAAACATAGATCAATAGAAAGGGTTATGTAATGGTAGAAGGCTTCAAATTACTTTTCTTGGTAAACGAGTAATAGAAGCTGAAGTAATATATGGCGGTAGTATCGGCACACAAGTTTTCATTCCAAGGATTAATATGATTTCGTCTGGCAAAAAAATACCTTTAGTATTTCAACGAAGACAATTTTCTTTATCAGTTTGTTTTGCCATGACCATTAACAAGAGTCAAGGACAATCGTTATCAAAAGTTGGTCTTTATTTGAAAGACCATGTCTTCACTCATGGTCAGTTGTACGTTGCCTTATCAAGGGTCAAGACCAGAGATGGTGTCAAAATATTGATATTTGACGCCGATGGAAAACCAACAAATAAGACTTCTAATGTTGTTTACAAAGAGGTTTTTTGTTAGCTTGTGATGTAGACTTTTCAATTTCAAATTAGTTGTTTTAAAACCTTGCTTTTTGTAATTGTTTGGTCATACCTTTATATTATATTGTTACAAGTTTTTTTCTATTTCATTAGACTTTATTGTTTAATTATTATTTTAGGCACTTTTAAATATTTTAACGATGTTATAGTCATGTCAAGAAACCTATTCTTATAGTGTATGCGACTAAGAATAGCACTTGGGCCTATACAATTAAAGAACTGATTAGTCAAATTTAGTTGATTTAAAACCCTTACCGTCAACTTTATGCATTAACAAAAAATAATAATCGTATAAGTAACTTTCTCTAGCCCGAGAATCAATCCCGTGTGATAACCTAGTAAACAATATATATGTAAATTTACCCTTTATATAAACCCACCTCTATACACACGTTCTCTCTCTAAGAGCATTCACATCCATCCCACAATGTTTTCACACTAAATTACACTAAAACACACTACATTTTCTCTCTTCTTTTCAATTAAATAATATTTTTTTTATACCTTTATCATTACCTTTTCTCTCTCCCCCACTCACAATCACTTTCAAAATATATTAAAAAATTATTGGGGGTGAACATTGTCCTTCCAAATATACAGATGAACAGTAATATTTTCTCTCTCCTCCACTCACAACCACTTTTTATACTCTTTATATTTTAAAAACACCACACACACAATTTGATGCCATGGATGTGAATGCTCTAAAGCTTAATCTATCCCCCTCTTTGGAACGAATGCGCAGACAAAGGGAAGCAGCAAGATGGTTTTCCAGCAGCCTCCCCGTCGGTTCCCGGAGGCCGCCCGTCTCATGTGACGAACTGACTAACTTTCCGGACCTAATCCGACCACCGTTGCGGCGGCTGAGATCTAATCTGAGCACCCATCTCAAAATCATGTGGCGGACAATAAAAGCCCAGATCTTCTTTGCCAAAGATGGATCTGGAATTAAGTTGTTGAGACCAGAAAACATGAATTCGAGCGAAAGAGATAAGGATGAAGTAATGAATGGTCTTGACGGAGCCGCGAACATCTGATCGGAAAAGCTGGATATTATAAATGGTCTTCCGACGATTCCCTATTAGGATGATTCTTGTAGTTTCAGATCTGGAACGCCACGGATTTTATGGGTAGCGAAACCGGTGGCCGCTGATGATTCTTGTGAATGATGATGGTAAAATTACCAACATACCCTCATGTGCAAGGTACATGCACTACTTAACTTAAAATTTTAACCTGTTTAGTGCTAAAGAACGAAAGATGTAATAAGTTTTCCAAATAAATGAATGATTGTAATCAGGGCCGTCTCTGAAAATCACAACTTTTTTTTGGCCCTGTTCGAGACAAAAAATTTGGGCCTATTTGAAAATCTCCATTTAATATCAATCACTAAAATTTACGTGGATGTAATTTAAATAGTTATTTTTAGCAAAGTTTAGGAAGTAATTTATTAATTAAAGTGAAAGATGCAGTTAACAAAATTAAGCATTAAATGTCACAAAAAAAAAAAAAAAAAAAAGCTAAAATAAAGAATTTGTAGATGACTGAAAAGTCTCCTTGTTTAAACTAGGCATTAACCACTAGTACAAGAACTCATTTATATTATCTCTTGATTCAGTTATACATATTATAAAATATACAACGTAAATTCTATACATAATTAAAAAGATTTGGACACTCGGAGGGTTTTGGGTCTTGTTCCGTCGCCTAACCCAGTTTACAAAAAGCGTAATTTACCATTGTATATAATTGACATAAATTTAGGCGGATTTTTTGTCTTGGTAGATTATACGGAATTATGCATGTCATGTTTAGATTTTGTGGTTCATATGTGTGTGTAATGTAAGGTTTAGAAAGATTCATATGTAGGTTTAGAGAACGTTAGACAAAGTGTGCGTGATAATTCTTGAAATAAATATATGCTGTAGTAATTTGGCCTATTTCAAGGTTAAATAACTACAATTTATCTACGTACATTTTTGTTACCAAGTGACCTTATTTTTTCATGTCAAATAGCCTCAAAATACTTTTATAAAGATACTTTAGCCTATGAATATACATGTGACAATAGTCGAGGTGTGACAAGTAGCTCAAGTGGAGTAGCTTTGTGATTAATTAATCCAGGACTTTCCTTCATGTCAATTTGATCATTTGATGGATTTTGGAACTCAAATCCATGTATTATGTTGGCTAGTATAAACTGCATAGCTTCAAGAGCAAAAGACATGCCCAAGCATATTCTCCGGCCACTTCCAAATGGAATCAACTCGAAATGGCGACCCTTCACATCGATTTCTTTATCGCTGGTCAAGAACCTCTCAGGCCGAAAGTCAAATGGAGCAGCCCATATTTGTGGGTCGTGATGAATCTTCCAAATATTTACTAAAAGGCGAGTCCCTTTAAGGATAGTGTAACCTCCTACAATGCAGTCTTCTGTGGATTCATGAGGAACAGAAAGTGGTGCCGCTGGATAAAGACGCATTGTCTCTTTGATAATGGCTTGAAGATAGACCAAGTTGTTCATGTCTGACTCTTCAACTTTCCTATCTCTTCCAACATGGTTTTCAAGCTCCTGTTGGGCTTTTTTAAAGACCACAGGGTGGTTGACTAGTAATGCTAAAGCCCATGTTAGAGTCGCCGTTGTCGTGTCAGTAGCTGCTCCATATATTGCCTAAAAAAGCAACAAAATAAAACAGAAAATTTGATTACAAGCTAGTTTATAGTCACTATTGTCCTGTCATCGGCAAATCCCGCCTTATGAGACGAGGGCTATCCCCTTTTACTAAAATTGGAAATTAGAAGCATAAAAGGGGAAGGGGCACACATAGAAATGAGAAATTAATTTTCTTCTGCCGTTAACAGTGAGCATCAGAAATCATACCAAGCATGTAGCTTTCACAATCTCATCAGTTCTGAAGCCATAAACTTCCTCTTTCACTTCTTTAACAGCGGATAATAATGCAGCCATGAAAACTGTTTGGTCCCTGCTATCATCTACATGCTGTGTAGAAGTAGAATTCATCTTCTTTTTGTGGTCTTCCAACCATCCATTAATTACAACATCTATCTCTTTTGCCGTCTTCTTCATCTTTTTCTCATACCCTCCTAAATCAAACCACCTCAACCATGGAATGGCATCTGACGGAACAAAAGCACCCAAGAGTTCAGCAAACTGCTTAATTGCCTTCTGAAACTGATCTCGATTCTGTTCACCGGGCGAAAAATGATTGCCAAACATCATCCTTACAACCATGTTTGTAACTAAGTTTCCAAACCATTGTTTCATGTCAGCCATTACCGTCTCAGAAGACCCTTTATTTGTTACCCAAGTTCTGTAGATGTCCATTAAGGATGACTGCACTTCAGAGACTCGGATATGTGCAATCATTTGAAGGTGATGATGAGACGTCATTTCAAGCACAATTATCCTACGAATATGACGCCTGTATGGTCCATATGGAGCAAGGCCGAAATTAGCATAGTTATAGCCAATCAGTTCGGTTGCCATGGCTTTTGGTCGGCTCGCGAAAACTCTATCATTGGTAGTTAAACACTCTTTAGCCAACTCAGAACTGCTAACAACTAGAACTCGATGAACACCTAGTTTGAAAGTGAAAATTGGTCCGAACTTGTCAGCCATAGAGCCCAAGAGTTTGTGTGGACCTTGGGAATCAGCTAAAAGATGCAAGTGACCAATTATTGGCCATGATCCAGCAACTTCTGGTACTCCCAACCTGTTATTGAACCCATTAAGTCTAATTCTTATCGGTTTAAGATGACCAAAGATAGCTAAACATAATATGCTGGATACAAAGATAATGATTAATAAAAGTAAATCCATAGAAACTTAGTAGAACAATGGAATATCGATCTACAGAAATTAGATATGATGTTATGGATAGAACGGTAATTAAGAATTTTGATGATATATTATTTCAATCAATGAAAACAATTCATGATAAGAGCCCCGTAGTGGGGCGTTTTTTTAAAAAAAAATTGAAAAAAAACGCCCGGACCCACATTACGGCCGGCGTTTTCCGGCGTTATTTTTCAAAAAAAAACGTTGCCGGCGTTTTATTTAAAACGCTGAAGTGGTGGGCTGGTGCATTGGGCTTGAGACTAGAAGTTTGACTGGCCAATCACATAATGACTAGTAGTTTCTTTTTTTTTTAATTCTAAAATTTACACACACACGATTGCATGGGCGTTATTGGAATAATGCCCCACTATACCACTTTTGCTATAATGCCGCATTGCTGACTAGGACGCCACGTGTCGGATAATGCCCCATGGTGGGGGCATTATAAACCACTACCACTACACATGGTCTAAGGCTGTGCTGTGTGGCCATCATAGGATGATTGGACAGTGAGCCTACTTAATGATATGAGCAAAAGAAATATAAAACCAACAATCCAATCATCATTCAACCGGCCTCAGTTGGATCGGCCTAAAAAGTCAAATACATTATTTATGATTAACAACCATCTCACGTAACTCATATGTAAAATTCAACTTTAGATTGTTAGCTTTCTTTTGTTTTATCTTCAAAGGAAAACCGGGTGGGATACAAACGGCAATAGAAGAGATTAAGAAAAAATCTTTTCAAGAGATGATAAAAAGATCAAAGTTTAAGTTCTTGAAATAAGTGCCGATATTTTGATTTGAATTTAAAGTTTACCTATGCCTTTTTTTTTCTTCTGTTGGTATATTATGAATTCTCAGCGGCTTACCGGGGTTCGGTTCTATTGAGAAGTAATAAAGTTCTGGTTGTTATTCAAAAGAAAATAAAGTGGCTATGTATTTTCTTGTCTTCCATATCCATTTCTAAGAGTCATGTATCCACGTGTATTTTCAAAAATTACTTTCCTAGAAGAGTTGCAACATGTCAAAAATTCCTTCCAGTATCATTATGTTTTTGACATGTGTACGTATATAAGTATATAATAAAATATACTATTAGTTTATCTCTAGTTACTGTCCAACATATATTCTCATTCTCAACATATACAAAAACAACTTGATTACGTCATCACGTAATAGGAGTGTTAAGTGGTTGGCCCTTTTGGGCGGACACTTTGATTTTTTTTTTTAATAGTTATCTATAGGTATAGGTGATGCCAAATTACAATTTTATCCCAGGTGTAAAAATACGATTTCGCCCTCGATTCAAAATAAAATTTTGCTTTTGCCCCTTGCTTAAATTTACGATTTTGCCCTCAATTAAAAATTACAATTTTGCCCCCAGTTCAAAATAAAAATATGCTTTTACCCTCAGCTAGAGTCCTGCCAAGTTACGATTTGGTTCCCAATTTAAAATTAGGATTTTGGCCCCAGCTAAAAATTACGATTTCGCTCGCAGCTAAAAATATTACGATGTTGCCCCCATTTCAAAATAAAAAAAATGGTTTTGCCCTCAGTTAAAAATATTATTTTACCTCCATTTTAAAATTACGATTTTACCTCCGCTAAAAATTGCAAGCTTGCCATCAGTTTTTTTAGTGTTTTATTTTTCTTTGTTGACTTAATTTTGTTTTTATTCATGCCAAACAGCTGCCTAGCACTCGCTAATTGGGCCTGACAAATTATTTTTTTGCCTCCAACTCTAAGTTACACGCTTGTCATCGTTTTAGTTAATTTTTTTTTATCATAACTATGGTACTGTTTTCTTTAATTGGTTAACTTGATGTGTCTTTTTTTATATCGTATTATAGGTAGCATGTACAACTAACCGACATAAAGGCGTACATGTTATTAACCTAAGAAATACTCGGTTTAGTGCCCAGCAACGCGGGCGGCGCATAACTCTAGCTGCCTAACACTGGCTCATTAGTCCTGAAAAATTACAGTTTTGCCCTGAGCCAAAAACTACGGTCTTATCATCGTTTTTTTTTCATAGCAAAATTATAGTAGTCTTTTTTTAATTGATTGAGAATTCTTCGGCCATTGCCCCGCCCACGTTGCGGGGCAAGAAGCCGAATATTTCTCTCTCATAACATGTATGTCTGTGTTTCGATTACTTGTATATACTACTCATAACACGATCACAAAAAAATAAAAAAATTATATCGAGTCAACAAATTAAAACAAAAACACTACCATACTTTTACTTAAAAAAAAACTAAAACGATGGAAAGACTATAATTTTAAACTGGGAGCAAAATTGTAATTTTTCAAGACAAATGAGCATGTACCACGCATGCCTCGACGAATAAAAATTGCACCTATGCCCTCCCGCGTTGCGGGGCGTTAAATTAAATATTTCTTAGTTTCATAACATGTATGTATGTATGTATGTATTTAGGTTACTTGTACATGCTACTTATAACACGATCTAAAAAAATACATCGAGACAACCAGTTAAATGAAAACACTACCATAGTTTTGATAAAAAAAAAATTAAAACAATAACAGGTCTGTAATTTTAAGCTGTGGGTAAAATACTAATTTGTCAGGACCAATGAGCGAGTGTTAGACAACTGCTTGACACAATAAAAGTTACATTGAGTCAACCAAACAAAATAAAATAGTACTATAGTTTTGCAAAAAAAAAAAAAAGTAAAACGATGGCAAGATTATAATTTTTAACTGGGGGAGAAATCGTAAATTTTGAAATGGGAGCAAAATCATAATTTTGAACAGAGGGCAAACTCGCAAAAATATTTTGAACTGGGGGCGAAATCATAATTTTAAACTGAGGGCAAAATCATAATTTTGAGCTATGGGGGAAAACATAATTTTATTTTGAATTGTGGGCAAAATCTTAAATTTGAGTTGGGGCAAAATCGTAATTTTGAGCTAGGGGCAAAAACATATTTTTATTTTCAACGGGGGTAAAAGCATAATTTTAGACGGAGGGCGAAACCGTAAATTTAAACTGGGAATAGAATTAGAAATGGGTTTTGAACTGATGGCAAAAACGTAAATTTTGAGCCAGGCAAAATTATAATTTGATTTTGAATTAGGGACGAAAACGTAATTTTAAACAAAGAACCAAACCGTAATTTTAAGCTAGGAATAAAAATTAACTAAAAATGAGTTGGTTCAATAGGGAAGTGCCAGACAAACTGCCTGGCACTATTCCCTCAACTCCTTTTTGTATATGTAGGATAACTAGGTGTTGCCCCGCCCGCGTTGTGGGGCGATGGCCGAATAATTCTTAACCAATTAAAAAAACAGTACCATAGTTTTGCTAGAAAGAAAAAGTAAAAAGAGTTTAGGCAACTCCTTAACACGATTTTTAGCTGGGAGCAAAGTCAAATTTTCATTTTAACTTGGGGGAAAAATCAAAAGTTTTTCCCGAGGGTAAAATCCTAATTTTTAGCTAGAGGAAAACCATATTTTTATTTTGCATTGGGGGCAAAAAAAACGTAACTTTGAATTTAGGGTGATACCGTAATTTTGAACCGAGTGGAAAATCATAAATTTTAGCTGGGGGAAAAGCATAATTTTATTTTGAGCTAGGGCAAAGACGTAATTTTAAACTGGGGGAAAAACCGTAATTTTATGTGGGTATAAAATAATAAACTGGTGTAAAATCATAATTTTGAGCCGGGGGAAAAACAAAATTTTATTTTGAACTGGGGCAAAAACGTAATTTTGGCTGAGGGTAAAAGCGTAATTTTTTTACTGAGGGTGAAATCGTATTTTCGGTTTAGCTGGGTGTAAAGTCATATTTTTATTTTGAACTAGGGAAAATCATAATTTTGAACCGAGGGTAAAATCATAATTTTGAGGTAGGGGAAAATCATAATTTTATTTTTCGCTGTGGGCAAAAAAGTAATTTTAAACTTAGGGTGACATCGTAATTTTGAACCGAGGGAAAAAATCGTAATTTTGAGCTGGGGGCAGAAGTATAATTTTATTTTTAACTGGGGGCGAAGACGTAATTTTAAACTGGGGGGCAAAACCGTAATTTTAAAGTGGGTATAAAATAAAAAGCTGAGGGAAAAAGCGTAATTTTTGAAGCGATGGCAAAATCGTAATTTTAGCTGCTGGCAAAAAGGTTATTATATTTTTTAGTTGGGAGAAAAGCGTAATTTTAAACTGGGGGCAAAACTGTAATTTTAAAGTGGATATAAAATAATAAAATGGTTGGTCCAATAGAGGAGGGGCGGCCGCCCATTTCGACGAATGGCAGGGAAACACTGTTCCCTGCCATTGTCTTTGTATATGTTGAATAACTAGAGTTATGCGCTGCCCGCGTTGCGGGGCGCTAAAACGAGTATTTCTTAGTTTAATACCATGTACGCCTTTATGTCGGTTAGTTATAAATGCTACCTATAACACGATATCTAAAAAGATACATCAAGTTAACCAATTAAAGAAAAACAGTACCATAGTTATGATAAAAAAAATTAACTAAAATGATGACAAGCGTGTAATATAGAGTTGGGGGCAAAACAATAATTTGTCAGGACCAATTAGCGAGTGCTAGGCAGCTGTTTGGCATGAATAAAAACAAAATTGAGTCAACAAAGTAAAATAAAACACTACCATAGTTTTGCCAAAGAAAAAAAACGATGGCAAGATTGCAATTTTTAGCGGAGGTAAAATCGTAATTTTAAAATAGAGGTAAAATAATATTTTGAACTGAGGGCAAAACCATTTTTTTTATTTTGAAATGGGGGCAAAATCGTAATATTTTAGCTGCAGGCAAAATCGTAATTTTTAGCTGGGGGCAAAATCGTAATTTTAAACTGGGAACCAAATGGTAATTTGGCAGGACTCTAGCTGAGGGCAAAACCATAATTTTATTTTGAATTGGGGGCAAAATTGTATTTTTTAACTAAGGGCAAAATTGTAAATTTAAGCAACGGGCAAGAGCAAAATTTTATTTTGAATCGAGGGCGAAATCGTAATTTTACACTTTGGATAAAATTGTAATTTGGTATCACCTATAAATAACTATTATATGAAAAAAAGAAAAAAAACCAAAAGTCAAAAGTGGCCGCTACTTTTGGCCAACCACTTAAGAAAACTACTCCCCCATGACGTCATCAACTTGTAAATGTATGTTTGTAAATAAACACTTTTTAAAGGAAATCGGTTATAACTTTATATATTATATAATATATTTATTAAGGGGAAGGTTCAAATGAAAACCACTAGTTAACGCGAAAACTCGAAAACTATTTAAAAAAGCCTAAAAAACATACCAATTTTTTTTTGCATACAAATTTTCGCCATTTTATATGTATAAAAACAAAAATTTTCAAAAAAAAAAAAATAATAATTTTTTGTAGTGCACATGTGTAATACTACACATGTTACACATGTGTACTACAATTTTTTTTTTTTTGAAAAAAAAAATTTTCATATAAAAAACATGCGATTTTTATAAAAAAGTTGTTGGGATTGAACTCTACAAAGGAACAGTTGATTAAAGCCAAAACCGGATTAGAGTAGTGGATCCAAAATAAGCAGATGCTATGTTTACATTCACTCCCCTTGAAAGTGGTTTCAACATCTGATGACCTCCAATCCACTGTTCCTTACAACTGCTGACCTAAACTGCTGATCAAGTCAAAGACTGATGAAGACTAAAGCTCTGCTGATCAATCTACTACTATGGGTCAAGCACTGCTGAATATATCAAGTACTGCTGGAGTCACAACAGTGGAATGATAAAGCAGTAGTTTTAGCTTGTTTTATGTAATGTATTGTAATCAGTAGTTAGCATAGCAGTGCTTGTATAGATCAGTTGTTTAGAGTTTGTTAGGAGGTTAGATGTCACTTTCATGGTGACGTCAGCAAAGATGCCATAGTGGTTTGTCTGTGCCTATAAATAGAACAGTACCCTGTACTGTTCTATTAGCTCTTCACCAATCTTCTTCCTGTACGAACAAACACAGTGAGCTCAGGCTGAGGGGGAGTTTGTTACATGCATGCATTGTAATCGTAGTTGAAATAAATTCAATCATTCAGTTCTATGTGAAAATGTGTGTTCAACGCAATTCTCCTATTTGATTGTGTGCAAAGTTTATTTCCATTTATATTCCGCTGCACTACTTGTTCATCTTTCATCTTAATTCAAACGTAAAACACAATCAATCCAAACTCAGATCCTAACAATTGGTATCATAGCTAGGACAGTCAAATTTTATTTAACAATCATTTTGATATAAATAGTTCAGCTCACAATCGTTGATACTGATAGTTGTTCGTTTTGTTGAAAAACAGAGTAAGGCTTACTCACCATCAAAGTTGATTAATCAGTACCTGTAAAACAACCAGGATGACGTCACAATCACAAGATGATAAGAATAACATCGGCTCACTTTTCAAACCACCCATGCTAAAACGAAATGAATACAACATCTGTGAGAGGAGGATGGGTCACATCCTTGCTCAACAGAACATTAGATGTTGGAGATCAGTTGTTTTTGGGCCCCATGTTCCTATGTTGCCAAGTGCTGAGGATTCAAAGAAATTCGAACCTAAAAAATATGAAAACTATACTGAAACTGATTTTCAAAAGTTCGAATTGGATGCCAAAGCATTTAGGATCATAGCATCTGCATTACCCAACGAAATCTATGCTGGGCTTTTACATTGTAACAATGCCAAAGAGTTATGGGATGCACTTAAGGAACAATTCGGGGGAACGGAAGAAGTTATTGAAAACAATAGGGAAATTCTGAATCAGCAGTATGAAACCTTCTGTCACATCAAGGGTGAATCATTGACTCAACAATTTGAACGATTCAGTTGTCTCATCAGTGAGCTAAGACTTGTTAAGGTGGTATTTCCTAATTCTACACAAAATAGCAGGTTTCTTAGATCACTACCTGGAAAATGGGATACAATTGCATTTGTTACCAGAAATTCCGTTGAGTTCAAAGACCTAACACTGACCCAACTTCATGGTAGACTTCTGACCTATGAAAGGGAGTTAAACCAGAAAAAGAAGTTGTAGGAGTCTGGCAAAGTTACAGATGATTATTCATTTGGAAACACAGCTCTTCTGGGTCAAGAAGAGTCTGGCAGCAGTAAGGATCAGAGTTATGATCATTTTATTGACATAACTGCTGGAGGTAACTTTAACCCTGATCCTCACTCATCCAATTTTGCTTTCACAGCAAATGGAGAAAGCCAGAACTCTGATAATTTGTGTTTTGAACTCAATGATTTGCAATATTTTGATCCCACTGACTTTGAAGACATGGACATCTTGCATCAATTGGCTTTGCTTAGTATGAGAACAAGCAAATTCTATAAAAGAACAGGGAGAAAGTTCCCAGGGTTACATGGGAATCTAAAAGTGGGGTTGGATAAGTCAAAAATCAAGTGTTGTAAGTTCAATAGACTAGGTCATTTTGCTAGGGAATGCAGGAGTCAAACCACTGGTCCAATTATAACTCATCCCAGCTCAAACCCTAGACCACAACACCAAAGCACTGTGCACTATGCCCAATATACCCGTGCAAACCATGTTAACACTGCTTACTATGCTGCAACCCCTGTGCCTGTGCATTATGTTCAAACCACTGTGCAACAAATTCAGTATGTTCAAGCCCCTGTCCCTCAGGCACAAGTGCAACCTATTGCACCTCAACAAGCTGCTCCAGCAGTGATTCAACCAGACCAGCAAAGCTTTTTCACCCAAGGCTTTGTTGACTGGAGCAGCATGCCTGATGAGCTTGGTGATGAAAATTTTGCACTCTATGCTTCTAATGATATTTTTAATGATGAATTTTGTCTGATGGCATTAGAGTCAATACCTGAAGGGGTAGAAGCTGAAGGTGAACAGCTAAGTGCTGAAACAGTGGATGAAGTGGCTGAAGCAGTGGTTACTGCAGTTGCTGGTGAACTACTGCTGGGAGAAAATTCAGAAACCCTAATTGAACCACTGTTTGACCCCTGGTCCAAAGAAGACAAAGAAGAAAAAGAAGAGAAGAAAGAAGGTGAGAAAGAAGAGAGAGCTGATGAAGAAAGTGATCATCAATGTGATTGTGCCATGATGGCTGCTGCCAAGGTATCACCTCAGGTTCTTGAAAATCTGTGTTCAGATAAATGCATTATTGCATTTGCTAGCATTAAAGAGGTGAATGAAAACCTTAGGGATAAAGTCTTAACTGATGAAGTCAAATTTGAAAAGTCATTGAAAGAACTTAAAAACAAATTGGCTGAAAAAGACAAAGAAATTTGCAGTCTTAAAGAAGAGCAAAGCATAACCAAGAATCAACTCCAAACTATGGTAGAAAAATACCAAGTTTGTAAAAAGGAGTTGGAGTCCACCTAAATTACTTGTGAAAGATGGGTGGAATCTTGCAAAGGTTATGAGATCATGCTTGAAAAACAGCTTGAAAGCAATGTCAAGTTTGGAATAGGATATAGAAAATATGATGAACTTGAAAACACTGCTGCTAAACAAGCTGGTTCAGCTGAAATAAAACCAACCAACAAGAATGGCCAAGAAGTTAAGATAACTGACAAACTTGGTAACAAAATCACTCTGGAAAGATCTGTGGGATCCTCAACCTTTGAGGAAATTGAGAAATACCAATTTAAACCCACATGGTCTGATGAGTGTGACATTCTTGAAAATTTCAAGCCTATGGATTTCACAACCACTGATGGTGTCACAGCTCCAAAAGCAAAGGTCATTCCACTAAAAGACATCCCAACAGTGGTTCAAAACTCTGTTGCTAAGGAGTCTGAGAAAAGGAAGAAAAGAGAAAAGATGAAAAACCTGTTTTGTGATTTTTGTAAAAAGAAGAATCATCTAACAAAAGACTGTTTTCATCTAAAAGCATATGATCTAAACAAAACAAGTGTCATTATACCTGCTGAGAGCTGCACCATCTGTGGTAAAACAAACCACAAAACTCAAGAATGTGTGTATCTCAAGAACTTTGATGTAAAAAAGAATGAGTACACTGCAAAAACATCCTTGAGTTCATCAACATCATCTGTCAAGTTCACCAAGAACCAACCACTGTTTGTGCCAGTCCAAACAACTATTACAAAACAGCTGAACCAAACATCTGTCAAAATAGATGTTCAGGTGATTGATGCACCCCCTGCCAATCAATACAGAAGAGGCAAGGGACAACCACCATACCAAAGGATCCCACATGTTTATGAGGCTTACAAAAGGCCTTCTAAACCAAGAGTGAACAGGCATCCTTTTGGTTATCAGCAGATCATTGGGCAAGACCCCCAACAGTGGTTAGAGAAAAACAGTCCCAAAATTGTCCAAACCCCTGACCTAACCACTGCCCATCCATCTGAACTTAACCCAGACACTGCTGAGACCCCATCCAAAGCCATATTGGCTTTGGAGACCATAATGAACTAATTCTTTACTACATGTGCAGGGAGCTTCTGCATGTTTAGATAGTCTTTGGTATGTAGATAGTGGAGGCTCCAGGCACATGACAGGATGTGGAGCCCTTCTCAAATATTTCAAAACACATGGAGGGGGTGATATATCCTTTGGGAATAATAGTAAAGGAAAGGTTCTGGGGTCTGGTACTGTGCAGTCTGGTAAAGTTAAGTTTGAAAATGTCAATCTAATAGACAATCTAAAATTCAACCTCTTAAGTGTCTCTCAAATGAGTGATAAGGGCTATTGCTCGTTCTTTACAAAAGAGTGTTGTAGGATTGTTGGACCAAAAATGGTTGAAAAGATTGAAGCAATAATAAAAACTGGAAAAACCCAACTTGTTGCCCAAAGAAGTGGCAATGTTTATGTGGTGGATATGTCAAAAGAGAGCCCCAGGACTGATGCCTGTCTATTCTCAGCTGCATCAAACAAAGAGACAGAATTATGGCACAGGAGATTGGGGCACATAAATCTCAAGACAATCACTGCTATTTCAAAACAGGGGTTAGTAAGAGGTTTACCTCAAAAACTGTTCACCTGTTCTGAGCATTGTGTTTCCTGCCTAAAAGAAAAACAACATAAAAGCTCATACAAATCCATTGAAGAGTCCAAAACAACCAAGTGTTTGCAAATGCTTCACATGGATTTGTTTGGCCCAGTTAAAGTCATGAGTCTTAGGAAGAAAAGATATTGTTTGGTTATTGTTGATGACTTTTCTAGGTTTACATGGACTTATTTTTTACACTCAAAAGATGAGACTGCAGGCATTCTGCAAGACTTTATGAAACAGGTTGAAAAGCAGTTTGACCTTCCAGTAAAAATCTTCAGAAGTGATAATGGCACAGAGTTCAGGAACAAGGAGTTAGATGATTTTTGTGTGTTAAAAGGAATTGTGAGACAATACAACATTCCAAGGACACTAGAACAAAATGGGGTTGTTGAGAGAAAGAACAGAACTTTGATTGAGGCTGCCAGAACCATGCTTGCAGATTCAGGTTTGCCATTAACTTTTTGGGCAGAGGCAGTAAACACTGCTTGCTATGTCCAAAACAGAGTTTAGTCAACCCCAGGCATCAAAAGACTGCCTATGAACTGCTGTATAAAATAAAGCAATTAATTTCATATTTCAAAGTTTTTGGCTGCCCATGTTTCATTTTAAACTTAAAAGATTCCATCTCTAAGTTTGCAGCCAAAATTGATTGTGGTTATCATCTGGGATACTCAACCACTGCTAAGGCCTACAAAGTGTTTAACACAAGGACCAAAACAGTGGAAGAGACTTTGAATGTAAAGTTCAATGAACTTTCATCAATGAAAATCCCAGCAAATCCTGCAGAATTGTTTGATCTTGATAAATTTACTTTTGAAAATACTGCTGTCAAGACTAATAATGCAGGTCCATCAGAGGTTTCATCATCAGACTATGGGTATGAAGTCATCATTCCTCAACAAAAGGTTGTTTCAATGGGAAGAGCAGGAGGTGTTCAAAACAACTGTCAAAGCTCAACCACTGCTACCTCAACAATTGTTGACCAAAGTAGCCCATTAACCCCTGCTTCCACATCATCAAAAACTGTTGACAAAAGTCCCCAAACAGTGGATAAAAGTCAGCATGTGTCCACACCATTACCTCCTATTCCACTACCTTTTGAAGCCACTGCTGGATCATCAAAGTCACCAGCAGTGGTTAGCTCAGATGATTCACATCTGTAGCTTTCCCCACTCAATGCCATTGTTCCATACCAAGGAGATCTTATCTTCTTGAAATCTCATCCACCTGATCAAGTCATTGGCAACATCAATGAAGGGGTGCTCACAAGAAGTCAATCCCAAAACATTTGTCTTTTTGCTGGTTTTCTATCTCTCCATCAGCCAGTCAAGTACCAAGAGGCACTGAAAGACAACAGCTGGGTAGAAGCCATGCAAGAGGAGCTCCAACAGTTCAAAAGACAACAAGTATGGGAACTTGTACCACTGCCATATGGTGTAAGTCCTATTGGCACAAAGTGAGTCTTCAAAACCAAAACTGATGAAAGGGGCATTGTTGTTAAGAATAAAGCCAGGCTTGTGGTTCAAGGGTTCAGACAGGAAAAGGGCATTGACTATGATGAAACATTTTCCCCTGTAGCAACACTTGAAGTTATCAGATTATTTCTGGCCTTTGCTGTCAACCACAACATCAAGGTGTATCAAATGGATATCAAATGTGCATTCATCTATGGTAAGATTCAAGAAGAGGTTTATGTTTGTCAACCTCCAGGCTTTGAGGATCCATTTAATCCAAATCATGTCTACATGCTAAATAAAGCTTTGTATGGCATGAAACAGGAACCAAGAGTCTGGTATGAAACTCTTTCCACTTTCCTACTATCCATTGGATTCACAAGAGGTAAAATAGATAAAACATTGTTTTTAAAATGGAGAGGAAAGGATTTGATGATTGTCCAGATTTATGTGGATGACATCATCTTTGGAAGCACATGTAACAAAATGTGTGAAGAGTTTAGGCAACTCATGACAGCTGAGTTTGAAATGAGTGCAATGGGTGAACTCCAGTGTTTTCTTGGTCTCCAAGTTAGGCAACTGCAAAATGGCACTTTTATCCATCAAGGCAAATATGACAAAGAACTTTTAAAGAAATTTGAGATGGATGATTGTAAACCATGCAGTACACCCATTGCAACCAATAAAATTGTCATGTCTGATGAAAAGGATGATTTGGTTGATCAAACTCTATATAGAAGCATGATTGGGTCTTTATTGTACCTAACTGCATCTAGGCCAGTCATCATGTTTGCAACATGTGTTTGTGCAAGATCCCAATCAGCCCCGAGAAAGTCAAACCTTATTGCTTTAAAAAGGATATTCAGATACTCCCACACTTGGTATCTGGTATCCAGCTGATGGTAAAATTGAGCTTTTAGTTTTCTCAGAAAGTGACTTTGCTGGATGTGACAAGACAAGGAAGTCCACTTCAGGAGGGTGCTAATTCCTAGGCAATTGCTTAGTGTCTTGGCAAAGCAAAAAGCAAGCAGCTGTTTCCACATCCACTGCTGAGCAAAGTATATAGCTGCTGCAAGCTGTACAGCCCAACTACTTTGGCTTCAAAATCAATTGCTGGATTTTGGTATCACTGCCCTAAAGACACCTCTCATGTTGGACAGTCAGGCAGCAGAAAATATCATAAAAAATCCAGTCTCCCATTCCACCACCAAGCACATTGATATCAGACATCACTTTATGAGGGATTGCTATGAAAAAGGTTTGATTTCTCTGCACCATGTACCAACTAAGGATCAGCTAGCAGATGTGCTAACCAAAGCATTAGACACATCCACCTTTGAAAGCTTGATCTCTAGGCTTGGCATGCTAAACTTGGACTAACAAGCAAAATATTGTTTTTCTATGAATAAAAGCATTAAAATGTTTTCAGAAAATCAAAAATCCATCCTTAAAAATAGCTAAAAATGAATTTTTCATTAACTCCTTAAATGTCTGTCATAACCACTGCTTTGTTCAAACATCTGTTCCACTAAAGTCTGTCCACTGCTGAAAGTCATCCCCTGTTATCTCATTCTCTTGGTAATCACTGTTGTTTAAAATCATTGTTTTTAACCACTGATATGCTATCCACTGATAGTAAAAATCACCCACTGTTTCCATTATTACCGTTACACCCACTGTTATTCCTTCATCAGTGGTTTCATAAAACAACTGTCATCCATTAATTTTCAGGGGTTGGCACGTGGACAGTACATAGCGGTCAGATCTTTTGTAACCGCTGCCACATCAGTATTCACTTTTTCCTTATAAAACCCTGATCAAAACCCCAAACAGGGTTTACTGTTGAATCGAATTCAAAAATTCCTTTCTCAAAGCAGTTTCCATCTTCTTCTCTCAAATTCATCTTCGTCTTCATCATCTTACAAACCACTCATGTCTTCTTCTCCAAAATCACCGTCCTCGTCTTCTCAAAAAGACGCTGAAACGGACCCCAAACCCATTGAAATTCCGTACAAAGCTCCTCACAACTATCTGGGTCTTCTCACAAAACCCAGTAACATCGATATCTACGATTCCATTATTGATACTATGTTAGCATCAAAGTACAAAACTTTGTTGACTGCTGATGCTCCGATTTTCCTGACAACCCAGAGAGAATTTTGGAAGAATGTCACCCTTGAACTTCAAGGTAAAACAGCAATAGCCATCAATTCCTCCATAAAGGGTAAAGCAGTGAAAATCACCCCACAATCCATTTCAGAAGTCTTTGAACTCAATGATCAGCAAGGTAAAACTTCTTTTCCCAAAATCGAGTATAAAACTGATTTTCTTGAAAGGGGGTATGCAGATGAAATGAAAAAGGATACCTTACAAAAAGGTAGTTTTCCTCCTACAACAAGATTCTTATTTCATACCCTCTTGATGTGTGTTTCAAATAAAACAACTGCTTTTAATGAAATACCATTGAAGATCCAATACCTGGGTTATGCTATTCTACAAAAAGAAAATTTTAACTACTCCCAGGTGATCTTTAATGATTTGGTTAAAAATGTTGATAAAAAACCCTTCTTACTTTTTCCAAGATTTCTAAGTTATTACTTTCAAAAGAAATTTGGAAAGGAGGATGCTCATTTGCTTCAACAAGGTGAATCTTTTCAAATAAACAGCCTAACAATTGAAACCTTTACAAGATTATCAACACCTTGCAAAACAAAAGCAGAGGTCGCTGAGCAGAATTTAGCAGCTACCACTGCTCCTAAGGTATCTGCTGCTGAGCCCACTGCTCTAGGTGATCACAGCAGCAAAACAACTGTTGTGAAACCCACACCTAAAACCACCAGAAAGCCACGACAAAAGAAAACTCAAAAGCCACCCAAACCTAAATTAAAGGCAACTCTGGAAGATGAGATACCAGAGCAACTGCAAGTGACAGCACAAAAGTCACAAGAAACCACTGCTGCTACTTCCTCACAGCAGATGGTAGAAATATCTCAACACATACCTCAAACTCCTCCTGCTTCTTCACAAAAAGAACAGGTTGTACACATAGGAACACCACAATATGATGCTCTAGAATCACTTGATTCTATCATCCACAACCCACTTCCCGGGACAAATTCGCTTTCTACACCCAACCTCACCTCCACAATTCCCCCACAAAAAACATTATTGTTGGATGCTCTTGATTTGAACTAGACACAAACCAGTCCTTCTCAGTCACCTGTTCATGAGAATATGCCTCAACAAGTGTCTGGGTCTGACGTATCAATCATTGCTAACCCACCAACAAAACCTGAGGAGGTTACACCCCTTGACTTACTCGTAACTCTTGGTGGTAGTTCAAGTGAAGCAGACACTACAAGTGTTGAACCAACTGGTTTGCATTTGGACTGTGGTTTCATCAATCAGACTTCCTTGAAGGCAATTTCTTCTATGGAAACATTTGTGTATCCAGTTTTTACTGGTTCACTAAAAAGTGTTTCTCATTTTGAAGGAAGAAGTCCCCAGAACCAAGACAAAGGGGCATCAGTGGATGATTTCTGGGATACATTTCCTGAATCAACCACTGTTACAACCACTATTAGTGGGAAATCAGATGATCCCATTAAGTTGGGTGATGGTTTAATGTACCAAGAATTGACGGGTAGAATTGATAAACTTGATACAACTATTGCAGAAATTAAAGATATGATGCAACAATTGTTGAAAGCTTAAAAGGTACCAACCACTGCTGCTCCAGCTCAAGCACCTGCACCACAACCTGCACCTGCTGCAAATGAGCTCTAGAATTTGTTTCAACCACTGCTTATCCATCAAAGGCAGTTAGCTGATCAGCAACATGAGATTCAGATTCAAAAGATCAGAAATGTCATGGATGCAAGGTTTATGGATACTCAAGCAGACATTAAAGCTATCAAGGCTCACTTGTTGAAAACCACTGGCACTGCTCCTCCCTCTATTATATTTATGGATGAATCACCCCCAGCTGATGCCAAAAAGGGGGAGAAAATAAAGCAGTGGAAGAAAAAGGGTTATGATGATGGTTTATATATTACTCCAGACAAATCTAGTATGCTTGCAGACATACCCTTGCCAGATGGTTCTAAGAAGATTGATGTTACCACTGATGCAATTGCTAAGGCCAAAGCTGATGTGAAAAAGGATAGGGAGGCTAAGGATAAAGCCAGGTGGGAACAGGAGAAAAGAGCTTTTATGGTGTTAAATGAGCAAGGTATTTCTGAGCCTAAGGATGTGAAAATCCTGAGCCAAAAAGAAAGCAGCCCACAAGAAATGTGAGGCAACCCAAAACTACACCTTCCAGAAAAACAAAACATGCTTCCAAACCCACCAAAGGCTTCAAAAATCAATCTCCCAAACCAGCAGTTGTTAAGACTCCTGCTGTATTAACAACTGTTGATACTTCAGTGTTTTCAACAACTACTAGACGAACAACTACCACCATCTCAACACACACCACTTCAACACACACCACAACCACTGCCTTACCACCACCACCAAAAATCACCTCACCACCAAAAACATCATCTTCACCACCATTACCTCCTGCTAAAAAGCAGAAGACATCAGATGTTACAACATCTGTTGTAATGACAACAGTGGTTAAAGCACCAGTTGTTTCAACAACTGTTAGTCAGCCACCTTCCACCAATCAAATCGCCACTTCACAACCATCCAACACACCACCAGCCTCTCCTAAACTAAAAAGGAGAAGGATAATTTTACCTGATGATGATTCTCCATCACCACCAATATCTTCACAACCTTTGTCACTTGTTACTATACCAAACCCTGTTCCTCTCTCTTCAGCTCAAGTTCAACAACAAATCACTACCATCACTCCTGCAGGTGTCCAATATCCTCTACAACTTGCAGCAGTCAGAGAAGAGATCAAATCCTTCTATTTTGAGGATGACCCTGCTAAAAGGAGTTTGCCATCAGTTGAAGGATATCCTAGGCCTAAGAACATTGAAGAATACTTGAAAGTTAAGGCTCAACAAGCAGAGGATATCTCCAAAAGAAATTCACAAGGAAAATCTGACAAAGAAATTCAAAGGCATTATCAATTTCTCCTTACACAAGTCAGATCCTTGGAGCAGTTTGTAAAAAATGTATGTCAACAAATATCAGAAAGAGCAGATGAATCATTGAGAAAAGACTATATTTAAAACATCATGGCTTACAAGAAATACAAGGGAGAAAGATACATGTATAAAGAATGGACCATTCCTGAGCTTGAAAGTGAAGCAGCCAGGATTCAAGACATGATAAAAAATAAGGTTAAACATACTCCTCCTGATTGGTCAAAATACAAGAAGAATGTACCTGATATGGTATTGGAGCTGAAGAGAATGAAAGAGGAATTAATCATTGCTGATTATGGGTCTAGAAACCAAGTGATGAGGTGGAAAGAAGACAAAGTCAGGACTACCTATAAAAGGTTGGAGGAACTAAGGAAGAAAGCTCCAAGGGTTCCATAAAAACCTGACTATAAAGCAGAGGTTTCAACAAGACCACCAAAGCTACCAGTCAGGAAATCTACTGCTCCACCTGGTGCTTTCATTTATCAAAGAAGAAGACAAAAAGAGATGGAAAAAGAAACACTAGAAGATATAGCTGCTAGTGACGATATTATAAAATCACTCATTAAGCAGATGATGGCTGAAAATGCTGAACTTGCTCAAGCTCAAAGCACTGCTCAGCCAGTCATCACCAGGCCACAATCTCCAAATTCCTTGTCTAATAAAAATCTCCCAAGAAACCCAATGGACTCAAAAGTACTAAAGTGGAAAACTGATAAACAGACCCATGTACTGACTTTGATCAAGTCCAGTGGAGAAGTGAAGAAAATAACAAGGGAACAAGTACTAGGCCTAAGTGTTGAAGATCTGCAGGATCTCCTTGATCTTCCACTGTGCAGGGATGAAGATGACACAGATGCCCTAGACTTTGAGTTACAACTTAAAGGTCAGATAAGGGAACTGCTGATGAGGCAATAAAGATCTACAATAATGAAGGGTTTTGGCATCATCTGTTCCAGGGGGAGATTGTTGGGATTGAACCCTACAAAGGAACAGTTGATTAAAGCCAAAACCGGATCAGAGCAGTGGATCCAAAATAAGCAGATGTTATGTTTACATTCTCTCCCCTTGAAAGTGGTTTCAACATTTGATGACCTCCAATCCACTGATCCTTACAACTGCTGATCAAGTTAAAGACTGATGAAGACTAAAGCTCTGCTGATCAATCTACTACTATGGGTCAAGCACTGCTGAATATATCAAGTACTGCTGGAGTCACAACAGTGGAAGGATAAAGCAGTAGTTTTAGCTTGTTTTATGTAATGTATTGTAATCAGTAGTTAGCATAGCAGTGCTTGTATAGATCAGTTGTTTAGAGTTTGTTAGGAGGTTAGATGTCCATTTCATTGTGATGTAAGCAAAGATGTCACAGTGGTTTGTCCGTGCCTATAAATAGAACAGTACCCTGTACTGTTCTATTAGCTCTTCACCAATCTTCTTCCTGTACGAACAAACACTGTGAGCTCAGGCTGAGGAGGAGTTTGTTACATGCATGCATTGTAATCGTAATTGAAAAAAATTCAATCATTCGGTTCTATGTGGAAATGTGTGTTCAAAGCAATTCTCCTGTTTGATTGTGTGCAAAGTTTATTTCCATTTATATTCCGCTGCACTACTTGTTCATCTTTCATCTTAATTCAAACGTAAAACACAATCAATCCAAACTCAGATCATAACAAAAATTGAAAAAAAAAAAATTTGGTGTGTTTCTTAGGCTTTTTTTAGTTAGTTTTTGAGTTTTCGCGTTAAAAGTGGTTTTCATTTGAACCATCCCTTATTTGTTAATTCATATATATATTAATATGCATCAACGGATATCTATATAATCCAATTAATTAATTTATATAATATATTTACATAGTTAGATACATAAATTTAGTTTACGTATATTACATATTATTATTATTATATAATTAAATTAACTCAATTTTGTTTTCTTTTTTATAACATTTTAAATACAGCTTTTTAACCTAAGTTTCAATAAAAACAAAGCATGACCAAATATAATATAATTTTACTATTATTATGAAACAGTTACTATACGAGTACATACACGTCTAGATAACTCATATTTCTAATGATCATTTTACTTGTTACCTACTCATTTAATAATAGGAGTTTTATACATTCTATTTTAATGCATAAACTAGAAATGTTACAGTTTGTTTGTCTGGTGTATTTGTATCACAAACAAACCATAAATCTATCTTTTATTTTCTTTTGAACCGATGATTCGAGGTTTTACTCCTATCATCTGGTATAAGAGCCAAATAGATTCATCATCAACTCTATTTTCGGTTTACCTTCTTGCAAACTAACAAAAAACCCCCCTCTTCTTTTGAGTCCTTATCCTCTCTACAAATCAGTTTATATGGACGAAAGGAAAGGTAAGGAACATGATTTGAAGGCTAGAGTTGAGGCCTTAGTACAACAAAATCAAGAATGGTTTCTTTTTGTTAGAAACTGTTAATCTTGATTTGAATCTGTCTTAGGGTTTTGCAGAATGAAAGTGATGTTCATAAAAAGAATTGATAATTCTGAATGGTTATGACACATGAATATATATACATGAACTATATTGGCGATAACCGCCAATACTAACTTAGGTTAAGAAAATAAATAACAATAATAGTAATAATAATATCATCTAGCTTATAAATATGCGTCTAACACCCTCCCGTAAGCTAGATCATCTCAGATTCATGTGCAGTAGATCCTTTAAATTAGTGAAGTCTTTCAGCTGCAATGCTTTTGTCATAATATCTGCCATTTGATCTTTTGTTGCACAAAAGATAACTGTTACTTCTCTTTTCTGGATCAAGTCTCTGATGAAGTGATACTTGACCCTTATGTGCTTGCTTTTTCCATGATACACCGGATATCTAGCTAAGCAGATTGTTGATTTATTATCACAGTATATTGGAATTGAGTAGTCTTTCTTTCCTTGCAGATCATCTAGAATTCCTTTAATCCATATTGCTTGACATCCAGTTAAAGACAAAGCCATATACTCGGCTTCAGTTGAAGACAGTGCTACCACCTTTTGCTTCTTTGATTGCCAAGATATAGGACCAGACCCTAGATGAAAAATATATCCAGAGGTACTTTTGCTGTCATCTATATTTCCGGTATAATCGCTATCACTAAAACCCACAAGATGCTTCTTTCCTCCTTTAGAATATATAATTCCTTGTTCCTGGGTCCCTTTGATGTATTTCAGTATCCGTTTTGCTGCTTCCCAATGACTCTTCTTTGGACATTCCATGAATCAGCTTATTTTGCTCACTGCAAACATAATGTCTGGTCTTGTGTTGGTTAAGTACATCAGACTTCCGACTAAGCTTCGATATACACTCTCATCAATGAAATCTTCCGGATCATCTTTGGACAATTTTAGTCCATATTCCATTGGAGTGGAAACTGTGTTGCATTGGGTCATCCTGTATTTTTCTAACAGATTTCTCATGTACTTTATTTGTGAGAGAATGATATTACCATTATCATAGAGAACCTCCATGCCAAGAAAGTAGTGTAATCGACCCATATCAGTCATTTCAAATTCCTTTTTCATTGTGTTTTTAAATTCTGTAATCAAACTCATCGAGCTGCTTGCTATAATTAAATCATCTACATACAGGCATATCACTAGCTTTCCTTCTTTAGTGTCTTTGATATAAAGAGTGTGTTCATAAGTGCATTTTTTAAACTTGTGTTACATTAAGTATGCATCTATTCGACTGTACCACGCGCTAGGTGCCTGTTTCAGACCGTATAGAGCCCGTTTGAGATGACATACCTTTTTTTCTTCTCCTTGTTTAATATAGCCATGAGGTTGTTCTATATAAACTTATTCTTTCAACTTGCCATTTAAGAAGGCAGTTTTTACGTCCATTTGATGAAGATGCCATTCATGTTGAGCCGCAAGAGCCAACACTAATTGAACCATTTCAAATCTGATTACTGGTGCAAACACCTCTTGATAGTCTATTCCATATTTCTCTTTGTATCTGTAGGATCGTTTTCAGACCCGAATGAGTCGATTAGAAGAGTTTTTGCTCAATACGAAAGGCGGAAACAAACGTATCAAGTCCAAATCAGCTAGATATACACTTTAAACTGTCTTTTGATTGATTTGACAAAGATTTACAGCGAGTAGACACTTCGGCAGCAGTTCGATACTGAAACTGGAAAGTTACAAATGACAAGGCATCAAAGGTATTTATAGGAGAGCTAATTTCGCATGGAATAGCCCAAGCGAAATTAGTTTCATACGAAATCTAATTTCGTGCGAAATACCCACAAACACACTTTTCTCGTTTTGCGTGTCCTGATCTATCTAATACAATACAAGACTCGATACAAGACGAAGTTGACAGACATATGCACCAACAGACTCCCCCTTGGATGTTGACAAAGTCTTCGGTGTCGAGTCTTCGGTTGTCAAACCTTCAGCCTTTATCAGTCTTCTCGCTCTCTTCAAATATTCTTCATTGTAAGTATCTTCAATCTCTTTCTCTTTCTTTCAGAATCTCAACCTGGCTTTCAAGCTTTCTAATTCTCTTGATCAGATCTCTTGATTTCTTAAGTTCATCAGCATCAGCAACTAGCATAGACTTCAGTTTCAGGATCAGAACTTGGCTTTCAGGATTGTAACCTGGCTCTTATCCTGTTTTAGCATCAGCGTCTTCATACTCCCCCTTTCGATAAGCTGGGATCGCAGTCTGGAATTCACTTCTCACAAGTTCTAAGATCGTAACCTGGCTTTTCTCAAACTTCATTCCTGCACAATCTCTACCACAAACATAAATTTCACAAATTTAAAATTTATCAAATTTATATCACTTGCAGTAATAGAATGATTTAATATTTAAAAGTTTCTGATGACCACTTGTAAGCAAACATTCAAATTTTTTCTCATTTTAAACAGACTTTCCCAAACCTGTTCATCATGTTTAGCACTCGGAATTTTGAGAATCAGCACTTCAACATCAGTTGTCGAAAATATTTTTGAATTTTCAAAGATATATGTTAAAACACAATCTTTTTGGGTTTTTCTAAGATTTTCAGTGTGTAAAAATGCAATAAAAAAATATTTACAAACAATATTTTTGTGAGTTTGTGTAAGAGGATCATATCAGTTTTTGAGACAAATCACTAACACCCTTAAGCTTTATACATTTTCAGTTCTAAACGATTCACTTAGATTGTTAGTATACTGATCTGCTTAAATTTTCACACAAAGTTCAACTGTTTCGAGATACGAGATTAATGTCTTAGAGACTTAAACTTATTCGTGTGTCCCACCTCAGAATATACTCCTGTATCCAGATCCCAATATTCAGTCTTACATGTGAGTATACCTAGATGATATCTGTAAAGGGTTAAATGCGAGGGCCATGAGAGCTCAGGCTATTGCTTCCGCAAAATCAGAGAGATGATGGCTTCGACTTTTGGTGTGTTCCCTTTAGAGAATCTTTTCTTCAACAGCACATGATTAGCATTTTGCAATGTTTCATCATTTTTTGTACTAAGGGGGGTGCTATATTTCAAGCAAGCAGAAAGTGTTATATGGGGACTAGGCCATTGCTTCCGCAAAATCAGAAGTCCCGGGATAATACCCCAGAAATCACTAAGCATAAAGACCTAGTATCTCAGAAAGAGGGACCATTCAAACAAGATTTCGGGGGTTACCCATATATCCGAGAGATGTTCCCCACTAGATAAGTAAGTTTGAAATTTAGGTTTATATCTCAACACAATCTACTAAATGTGCAAAAACCTACTGGCACATCATCAGAGAGACCGTTTATCACATTTTGACTTTCCAATTCTTTAGCGTGCTGTGATAGTCCACTGATGTACTATCATTTCCTCTTTTATACAACAAAACTCATTTTTAATTTTATCATGTTTTTTACTTTTTCAAATTTTCTAATGTTTTTGGATTTTCTGAAATTCTTACTCCCCCTAAAATTCAAAACCATTTAAAGAAATTTGAAAACAAACTATACAAGTAAAGTGACAATTTTTGTGAATTGTTTCAAATCGCCATCCACTTGGCATAAACAATCAGAACTCCCCCTGACAACAAACTATTTTCCCATTATGATTTCAAAACACTTAAGTTTGTTTTAATCAAATGGTTTTTTCTGGAAAATTAGTTTTGTTGGTTTTACCACTTGTAGGAATGGGGTTTAGATCATCACTTTGTTTTCTCAATCACTTGAATGAAAGTTAAATCATGTTCAACTTAATGACCTTGATTTACCTCTTGAAGGTGAAAACCTTCTTCAACCACTTGTAGGTTCACTTACCAACCATACCATTTATAAAACAAATTATAACAATTTTAAGAACAACTACCACTAGTAGGTCGAAATATCAGATATGTGAATTTCTCAAGAAAAATGCCGATTCCTGCTCCACGATTACCAACTTGGGAACTCCGGCAAGTCCTGGTTTTCAATCATAATAGGTTCCATCCGAGTCACAAACCTGGGATGACCCATTTTTACCTGGTTTCTTCGTTTTCTTCTCATAAAATTCCTTTACCCCTTTGACCTTCCCGTCAATCATTTTTCCAAAAATACTTTGAACTGTGGGGTTAAAGGCTTTTTCAACATCAAAATCTTTCTTTTCGGAGAAAAATTGATTTGAAATTTCAACTTTACCAACTTTTTGTTTAAAATTTTCAGCCCTCAATGGTGGAAAATTTACATTATCCATTGGTGGTATTGAAGTTTCCAATTTTAACTCAACTTGTGGCTCATCTGACTTTGTGGAATCAGATTCATCACCAGAAAATAGCTCCTCTGATTTTGACGAATCAGAATCATTGCTAGAACTATCATCAGATTTTTTAACAATCCACTTGTGGTTGTCAAGATTCGCTTTTCTCTTGTAAAACCTTTTTGAACATTCACCAACTTCAAACTTCGAATTTTTGAACACTTTGAATTGTTTAGTTGGTGGTTCATTTTCAACCATCTTTTCTTTCTGTTTAAGAAACACTCCCTGTTTTGTTTGAATTGCTGGCAATATGACCAACTATTTTGCACTGAAAACAGGTTCTTATTTCCTTCTTCTGAGCAACTTCCTTCATCATTTCTTCTTGCTTTTTAGCAAGGAATTCTTTGTTTGTCTGCTTTCTGAACAATTTCTCCTTTTCTTCTTCAGATGATGTTCCTGAAACAAAAACAGTTTTTGGTTTATAAATTTTCTCATTTTTATGATTTTTCGGTGGATTAAAACCAAGACCTTTCCTTTTGAAATTACCGTTATGGTTTGGTTTCTTTTGAAAACCAGAACCAGAACAAGAACTGTAACCCTTTTTCTTGTTTAACATCTGTTGATCTCTTCAGGTGTATTTTTTAGGTTTTACAGAAAGATTTTCATCTTTTATTTTAGAAATATTAATTTCTGTTAGTTTGAAAACCTTTTTAATCATTTCAGTTTTTACACCTCTTATTGGAAATTCTTCATCTGAATATAATTTGTCAGAATCATTCAAAGTATAAGCTACTTTGAATGTTTCATCATTCAAATTAGATTTTGATAACAAAAATTCTTTATTGTAAACCCGTTTCTCCTTTTTAACTTTTGAGCTTGACGTGTTGGATTCAAACTTTGACTCTGATTGTGACTCCGACTTTGACTCTTCTAACTCATCTCTATCCAACACCTGATCGGCCACTTTCTTTATTATTTCGGACTCATGATCAGTGTCAGATGATGTAAAAATGACATCAATGTTTTCTGGCAAGTTAACTGATAGCTCAGACTCCCATTGTAAGTTTGTTGCTTTTTTGACTCTTTCTGAATTTGGATTTCTAGGAGAATATCCATTTTCAAGCAGGGGTGGACACTTGTTATAACTGAAACCTTGTTTCTTACCAGAATCATTCACTTCAGTATTCTTCTTCTTTTCAGAAGTCTTTTCTTCAGATGTTTCTTCATCAAATGCCTTCATGCCTTCCACTGTTGGATAAATCCTGTCAATAACATAAGAAGTACATGAGTAACTTTTTAACAATCTATTTACTCTTTCTGTTTCAATTCTTTGAGTTTCCAGTTTTTGTTCCAGAACAGCACACTTCTCGATGTAATTATTCACCACTTTCTGCTTTGTCATGAAAGCTCCTTGAAGTGTTTTCATAGCTGTCGCTTGTTCACTACTTGACTGATTGTACTGATTTATTGCTTTGTTTAGAACATCATAAGATTCTTTCAATCCGTTCATGTTATGAATCAATGTATTGTTTTGCTTCTTCACTGCTTCACAACTTTCACATTTCACAGGAATCTTTTGTGCATCAGCTTCTGATTCAACTTTAAAAGCTGGAACTTCTTTTACTTTTCTTTTGATCACAGGAACTTCTTCATCATCACTGCTGACTTGTTTCTTAACTTTCTTCTTTTTCTTTTGAATTTTTTCATCATCACTATCACTCTCCTCCATCACTCTTAAATGCTCTTCCATTCTCCTTGCATAATAATCATCATCATTATCACTGTCTTCAGCAACTCGAGCAACAAAAGCTTTGTGATTTGGAGTTTTGTTAGGATCAAAGTCATCCCAACTGAAATTTTTCCAGCTAAAACCTTCTGGTAGTCTTTCATCATCTTGATCTATCAGACATGCTTTGCTGTCAGCTAAAATATATTTATCCCAACTGAATCCTTTTGTTGACTTTTTTATCATCTTGATTTACCATACAAGCTCTCTTTGATGATTCTTCAATCTCCTTCCTGGCATGAGCAGTTTGTGGTTGTTGTTGATGTGGTTGTTGAGCAACTTGATGATAAATTGCTTTCCGATAGTAATCATTGTTGTTGAACGGATTTTGAGCTCTACTTGCTTCACGATTTGTGCACTCTCTCTTGAAGTGTCCTTTTTCCCTGCAACGAAAACAAGTAACTTTAGATTTATCAAATCCTAAAGTAGAAACATTTGCATCACGGAAATCATCTCTTCCCGTAATTTGTTTAAACTTTTCGGCTCTTCTCAAAACACTCGCCAAACACCACTTTATATCCATCAACTCCATTTCTTCAGCATCAATCTGATCGTAATCCTCTTTTGTCAACATTGGATTCCCGATCCGTCCTGCGACTAAGCTCCCATATGACTCTAATACAGTTACCAACAAAGACATGTGACTTTTTGCAACTTCTTCTGAGTAAATCTGATCTTCTTCAAGGTTTAATGCAATGTTGCATTGAATAACTTTGCCTTTCTTTGTTGTTGACAAGTTTGAATCAAATGATGGATATGAAGAAAAACTTGCTTTGCTGTTTGATCCTTTACATGACCCTCCAGACGAACTCTTAGCATTGAATGCAGTTTCAACCTTTGGTGACATGTTGGTCTTATCACTGATACCTCCTTTGTAATACAGACTGATATCTTGTTCACCATCAAAATCTTTCATTCTTGAGATCTTCCTTTGTTCCATCTCTTGAGCTTCAAGTTTTTCAATGAACTTACTCAGTGTTAGATTCCCAAAATCTTTCTTGTTTCTCAACATCATGAGATACGTGCCCCAAGTTTCATGTGGCAATGCATCAGCCAGTTTTTAATTAACTCTTCATTATCCTTTGTGATGCTCACTCTCTTCATGTTGACTAACAAATTACAGTATCTTTCAATGATCTGCTTGGTGCTCTCAGTTCTCAAACCAGGAAATAGATCAAATTCCTTTTTCAAAAGTGATTTTTTGTTCTTGATCATTTCTTTACTTCCAACAAACTTTGATTTTAAAGCTTTCCAGATTGAATAAGCAGTTCCATTGTGTTGCAATAAAACCAAGATATCTTCCTTAACAGCTTGATGCAATAAACTTGTCATCATCTTTTCATCTTTATATTTCTTTTTCTCTTCTGCACTTAGATCTTTAATTGCAATAATCTCCTCAATGTTCATGAGCTTTGGCGGTTTTTGCATGGTACCCGTTTCATTTTCTAACATTGTGTTTTGTGCAATACTGATTGGAGTAGCAAAGGCGTTGTAAAATTCCTCTTCCATGTTTCGTTTTTTAAGAATTCACAAATAGTCAATTTCAAACGAAATCAACTTTCACGCGAAATAGCCTTTGGTGCGAAATACCCTTTTAAGCGAAATAACCAATCCTGTGCGAAATCATTGATTTCGTGCGAAATAACACCCTTTCAAACGAAATAGGTGATTTCGTGTGAAATACACAAACGAAATTCCAATTTGATGCGAAATAACTGATTTCGTGTGGAACTCTCAAACGAAATACCAATCTGGTGCGAAATAACTAATTTCCTGTAGAACTCTCAAACGAAATTCCAATCTGGTGCGAAATAAGGCTTATTTTGTGCGAAATATTGCTGATGTCATCATCTCGAGCTGTTTTTGCCAAAATTGATTAGGTTTTAATCCGTTTTAAGAACTGAAACTTTTAAGGATTTGTTAAAACACTATTGCGCGCATAATGTGTAAATTTCAAGTCATTTTGTCCGTGAAAACTTGTTAATTTTGAAAAAGAAGGTGTAGAAATCAAAATTTTCAGCTGAATTGGTATGAACTCTTCCTCCTGAGCTCTGATACCACCTGTAGGATCATTTTCAGACCCGAATGAGTCGATCAGAAGAGTTTTTGCTCAATACGAAAGGCGGAAACAAACGTATCAAGTCCAAATCAGCTAGATATACACTTTAAACTGTCTTTTGATTGATTTGACAAAGATTTACAGCGAGTAGACACTTCGGCAGCAGTTCGATATTGAAACTGGAAAGTTACAAATGACAAGGCATCAAAGGTATTTATAGGAGAGCTAATTTCGCACGGAATAGCCCAAGCAAAATTAGTTTCATACGAAATCTAATTTCGTGCGAAATACCCACAAACACACTTTTCTCATTTTGCGTACCCTGATATATCTAATACAATACAAGACTCGATACAAGACGAAGTCGACAGACATATGCACCAACAGTATCCTTTTACTAGCAATCTAGCCTTGTATTTGTCTACGTTCCCTTTTTCGTCATATTTTGTTTTATAGATCCACTTAACACCTATCGGTTTTTGATGTTTTGGAGGATCTACAAGTTCCCACGTTTGATTTTTATGAATTGATTCCATCTCTTTATCCATCGCTTCCAACCATCTCGAATCCTTGCTGGCCTCTTCATAAGTTGGTGGATAGCACTTGTATAAAGAACAAAATTCACTACTTGATTTTCATTATATTTCTGTAACACCTCTGCTTCTGTGAGAGCTCTCGAATCTCGGTATATATTGTTGATACTTCTCGTGCGAATGACTTCATTCTCGGAATCTGTCGAGGAGGAATCATTCTCGTGCTGTTGCATATATTCTGCCGCCGAGTCATTCTCGTTCTGCTGGGTGTGATTTATTCCCTAATCTTGCTCCTCGTCTCCCAGCAATGCAGAGTCATTGAACTCAGGATGCTCACCGGATGCTGGTTCACCTTGTGCCTTTCCTGATCCGTTATCTTCTTGAACTTAACTCTCATTATTATCAGTTATAATGAACGGAACATCAGACGTTTCGGAATCGAGAACCCACCTTTTGTTTTCATCAAATAATACTCACGACTTATGATAATCTTGTTGGTTTGTGGATTATATAACTTGTATCCTTTGCTGTTTTCGCTATAACCAACAAAAATTGTCTTTTCAGTCTTATTTCTCAGCTTATCTCGATGTTGTTTAGGAACATGAACGTAAGCCAAACAACCAAACACCCTTAGATGTTCTACATTGGGTTTCCGCCCATTCCATGCTTCATACGGAGTGATATTTGGTCTAGTTTTTGTGACTGTGCGATTTAGAATATAGGTAGTACAAGATATTGCTTCTGCCCAATAATAATTCGGTAGTTGTTTGATGTTCATCATACTCCTGCTTAATTCCATTAATGTCCTATTCTTCCGTTCAACTATTCCATTTTGTTGAGGAGAGTAACTATTCTTAAGTTGATGACGTATTCCATTAAGTTTCAAATAATCTTCAAACATTTTGCTATAGTATTCTCCTCCACGATCAGTTCTTAATGTTTTAACTGAATGATCAGATTGCTTCTCGTTCAAGGCTTTAAACATTTTGAAGTAATTCAGTGCCTCATATTTGAACTTGAGAAAATATACCCATGTTTTCCTAGAATAGTCATCGATAAATGTGATGAAATACCTACATCCACCTATTGATTCCGTTCTCATTGGGCCGTATATGTCTGAATGGACTAGTTGTAGGGGTTCATTAGCTTGCCACGTTGTTCTCTTTGGAAAGGGTTTCCTTGCTTGCTTTCCGATATGCATCCTTCACATATGCTACCATCTTTTATCATCCTTGGTAGCCCAAACACTAACTCTTTCTTTCCCATATCAATCAAAGTGTCCATATTCACATGACCATAACGTTTATGCCATAGGCTCGAAGCATCTTTCATTGTCATATTCAATACAAAATTTAGATCACTTTCAGGATAGAGGGGAAACATCTTATTATTCGTCATTTTGATGACACCTATAACTTCATTACTTGCATCTTTGATGACACATCGTTCCTTCTGAAATGATTTGTATAAGTTGTCCCACACTTAATAAATTATGTTTCAGACCCTTCACATAAAACACGTTTGGTATCTTCCTTTCTCGTCCTCTAATTGAAATTGAGACATCTCCCCTGCCTAATACCTCCAACCTTTTGTCATCACCCATCCTCACCTCTTTCTTTAGTGATTCATCGAGTAAGGTAAACAATTTTCTGTTTCCTGTCATATGATTGCTGCAATCACTGTCTAGATACCAACAGTCATCTTTGACTGTCTCTTCCATATTGAAGATCATGAACATGGTGTCATCCTGTTCGTCTGTTTCATCTTCCTTGTGAATTAAAACGTTGTCTGACTTCTCACCTTCATCCTTCCGTTGACAGAACTTGGTTGTGTGACCAAGTCTTTGACAACTGTAACACCTTATTGAATTCATATTTCGGCCTTTATTCTTGCCTCGTCCTCTTCCTCCTGCATCATTCCGTGACTGCTTTTATCTATCTTAATTGGAGTTTTGAATTTGAAACGCGTGTTCCACAGGATTATCTTCATACTGCTTCAATCTCAATTCATGAGATTGAAGCATCCCCATCAATTCTTCAGTAGATACATCCTCTAAGTTTTTCGTTTCCTCTATAGCGATTACTACTGACTCGAAATTTCGAGTCAAACTTCGTAGAATTTTTTCTACAATTCTCTGTTCACTGATGTTTTCTTCATTCATTCTCAACTGATTAACAATATGGGTTGTTCTATTGAAATAATCTTCAACGGACTCTCCCTCCTTCATTTTTAATGCATCAAATTCACATCTAAGAGATTGAAGTTTTACAGTTTTACCCGATTTTCTCCCTTGTGTGATTTATGCAGAATGCTCCATACCTCTTTTGATGATTTTGCCAGGGCAATTCTTTCGAATACCGTATCATTCACTGATTGAAAGATTATATGTAGAGCCCTTTTATCTTTTTTGATTGAATCGCGATAAACTGCGGTTGCATCTTCAGTGGGATTTGATCCCAGATCTTGATATCCATCATCGACGATGTTCCATAATTCTTGTGATTCGAGTAGAACTTTAATTTGTATATGCCAGTGGTAATAATTCTGTCCAGTAAGTTTAGGAATCTGTGTTTGAATTCCTTGTGCCTGATTCATGTTTCTTGAACGGAGAATTAAAGTGAAATTGATGTTTGTGATGTAGAGAGTTTGATCGATGTGGCTCTGATACCACATTGTTAGAAACTGTTAATCTTGATTTGAATCTGTTTTAGGGTTTTGCTGAATGAAAATGAATGTTCATAAAATGAATTGATAATTCTGAATGGTTATGATACATGAATATATATACTTGAACTATATTGGCGATAACCGCCATATACTAACTTAGGTTAAGAAAATAAATAACAATAATAATAATAATATCATCTAGCTTATAAATATGCGTCTAATACTTTTGTGGCCATTGGTGGACAAGAATATGTGAAAGATATTTTAAGAGATCAATTGGTGATACTACCCTTTCCCGGTTCCAAGCCGTTTTGTAAAGTTCAATTAACCAAGCTCAATCTGATGTTTGTTGTTTGTAACATACCCTTGGTCCACTCCACTACTTGAGTACTACATGCATGATCTTCCACAAGAAATACCCCCTAAACCACCATCGATGTGAGATGCAACATTTTGGTGCGGTTGTGATTGTCCCGAGTTTGAGGACAAACTTTTTCGAAGAGAATGACAGCCGACCCGTGAACAATTTAAATTCCCTAACCGTTGCATTAGACGTTGGATCAATCGGTTCTGTCGGTGCGGGTCAAAAGTGGTTCAACTACATTCAATTGGGTCAAAATATCAACCTAGATTGAAAAATGCATATCCAACAATCATGCATGCCCCACGTCCACCATGTAGTTTACTTTTATGATATAAATAATGTTTCCATCCTTTAATCTTTTGTACCTTCAGCTTCCTAACTAGTGAGTTAGTTTTTAATTTTACTAGAAAAGCCCTTGATCTTCTTCGTGAATATCATTGGCATAAAAAACCCCGGGAGCGGGAAACTACACAGCTCCGGTCTACTAATAACTTGAAAAAAATACCAATGTGAGCTTTGATCGATCGAGAGCTATGTGTAACAATGAAATTTGCAGTAGTTGCGAGTGTGTTGTTTGTGGATCCCATTCCTAAGTCGATCCGACCTAGGTAATTTACATTATAGGGCTAAAACGAATCCTAACTACAATTACAAAATTCCCGGGATCCTGCGAAGACCAGCCTAATACCTATTGCAGCCTTCAAGCCTCTTTCTACACATTTTCTTCAACAAGTTCCACGAGAAATCCGCAACAGGTCATCCAGTAGCCGTTATGGGAGAATATGAAAGTTATAATCCCTACACATCCTTAAGTTCAAGGGTTATATGGTAATTAGTGTAAAGATTGGCGGTTACAAAGTATAGGGACTGAATGTGACATTTCAGAATTTGATAACTACCACCCCAAGGGTGGCGAAATCCCCTGGGAGGCACCCCTAGAATCGATGGCAGCCACACACAAAGAAGGGACACAACTCTTGGACAAGAAGACACACCTCTTCATGTTAATTCTCAACCACAAGATCAAAGGATGCACCCGTTCGTGAAGGGACATGTCTATTGGATCGCACCCTTTAGAAACTATAAACAGGGATAGATTTCTTATTTGTAAATCACTCTCAACAATTGTATTGTATTGCATTCAAACTCTCATTTTATATATACAAGTTATTCGATTGTCTAGAGATCAAAGATCCATTGGGGCCAACAATTGGTATCAGAGCATCAGGCTCTAGGCATCACAAGGAATTGGCGATCAGGTTTTATTATTATTTCTCAATTCGCAAGTTAGTTTTATTTTCGGTTCAGGGTCGAACCAGGGGATAGGAATCTAGGGTTTTGATTCTGGGGTTTAGTGCGAATTAGATTGATTGGTTATTACGCATTGGGGTTATACGTGGGTTAAGAATTGAAGGTTCTAGAAAGTCAAAGTTTACCGGTACAGTGGTTCGTATTGGTGGTCAGGAAATTATAAGAAACAAGATAGGTTGTTTGTTTGCAAATTTTGTGAAAGTCAAAATCGTTCGGAAACATGTCTGATACATCAAGCGGTTCGGGCCAAATTGTATTTCACAAGGATGTGAGATCTCTGGCTCACTACCAATGTCCAATTTTGAAACATACAAATTATACGGTATGGGCAATATGCATCAAAACCATACTAGAAGCAAATGGACTATGGGAGATGATAGAACCCACAAACACTACGTAACAAGATGTGAAAAAAGACAAAGCAGCGATTGCATATTTGTTCCAGGCAATACCGGAAGATATGCTTTTGCAAGTGGCAAATTGCAAAACAGCAAAAGAAATATGGAACACATTGAAGACGAGGCATGTTGGTGCAGATCGGGTACAAAAGGCTCGTTGGCATACACTAATGTCAGAGTTCGAATTAATGCAAATGAAAGAAGATGACACGATAGATTCTTTCACCGCAAAGATAAGTAATGTTGTTACACGGGCAAGTGAATTAGGGACAACAATGAGTCAGTCGACTTTGGTACGAAAACTTCTAAACGCCGTGCTAGATAGATTTATTCAAATAGTTGCATCGATCGAGCAATACTCCGATCTAGACACAATGACACTAGACGAAGCTATTGGTAGATTAAAAAAGTATGAAGAAAGGTTAAAGTTGAAGAAAAAGGAAAGCCCCGTAAACAATCGAGAAGAGCTCTTGTATGTGGGTCATGGACAACATGATAGAAATCATGGACGAGGCAGATCCCGTCCGTCACGAGGCCGAGGGAGAGGCAATTATCAACATAGGGGTGAAGGACACACCTCTTACCAGTCGGAAGGAACCGACAAACCACAAAGGAATGATAGCAAGCAAGAAATACTGACTATGAGAGATAAGTAAAAAATCACTTGCTACATATGTGAGAAACTTGGGCACTATGCCTACGAATGCCCAACCAAGAAAACCAAAGAAAATGAGACACTCTTGGTTGAAACAAAAGAAGATGATGAACCGGCACTTCTGATGTGCCTACACGTTGAAGAGAAGTAGAAACATGGAATTTGGTCGTGTGAAACGATCAAAGGGAAAAACCATGTGATGCAGAGGAAGATAACCTGTGAAAGGTACAACAAAACAATCTAGTGAATGGATCAAGAAAAAGTGAAGAATCCGTGAGGTAAGCAATCAATGATGAAGAACCCGTTGTGAGAAACAACCGTGATGACGAGATTAAATCTGTGATAGACTAAGAAGAAGACACGCATGTGAAGGAAACAAGTAGTCCTGTGTCTGGGTGAAAAGAAGGAATTATTGTGTGATACAACCGCAAGAAAAGTCCGAGTGAGTCGGTTTTTCTAAAATCTATGCGAGATGGATTCCGATCATGTGATATGTTGGTGGGGAAGTTAATCAAGACCGAGTGGAGTTAGTGTTGAAACAACTACATAAGAAAAGGTTCGTGTGATACAAATCAAGTACGGTCAAGACAAGTGTGAAGCAAAATATTCGTGTGAAGCGAGTTCGAGTGAAACAAGGTTCGTTGGATACCGAGGAGTTTCAAGAAGATGGAATTGATCAAAGTTCAAGATCTACAACAACTCAAGGATGTTCATGATTAGGGGATGAATGAAAGTTATAATCCCTACACATCCTTAAGTTCAAGGGTTATATGGTAATTAGTGTAAAGATTGGCGGTTAGAAAGTATAGGGACTGAATGTGACATTTCAGAAGTTGATAACTACCACCCCAAGGGTGGTGAAATCCCTTGGGAGGCACCCCTAGAATCGATGGCAGCCACACACAAAGAAGGTACGCGACTCTTGGACAAGAAGACACACCTCTTCATGTTAATTCTCAACCACAAGATTAAAGGACGCACCCGTTCGTGAAGGGACATGTCTATTGGATCGCACCCTTTAGAAACTATAAATAGGGATAGATTTCTCATTTGTAAATCACTCTCAACAATTGTATTTTATTGTATTCAAACACTCATTTTATATATTCAAGTTATTCGATTGTCTATAGATCAAAGATCCATTGGGGCCAACAAAATATACCCAAACAATCTAATAAATACACAACAGTTTAAGAAGAGACCTTTTCTACATAGACTCACTTTTGATTCACAATTCTCGTTACAGTTGATAAGAAATTCGATATAGCTTCATTGTCTAACGTATGGTTAGTTTCAAACTCGTTCTTAACCCTTGCAATTTAACCGTCATAACTTCCGAATCACGTTGATATGCTTCAGTTCATGAGGAAAAACTATGATGCACTTTTCGCTGGATGATAGCTAGGGCCATAACATCTATCTTCATGTTTACCTTTAGCGGTCTTTGATCATAATCCTCACCATGAAAGTCAATTTCCCCAAATTTCAAGATGTCCTGAGAATGAAGTAGTGTCTTCATCCTTATACTTCAAAACTCAGGTCATGTGATACCATGGTGCCATTCCTGCTAGATCAGCAAAGGGTGGAAGATTTTTGGGCGCCATCTCCATCACATATTGAGCGCAGGAACGGCATGTGGCAAAGCCCTTGGGGCAACTCGCGGCGTGAACAAGAGAGGTTAAATCATAAATAATATAAACTTCTACTTTTATATATTTTACTGTAAAAGAAAGAAGTTACCATGTAGAAGATAGGAAGAAGAAGATGACGATGGGTGATTGGTTTATTTTTTATCAAGTATTTACCCTTCCACTTTTATATATTTTATTATTTTCTTCGTAACTACATTTGGTTTCAATTATTCTTCAACATCATCACTTTTGTTTTAAAAGCACGCCATAATAACATACACATCCTGGTATTAGCGAGTGTTATTTGTGACGAATTTACATACACACTTAAAGCATATATATATATATGTTTTTGCATAGCACCTGGCAAAGCACACAAATCCCCACACATGATACGCAAACATAGGGCTCCTGGAGATACAACAGGAAGGTAGAGGCCTAAACCCCGTCTCCATACACATGTGGCAATAGTCGAGGTGCAACAAGGAGTTCAAGTGGAGTAGCTTGATGATTAACTAATCCAGGACTTTCCGTCATGTCAATTTGATCATTTGATGGGTTTTGGAACTCAAATCCATGTATTATGTTGGCCAGTATGAACTGCACAGCTTCAAGAGCAAAGGACATCCCCAAGCATATTCTTCGACCACTTCCAAATGGAATCAACTCAAAATGCCGACCCTTCACATCAATTTCTTTATTGCTGGTCAAGAACCTCTCAGGTCGGAACTCAAATGGAGCGGTCCATATTTGTGGATCGTGTTGAATCTTCCAAATATTTACTAAAAGGCGAGTCCCTTTAGGGATAGTGTAACCTCCTACAATGCAGTCTTCTGTGGATTCATGAGGAACAGAAAGTGGTGCCGCTGGATAAAGACGCATTGTCTCTTTGATAATGGCTTGAAGATAGACCAAGTTGTTCATGTCTGACTCTTCAACTTTCCTCTCTCTTCCAACATGGTTTTCAAGCTCCTGTTGGGCTCTTTTTAAGACCACAGGGTGGTTGACTAGTAAAGCTAAAGCCCAAGTTAGAGTCGCTGTTGTTGTGTCAGTAGCTGCTCCATATATTGCCTAAGGAAAGCAACAAAATAAAAAGCAGAAAACTTAATTACAATCATGTTTTTAGTCATTATTGCCCTGTCAGTGGCACATCCAGCCTTATAACACGAGGGCTAGTCCCTCTTACCAAACTTGCAAATTAGAAGCATAAAAGGGGAAGGGACACAACGACAAAATAGAAATTAATTAATCTACAATCTTCACAATATTCATTATATTTGAACTTTTTACTTTTAGTTAATTGCCAAAATCGACTCTGAGATTTGGACACGTTTGTCATTTTCGTCTAAAATAACATTTTTGTACCATTTTGCCCCTCATGTTTGACATTTTTTGCCATTTTTATCCAAATGACTAACTTAATTAAAAAACAAAGTTTAGTGAGGGGTATGTTTGAAATTTTACATTTATAAGTAGGGGTACTTTGGTCTTTTGGCTTTATCATTTTATATATTATATAAAAATGTATATTTATTATTTATTTCGATTTATATATTATATTCAAACCAAAAAAATCTGATCATCATGTTTTGTATAAATGTTCATCATCGCAGACCAGGGCCGTCTCCGAAAATCAAAAAAAAAAAAAAAAATTTGGCCCTATTCGAGAAAAAAAATTTGGGTCATATTTGCAAATGTTCATATAATATAAACTCATCAATTAATCGTTCAATCAAATATATAAATACTAAAAACCCATAATACTACCATAATTGTTATGAAATAGATAAAACAAATTAACAAAAATAGTGTAGCAAAAATAATCAAATTATCGAACCTACTTGATAAGCGAACAGTGTGGCTCTTCTAGCGTTTTTTGAAGCAAAATTCTGATTAGCAGTCCCTTATTAGGAACGACTGATTAGTAGGCCCTTATTAGCGAAATTCTGAAACTAAATCACTGAAGAAAGTTTAAAACTTTTGTTTCCCTGATGATCTAATCGACGTTTCTTTTCCCTGTGCGATACCGACGTTTTGTTTCCCTGATCTAGCAGGCCCTTATTTTTGTTTACTAGTCACTTGGGCCTGTTAATTGGGCCATTTTCTTAAAACTTTTAAACAGACCCTTATTTAAAAAACTTTGGGTCCTTTAAGCAGGCCCTTATTTATACAAACATCCTGAATATATATATATATATATATATATATATATATATATAATTTTTAAAACTTTTCCGGGCCCTACATTGATTTGGGCCCTGATCACAGGCACCTCCTGCACCCCTTAATAACCGGTCCTGTCGCAGACGTTATTTCTCCACCCAAATTATCTCCGACAACTACCACCGCCACCAACCACCACCTCCGCCACTACCTGCCACCACCTCCATCATCGTCATTAGCCACCACCCCCATCACCTCCACCAACCACCTGGCATCACCGGATTCCTCTCTACCACTGCTCAAAGTCATTGATGAAGCCAATGATGACAGATCTGACGCGTGCATTCAACTCTCTAAACTCCGACGACTCTGTGGGGGCATCATATTGTCCGGGTTGGGTCAGTTGTTATGTTCGGGTGTGGATATGACTTCTGGTAAAGATGCGTTCAAGGGAGACGTGAAGGATGTAGAAACTGACGCAGTTGCTCAGATGGAGCGGTGTTACGTTTGCTTCAGTTTCATTCATCATGTTGATTTTGTTTTAGAAACCTTAGAATTCGTTTTAATTGAGTTGAGTAGGGCTCAATACGTTTTGGATTTGTTCAAGAATTGAGTCAAATCAAGGAGATGTCAACAGTTTTTTTACGGGAAATTGAAGAAAAATTGAAGTGTTGTTATTTTGTTGAACGGATTTTGATAAAATTGAGTGTGGTTTCAGATCAGACAATGGTGGTTATAGGTGGTGTGGTAGGGTTTCAAATTTGGCAATGGTGGTAAAATGATAAAGCCTAAAGACCAAAATACCCCTATTTATAAATATAAAATTTCAAACATACCCTTTGTTTTTTAACTAAGTTAGTCATTTGTATGAAAATGGGAAAAAATGCCAAACGTGAGGGGCAAAATGGTACAAAAAGGTCATTTTGGACAAAAATAGCAAACGTGTCCAAACCTTAGGGACGATTTTGGCAATTAACTCTTTATTGTCATATATTAAGTTTATTTTCATTTGGTTGATTATTTTGTTTTAAATTACATATTCTTCGATTAAAGCTAGAAATGTTTTTAAAAAACGTTCCATTCAAATTTGACCCAATCCAATTTCCTCCATACCAAAACTTCTTGCATCCGACGTTAATAGTGAACGATAGAAATCATACCAAGCATGATGCTCTTACAATCTCATCAGTGCTGAAGCCATAAACTTCCTCTTTCATTTCTTCTTTAACACCGGATAACAATGAAGCCATCAAACATGTTTGGTCCCGGCTATCATCTTCCTGCTGTGTAGAACTAGAATTCATCTTCTTTTTGCGGTCTTCTAACCATCCATTAATTACTAGATCTATCTCTGTTGCCGTCTTCTTCATCCTCTTCTCATACCCTCCTAGATCTAACCACCTCAACCATGGAATGGCATCTGATGGAACAAACCCACCCATCACCTCCCCAAACTGCTTAATTGCCTTCTGAAACTGATCTCGATTCTGTTCACCGGGCGAAAAATGATTGCCAAACATCATCCTTACAACCATGTTTGTAACTAAGTTTCCAAACCATTGTTTCATGTCAACCATTACTGTCTCAGAAGATCCTTTATTTGTTACCCAAGTTTTGTAGATGTCTATTAAGGATGAATTCACTTCAGAGACTCGGATATGTTCAAGCATCTGAAGGTGATGGTGAGACCCCATTTCAAGCACAATTATCTTACGAATATGACGCCAGTATGGTCCATATGGAGCAAGGCCGAAATTCGCATAGTTGTAGCCCATCAACTCGCTTACCATGGCTTTTGGTCGGCTAGCGAAGACTCTATCATTGGTAGTAAAACACTCTTTAGCCATCTCAGAATTGCTAACTACTAGAACTCGGTTAACACCAAGTTTTAAAGTGAAAATTGGTCCAAACTTGTCAGCCATAGAGCCCAAGAGTTTGTGAGGAACTTGGGAACCTGCTAAAAGATACAAGTGACCAATTACTGGCCATGATCCAGCAGCTTCCGGTACTCTTTCTCCCAACCTGTTATTGAACCTATTAAGTCCATTTCTTATCGGTTCAAGAAGACCAAAGATAGCTAAACATAATATGCTGGATACAAAGATAATGATTAGTAAAAGTAAATCCATAAAAGCTTTTTAGAACAACGAAAGATTGATCTACAGATATTAGAGATGATGTAAAGGATAGAAGCTAGGGGTTAAAACTTTGGAAATACATTTTTCAATCAATGAAAAACAATTCATGAAGAGACCCTGGGCCTACATAATGATGTGAGCAAAAGAGGAAGAAACAAAATCACACCATTCAATCAACCGGCATCAATTGGCTGGATCTGCCTAAAATTCATAAATTATTTATCAGACAAGTATTTTATTTTTAACAGCCATCTCACGTAACTTACATATATTAAATTCAACTTTAGACTTCGCTTTCTTTTGTTATGTAATCAAAACATTAAAAGTTAGGATCAATAGGTCCTGGGTTCGATTTCCACAAGGGGATTTTTCCCATATTTATTAGGTTTTCTTCTGAATTGATATATATGCATTATGCCTAGTGGAGATATGCATTATGTCTAGTGGAGATTGATATGATCGTGTGGTTCCACAGGTGGCACAATGATACTCTAATAGTCCGTCAGTGATCCAAATTTGTCGTTCAAAAAAAACAGTTTGTCGACAGTGACGGACCAAGAAATCTATAAATGGGAATAAAAAATATTGGTGTTGACTACTATCGCTATATATTAAAGTTTCCGGGTCGGATCCGGCCAGATCATGCTAGGTTATATAAAATAGATATATTAAACTAAATTTCATATACATAACAAAAGTAGGTCAAAAGTCATTAAAAATTGCTATCAACAAGTTTTCATTTTATAGAACTTGGTCGTAACATTATCTAGAGAGATATTTTAAACAGATCATTTTCATATCAAATACAACTATCGATCAAATTTTTATCAACAATCCAATCACACAAATTGAACATCACGTATTTCTTTGTAGAAAAACTTCAACTAATAAAAAAAAATCATCAAACTACAAAAACTTCAACTAATAAAAAACAATTCATCAAATAAACAAATCTAGTAACTTCAATAAATTCATTAGTGGATAGGTCTTAGAATAAACTAAATAAAAGTATAAATTAATAGAAAGGTACAACTTAAAAGTCTGAGGGTAAAGTAGAAACCACAGTAGCACAGCCACGACCCTCAAGCATGCCCGGAGCAGAGGGGTCGTCCGCCACACTGGCGACGTAGACTGACACACCGGGCACCGTTGATTGACAGATGGGCAAATAAATTCCGTAAAACAAGGGCGCTAAAATTAGAATAGTTAAAGTAAAACAGCGTTAAGTGTGTGTAATTATGATTTGCACTGAAATATTGTAAGAAATGAGGTTACAAGAGATGAGTATTTATAGAACTTGTATTCACACAATATTAGTATATTACCTCAAATATTTACATAATCAACCTCTAATTATCCATAGTTACTTTCTTGTCTTTTATTCCCCCACAAGCTTTGGACGGAAACAACGTGTAGCTTGGATCCTAAAATGTAAATCTTTGAATAGACATACTTTGTAAAGATGCCAACAATCTGATTATTTGTACATATGAACTGGACCTTCAATTTCCCTTCTGCAACCTTTTCTCGTATTAAATGAAAATCAACTTCAATATGCTTTGTTCCGGCATGGAAGACATGATTCTTAAATAGATATAGATCGCTGAGATTATCACACTAGAGGGCTGGAGCAGAAGTTGTGTTTGTTCCAAGTTCTTTAAATAGAGCTTCTAGCCAAGTCAGTTCTGCTACGGTGTCTCCTAGACCTTTGTATTCAGACATGCGATGAGATTAGAACCCATGCATATGGCGAATCCCCCCGTGAATCGACAATCATGCAACACAGTCAGCATAGGGAAAGCCTGTAGTGTGGAGTCCTGTCAATGAGCATTTGTAAAGGCTTGTAGATAAGAACTAGAGTGTCATCTCGAATTGAGGTATCAAAGAATACGTTTGGCAGTTGACCAATGGTTTTTGGTAGGGGCACACATTTATAGGGAGACTTTGTTTACTGGGAAGGAAATGTCTGGTCTAGACAGAGTGACAAATTGAAGAGCGCCCACTAACTGACGAAATTTGGCATAAATTGTGTAAGGGCAGACTATTCCTAGAGATTATTGTTGTGTTGTGCTCACTCGAGAGGAAATTAGTTTGCATTTAGTAAATACATTTACATGAAGAACATCCATAATGTATTTCTTTTGTGATAGGAAAATATTCTTTGCTTGAGACAACAGTTCAAGACCAAGAAAATTGTTGGATTTGAGAGAGTGTGGTGTGTGTATTTTTTTTATTAAAAGATAGAACTGATATGGAAATTCATGCTAAATAGTTAATACAAACACATCAACATCAACACAGTTGGATTTTGGAATAATTGCATAATGATTTCATTTCATACAAATGTTTATATAATACAATCATAGTATAGAATGTACTACCCCTTACTAGGTGATCTCTCTCACACTTAGTTCTTATGCCTTTTGGCTCTAAGTGTTGACTGTTACATTGAGGATTGAAAATTACATGTGTTGTCATTTATCAAAGGAAATTACACAGGATGTCTCATTACAAAAAATGTCCATATTAGTGGCAAACTTAATACACGTCCTTTTTTGAGTGCTAAATTTGACCATTAAAGACAAGATTGATCAAACGGTTATGATTTCATCATATGAAGGGTGCTAGCTAATACTCTCGAGCGCCAATATTTCCCTACATTCTCGCCAATCTCTTTTCACCTGCTCTTTGCGTGCCCACCCTCGTTTCCCGTCCCACTGTACCTTGTTTCCTCATCTCCGGTTTCTTGTCTCTGGCTCCCGATACTCAAATCCAACAACCCCAATATCTGGCTTCCCTGTCTCGTGTACATATTTGGTACGTGTTTTAGTATTTATGTTTAGGCTTTCCCATCTCCGGTACATATCGTTTTACAAAATTGAAGATATTATATGTTGGGTTATATAAGATTTGTTGCTGGTGAAAACCAAAACTCAAGAGAACAATCTTCCATGCCTGATGGTATAAGGTTGAAGTTCAACTCAAAGTACCAGAAATCCCCCCCTTGAAAGCTTCTCAAACAACCCTCAAAACTGTTGAAACTGAACTACTAGGTCAAAGTACTAGAATACAAAGTACAAGTGCTGAAGAGACAAAGTGCTAGTAAATAAGCCAACAGATGAGTCAACAAGTCAAAGTTGAAGACCAAAGACTAAGTCAACATAGAAGACAGAAATACTGGATTCCAAAAGTGTTAGAATTCTTCTAGCAGTTTGGAATCCCAGCTTTCCTTTGTAATCCAGTAGTTTCAATGTAACAATTGTTTTTCCCAACTGTCCAACAGTTTTGCTAACTGTTGGCAGTTACATCATTTAATAGGTTGTTTAGGGTTGCTTTCACCATGACGTCACCATTAGTTCTCTCCTCTTATAATTAGAACAGTACTCAATGTATTACAGCTGAATATCCTCTGATCAAAGTATCTAGAGAGAGAAAATCATAAGAAGTAAGAGAGTGAGTGCACCTGGATATTTGAATCATTTGACAATCATCTTCCCAAATCCAGTTGTGTATTGATTAATTTGTTTATTATCATTGTTTTGATAGGTTTCTAAATTTGTTTAAACTGTTTTATCAAAAACACACACAAACACAAACACACACTCTCAGATCCAACAATTGGTATTAGAGCAAAGTTACACTGAACTAACTTGTATGTTTAATTTGGTATATATTTGTTTAGGTTTCAAAATATATGGGTTGTTATATTTTATGTTTGAAAGTTATTATATTAGTATGTATGTATGTTTAGGTTTCAAATTTGCTAAATTATTTAGATATGTTGTATGTTTGGTTTTGAAAGTTACTATATTAGTATGTATGTATGTATGTTTGTTTCCATTATTAGATATGTTGTATGTTAAATTATATATGTGTTGTTACATTGTGAAATTGGTATATTTACCTTTGAAAGTTATTATTTTAGAATGTATGTATGTATGTTTCAGTTTGAAATTTGTTAAATTATTAGATATTGTATGTTTGGGTTTGAAAGTAATTATATTAGTATGTGCGTATGCTTCACTTATTAGATATTTGATATGTTAACTTATATATATATATATATATGTGTGTGTGTATGTGTGTGTGTGCGCGCGCGTGAGCGCATGCGCGCGTTATATTGTGAAATTGGTATGTTTAAGATTGAAATTTATTATATTTATTATGGAGCATGATTTTCCCTAAGCAAAAAGGGAAAAAATGCAACTTTTTTTTTTGGAATAATCGGAGCCTTTTCTATCATTTTTAAAGATTTATACACATGTGTATATTGTCAATCTTTTAAACATATACATGTGTATATTGTCAATCTCTTAAAACATTCTTTTGTCAAATGATTTTTCTTTTAATCACTTATGTTGTTTCCTCTATTAATAACCTTTTAATTTAAAACATTCTTTTTTCAAATGATTTTTCTTTCCACAAAATTCACACATCAGATATGAGGTCCTATCTTTCCTGTCACCCTTATCTCTCTTTCCAGCATCAGATATTTTAACATCTGTTTGAGAGTTGGTAATAGGAACCATTTTTATCTTGGGTGGCTTAAGACCATATGGGTTGGTGAAATCAACTATTTTGATGTTTCCAAGAACATCACATTTATCTGACCATGTTGGTTTAAATTCATATTTTTTTTTTCAAATTGAATGGAACCTTGTGGCTTTTCAAGAATGATCTTCTTGCCACTAGGTAGAGTGTTTCTTCACCAGTTGAGGTGGTTGGTAGGACTTCAACCATTTCTGAGTCAACGGAAGTGTTGGTAAGTTGTTCTTGATCTTATTTTTTGAACCCAACACCAAACTTCACATTGCTTTTTCTTTGTATTCCCAACCTATCTTTCACATGTGATCGGTGTGGATTCCAACTCCTTTTTGCAACTTTGATATTTTTCTATCATTGTTTGGATTTGGTCTTTGGTTATGGTTGCTTCATGCTTGAGACTACTTATTTCAAGGTCATTTTCAGCAATTCTTGTTTTAAAATCTCTTTTTATTTTTTCAAGAATTATTTCACTGATCTGAACTTTTTCTCTTAAGTTTTCATTCACCTATTTAGTATCAGCAAATGCTATGATACATTTGTCAGAACATAACTCTTTGAGAGTTTGAGATGATACATTAGAGGCAGCCATTTGAACTTGATCCACACTGATGCATTCAATAGAACTTTTGGGATAGTCTTCTTCAATCCTCTTTACATTCTCCTGGTCACAAAAAGATATTCGACATGGGCTATCATCAGTTTCCATAACAATACGTTCACCAACAGTTGTTTGAACTTGATCTCCTTCACCTGATACATGTTCAAGTGCCATGAAACAAAAGTTTGTATGTTCATCACAATCATTTGCTATTAAAGCAATGGTTTCATCAGTTAAGTTTTCTGGTAACTTGCTCCAATCAACATAGCCTTGAGTGAAAAAGTTTTGCTGATTAGGATCTACATGTGCAGGAGCAGGAGCAACTTATGGTGCTTGAACATGTGCAATAGTCAATTGAACATACTAAACCTGAGGAACTAGAGTTGCTTGAACATAATGCACTGGCACAAGATTCATGCTTTGTGCAAAGTGGGTTGTGTTCTCTACACTTGGTCTAGGGGTATTTTGGGAACTTTGATAAAACTGTTGTTGTGTATTAGATTGAGGTATTTGATTAGGATATGTGATCAATGGTGCGGAGTTGTTTAATTGACTCTTGCATTCTCTTGCAAAGTGACTTAATCTATTACACTTGAAACATTCGCTTTTAGATTTATCCAACCACACTTTTGACATCCCACTTAATCCTAGATATGTCCTACCCGTCCTTTTGTAAAAATTATTTGCTTTTAGACTTAGTAGTGCCACTTGAAGCAATATATCCATTTCCTCTAGGTCAATTGGGTCTATTTGCTTAAGATCATCAAGGACAAATGTCAAACTATCAGGATTATGACCATCATCAATTGCAACAAATGTATAATTTGTGGAATGTTGATCAGTGTTTATTCAAGTTGATATATCAATAAAATATCAAAACTCTGATCTTTTCCCATTCCAGAGGGTGATCCCTATCCCTTCTGACTCATAGGTGCCGTGTTTTCTGAAAACATAACTGTCGGACACTTTTTCCAGTTTCTTAGAGCTTCTTTTTCTAGAGAAGCTCCCATTCAGTTAGGAGCTTTCCATGAAGATGAGTCAGGGTCATGTACTTGAAGTCTATGGATGTTCTCATCACTATAACAATAGAGTCCCACTTCTCAGTGATAGATCTTAGAAATCGGTTACTTAAAGTTGACTTAGAAAAATATTTGTTAACCAACTTTAATTCATTGATTAGACATGAAAAACGTTCAAACTGTTGTGTCAATGATTCTCTTTTGACATGAGCGGAAGTTTCGTATTGTTGGTTAAGGATTTCTCGAGTGTTCTCCATAACGTCCTCCGTTCCACCAAACTATTCTTTCAGTGCATCCCATAACTCTTTGGCACTGTTACAATATAACAACCCAGCATAGATATCATTCGACAGAGCCATTTCCATAATGCTAAAGGCTTTTGGCATCTAGCTTGAATTTTTGATAATCCTGCTCTGAGTAATTTTCCGGCTTCTTTGGCTGTTGCACATTTGGGTTTTCGGCACTAAGTATCATTGGAATGTGAGGTCCGAATACAACGGACTTCTACCACCCGCTGTTTTGCTGAGAAGGTATATCACCCATCGTACGTTGCCAGATGTTGAATTCAGATCTGAGAAGTATAGGGGGTTTATTACTGAAGACGGTCTTACGGGGATTATTTTGTGCCATTTTATTTTGTTCTTTAAGAGAAAAAACAGAGTATGTGATAGACACTTTTGAGTTCTACACTTTACTACTCCGAGCTATGAACAGTATTGGATCTATTGTGAGCTGATCTTTTTATGTTCACCTGATTGTGAAATCAGGTTTAACGTGACCAAGCTCTAATACCAATTGTTAAGTCTGAGTTTACACAGTTTGTGATTAATCAACAATTAAGCTCAAAACAATTTTGTATTGTAAATAAAGAAAAGCAATCACAAACAAGAAATCAGCATCAACATCTATTTTTCGTTAATGATTCAAATGTTTTACAGAAGATTGACTCTACAGACTCCCCATCAGACTGATCACTAAACAATTCTATTCGTATAAAAGAAAAGCTGATGTGTAGTAATAAATAGATCTCCAACAGGTGAGATATGTCACAACTGTGCTCTGTAATCGATGAACAATGCAAAACGATGTTAATTATCAAAAAAACAATGTGTTTTGGTGTTACTATATGTGTATTTGTGTTTGATGATTTTACAATTCAACTCGATTCCGATTTCAAGCTTTAAATCGCTTTCTGGAAAATTATACGCAAACTGGTGCGTAAACGCAGTCAGTTTAACACGACAAACACTCCGAACTAGTGACATAGGCTTCAGATACCCAAAATAACCTTTACATAACTTAGAAATAAGTTTTGGATGGTTTGGTGTGTTGAAAACAAGTCTATTCGATCGCAGGGACTATTTGTGTCAAACTGCGAAACTATACTGATTCGTATGGTATCAAACAGTCCGGAACTTGATCATAAGCTAAACATACCATAAATAACCTAAACATAGCTTAGAAATAAGCTTTGAGGGGTTCGGTATGCAAAAACATGCTTATTTGATCTTACAGGGACTAAAAGTGCCAAAAACGACGTAAGTTTGCATTTTCACGCATATCTTACGTTCTGACCACATCTGGACATCCAAAATTTTTGTACACACTAAAATATTTTTATTTTAGTGATCGGCATGCAAAAATATCATTCGTCGCTTAATTTGGTTCGATTTCGCGTCCGTTTGAGTTTCGTCGTAATTTAACGAACAACGCGACCGTACGACCAAACGAGCCGACATCCGAGAGTTTTCCGAGCACATGTTGAGTCCTCTAAACCTTATTGACCTTGTAGAGCCTTGAAAATGGCTTAACGGGGGTCAAAAGGGCCTAAAATGAGCTCAAACCAAGTGCAGGGACCTGAACTGTCAATTTTCAAACTTTTGCTGATCTGGGGAGGCCAGGCGGGGTGCGTAAGCCTGCCCCTGTCTCTTACACGGGCCGTATGAATGTGCCAGCGACCAGAAATTGATTTTCAGTAACTGTTTGATACTTCAGGGGCTGTTATGGCAATTCTTTTGTGTGATTGGCAAGTTTAAGTGATCACCAAGGTTACTAATCAGCTCCTAACAATTGTATGGCCATGATTTAATCCTTGATGGCCACACAAACACATGGAATGATCTTGTTCATCATGCTCTAGTATAAATAGCCAAGCACTTTCATTCATCCATTGCTCATTCTTGTCTTCTCTTCTCTACATCTGATTTGGGAGCTCTCTCTCAAGTGTTTGGAGACTTATTCTTTGTAGAAAAGATAGCAAGGACCCTTAGTGAGCATTCTTTCATTCTTTTTATTTATGTTAGTGCAGAAAGTCAAACAAGTTTGGCCAACAGTTTGACTTTCGGTTTTGACCATCAATTGGTCAAGTCAAAGTTCAATTGAACTTTGTAACGTGACTGTAATCACGATGGTTATAATCCTTAGTGATTATACCTACTGATTACCACGTTAACTAGGCGTAGTGACGAGTCAAACTTTCGGTCAAAATGCGTTTTAGCACGCATTTTGCAACGGAACTATTTTCGGGTATCAAAACCCATTGTTTTGATACCAAATCAGTTTTCTAAGTAGGTTAAACATGTTTTGACATGTTTAACTCGTCACTATTAGTTAGTGCTTGTTTAGGGTCGTAAGTTAAGCGGTCTAAACAACCGCTTAGACTTTCGAACCCGACCCGTTTGGTCGATCATTAGGATCTGATCAAGCTTGATTAGTGATCATAGTTGCATAGGGAATAACCACTGAGGTTATACCTTATGATCACATAGGAGTGGTTAGTTATTTCTTAAGTAGCTTGTATGCCCATATGAAATGACCAAAAGGCCCTTTTGAAACATAAATCAGTATTTTACATATGTGAACATGTTTTTGACTTATAATCTGATTTAGTAACACGTTTAAGTATTATTGGGCATGTAAGACTTGACATAGCACATAGTTAACCATCCGAACATAATTTTGCGTGAACGACGCGTTAAAGTAGCATAAGCTACCTTAACGGGTCGTAACGGGTCGAAAGCACTCAGGCTAGGTTCCGATTTAGAATGTAGGCTTTGTTAAACTATATCACATGAGTTCCACACTCATTGGTTTACAAGACCTCATTCTATCCGATCCTTCGATTTAGGTGTCAATTTTATTTACTAGTGATCCGATTACTAGGTACTACTTGAATTTCCTTGGTTTATCTGAGCTTCGCTAAGTTCTTTAGATCAAGGATACCCTTTCATTCAATGTGAGTACATAGTTCCCCTATTTTACTGCTTTCAATTGTTTTGGGGTGATTCATATGTATCAATACTATTTTCGACAATTAAACGATGGTTTCAAAAACGATAAAGATGGTTTATATTAAACTAATAACGATTTCGATAAAGTGAACGAACTTGTTGGTTGTAGTACATAACAAATGACATTCATTAGCATTGATCAAGCCGACCAGTATTAGGTTATGGTACCATAGGATCTGACAAATCCCGTTATCAGACTACACCCATGGTTATGTGTGGGGGTTATGTAGGTAACAACCGAATCTGACGATTATTAACTTACCCTTTGGTGGTTTGTTAATACGAGGAACGAGGTAGTCGAGTCATGAAGGTTTGAATGTTATTAGCGAGACGTCCAAAAGTAGTTTCACAATTAAAACGAAAACGATTTTGGGACGAATTAAACGATTTGGAACGACCTAAACGAAATAAACGATTTGAATGAACGATTGGTTTTGGGTAGTGATTAGATAATGGGACGGGTGTAGCATGATAGAATCATGGTAGATACGCCGCTGGTACATCTTATATATAAGTGCTTCTATCATATTACATTGCGTGTCATTATCTAGTTCACTTGGGAAACGATTTGAAACGATGTCACACAACGAGGTTTTCGAAATGATATAAACCATAGGAGTTTTATTAACGAGTTTTTAACGAGATGTTTTACGAATTGGTTTACTAAAGCAAATGTTTTGGGGTTAAGAATCATGGCTGCGAGATTTTATAAACTATAACCATCTTGATTTGAGTTGGTTAATTATGTTGCAATACACTTTTCAAAACAATGTTTGTACTTTTGACTCTTGTAGTCCAATGAGGTACTGCAACATACAAACGAGCCATGAATCCGATACTCTCACAAAACCTATGTGCTCGCCAGCATTTCTTTGCTGACTTTGCTTTTTTACATATGTTTCAGGTGATGTTGCGTGATGATTGCTAGGGAGCATGTTCACTTAGGATCTGGACGTGGCCTTAGTGACATAAAAACGATAGTAGACAATGTTTAATTTGGTTGTTTAGTTTCAAAGACAATGTACATTACATAATAATTCAATAAAACGAAACTTTTAATTACCATGGTTGTGAAACCTTTCAGTTTGATTCATTTTCGGCTTTATGCCCTCTGAATTTTCAAAATCTCGTCAAAGTTTGGGTCTAAATAATGTGAACACGTGCAAACTGGAAGAGTGAATGCATGTACCCTAAGTTTTCTGTCTAAGGCTAGAGTGTTCGTACAAATCCGTAGTATCGGACCAGTCACTCTTACCTGGGAACTCTTGGGGTGAGTGTTCACTTATAGGCGAGCATGTCTTCAGTGATACATTATTATGACCCATTTACTTTGATTAGTCACTGAGTGTCGTTCGTTTGTTCGAGGTAACGAACAAATGATCGCACTCCTTGTGTTTTGTCGATGTTTTCAATACCTCTTTTGTTTCTCCAATTATCGACCTCACTCGTTTATCATGTTTCCTTGTTAGGCAATGCCTCCTCGACGCGATGCTCAAACTTTTACCCTTGAAGAAGTCGCAGCCCTTGTCTCTCAGCAAATGGCTGTTGTACTTCCAGGCGTTGTGACCCAAATCCATGAGTTATACAACAACAATAATAACAACAATAACGCACAGTGTAATTTCAAGAATTTCAATTCCGCGAAGCCGCTTAAGTTTTCTGGGTCACAAGGAGCAACTGCGCTCCTGCAGTGGTTCAAGAGTATCGAGAGCACATTCAGACATGTGCAGTGTCCGAATGCGCGTAAGGTTGAGTTTGCTTCAAGCGTGTTTAAGAAGCGAGCTCTTACATGGTGGAACGGAGTGATGCGTGATAGGGGTGCCGAAGTGGCATTAGCACAAACTTGGAAAGAGCTCCGAGCTCTCATGATGAGAGAGTTCTGTCCCCGTCACAAGATTCGAGCTTTGGAACGAGAGTTTGATGATTTAAAGCAAGATGGGGGAGAACACCGTGCTTATACGGATCGATTTGAAGAGCTTAGTTTGTTGTGTCCTACGATGGTAACCCCACTGGAGAAAGCAATCGAGAGATATATCAATGGTTTACCCGATTCTATTCAGGATATTGTGACCGGTGTTAATCCTACTACCGTCCGTCATGCGATCGAGTTATCGGCTACCCTGACTGATACCCAAGTTAGGAAGGGTAAACTCACCCGCAAGGGTGATAAAAAGAAGTCGACCGATTCTGACAAGGAAAAGGGTAAGAGTAAGAAAGGTGAGTCGTCGAAAAAGTCAAGGAAGCGCAAGGCTTCCTAGAACTTTGCTGTTACAGCACAGGCTGCTCAGAACCTACCGACTCAACCTCCTGCAAAGAAAGCATATGCTGGTACCGCACCTCACTGTGCTCGATGTAATGGTCACCATGTTGCCCAACAGGCCTCTAAACAGTGTGTTACGTGTGGTAGACTTGGGCATTTGGCCAACATTTGTCGTTTTGGTCAAAATCAGGCTACCGAGGTTCCAGCTCAAGTTCAAGGGAATGCTGCGAGATTCCCACCTGGTTCGTGTTTTAATTGCGGAGAAATGGGTCATTTCCGCAACAACTGCCCGAGGTTGATAAATGAGAATGCGAACCCGAACGCGATCGCGAATGTGAATCCCGGTTGTGGACGAGCATTCAATCTGAACGTGAACGAGGCTCGAGCTGACAATGAAGTTGTTAACGGTACGTTCCTTGTTAACAATCAACTTGCATCTGTTCTTTTCGATTCTGGTGCCGATAGGAGTTTTGTTTCGTTATCCTTTGAGCCTTTACTCGCGATACCTAGAACTAAACTGAGGAAACCCTTATCTGTTGAAGTTGCTGCTGGTAAACCTCTTGTTCTAGATTCTGTTATTCATGGTTGTCAATTGAACCTCGATAACCATCTTTTCCCTATCGACCTCGTACCGATGCAACTTGGGAATTTCGACATTATCATGGGGATGGATTGGCTAACCAAACACCATGCTGAGGTGGTTTGTTTCGATAAGATCATTCATATTCCTCTTTCATCTGGCGATGTTCTGGAAATTCGTGGCGAGAAACCATCTGGTGGATTGAAACTCAAGTCGTGTACGAAAGCCCAAAGTTACCTACGAAAGGGATATGTTGCCTTTCTGGCACATTTCACCAAGGAGAAAAGCAAGAACAAGAGAATTCAGGATATTCCGATTGTTCGGGATTATCCAGAGGTGTTTCCTGATGAACTGCCTGGTTTGCCTCCAGTTCGTCAAGTCAAATTTCATATTGACCTTGTACCCAATGCTAACCCGATTGCGAAAGCACCTTATCGTCTTGCACCATCTGATATGCAAGAGTTATCGAAACAGCTTCAAGAGTTATCTGATAAAGGATTCATCCGACCGAGTTATTCACCTTGGGGCGCTCCTGTCCTCTTTGTGAAAAAGAAAGATGGATCTTTTCGAATGTGTATCGATTATCATGAGCTTAACAAGCTTACCATCAAGAATCGATATCCCCTACCCCGAATCGATGATCTCTTTGATCAGCTGCAACGTGCTACCTGTTTCTCCAAGATCGATCTGTGTTCTGGGTATCATAAGCTTCGTTTATTCGAAGAAGATATTCCCAAAACTACTTTCCGCATGAGATATGGGCATTACGAGTTCACTGTCATGCCTTTTGGTTTGACAAATGCCCCAGCTATCTTTATGGACTTAATGAATAGGGTCTGTAAACCTTGTTTAGATAAGTTCATCATTGTATTCATCGACGATATTCTCATTTATTCAAAGTCTCGAGCCGATCACGAGCAACACCTTCGTTTGACATTGGAACTCCTTAAGAAGGAACAACTTTTTGCTAAATTCTCCAAGTGTGAATTCTGGCTTAAAGAAGTTCAATTCTTGGGTTATATAGTCAATGAGCAAGGTACTCATGTGGATCCATCCATGATTGCAGCAATTAAGGATTGGAATGCACCAACGACACCTACAGAAATTCGTTCTTTCCTTGGTCTCGCTGGATATTATCGTCGTTTCATTTTGAACTTCTCGAAGATTGCGGTTTCACTCACTGCTTTGACTCAAAAGAATAAGCCTTTTGAGTGGGGACCCAAGCAAGAAGAAGCATTCCAAACGCTGAAATGGAAGCTCTGTGATGCTCCTGTTTTATCTTTGCCCGAGGGAAACGATGATTTCGTTGTCTACTGTGATGCGTCCAACTTAGGCCTTGGTTGTGTTCTTATGCAACGAGGTAAAGTTATAGCATATGCATCTAGAAAATTGAAAGTTCACGAGAAGAACTACACGACTCACGATCTTGAGTTGGGAGCTGTGGTTTTCACTCTCAAAATCTGGAGACACTATCTTTTTGGCACGTAGTGTGTGGTTTTCACAGACCACAAAATTCTCCAGCATATTCTTAATCAGAAAGAGCTTAACATGAGGCAATGACGTTGGGTTGAACTTCTAAATGACTACGATTGCGAGATTCGCTACCATCCTGCTAAGGCGAATGTCGTGGCTGATGCGCTTAGTCGAAAGGAGCTAGTCAAGCTTCATTTTGTTCAAACTCTATCTGATCTTCAAACTCGTGTTCTTCAAGCTCAACAATTTTGTATTTCACAAAATTTGATGGGTAAGGAATTACCACGTCAACTTGAGCTTAAGCTCGAAGCGAAGGACGATGGTTTACTCTATTTCAAGGATCGTTTGTGGATTCCGAAACAAGACGATCTTCGCACTTTAGTGATGGACGAATCTCACAAGTCTCGATATTCTATCCATCCTGGTGCTGATAAAATGTACAAGGATCTTCGTACTAAGTTCTGGTGGCCTGGTATGAAGAAAGATGTTGCCTTGTATGTATCGAAATGCCTAACTTGTCTCAAAGTTAAGGCTGAACATCAACGACCATCTGGTTTGCTTGTACAACCAGAGATACCGGTTTGGAAGTGGGCGAACATTGCGATGGATCTCATCACTAAATTACGGCATACATCTAAAGGTCACGATGCTATTTGGGTTGTCATCGATCGATTAACAAAGTCAACTCATTTTATTCCGATTCGCGAGGATCTATCTGCTGATAAACTTGCAGAGATTTATGTTGATGAGATTATATCTCGACATGGTGTTCCTTTGGACATCATATGTGATCATGATGCTCGATTTTCATCTCATTTCTGGAAGACCATGCAATCTGCTATGGGAACCCAACTAAATCTAAGCACTGCTTATCATCCCCAAACAGATGGACAATATGAGAGAACGATTCAAACTTTGAAGGATATGCTTAGAGCATGCGTGATAGACTTTGGTGGTAATTGGGATTCTCATCTTCCATTGATCGAGTTCTCTTACAACAATAGTTATCATGCTAGCATTAATATGGCACCATTCGAGGCTCTCTACGGTCGAAAATGTCGTTCACCTGTTTGTTGGAACGAGACCGGTGAAGCTCAGCTTACTGGACCTGAGCTCGTTCTAGAAACAACAGACAAAATCAAGAAAATTCACGACAATCTTGGGACAGCTAGATGCTGTCAAAAGAGTTATGCGGATTTACGATGCAAGCCCTTAGAATTTCAAGTCGGAGACCAAGTCCTACTCAAGGTGTCACCTTGGAAGGGAGTGGTGAGATTTGGAAAGAAAGGAAAACTTGCACCACGATATGTTGGACCATTTAAGATTGTTGAAAGGGTTGGAAAGGTTGCCTATCGACTAGAGCTACCTCCAGAGCTTGGAAATATTCATCCGACTTTTCACGTGTCTAATTTGCGAAAGTGTTTAGCTGACGCTGATCTTCACATTCCACTCGACGAAATCCAAATCGATGAAACGATGCACTTTTGTCGAGAAACCTGTGGAGATAGTGGACCGTACATATAAACAGTTGAAGAACAAACGAATTCATTTGGTCAAGATTCGCTGGGAATCCAAATGTGGACCAGAATTTACTTGGGAACGTAAGGACCAAATGAAGGCGAAATATCCGCAATTGTTCTCACAAGTTTCCTCTAGTTAAAATTTCGGGACGAAATTTCCTAAAGTAGGGGAGACTGTGACAACTGTGTTCTGTAATCTATGAACAATGCAAAACGATGTTAATTATCAATAAAACAATGTGTTTTGGTGTTACTATATGTGTATTTGTGTTTGATGATTTTACAATTCAATTCGATTCCGATTTCAAGCTTTAAATCGCTTTCTGGAAAGTTATACGCAAACTGGTGCGTAAACGTAGTCAGTTTAATGCGACAAACACTCCAAAATAGTGACATAGTCTTAACATAACCAAAATAACCTTTACATAACTTAGAAATAAGTTTTGGATGGTTTGGTGTGTTGAAATCAAGTCTATTCGATCGCAGGGACTATTTGTGTCAAACTGCGAAACTATATCGATTCGTATGGAATCAAACAGTCCGGAACTTGATCATAAGCTAAACATACCATAAATAACCTAAACATAGCTTAGAAATAAGCTTTGAGGGGTTCGGTATGCAAAAACACGCTTATTTGATCTTACAGGGACTAAAAGTGTCAAAAACGACGTAAGTTTGCATTTTCGCGCATATCTTACGTTCTGACCACATCTGGACATCCAAAATTTTTGTACACACTAAAATATTTTTTATTTTAGTGATCGGCATGCAAAAATATCATTCGTCGCTTAATTTGGTTCGATTTCGCGTCCGTTTGATTTTCGTCGTAATTTAACGAACAACGCGACCGTACGACCAAACGAGCCGACATCTGAGAGTTTTCCGAGCACATTTTGAGTCCTCTAAACCTTATTGACCTTGTAGAGCCTTGAAAATGGCTTAACGGGGGTCAAAAGGGCCTGAAATGAGCTCAAACCAAGTGCAGGGACCTGAACTGTCAATTTTCAAACTTTTGCTGATCTGAGGAGGCCAGGCGGGGCGCGTAAGCCTGCCCCTGTCTCTTACGCGGGCCGTATGAATGTGCCAGTGACCAGAAATTGATTTTCAGCAACTGTTTGATACTTCAGGGGCTGTTATGGCAATTCTTTTGTGTGATGGGCAAGTTTAAGTGATCACCAAGGTTACTAATCAGCTCCTAACAATTGTATGGCCATGATTTAATCCTTGATGGCCACACAAACACATGGAATGATCTTGTTCATCATGCTCTAGTATAAATAGCCAAGCACTTTCATTCATCCATTGCTCATTCTTGTCTTCTTTTCTCTACATCTGATTTGGGAGCTCTCTCTCAAGTGTTTGGAGACTTATTCTTTATAGAAAAGATAGCAAGGACCGTTAGTGAGCATTCTTTCATTCTTTTTATTTATGTTAGTGCAGAAAGTCAAACAAGTTTGTCCTACAGTTTGACTTTCGGTTTTGACCATCAATTGGTCAAGTCAAAGTTCAATTGAACTTTGTAACGTGATTGTAATCACGATGGTTATAATCCTCAGTGATGATACCTACTGATTACCACGTTAACTAGGCGTAGTGACGAGTCAAAGTTTCGGTCAAAATGCGTTTTAGCACGCATTTTGCAACGGAACAATTTTCGGGTATCAAAACCCATTATTTTGATACCAAATCAGTTTTCTATGTAGGTTAAACATGTTTTGACATGTTTAACTCATCACTATTAGTTAGTGCTTGTTTAGGGTCGTAAGTTAAGCGGTCTAAACAACCGCTTAGACTTTCGAACCCGACTCGTTTGGTCGATCATTAGGATCCGATCAAGCTTGATTAGTGATCATAGTTGCATAGGGAATGACCACTGAGGTTATACCTTATAATCACATAGGATTGGTTAGTTATTTGTTAAGTAGCTTGTATGCCCATAAGAAATGACCAAAACGCCCTTTTGAAACATAAATCAGTATTTTACATATGTGAACATGTTTTTGACGTATAATCTGATTTAGTAACATGTTTAAGTATTATGGGTATGTAAGACTTGACATAGCACATAGTTAACCATTCGAACATAATTTTGCGCGAACGACGCGTTAAAGTAGCATATGCTACCTTAATGGGTCGTAACGGGTCGAAAGAACTCAGGCTAGGTTCCGATATATAATGTAGGCTTTGTTAAACCATATCACATGAGTTCCACACTCATTGGTTTACAAGACCTCATTCTATCCGATCCTCCGATTTAGGTGTCAATTTTATTTACTAGTGATCCGATTACTAGGTACTACTTGAATTTCCTTGGTTTATCTGAGCTTCGCTAAGTTCTTTAGATCAAGGATACCCTTTCATTCAATGTGAGTACATAGTTCCCCTATTTTACTGCTTTCAATTGTTTTGGGGTGATTCATATGTATCAATACTATTTTCGACAATTAAACGATGGTTTCAAAAACGATAAAGATGGTTTATATTAAACAAATAACGATTTCGATAAAGTGAACGAACTTGTTGGTTGTAGTACATAACAAATGATATTCATTAGCATTGATCAAGCCGACCAGTATTAGGTTATGGTACCATAGGATCTGACAAATCCCGTTATCAGACTACACCCATGGTTATGTGTGGGGGTTATGTAGGTAACGGCCGAATCTGACGATTATTAACTTACCCTTTGGTGGTTTGTTAATACGAGGAACGAGGTAGTCGAGTCATGAAGGTTTGAATGTTATTAGCGAGACGTCCAAAAGTAGTTTCACAATTAAAACGAAAACGATTTTGGGACGAATTAAACGATTTGGAACGACCTAAACGAAATAAACGATTTGAACGAACGATTGGTTTTGGGTAGTGATTAGATAATGGGACGGGTGTAGCATGATAGAATCATGGTAGATACGCCGCTGGTACATCTTATATATAAGTGCTTCTATCATATTACATTGCGTGTCATTATTTAGTTCACTTGGGAAACGATTTGAAACGATGTCACACAACGAGGTTTTCGAAATGATATAAACCATACGAGTTTTATTAACGAGTTTTTAACGAGATGTTTTACGAATTGGTTTACTAAAGAAAATGTTTTGGGGTTAAGAATCATGGCTGCGAGATTTTATAAACTATAACCATCTTGATTTGAGTTGGTTAATTATGTTGCAATAGACTTTTCAAAACAAGGTTTTTACTTTTGACTTTTGTAGTCTAATGAGGTACTGCAACATACAAACGAGCCATGAATCCGATACTCTCACAAAACCTATGTGCTCGCCAGCATTTCTTTGCTGACTTTGTTTTTTTACATATGTTTCAGGTGATGTTGCGTGATGATTGCTAGGGAGTCCTTTCACTTAGGATCTGGACGTGGCCTTAGTGACATAAAAACGATAGTAGACAATGTTTAATTTGGTTGTTTGGTTTCAAAGACAATGTACATTACATAATAATTCAATAAAACTAAACTTTTAATTACAATGGTTGTGAAACGATGATTCTGTTACAACACTCCCCGACGTTTCCGCCACGGTTTGTTGTTTTAACGTGGTCGGGGTGTGACAAGATATATTTATACTAAGTATGAAACCTATTTTTGTGATTTGCTGACATCACCCTAATAGTGACATCTAACATTCCTAACATAAAAGATTCCACAGATGTTGCAAACGTTTGTGCAAATCAAGCAACTAATCTAACTATGCTAAACGCTGTTAAAAAGCAAGTACTATTACATTAGGAAACATTTGTTTAGGCTATTCTTTGTTGCTTTGATCAACACATCTATTTGGCAAGACAGATGTTTGGTCTTCTTCATCAGACCTTGGCTTCAATAGACTTTAGTGCTTGAACAGACCTTGTTTCTTCATGAACAGCAGTTCCAAAGCTTCAAATAGATGTTAGTTGGTCTTCAACAGATGCTCTGAGTTACCTGTTCAAGATTCACTATCTTTGGGAGGAATCTGGCTCAAACTATTGTTTATTTCTTGATCACTTGATCATGTTTTGGCATTTGAATATCATTTCTTCTTTTGTATGTCCAACATTAACTCAACTTCAAAATTTTTAAGGTACCCTAGACTTATCATGGCAATTCTAGAAATTGAATTGTCTGATGAGCTATACAAGAGGGATGTTATCCTTCCAATTAATTCTCTTTTATCTCAAACTTTTACAAGAATGGGAAAAGATAAACCTAAACCAAAACTTGTTGACCAAGAAGTTGAGCTAGTGAAGGACAATGACCCTACACAACCAGTAGTTAAGGAACAACAACATGAGCCCACTACTTCTGCTGACCAAAGGGAACATCCCTTCCCTAAGGAACCCACAACAACCATAACTAGAAAGAGGAAGAAGTCTTTTGCACAAAAGACTTCTTAAAGCCTCTAAATGCACTCCTAAAGCAACCTCCTCCAAGAAAACCAAAATAAAGACTACTTGGGAAGTTGGGTTCCATGAGAGTCAGGCCGAAACATAAACTCAGCCAAAAACTGTAGTTACTTCTTCAGTACAGTCTCTAGTGCCTCCAACCAGCTAGGCCAACCAAACCATCACTTTGTACAACGACTCATGAAGGCAGATTATCCATTGTACCACAAAAAGGGCACATCTCAACCACAAATTAAAGAGATGGAGCCACATAACATAGCCCTGGTTCAAATGGAATCTGATCCTTACTCACATGAGGAAGAGGCTCACCCCTCTTGTGTAAATCCTGATGAGGTGATTGTAGTGGTGGCTTCCACTATTCTTGAACAACCCATTGGTTTTAAAAAAGATAGTGGAAACATAACTAAGACCACCCTACAGGAAACAACAACAAAGCTTCTCCATGCTGCTAAAGTATTAGAGAGCCAAATTGTTGGAAGTCCCTGGTATCGAGAAAAAGGGACATCAGAAAGTGTTATTGTGACTTAAAAGCCACTAATACCTAATGATACAACCACCATTGATGAGAGAGCATATGAGCCCATTAATTTGGATGATGCGCAAAACCAGTAGTTCGATGAATTGACGGAACAACTAGGTATTGTAGTCTTCAAACTCAAGGAGTTGGTCACTAAGACGCCCCAGCTAAAGTCCAAAAGTTGGCCTCCTAACAAAAGGAGTTATCCCAAGTACTCAGCTCACTATCAATTAAGCCATCAGTTAGCTCAAACTCGCTTTTAAAGACATCCTATAACCTATGTTCAGTGGCTATTTGAACACTTTTGATGCCAAAGTCTTTGGCACTTCTCAACCCAGACCCTGGTTTTATCATTTTATGCAGAGACGGGAAACTGTTGATACCAAAAAGCGGGAGAAAAAGGGTAAGAAGGAGGATGAGCCAGACATGATTGAGGTAGGGCAGATAAGGGCAAAGAAAAGAGCTAATGAAGCCAAATTTAAAGCTATGATAAAGAAACAGAAAGGTGTTGATGAAGGAGATGTTGATCTTGCAGAGTGAATCAAAGATTTTAAACAAGACCAAAGGGATCAAAGTGTTGCCTTGGTAAAAAAAAACAAGAAAGAAAAACAAAGAGAAGAAGAGAAAGCTCTAAGGCAAGACACTAGAATCTCAAAAGCTGCAAAGATTAACATGAAGCCGCCAACTGCCATTTAGAAAGCCAAAAGAATAGAAAAGTTGGAAGCTAATAGAAGACAAATTCAACAAATTCAACTAGAAGTTGCCCAAGAACAAATAGTTGGTCCCAAAAGAAATATAGTTGGTTCAGGTCAAACAGCTTGACCAGCCAAAACTACTGGTCCTCAAGCATCTTCTACTCCACCATCAACAAGATCAACATCAAAGACACAGTCTGAGCTAAACCAGCTGTTGTCAAAACTTCTAGTAAACTATATGGGAAAAAGCCAGTAGATTCATCAAAACTAGCAAAAGGCAGCAAACCAGTAGTTTTTTTCGAGAAACAACTGACTAACCAACAAAAGCTCAATCTGAGGAAAATACAAAGAAAATGGAAGAAGAAGTTGTCAAAGAATTACAGAGAACCAAGAGAAGATGACATATAAGAAGGCATAGTACATCATGGAAAGGAGGATAAGGGAGATCAAAATCTATGAGCAACACATGTTCCGAAAATCACAATAACTCTCCAAAATTCCTCCATTCAAGCCACAGTCAGTAGCCAATACTTCAAAACAAGAAAGTATTGAATGACTCAAGAAGAATGCTCCCTATCCTGTCAAAAAATTTTATGTCTTCCAAAATTAGGATGCACAAAACCTTTTGGGAGATGTGGCTAGGGTGAAAAAGATCTTGGCTGATCCAATAACGAAGGTCACACCTCGAAACTAGAAGCTTGTAAGTAAGAGAAAGCCAACTCTAGAAGTGGTTACCAAGATCTTCAAAATGAAGCATGAGCTACTAATGATAGAATGGGTTGCAAAGAGCTCAATATCAAGGTGGAAGGACACAAAAGTGTCAAAAGAATTCATGGATTACATGGATGCAAGAAAGAAACATCCAGAAAAATTTCCACCAAGGTCAACCTGGGATAACACAGAGATCTACCTTACTCAAAAGAAGAAGGAGTCTGCTGCTGTTACTTTCAAACCCCAAGAAATCTTCTCTTACAATCCAAGAATCATGGAGAATTACTTGAACAATCTGAATGGAAAACATGGTTATGCCAATTGGATTATAGACTGATGTGTGCAAAATTTAACATATAAATTATATCAAATGAGGCATAAAATAACCCTTTTTTAGTACAAATGTTGGAAAAAGTGTGTTTTTGTCTTCTTTTTGAATTTACAGGACCAAATGAGCTTACACGAACAAAAGGAACAAATATACAGCCAAAACCAACATAAATACAAAAGAAAAGGAATAAACGTGACATGCCCGACCCTCGGCAGCATCCCCAAAGCAAAAACAAGACAACAGAAGACTGACCACGGGGTCGTGCCCAGCCAGACACGGGGGCGTGGGCAGGATCCTGCAGAAAAGACAAACATGTAGAAGCTTCTACGCCCACCACGGGGGCGTGCCCAGCTCAACACGGGGTGTGGTCAACGAAAAGATACGCAGAATCTTGCAAAATCTTGATAGTACAGATACGATGCTGGCCACGGGGCTGTGCCCACTGGACACGGGGCCGTGTGGGACCCTCTGCTGACACTTGCATTTAATGAAGGAAGAGAAAAGGCTGCCCATAGGGGCGTGCCCACTAGACACAGGGCCGTGGCCAGAGCTCTGTGCAGGCTATAAATATGGGTGCTTGGCTCACTTCAAAGGCATCCCTTGGCAAACCACTACTCTCCTACTTTGCCACCACTCCACCACTACTACAACACCAACACCCACCACCATCATCCATCATCCATCTTTAGAGTGTGTAGTAGTCTCGGGATCCAAGATTGATCGTAAGGGTTCTTGCCAATCAAACGCCATGTTTCGTTAAGCCTCTTACATCACTTGGTGAAGACAAGTCTTTTATGTATTACTTTTGATTTTTAATCTTTCGGCACTTTTTATTTGGTTTTGTATAATGACTTTAATAACTAGTTTCTTATGTTAAAGGTGAATTTTCTTTATCATTTGTCCGTGGTGTCTTGCTGTTACTTTACTGTCTATATAAAGTAAAAGATTGCATCATTCATGTCTCTACGGTCTATATAGAGGCATGTTGGCTACCTGGTCGGGGGTTAAGGGAATGGTTTAGTAAGGTTCTTGCCTTTTTCAGTGTCTAGATCCTACAAGGACCTGGTTCAAGCTTACTAGGACCTCCTTCAATATCCACTGGTATTGGATGGCGGGGGTGCGAATATCTTGAACCCCTCATATGTAAACTACTATTAATACATTAAACCGGCTAATTGGGATTGTATCCCTGCTGACTCAAACAACTTAGCCGAGGGTAACGTCACCTTCAAAAGAGGGGCCTACTACTTTTCGCATTAATAACTTAATTGATTATCTTTCAATATTCCGACCCTTTGGGATTGTATCCCTGCTGACTCAAACCACTGGGTTGAGGGTAACGTCACCTTCAAAAGAGAGGCCTACGGTAACAACTCTCATTAAAAGTACCATTTTTTATCTTACTTTACCCAATAGGAAACCCTAATTAAGACCCCCAAGTGATCCTGCATAAACCCTAAAATTTTCAGAACAATCGGAATCAGGATCAGGGCCCCTAAAACTCAGGGGGGGTAAACCCTAGTTAGTAATATACCCACAATTTTACGTGGAAATCTAATTTTGACGAACGACCAACTCAGCAAGCCTACCAAGACACGGGGCTACCCTATGGTAGGAGGGCACCCCTCGCGCCACGCGACAGCCCCTCGCGCCACGCGAGGGGGCTATTTTCCAGGTATAAATATAGGGGTGTGGGACTTAGATTTCTGCGTTCGTTCGACATTAAAATTCGCTTTACACTTCAAGATATCGTCTGATTACTATAAAAACACACACGATCACGAAACGATGCCGCTATAATAGGGTAATAACTCGATCGTTGCTACAATTTAATGTCCGATCGATTGAAATCAATCCAATGGATGTTTAAGTGCTGCCCACATTGGGTTTATGCTTTGTCATTCGTCGTGAATTCGATAGATGTTTAAGTATCGCACTTTGTCATTCGTTGTGAGGGTTTAATCTCGTGAGTTATCGTAAATGCTGTATTAGTTACTGACCTAGTTCGTGTGCATGTTGTTTAAATTTAGGTTGAAAGGCTAATCAGTAGGCTAAACTCTGCCCGTATAAATTTGCAATGTGAGTCATTCTCTTTTTATCAACTGTTTTACAATACTTCAAATTATTTTCAAATGTTATAATTACAGAGAGTAAGTCGTGGTTATCTTAATCACTGGCTAGTGGGGTATTGTGCACATTACTAATTTCTCCCGGTTAGGTTCATTGACCTAACAGGGATAATCATCACTACTTGGGTGACAGGACCCAATAGTGGTATGACCATCGTCACACAGTGTGACACGGCGCCAAATAAAAATAAGATAGAAGCCATTGTAATCGCTCTTATGCTGTAATTGATAACTATGTGTCATTTTATCAAATTTGAGTGACTCGCCAGCATTTCCCCGCTGATAAAATATTTTTAAAACATGTTTTAGGCGACCTGCTGTAAATCAAGGAAATGTGCTAAGGAGCACTACCAAGCTTGAAGAGGTGTCTCAGTTAAAATGAATAAACATGTTTAATAAATCAGGGAATTTCCTAGTTAAATTCCTCTATTGTAAATTACGGGGGTTATCTCCAATTTGTGGAATAAAATAAATGGGCATTTTGAGTTTTTAAAAGATCCTGTTAAAATCTTCCGTTGTCTCATCATAAATACCACGGGTTCCTGTCCCGCGGCTCCTGACCGGGTAAAAACGGGGCTGGGGCCGTGACAGGAAAAGGTGGTATCAGAGCTACTGAACGAGCCACTGATTTAAGCCTGTTAAGTATTTTAAAATACTTAATTTTCCTGATTACCATTCTGTGATTATGTGATTCTATCTTGACTATCTGTTATTTTCCAGTATGGGTAAACAAAGACTTTCAGACATCTATCATAAATTAGATACTTCACCAAAAGAAAAAGGAACTTCATCCTCGAAATACCCAACAGATACTGAGGAAGGAATATTTGTTCGAAAGGCACAATATGAGGAACCACTTTCTCCTAATAAAAGAAGTTTAATTATTAGGAAAAGTCAGGAGAAAATAAAGAAATCACGATCAAAAGAAATGAGAGTTAATCAAGAAACCCAGGAACTAGGCAGTAACCCACCATGGGAAGACAAGTTAGATGAAAAATGGGCAGATCTCTATATGCTAGCCACTGTAGCAGTAAATGCAAATCTTTAAATAACCTGACTCCGTTCTAGCACCCTTATCACTTACAAGCCAGAAACTTTACCCAGTAAATAGATAAATTTACAATAAACCCTAGTATGTTTTAAAATTTCAGTTATCCTTTGTATTAAATTAGTTATACAGTATGCAATAATACTTGAAGGTTATGTGTGAAAATTTGTTATAAAATTTTAACTTAGCATTTTGTGTGTATTTTTGCATATATGCTAAACAACATGAATGAATTATCCGAAGCCCTAGAGAATCTGAATCTCTATCCAGTGAAAATAGAAGTTTCCATAGACTTTACTGGTTACATACCCGATGTGGAAGAACCTATGGAATTCCACAGTCCACCTCTGGAGAAACCAAAGCCTAAGAAAAGAAGAAGATTCGTAGGCTGGAGGCGTGTACGCAGAAGGAAACCAGCAACTAAAAAGATTCCCAAAATAGAGAATCCCATAGATAAAGGAAAAGGAATTTCGATCGGGGAAGGTTCTAGGCAAGTAGAAATGGAAATTGGAGAAAGCTCTAGGCAAGTAGAGGAGTTGCCATTATAGGAGGAATTGGATCGCATATTGACAAGCTGTGATATCCTTAGGCCTATTAATACAAACCTCTATCCTTATCCTGCTGAAAATCAACTTCCAATAAACTTGGAACCAGCAATCCCAGAACCTTTAATTCACACCCAACCTCAAGGAGAAATGGACGAATGGTGGACAAACGATTGGGAGTTTCAAAATCTCCTAAATAATCCTTATACTTTCTTCCCTCAATTCGACCCAGAGCCTGCACCAAATCCACCAATGAGTAATGAAAACTTAGCTGAACTCCGTCATTTTGGCGAAGAGTTGATGGATGCAGGGAACAGGATCCAGGAGATAGGAGGACAAATCTCCTGGAAATATGATGAGAGGGAACATCGCTTTTAATATGCTAGCTATCAAGGGAAAAGTTGGGTGGTGAAGCTGTGTTTGTATAATAATAATAAATAAAAATCAGTATGTGTAATAATCAAAAAATAAAACGGTTGTAAGATAACAGTGTGTACGGATGCATAATATAATATATAAAATAAAAGTCGAGAAATCAATAGCTTTAGACTATACGTGTTAATGTGATTATATGTAAATTGTTTTGTTATGTTTAATTATTAATTATTTATGCTAATCACTTATATAAATTAATTACTAGATGGCAAACGCTGGTAATGAACCTGTGAATGAAGTAAATCAATCTGAGCAAAATCAGGAAGAGCAATTGCTGAATAGGCAAGATATCGAGGATATCGTTGCTCAAGGGATAGCCAATGCTATTCCAGCAATACTTGTTGCCGCTCGAATTCCAGTTGAACCTCAAATTATTCCTAGTAAACGTACTCTTGAGGACAACTTCAGTAATAGTGTAAACGGAGGCAACAACAACAACAACAACAACAACAACAACAATAATAACGATAATGTTCTGCAAGTCCTGATTCTCAAGAAAATGAAAGTTGCAACGCCTGGTTGCACTTACAAAGAATTTCTTGCCTGTAAACCAGCTGAGTTTGCAGGTAACGAAGGGGCGACTGCAGCACTGTGTTGGTTAGAGAAAACCGAGGCAGTGATTACTATAAGTAAATGTGCTGAAGAAGACAAGGTCATGTATGCGTCAAATCTTTTCAAAGAAGGGGCACTAGAATGGTGGAATACAGTTCTACATGCCAAAGGAAGGATGGTGGCATATGCAATGAATTGGGAAGAATTTAAGAATCTTGTGGAAAGAAAATTCTGTCCCGAGTACGAAAAGGAACAAATGACAAATAAGTTCCTGAACCACCGGATGGTGGATGTAGACTGTCGAGGTATACATCGACATTCTTCGAGTATGCGAGAGTAGTACCAACTCTGGCTTCGCCAGAACCAGTACTTATTTCCCGCTATATTTGGGGATTGATTGGCGAAATCCGTAATATCGTCAAGGCTGCGAAACCCCGCACGATTGATGATGCGGTGGATTTAGCCAATACTCTGACTGACGAATTGGTACGGACGCGAGAAGAGAATAGAAAGAAGGAAGTGGCCCAAAAGATTACCCAGGGATTCCGTATGGGTAACCAGAACAATTTTAAATGAAGGGGAACCGGGCAATCTTCCAGTGGTCCATTTTGCAATTCTTGCAAAAGAAAGCATTTTGGAATATGCAAAGTATATTGCAATTTCTGCAAAATTCCGGGACATCATGAGGAAGATTGCAGGAAGAAGAGATCCACAGTCTGCTACAACTGTGGAGAAGCTGGACATATTAGGCCAGACTGTCCTAAATTGGTTAAACCAGCTGACAACAAAGCTAAGCCTGCAGAAGGAACTAACAAGAAAAATGTAAGAGCCTTCCAACTGACTACTCAGGAAGCAGAACTAATCCCGGATGTGATAGCTGGTACGTTCCTAGTTCACAACGTTTACGCAAAAGTATTATTTGACTCTGGTGCAAACCAAAGTTTTATAAATACTTCGTTCTGCCAAGCACTTAAATTACCCTTAAACCAACTTAGGCAGATTTTTACAGTCGAAACGGCAGATGGAAATTCTGTTAAATAGATAAGGTGTTGCGGGAAGAAAAGATAGAACTTTTAGGTCATAAATTCTCTGCAAACCTGTTACCTATGAAATTAGCAGGATTTGTTGTTGTGTTAGGAATGGATTGGTTAGTAGCCAACCATGCTCGAATTCTTTGTGATAAGAATTCCATAGAAATCCATACACCCTCAGGAGAATTAGTGGTGATTACAGGAGATAAGCCACGAAAGCCACTAAAATTCATTTCAGTAATGAAATTGGCCAGTTGTTCCAGAAAACAAGAAATGGTGTATATGATTTCAGTAATCATTAACACAAAAAGTAAAGAACTTAAGGACATTCCAGTAGTATCAGAATACTCGGATGTATTCCCAGAAGAACTACCTGGATTACCACCTGATAGGGAGGTAGAATTTAGAATTCATCTAATTCCTGGAACTACACCGATAGCCAAAGTACCTTATCGGTTAGCACCCACCGAAATGTTAGAATTGAAAAAGCAATTAGATGAATTACTGAGCAAAGGATTCATACAACCTAGTTCATCCCCTTGGGGAGCGCCAGTGTTGCTTGTAAAGAAAAACGATGGTTCGATGCGAATGTGTATCGATTATAGAGAATTAAATAAGATTACAATTAATAATCGATACCCATTACCTAGGATTGATGATCTTTTTGATCAACTTCAGGGAGCTAGATATTTTTCTAAGATAGATTTACGCTCCGGATATCATCAATTGAAAGTACAAGAAGAAGACATACCTAAAACTGCTTTCAGAACTAGGTATGGTCATTATGAGTTTACAGTCATGACCTTTGGATTAACAAATGCTCCTGCAGCATTTATGGACATGATGAATAGAATCTGTAAACCATACTTGGATAAATTTGTAATTGTCTTCATCGACGATATACTTATTTATTCCAAAAGTCAGGATGAACACTGTCAGCACCTGCATGCACTTTTAACTCTGTTAAGAAAGGAGAAGCTATACGCCAAATTCTCAAAGTGTGAATTTTGGCTACAAGAAGTGCAATTTTTAGGGCACATGGTGAATCATGAAGGTATTCATGTAGATCCCTCTAAAATAGAAGCAATCACCAAATGGAAGGTTCCGCAGTCAGCAATGGAAATTAGAAGTTTTATAGGTTTAGCTGGATATTATAGACGGTTTATTAAGGATGTTCCAAGATAGTTGTACCATTAACTAAGCTAACCTGTAAAGCCGTTAAGTTTGAATGGGGACCTAAACAGGAAGAAGCCTTTAAGATTTTAAAACAGAAATTAACTAATGCTCCAATTCTAGCTTTACCAGAAGGAGCAGAAGATTTTGAAGTATATTGTGATGCTTCAAAGCTAGGGTTAGGATGTGTGCTTATGCAACGCAAGAAGGTAATTGGGTATGCATCAAGGCAATTGAAAAAGCATGAGGAAAACTATACGACTCATGATTTAGAATTAGGCGCCATAATTTTTGCCCTTAAGATTTGGAGACATTATCTGTATGGAAGTAAATTTACTGTCTATACATATCATAAGAGCTTAAGATATATATTTGGGCAAAAAGAATAAACATGAGGCAAAGGAGATGGATGGAAATCCTAAGTGATTACGACTGTGATATTCAATATCACGAAGGAAAAGCAAACATAGTTGCAGATGCTTTAAGTCGTAAGTATCATGAAAAGCAAAAGCGAATTCGTGCTCTTAGATTAAATCTACAGTTAGATTTAATGGAACAATTGAAAAATGTTCAGGAAACAGCAATCCAGGATGTTGCTGAAGGAATGAAAGGACGGATTAAAGAATTAGAGCAAGGAAGTGATGGAATTTGGAGATTTCATAAGAAAAGAATTTGGATACCTAAGCAAGGAGACTTAAGAAATAAGATTTTAGAAGAAGCCCATAAATCTAGATATACCATGCATCCTGGTAACAATAAGATGTCCCAAGATTTAAGAAATAATTTCTGGTGGATAGGAATGAAATAGGACATAGCTAGATATGTTTCTAAGTGTCTAACTTGTTCACAGGTTAAGGCAGAACACCAGAAACATTCAGGTCTACTACAACAATTAGAAATGCCTGTATGGAAATGGGAACTCATAACAATTGACTTTGTTACTAAGTTGCCCAAAACCAGAAAAGGTAATGATGCGATTTAGGTAATTGTGGATCGATTAACCAAATCAGCTCATTTTCTACCCATGAAAGAAACCTTTAGCATGGAAAGGTTAGCAAAGTTGTATGTAGATGAAGTAGTATACTTACATGGAGTTCCACTCTCCATTGTATCGGACAGGGATAGTCGTTTTACTTCCCATTTTTGGAAAAGTTTTCAAGAAGCAATGGGAACCCGACTAAATCTAAGTACTGCATATCATCCTCAAACTGACGAACAAAGTGAAAGGACGATACAAACCCTGGAAGACATGCTTAGGGCATGTGTAATTGATTTTGGTGGAAACTGGGATAACCATCTACCTTTAATTGAATTTTCCTATAACAATAGTTATCATTCAAGCATCAAAGCTGCCCCGTTCGAAGCATTGTACGGACGTAAGTGTAGAACTCCAGTGTGTTGGGCAGAAATAGGAGAAAGTCAATTGTCAGGTTCTGAAATCGTACAAGAAACGACCGACAAGATTACTCAAATCAAGGAAAGACTAAAGACGGCTCGAGATCGCCAGAAGAGTTATGCAGATAATCGACGAAAGCCACTTGAGTTTCAAATTGGAGACAAAGTACTTTTGAAAATTTCTCCTTGGAAAGGAGTAGTTCGATTTGGAAAGAAGGGAAAACTGAGTCCAAGGTACGTAGGACCATTTCCAGTCATACAACGAATAGGACCAGTCGCCTATCGCTTACAACTACCAGAGGAGCTAGCTGGAGTACATGACGTATTTCATGTATCCAATCTCAAGAAATGTCTATCTGACGAGTCCCTGGTAGTACCTCTTCAAGATGTAGAGGTAAATGAGAAGCTAAAATTTGTTGAGAAGCCATTACAGATAGAAGACAGAAAGGTCAAGTTTCTCAAACATAAAAGACTCGTACTGGTCAAAGTCAAATGGAATTTCAAAAGAGGACCGGAGTACACTTGGGAGCTGGAATCAGAAATGAAGCGAAAGTATCCTTACCTGTTTCAATAAATCCCGAGGACGAGATTTTTATTAAGGTGGGGAGGATGCAACAACTCTCATTAAAAGTACCATTTTTTATCTTATTTTACCCAATAGGAAACCCTAATTAAGACCCCCAAGTGAACCTGCATAAACCCTAAAATTTTCAGAACAATCAGAATCAGGATCAGGGCCCCTAAAACTCGCGGGGGGGGGGGGGGGGAACCCTAGTTAGTAATATCCACACAGTTTTACGTGGAAATCTAATTTTGACGAACGACCAACTCAGCAAGCCTACCAAGACACGGGGCTACCCTATGGTAGGAGGGCACCCCTCGTGCCACGCGAGGGGGCTATTTTCTAGGTATAAACATAGGGGTGTGGGACTTAGATTTCTGCGTTCGTTCGACGTTAAAATTCACTTTACACTTCAAGATATCGTCTGATTACTATAAAAACACACACGATCACGAAACGTTGCCGCTATAACAGGGTAATAACTCGATCGCTGCTACGATTTAATGTCCGGTCGATTGAAATCAATCCAATGGATGTTTAAGTGCTGCCCACATTGGGTTTATGGTTTGTCATTCGTCGTGAATTCGATGGATGTTTAAGTATCGCACTTTGTCATTCGTTGTGAGGGTTTAATCTCGTGAGTTATCGTAAATGCTGTATTAGTTACTGACCTAGTTCGTGTGCATGTTGTTTAAATTTAGGTTAAAAGGCTAATCAGTAGGCTAAACTCTGCCCGTATAAATCTGCAATGTGAGTCATTCTCTTTTTATCAACTGTTTTAAAATACCTCAAATTATTTTCAAATGTTATAATTACAGGGAGTAAGTCGTGGTTATCTTAATCACTAGCTAGTGGGGTATTGTGCACATTACTAATTTCTCCCGGTTAGGTTTATTGACCTAACAGGGATAATCATCACTACTTGGGTGACAGGACCCAATAGTGGTATGACCATCGTCACACAGTGTGACACGGCGCCAGTTAAAAATAAGATAGAAGCCATTGTAATCGCTCTTATGCTGTAATTGATAACTATGTGTCATTTTATCAAATTTGAGTGACTCGCCAGCATTTCCCCGCTGATAAAATATTTTTAAAACATGTTTCAGGCGACCTGCTCTAAATCAAGGAAACGTGCTAAGGAGCACTACCAGGCTTGAAGAGGTGGCTCAGTTAAAATGAATAAACATGTTTTAATAAATCTGGGAATTTCCTAGTTAAATTCCTCTATTGTAAATTACGGGGGTTATCTCCATTTTGTGGAATAAAATAAATGGGCATTTTGAGTTTTTAAAAGATCCTGTTAAAATCTTCCGCTGTCGCATCATAAATACCACGGGTTCCTGTCCCGCGGCTCCTGACCGGGTCAAACCGGGGCTGGGGCCGTGACACCTACTACTATAACTAAGATAATCTCTTAAAAGGTCCGAAAGTGCGAAAATCATCAAAGGATACATTAAAGGCGAGTCGGATCCAAGTGATTCATCTTGTCTATCTGTTTTTATTTTATTTTATTTTATTTCTGCATTGTTAGTTTTTATTTTCATGTTTCAAATCATTTCTAAAAAAAAATTAGATTGATTAGACGTTGAGGATAAACCGGTACTAAAAGCTCTTGTGTCCTTCGACGACCTTGGTATCTTACCAACGCTATACTACGCCCACGATGGGTGCACTAGCCCACGTGTGTGTTTAGTGTTAGTAGAATATCGTGTTTTATAAATTTAAAACTTGATTAATGCGTAAAATGGGCTCAAAATATTAGTAAAATCATATCACACCAAACGCACACCAAGTTTTTGGCGCCGTTGCCGGGGACACAAGGATTTTAAGAAAGCTTAAAATCGACGGCCTAATCATTTTTCAAAACCTTTTTCAAAACTGCGCGCACATTTTTACATTTTTAGAAATTTTTGCATTACAGTAGTCTGAACACGGGGTCGTGCTCACTGAACACGCCCCGTGCTGCATAAAAATAACAAAACATTTCAAAACACCCAGACACAGAGTCTGAACCGGGGCCGTGCTCACTAAACACGCCCCCGTGCTGAGCAAAACCAGTAATAATTTTCAAAACGGCCAGATACAGAATCTGACCACGGACCGTGCTCACTGACCACGGGGCCGTGGTGAGCCTCTGTTTCCGTTTTTATTTTGTTTTCTGGTCCCTAGACTCTTTTGTGGTTTGCTGAGTGATTCTTATGGATCAATACTCAGGAGGTTAGAATTACTACTATGAAGAGGATGATTACGAAGAAGAGTATTGTACCATTTGCGGTAATCCTCACTCGGTACAATATTGTGACCTCTTCGAACCATCCACCTCATATACATACCATGAGGAACCTAGGTACAAACCAACCACTTCATACACATACTATGAAGAACCAAGGTATGAACCTTCTCCCTCATAGTCATATCTTGAGGAACCAAGGTATGAATCATCTCAATCATATACTTACTATGAGGAACAATGGTGTGAACCAGCTACCTCATATGGGTATTATGAAGGACCAAGGTTTGAACTTCCGCACTCAAGCTTTTGGGACACTTATCCCGCTCACTTTGACGAACCACCAACTATCCTCCCCGAAGCCGAAAGAATAATAGAACACCTCAACACTATCGAACGATATATAAAAGAATCCTGCGTGAGGGAAGAGGTAGTTTGTACTAAAGAGGTAAAAGTGGAAGAACAAGTAAGTGAAAAACCGACGCATGAACCAAACAACGAAAAAGGTAAGTCCGAAAACGCTAATCTTCAAAAAGAGTCAAATTTTCAAGAAATTAATCTCTTAACACCTTCTTTCGAAATTGTTTGGTACCTACTCATGCTAAGTTTTTAATAGAGTTAAACACTAAAATTGATGAAATGGTAAGCATTAATTAACAAACGATCAAACTACGCTAATAAAAGATGATCAATTTGAAATTAACATTACACCGGTCCCATGTTTCTTTCAAACACCTTTATTAGTAATATTAAAATTGATAAAGATCTTTGTGTTAATATAATGCCAAACTACATTTTCGAAAAATTAAGTATTATTGATTTTTCTCCACTTCAAATCCCCATTTTTCTTTCTAAACGGAAAATAATAAAATCAATGGGAGTAGTTGAGGACGTGTTAGTGCAAACAAACCAAACGGTAGTCCCAACCGACTTCGTCATTCTTGATGATGCTCCACTTGTGTTGGGACAACCTTTTGTAAAAACCCATGAAGCCTTGATCAATCGGAACTATCCTTAGTTTTAGATTAGTTAAACATTTATGTTTTCTAGTTTAGTCTTACTTTTCAGGAATAAATCACACTCGAAAAGGTGGATATTGCCAAAGGGACGTTAAAACCGCACCCCGTGCGTGAAAACAAAGCCTTCCGTCAACTTTTTCATCATTTCAGCGTGTGCAGCACGGGGCCGTGGCCACCCAACACGCCCCCGTGTCCAGGGTTCTGTAGAAAAAAATTCTAACAGGTAACTGACCACGGGCCGTGTCCACTAGGCACGCACCGTGGTCAACCTTCTGTAACTTTTTGTTACTGGCAGTCTTACCACGGGGCCGTGCTCAGCCCACTACACCTCGTGTTTAGCTGCCCAGTAACATAAAAACTTGTTTTTAACCCCTTTTTACACATTCAATCAACCTAAAAACTTATTTTTGGGACAGATTGAGGACAATGTGTAATTTAAGTGGGGGGGGGGGGATGCTAATCTTGTAAGTCCTAATAACAAGCCTTACACAAAACTCAATTGGAACCGCTAATCACCCCAAATTTTTTCTACTATCTTTCTGTCATGGTCCCCAACCCGGTTGGACCCGTTTCAGGAGCCGCGGGACAGAAAATCCTGTGGTATTTATTTAATTGAGTTTAACAGCGGAAGTTTATCATCAGGATCTTTTTAAAGCTAAATTTTCCCGATTATTTTATTTCACAATCTCGGGATAAAATCCCGGTAATTTACAATCATAAGATTTTACGGAGAAATATTTAAGTTACAAAACATGATTTCTTTATTTTATAATGGGTCACTTTCTTAAGCTTGCAGTGCTCCACAGCACTTTTCCTGAATCACAACAGATCACCTGAAACATGTTTAAAAAAGGTTTTTGTCAGCGGGAAATACTGGTGAATCATTCTATTTACTAAAACGACCTGTTTGTTATAATTTACAGTATTAAGGGAGATTACAATGTTTCTGATGTCAACCAACTACCCACAGTATTTGTCACTCGACCGGATCTGTGACTATGGTCATATCAACATTGGCTACCCGTTTGTCCAATGGCAAAGATTATCTAGTAATGTATACAAAACCCCACATACCGGCTGTAATTTGGTGACTACATAAACTTAATCCCTGTAATTATAACTTTGAAAATAAACATGCTTTTATAAACAAATTTGATAAAAAGAGAATGACTCACATTGCAGATTTAACACGGACAGAGTCTAGTCTACGGATTAGCCTTGTTAACCTAATTTAAATAACAATGCATACAAAACTGAGTTAGTAATCAATACAACATTTACGATAACTCACGAGATCAAACCCTCACAACGAATGACAAAGTGCGATACTTAAACATCCATCGAATTAACGACGAATGACAAAGCATAACCCTAATGTGGGCAGCACTTAAACATCCATTGGATATTTTGATCAATCGGACATTGAATCGTAGCAGCGATCGAGTTATTACCCTGTTTTGCGGCAGCACTTCGTGAATCGTGTGTGTTTTGATAGTAATTCTACGATATCTCAGCGTATATTTTGAGTTTTAATGTCATTCAAGTGCCATAATTCAAGTCCCAGACACCCCTATTTATACACCAAAATTGACCCCCCTCGCGTGACGCGAGGGGTACCCTTATGGGCTTCGCGTGACGCGAAGGGTCACCTATTTCCATAGGGTAGCTACGTGTGTTTGTAGGCTTGCTGAGTTGACGAAATCGTAAAATTCAAAACTGACAACAATTTATTTAGATAATCGTAACTAGGGTTTTACCCCCCCTGAGTTTTAGGGGCCCTGATCCTGATTCTGATAATTCTGAAAATTTTAGGGTTTGTGCAGAATCACTTGGGTGTCTTAATTAGGGTTTCCTATTGAACTAAATATAATAATAATTATGACTTTTGATGAGAGTTGTTACATCCTCCCCACCTTAAAAAAAATCTCGTCCTCGAGATTTACTGGAATAAGTGTGGATACTTTCGCTTCATTTCAGATTCCAGCTCCCAAGTGTATTCATCTCCTCTCTTTGAATCCCATTTGACTTTGACTAGAACTAGTCGCTTGTGTTTGAGAAAGTTGATCTTTCGATCCTCGATTTGAAGATGTTTTTCAACAAATTTCAATTTCTCATTCACTCTTATATCTTGAAGAGGTACTACCAAAGATTCGTCTGATAAGCATTTCTTGAGATTGGATACATGAAATACGTCATGTACTCCAGCTAACTCCTCTGGTAGTTGTAATCGATAAGCAACTGGTCCTATACGTTGGATCACCGAAAATGGTCCTATGTATCTTGGACTTAGCTTTCCTTTCTTACCGAATCGGACTACTCCTTTCCAAGGAGAAACTTTCAATAGTACTTTATCTCCAACTTGGAACTCCAATGGCTTCCTTCTATCGTCTGCATAACTCTTTTGACGATCTCAAGCCGTCTTCAGTCTTTCCTTGATTTGTGTGATCTTATCAGTAGTCTCTTGCACAATTTCTGGACCTGATAATTGACTTTCTCCTATTTCTGCCCAACAAACTGGAGTTCTGCACTTTCTTCCATACAGTGCTTCAAATGGGGCAGTTTCAATGCTTGAATGATAACTATTGTTATAGGAGAATTCAATTAATGGTAAATGGTCATCCCAATTTCCACCAAAATCTATCACACATGCTCTGAGCATGTCTTCCAGAGTTTGGATCGTCCTTTCACTTTGCCCGTCTGTTTGGGTATGATATGCAGTGCTTAAGTTTAGTCGAGTTCCCATTGCTTTCTGGAAACTTGTCCAGTGAACCAACTATCTCTATCTGATACAATGGAGAGGGGAACTCCATGTAAAGATACTACTTCGTCTACGTACAATTTGGCTAACCTGTGACACCCCGCGAAAACGTTTAAACATACTAGCTGGTCAGTGGCGGCGCGCTAAATTTCGGGATGAAATTTCTTCGAATTTGGGGATAATGTGGCACTTAGGGTTTTCCTGTACATTCCTTGAATGTTATAATTAATTTTGTGAAATTCTATACTATGTGAAATACGTACAACTCTGTGAATCTAATGCTATGTGACTTATCGTGCTATGTGACTGTATGTGCTATGTGGCATACATGTTCGTTCTGTGGACTTTCGTGAAACTGCATGTATCTACGTACGGTAATGGAGTCTAGGTGTACATATAGAGCGTACCGTTTGACTTTTGCTAAATTTCGAGGACGAAATTCCAGTAACATGGGGAGAATGTGACAACCCGTACTCTCGTTGTCAAGATAAGGGCATTTTAGTAACACGCGTGTTTATTAATATCACTATTGTTATAAATATTATTATTATTTACAAAATAATAATCCGCGACGAAAGCTTTAATTATATACGGGTTAGATAATTTTAACCGGGCCAAATCGGTTTGAGCGAGACGCGTAGTCGTTGAAACGAGTTCACGCACTTGGGCTAGGCCCAACCCAATTAACTTAAAACCCTACCCTATAAAATAAACTTAAACCCCCACCTCCCTCATCCTTGCTTAAAACCCTAAAACCCCATTAGAAGCCCAGCCGCATACCCACACCCTGCCCTTCTTCCCCATTTCCTCTCTCTAATCTCCAATCATCGGAGATTCACTCCAACCGGCAACGAACTCCGGTGACATCTCAGGCCACACGACACACATCCTTTTCTTGAACACAATCTAAACCCATTTCATCCTTGTCTCGATTCCACACACACTGTCTTTTCATTGATGTCAGTTTTAGAGAGAGAGAGAGAGACCGAAGTGAAGGAAAGAGAAAGACAAACAGAGTTCGGTGATCGGCGACGGACACTCGCTGATGTCCGGTAGTGTCGGAGACAGACACGGGTGTTGATTGGCGGTCACAGAGGTTTGGACCTGAATCAACAGCGTGGTGGTGGTTCTCCGGCGGACCAGTGCCGGCGACGGGAGCAGTGACGGCGATAGCAGCCAGGCGCTGGTTCCGGTGGATGAAGTCAGCGGACAAGATGGTGGCCGTAAACACTCACCACCCTCCGGTTAGTATAGATATCGAGATGATTTTTGAGTATTTGACTTTGAGATGATGGTTATGCTAGATTATATTGTGATGTGCCACGTATATCATCTCTTTGTGCAATGTGTTTGTTTAAAAATCAATGTGTGTCAAATTGTCTTGATTGGGTATGAATATTAATGTGGACATAACTGTTGATTTAGATACACTGGTGTGTGTGTAGGATTAATGGATTTGGAGAAATAATTCATGTTAAGGGTGAGGTAGTAAACTATTTACATGTAGTTGTTGAAGTAATATATGCTGTGAGTATGGAATGCGAAATAAAAGTGTAAATCTTCATGTGATTAGCATTTGTAACAAGCTAATGGTTAAATCTAAATGTATTTTTATTGATTTGATAAGGGGTTTTGATGCAAGTAAGTGATGATAGGGATTGATGAAATTCTCGTAACAAACTGTTAACTTAGAACAGGGCATGCGCTTGCTGATTAGTTTGAGTCATGGTGGTGTTATTGAGCTGACTGAATAAATGAAAATTGTTAATAAGGATGAGTATGCTAGTTGAATGTGAAAGCCCTAATGATGAACTATTTGAAGATGCCATGAATATTTGAATTATGTTGTTTTGATCCAATTTGGTAGTGTACGGTAGAATAAAACATGTTAATAAAATTTGATTGGATAATACGTGCTTATGAAATCTGATTGGATAGTACAAAAGTGGGAGAATGTTCTAGAGGGCTCCCACTTTTGCATACATCGGCGGTTGCGGGTCGAGACCGTGAGGTTGCGACTCGAGACCACTTAGTGGCCACTCGAAACCAGGCAAGGCGCCCCAAAAGTCGAGACCAGCACCGTTGCGACCCGAGATCTCCTGATCTCGACTCGAGACGGGACTCGAGACCTCTACGGTTGCGACTCAAATATGCACTATTCAAGATCTGCGGTTGCGACTTGATATCGCTGGGTTGCGACTCGAGACCTCATAGTCTCGAGTCGAGACTACCTAGTTTCGACTGGACTACTTCACTTGGCTATTGGGCCGAACAAAATGGGTGTTATAGACTATGTACTAGTGTTGTTGTTTGACTGTTGATGTCTAACTGATGTTGATTAATCGTTCATGCGTTAGAATAGGCCCAATAACATGCTTGCTGGTATGATACGGGTTACTGTACATTATGCAAAATGTGTGTATTATATGAAATGTGAATTTACGTGCTACGTGTTAGATACGTGTAATTTATACGCGACGTTACTTGCACACGAACCTAATAAATATGTATAACCATAATAGGGTATGGTTGACCAACCTAACACGAGTAAATTTACTACCGAGCAAAGCAAAGGTGAGTTCACTACTTTTACTTAAAGCATGCGTTCCCGGTGGTTGGGAAACGGAACGAAACAACTTTTCCTGGTTTGGGATTGCTTACTATCTCCTTTTGCGGGATACGGTATTTCTATCTCCTTGTGTGGGATACGGGTAACAACACTATCCCCTATGAGGGATACAAACCTACTTTTCTCCCCTTATGCGGGACCCTTAGTTAATTACTATTTATACTGGATGCAACAAGCAAAACTAAACGAAACTCTATCACTCAAGTCCTCACTACTTAATACCGATTAATCGCCGGGGCCTGGCGAACGGGTTATTAGTTGATAGCGCTATTTAGGTCTCACCAGCCTCACACCGTGCCCGCGTATGGGATCGGGCGTGAACTAATAGACTCTGGCAAAACCGTCAATGATGATAGAACATTGACAAACGGGGCACTACGGAAACGTACGGATGACTAGTATTCGGTATTGTAAAAACAGTTTAGTGGCTTACTTACGGGGTAGCTCCCCATGGCATGTATAAATGAGTAAATTAACTGTTGAAACAAGTTTTTGGAACTAAAACTGGAAAACTACAAACACGTGAACTCGCCAACGTTATGTTGACACTCTACTGCATGCTTTGCAGGTTGCTCGTTACAGCTCTGGACGGACGTTGCAATCGGATGGAGTGCGTGGTTCGTAAGTGACATGATAACAAACTTGTGGTTTTAAATTACGATGCGTTTTCTTCCCCTTTCCGCTGTGAACTTAAACTATGTTTTGAAAAAAATTAAATTAGGTCACTAATTATGCTAATGTTTATAACAATAACTAATTTGTTCAAAATAATTAGTGGCTAAGATCCTGGTCGTCACACGCCTCGCGGTAATACTCCGCGTGTGGATTTTGAGGGTGTGACAGATTGGTATCAGAGCCATTGGTTATAGTGAACTAGGTTTTAAATATAAAATATTTGGGTTTTGGAAATAAAAATATTTTTATATGAAAACCAGACTATAACCGTTCCTTAATGAAAAACCACCACGACACCACACTCCGGATTGCAAGGTTCGTCAGACTCAGATACTCACCTTGTAATTGTAAATTATCGACATTTCTTGTGCATAACTCAGTGTGTAGATGTGTATATATATATTTTTGGCTTATGTGCGTAAATATGTAGTTGTGTAATTAGTACTTGACACTATGAATTATACGAAAACTACGCAAACTTGATGTGCGCTAAGAAGGAGTGCATTCTCCTAACCTCGATTCGAAGCCACGACACACTTAAGGCAATGAACCAGTTATTCCAAGTCCACGCCCACACATTTCCTGACGTCATCCCTAGGCTATGATGAATCGACGCGGGAAACGTTTACACGATATATATGCTTACAGGAGGCCTGCTACGGACCTCGGAAAGAAGTTACGAGGACGAATCGACGAAGGGGAGCCACCCCTTTACCATGTGACGTTAGAAGGAACGACGACGTTATTCACACCCTTCTTACTCACACATTTCTTTTCCCGACTTAAGTGGTGAGACTTGTTCCCTCATCCAACCGATAACTTGGGTTCTTGAAGCACTTTAGTAAGCCTACACTTTCAGGATTTCTGTTTGCACGTCTCGAACACGAGGATCATGCACGGTGTATGTTTCACATTACAGTGTCAGTAATCGTATCACATCGATCACGAAGCTAGTTCCCCACATTCCTCGTTACATGGTTAACCCTTATTCAAGTTCAACCTTATACCTTAGCACGCCTCAAAACTCAGCAAATCGATATCTTTCTTACAAACCGGTGTATTTGAAGGCGTGGCGAGACGATGATACGAGCTAGTCAACCCACCGACGAGTACGGTGACCTAGATGTTTACCTTATCCTCCATTTGCCAGAACCGTTATTCTTTGACAACTTTTCTGATTCAATGAATCTTTCATTAGCTTTTGTACGAATCTGCGTTTATTGCTCAGATGGTATCCCCGCTTCTACCGTTTCTTTATCACAATATCCACGTTTCATCGTATATAAAAACCTTGACCAGATCCCTCATCAGTTGGTGAATCCAACAAAACAAACTCGACCCTTAGTCGACAAACTTTTTAGCCCTTGAAATTCAGCAACGTGTTACTTTAATCGTACTTTCTCGAAAACCAGTTTTTGCAATTTCACATCGAAACCCCCCCCCCCCCCCCAACGACGTAAGCGCTACTTCAAACTCATTCGCACAACTTAGACTAATCCACTCGAACTTGATTCCCTACCGATCTGAGAAACCACATCCTGCTAGACGTCTCAGTAGACCCTAAAACCTACAGACACGCGTGATGGTCATCCCCCTCTAGCTGCTTCTTATTGCTCCAACCGCATTGACGTAACACTCCCTATCGGCAAGCGACGCTTTTTATTCCAACCACATACGACTTGGGTACAACCAGCTATCTCATCAACATCAGAATAAATCCTTTTTGCCGACCCCAAGGCCTTTATGCTTTGCCTCAAGTGCGACTGCCCTTCTTGCATATTTTGCCCTACTCGTGTTATGCTTCACGAATCCCATGATTCTTATCCTACTCTATTTTACACAAACCTCCGTTTGGATGAACTACTTACTACGAACGTTACTCGTGGGAGCAACGAGCCAAAGATGCCCTGATGGTAAAAGGCATCACAAGCACCGTTCTTCGAACTCGATACGATCAACACCTAGTCACGGCGTTCGAATTTATCCTTTCCTGTCAAATTTCGACACCTGTTTCCTTTGATGACACTTGAACCTACTCCGAGAACCAGTAGGGATCCGAACGACTCTAGAATCCTTACGACTCAAACCGCCTGCGTTAAGCTTTCAACGCATGACTTTTAACGTCGCAAGACTCGCTTTTCTTGATCCCATACGCAACCCCTCACGATTTAAACTCGAAAGAGCATCACCTAGCATTCGAGAGATGCTCAAATACCCACAACTCCAGCCATTGGAAGATGATCTACGAGATGCTTCTATCTTATCCTATCTTGTCCAGGGCATTGATGAAATGTCTGCTAGTAACGGCATGCGACCAAAGAAACCGACGAAGTTTTCAAATTTCCAACCATCTACTTGATAAAAGTAGATGCTAGGCACGGAGTGCCAACTTTTATCACTTATGATCGAGACCCACGTTTTGCATCCGATTCGTCACAGGCTGTGCACAAAAACCTTTGGCTCACAGTTAGGCATAAGCACCGCTTATCGCCCGCAAACTGATGGCCAGGCCAAACGCATCATCCAAACACTCAAAGGCATGCTAAGAACATGTGTTATCGACCGTGGATACGACTGACACTTCCTTTTTGTAGAGTTCTCCTCCAACAACTGCTACCGCACTAGCATTCAGGCAGCACCATTTGAGGCATTGCACGAGTACAAATGCCAGTCACCTCTATAATTGGGCGGAAGCCAAATTACCGGCCCAGAACTTGCAGTTGACACAACGGGTAGGATTGCCCAGAACTGACAACGTATGGCGGCAGTTCTAGACCGACAGAAAGGCTACGCGGGTAAGTGTAGGAAATCTCTAGAATTCTTAGTCGGAGACTGGGTTCTACTTAAAGTTTCACCCTGGATGGGTGTGGTACGTTTTGGCAAACAACACACGTTTAATCCGCGATATGTTGGACCATTCGAAGTTACTGAAAGGATCGGTAAGGTATCATACTGACTAAACCTGCCTGAAAAGCTAAATGCGGTACACGTCTTTCACGTGCCTAATCTGAAGAGGTGTCTGTCAGATGAAACATTCGTTGTTCTTTTAGGAACTCATGATCAACAACCAACTACGCTTCATTGAGGAACCGGTTGAAATCAGGATCAAGAAATCAAAACCCTCAAGCGTGGTATATTAAGCCAACAGACCGAGTTCGTTGGATCTCGCGCCGTGGCCCAGAGTTTACCTGGGAACGGGAAAACCAGATGATGCACAGGTATCCCCAGTTGTTCACAAGCAAAACTTCCAGCACTGAGGCTACAATAGAATTTCGGGACGAAATTCCAACCAACGGGGGAATGATGTGACACCCCGCGAAAACGTTTAAACATACTAGCTGGTCAGTGGCGGCGCGCTAAATTTCGGGATGAAATTTCTTCGAATTTGGGGATAATGTGGCACTTAGGGTTTTCCTGTACATTCCTTGAATGTTATAATTAATTTTGTGAAATTCTATACTATGTGAAATACGTACAACTCTGTGAATCTAATGCTATGTGACTTATCGTGCTATGTGACTGTATGTGCTATGTGGCATACATGTTCGTTCTGTGGACTTTCGTGAAACTGCATGTATCTACGTACGGTAATGGAGTCTAGGTGTACATATAGAGCGTACCGTTTGACTTTTGCTAAATTTTGAGGACGAAATTCCAGTAACATGGGGAGAATGTGACAACCCGTACTCTCGTTGTCAAGATAAGGGCATTTTAGTAACACGCGTGTTTATTAATATCACTATTGTTATAAATATTATTATTATTTACAAAATAATAATCCGCGACGAAAGCTTTAATTATATACGGGTTAGATAATTTTAACCGGGCCAAATCGGTTTGAGCGAGACGCGTAGTCGTTGAAACGAGTTCACGCACTTGGGCTAGGCCCAACCCAATTAACTTAAAACCCTACCCTATAAAATAAACTTAAACCCCCACCTCCCTCATCCTTGCTTAAAACCCTAAAACCCCATTAGAAGCCCAGCCGCATACCCACACCCTGCCCTTCTTCCCCATTTCCTCTCTCTAATCTCCAATCATCGGAGATTCACTCCAACCGGCAACGAACTCCGGTGACATCTCAGGCCACACGACACACATCCTTTTCTTGAACACAATCTAAACCCATTTCATCCTTGTCTCGATTCCACACACACTGTCTTTTCATTGATGTCAGTTTTAGAGAGAGAGAGAGAGACCGAAGTGAAGGAAAGAGAAAGACAAACAGAGTTCGGTGATCGGCGACGGACACTCGCTGATGTCCGGTAGTGTCGGAGACAGACACGGGTGTTGATTGGCGGTCACAGAGGTTTGGACCTGAATCAACAGCGTGGTGGTGGTTCTCCGGCGGACCAGTGCCGGCGACGGGAGCAGTGACGGCGATAGCAGCCAGGCGCTGTTTCCGGTGGATGAAGTCAGCGGACAAGATGGTGGCCGTAAACACTCACCACCCTCCGGTTAGTATAGATATCGAGATGATTTTTGAGTATTTGACTTTGAGATGATGGTTATGCTAGATTATATTGTGATGTGCCACGTATATCATCTCTTTGTGCTATGTGTTTGTTTAAAAATCAATGTGTGTCAAATTGTCTTGATTGGGTATGAATATTAATGTGGACATAACTGTTGATTTAGATACACTGGTGTGTGTGTAGGATTAATGGATTTGGAGAAATAATTCATGTTAAGGGTGAGGTAGTAAACTATTTACATGTAGTTGTTGAAGTAATATATGCTGTGAGTATGGAATGCGAAATAAAAGTGTAAATCTTCATGTGATTAGCATTTGTAACAAGCTAATGGTTAAATCTAAATGTATGTTTATTGATTTGATAAGGGGTTTTGATGCAAGTAAGTGATGATAGGGATTGATGAAATTCTCGTAACAAACTGTTAACTTAGAACAGGGCATGCGCTTGCTGATTAGTTTGAGTCATGGTGGTGTTATTGAGCTGACTGAATAAATGAAAATTGTTAATAAGGATGAGTATGCTAGTTGAATGTGAAAACCCTAATGATGAACTATTTGAAGATGCCATGAATATTTGAATTATGTTGTTTTGATCCAATTTGGTAGTGTACGGTAGAATAAAACATGTTAATAAAATTTGATTGGATAATACGTGCTTATGAAATCTGATTGGATAGTACAAAAGTGGGAGAATGTTCTAGAGGGCTCCCACTTTTGCATACATCGGCGGTTGCGGGTCGAGACCGTGAGGTTGCGACTCGAGACCACTTAGTGGCCACTCGAAACCAGGCAAGGCACCCCAAAAGTCGAGACCAGCACAGTTGCGACCCGAGATCTCCTGATCTCGACTCGAGACGGGACTCGAGACCTCTACGGTTGCGACTCAAATATGCACTATTCAAGATCTGCGGTTGCGACTCGAAATCGCTGGGTTGCGACTCGAGACCTCATAGTCTCGAGTCGTGACTACCTAGTTTCGACTGGACTACTTCACTTGGCTATTGGGCCGAACAAAATGGGTGTTATAGACTATGTACTAGTGTTGTTGTTTGACTGTTGATGTCTAACTGATGTTGATTAATCATTCATGCGTTAGAATAGGCCCAATAACATGCTTGCTGGTATGATACGGGTTACTGTACATTATGCAAAATGTGTGTATTATATGAAATGTGAATTTACGTGCTACGTGTTAGATACGTGTAATTTATACGCGACGTTACTTGCACACGAACCTAATAAATATGTATAACCATAATAGGGTATGGTTGACCAACCTAACACGAGTAAATTTACTACCGAGCAAAGCAAAGGTGAGTTCACTACTTTTACTTAAAGCATGCGTTCCCGGTGGTTGGGAAACGGAACGAAACAACTTTTCCTGGTTTCGGATTGCTTACTATCTCCTTTTGCGGGATACGGTATTTCTATCTCCTTGTGTGGGATACGGGTAACAACACTATCCCCTGTGAGGGATACAAACCTACTTTTCTCCCCTTATGCGGGACCCTTAGTTAATTACTATTTATACTGGATGCAACAAGCAAAACTAAACGAAACTCTATCACTCAAGTCCTCACTACTTAATACCGATTAATCGCCGGGGCCTGGCGAACGGGTTATTAGTTGATAGCGCTATTTAGGTCTCACCAGCCTCACACCGTGCCCACGTATGGGATCGGGCGTGAACTAATAGACTCTGGCAAAACCGTCAATGATGATAGAACATTGACAAACGGGGCACTACGGAAACGTACGGATGACTAGTATTCGGTATTGTAAAAACAGTTTAGTGGCTTACTTACGGGGTAGCTCCCCATGGCATGTATAAATGAGTAAATTAACTGTTGAAACAAGTTTTTGGAACTAAAACTGGAAAACTACAAACACGTGAACTCGCCAACGTTATGTTGACACTCTACTGCATACTTTGCAGGTTGCTCGTTACAGCTCTGGACGGACGTTGCAATCGGATGGAGTGCGTGGTTCGTAAGTGACATGATAACAAACTTGTGGTTTTAAATTACGATGCGTTTTCTTCCCCTTTCCGCTGTGAACTTAAACTATGTTTTGAAAAAAATTAAATTAGGTCAATAATTATGCTAATGTTTATAACAATAACTAATTTGTTCAAAATAATTAGTGGCTAAGATCCTGGTCGTCACACGCCTCGCGGTAATACTCCGCGTGTGGATTTTGAGGGTGTGACATAACCTTTCCATACTAAAGGTTTCCTTCATGGGTAGAAAATGAGCTGATTTGGTTAATCGATCTACAATTACCCAAATCGCATCATTACCTTTTCTGGTTTTGGGCAACTTAGTAACAAAATCCATTGTTATGAGTTCCCATTTCCATACTGGCATTTCTAATTGTTGTAGTAGACCTGAAGGTTTCTGGTGTTCTGCCTTAACTTGTGAACAAGTAAGACACTTAGAAACATATCTAGCTATATCCTTCTTCATGCCTATCCACCAGAAATTATTGCTTAAATCTTGGTACATCTTATTATTTCTAGGGTGTATGGTATACCTAGATTTATGAGCTTCCTCTAAGATTTTATTTCTTAATTCTCCCTGCTTCGGTACCCAAATCCTTTTCTTATGGAATCTCCAAATTCCATCATCTCCCTGTTCTAATTCTTTTATTCGTCCTTTCTTTCCTTCAGCAGCATCCTCTATTGCTGTTTCTTGAAAATGCTTCAGTTGTTCCATTAAATCTAATTGTAGATTTAATCTGAGAGCACGAACCCGTCGTTGTTTCTCATGGTACTTACGACTTAAGGCATCTGCAACTACATTTGCCTTTCCTTCATGATATTGAATATCACAATCGTAATCACTTAAGATTTCCATCCATCTCCTTTGCCTCATGTTTAACTCTTTTTGCCCAAAAATATATTTTAAACTTTTGTGGTCTGTATAGACAGTAAATTTACTTCCGTAAAGATAATGTCTCCAAATCTTAAGGGCAAAAATTACAGCTCCTAATTCTAAATCATGAGGTGTATAATTTTCCTCGTGCTTTTTCAACTGTCTTGAAGCATACGCAATTACCTTCTTGTGTTGCATTAGTACACATCCAAATCCTAGTTTTGAAGCATCACAATATACTTCAAAATCTTCAGTCCCTTCTGGTAATGCTAGGATTGGAGCATTTGTTAATTTCTGTTTCAAGATTCTAAAGGCTTCTTCTTGTTTAGATCCCCATTCAAACTTAATGGCTTTACAGGTTAGCTTAGTTAATGGTACAACTATCTTGGAAAAATCCTTAATGAATCGTCTATAATATCCAGCTAAACCTATAAAACTTCTAATTTCCATTGCGGTTTGCGGAACCCTCCAATTGGTAATTGCCTCTATCTTAGCAGGAACTACATGAATACCTTCATGATTCACCATGCGTCCTAAGAATTGCACCTCTTGTAGCCAAAATTCACACTTCGAGAATTTGGCATAAAGCTTTTCTTTTCTTAACAAAGTTAAGAGTGCATGTAAGTGCTCACAATGTTCTGTCTGACTTTTGGAATAAATAAGTATATCGTCTATAAAAACCATTACAAATTTATCCAAATACAGTTTACAGATTCTATTCATCATGTCCATAAATGTAGCAGGTGCATTTGTTAACCCAAAGGGCATGACTGTAAACTCGTAATGACCATACCTAGTCCTGAAAGCAGTTTTAGGTATGTCTTCTTCTTGTACTTTCAATTGATGATATCCGGAACGTAAGTCGATCTTAGAAAAGTATCTAGCTCCTTGAAGTTGATCGAAAAGATCATCAATCCTAGGTAATGGGTATCGATTCTTAATGGTAACCTTATTCAATTCTCTATAATCAATACATATTCTCATCGAACCATCCTTCTTCTTTACAAACAACACTGGCGCTCCCCAAGGAGATGAGCTAGGTTGTATGAATCCTTTACTTAGTAATTCATCTAATTTGTTTTTCAGTTCAAACATTTCGGTAGGAGCTAACCGATAAGGTGCCTTAGCTATCGGTGTAGTTCCAGGAATTAGATGAATTCTAAATTCTACCTCCCTATCTGGTGGTAATCCTGGTAACTCTTCTGGAAATACCTTTGGGTATTCTGAGACTACAGAAATCTCCTTAAGTTCTTTACCCTTAGTATTAATGATTACTGAAATCATATATACTATTCCTTGTTTTCATTCATAACTAGCAACTTTCATTACTGATATGAACTTCATGGGTTTACGCGGTTTATCTCCTGTAATCATGATTACTTCTCCAGTAGGTGCCTGAATTTCTATAGAGTTCTGGTCACAAAGAATTCGAGCATGGTTGGCTACTAACCAATCCATTCCTAACACAACATCGAATTCAGCTAATTTCATAGGTAACAGGTTTGCAGAGAATTTATGACCTGAAAGTTCTATTTCAACTTTTTGCAAAACCTGATTTATTTTAACTAAATTCCCATATGCGGTTTCGACGGTAAAAATCTGCCTAATGTTAGTTAAGGGTAACTTAAGAGCTTGGCAGAATGAAGTATTTATGAAACTTTGGTTTGCACCAGAGTCAAATAATACTTTTGCGTAAATGTTGTGAACTAAGAACGTACCAGCTATCACATCTGGAATGAGTTCTGCTTCCTGAGTGGTCAGCTGAAATGCTCTAACATTCTTCTTGGTAGCTCCATCGGCCGGCTTAGGTTTGTTGTCTGCTGGTTTGATCAATTTAGGACATTCTGTTTTGAAATGCCCATTTTCTCCATAGTTATAGCAGATCTTTGTTTTCCTTCTGCAGTCTTCTTCATGATGTCCTATAGCTTTGCAAAAGTTGCAGGTCACATTACATCTTCCATAATGTTTCTTTTTGCAATTTCTGTAGAAAGGTGGATTTGAGGATTGCCCTGTTCCTCTTCTCTTGAAGTTGCTATTATTACCCGTACGAAATCCTTGGGTAATTTTCTGAGCCAGTTCCTTTTTCCTGTTTTCATCTCTTGTGCGTACCAGTTCATCAGTTAGGGTGTTAGCTAATTCCACCGCATCGTCAATAGTACGAGGTCTCGTAGCTTTAACGATGTTACGGATTTCACTAATCAGTCCCCAAATATAGCGAGAAATGAGTACCGGTTCTGGCGAAGCCAGTGTTGGTACCACTCTAGCATATTTGAAGAATGTCGAAGTATAACCACGACAATCTACACCCAGCATTCGATGATTTAAAAAATTATTTGCCATTTGATCTTTTTCATACTCGGGACAGAATTTTCTTTCTACAAGATTCTTAAATTCTTCCCATTTCATGGCATATGCCTCGATCCTTCTTTTAGCTTGTAACACTGTGTTCCACCATTCTAGCGCCCCTTCTTTAAAAAGATTTGACGCATACATAACTTGATCTTCCTCAGCACATTTACTTATGGTGATCACTGCCTCAGTTTTCTCTAACCAACGCAGTGCTGCAATAGCCCCTTCATTACCTGCAAACTCAGTTGGTTTACAGGCAATGAATTCTTTGTAAGTGCAACCAGGTGTTGCAGCTTTTATTTTCTTGAAGATTGGGGCTTGCAGATCATTATTGTTATTAACATGATTACCACCTCCGTTTATACTATTACTAAAGTTGTCGCCTTGTGTACGTTTACTAGGAATGATTGATTGAGGTTTAACAGGTTTTTGAACAGCAGCAACGATTGCTGGAATAGCATTGGTTATTCCTTGTGCAACGATATCCTCGATATCTTGCCTATTTAACAATTGCTCTTCCTGAATTTGCTCGGATTGATTTACTTCATTTACTGGTTCATTACCAATATTTGCCATCTGATAATTAATTTATAGATAAATAATTAGTATAAAATAAGAAACAATCCAATGTCACAATTAATTGCACATAATCACGTAAACAAATATACAAACAAAATTTGTAAATTTTTCTAAAATTTCATTTATATATTATGCTTCCATATACAACCGTTTTATTGTTTATTTTACACATACTGATTATACTACTGTTATTATACAAACACAGACTTATAACCCATTTCTCCCTCGTCAACTTGCATTTGTAATAACGATGTTCCCTCTCATCATATTTCCATGAGATTTGTCCTCCTATCTCTCGGATCCTATTCCCAGCATCCATCAGCTCTTTACCAAAATGGCGGAGTTCAGCCATATTCTCGTTACTCATTGGTGGATTTGGTAAAGGTTCTGGATCGAACTGAGGGAAAAACGTATAGGGACTATTGATAAGGTTTTGGAATTGCCAATCATTAGTCCACCATTCGTCCATACCTAAAGGTTGAGTGTGGATTATTGGTTCTAGGATTGTTGGTTCCAAGTTCATTGGAATTTGGTTTTCAATAGGATGAGTAAAAACATTTTTATTGACAGGCTTAATTGTATCACAGCTTGTCAATATAAAATCTAGTTCCTCTTGAAATGTCATTTCCTGGGTTTGTTTAGAGCTTTCTCCAATTTCCATTTTGGTTTGTCTATAACCTTTTCCAACCTTCATTTCTATTTGCTTAGAATATTCCTCAAACTGTATTCCCATTTGTCTAGCATATTCCCCTACTTCAATCTCCAATTCCTGCTGTCTTGAACTTTCCCCGGTTTCAATTTCTTTTCCTTTTTCTAAGGGATTATTTATTTTAGGAAGTCTCTTAGCTGGTTTTTTCCTATGTACCCGCCCCCCCCCCACACGAATCTCTTTCTTTTCTTAGGTTTTGGCTTTTCCAGAGGTGGAGCATCGAATTCTATAGGTTGTTCCACATCAGGAAAGTACCCAGTAAATTCTTTAGAAACTTCTATGTTTACTGGGTAGAGGTTGAGATTCTCTAGGGCTCCAGATAATTCATTCATGCTGTTTAAAATAATAAATTAAAATTTATAGCAAATTTTATAAATAACCCTTAAATATTATTGCATACTCTGTGACTAATTTAATATAAAGGAAAAATTGACAATTTAAACATACTAAGTGTTATTGTAATTTTATTTATTTACTAGATAATATTTCTAGCTTGTAAGTTGCTACTATAAAATCATGGTATTCTAAAGATTAGCATTTACTGCTACAGTGGCTAGCATATAAAGATCCGCCCATTTTTCATCTAACTTGTCTTCCCATGGTGATTTACTGATTAATTCATGGGTTTCCTTTTTAACTTTCTTTTCTCGGGATTTCTTTAACTTTTCCTGACTTTTTCTAATAATCAAATTTCTTTTATCAGGAGAAAGTGGTTCCTCGTATTCGGCTTTTCGAACAAATATTCCTTCTTCAGGAGTTTGGGATGAACTTTCCTTCTCATTTGATGACCTATCTAATTTAAGATAGATGTTTGAAAGCTTTTGCTTACCCATACTGTAACTAACAAATAGTCAGTTAATAAAACACATAATCACATAATAGTAATCAGGAAAAATTAAGTATTTCTAAATACTTAATTAGCTTAACTCAGTGGCTCTGATACCACCTTTTTCTGTCACGGCCCCCAACCCGGTTTGACCCGTTTCAGGAGCAGCGGGACAGAAAATTCCGTGGTATTTATGTAATTGAGTTTAACAGCGGAAGTTTATCATCAGGATCTTTTTAAAGCTAAATTTTCCCGATTATTTTATTTCACAATCTCGGGATAAAATCCCGGTAATTTACAATCATAAGATTTTACGGAGAAATCTTTAAGTTACAAAACGTGATTTCTTTATTTTATAACGAGCCACTTTCTTAAGCTTGCAGTGCTCCACAGCACTCTTCATGAATCACAACAGATCACCTGAAACATGTTTGAAAAAGGTTTTTGTCAGCGGGAAATACTGGTGAATCATTCTATTTACTAAAATGACCTGTTTGTTATAATTTACAGTATTAAAGGAGATTACAATGTTTCTGATGTCAACCAACTACCCACAGTATTTGTCACTCGACCGGATCTGTGACTATGGTCATATCACCATTGGCTACCCGTTTGTCCAGTGGCAAAGATTATTAAGTAATGTATACAAAACCCCACATACCGGCTGTAATTTGGTGACTACATAAACTTAATCCCTGTAATTATAACTTTGAAAATAAACATGCTTTTATAAACAAATTTGATAAAAAGAGAATGACTCACATTGCGGATTTAACACGGACAGAGTCTAGTCTACGGATTAGCATTGTTAACCTAATTTAAATAACAATGCACACAAAACTGGGTTAGTAATCAATACAGCATTTACGATAACTCACGAGATCAAACCCTCACAACGAATGACAAAGTGCGATACTTAAACATCCATCGAATTAACGACGAATGACAAAGCATAACCCTAATGTGGGCAGCACTTAAACATCCATTGGATATTTTGATCAATCGGACATTGAATCGTAGCAGCGATCGAGTTATTACCCTGTTTTGTGGCAGCACTTCGTGAATCGTGTGTGTTTTGATAGTAATTCTATGATATCTCAGCGTATATTTTGAGTTTTAACATCGTTCAAGTACCATAATTCAAGTCCCAGACACCCCTGTTTATACACCAAAATTGACCCCCCTCGCGTGACGCGAGGGGTACCCTTATGGGCTTCGCGTGACGCGAAGGGTCACCTATTTCCATAGGGTAGCTACGTGTGTTTGTAGGCTTGCTGAGTTGACGAAATCGTAAAATTCAAAACTGACAACAATTTATTTAGATAATCGTAACTAGGGTTTTACCCCCCCTGAGTTTTAGGGGCCCTGATCCTGATTCTGATAATTCTGAAAATTTTAGGGTTTGTGCAGAATCACTTGGGTGTCTTAATTAGGGTTTCCTATTGAACTAAATATAATAATAATTATGACTTTTGATGAGAGTTGTTACACTTTCATTTTTTCTTACTTGTCTTGGTTTAATTTGGGAATAACAAGTTCTAAAAAGGTTATATTTTTACAAAATTTACAACCGATAGCGTCGTGATAAAAAGAACCAAATAAGAAAATTATGAAAACGCATGACAAGTCTAATTAAAATTTGATTATATATACTTGATCACATTATAAACCCATTCCCACAACAAGTGAGTTTTGAGCCTTTGTTGAGCATACAAGCATATATCTTTAAACTAAATGCTCATTTTTCGTTTCTTGTGTGAATAGCGGCCTGGTTCTTACGACTCTAGAACTTGCCACGACGATACATTCCCGGTCCTTACCTACTTAAACCCAAGTAAGTAAATGATAAAGGCATTAGAACTAACCCATTTTCCTTTCAACACCATTATTTTTCATTTTTTTTATCACCTACCCAAAATCCCCCTAGTTAACCTCTTTGAGCCTAAACCTTTTCATTTCAAAACACACAAAACAAACACCCTTTACCCACCAAAAAACCTTTTTCCTTTTCAACCCCTTTGTTTTAGTAAAAAGCTCGGTTATCTTGTGACGTTTCTTGTTAAAAAAAATGAAAGTCTTGCAATAAATAAACAAGTTCCTCAAAGAAACTTTGTGTGAATATGTTTAGTATGAATAAAAGTCACAAAAACAAAAAGTTTTACGACGACCGACGCTTTTTACGCTTTTCACCATTTTCACTAACCACTAACCAAAACCATATACCCTTAGCCCAAGCCTAACCCTTCCCCAAGTCCTCATGATATTTACAAAGGTTTTTAGTTAAAAAGGAGGAAGATTGATCGCTTGGCAAGCATATGATAGAAGTAAGTTCCATGCCGGTCTCGAGTGTTTCATAAAAATACATCTTCGGACGAATGTTGAGTGATCTCCCGTGATGTATGTGAACTTGTATATAAATGGAATTTTAAAGAGGCATGTTATGCCCAAAAAAATATTTTTTTTCTTATAAAATGTTCTAAATAAATCACGACGAACAAGATTGTAAATAAAATAAAAATAAAACCCAATAAAAGATCTTGGATTCCCGACACTCAAGATAAGCCCAAAACTTCTCATCTACCTCTTTCATTTGGGTGTGTCAAGCCACATATTAAGGAGTTTTGCTTGAGGACAAGCAAAGATTCAAGTGTGGGGGTATTTGATGTGTGCAAAATGTAACATATAAATTACATCAAATGAGGCATAAAACTAAACCTTTTTTAGTACTAATGTTGGAAAAGTGTGTTTTTATCTTCCTTTTGAATTTACAGGACCAAATGAGCTTAAACGAACAAAAGGAACAAATATACAGGCAAAACCAACATAAATACAAAAGAAAAGGAATAAACGTGACATGCCCGACCGCTCGGCAGCATCCCCAAAGCAAAAACAAGACAACAGAAGACTGACCACGGGGCTGTGCCCAGCCGGACACGGGGGCGTGGTCAGGAGCCTGCAGAAAAGACAAACTTGTAGAAGCTTCTACGCCCACCACGGGGGCGTGCCCAACTCAACATGGGGCGTGGTCAACGCAAAGATACGCAGAATCTTGCAAAATCTTGATAGTACAGATACGATGCTGACCACGGGGTCGTGCCCACTGGACACGGGGTCGTGTGGGACCCTCTGCTGACACTGGCATTTAATGAAGGAAGAGAAAAGGCTAGCCATGGGGGCGTGGCCACTAGACATGGGGCCGTAGCCAGAGCTTTGTGCAGGCTATAAATAGGGGTGCTTGGCGCACTTCAAAGGCATCCCTTGGCAAACCACTACTCTCCCACTTTGCCACCACTCCGCCACTACTACAACACCAACACCCACCACCATCATCCATCATCCATCTTTAGAGTGTGTAGTAGTCTCGGGATCCAAGATAGATCGTAAGGGTTCTTGCCAATCAAAGGCCATGTTTGGTTAAGCCTCTTACATCACTTGGTGAAGACAAGTCTTTTATGTATTACTTTTGATTTTTAATCTTTCGGCACTTTTTATTTGGTTTTGTATTAATGACTTTAATAACTAGTTTCTTATGTTGAAGGTGAATTTTCTTTATCATTTGTCCATGGTGTCTTGGCGTTACTTTACTGTCTATATGAAGTAAAAGATTGCATCATTCATGTCTCTACGGTCTATATAGAGGCATGTTGGCTACCTGGTCGGGGGTTAAGGGAATGGTTTATTAAGGTTCTTGCCTTGTTCAGTGTATAGATCCTGCAACGACCTGGTTCAAGCTTACTAGGACCTCCTTCAATACCCACTGGTATTGGATGGCGGGGGTGCGAATAGCTTGAACCCCTCATATGTAAACTACTATTAATACATTAAACCTGCTACTTGGGATTGTATCCCTGCTGACTCAAACCACTTAGCCGAGAGAAACGTCACCTTTAAAAGAGGGGCCTACCACTTTTCGCATTAATAACTTAATTAATTATCTTTCAATATTCCGACCCTTTGGGATTGTATCCCTGCTGACTCAAACCACTGGGTTGAGGGTAACGTCACCTTCAAAAGAGTGGCCTACTACTATAACTAAGATAATCTCTTAAAAAGTCCGAATGTGCGAAAATCATCAAAGGATACATTAAAGGCGAGTCGGATCCAAGTGTTTTATCTTGTCTATCTGTTTTTATTTTATTTTATTTCTGCATTTTTAGTTTTTATTTTCATGTTTCAAATCTTTTCTCAAAAAAAAAAAAAATTTAGATTGATTAGACGTTGAAGATAAACCGGTACTAAAAGCTCTTGTGTCCTTGGACGACCTTGGTATCTTACCAACGCTATACTACGCTCACAATGGGTGCACTTACCCACGTGTGTGTTTAGTGTTACTAGAATATAGTGTTTTATAAATTTAAAACTTGATTAATGCGTAAAATGGGCTCAAAATATTAATAAAATCATATCACACCAAACGCACACCATATACCTTCATGAAGAAGAGAAAAGACTACTTGTGACATGTTTTCCAGACATAACACATGTGTTCAGACCTCAAAATCTTCAAAAGGTTGGCACATACACAATAGCTTTGGAGGATTCTCCAAAGCATGATACTCAATAATCCCACACCTTTCAAAAGAAAGGAGTGTCTGCTGGTCTTTAAAATCCAAAGGGTAGCAGTTTTTTATCTTCCCTAACCCAAAGTTCAAAGACAATAAGCTACTTACAGATTAAAAGGTGTGATGACAGAGAACCTTTCTCTGTGAAGTCAAATATGGCTGACTATCATGAAGATAAAGGAGTTGTCCATGTTCACAGCATCAACAATTTCTTGAAAAGGACCCTTCATCAACAAAATAAGAAAATAAAAGACAAGCCAAAATAATTGAGTTTTGGCATCAACAGTATGGGAAGATTGCTGGGTTATATAAGATCTACTGATGATGAAAGCCAAAACCCAAAGGATCCATCATCCTTTCCTAAATAAGTTCAAGATACAATCTCGAAGTCCAGCAGTTTCTTTGCCCTTGAAAGCTTCCCAAAACAGTTGCCTCACTTCCTGTTGCATCAACCTACTACCTCCACACTGCTGATCCTCAAAGTGTTAGTCAACAGTCAAAGTCAACCAAAATCAACCAAAGTGAAATACTGGAGACCCAAAGACCGGTCAACAAGTCAAGGAAAAAGTTCTGGATTTCCAGAAGAGCTGGGTTACAACCAGTTGTTCTGAGAAATCCAACAGTTTACTATACTTCTCTGAAGATCCAGTAGTTCAATGAAACAGTGTAACAATCCGGCAGTTTCACAACTGAGTAAATTACAAGTTTTGTCCTTTACGTTTACACCACTTTGCAACCGGTTTCCTTTAACGCAAAAGTTTGCAAGTTTTATGTTTTATGTTTCAAAACTGATGGCAGTTACAACAATTAATAAAGATGTTGAAGGTCGCTTTCATGATAATGTCACCAACAGTTTACATCTCCTATATATAGTTTACTCTTTATTTTGTAATAGTTAACACTAAGATCCAAAGAGCATAAAAACTCAGTGATAGTGTGATCACCTGGTGAGGGGGAGTATTTTGTACTTGTATGATTGTATTACATAATTGAATTCAAGATAAATCTTTTGCAATCATCCTCTGTTCATCTGTGAATTGTTTGATGTTTTAGATATTACTATTTGATTGAATTTGTAATTTGATAAACTGTTTTACCAATAAAAACACACACAACACTCACTCAGATCCAATAGACTTGTAGGGTTTGGTGTGTTTGGTAATAAAGGTGAAATATGATATGAAAACTCTTCAGTAGTACTCCGTGGTTGATAAATAAATACTTTCATAGAATTTGTATAAGTATCTATGTGTTTGTGTGTATGGTTATGAAGAATCGTAGGATAATTTGTATTGCAAGATGTGATGTTTACACTAAGGATATGAAAACATAACCATGTGCCGTAGTCACCAACAGGTCATCCAAATAATGGGTTATCACATAAAATATTTTCATAAGTCTAAAAAGTTGAATGAACAACTTCGCTAGTAAACTTGGAATTGATATGGAAGTTGTAGGTCCACCCGGAGGATCGAGTAACCTCTATTCCCTCTTTTTCGACAAACCCGAAAGTGCGGAATCCAAACGGGTGAGTTAAACCAAGTTACGAACACAAACACAAAGATTCAACGATTAACACTCCATTGTATTAACTCGTATGAAACCGTTACAAAGCAATGTTTACAAGATAAACCTATAAACTCTCAGTTGTGTGTGTGTGTTCTCTCAAAGAAATCTATTCAGACTTCGTTAGTCTGTTCTGTTCTGTGTCTGTGTTTATATACTACACATGTCGACGAAATTAGAAGCCCACGAAATCACATGGGACGAAATCAAGGATATGGACGAAATCACCTGATTTCGTCCTATTTGGTTTTCATCCCATTTGGTTTTCACCAAAATGGTTTTCACAGTATAGTGTTTTCGTCATATGTGTAGGGGCCTAAGGGATTTCACCAGTCTTCATCATGTTGGGCTTTTGGCCTTGGGCTTTGACATTTTGGGCCAGATAACAAAATATAAACAACACAAACTTAGTCTAAATTGCATACTGCACACACGCAGTCGCAATTACATCAAATGTTACGAAGTCAATCGCATACCGAGTCAAGACAGGAGGATGTCTTGACTACGGCCTTCACTTCGTAGCCGAGCCGTATCCACACGATATGTATCAACAAACTCCCCCTTGGATGCTGCTCGTGAGGTTTGTAATCTCGTTCTCCATCTCTTGATGGTTCATACATTCTTATCGTAGGATCTTCAAAGTCTTCACGCGTCATAAGTAGAAAGTGTATCAACAAACTCCCTTTTCATTTAGGTAGTGTGTTAACAAACTTCCCCTTTGATTATGCTCGTGAAACTTTTGATTTTCGATACTTCAGATCCTTGTGGTGTTGGTGATTGATCAGCGGCAACTCGATCATCTTTATCATTTGAGTGCCTTCACGTCGTGTCTTCATTCCGCAGCTTGTCATCGAACATGTTCTCCTTGCCTTTAGCATCTGCACATGCAAGAAAGCTAAACGCGTAATGAGAACAACTGCTTGGAATATAGTTAACATTAAACAAATGACACACATGTGACCATGTATCAATCAACTACCGTCCGATAATTTAGTTTGAAAAGTTAACAGATTTTTCAATTTTGATTATTAACTTTCAAAACTTGCAAACTCTGACCGTTTATGAAGATTCAGTCGTTTTGGTTTTCATTCAGATTTCAGGCAACGAAGACTTGAGTTCCAACATCGGTTAATCAAAACTAAAGCAGAAATAAAATCTTTTTGACTTTTAGAAAGTTTATATTAAAACACACCTAAAATCTTTTTGGCATTTTGAATATTTCAAACTTAAAGACTGAAAGCAGTAAATAAATATATACAGAGTTGTAGAAACTAAGAAAAATAAATATATACAAACATTCTTTTTGCGAGTTTCGAGGGTAAGAGAATCATATCAGTGTACGGTCATGCCAAAACGCTCTTGTTGTTCTTTTTATTAACAATTAGATAAACATCCTATAACGATTATCGGTATTGTTATCCACATAAGCTCAACTTATCAGATGTAATCATGGCGAGGGGATACGTTAAGGTATGATTTATACTTACCGACCGGTGTTCATCCACATCACGACACATTCCCGTATCAAGGTATGCACGAGGGTTCATCTTAATGGTGAGTATACCATTTATCATCTGTTTTGACGTATATGAAAATGTGAGAAACTCACTTATTTTGAATGAAAACAAGCCCTATGTGATAGAATCACTTATTGATGAGGAACTTGATTTTCAGATGCATGTGGGCACAGGAGCAAGTCCGTGAACAGGTCAGTACTTTCGTACAGCAAAGAGACGAACTTGACTCCCGGATAAATGTGATATATTATCACTTGTTTTGTGGACATGTGATTGTTGATCACTTATTGAGGTCGTATGCAGTATGTACACGTATGTATGATATCATGGAAGATCTAGACTTCGTCTCCGTTTGTTTCGGTAAAAGAAACAACCATGATACCCAGATGATAAACAGCATAAAGACCACGTATCTCAGAACCTCGGCAATCTCTCAAACGAAATTTAGGTACTAAGACCATATGCCAATGAGTGGTTCCCACCTGGTCTTTAGTCGATTTAAGTTTATATCACCCTGCACACTTTAAGATGATTGTGAGCCTACCGATACATCTTATATAGAGCTGCTTAACATTTTTCATTTTGCATTTCAGTTTAAAGAGGTTTGGATAGACCACTGATGTACTATCATTTTCTCTTTTGCTCGCCAGGAAACTCATTTTTGTTTTTCTATTGTTTTGAATTTTGAAATTTTTCGATGTTTTTGAATTTTTCAAATTTTTGGAATTACTCCCCCTAAAATCAACAAACTTACATTAATTTTAAAAACACAAAGATCTTTACAAAAACGATTTTCCGATGTGGATTACTCTTGCTTGACCTTAATGCCGTTTACCAATAATAAAAAGTCAAATCTTGATTTATCAAATGCTTTGGTAAAAAGGTCGGCACGTTGGTCATCAGTATGAACCTTAACAACATCGATTAGCCTTTTATCAAAGCAATCACGTATGAAGTGATACTTAATTTCGATGTGTTTGGTCTTTGAATGCTGCACAGGATTTCTAGTGATAGATAAAGCAGCAGAATTATCGACTAAAATAGGAGTAGTTAGGAATTCAAAACCATAATCGTGCATTTGTTGTTGTATCCACAGGACTTGAGAGCAACAACTTGAGGCAGGAATGTATTCAGCTTCACAAGTTGATGTAGCGACACAAGTCTGCTTTTTGCACTGCCACGTTACGAGGCGAGTTCCTAAAAACTGGCATCCAGCCGTTGTGGATTTGCCGTCGATTTTGCATCCGCCAAAATCAGAATCACTGAAAGCGACTAGATCAAAGTTATCATCCTTAGGGTACCATAGACCGGTGTCTGGGCAACCTTCAAATAACGAAAAATCCTTTTTACAACTGCAAGATGTGAGGCCTTCGGATTCACTTGATATCTGGCTAGCAGGCATGTTGGATACATTATATCTGGTCTTGATGCTGTGAGGTACATAAGGGATCCAATCATCGCGCGGTAGTATGAAGAGCTAACGACTTCACCCTTCAAGTCTGGATTGATTCCGTGATTTTGCTGCAGTGGGGTACCAATGGGCGATGTGTCGGACATCTGGAATCGGCTCAAGATGTCTTGAACATACTTAGTCTGATGAATGAAAATCCCAGACTTTGTTTGTTGCACTTGCAAGCCCAAAAAGAAAGTCATCTCCCCTATAGCGCTCATCTCGAATTTATCCCGCATTACACGCTCGAAATCCCTACACATAACATTGTTAGTAGAACCAAATATAATATCATCCACATATACCTGAACCAGTAGAAGATCTCCATCTTGTTCTTTTATGAAGAGAGTGCAATCGATAAGACCTCTGCAAAATCCATTCTCCAACAGATAATTAGATAAGGTTGCGTACCAAGCTCACGGTGCTTGATGTAGACCATAGAGAGCTTTGTTCAGCAACCAAACCCGATCGGGATGGATAGGATCTTCAAAACCTGGAGGCTGTTCAACATACACCTCTTCTTCCACTAGACCATGTAAGAATGCACTTTTGACGTCCATCTGGTAAACCTTGAATCCTTTGAATGAGGCATAAGCCAGAAATATCCGAATTGCTTCCAGACGTGCAACAGGTGCATACATTTCGTTGTAGTCTATACCTTCAATCTGACAAAAACCTTGAATGACCAATCTAGCTTTGTTGTGAATAACGATTCCACGGTCGTCCATTTTGCATTTATACACCCAACGGGTACCAATCTTCTTATAACCAGCAGGTTTCTCTACGAGCTTCCAGACACCAAGTTTCTGGAATTGTTGCAGTTCTTCCTGCATTGCTTCAACCCAAGAGTTATCTTTCAAAGCGTCTTTCCAAGTTCTTGGCTCTTATTGTGAGACATAACACGCGAAAGACCAATCGTTTTGTTGACCAGATTCTCGAATCGCCGCATACAAGCCTGCGTTGTTGTTGTTACACAACATGTTTCTTGTTTGTATGCTACTTTGTACATTGCCTATGATGTTTTGTTGAGGATGGGTATTGTGAATTCTTGATTCAGGGTTTTCCGGAACTGGAATGTTTGTACCCAGATTGTTGAGATTTAGATCAACAACCAATTCAATACCCGGAACTGACGAAGAGGATGATGCAGTAGCTTCAGCTGTTATAGGGGCGTCCACTGGAGGTGTAGCCTCTGAAGTACCATGAACAGCTGATGTAGGAGCTTCTTGATCTGCATCTAGAAATTCTTCATCCTCTGAAGATTCGTTCAGTTCGGTTGCATCATGAAAATCCTCATTGTCGAGAGCATTGTTGTTCACTGAAGATGGCTCTTGATTGACAACAATTGGATGAACCAACGTTGATTCTGTTGCGTTGTCACTCTCGAAAAACATCCTTGCCGCAACATTTTCTTCAACTGCTTCAACATTGATCGAATTGAAAAAGTCATCGTACTCAAACATCCATGGTTGACCTGGATTTTTGACTTGTAAAGTGTGCCTTTGTACTCTGACTTCAGACCATTCCTCAACCCTTTTAGTCTGTAGATTCCAGACTCTTAAGTTAGGGGTGGCATAACCAAGAAAGTGACCTTCAATAGCTTTTGCCCCAAACTTAGGATCGATCATTGTGCAAGGAGCTCCAAACGGTTCAAGATATGACAAATCTGGTTTCCGTTTGTGAAGAAGCTCGAAGCAGGTCTTGTTGTGTCTTTTTACTATAAGGACTCGATTCATCGTGTAACATGCGGAGGCCACAGCTTCACTCCAGAAGGGAATGGGCAACTGCGACTCTACCAACATAGTCCTAGCAATCTCGATCAATGTACGGTTATTACGTTCAGCGACGCCATTCTGTTGAGGAGTATAAGCCGCACTAAATTCGTGAAGAATACCTTTTGATGTGCAAAACTCCGCAATGGCTTGATTTTTAAATTCAGTACCATTGTCGCTGCGTATCCGTCTAACCTTCAACGTATACAAATTCTCAATTTGAATGATCAAGTTTTTGATAATACCTAAAGTTGCTCTCTTGTGAGCCATAAACGCCACCCAAGAAAATCTTGAATAATCATCCATTATCACGCGGCAGTATTGATCATTCCTGATGCTTTTGTGCTTGACAGGACCAAACAAATCCATGTGCAAACGTTCAAGAGGAACTGCCACCGTATTGATCTTCTTTGTCAGATGTCGTTTCTTCGTTTGCTTTCATTTTTGGCATGAAACACAGACGTCTTGAAGATGGAAATTCTTCAAAAGAACACCATTCACTAATTCATTCGACACTAAATGATTCATTTTCCGTAAGTGAATGTGACCCATACGTCTGTGCCAAGAGATTGAGTCTTTTTCCGTGGCTTTTGTAATGAAACAAGTTGCTTGTGCAGTCGTTGTTATAGCTTGGCTCATATCAAGGACATATAAATCGTTTATCCTTGGAGCTGATAAGAGAATCCATTCTTTCGGAATCTTGAAGCCGGGTTTCAGCACGTAACATCCATTTGCATCAAAGTGTACTGAAAACTGTTTATCACAGATTTGTGAAACGCTGAGAAGATTGTGATTAAGCTGTTGTACAAAGTTGATCTTGTCAAAACTTACAACCCCGTTGGATACCATTCCTTCTCCAGTAATATATCCGCCTTTATCTGCAGCAAAAGCAACATAACCTCCTCTAATAGATTTAACGTCGTAGAGAAGCTTCATGTCGCCTGTCATGTGCCTGGATGCCCCACTATCAACAATCCAATCACTGCTGAAAGTTCCTCCTGGAACACCCTGCACATGTACTCACATGATTAGTTGGAGATGGGGACCCAAGCCTTTGTGGTCTTGGGTCTTCCATTTTCATCAACGTAAGTTACTTGAACTTCTCGATGTTGTGGAAATTGTGATGTTCCCCCTGATTCAATAACCGTTTTTGGTTTCCAGGTCTGTTTTGTTTTACCAGTGTTATTCTTTAAAATCTTAACTTCATGATTGTCTGAAGTTTTTGAATTGTCTGGTTTGACAGAAACAGATGTTCTGTTAACCACGTCGGTTTTAATCGCTTTTTCAATTTTCTTGACCTGTTGTTCTGTTTCTGTTTCTTGACAGAAACAGATGTTGTTACACAACATGTTTCTTGTTTGTATGCTACTTTGTACATTGCCTATGATGTTTTGTTGAGGATGTAATTGCGACTGCGTGTGTGCAGTATGCAATTTAGACTAAGTTTGTGTTGTTTATATTTTGTTATTTGGCCCAAAATGTCAAAGCCCAAGGCCAAAAGCCCAACATGATGAAGACTGGCGAAATCCCTTAGGCCCATACACATATGACGAAAACACTATACTGTGAAAACCCTTATGGTGAAAACCAAATGGGATGAAAACCAAATAGGACGAAATCAGGTGATTTCGTCCATATCCTTGATTTCGTCCCATGTGATTTCGTGGGCTTCTGATTTCGTCGACATGTGTAGTATATAAACACAGACACAGAATAGAACAGACTAATGAAGTCTGAATAGATTTCTTTGAGAGAACACACACACACAACTGAGAGTTTATAGGTTTATCTTGTAAACATTGCTTTGTAACGGTTTCATACGAGTTAATACAATGGAGTGTTAATCGTTGAATCTTTGTGTTTGTGTTCGTAACTTGGTTTAACTCACCCATTTGGATTCCGCACTTTCGGGTTTGTCGGAAAACAGGGAATAGAGGTTACTCGATCCTCCGGGTGGACCAACAATTGGTATCAGAGCATTGGCTCGATTCCTTGTTTAAACCAAGTTGTTTTTCTTGTGTTTTTCAAAGTTTTGTAGGTGTTTTTCTTGATTTTTGAACTTAAAGATCATACATTTTCTGGAAAATCACTTTAAAATTCTCGAAAAACCTTGTTATTTTGCTGTTTGTTTTGCTAAAAACCTTGTTAAATCTTTGTTATACATGTTAGGATAAGGTTGTTATTGAAAAATTGTGCAAAATCGTTGTTCGGAAAATTTATCGGTCACCGGAATATTCAAAGTGTTCATCAGGATCTTCATATTGATCACGCGTGTTCTTCATATATTATTGTGTTTGATCTGTGTTTTGATGAAATATGAATTGTTTATGATTATTATATATTTAGTTGACAAATGTGTACAAGTGCAATGATGAAAGGTTGAAATTAACATGCTTCGAAATCTGTTTCAGTAAGGTGGTTTGACAAAAGAGTGTCTTGGTAAGGTAAAGTTTGAAATTTGTGGCTTTGTGTCAGAAGAATTGGTTTCGAAAATATCTTGTTGTCTGGTTATCTCATTCAACGAAATCACATATTATTGTGTTGGCCGAAATCACCTTATATGTCCAGTAAACGAAATCAGTTCAGTCAAATATATCAAGCCACGAAATCACCTTAGTCATCAAACACTTGCTGGACAAAATCAGTTCTGGGCCTTTTATCAGTTCTGGGCCGAAAACACTACCTGGGCCGAAATCAAGATTTGGCCGAAATCCCTTATATATACTTTTCAACGAAATCCCATTTCAACAAAATCACATTGGCCGAAATCACCTCAATTCAACAGTTCTGGGCCGAAATTAGATTGTCTTCACTTGGACGAAATCAGATTGTCTTCACTTGGCCGAAATCACTTTTCAACGAAATCACATCTGCTTGTTCTGGCCGAAATCACCTCCCTTGGCCGAAATCCCTTATTGCCGAAAACACCCTTATTGCCGAAATCACTTGTGTTTGTTTTGTCTTGGACGAAAACACTTATGCTGGACGAAATCCAAGTCTGATTTCGTCAAACATCATTCAACGAAATCACTCCTCATTCAGTATCCAGACGAAATCAACTTGTTACTGGACTTGTGTTATTTTTTTAACAGTAGACTTGTAAAACATTTTTAACTGTTTAATTTGTGTGATTTGTTCAGGTATTCATCATCATACATCAAAAATGAATCCGAATTGGTGGGGTAATCCGTCACGTTTATCTCCATCATGGGCCGAATCTCCCGCACCCGCATCTAATACAGAAAGCAAGTATACAAACACGCGTTTGTCACCATCATGGGCTGAATCTCCGGCACCCGCATCTTCGCAAGCGAATCAAATGTCAACCGGTCAATGGGCGTTTGTTTCAAATAAAACTCCGAGTATTCAAAGTATACTCCTAAGCGAAAGCGAGACCGGAAGTCTGAATCGTCCACCGAAACTGATGCACCTAAACGAATATCCTGGTTGGGTTGATAGATTTCAGACGTATGTCAATGGGCAAAACACGGAACTGTGGTTACGTTTTACTACAGATTTCGATCAAACTCTTGAGGTTGCCGCTTCAACTGCCGCTACATTTGCAGATCTTTCGGAAGACCAGAAAAGGGTATATGATTTAGAAAAGAAAGCATATGCTATTCTGACTCAGGCGATGAGCAAGGATATATATCATCAGTTTGTCAGTTTCAAGACGTCAAAGCGATTGTGGGATGCATTGAAGACAAGAGGTCTAGGAAATGAAAAGTCACGTCAATTGCGACATGATTTACTCAAAAAGGAGTTTGATTGTTTCACTTGTATGGAAAATGAATCTTTGGGAGATATGACAAGTCGATTTCATCACTTGCTGACTGAATTGAGCAATTATGAGGTAGAAACAACTCCAACACAGGTTGTCACAAAGTTTGCCGATGCACTACCACCTCAATGGAATAGTTTCTTGGAAATCCTGGAATACAATGGCACATTGGCTACGACAAACATCAATGACTTCAGTCAGCTCTTGGAGAATAAAGATCAGGAAGAAATCCTAAAGGCAAAAAGGGTTCCAGTGCGACAAAATCCTGATATGTATTATGGAACTTCTAGCACTTCTACAATACCAGTGCGACATAATCCTGATATGTATTATGGAACTTCTAGTACTTCTGCAAGACCTGTTTCACATGCTCCACTTCAAACGGTGTTTGTCACTAGCACAGATTTATATGGCAATCCGATACAAGTTCCTGTAAAGCCAGCTCCAACCACAGACTTGTATGGAAATCCATTACCACCAGCTCCACAACAGCAAGCTTGTTATGGAAGTACATCATCTGCTGGTCAGCAATTAAAGTCAAATACAGTACGGCTTGACACGTCAAACCTCTCCAAAGTTAGCGTTGAAGTAGCTAAAGATCATATGGAGATACTAAACACATTGGTGAGCTCGTATTGTGGGTTGATTGCAGGGCAGATCAGAAACATCAATCTAACTCAAGAAGATTATCAGCAGATCGATAAAGAAGAGATGGATATGATGGACATCAAATGGGCTTTCGCCAGTGCTGTAAGGCGAGCTAAAGACTTCATGGAACGGACGGGTCAAACCAGCTTGGAAAGCAAGAAAGATACCAAGTATGGGTTCGACAAGCAATCCGTCAAGTGCTTTAACTGTGGTGAACATGGTCACTTCAAGAGGGAATGCACAAAGCCAGCTCAGCATGGGAACCAAAATCCTTTCTGAGGTCAAGGAGGCAACCAGGCGAATCAGAATCAACCTAGGAATGATGATCGCGCCTTGGTCCCTGCAAACAATCAAGCAGGACCATCGAACACAAATCAAGCTCTTGTGGTGCAAATAGATGAAGGTTGTGACTGGTCAATGCAATTAGGCATTGGTGATCAAGGAGGAGCAGCTTATTTTGCTGAAGCTGCTAAGGATTTGAAGCACGCCAGTGGTGGAGAATCTTCCACTAGTTATGGTGAATCTTCAGATGAAGAGAGTTCTGGTGATTCAAGGAGTTCAGATGAGGAAACCTCAACTTCAGGCGATGACAATGTATCTAGTGGGAGAATCGATGAAGATATCGATGAATTGTTAGGAGAAGCTGCAGCAAGGAATGATAGAAGATCTATTCTGGTGGATCAAGCTGCTTATTCTTCTTCTTCTCTTCTTTCAGCCTTTATGGCTAATGGCAGCAGTTCATCAAGCCAGGTATGTGGCGATGAACCAACTGTTGTTAATTGTGATAATTGTGCTAGCTTAAGTGTTAAATGTGCTGATTTGAATGCTAATATGTCTGAGTTGCAAAGCAAACATGATGCTTTAAATGCTAAATTGTTTGACTTGCAAAACAAACATGTTTCTTTAGATGCTAAGTGGTGTGATTTGCAAAGCAAACATGAGGATTTGCGAAACCAATTTGAAGTGACAAATATGCACAATCAAAAGTTGATAGTGGATCTTTCAAAATGCAAAGAGGCTAACATGTTTTATGAAAACCATGAAAAGGAATTTAAAACAATGGTTGAAACTTTAACAAAAGATAAAACCGAACTGACAAAAATGGTTTCAAGAAAACAAACTGACATAAACCTTTATATCAATCGTCTTGAAAGCATGCAAAAAGAGTTAGCCTGCACAAAGTGTGAAAGTGAGGCGATCCGGCTTAAACTAGACAGTTATTCTAACACTAGATATGTGCTGGATCACATCATTGGCACACAAAAAGAGAAAAAGGATGTCACGTGCATTGGATATAAGAAATGTCCACCACCTGTTAGACAAAATTATGATGCACTGCCTGATGAGGAGTATAGAACTCATTATGAAGAATCTGTTCCTTTAGACATTGAGGAATTTGCAACGGGACTTGGATACCAACAGGAAGTATCATCAGATTCGGAGGTGTTAGCAGATACTTTTGTAACTGCTGAACAAAATCAGGATCCTCCAATCATTGTTGAGGATACTGATTCTTCAGATGATGAATCTAATGATACTGACTCAGCACAGTCAGATGCGGTAATCAAAGAAGAGGACATACCTCTCGAGAATCATATTCTATGTGATCCTCCCGCAAAACCTGCTACGACTGTTCTGACCGAGTCCACGTCTACTGTCACGGCCCCCGACACGGTTTGACCCGTTTCAGGAGCCGCGGAACAGAAATACTGCGGTATATAATTAATTGAGTTTAACAGCGGAAGTTTTCATCAGGATCTTTTTAATTTGCAAAAATATTTCCCGATTATTTTATTTCACAATTTGGTATAAACCCGATAATTTACAATAGTTTGATTTCACGAAGAAATCTTTTATTTTTACAAAACATGTTTCTTTATTTTATACTGAGCCACTTCCTTGAGCTTGTAGTGCTATATGGCACTTTTCCTGATTCATAACAGGTCACCTGAAACATGTTTGAAAAAGTTTTTGTCAGCGGGAAATACTGAGTGAATCATTCTATTTTGCATAATGATGCATAGTTATCAATTACAGCATAAGAGCGATTACAATGGCTTCTATCTTATTTTTATCTGGCATTCTGTCACAATGGTGACATGTCACAATGGTGACGATGGTCATACCACTATTTAGATCAATGAACCTAAATAGTGATGATTATCCCTGTAGGTCAATGAACCTAACAGTGATTATCCCGAGTAGGTCAATGAACCTAACTGGGAGAAAATTAGTAATGTGCACAATACCCCACTAACCAGTAATTCAAGATATCCACGACTTAGTCCCTGTAATTATAACCTTGAAAATAATTTGAGGTATTGTAAAATAGTTTATAAAAAGAGAATGACTCACATTGCAGATTTATACGGGCAGAGTTTAGCCTACTGATTTGCCTTTTATCCTAAATTTAATAACAAGCACACAATTCGAGGTTAGTAATCAATCCAGCAATTACGATAACTCACGAGATCAAATTCTCACAACGAACGACAAAGTGCAATACTTAAACATCCATCGATTTAACGACGAATGACAAAGTATAACCCTAATGTGGGCGGCACTTAAACATCCATTGGATATATTGATCGTCGGACAATGAATCGTAATAGCGATCGTGCTAATACCCTGATTGCGGCGTCGATTTAGTGCCTGTGTGTGTTAATTGGAGTATACAGAACTTATCTCAGCGCACAAAGTGAATTTGAGCGTCGTTCTGAAGCCAGAATTCAAGTCCCAATCTCCTGTATTTATAGTCGAATTTTGTCCCTTAGGCGGCCCGCGTGAGATTTAAGCTTATCCTTACGCGGCCCGCGTAACAACAACTTTCATGTATAGGGTTGCCACGTGTGGGACTAGCTCAGCTGAGTCGACGATTTCTGAAAATTCCTTTCTGCCTACGTTTTAAGTGGATAATCGTCAATAGGGTTTAACCCCCCCTGAGTTTTAGGGGCCCTAATCCTGATTCTGAAAATTCTGAAAATTTTAGGGTTTGTTCAGAATCACTTGGGTGTCTCAATTAGGGTTTCCTATTGGACTAATTAATTTAGTAATTAGTACGTTTTGATGAGAGTTGTTACATTCTCCCCACCTTAAGAAAATCTCGTCCTCGAGATTTACCAGAATAAATGAGGATACTTTCGCTTCTTTTCTGATTCCAGCTCCCAAGTGTATTCAGCTCCTTTCTTTGAATCCCATCTAATTTTGACTAAAACTAGTCGTTTATATCTGAGAAACTTGATCTTTCGATCCTCAATTTGAAGTGGTTTCTTAACAAATATCAGCTTTATGTTTATCTCTATATCTCGCAGAGGTACTACCAGTGATTTGTTTGATAAACATTTCTTGGATACATGAAATACATCATGTACTCCAGTTAACTCTCCTTGTAGTTGTAAACTTATAAGCAACTAGTCCTATACGTTGGATCACTGAAATATTCCTACTTACTTTGTACTTAGCTCTCCTTTCTTACCGAATCTAACAATTCGGTTCCACAGAAATATTTTCAATAATATTTTGTCTCCAACTCGAACTCCAACGGCTTTCATTTATTATCTATATAACTTTTCTGACGATCTCTTGTCGTCTTCATCTTTTCCTTCGTGATACTGAATAGCACAGTTGTAGTTACTTAGGATTTTCATCCATCTCCTTTGCCTCATGTTTAATTCTTTTTGCCCAAAAATATATATCTTAAATTCTTATTATCCGTATAGATAGTATCCTTACTTCCATACAGATAATGTCTTCATATCTTAAGGCAAAAATTATGGTTCCTAATTCTAACTCATGAGTGGTATAGTTCCTTCGTTCTTTTTCAATTACCTTGATGCATACGCAATTACCTTTTTGCGTTGCATCTAACACGCATTCAAATCCTAACTTTGAAGCATCACCGTATACTTTAAAATTTTCTGTTCCTTCTGGTAAGGCAATTTGCTTTAAGATCCTAAAGGCTTCTTCTTGTTTATATTCCTATTCAAACTTAACTATTTTACAGATTAGCTTAGTTAATGGAATAACTATCTTGGAAAAATCCTTAATAAATCTTTTATAATATCCAGCTAATCCTACAAAATTCCTAATTTCCTTTGCGGATTGTGGAACCTTTCATTTGGTAATTGCTGCTATCTTAGCAGAATCTATGTAAATACCTTCATGATTCATTATATAACTTAGAATTATACTTCTGACAGCAAAAATTCATACTTCGAAAATTTGGCGTAAAGCTTTTCTTTTCTTAACAGAGTTAAGAGTATATGCAATTGCTGACAATGTTTGTCCTGACTTTTTGAATAAATAAGTATATCATCTATGAAGATAATTACAAATTTATCCAAATACGTTTTACAGATCCTATTTATCCTGTCCTTGAATGTTGCAGGTGCATTCGTTAATCCGAAGGGCATGACTGTAAACTCGTAATGACCATACCTAGTTCTGAAAACAGTTTTAGGTATGTCTTCCTCTTGTACTTTCAATTGATGATATCCAGAACATAAGTCGATCTTAGGAAAATATCTATTTCCCTGGAATTTGATTGATCATCAATTCTAGGTAATAGGTATTGATTCTTTAATTATAACCTTATTCAATTCCCTATAATTAATACACTTTCTCATCGAACCATCCTTTTTCTTAACAAACAATATTAGTGCCTCTCGCGAGGATAAACTAGGTTGTGTGAAACTTTTACTTAGTAATTCATCTAATTGCTTTTTCAGTTCTAACATTTCTGTAGGAGCTAACTGGTAAGATACCTTGGCTATCGGTATAGTTCCTGGAATTAGATGAATCCTAAATTTTACCTCCCTATCTGGTGGAAACCCTGGTAATTCTTCTGAGAATACATCTAGGTATTCTGAAATTACAGAGATTTCCTTAAATTCTTTATCTTTAATATTAATGATTACTGAAATCATATATACTATTCCTTGCTTTCGTTCATAATTTAGCAACTTTCTTTACTGATATGAACTTAATGGGCTTACTTGGTTTATTTCCTATAATCATAATTACTTCTCCGGTGGTTGCCTGAATTTCTATGGAATTCTTATCACAAAGAATTCGAGCATAGTGGTTTTTCTAATCAATTCATTTCTAACATAACATCGAATTCAACCAATATGGTTGCATATGATTTATGACTTAAAAGTTCTATTTCTACGTTGTGCAGAACCTTATTTACTTTAACTAAATTCCCATCTGCCGTTTCTACTGTAGAAATTTATCTAATGTTGGTTAATGGTAAGTTAAGGGTTTGGCAGAGTAAAGTATTTATAAAACTTTGGTTTGCACCAGAGTCAAATAATACTATTGTGTAAACGTTGTAAGCTAAGAACATACCGGCTATCACATCTGGAATCATCTCGGCTTCTTGAGTAGTCAGCTGAAAGGCTCTCGCATTCCTTTTTGCTCCTTCTGCCGGTTTGGCTTGATTGTCAAATGGTTTATTCAGTTTTGGACAATTTGGCCTAAGATGTCCAGCTTCTCCACAGTTGTAGCAAACTGAAAATTTCTTCCTCCTGCAGTCTTCTTCTTGATGCCCCGGAATTTTGCAAAAATTGCAATATCCTTTGCATCTTCCAAAATGCTTTCTTTTACAAAAATTGCAAAATGGACTAGTAGAAGATTGCCCATTCCCTCCTTTCTTGAAATTGTTATGGTTACCCGAACGAAATTCTTGGGTAATCTTTTGGGCTACTTCCTTCTTTCTATTTTCTTCTCTTGTCCGTACTAGCTCGTCAGTCAGAGTATTGGCTAATTCTACTGCATCATCAATCGTATGAGGTTTCGCAGCCTTGATGATATTACGAATTTCGGAAATCAATCCCCAAATATAACGGGAAATAAGTACCGGCTCTGGCGAAGCCAAGGTTGGTACCACTCGAGCATATTCGAAGAATGTCGTAGTATACCCTCGACAATCTACATCTACCATCCGATGGGTTAGAAACTTATTTTCCATTTGATCTTTTTCATATTCAGGACAAAATTTTCTTTCTACAAGACTCTTAAATTCTTCCCATTTCATGGCATAAGCCCTATTTCTTCCTTTAGCCTGTAACACTGTGTTCCACCATTCTAGCGCTCCTTCTTTGAAAAGGTTTGACGCGTACATGACCTGATCATCCTGAGCACATTTACTTATGGCAATTACTGCTTCGGTTTTCTCTAACCAACGCAGTGCCGCAGTCGCTCCTTCATTGCCTGCAAACTCAGTGGGTTTACAAGCAAGAAATTCTCTGTAAGTGCAACCAGGCGTTGCAACTTTCATTTTCTTAGGAAGCGGAGCTTGCCGTGGTTCATTATCATGATTAACATGATCATTGCCTCCGTTTACACTATTACTGAAGTTATCTTCAGAAATACGTTTACTTGGAATGATTTGTTGAGGCTCGATTGGATTTTTAATAGCAGCAACGATTGATGGAATAGCATTGGCTATCCCTTGAGCAACGATAATTTCTATATCTTGCCTAGTCATATATTGGTCCCCCGGTTGTTGCTCAGATTGATTAACCTCAATAACTGGTTCATTATTAGCATTTTCCATCTGATATCTAATTTATAGATAAATTATTAGTATAAAAGAAATAATCCAAGGTCACAATTAATTGCACATAATCACGTAAACGAATATACAACCAAAATTGTAAATTTTCTAATATTTTGTTTGTTGTATAGATTATATCATGCTTCTATATACAACCGTTTTATTATTTATTTACAGAAACTGATTTTACTATTACTATTACACGATCACAGTTTCATAATCCCCTATCCTTTGTCAGGTGATGTTCTAGTAACGGCGTTCCTTCTTATCGTATTTCCAGGAGATCTGCCCCAAAATCTCTTGGATCCTATTCCCAGCATCCATTTTGTCAAAATGATGGAGTTTAGCCATATTCTCGTTACTTATTGGTGAATTTGGTAAAGGTTCTGGATTGAACTTAGGAAAAAGCCTATAGGGATGGTTTTGTAACAGTATTTCATTAGTCACCCATTCGTCTATTTGCGAGTGGATTGAAAGGTTTGAAATAGCGGGTTCTAAATTTATTGGTAGTTGTGTTTCAAGAGAATGAATAAAATCATTTTCATTAATAGGCTCAATAGTATCATCGGTTGCCATTATAAAATCTAGTTCTTCTTGAGATGGTAATCCCTCAATTTGCCTAGAACTTTCCCCAATTTCCATTTTCTTAGGCTTAGGTTTCTCGAGAGGTAAAGCGTTGAATTCTATAGGTTCTTCTATGTCTGGAATATACCTATTGAAATCTCTGGAAACTTCGATTCTTACTGGATAGAGATTTAAATTCTGAAGGGCTTCTGACAGATCACTCATGCTGTTTATGCAAGATACACACAATTACTAAGTTTAAAAACTATATCAAATTTTATAGAAAAACTTTTAAATATTATTTCATATTGAGTAACTATGAAACAACCGAATATGAAAACATACTAGGTTTTATTTGTAAATTTATTTACTGAATAAGGTTTATAGACTGTAGATAATAAAGTGCTAAAACTTTGAGTCAAATTATTTAAAGATTTATACTTACTGCTACAGTGGTTAGCATATAAAAATCTGCTCATACTGTACAAAATTAGTCAGATAATACACATAATCATAAAATAGCAATTAATAAAAATTATTAAGTATTTCTAAATAAATTGGCTTAAACCAGTGGCTCGATAAGTGGCTCTGATACCACCTTTTTCTGTCACGGCCCCCGACCCGGTTTGACCCGTTTCAGGAGCCGCGGAACAGAAATACTGCGGTATATAATTAATTGAGTTTAACAGCGGAAGTTTTCATCAGGATCTTTTTAATTTGCAAAAATATTTCCCGATTATTTTATTTCACAATTCGGTATAAACCCGATAATTTACAATAGTTTGATTTCACGAAGAAATCTTTTATTTTTACAAAACATGTTTCTTTATTTTATACAGAGCCACTTCCTTGAGCTTGTAGTGCTATATGACACTTTTCCTGATTCATAACAGGTCACCTGAAACATGTTTGAAAAAGTTCTTGTCAGCGGGAAATACTGAGTGAATCATTCTATTTTGCATAATGATGCATAGTTATCAATTAAAGCATAAGAGCGATTACAACGGCTTCTATCTTATTTTTATCTGGCATTCTGTCACAATGGTGACATGTCACAATGGTGACGATTGTCATACCACTATTTAGATCAATGAACCTAAATAGTGATGATTATCCCTGTAGGTCAATGAACCTAACAGTGATTATCCCGAGTAGGTCAATGAACCTAACTGGGAGAAAATTAGTAATGTGCACAATACCCCACTAACCAGTAATTCAAGATATCCACGACTTAGTCCCTGTAATTATAACCTTGAAAATAATTTGAGGTATTGTAAAATAGTTTATAAAAAGAGAATGACTCACATTGCAGATTTATACGGGCAGAGTTTAGCCTACTGATTAGCCTTTTATCCTAAATTTAATAACAAGCACACAATTCGAGGTTAGTAATCAATCCAGCAATTACGATAACTCACGAGATCAAATTCTCACAACGAACGACAAAGTGCAATACTTAAACATCCATCGATTTAACGACGAATGACAAAGTATAACCCTAATGTGGGCGGCACTTGAACATCCATTGGATATATTGATCGTCGGATAATGAATCATAATAGCGATCGTGCTAATACCCTGATTGCGGCGTCGATTTAGTGCCTGTGTGTGTTAATTGGAGTATACAGAACTTATCTCAGCGCACAAAGTGAATTTGAGCGTCGTTCTGAAGCCAGAATTCAAGTCCCAATCTCCTGTATTTATAGTCGAATTTTGTCCCTTAGGCGGCCCGCGTGAGATATAAGCTTATCCTTACGCGGCCCGCGTAACAACAACTTTCATGTATAGGGTTGCCACGTGTGGGACTAGCTCAGCTGAGTCGACGATTTCTGAAAATTCCTTTCTGCCTACGTTTTAAGTGGATAATCGTCAATAGGGTTTAACCCCCCCTGAGTTTTAGGGGCCCTAATCCTGATTCTGAAAATTCTGAAAATTTTAGGGTTTGTTCAGAATCACTTGGGTGTCTCAATTAGGGTTTCCTATTGGACTAATTAATTTAATAATTAGTACTTTTTGATGAGAGTTGTTACATCTACTTCCTCACAAGAGTCTGAGAGTGTGAATTTGCTGTACACTCTTGTTGGTGATGATAAAATCTACTCTGACAAAGATTTTCCTATTAAGAATGTTAATCAATCTTTAATAAGTAAAATTTTTGAGGATTCAACAAGTAAGTTTTTGGGAAAGACAGGATCACACTTTGTGGTAACACAGTGTCCTCCTATCCCAAAGGCTGAAGTTAGAAAACAATGTGGCAATCAAAAATTACCAACTGAGAAAGTTCAGCAAAAACGCACCAAACCTAAAAGTAACTCACCGACTCAATGGCAAAAGAAACAGACCAAGAAAAAGGACAAGAAAGTGAACTTTGTGAAATTGAAGGGAACAGATAAACTTCAAACATTTTCCAATAAATCTAACTTAGATCATGTCATTCAAGTTAATTCTTTGAAAAGAAACAAACCAAACAGTTCAAAACATAGTACCTCGGGATCACAAAGTTCACCGACAAGACAATTACATGATACTACGGGGTTTGTAGAACGTAGATCATGTTTTTCATGTGGCACAATTGGACATATCATTCGAAATTGTCCATATCTTCATAAACAAAAAGCCAAAGTTGATGATCCCCGTGACCAAATTGACCGCAAGCGATCTGTTTCATCAAAACCAGATCCCCGCAAGCGATCTGTTTCATCAAAACCAGATCCCCGCCTTGGGCTTTGACATTTTGGGCCAGATAACAAAATATAAACAACACAAACTTAGTCTAAATTGCATACTGCACACACGCAGTCGCAATTACATCAAATGTTACGAAGTCAATCGCATACCGAGTCAAGACAGGAGGATGTCTTGACTACGGCCTTCACTTCGTAGCCGAGTCGAACCGAGCCGAGCCGTATCCACACGATATGCATCAACAGAAGTGTGCCTCGTATATAGGACACAATTATTACACATGATTTGGGCTTTTGTTTCGAACTTTCAAACACACCCAAAGGTGAGTTTCACGGCCCCTTTTTAAATTATGTTTTTACATTATGGGGAAGAAACACATATTATTTTGAGTTAACATGATCCATAGACGAATTTACCTTTTTAAGGGCTTATCCTTCGACTTTTACCCACTGTCGTAATCATTAACCTCTTGAAGGGACGGAACAGGATATATTGGTAGATCTATCGGGTTTTGACAAACCCCAAGCTCGCAACCGGTCGCTCCAGTTTTTGGGGCGAGGAATATATGTTGAAACGATTTTTATAAGGGAACCAATGAATGGTTTATTTTGATTATGGGCTCTTGGTTGGGAACATCATTTTTGTATTCGTAGCTAGTTTACGATGTTACATGTAAATCTAGGGTTGTCATGTTTTTCAAAATGGAAATTAATTGTTTTTGTTATTGCATGTAAATAAAACATGTTAATTCACCAACCTTTTGTTAACACTTTAAGCATGTTTTTCAGGTACTTAGGTGGCTTCCGGGTTTGAAATGAGTTTAGGGCAACTTTTGAAATTGGACGAATATTTGGACAATAAAAGTGTCAAGTGTCACGGTCCACGTGATGGAACCATAATTTGAACACTTTAAACTTTACATTTGGATGATTGTTATAACATTTTAAAACTATTTTGTCCGATTTATTATTGTATGAGTTTGCGTTTTTAATTATTGGTTGCCAACCTCTGTCACCACTATGCACACCATCTGCTGCGATTTTCGGGGTCTGAGATGAAGAAGTTTTGGATTAAACAGATGGAACTAGATTTTGTAGATCGATAAGGTGGTGGTACTATGTTTTCCATATGGGAAGCGGTTGGAAGACGAACCGGAAGTAAAAACCGATGACACTAACTACCGACAATATCGAAGAGGGAGTCTATAGATGCATTTTATGTCTAAAGTAGGTAGATTTATATGTGGCCTAACAAGGTAAATAATTAGCCCTAATATTTAAGGTGTTTAGCCTAAATGTTTAGCCTCCATTGTAAAAAACCTATTCCTTTGCATTTTGCTTTAACTTCTTCTCCTACACTTTTCTCTAAGAGTCAGATCATTGTGTCTGTGTGTTTCTAGATCCAAACAATTCTCCAAAGTTCATTTATTGAATTTGACCGTGTTTATTTACATGATGTTTGTTGATTGATTTGCATATCGATTTGGATTCCACACTTATCGTTATGTTGATTACACAATTTGTGATGTGCTTATTTTTATCTGTCTTGAATAAGTTTCACTAGATACCGAATTGCAAATAGTAACATACAAAAGTAGTCAAAGCTCAAACATATAATTTTTTTGTTATTGTAGTAAATTTTGACCATATTTTTTACATAATAACTTTCAAAGTAAGTTGTTTATAAAATTTTGGTTATGTCGTTGCGAGGTGCTTATTTTTATTATATGTCCCCATCTAAATTTTACTCAAAACGGAGTTTCAAATAGTAATCTACAAGTGATCAGAGCACAAATATATTATTTATCATATAATTAGAATATTTAGTGTTATTTTAATTATATAAAATGCGAGGTGTGTATTTTCATGTATATGTTTCGTTAAAACTTCTATGCAAAAAGCGAACAGGTCAAACATAAATGATTTTTATGTTCCTACCGTATCAAATCGAACCGATACTCTCCTAACAAGATCGTTATCAGTACCGGTAGTCGTTTTATAGTTTTCGTGTAATGTTCATACCGAAGTCATTACGAAGCGAACCGGTTCCATCCGAATAACATCGAAACTCGTATCGCTTTTCTCCTAACCAGTTTCGGAATTTGTTTTTCTGGTATTCAATAGATGTACTTATTTTTGTTGCTATACTGTGTGTCGGTGTCATACTAGTATCTAATGAATCGATACCAATACTGACCAAATGTCTGTCTTCATGCGCGGAAAATCTACTTAGTTTACATCAAATCATAGAGTTAGGGCTAGAAAATTTACCAAGAAGATGGTTTCTGATTTCAATCACAATGGATGATAAGGTAACATGAACTGTTCAAGATTTTCACTTCAACCTAATCCTAATATTTGTTCTTGATAAAATGAATTAAATAAAATATAAATTGCATATTAGACTATTTTAAACGTGCGGCAATAATAGTTTAGATGTTTTTTTAATGGATAAGTTAACAAATGTATTAAAGCGGATCAAATCTAATAAAGTTAGAAAGTTCGTAATCTAAATAAAAATAAATTATTCTTGTCATTGATAGTGCCTTATCTAATATCTCGTACATCTTCACATTATTTAAACCCTACCTCAACGGGTTTTCGAATGCACATTCAAACATCTTTTATCTTCTACACTAGTAATCATGTATTTAACCATTATAGTCGTTATCATAATTTTCATATATACTGGTAGGTTTCTATACCAGAAAACTTCAACCAAATCGCATTCGTTACCTCCTGGTCCAACCCCTTTGCCGTTTATCGGATGCATCATCCAAATGCTTCTAAATAAACCAAGTTTCCGTTGGATCCATAAGCTCATGGACCAGCTTGGCACCCCAATCCTTTGTATCCGGCTCGGTCCATCAACCCACGTCATTTCAGTTTCGTCCCCAGACATAGCATGTGAGTTCCTCAAGAAACAAGATGAAATATTCATTTCAAGGCCTGATATCATGTCAGCCCATCTGATAAGCAATGGTTATCTCACTGCTATCATGTCCCCTAATGGAGAACAATGGAGGAAGATGAAAAAAGTTATAAGCCGGGAGATTGTTTCATCCCCAATACACAAATGGCTCCAACCGAAGCGTGACGAAGAAGCTGATCAATTGCTTAAGTACATATATAACCAAACAAACAAACAAGATGATATAGTTGGTGGCGCGTTAATAAATGTGCGCGCTGTAAGCCAACAATTTTTTGCAAACGTGACAAAGAATATTGTTTTCGGGACAAGTTGCTTTGGGCAAGGAATGGAAGGGCCAGGTGAAGAAGAAACTGAGCACGTTGCTGCTGTTTTTACCATGCTAAAGTATGTTTATGCATTTTGCATCACTGATTATTTCCCATGGTTAAGATGGAAGACTGACTTTGATGGCCATGAAAAGATAATAAGGGCTTCTATTGAAACTCTTCGGAAGTACCAAGATCCGTTGGTTGATGAACGAATTCAAATGTGGAAAAATGGTGTTAGAAAGGAAAAATCTGATATGCTTGATGTCTTTATTACACTTGAAAATCCTAAGCTTACATCAGAGGAGATTAAAGCCCAAATTGTTGTGAGTCTCTCGACATCTATAGATATTACTATTTTCACATGCACTTCAAACGCATAGAATTAATCCTAAAAAAGGCAGCTGAGGAGTTGGATCATGTAGTAGGTCGTCAAAGGCTAGTTGAAGAGAGAGACATACCTCAACTTAATTACATAAAATCATGCATCAAGGAAGCTTTTAGGTTGCATCCTTTTGCGCCTTTTCTTCCACCCCATGTTTCAACTAAGAATACTATTGTTGCTGGTTACTTCATACCCAAGGGTAGCCATCTTATCCTAAGTCGATATGGTCTGGGAAGGAATCAAAATGTGTGGTTGGATCCATTGCGGTTTGACCCAGATCGGCATCTATGTGGGGAAGGAAAACAAGTAGTTCTTTCGGATGATGAGCTGAGATTGATCTCGTTTAGCACATGAAAACGTCGTTGTTGTCCTGGAATAACATTAGGCACAACCATGACTACAATGTTGTTAGCAAGGATGGTCCAGGGGTTCGTCTGGGAGGCGCCGGGTACAGAGCGGTCCATTGAGCTGGTTGAAAATCACAATGACCTGTGCATGGCTAAACCTCTTGTGGCAATTGCTAAGCCACGACTGCCTCGGTACATGTACCCTACAGATTGACGAGAAGGCGCATTTATTTTATTTTATATGTTCTCTAATTTTCTTTTAAATGACCGTAAAATGTTATAAATAAGAGTAGATCTTCTCGTTATCATACAAGTTTATCTTCAAACCTAATCAACTCATAAATTGTTCCATACGATAAATGCCAATGATCTCTAGATCAAGTGGTGGAAGGCTTGCATTCTTTTGAGAGATGCAAGTTCAACTGCTACTTTGTGCAGAGTGAGGGATTGGTGGGCAATGGTAGTAGACACAAGGAAACCTGGGTTCGATCCTTGAGCCAAACGGGTTTTACCAGTAATTTTACCGTCGTGCCTACAGGCGGGTGGGTTACCGGGTTTTCTCTAGAATTGGTGGTAGACTCGGGTTACTCTCGAAGTACTCTGTTTGATCCAGTGGATGCCCCAAGAGCGCTCGAGATTGATTTTGTTGACCTTAAAAAAAAGCACATCAATAAATATTACATAAATAAACTATTACATAAATAAACTGTTGAAAGTTAAGCTAAAATCACAAAAATTAAGAATAGAAAAAGGCACCCTTATTTTAACACCCCCTATATCTTATTTTCACACCCCCTATTCTATACGGGCCGTATACAGTTATACAGCCCATATAGAATGTTTTTGAATAGTAAAATGCGCAGGGAATGTTTTTTTGATTTTATTATATACGGCCCGTATATAGTTATATGAGCCGTATACATGTGTATACGATTTGTAAGACGTATACGACTCAATGGATTTATTTTGTGAGGTTTTTGATGTTACCACATGTATACGGGCCGTATAATTGTATACGGGCCGTATATAATTGTATTTTTTTAAGTATCACGTTTTTTCTAGTAAAAACACAATCATTCTAGGGTTTCTAAACTCTTCATCACCTTTAACAATGTCGATAAACGTTGATCAGAACACGCCGCTTAAATCGGAGCACAGGTAGAGTGACGTTACCGATCAGTCCGTTGATGGAAACCTTAGCGATCGCAGAGATCTTCGTGTTGGTTATTTATCGATTCCGAATAACTAAGAAGGGTGATTATGGATTGGTTACAGAAACCACTAGCAGAAGAACCCGACACGTCTTCTATGATGATCCGAAAAATTCCGAATAACTAGCAGAAGAACCCGACACAAACAAGTTTTCCACAGTTTGTTATTCATATCTCTATTCGGTCATCTTTCCAAACTACAACACATGATAACTTTAAACTTTATATTGTGTGATTTGACCAGGAAATGGTTGGAGGTGATTGCTACTTTTAATAAACGGATTGTTGGACTTCTTGTTCCAAATTCACGCCTAAATTCATTTTTTTTATTATTTTCTTCGATTTCAACAAATCTGTTCCTTTTCCTTAAATTTCTAGAATATTCTCTGTAACATGAAGACGTGTCGGGTTCTTCTACTAGTGGTATTTTAATGAAGTATTGAAGATTGAATGTGCAAACCGCAACCGGTTTTTACTACGGAAACGGTGGCTATGCGAAATACAAACCGCAACCGTTTTTTACTACGGAAACGGTTGCTATGCGAAATACAAACCGTAACCGTTTTTTAGTACGGAAACGGTTGCTATGCGAAATTCAAACCGCAATCGTTTGTGACTATGGGAAACACATGTTTTCTTTTTGAGGTTGATGGATGTCTGTTATCTCAGTTGAGGTGTGCATTGTTTAAAATGCAGTTGTAGTACCGGGATCAATAGACCAGACACATGTCACATAGTTTGTCAGTGAACAAAAGATATAGATGTAGGAATATAACTAGATGTTGCGTGTAGCTTCATTAAACCAAGAACAAAGCCTATTTCAAAACACATGTAGATAAGTCAAATGTGATCAAACTTGGACATCAGATGTAAATCTTGAAGCAAATATGTGGTTCCTAATTGGTTACAGAAACCACTAGCAGAAGAACCCGACACGTCTTCTATCTAGTCTAAAACTTGAAAATGGATATGATCGTGTCAAGATCTTTATCTATCATGTCATCGACCAACTGCTCGAAATCTCTTTCGTTTCTCATGTTTGGGAGAATGTTCTCGAAATTGAAGGAAAAGGAAAAATGGTTGCTGATGTTTGAGAATTAAACGCATGTACGTGAATTTTAAACGCATGTACGTGAATTTTGAAAGATGTATTCAATGTAGTAAAATGTGTGCTTTTACACCAACCATATTGAGATACTTTGTGTTAGTTTGATTTGAATTTCGAAAGTTTGAAAGATGTATTCGATGGATGTCCGTTATCTCAACGCTTCTCCTTACATTGAGAGGAAAGATGACCGAATAGAGATCTGAACCAATCGAAATCCACAAATTCCAACAGTTTCTTCGTAGATTCCGTCCGGTTTCAAAGCCGGTTGAGGATTACGAGTGTTCTAGACTAGTTTTAAAGCCGGTTGATGAAACCGAAACTGTTATTTCTGTTGTTCTGTACTTCCAAGACGATTCAAGTGAGTCCTATGAAGCAAGTGTGACAACCCGCACTAAACCAGGTATCCGTACAACTTAATTAATGATTAATTACTGCTTAATTACTGTGCTTGTTTGAACTAGCTGATGAACTGCTACTTGAATACTGATACATGAACTTACTTGCATCATACTTGCTTGCTGTCACTACATTACTTACATGCTGAACCCTAGTGACAAACATGATGCACAAAAAAAAAGCACAGTAGCACTAAACGGATACACAGTGAACATGCTGATATAACCAGCATCAGGCAGACACTGCCTCTAAGGCCTGTTAAGAGCCTCAAATATTTTGGCTACACTGGTAGTGAGTGTAGGGATATAAGGGTTGTGGTACTGCGTCTCTAGGAATAAGATACACTGATTGGATGTGCCAAAAACGTACTTTAAGTACAAAACACCGCACTTTAATAAATAACCCAGCTTCTAGCTGACTAGTAAAGTGCCAAAATATGGGGAAAATAATACTAGACACTTTCTAAAGTGTCGGGAAAACAAAATGTGTCACTAAAAATAACAATAACGACACTTTAAAGCTTTTGTAACGCTTTAACGGATTACTATCCAACCGAACAACCGGACTTTACCCGGAACATGAAAATATTAGTATTTTCACTATTTATATTTTTCTGAGCCAGTTAGGGTCCCTGATTACCCTAACACCCGTCATAACACGCTACATATTACTAACGGAGTTTAACGCTTAACTTAACTTGGTTTAACCTAACTAAACAGTTGAAAACGAACTGGATACCCCCCCCCCCTTTAGGCCGATCGGCCACCATGTAACTAGAGGGGACACCTCTAGTACAAACTTGATTATTTTATTGATCATTGCCTAATATCTTGGAGGCATAATTACCAATGGATAATAACACTTAAGATTGCCTATAAGATCTTGTCTAACATAACATAACCTTCACAATTTCACAAACTCACAAAAGCTCTCTCTCTCCCCTCTCCTTGAGTCACGGCCGAGAACACAAGCAGCCACACAACCATTGTCGAGCTTTCATCAAGTCGTTCCAAGATCATACACGCGTTAAGGATCGCGTATTAGGAGCTTTAGTGCACTCGGAGCGCGAAGGACCACTTCCGTTAGCTTTTATCCGCGCGTTTTTCATCACGATTCTTCCCTAGCCCCGAGCTAGAGGTATAATGTTTAAAACTCTTGTTTAAACTTATCTAAAGTGGGTAAAAGGATTTTCGTCGGTTAAATATCGATAACATACTTTTTGAAGCATAAAAGTCTAGTAAAAATACTAAGATGATGGTTAATAGCTTGTAACTTGTGTAAAAGTTGTAGTATTTGGAATTTGTGATTTTTGAGACCCGATCTATGATGTGGTAGCTCGGATCATCATTTAACCCGACTTTGTAAGATCATGGATCTTCACATAAGCTCGTTTTTAGTTAACACAAGGGTTAAAAGGTGAAACTCTACCACACACGAGACATGAACTTGTGTAAAAATATTTTACTTGTGTAAAAGTGATTTAACTTGTACAATGGTGTTTAAAACTAGCGGATCTACGTATCTGCAAGTGGTATTTTCAAAGAACCACACATTTAAGAAACCATGTATTTTAAAGAAAGGATCTTACACTAACAAATATGATATCTTTATAAACCACAAGTGTGTAAACACTTGTGAAACAAAAAGATCCGACAAAGGACTAGCTTTGTCACTTGTTACTAGAAGTTGTAAAGACGGATTTCTCTAAACACGAGGTTTTTATGAGATTAAAGTTACCTTATATAAAGATCTACAAATATAAAGGGGATTTACATTATAGATGTGGAAAAACTACAAGTTCATGCGATTATGCGATTTACATACTTATCGACTAGTTTGATGTGTCGGAAATTGTTTGATTGAATAAAGAAGTTGTTGAATTGATTTGTTAAAAGAAAATGATACGCTTGAAAGCGTGGCCACCTCCAGTTACAGAGGAGACTCTGGCGAAATTTCTCTAAAAACCTAACACTTAGAATTATTTACACAACAAGTGTTAGAACTATTTTCGACATATTTTCGAAACATAAATTTCGCCAGAACTTTATTTACTAAATATTCGGAGGTGGGATTTTCACAAAAATTAACGTGATAAATATATTTTGTCACAACACTGTTTATGATTATTTTGTGAAAATACATAAATATTATTTTAGAGTAAAAATAATATTTACAAGCGTTAATGATTCCAAAACTTTACGAACGCTTCCACATGAATATATAAGTTACACCGGTAATTACATTACCACACGATTGATGAAACGTAACTTACGCACATGTATTGTATCCCCCATCCTTGGGAAGGAGTATAACTACCAAGTATATACAGAACATAAACACGAAATAGTTGTCTAACTATTTCCCAAAGACTTGAACTATAAAGCTAAGGCACGGCCGTCCGTCTAATAGAATTAGCACTTGTAGGTCGTCGCACAGCTTTCAGATTCGGAGACACTTGGTAGAGACGCACCGACTGTGAGTTCATGTCCCCCTTTTCTCTAACTGTTTTCAGTTTTCTTAACTGCGGGGGTGAAATACATGTTACTTTGTTTACAAGTACTTTATACATGGTATGATTAACGTAAGGAGGTTTTAGATCATGTGAATGGGTAGTTAGAACACCGAGGGACTTAAGCGGTAGATCTATCTGGGTGTAGCGAGCCCAACCCCTGAGCCCGCATAATGGACCAGGTGGTGACTTTGTACCCATCGCCAAATACGCTAGGTTTGTGTCTTCCTACTTGCATTTCACAACATGCTAATGGCCTTGCAAACCATTGGTGATCACAAGTCCTCTTACACTGCTACATACCAGGAAACTTTTATACTTACAAGTGTTTTACTTACTCACTTGCACATGAACTCGCTCAACATTATTGTTGATTTTTCAACTTACATGTATTTCAGGAAATTAACGAGATCTGGCACGGTATGGCATGTTTTCCGCTGCACTAGTTTCCAAGGTCATCCGGGGTTTAGGGGATGTGTCTCTTTCCTGGACAAGACACAGTCCTTAAACCATGTTTATGTTATGTTTCGAGTTTGTAATGTTTGTTGAACAAGATTGTGGTAGTCAGGGTATGTTAAAACAATGGTATTGTGTTTGGTTTTCAAAACTTAATGGATGATCTTGCATGTTTTTAACTCATATAGCTTGGGTATGATTAAGCTATGGTATTAAGAAGTCACACCAAAATTTACCACGCTTCCGCAAAGCCAGGGTGTGACAGCTTGGTATCAGAGCTCTGATCATAGCGAACTAGGATTCTTTCTCGAGTCTAGACTATGGTCACTAGGGCTCTCACGAAAACATTTTTCTGCATACCACTTAAGTCCAGATCCAAAACTTTTTACAAACAAATGTTGAGCACATTTTATTAATTATAGGCTCAGCTTGGAGGGCTGAGGATCGATCTGGAGGATCGAGGTGATCGAAGTAGTTGAGCACGTTGGTTTGTTATAGGATCGATCTGGAGGATCGAGGCTCGGTCTAGGTGACCGAGGTAGTGGGCTAGCAAGGCTAGGAAGAAAAGGCTCAGCTTGGAGGGCTGAGGATCGGTCTGGAGGATCGAGGTTTGGTCTAGGTAACCAAGATGGTTGGTTAGGAAGAGTAGGCTCAGTCATGACGACTGAGGTTCGGTCAAGGAGACCGAGGAGCGATCTAAGTGGTCAAGATGGAGGATAGAGCAGTCTTGTAGACTGGATGAAATTGGCTAGTAAGACTAGGAGAATTACGTGATACCTTACTTGGTGACTATGTGATTAACTGATTATATGATTGATTATTATACGTATATGTGTTTGTGTTACAAACGTTATGCTTTCATCAAGTACTAGAAAGATGGACATTCCGATACTACCGGCACAGACAATGACGACTTTCAGCCCTTTTGCACTGCCTGAAGTCGTAGCAGAGCCTACTGATGGCCATCTTGTTGGGAATTTTCCCCCCTTGCCGCTTATCCTGTTGATGATACGCCCTCCCAACGTGGCCTCTGAAGACGATAACGATCTACTGGAGGAGGACCCATTCGAGGGCAGGGCCTTATTACTGCTGGTATTAGACTACTGCATGCGGACGCTCCTATAGGGGAAACTCATGACCATTCCCCTATCCCAGACTCATTTGAGTTTCTGACACCCGCATCTTCGCACATACAGGGAATGCAGCACCACTTACACGACGCCGACCCTGATATGGCATCATCAGCTGCACCGGATCCCGCACACAGATTTGAGTTTGATCGCGATAATGAGGACAATTCTGTTTTTCCACCAGGTGTTGATCCAGACCATGACATTGAGTTCATGCACTTAGACCAGCCCTTGAGGGATCCTGTAGCCCTGTCGACCCCTGTGTTTGTTGATCCAGCTGATCTTGAGATGGAGTTTTTGATCCGGAGCCGGCCGTGGCACCTGAGCCAGGCACTGCTCCTGACCCCGCATTGGAGCATGACCCTGTTCATGCCAATGCACCTACTGTTGCTCTTTGATTGATCACCTGCTTGGACGAGAGAAAATTTGGGGTAACTGTGCAAGACAACTTATTATTACGGGGGCCCACGTAATAACGATTTGTAGTGCACAGAAATCCTGGTGGACTCTGCGGGTCAAGCTAATGATAACCAATGCAGCAGGAAATAACTTAAACACGAATGACCAAGGCGATGTAGCCTCGAGTTCATTCTATTACGAGCAACAAGCCAAATTGGCAAGCCTATGTGAAGGCTCAGAAATTTACTTCCCCACTCTTACAGTGAGTATATTTGCGTGTGAAATTAGGTGATTACATGATGGCTTATGCACCTCATAGACAATTGAAACGTTGTCTAACCCGCTTCACACCACTTCGACAAAAGGGAATGTCACCTAGACATGACACAAACACCAGTACGTTGCCAAGGACAGAAGCCGAGCTGCAAGAACGCATCTCGCCAATAAATGCACGACATGAAGCCCTCCGCTCTAAGTACAACGATGGCATTACTGGAAATAACCATCCAACTGGCTGCACCTATAAACAGTTCCTGAACTGCAAGCCTTTGAACTTTGATAAAACAGGAGGCACCGTTGCATTTGTTCGTTGGTCCGAAAAGACCAACCCCATTCTAAGGATGAGTAATTGACCGCCCCAACCGAGTGTTACCTACATCTCGGGGATATTTCTAGATGGCACCCTCTCTTAATGGAACCTCCAGGTTCAGACCCTTGGCACAGACGCTACTTATGCACTGAGCTGGGACGAGCTCAAGGAAACGATTGAGAAGAAATGTTGTTTTAGGACTGGAATTTAGAAGCTTGAGGTGGAATTCAGGAATTTGAAAATGGACGAACCAGAAATTCCTGAACTTGTCCAGCAATCGTACGACTTATCTAGGGTCGCCCCCCTACTTAGTCAAACCGGAGTTCAAAAGGATTGAACGATTCATTTGGACACTTACACCCCAGATCAGGGGTATGGTTACTACCTCAAGGCCCTCAACCATTGCAGGGGCTATCAATATGGGTGATTGATTTATGACATAAGATGTTATGTGATTGATTTATTGATAGCATGAGATGTTATGTGTTGGTATTGTTGAATGCATACGTACACTTCACTTGCTATGACCTAACCAATGTGAACACATCTTTTAGAAGATGCCGCCGAAACGCCCAACGCCAATGCCTACTAATGAGGCAGAGCTACAGCAAGTCATTGCAGCTGCCATAGCACAATACGCAGCATCTCAGCCAGGAGCGAGCGGAAGTGTTAACCAGGGCAACAACAATCCACCTCACGGTAATACCAAGCCATTTGGACCTACCATGAACTAGTTGGAGATTTTAGCGATGATGCTAATGCCAATCACATGTTTTAACATACGTGCAGGATGCACCTACAAGCAGTTTTTAGACTGCAAACCGGTCAACTTCGATGGCACAGGAGGTGCAGTTGCCTTTACCCGCTGGGCTGAGAAAACCGATTCTGTTTTACGCATGAGCAAATGCGCAGTGGATCAGCAAGTCACATACATCTCAGGGCTATTCTTGGATGGAGCCCTCTCTTGGTGGAATCTGCAAGTACAGACTCTGGGCGAAGCTGCCGCCTACACGCTGACTTGGGCCGAATTGAAAGAACTTATGCGCAAAAAGTACTGTTCCCGTGCGGAAATTCAGAAGTTGGAGACTGAATTTTGGCATTTAAAGATGGATGGACCAAAGGTTGCAGAATACGTCCAAAGATTCCACGACTTATCTCAAGTGGTTCCTTACATGGTTACACCTGAATACAAGCGAATCGAGCGCTTCATTTGGGGTTTGGCTCCCCAAATCATAAGTATGGTGACCTCTTCAAAGCCTGCGACAATTACCGAGGCGATTGATTTGAGCGTAGCTCTCACAGAAGAGGCCATTCGTCTGAACAAGTTTGGTGATGTCAAGGCAAAGGAGAAAGAAACTCATGTTGAGTCATCAGGTGGTAACAAAAGAAAGTTCACGAACTTCAAGCAAGGCATTAGCGGTGATGGTAAGAGAGGAGCACCCAACGCGCCAGCTCAGGTTACAGCTGGTAGTGGCAGGAAAGGAAGGGGATATATGGGCACCCAGCCCAAGTGTAATGCCTGCCAGCGTCACCATTCTGGTCAATGTGGGCTAAAAGTATGCGAAGCATGTGGGAAACATGGTCACTCGAAGGATACTTGTTGGGTCCCTGCCGGTCGCGGAGGCCAGGGAGGATATGGAAATAGAAACAATAATCGTGGTATTGGGGATCGCCCACAAGGAAACTACGGGGGTAACAGAAATCAAGGCAACAATGCTAACCAAGCGGGCGCAGTGAATCGTAATCCGGGGAATGATCAAGCTGGTGGTAATGGACAGAGACTTGGATGCTATAACTGCGGTGAAATCGGGCACTTTAAGAAGAATTGCCCAACGTTGAACCAAGCCCGTGGTAGAGTGTTCCAACTCGAAGCAAGGGAGGCGCGCCAGGATCCCAATGTTGTTACTGGTACGTTCCCTGTGAACCAACGCTATGCATCCGTTTTATTTGATACTGGTGCCGATTATAGCTTCGTATCGTTAGAATTTAAGAATATGCTTGGGTTAGCCGCTAATAAGTTAGATATTCCCTACTCGATCGAATTGGCCAATGGAAGGTTAGTTGAAGCCAACGAAGTTATCAGAGGCTGTGTGATAGAATTGGGAGAACGTGAGTTTACTTTGGATCTACTACCAGTCCAATTGGGAAGCTTCGACGTGGTGGTAGGAATGGATTGGTTATCCGGAAACAAGGCTGAGATAGTATGTCACGAGAAAGTTGTTCGTATCCCAACCGATGATGGTGAGACAATTGTGGTTCACGGAGAGAAGCGTGACACACCGCTAAGGATCATCAGCTGCTTGAAAGCAAGGAAGTGTTTACAGAAAGGATGTGTTGCTTTCCTGGCACACATCGTGGATAAGAAGGCTGCTGAGCCAAGAATCGAAGACATCCCTGTCGTGAGGGAATACCCAGAAGTCTTCCCAGAAGACTTACCTGGACTGCCACCTCAGAGGCAAGTAGAGTTTCACATCGACTTAGTTCCAGGCGCCGCGCCTGTAGCTAAGGCACCTTATAGACTTGCTCCGTCTGAGATGCAGGAATTGTCGACACAACTTCAAGAGTTGTTAGACAAGGGTTTTATCCGACCAAGCTTCTCGCCTTGGGGAGCTCCGGTCCTGTTTGTCAAGAAGAAGGACGGAAGTTTCCGTATGTGTATTGACTACCGAGAATTGAACAAGCTGACGATCAAGAATAGGTACCCTCTGCCAAGAATTGATGATCTGTTCGACCAACTTCAAGGTTCAAGCTTTTACTCTAAGATCGATCTTCGATCTGGACACCATCAATTAAGGATTCAAGAGGAAAGTATCCCGAAGACAGCCTTCAGAACTCGTTACGGACACTACGAGTTCCTTGTTATGCCGTTTGGTTTGACAAACGCACCTGCAGTGTTTATGGACTTGATGAATAGAGTTTGCAAGCCATACTTGGACAAGTTCGTGATTGTATTCATCGACGACATCTAGATTTACTCAAAGACGAAGGCTGAACACGAGCAGCATCTTAGAGCCATTCTAGAACTGCTGAAAAAGGAACAGCTGTACGCCAAATTCTCCAAGTGCGAGTTTTGGCTACGAGAAGTCCAATTCCTTGGGCACGTGGTAAATAGAGATGGAATCCACGTGGACCCAACAAAGATCGAGGCGATCAAGGATTGGGAAACGCCAAAGACGCCAACCGAGATTCGGCAATTCTTGGGTTTGGCTGGCTACTATCGAAGGTTCATCGAGGATTTTTCAAAGATCGCTCAACCATTGACACTCCTCACGCAGAAGGAAAGGACGTTTGATTGGGGAATCAAACAGGAAGAGGCATTCCAGATACTGAAGGATAAGCTTTGTAACGCGCCAATCTTAGCTCTACCGGAAGGTACCGACGATTTTGTGGTATACTGCGACGCATCGCGTCAAGGATTGGGTTGTGTGTTGATGCAACGCCAAAAGGTCATTGCTTACGCATCACGCCAACTGAAAGTGCACGAAAAGAACTATACCACCCACGATTTGGAGCTTGGCGCAGTGGTTTTTGCACTAAAGATCTGGAGACACTACCTGTATGGTACGAAGTGCACAATCTTCACAGATCACAAAAGCCTACAGCATATATTCAACCAGAAGGAGTTGAATATGAGGCAAAGACGATGGGTTGAGTTGCTAAACGACTACGACTGCGAGATAAAGTATCACCCAGGGAAGGCGAATGTAGTCGCCGATGCCCTAAGTCGTAAAGAAAGAATCAAGCCCATAAGGGTTAGAGCTTTGGAAATGATTATACGAACCGATCTTTCCTTGCGCATTCGTGCTGCACAAAAAGAAGCCCTTAAGAAAGGAAACCGTGAAGAAGAATATCTCCGTGGGATGGAGAAGTTACTGGTACCAAACGAAGAAGGAACGTTATGTTTTGAGAAAAGAATTTGGGTTCCTCTGTTTGGTGATTTAAGGAAGGTTATTTTTGACGAAGCTCACAAATCGCGGTACTCTATCCATCCCGGAGCGGATAAGATGTACCAGGATCTCAAAGATTACTACTGGTGGCCTAGGATGAAAGGCGACGTTGCTGTTTACGTGAGCAAATGTTTAACGTGCGCTAAGGTTAAAGCGGAATACTAGAAGCCTTCAGGGCTACTGCAACAACCAGAGATTCCCAAGTGGAAATGGGAACAAATCTCAATGGATTTTGTTACAAAATTGCCAAGAACGCCAAGAGGCCATGATATGATTTGGGTAATAGTTGACCGCCTAACAAAATCCGCACACTTTCTGCCAATCAAAGAGAAAGACAGCACTAGTAAACTGGCGGAAATTTACATGAGAGAGATCGTAGCACGTCATGGAGTACCTCTCTCGATCATCTCTGATAGAGACGGAAGGTTTGTGTCAAGGATTTGGCAATCCTTCCAAGAAGCCTTTGGCTCACAGTTGAATCTGAGCACTGCATTCCATCCGCAAACTGACGGCCAGAGCGAGCGAACGATACAAACTTTGGAAGACATGCTGAGGGCATGTGTTATGGATTTGGGCGGTAGCTGGGATAAACACTTACCTTTGGTCGAATTTTCATACAACAACAGCTACCACACCAGTATTGGTGTCGCGTCGTTTGAAGCCCTTTACGGACGCAAGTGCCGATCACCCCTCTGTTGGTCTGACGCCGGTGATAGGCAACTTGCTGGTCCCGAGATCGTCCAAGAGACGACAGACAAGATTGCGCAAATACTTAAACGCATCGAAGCTGCTCGCCACAGGCAAAAGGCCTACGCGGATCCAAACCGGAAGCATGTGGACTTCCAAGTCGGAGAAATGGTGTTATTGAAAGTTTCACCCTGGAAGGGGGTGGCACGCTTTGGAAAGCGTGGGAAGTTAAATCCGCGCTACATTGGTCCCTTCAGAATTCTGGAAAGAATTGGAACAGTAGCATACAAGTTGGACCTACCTGCTGAACTGAATGGTGTTCACGATACATTTCATGTATCCAATCTGAAGAAAAGTCCAACTCAAATTGACGTTGCCATACCCATCGACGAGATTCATATTGACGACACGCTCCACTTCGTTGAAGAACCCGTTGAGGTCACGGATTGGAAAGTTAACAAGACCCGCCGGAGCAGTGTCAAACTCGTCAAAGTTCGTTGGAATGCCAGACATGGTCCTGAATTCACCTGGGAACGTGAGGACCGGATGAAAGAGAAATACCCCCACTTATTTCCTAAGAACTCTGCATCTACAAGCAGAACTTAAATTTCGGGACGAAATTTATTTAACGGGGGGAGAATGTGACAACCCGCACTAAACCAGGTATCCGTACAACTTAATTAATGATTAATTACTGCTTAATTACTGTGCTTGTTTGAACTAGCTGATGAACTGCTACTTGAATACTGATACATGAACTTACTTGCATCATACTTGCTTGCTGTCACTACATTACTTACATGCTGAACCCTAGTGACAAACATGATGCACAAAAAAAAAGCACAGTAGCACTAAACGGATACACAGTGAACATGCTGATATAACCAGCATCAGGCAGACACTGCCTCTAAGGCCTGTTAAGAGCCTCAAATATTTTGGCTACACTGGTAGTGAGTGTAGGGATATAAGGGTTGTGGTACTGCGTCTCTAGGAATAAGATACACTGATTGGATGTGCCAAAAACGTACTTTAAGTACAAAACACCGCACTTTAATAAATAACCCAGCTTCTAGCTGACTAGTAAAGTGCCAAAATATGGGGAAAATAATACTAGACACTTTCTAAAGTGTCGGGAAAACAAAATGTGTCACTAAAAATAACAATAACGACACTTTAAAGCTTTTGTAACGCTTTAACGGATTACTATCCAACCGAACAACCGGACTTTACCCGGAACATGAAAATATTAGTATTTTCACTATTTATATTTTTCTGAGCCAGTTAGGGTCCCTGATTACCCTAACACCCGTCATAACACGCTACATATTACTAACGGAGTTTAACGCTTAACTTAACTTGGTTTAACCTAACTAAACAGTTGAAAACGAACTGGATACCCCCCCCCCCTTTAGGCCGATCGGCCACCATGTAACTAGAGGGGACACCTCTAGTACAAACTTGATTATTTTATTGATCATTGCCTAATATCTTGGAGGCATAATTACCAATGGATAATAACACTTAAGATTGCCTATAAGATCTTGTCTAACATAACATAACCTTCACAATTTCACAAACTCACAAAAGCTCTCTCTCTCCCCTCTCCTTGAGTCACGGCCGAGAACACAAGCAGCCACACAACCATTGTCGAGCTTTCATCAAGTCGTTCCAAGATCATACACGCGTTAAGGATCGCGTATTAGGAGCTTTAGTGCACTCGGAGCGCGAAGGACCACTTCCGTTAGCTTTTATCCGCGCGTTTTTCATCACGATTCTTCCCTAGCCCCGAGCTAGAGGTATAATGTTTAAAACTCTTGTTTAAACTTATCTAAAGTGGGTAAAAGGATTTTCGTCGGTTAAATATCGATAACATACTTTTTGAAGCATAAAAGTCTAGTAAAAATACTAAGATGATGGTTAACAGCTTGTAACTTGTGTAAAAGTTGTAGTATTTGGAATTTGTGATTTTTGAGACCCGATCTATGATGTGGTAGCTCGGATCATCATTTAACCCGACTTTGTAAGATCATGGATCTTCACATAAGCTCGTTTTTAGTTAACACAAGGGTTAAAAGGTGAAACTCTACCACACACGAGACATGAACTTGTGTAAAAATATTTTACTTGTGTAAAAGTGATTTAACTTGTACAATGGTGTTTAAAACTAGCGGATCTACGTATCTGCAAGTGGTATTTTCAAAGAACCACACATTTAAGAAACCATGTATTTTAAAGAAAGGATCTTACACTAACAAATATGATATCTTTATAAACCACAAGTGTGTAAACACTTGTGAAACAAAAAGATCCGACAAAGGACTAGCTTTGTCACTTGTTACTAGAAGTTGTAAAGACGGATTTCTCTAAACACGAGGTTTTTATGAGATTAAAGTTACCTTATATAAAGATCTACAAATATAAAGGGGATTTACATTATAGATGTGGAAAAACTACAAGTTCATGCGATTATGCGATTTACATACTTATCGACTAGTTTGATGTGTCGGAAATTGTTTGATTGAATAAAGAAGTTGTTGAATTGATTTGTTAAAAGAAAATGATACGCTTGAAAGCGTGGCCACCTCCAGTTACAGAGGAGACTCTGGCGAAATTTCTCTAAAAACCTAACACTTAGAATTATTTACACAACAAGTGTTAGAACTATTTTCGACATATTTTCGAAACATAAATTTCGCCAGAACTTTATTTACTAAATATTCGGAGGTGGGATTTTCACAAAAATTAACGTGATAAATATATTTTGTCACAACACTGTTTATGATTATTTTGTGAAAATACATAAATATTATTTTAGAGTAAAAATAATATTTACAAGCGTTAATGATTCCAAAACTTTACGAACGCTTCCACATGAATATATAAGTTACACCGGTAATTACATTACCACACGATTGATGAAACGTAACTTACGCACATGTATTGTATCCCCCATCCTTGGGAAGGAGTATAACTACCAAGTATATACAGAACATAAACACGAAATAGTTGTCTAACTATTTCCCAAAGACTTGAACTATAAAGCTAAGGCACGGCCGTCCGTCTAATAGAATTAGCACTTGTAGGTCGTCGCACAGCTTTCAGATTCGGAGACACTTGGTAGAGACGCACCGACTGTGAGTTCATGTCCCCCTTTTCTCTAACTGTTTTCAGTTTTCTTAACTGCGGGGGTGAAATACATGTTACTTTGTTTACAAGTACTTTATACATGGTATGATTAACGTAAGGAGGTTTTAGATCATGTGAATGGGTAGTTAGAACACCGAGGGACTTAAGCGGTAGATCTATCTGGGTGTAGCGAGCCCAACCCCTGAGCCCGCATAATGGACCAGGTGGTGACTTTGTACCCATCGCCAAATACGCTAGGTTTGTGTCTTCCTACTTGCATTTCACAACATGCTAATGGCCTTGCAAACCATTGGTGATCACAAGTCCTCTTACACTGCTACATACCAGGAAACTTTTATACTTACAAGTGTTTTACTTACTCACTTGCACATGAACTCGCTCAACATTATTGTTGATTTTTCAACTTACATGTATTTCAGGAAATTAACGAGATCTGGCACGGTATGGCATGTTTTCCGCTGCACTAGTTTCCAAGGTCATCCGGGGTTTAGGGGATGTGTCTCTTTCCTGGACAAGACACAGTCCTTAAACCATGTTTATGTTATGTTTCGAGTTTGTAATGTTTGTTGAACAAGATTGTGGTAGTCAGGGTATGTTAAAACAATGGTATTGTGTTTGGTTTTCAAAACTTAATGGATGATCTTGCATGTTTTTAACTCATATAGCTTGGGTATGATTAAGCTATGGTATTAAGAAGTCACACCAAAATTTACCACGCTTCCGCAAAGCCAGGGTGTGACAGCAAGTGTCTGTCTATTCAATTGAGAGGAATAATTGCATTGTTTAAATCAGAATCAAGGTTCTCAAAACAAGGATCGTTCTAATAGATTAAAGAGAATAAACCATTTTTTACCCATAGTATACGTGTCGTATAATATTATACGGCCCGTATGCAATCATCGTATACATTGTATACGATATGGTAATTATTTTCACATGGTGTATACGGGCCGTATAATAGTATACGGCCCGTATTCTTAGGGTAAAAAATGGTTTATTCTCTTTAATCTATTAGAACGATCCAAAAAACGAAGAACAAAGCCTATTTCAAAACACATGTAGATGAAGTCAAATGTGATCAAACTTAGACATCAGACGTAAATCTTGAAGCAAATATGTGGTTCCTAATTGGTTACAGAAACCACTAACAGATATGTCGTGCATTGTTTAAATAAGAATTAGGTTCTCAAAACAAGGATCGTTCTAATAGATTAAAGAGAATAAACCCTCGTTTCTTCCTCTTCATCTTCAAGAACAATGATGAACAGATGTAACACCCCGAAATCGGGTCTGGTAATTAAACCCCGTTAATACTAAAGACGGGAAAGTACCGTTAGTCGTAAAAGTAAACCGGCAAATATTAGGAATAAATTGAATAATCCTAATATTTATTTAAAGTGAATCAGAGTTTTCAAGAAAAAAAATAGGATAGATAAAAGGGCCAATTTAACGGGACTTAAAGTAAAACGGGTTATGATTTCCCGAACCTACTAAACTGACTAGGAAATAAATAACCTAGTTAGTTGGTTGTCTTGTTTTAAAGCATGAATAAAGTTAAATTGCCAAAGATATAAGTTAAACAAAAGGGGAGGGACCAATGTTGTTAAATTTGAAACTATTATTATTAGTTTTAAAACAAAAAAAAAGTAAAACCAAACACCTCAAATTGAGGTCCTGGTCGAACAAGAACACAGGGGGCGACACTGGCTCCCCACCAAACCCTAGTGCATGTCAAATTTGATCAAATTGAAGGTTCAATTCATTCCCAAATCAAGTTCTAAACACGAATTAGTGATCACCTCACTGAAGGGATCACAAGGTATGCAAAATTCTAGTATTTTGAATTATCTCAAGTTCTAGGTTAATTGTGAAAAACTAAAATTGAGCTTGATTATGTCTTGCATGGATGGAATTAGAAGTAATACGGCATCTAGGGATAAACCCTAGATGATTTCTTGTTAAAATCTAGCATTATACTTGTGGGGTTTATAATCACCATTGAAGGTGATTAGTTAGTTTGTAGAAACTAAATAAACACTAGAATTATGGTTCTTATTCTAGTGAAATCTGAATTCATGTGGTGAATCCAAAATTACTCATGATAAAATTTAGTATAGATTTGTTAATTGAAGTGGATGTAGATGGAAATAACATGCCAAGAACCTAGTAATGGTTATGTAAAAATCTGACCCGCTAGGTGTTTGTTAAAACGCCTAAGTGAGGAGTAAAACGTTAAAGATCGGACAAAAACGCAGATTTGAATATTATAATGAATTGTCCGATTTTCTTGGTGATAAAAAGAGTTCTAAATTAGGTTGTGAATGGAACTCTATAGGTAAAGAATCCGGGTCGTCAAGTGGACAAGCCGGAGGTGATACACTCTTGAAAAGTATGCTTTAAAGGTACGTAACTACGGTTCCGTTACATTATGCTTGATTTCATAATTTCGCTAGTAAACTTTAAATTAGCATAATACATAAAATTGGCATTTACTTGAAGTGATGAAGATCACTATGTAAATAAACGGGTCAAAAGGTGAAATTATCACCCTTTGACAATATTGTCTAATGGTTTGTCGAGTTACATGTTATAGGAATAAATAGCAAATGGATAAGTACATCGCTATTGCTTAGCGGTTACTAAGACAAGGTATTGAAACGGGCCAATATATTGATCCGGGCCAGGTATGTAAATTAACACAACTCATCATGTAGAATTTGGAGTTCTATAAGAGTTAGACAATGTTAAAGTGTAGATATTTGGTTATCTTTAAGGTAAACCGAATAAATTGAATTATGTTCATGGTGTTTTAGAAGCAAATGGGTTTATAAATAAGATTATAGTTAAAAGGGTTGGTTTTTGAGTCAATCAAGTATTTAAAGGACCCTTGTAGTTAAAGAAGGATAAAGATTGACCAAATTGCCCTTGAAAGCTAATTCGGACGAACGACCCTTAAAGATGTTTCGGAAATAAGTTTTATGATTATATAAATGCTTAGGATAAGTTAGATAGTGAAAAACATAAATTTTTGGGTCAAAGGGCTTTATATGAGTCTTTGCCGTAAAATAGTAATCCGAGGGGTAAAACTCGGAACATATAGATATCCACATTAAACCCAATACATATATAGCTGTAGTGGGAGGTTACTAGATAAGAAATGTAGAACCACAATGCTAGAAGGGGATGAAAGCGATTTCAAGCTTTAATGTGCTTAAAATACCCTTAACGGGTCAAAATAAGCATACGAGCAAAAATGGGTTTAAATTGTGTAATAAACATGTGATTAGAACCTAAAATGGTAGATAACATTTATTTGAAGAAGTGTAGGTGATATAGGAATCAAACAAATATGTTTGTTTGATAAAATGCATAAATGGGTAAAATTCGATAAAAAGGTAACGAGTCGAAGGCTTGAAAGTCTCAAAAATTATTTATGTTGGATGTTGGATTTTAACTCCATATGATGGAGAATCAAATTACAAACACATAGGAAGAAACGGTAGGTTAAACGGACAAGCGGAATGAAAGATACGTAAGTTTTCGTGTCAAAAACGGCAAAAAGGGAAAGGAATAATGCAGGGGCCACCGTAACTTACGGTGCCACCGTAAGTTACGGTGGAGCTGAATTGGTTACGGTGCTAGCCTACTGATGTACGGTAGGGAATTGTTAACATAGGGGCCACCGTAACTTACGGTGCCACCGTAAGTTACGGTGGAGGCATAATTGAGTTATTGTTTTGGGATCAAGATATCAATGTTGGATTTTCCTAATTTCCTCGTTGTATTAGTTATTTAATTATCAAAACTGACCTTTAAGTTGGTTTTGATCACAAGTGAAATTTGAGAGTTCCGGACGAAGATCAAGCATTGAGCAAGAACCGAACACACGTTAAACAAAGCTTCCGCAACGTTGTTTTGTCAGTATTCTAAACGGCGAATTAAAATTCACATTATGTATATCACTTAAATTGGAAAAGTTTTCAACAAACCTGTATTTCCGATGTATATGAAACTATTAATTACATGATTATTTCGCAAAATATACGTTAAATCTTGATTTATAAGAACGGGTGTTACAAGTTGGTATCAGAGCCTTGGTTTAAGAGATTCAAGTATGGTGGGAAGACTATGCTTGGACTTAAACCTTATGCTCTTAATAAAAAAAATTGGTGTTCGGTTCGAGGCTTGATCGCAAATCCGGTAAGTACATGTATGTTAATAGTCTAGCATGCTAAAGTGTTGTAAACAACACATAGGGCTATCGTGTGATACACGTTACCCCAATTAAAATGACTGATATAGTTGACGAAACTAACTTTTGTGAATGTTTTAATTGAAGGACACTCGCGTTTGAAGACGACGAGAGTCAAACGAATTGTGGATATGATGATGGAACGATTCGAGATATGAAAAGAAGAGCATACTCACCAAGGAACTAAATCATGCAACGATTGCGAATAAGTTAATGACAAGAAAGCCCGTTAAGGCAAACATTACCAGGTGCACATTTTTAAATTTAATTGCATAAATAGTAATATGCAACAAATATGTAGAAATTGAAAGTTGCATATGTAGATTAAAAACTTGGAAAAAAAAACCCGAATAGAAAATGTATTCGGGATATTGTTTCCAAGAGAAACAAATAGAGGCATTACTTACATGGGGTGTAATGTGAAAATTATAAAAAGGTCATGTATACCAGGTGTTGATCGCTTACTCTGGCCAAGTAAGTAGTGAACGCGTGGTACCATGAACTTCTTATGATGGACACATTTACGTCCGATGTAGTAAGGGTGGGATGAATGGGACTAATTTAAATGGTACCCAAATGAATCAAATAAGTAAGATATTTGATAGTAAACGTAAACGTAAGTCGGATGACGGAAGCGTATTACGTAAGGATAACGAGCCCGAGAGAAGGGACAAGGATCAAGTAAAAAGAAAAATACAGACCGACCAATAGGAATGCTAAGGCATAGGGATAAAAGTTTGACAGTCACAAGTGATGAAATTCACATGGACAAGTCAAACGAATTGAATAAAGAATAAATGATTAATTAGAATAAAAGCGATGGATCTCGCTAAGACGACCAAATAAATTTAAATAACGTCTAAAACCATATAAGAATGGTTACTTGAAAATGATTACGGTAAAGATACCCGATGAATGGGTAGGATTTGGAAAGAATTCGTAAACCGTGAGACGGGAACGCGAAATAGAAAGTCAAAAGACTCGGAATATGAGTCATGACTAAAAGACAATGAAAATTTGCAAACAGAAATGTTAGTAACTACGCTCAACTATTTTAAAGTTGAACGGGTCGAATAAAGAATGGAGTTTGATGTTCACAAGTGATGAAATTTCACACGAACAAGTCAAACGAGATAAATAAGGTATAAAAACTAAGTAGTGCAAGTAAGCGCAAACTGAATAATGGAAGCGCGAAACATTAATGAACCTACGTGATGGGTCATAAAGGAATATATACAGGAAAAACGCAAACTAGTGAGGCAAAGAGGAAACGTAAAACTAAAAATTCGGTTTTTAGTGAAAAACAACGTTTTAACAAAATATAAGTGGTATGAAGTGATTTAGAAAATCTTATACACACATAAGGCCGGAGGTGGCAAAATAGTATACCCGGGTGACGGGGTATAAAGTGACGGCGACTGATTAGTCTAGCCGGTAAAACTATTTGAAGTCAAGATATTGTCATAACAGATACAAAGCACTTGTTAAATATAAGACAAGCGCGAAATAAACATGTTGACAGATTAACGCGGTTAATTAGATAAAGCGAGGGAATCAGTTGAGAATCCCCGCATAAAACTAAGACTATAAAGGAATAAATTATGGACTGTCAATATCCTGGTATGGATAATTGACAAAGGTTAAGAGAAGATCCTAAACTAAAACTTCGGTTTTAGTAAGAAATAACGTTTTTACAAATATAAATTCTGATAGGAATTTGAATAGTAAGCATGAAAGATTCAACTCTTGACGCTGATAGGCGCAAGAAGATATATTCGAAAAGAGATCTTTTCGAAAATGAAAGGTTGTTATAAATTAAAAATGATGTGACACGATCACGGTTAGGAAATGTAATGTGAAGTAAAATCACATTATAACCAAGCGAGCGGTAAAAAGTAACTGGGCTAATAAGTCTAGTTAAAGAGACCGGTTAAGGCCAGCAATTCAAATCAAGAAATTTGGTTCGCTTGTAAGCGATGGATTCGGTATAACTGAACCGAATAAATGAATTTGAAAACAAAAGAAATTGTTGCCAAAAGTGAAAGATTTCACTAAAGACCTTTAAACGGGTCAAAGTAACGGATTCACAAAGAGTTCGATAATATATAAAGCAATGGGTATCGCTAAATTAACTAAACTAGTAAAAATAACGAGATTACGTTATTTCAAGTTGCATTATATCATATGAGGTACGTAGATGTTATGTAACCAAAAAGATATTACCTTATATTTTTCTGGTAATACCAACAATTGAGTAAAGTATGAGTAATGCTTAAGAGATTACTCAGGTCAAATACATTGAGTTTAAAACCCCATGAACTATGAAAGAAAGGTTTCGAGGACGAAACCTCTTTAAGGGGGGTAGACTTGTAACACCCCGAAATCGGGTCTGGTAATTAAACCCCGTTAATACTAAAGACGGGAAAGTACCGTTAGTGGTAAAAGTAACCGGCAAATATTAGGAATAAATTGAATAATCCTAATATTTATTTAAAGTGAATCAGAGTTTTCAAGAAAAAAAATAGGATAGATAAAAGGGCAAATTTAACGGGACTTAAAGTAAAACGGGTTATGATTTCCCGAACCTACTAAACTGACTAGGAAATAAATAACCTAGTTAGTTGGTTGTCTTGTTTTAAAGCATGAATAAAGTTAAATTGCCAAAGATATAAGTTAAACAAAAGGGGAGGGACCAATGTTGTTAAATTTGAAACTATTATTATTAGTTTTAAAACAAAAAAAAATAAAACCAATCACCTCAAATTGAGGTCCTGGTCGAACAAGAACACAGGGGGCGACACTGGCTCCCCACCAAACCCTAGTGCATGTCAAATTTGATCAAATTGAAGGTTCAATTGTAACGCCCCGCGTTTTCATACTTTCTATATTTAGAAACCATCGTTTGTAAAACTATTTTTGGAAACTTTGTTTTCTTGTAATCGTTCTTTCTTTGCAATTGTCAAGAAACCGAGACTTGGATCATTAACAAAAATCGTGTTTTGTTACAAATATGTTGTACACACTTTATATATATGCTCGTATGTTCGAAACGGTGAATCAATTGGTGTTTAATCATTATTCTCGGAAACTATGCGCGAAACTTGTAATTAATCGAAACTTATGCCTAAAACATGTTTTGAACGTAAAAGATACTTGATTTCGACACTTATACGATTAATTATACTTGGTTTACGATACTCATACTTTTCTTACCCTTAAACTACGTTTATATGACAAGAACAGCCCCTAAAACTCTTAAAAACACTTAATTATAAACTACAGGGGCCTAAAAGTCATTTTGGAAACTTGAAATCTGGAAGTGGTACCAGTAGCGTAGTGCGACTGGTGAGACCCTCACGCTCGCGCTACGCGACTGCCTTGTTTCGACAGAATGTGTTTTCTTCAGCTTGTATGCACGAATCCCACACTTCTTCTACTCCCCAATCACCTTTCTTCCACCTCTAATCACCCCCAATCACTACCAAACTCAACCACTATAAATATAACCCTTCTCCAACCCTTTTTACACTTTCACAACTCATTACATCTCACAAAATCCTCTCTAATTCTGCTGGAAATCTGAGTTTAGGACAGATTCATACACACTTACAAAAGTGAGTGTAACTTGCTCATTTTGAGTCCAAATCACTTGATTCTTTCTTCTACTTCTTTAGTACATCCTAGGGTTTGATTCCTTGGTTTTTCCTTGGAGAAATCATGCTTGGAATTGCCCTAAAAAGGACCAAAACTTTCTGTTTTTGATTTATGTTCTTCAAAGTTTACTTAAACTCATACAACTTGTGTCAAACACATCTCATACCTATGTCCCAATGCTTACAACCTCTCCCATGGTTGGTTAGGCTTAAAAACAAGGTTGAGACACTATGAATCAGAGGTTAAAACCTCAAATACATTCTGTTTTGTTTAGGGTTTTTGACCCACAAATCATGTTCAAGCTTATGCTTTGATGAAGAGTGATTATGGAACAACTTGGGTTGTTCCAACATAAAATCCTCACATGGTTTGATGATTTCTCTTAGTATAGCTTGTTATATTATTGTATGTACCTTAGTTCATGACCCTCCTTGGTTGTTTTTTTTACCCAAGTGTAGTGGTGAACATACAAGGAAGCTTGTTCTTCCTACCCCATACATGACTTATATGATAAACTTGAGGTACCTAAATGGGGATTTAAACCTCTACCTCCTACTTGAATCATTGGACCTAATAATATAATTAACCTAAATATATATATACATCCATTCGAACCTTTAATGTGAACTTGTGTTTATATGTTAAAGTAGTAGAACATCATCTAAGACCTAAACATTGTTGTGATTCTTATGGGTGTTCAACTCATGAAAACATTATCATAACCCTTGTGGTTACCAAGTGTCATACAAGTGTTAAGTGTTGAAGATAATTATTTTCACATGTTATTCTCATATCTTATTTTTATGTTGTTTTAAATACCGAATCTCGACTCTAAACATACTTGAACCTTAACCCTTACACACTCAATCTTTAAACCTCGTCAACTCGTCAATAATTGGATAATTGGAAAGCATATGCAAACCTTGTGAGTATACTCGTATTTTCCCCTTTTACTTTTACCACTTTTGGGGTGTAACATGTTTACTTATCAAAAACTTACACATGAACATTTTGCTTAAACACATGAACATTCCTATTAACATACTTGTATACGTGATTGCTTGATACATAAATGTGGGTGAGACTTATGTGTAGAACTTATCATTAACTTCGTACGAGCCAAACCTTGACATATGTAGCGCTATAGGATTAACGACCCGCCCGAAACTTGGGGTAATGTCATGAGCATATTGCGTTTCTTGGTTTGATATGTTAGACACATGCCATATTTAGTGGATATCTTGGATCACATGCTTGCTATGGGGAATTGTTCAAAACTTATCTTTTGCTATGTATGTACCAAACTTGTATACTCGCCTTTGCCTTTGCATTGACTTTTATTTTAAACATGTTACAGGTTGATGACGATGATATGAAAAGAAGTAGCATGATGCCTAGATACACATTTAGACGTTAGGTTTAATATGTTGTATCAAATTTTTGGTTATGTTGTTATGCACTCTTTTGGAACTTGTTGTTATTGGAATTTATGGAATGAAATTGGAATTACTTAAATATTGTCACAAATAGCGTTATGATGTCTCGAGCAATCTTCACACTTCGTCTCATCCCGATGTTTCCGCCATTGGTTGGGGTGTGACAGATTGGTATCAGAGCCATAACTATAGGGAATTAGGAAAAGTAGGAATGCTTTAACCTAGTCTATAGTTCTAGAGCTTTATACGTATGTTTTACTTGAAGCTACTTGCATGCTGTCTTATTTGCTCTTATTTATTCTCTTTTGACCTTGTAAGCATATGTGTCACTTATGTGTTAACACTTAACATGCTATACTTGTTTTGTTATGTGTTAATACTTGTTTCATCATTTTATCCTTTATGTGTACTCTTGACATACTTTTTATGCGTTAATATTTGTTTCATCATTCCACTTTTATTGTGCTATTCTTGACATGATATACTTGTTTGTTTAATCTTTAATATACGCTTTTCCTCATGCATTTTACTCGATTATTCTAAATCCGACAACACTCATATTACAAAAATGAGACGACCTCACCAAAATAGGCGTGAAACCCACAATTTGGGTGAATGACTCTCGATCCTTCCACTTTCTTTCTTACACGAAATTCACCACCAAGTTAGGAGTGAAATCCACACCTTGATGGAGAAATTCAAATTTCAAATTCTAGTGGACCCTCGCCAAAGTGTCGAAATTAACTTTTGACCCGACGAGTACCAACCACACTTAGGATACTAAATCGCCAAGTTAGGGGTGAAACCCGCACCTTGTCGACTAGTTCCACTCCTTGATTTTCATTAATCCCGCCAAGTCTCGAAATTTCAATTGAATTGGGGACATGTAGTAACTGGAAGGGTAAATACCGTCAACCGACTTGTCGGCGAGAGTATTTCACCTATTAGGCCAAAGCATGCTCCTCAAGTTCGAAAGACTTTTCGACTACTTTGGTTAGTCAAAGGTTCCGTTTTGGGACCATCCGAATTTTGATCAAACGTGTTTTACTATTTATTTTACGTAATGCCATCTTTCGAATTCGAATTTACTTTCGATATTTTCTCCACACACACAACATATTGAATCTTTTCCATACATTTATATGTATGCATGATTTTATATAATTTAAATTCATATTTCTAGTAACGAAAGGTGGAGACATATCATCGAGATAGGAGTGATTTCCTTACCTTGACGATTAACTCCACTTCCCTTTCTTAAAACGACCTCACCAACGAGTTCGGGGTGATTCCCTTACCTAGGTGGCCGTTTCCAAAACGCCTCTTCAACATATCTTATTATGCAAACTCGATCATGTTTTATATCTAAATTAGTGACCATTATTCAAAATACATACGTGTACGACTTCAAAACATATTGCTTTACCAAGCATACTTTCTATCCTACAACCTATTTTTTTTTCCTAACTCACATACACGGATTCTTAACTTAACTTAAACGCTTTATTACACAAATTTCCAAACCTTACGAAATGCTACTTATCAACTTAAGCGGTCCAAGGAATCTTATGCCCACGAACTCTATATTCGACTTAGTCACTAAAATGCACTCATGATGTATATCACCAAACTAAAGACTTTCATTCTCAATCGGAGGATCAAACCAACCTTTCTTTTACGCCTATAAGATCTTAAGGATGTTATATGATTGTTTTTACCAAAGATCCTTTTCACATCAACAAATCATTTGCTAGAACTTTTAACAATCACAAGGTCCTTTTGCTAAAATTCTTTTCTAAGGATCCTCGTTTTCACAAAAACCTCCTAAAATCATAACTTCTGGTTTAATGAAATGAAATTACTTTTGATTGAAAACTTTTTTCACCGATTTACAAAACATGTGGGCAAGAAGACTTCTTGTAGACCGACCATCTTTGGATTTCGTAAACCCTTTTAAAACAAAAGTAGCATTTCCATTCGTTACATAATGCATTAAGCTTAACCAACAAGTACTTTATACCCCTTTTACATATGTAAACTATATTCTACCTTTCAAACCAAGCTCAATCTAATTTTGATACGATAAACTCGACGTTTCATTTAAACAACTATACCCACGTAACGTCCTACACGTTTTAGTCGTTTTAACGCAACAATTCACTTATAATCATTCGTATTTACATACTTAACCTTTTGGACGATTTTATACACCTAAATCCGTGATGTTCCAACGTACACTATATACGTAAATTTAAATATTCGTACCCACACTTTCATTCATACTCATGATCCATACATTCGTACCTATACGCAAGCGTAATCCGAGGGATTCGCTTGCGTGGGTCCTATACATACTTAAGCATGGACTTGCTTACTTACTACATTCTTACATGTGCACATTCTTAATTTTCAAATTATGGATACCCTAATTCATACACAACTAGTACAAGCTATGCGGATCAGGCGACGATCAATATAATCGCGGGTGCACACGGGATTATAGTGATAGGCGTATGAGAACCATAGAGTGTACTGCTGTGTATGGTAAGACACGGAACGTAACATGGCACCGAATACGGAACGGACGTAATGTGGTTAAAACATGGTGGATACGCCGCTGGTACTTCCTATATATAAGTGTTTTCACCGTATTACCAAAGTTCGTAAGACGTGCCATGAGAAATTCAATGTTTTGCAGACCTTTTGGACCTAATAAAATTCACACAACTCACAAACGCATTGTATCCGATTATCCATGACGAGACTTCATCCTTAACACACTACGTTCATCTATCCAACACTTATGCTATTCTCATACTTATACTCTTTAAGAATCATTCGTTCATTCTATACTCGAATTATTCTCCTTATCCTTTTAATTCATACAAACCTCGTTCACAATCAAGCTTGTTTAAACATTCGAGTCCTAACTTACCACGTTACCTATAAAGTAGTCTTCCTATTCTGGATTCTTGTGTAACTATACTTAGTATACCTTTAAAGCTTTATTTAAAGTGCCAGACCTTCTCGTTTCACTCAATCAACAATCTTCTACAAATGTGACCTCGTTACCACGTCCCATCAAAATACAAACCGTGTGTGAACTTCTTCTTTTTCTATCCGTCACTTCCTATTATTACGTCACCTTTTTAAATATGTCGCCAATTTAAGTTACTCAAACTTGCTTAGACTCACCGCACCTATATTACGCACCTACATGTTTCCAACTATGTTAGATACCTCAAATCATTTTAAAACAATGAACTCACTCACAAATTTACCTTGTCACTCTCCTAAGTTTGTGCCTTTCAAAATGTTTCAAAATTTTCAAGCCTCAAATTTTTACTAAAACTCTTCAAGTTTACCTCTCGAATAAATTTCGGGACGAAATTTCTTAAAGGAGGGGAGACTGTAACGCCCCGCGTTTTCATACTTTCTATATTTAGAAACCATCGTTTGTAAAACTATTTTTGGAAACTTTGTTTTCTTGTAATCGTTCTTTCTTTGCAATTGTCAAGAAACCGAGACTTGGATCATTAACAAAAATCGTGTTTTGTTACAAATATGTTGTACACACTTTATATATATGCTCGTATGTTCGAAACGGTGAATCAATTGGTGTTTAATCATTATTCTCGGAAACTATGCGCGAAACTTGTAATTAATCGAAACTTATGCCTAAAACATGTTTTGAACGTAAAAGATACTTGATTTCGACACTTATACGATTAATTATACTTGGTTTACGATACTCATACTTTTCTTACCCTTAAACTACGTTTATATGACAAGAACAGCCCCTAAAACTCTTAAAAACACTTAATTATAAACTACAGGGGCCTAAAAGTCATTTTGGAAACTTGAAATCTGGAAGTGGTACCAGTAGCGTAGCGCGACTGGTGAGACCCTCACGCTCGCGCTACGCGACTGCCTTGTTTCGACAGAATGTGTTTTCTTCAGCTTGTATGCACGAATCCCACACTTCTTCTACTCCCCAATCACCTTTCTTCCACCTCTAATCACCCCCAATCACTACCAAACTCAACCACTATAAATATAACCCTTCTCCAACCCTTTTTACACTTTCACAACTCATTACATCTCACAAAATCCTCTCTAATTCTGCTGGAAATCTGAGTTTAGGACAGATTCATACACACTTACAAAAGTGAGTGTAACTTGCTCATTTTGAGTCCAAATCACTTGATTCTTTCTTCTACTTCTTTAGTACATCCTAGGGTTTGATTCCTTGGTTTTTCCTTGGAGAAATCATGCTTGGAATTGCCCTAAAAAGGACCAAAACTTTCTGTTTTTGATTTATGTTCTTCAAAGTTTACTTAAACTCATACAACTTGTGTCAAACACATCTCATACCTATGTCCCAATGCTTACAACCTCTCCCATGGTTGGTTAGGCTTAAAAACAAGGTTGAGACACTATGAATCAGAGGTTAAAACCTCAAATACATTCTGTTTTGTTTAGGGTTTTTGACCCACAAATCATGTTCAAGCTTATGCTTTGATGAAGAGTGATTATGGAACAACTTGGGTTGTTCCAACATAAAATCCTCACATGGTTTGATGATTTCTCTTAGTATAGCTTGTTATATTATTGTATGTACCTTAGTTCATGACCCTCCTTGGTTGTTTTTTTTACCCAAGTGTAGTGGTGAACATACAAGGGGTTCCTAAATGGAAGCTTGTTCTTCCTACCCCATACATGACTTATATGATAAACTTGAGGTACCTAAATGGGGATTTAAACCTCTACCTCCTACTTGAATCATTGGACCTAATAATATAATTAACCTAAATATATATATACATCCATTCGAACCTTTAATGTGAACTTGTGTTTATATGTTAAAGTAGTAGAACATCATCTAAGACCTAAACATTGTTGTGATTCTTATGGGTGTTCAACTCATGAAAACATTATCATAACCCTTGTGGTTACCAAGTGTCATACAAGTGTTAAGTGTTGAAGATAATTATTTTCACATGTTATTCTCATATCTTATTTTTATGTTGTTTTAAATACCGAATCTCGACTCTAAACATACTTGAACCTTAACCCTTACACACTCAATCTTTAAACCTCGTCAACTCGTCAATAATTGGATAATTGGAAAGCATATGCAAACCTTGTGAGTATACTCGTATTTTCCCCTTTTACTTTTACCACTTTTGGGGTGTAACATGTTTACTTATCAAAAACTTACACATGAACATTTTGCTTAAACACATGAACATTCCTATTAACATACTTGTATACGTGATTGCTTGATACATAAATGTGGGTGAGACTTATGTGTAGAACTTATCATTAACTTCGTACGAGCCAAACCTTGACATATGTAGCGCTATAGGATTAACGACCCGCCCGAAACTTGGGGTAATGTCATGAGCATATTGCGTTTCTTGGTTTGATATGTTAGACACATGCCATATTTAGTGGATATCTTGGATCACATGCTTGCTATGGGGAATTGTTCAAAACTTATCTTTTGCTATGTATGTACCAAACTTGTATACTCGTCTTTGCCTTTGCATTGACTTTTATTTTAAACATGTTACAGGTTGATGACGATGATATGAAAAGAAGTAGCATGATGCCTAGATACACATTTAGACGTTAGGTTTAATATGTTGTATCAAATTTTTGGTTATGTTGTTATGCACTCTTTTGGAACTTGTTGTTATTGGAATTTATGGAATGAAATTGGAATTACTTAAATATTGTCACAAATAGCGTTATGATGTCTCGAGCAATCTTCACACTTCGTCTCATCCCGATGTTTCCGCCATTGGTTGGGGTGTGACATCAATTCAGTCCCAAATCAAGTTCTAAACACGAATTAGTGATCACCTCACTGAAGGGATCACAAGGTATGCAAAATTCTAGTATTTTGAATTATCTCAAGTTCTAGGTTAATTGTGAAAAACTGAAATTGAGCTTGATTATGTCTTGCATGGATGGAATTAGAAGTAATATGGCATCTAGGGATAAACCCTAGATGATTTCTTGTTAAAATCTAGCATTATACTTGTGGGGTTTATAATCACCATTGAAGGTGATTAGTTAGTTTGTAGAAACTAAATAAACACTAGAATTATGGTTCTTATTCTAGTGAAATATGAATTCATGTGGTGAATCCGAAATTACTCATGATAAAATTTAGTATAGATTTGTTAATTGAAGTGGATGTAGATGGAAATAACATGCCAAGAACCTAGTAATGGTTATGTAAAAATCTGACCCGCTAGGTGTTTGTTAAAACGCCTAAGTGAGGAGTAAAACGTTAAAGATCGGACAAAAACGCAGATTTGAATATTATAATGAATTGTCCGATTTTTTGGTGATAAAAAGAGTTCTAAATTAGGTTGTGAATGGAACTCTATAGGTAAAGAATCCGGGTCGTCAAGTGGACAAGCCGGAGGTGATACACGCTTGAAAAGTATGCTTTAAAGGTACGTAATTACGGTTCCGTTACATTATGCTTGATTTCATAATTTCGCTAGTAAACTTTAAATTAGCATAATACATAAAATTGGCATTTACTTGAAGTGATGAAGATCACTAGGTAAATAAACGGGTCAAAAGGTGAAATTATCACCCTTTGACAATATTGTCTAATGGTTTGTCGAGTTACATGTTATAGGAATAAATAGCAAATGGATAAGTACATCGCTATTGCTTAGCGGTTACTAAGACAAGGTATTGAAACGGGTCAATATATTGATCCGAGCCAGGTATATATATTAACACAACTCATCATGTAGAATTTGGAGTTCTATAAGAGTTAGACAATGTTAAAGTGTAGATATTCGGTTATCTTTAAGGTAAACCGAATAAATTGAATTATGTTCATGGTGTTTTAGAAGCAAATGGGTTTATAAATAAGATTATAGTTAAAAGGGTTGGTTTTTGAGTCAATCAAGTATTTAAAGGACCCTTGTAGTTAAAGAAGGATGAAGATTGACCAAATTGCCCATGTAAGCTAATTCGGACGAACGACCCTTAAAGATGGTTCGGAAATAAGTTTTATGATTATATAAATGCTTAGGATAAGTTAGATAGTGAAAAACATAAATTTTTGGGTCAAAGGGCTTTATATGAGTCTTTGCCGTAAAATAGTAATCCGAGGGGTAAAACTCGGAACATATAGATATCCACATTAAACCCAATACATATATAGTTGTAGTGGGAGGTTACTAGATAAGAAATGTAGAACCACAATGCTAGAAGGGAATGAAAGCGATTTCAAGCTTTAATGTGCTTAAAATACCCTTAACGGGTCAAAATAAGCATACGAGCAAAAATGGGTTTAAATTGTGTAATAAACCTGTGATTAGAACCTAAAATGGTAGATAACATTTATTTGAAGAAGTGTAGGTGATATAGGAATCAAACAAATATGTTTGTTGGATAAAATGCATAAATGGGTAAAATTCGATAAAAAGGTAACGAGTCGAAGGCTTGAAAGTCTCAAAAATTATTTATGTTAGATGTTGGATTTTAACTCCATATGATGGAGAATCAAATTACAAACACGTACGAAGAAACGGTAGGTTAAACGGACAAGCGGAATGAAAGATACGTAAGTTTTCGTGTCAAAAACGGCAAAAAGGGAAAGGAATAATGCAGGGGCCACCGTAATTTGAGAGTTCCGGATGAAGATCAAGCATCGAGTAAGAACCGAACACACGTTAAACAAAGCTTCCGCAACGTTGTTTTGTCGTTATTCTAAACGGAGAATTAAAATTCACATTATGTATATCACTTAAATTGTAAAAGTTTTCAACAAACCCGTATTTCCGATGTATATGAAACTATTAATTACATGATTATTTCGCAAAATATACGTTAAATCTTGATTTATAAGAACGGGTGTTACAAGTTGGTATCAGAGCCTTGGTTTAAGAGATTCAAGTATGGTGGGAAGACTATGCTTGGACTTAAACCTTATGCTCTTAATAAAAAAAATTGGTGTTCGGTTCGAGGCTTGATCGCAAATCCGGTAAGTACATGTATGTTAATAGTTTAGCATGCTAAAGTGTTGTAAACAACACATAGGGCTATCGTGTGATACACGTTACCCCAATTAAAATGACTGATATAGTTGACGAAAATACGCGCGTTGACGCGTATAGTAGAAAAAGCCTTGTATTATAATACGGGCGATTATTGAGGTTGACATTACTAACTTTTGTGAATGTTTTAATTGAAGGACACTCGCGTTTGAAGACGACGAGAGTCAAACGAATTGTGGATATGATGATGGAACGATTCGAGATATGACAAGAAGAGCATACTCACCAAGGACCTAAATCATGCAACGATTGCGAATAAGTTAATGACAAGAAAGCCCGTTAAGGCAAACATTACCAGGTGCACATTTTTAAATTTAATTGCATAAATAGTAATATGCAACAAATTTGTAGAAATTGAAAGTTGCATATGTAGATTAAAAACTTGGAAAAAAAACCCGAATAGAAAATGTATTCGGGATATTGTTTCCAAGAGAAACAAATAGAGGCATTACTTACGTGGGGTGTAATGTGAAAATTATAAAAAGGTCATGTATACCAGGTGTTGATCGCTTACTCTGGCCAAGTAAGTAGTGAACGCGTGGTACCATGAACTTCTTATGATGGACACATTTACGTCCGATGTAGTAAGGGTGGGATGAATGGGACTAATTTAAATGGTACCCAAATGAATCAAATAAGTAAGATATTTGATAGTAAACGTAAACGTAAGTCGGATGACGGAAGCGTATTACGTAAGGATAACGAGCCCGAGAGAAGGGACAAGGGTCAAGTAAAAAGAAAAATACTGACCGACCAATAGGAAAGCTAAGGCATAGGGATAAAAGTTTGACTGTCACAAGTGATGAAATTCACATGGACAAGTCAAACGAATTAAATAAAGAATAAAGGATTAATTAGAATAAAAGCGATGCATCTCGCTAAGACGACCAAATAAATTTAAATAACGTCTAAAACCATATAAGAATGGTTACTTGAAAATGATTACAGTAAAGATACCCGATGAATGGGTAGGATTTGGAAAGAATGCGTAAACCGAGAGACGGGAATGCGAAATAGAAAGTCAAAAGACTCGGAATATGAGTCATGACTAAAAGACAATGAAAATTTGCAAACAGAAATGTTGGTAACTACGCTCAACTATTTTAAAGTTGAACGGGTCGAATAAAGAATGGAGTTTGATGTTCACAAGTGATGAAATTTCACACGAACAAGTCAAACGAGATAAATAAGGTATAAAAACTAAGTAGTGCAAGTAAGCGCAAACTAAATAATGGAAGCGCGAAACATTAATGAACCTACGTGATGGGTCATAAAGGAATATATACTGGAAAAACGCAAACTAGTGAGACAAAGAGGAAACGTAAAACTAAAATTCGGTTTTTAGTGAAAAACAACGTTTTAACAAAATATAAGTGGTATGAAGTGATTTAGAAAATCTTATACACACATAAGGCCGGAGGTGGCAAAATAGTATACCCGGTTGACGGGGTATAAAGTGACGGCGACTGATTAGTCTAGCCGGTAAAACTATTTGAAGTCAAGATATTGTCATAACAGATACAAAGCACTTGTTAAATATAAGACAAGCGCGAAATAAACATGTTGACAGATTAACACGGTTAATTAGATAAAGCGAGGGAATCAGTTGAGAATCCCCGCATAAAACTAAGACTATAAAGGAATAAATTATGGACTGTCAATATCCTGGTATGGATAATTGACAAAGGTTAAGAGAAGATCCAAAACTAAAACTTCGGTTTTAGTAAGAAATAACGTTTTTACAAATATAAATTCTGATAGGAATTTGAATAGTAAGCATAAAAGATTCAAGTCTTGAAGCTGATAGGCGCAAGACGATATATTCGAAAAGAGATCTTTTCGAAAATGAAAGGTTGATATAAATTAAAAATGATGTGACACGATCACGGTTAGGAAATGTAATGTGAAGTAAAATCACATTATAACCAAGCGAGCGGTAAAAAGTAACTGGGCTAATAAGTCTAGTTAAAGAGACCGGTTAAGGCCAGCAATTCAAATCAAGAAATTTGGTTCGCTTGTAAGCGATGGATTCGGTATAACTGAACCGAATAAATGAATTTGAAAACAAAAGAAATTGTTGCCAAAAGTGAAAGATTTCACTAAAGACCTTTAAACGGGTCAAAGTAACGGATTCACAAAGAGTTCGATAATATATAAAGCAATGGGTATCGCTAAATTAACTAAACTAGTAAAAATTACTAGATTACGTTATTTCAAGTTGCATTATATCATATGAGGTACGTAGATGTTATGTAACCAAAAAGATATTACCTTATATTTTTCTGGTAATACTAACAATTGAGTAAAGTATGAGTAATGCTTAAGAGATTACTCAGGTCAAATACATTGAGTTTAAAACCCATGAACTATGTAAGAAAGGTTTCGAGGACGAAACCTCTTTAAGAGGGGTAGACTTGTAACACCCCGAAATCGGGTCTGGTAATTAAACCCCGTTAATACCAAAGACGGGAAAGTACCGTTAGTGGTAAAAGTAAACCGGCAAATATTAGGAATAAATTGAATAATCATAATATTTATTTAAAGTGAATCAGAGTTATCAAGAAAAAAAATAGGATAGATAAAAGGGCCAATTTAACGGGACTTAAAGTAAAACGGGTTATGATTTCCCGAACCTACTAAACTGACTAGGAAATAAATAACCTAGTTAGTTGGTTGTCGTGTTTTAAAGCATGAATAAATTTAAATTGCCAAAGATATAAGTTAAACAAAAGGGGAGGGACCAATGTTGTTAAATTTGAAACTATTATTATTAGTTTTAAAACAAAAAAAAATAAAACCAAACACCTTAAATTGAGGTCCTGGTCGAACAAGAACACAGGGGGCGACACTGGCTCCCCACCAAACCCTAGTGCATGTCAAATTTGATCAAATTGAAGGTTCAATTCAGTCCCAAATCAAGTTCTAAACACGAATTAGTGATCACCTCACTGAAGGGATCACAAGGTATGCAAAATTCTAGTATTTTGAATTATCTCAAGTTCTAGGTTAATTGTGAAAAAACTGAAATTGAGCTTGATTATGTCTTGCATGGATGGAATTAGAAGTAATATGGCATCTAGGGATAAACCCTAGATGATTTCTTGTTAAAATCTAGCATTATACTTGTGGGGTTTATAATCACCATTGAAGGTGATTAGTTAGTTTGTAGAAACTAAATAAACACTGGAATTATGGTTCTTATTCTAGTGAAATCTGAATTCATGTGGTGAATCCGAAATTACTCATGATAAAATTTAGTATAGATTTGTTAATTGAAGTGGATGTAGATGGAAATAACATGCCAAGAACCTAGTAATGGTAGATTCATTATAATATTCAAATCTGCGTTTTTGTCCGATCTTTAACGTTTTACTCCTCACTTAGGTTGTGAATGGAACTCTATAGGTAAAGAATCCGGGTCGTCAAGTGGACAAGCCGGAGGTGATACACGCTTGAAAAGTATGCTTTAAAGGTACGTAACTACGGTTCCGTTACATTATGCTTGATTTCATAATTTCGCTAGTAAACTTTAAATTAGCATAATACATAAAATTGGCATTTACTTGAAGTGATGAAGATCACTAGGTAAATAAACGGGTCAAAAGGTGAAATTATCACCCTTTGACAATATTGTCTAATGGTTTGTCGAGTTACATGTTATAGGAATAAATAGCAAATGGATAAGTACATCGCTATTGCTTAGCGGTTACTAAGACAAGGTATTGAAACGGGTCAATATATTGATTCGAGCCAAGTATGTATATTAACACAACTCATCATGTAGAATTTGGAGTTCTATAAGAGTTAGACAATGTTAAAGTGTAGATATTAGGTTATCTTTAAGGTAAACCGAATAAATTGAATTATGTTCATGGTGTTTTAGAAGCAAATGGCTTTATAAATAAGATTATAGTTAAAAGGGTTGGTTTTTGAGTCAATCAAGTATTTAAAGGACCCTTGTAGTTAAAGAAGGATGAAGATTGACCAAATTGCCCTTGTAAGCTAATTCGGACGAACGACCCTTAAAGATGGTTCAGAAATAAGTTTTATGATTATATAAATGCTTAGGATAAGTTAGATAGTGAAAAACATAAATTTTTGGGTCAAAGGGCTTTATATGAGTCTTTGCCGTAAAATAGTAATCCGAGGGGTAAAACTCGGAACATATAGATATCCACATTAAACCCAATACATATATAGCTGTAGTGGGAGGTTACTAAATAAGAAATGTAGAACCACAATGCTAAAAGGGAATGAAAGCGATTTCAAGCTTTAATGTGCTTAAAATACCCTTAACGGGTCAAAATAAGCATACGAGCAAAAATGGGTTTAAATTGTGCAATAAACCTGTGATTAGAACCTAAAATGGTAGATAACATTTATTTGAAGAAGTGTAGGTGATATAGGAATCAAACAAATATGTTTGTTTGATAAAATGCATAAATGGGTAAAATTCGATAAAAAGGTAACGAGTCGAAGGCTTGAAAGTCTCAAAAATTATTTATGTTGGATGTTGGATTTTAACTCCATATGATGGAGAATCAAATTACAAACATGTAGGAAGAAACGGTAGGTTAAACGGACAAGCGGAATGAAAGATACGTAAGTTTTCGTGTCAAAAACGGCAAAAAGGGAAAGGAATAATGCAGGGGCCACCGTAACTTACGGTGCCACCGTAAGTTACGGTGGTGCTGAATTGGTTACGGTGCTAGCCTACTGATGTACGGTAGGGAATTGTTAACATAGGGGCCACCGTAACTTACGGTGCCACCGTAAGTTACGGTGGAGGCTAGAATTGAGTTATTGTTTTGGGATCAAGATATCAATGTTGGATTTTCCTAATTTCCTCGTTGTATTAGTTATTAATTATCAAAACTGACCTTTAAGTTGGTTTTGATCACAGGTGAAATTTGAGAGTTCCGGATGAAGATCAAGCATCGAGCAAGAACCGAACACACGTTAAACAAAGCTTCCGCAATGTTGTTTTGTCGTTATTCTAAATGGCGAATTAAAATTCACATTATGTATATCACTTAAATTTTAAAAGTTTTCAACAAACCCGTATTTCCGATGTATATGAAAATATTAATTACATGATTATTTCGCAAAATATACGTTAAATCTTGATTTATAAGAACGGGTGTTACAACAGATGATGTTTTTTTCGCAGAACCGTTGGTATACGTCGACCACAACGATAACAGTGCAGCGACAGTTGAGTCTCCTCTTTCGAAACATTCACGAACAACAATGGACTCAGACTCATTGTTGCGAATTTGGTTTCTTCGGTACAGGCTGATGAAACCGAAGCTGTTATTTCGGTTGTTCAGTACTTTCGAGGCGATTCAAGTGAATCCTATGAAGCAAAACGGTGAGTCTCCTCTTTCGAGACATTCCCATAGCCACCGTTTCCGTATACAAAACGGATGCGGTTTTAATCATGTCGTTAAGACCCAACAGTGAAACTAGCGAATCTGGAAGTGATAATCATAACGTTAATGATAATGAAGTAGCAATGAAGATTGAAGAACAATTGTGTTAACTTTGACTCATAAACCCTTGAATCCCATTGCTTCCCTAAAAAAATTTGTTTCTTTCCTTTTCATGAGGTAAAACCTGTTTCAACATCAAGGGTTGTTTTTCACCCTCTGTGAGCATTAGCATTGAATGATTAATATGAATAAGATACCTTCGAGATACTTCGTGTTAGTTTGATTTGAATTTTGAAAATGACAAATTGATGTATCTGGTGGGGGTGATATAGTAATTTTCAATAACGTAAGAAGGATTGTAGTAGTAGGACATTGGAACCACATATTGTGTTTATCGACTGAATGTAGGTGAATGGTCTTGAATGATTGTGTTTATCGACATTGTTAAACACAAAACAAGGAATGTACATGACAAAACAAGGATGTTGGGAATTAAACGCATGTACGTGGCAAAACAAGGATCCTTCTAATAGATTAAAGAGAAGAGACATAATCCTGGTGGATTACGGTGGTTTGGGTCTAGGGTTGTCAGAGAGAGAAAAGGAGGGGGAGAGAGTCTGAGACCATGGTCTAGGGTTCTCAAAACAATGATCGTTCTAATAGATTAAAGAGAATAAACCATTTTTTACCCATAGTATACGAGTCGTATAATATTATACGGCCGGTATACAATCATCGTATACATTGTATACGATCTGGTAATTTGTTTTTCACTTTGTGTATACGGGCCGTATAAATGTATACGACCCGTATTCATATGGTAAAAATGGTAAAAAATGGTTTATTCTCTTTAATCTATTAGAACGATCCAAAAAACGAAAGGGATTTCAAGCCGTTGGTATTAAACCAATCATTTGTTGATGTATATAATGGAGTAACCCTCACTCTCAGTCATATCTATAGAGAGAGTTGGGTTTTCAACAAATCTTTGTGAAGTTATTCTGAATGTGTATTTGCTTACTCTGGAATTGGAGAACCGTTGTTTATCTGAATCAGGTTCTCAAACAAACACTACTAAAGATGATCTGGAATTGGACAACCGCAACCGTTTTAGTGCTTCTCAATCAGATATTATTTATTGAATCATAACTGGAACAGTCGGAAAATAACTAAACCGAACCAACATAGTTGAAGGTGCAAGAGAATGGCGAGTAATCAGTTGTATTTTTAATGATTTGTTTCTTATTGGCCATTATTTACCATTTTTTACCCATAGTATACGGGCCTATGAAGCAAGTGTCTATCTACAAATTCCAACCAATTGTGGGTTAATAGATTCCGAAGCTGTTATTTCAGTTATTTCTGTTGATCCACAAATTCCAACAAATTGTGTCTAATGCAAGGATCTTCAAATGCGATGTGTACGTTAAATACCGTTGTGTATCTGAATCAGGTTCTCAAACAAACACTACTAAAGTAGAGTTGGTATTGAACCAAGAATACTTCAAACATTCTAAACCCTACCTGGAAACAAACCAACAAAATCCGAATACTGAAAAACATCAGCAACCATTTTTTTTATTCAATTTCGAGAACATTCTCCCTGTGTATGTGCTTGTGCTGTAGAAACCGGTGATGAATTTGTGTACACAGCTGAACGTTCATTACTGATCTGGAATTGGAGAACCGTTGTGTATTTGCTTACTCTGGAATTGGAGAACCGTTGTTTATCTGAATCAGGTTCTCAAACAAACACTACTAAAGATGAGTTGGTATTGAACCAACATTCCTTCAAACATTCTAAACCCTACTTGGAAATCGGTGTATGTGCTTGTGCTGTAGAAACCAGTGGTGAATTTGCGTACACAACTCAAGGTTCAGTGCACGAAAAGTTTCTTACGAAATGTACGTGAAAAAACAAGTATGTTGGGAATTAAATGCATGTACGTGACAAAACAATGATCGTTCTAATAGATTAAAGAGAATAAACCAAGTACAAATCATCTGCTTTCTGAATCCGAATCTGAATGTTAACTTTGACTCATAAACCCTTGAATCCCAATGCTTCTATAAAAAGATTTGTTTCTTTCCTTTTCGTGAGGTAAAACTGGTTTCAACATCAAGGGTTGTTATTCACCCTGTGTGAGCATTGGAAGCCCGACAAAGAGTCTTGCAATTACGTCTTCAATCAAAACCGCATTGTTAATTTTAATGATGATTCGAAACATTCCGAATAACTAGCAGAAGAACCCCGACACGTCTTCTATGATGATTTGAAACATTCACGAACCACAAAGGACTAAGACTCATACTACTCACCCTCCCCTGAGGAAAAGTTTTCCCGACGACTCAAGATAAAGCAGTTGGTTTGTGTTCATATCAGCGTTGTTTATCACCCTGTGTGAGCATTGGAAGCCCGACCACTAGCAGAAGAACCTGACACGTCTTCTATGATGATTCGAAACATTCACGAACAACAATGGACTCAGACTCATTGTTGTGAATTTGGTTTCTTCGGTACAGGCTGATGAAACCGAAGCTGTTATTTCGGTTGTTCAGTACTTTCGAGATGATTCAAGTGAGTCCTATGAAGCAAGTGTCTGTCTATTCAATTGAGAGGAATCATTGCATTATCAATGCATTACATCCCCGTTGAAAACAAGTGGTTGTAATGACGGGACCATTGATTTCAACGCTTCTCCTTACAACTCTCATCAAATGCCTCACCCTTCCTTTTATTCTGTAAATATTAAATAAAGAATAATACCATGCCCATAACCCCGCGTTGATAGCTTCCATTTTATTACAGTCATACGACTCGGCTTTTTGTTCTTCAATCTTTGTTAGTTGTTAATGTTTTATTTTTTTCTACTTTTAGAAAGGTTTGACCACCTCACGACTGTAAAATGTCTCGTGTGATTGGCACCTTAAATCCCTTAAATACTTTGACAAAAAACTAATTTTCGAAGAATACGGGCCGTATAACAGTATATGGCCCGTATACACCGTTCGTATACATTGTATACGACCAGGTAAATTATTTACACATGGTGTATACGCGCCGTATACTGTTATACGGCTCGTATGGAATTAAAAAAAATGACAAAGTCTGTGCCCACAGACTTTGTTAGTTTTTTTAAATTCTATACGGGCCGTATAACATTATACGGCCCGTATATACCATGTGTAAATAAGTTTTTCCCATGTGTTAATATTAGAACCCATAAAAAAACCCAGAGAGATCGATGGAAACATAAGTTCAACAAAAGAAATTTATACCTACTTTAAACGATTCCAAACCTGAACCTTATTATACATCTTTTCACCTATTTTTTATTTTATTTAAACTTTATATATTTATATAATCTATTTTTATTTTATTTAGTTATTTATTATATTTATGTTATTTATAAAATAGAAAAAAATCTAGAAAAGTAACTTCAAAACTTGATAATCAATAAAAAAACACACACTTAAAATAATTTTAAATAAAAACCTAACTCTAAACCCAAAAATAAAAACATACTAATAATAAAAAAAAACACTCTTAAAACCTGAAAAAAACACACAAATAATAAAAATAAAACCAACTTAAGCCCATCATGTTTTTCTTAATTTTATAACAAACTTTAGTTTTTTTAGTTGAATAAAGATGATGATTAAACCTTGATTCGTAAGAAATTCGTCGAGTTTACGTGTGAGGCAATCCATGAAATCCACTTTTGTAAGATCTGAGAGTGTGATATGTGTGTTTTTTATTAGAACAGATTGAAATGATATGAAAACTCAAGTAAAAAACAGTTAATACAAACACATCATCATCAATACAATTAGATTTAGGAATGATTGCATAATGGTTTCATTCAAAATGATTACAATACAATCAGTTGGTATAAAGTGTACTTCCTTCATGAGGTGTACTCTCTCATACTAAGTTCTTGTGTCCTTTCGCTCTTGGTGTTGCATTACAATGAAAATGATGAACTATATATAGGAGGAGAGAACAGCTGGTGACATCACCATGAAAGCGACCCCGAACAACCCATTTAATAATGTAACTCCCAGCAGTTAGTAAAACTGTTGGATACTAACAAAATTACATTAATCTACGACTTCAATTGAAGGTTAGAGAAAACAACTGGATTCCTTGAAACTGTTGGTGAGAACCAGCATTTCTAGGAATCCATAACTTCTGGTCTTAGACTTGTTGACTTGATCTTCTAATCTTCTATCTTGACTTTTGTCGACTTGATTGTTGACTTGTTGACCAAAACTTTGACAATGTAGCACTTGTACTTCTGTTCTCTATTCTTGGAGATAGCAGTTATGTTCCAGTAGTTTGGGCAGTTCTTTTGGGAAGCCTTCGAGGGGGAAACTTCTGAACCAAAGATTATACTTCAACTTATTCTATCAGGCTGGGAAGGGAAGATGGTTCCCTTTGGTTTTAGCTTTCATCATCAAAAGATCTCATATAACCCAAAAACTTTTTTACCCTATATTGTTGCATCCACATTTTCACTGGGTCCTCTTCTTCATTCGCCGACGTCTCCTTTTGTTTAGATCATTTCCTCGACTCCGCCGAGCCTTTTTAGCCCTTTTCCCCATTGGACGAGATTGAAATTGAAGTTTAAACCTTGGATGGGAGTCCATTGTCATCCAAGTCAACCGCATCAGAAGCGGACGACGTATATGCTCCTGACTCTGATATCTTTGTCCTTTTTGACATCAATGGGAGTGATGCATTCGATTTCGGTTTCATTTTTCACTAATTGAAAATATGGTTGTAGTTGTACCGAATATTTTGTTCTGTTCCAAACTCCGCTTGGGCCGGGATCATGACCATTTCATCGGAGTAACCACTATGGGCATTTTTGTGCAGGTTGTATATTCCACAAAAAAGAGTTGTCAGAGTGGCCATTAAGGCCAATGGCACTACAAGTGCTCCTTTGTTCGGTTCAGCTTTTTATCTATTTCTTCACAAAAAATAAGCATGGATACGTTCCCAATAGTTCGTGTTTTTTTTCCGACTACGGCGCATGTAGACACATGAAGATAAGCTCGTGTAAGGGCTTCTTCTTCGTCATCCGACCACTTATGAATAATAACTTTCTACTTTGGCTTCAAACCAGCACTTTTCCTTTTATTTTTTTGGCTCGAAGATGGAGTTGGTGTAGATGTACCAGACGACTAAATGCCTGGGGTCTTGAACACAGGCACTAGCAGAACATTGGGGTTGACAACCATCTCCAATTATGGAGGTAACCCATAGAACAGGTAACCAGTTCTGCGTATCGACATAGCACCTGGTGGAGGCATGAAACCATAGTTTTGGAGTTGTGGATGTATGAAACCGAGTTGATTCATGAACCCGAATTGTTGGCATGGGAAGGCATCAATCCATGTTGATTAGATGACTTGTTGCTTTGGTAGAGTGGGGGTGATTGTAATTGATTGGTTTGGGTTTAAAACAACCCCTTACATTTCTTGGAAGCTCCTTTGGTCATCAATGTAAGAGTTTGAGATGATAGTGAAAGTTTTAATGTAAAATTTTGGCGTAAAATGGAAGATGAGTTAAGACTGAATGGTTGAGTGTCAAAGTTTGAGAGCCAAAAAATTTTGAATGTTTGAGGTTGGTGTGAATTTGATGTATGTTTAATTTAAATTTGTAATTGGTTGATTTTTATTGGAATTTATATATATATTATAAATTTTACAACCATGTATATATATATAGGAGAAGGATCCGTTAGGAACCACCCTTTATTGCAAGAACCGCGAGAACCAATGTGAACACAGCCAAAAATACCTAAAAATGGCTAAAAACACACTCAAAATTTTTTTTTTTAATATTTTTTAGCGAAAAAATCGCTAATTTTCGTTACCAAAAAATAAAAATTTTAATTTATTTTTTTTTTACATTTATTTTTTTTCTACGAAAAGTAGCGATTTTTAGCTAAAAATAGTAAAAAAAAATTGTGTGTTTTTTTAGATTTTTTTAGGTATTTTGGGGATTTAGTTTTTAGCATTTTAGCTTGGGTGGGGGGTGGGGGGTTTAGTTTTTATTACTTAGCTTGGGGGGGGGGGGGGGGGGGTTGGGGTTTTTCAAGGTTTTTTGGTGTGTTCACATTGATTCTCACGATTCTCACAATAAAGGTGGTTCTCAAATAAACCTTACCCTATATATATATATATATATATATATATATATATATATATATATATGGGGAGAGAATCATGAGAAAACTACATATAAATGAGAAAACTAGAAAACTAACTAAAAAAGCCTAAAAAAATCTAAAACACATACCAAATTTTTTTTTACAATTTTTTTATAAAAATTCGCTATTTTTTCTATATAAAAAAATTTAAAAAAAACTTGTACTGCACATGTGCATTATATGTGTACTACACATGTGCATTACATGCTTAAAATTAGCTTTTTGAGTCTAGTTTAGCTTTTAGGGTTAGTTTTTTTTTGGACGTTTAGGATTAGGATTAGGTTTTTGGGTGTGGGGGGGGGGGAGGGGTTTACGTTTTTGGGTGGTGGGGTGGGGGGCGGGTTTAGGTTTTTTTCAGGTTTTTGTTTAGGGTTTAGTTTTAGGTTTTCGGGGGGGGGGGGGGGTGGGGGTAGGTTTTTGGTGGGAGGGTGAATTTATATTTTTGGGGGGTGGGGGTGGGGGGGGGGGGGTAGGTTTTTGAGGGGTGTCGGTGGGGGTGGGTTAAGTGGTTTAGGCTTTCCGTATTAGTGCACATTTGCAGTACAATAATTTTATTTTTATTTTTTTCCATACATAAAAAGTAGCGATTTTTTTATAAAAAAAATTTGTAAAAAAAATGGTATGTTTTTTAGGCTTTTTTAAGTTAGTTTTTTTGTTTTGTCATTTAAACTAGTTTTCTCATGATTCATCCCCTATATATATATATATATATATATATAGGGAGAAGATCATGCGAGAACCACCTCTTATTGCGAGAATCGCGAGAACCAATGTGAACACACCAAAAATGCCTAAAAATAGCTAAAAATCACACAAAAATTTTTTTTTTGATTTTTTTAATATTTTTTAGGTTAAAATCGCTACTTTTCGAACCCAAAAAAAAAAAAAATATTTTTTTTTTTTTAAATTTTTTTTTTTTTTTTTAAAAAAAAAATTTTTTTTTTTTTTATTCGAAAAGTAGCGATTTTAACCTAAAAAATATTAAAAAAATCAAAAAAAAATTTTTGGATTTTTTTTAGATTTTTTTAGGTTTTTTGGGGGTTTAGTTTTTAGCATTTTAGCTTGGGGGGGGGGGGGTGGGGGGGGTTTAGGTTTTTGGGGGGTGGGGGAGGGGGGTTTAGGCTTTTTTTTGGGGGGGGGGGGGGTGGGGTTAGGTTTTTTTTAGGTTTTTTTAGGTTTTTTTTAGCTTGGGGGGGGGGGGGGTTTAGGTTTTTTGGGGGGGGGGGGTTAGGTTTTTTTTGGGGGGGGGGGGGGGTGGGGGGTTTAGGTTTTTCGGTTGGGGGGGTGGGGGTTAGGTTTTTTTAGGGTTTTTTTTAGGTTTTTTAGCTATTTTAGGTTGTGTTCACATTGGTTCTCATGGTTCTCACAATAAGAGTGGTTCTCGCATGAGCCCCTCCCTATATATATATATATATATATATATATATATATATATATATATATGATAAGGATTATGTGAGAAGTAGTAAGCTAATTGAGAAACTTAAGAATCATTATGGTCCACACATTTAAAAAATGTAAAAATATGCAAAAAAAAAAAATAAAAAAAATTGAAAAATCGGAGCTTTTTCTTTAAGGTTTTGTTTTTTTTTAAATTTTTGGGATTTACACACATGTGTATATTGTTAATATTTTAACTATACATATGTGTATATTGTCAAATATACATATATGTATATACATGTTTAAAATTGAAAAATAAGTGTTATTTAGGGTTTAACATTAATATTTAGGGTTTATCATTAGGGTTTAGGGTTTAGCATTAGTATTTAGGGTTTAGCATTAGGATTTAGCAATAGTATTTAGGGTTTAGCTTTTGGGTTTAGCTTTAGGGTTTAGCTTTAGCTTTTGGGTTTAGCTTTAGCTTTAGGGTTTGCATTAGGGTTTAGCATTAAGGATTTAGATTTAGGGTTTAGCTTTACCTTTAGAGTTTAGCATTAGGGTTTAGCTTCAGGGTTTAGCATTAAGGTTTTGCTTTAGAGTTTAGGGTTTAGGGTTTAAGATTTAGGGTTTATGACACTTATTTTTCAATTTTAAACATGTATATACATATATGTATAATTGACAATATACATATATGTATAGTTAAAAGATAAACACTATACACATGTGTATAAATCCAAAAAAAAAAATTTTAAAAATTAAAACCTTCAAGAAAAAGCTTCGATTTTTCCATAAAAAAAAAAAATGCATTTTTCCACCTTTTTTTTGCATTTTTTTGCTTAGGGAAAATGTGTGTGCAGATTGTTTCTCAAGTTTCTTAAATATGGTGGACTTCTCTTAGGATCCCTACCCTATATATATAGGGTCAGGATTTAGGGAGAACGGGTGAAAGTCTGAGAACGATTATGGATCGTCAGATCATAACAATCTATGGACTAGATGGCGCGGTGGCGTTTTCGTAAATAACGTCACTTTTATTAGTGTGGCGCTTCATTAAGGGTAAAATGGTGTTTTGACTTCTCTACACAAAACGTCAAACTCACGAATAAAACGTTATTAAAATACCGTTTTAACACACATAGCACACTTCATCCTAATCTAAACGCCATTAGATATAAAACGCCAAACTTTCTTTTTAACCGATAAAGCTGAACAAACAGTACTGAAACGACGGAACTTAATTACTAGCATTTACTATAATCGCGCCTAAAATACACGCCAAAAACTTCCTATATAAACAACCTCTCAGACCTATTAAAATCCACACCAAAAACCCAAACGCCATATTTTCCTCTATACCATTCATCTTAGAAACGCCAAAAAAAGCCAAATATCAAAGATTCAAATCCATGTTTCTTTGATATAATACAGTATTTCCTCAATATAAACGCCAAAACATACAAAAACCACAAAAACCAAAAACGCAATTTCATGGAGATTCAGTTTTGTTCTCAATAAAGTTTAGCTAAACGGGATGGACAACATTGTTAGACATCTTTCTTGACTGATGATTAACAATGTTGTCCATCTCGTTCAGCAAAACATTATTGAGTTTAGCATGACCAAAATTAAAGGTTTTTGATAGTTTTATTTAGTGGTGTTTTTTTTTTTTTTTGGCATTTGATTTGCTTGACCGATCTTATATTGTTTGTAAAGTAACCTCGAAGTAGCATGTTATGAACAAATAGGTCGAAAAAAAGGATGGAAAAAATGATGTATAAAAATGATGTAAAAATACAAAATGCTATACTACACTTCACTGGCTCTCGAAGACCATCTGTGTGTGTTCTGTAAGAATGAAAAACACAAAACGCCAAACTACTCTTCACTGGATCTCGAAGACCTTGTCGATCTTCTTTTAATTACGGCATGTTTGCATGTTAATGCATAGTGTCCATAGCCTTTGCAGTTCTGACACTGTCTTTCTTTGGTCCCCGGGTTTCGACTTTGATTTCATTTTCTCGATTGCTATCTCATGTTTAGATTTTAGGCGCTTTCGAGAACCAGAACCTTTGGATTTATACCCAATAGGGACTCTTCTCGGATTCTTGTCGTTTTTATATTGACCGGTTATCTCGGCAAATCTATCCCTAGTACTAGCGGGAGGAGCAACAATCTGCATATCTTGAACCTTCTTCATACAAGATTGAACATGATCCTCGTATAAGGAAAGCTCCTCTTTATTACCAGATAAACGGTTCAAAGTATATTAAAAAAATAATATCTCGCATCATACTTTGCACATCAGGATCAAGCTCGGTCATATATTCAAGACTAATTGAGTATTCAGGAGAGCAATTTGGGGAAGCCTCTTTGCGCCATCTATTCAGAATGTATTGTTTTGGAAATTCCCTAATGTCCATAATTCTCAAAAACATAGAATATATGTCTACATAGCAAACCAAACTGTTCAAAACGCCCGCATGAGCAACTTGATGTGCAATCAGACTTACGGAACATTACCTGAAAAACGCCAAAGACAATATCTCTATAACGCCATGCATAGAATGTTTGTCTAAAAAAATAAAAAAACACATTGCATATGATAAAATGCCATTATCAGAAAACGCCATTATTTACCTCAAATAAGTATGTACAAGGCTGTTGGAAGTCATTTACGTAAAACTTAACAAACCTATCAGGCTAATCTTCGTAACGTTGATTTATGCAATCCTCAACTCCAATAAGCTCAGCTTGAACGTCACAAAAATACTTTTTTTGTATATGTCAACAACTTGCCCTTCCAACAATTGGTAACTACTCTTCAATTGGGGTCTTTTGTATCGAGATTCATGATCATTTTTCCGGTGTGTGTGACGTTGTGCTTCTATTGCAGTCTCCTAATGTGTCATGAACTCAACAAGAGTAGCTTTCGAATTGCACACTTGACCAAAAAAATGATTCTCACCACCTCGATGTCGTTCGCATAAGACCAGACATCTCCTCCATTCTATAGTATGCAGGGATCCAAGATTCCCTAAGTGCAAATATATTAGATAGCCAGTCATTATCTGCTAAATTGAACTCTGCGACCGCTTCCCATTCTGATTCAAACTCTTCAGGTGTGAGAATATCCATCCACACAACACCACAAATACGTTCTTTAAAATTGGTGGAATTGCATAGCCTAACACCAACCTATATATAAAACCAAAATGCCATGCATAAAAAAAACACAAAGACTAAACTTAATTAAAAAAACACTAACAAGGTAAAGAAATCCATGTATTTTAAAACGCAGTGTATCCTAAAACGCCAAAGGTAAAAAAAGCATAACAACCTTCAGAGAAAGCTTATGCATCACAAGCCACGTGCATAACCGATGCCTCGTGTCAACAAATACAACAGAAATAGTCTTCTTCATTGCTGGATCTTGGTCAGTCACAACAACTTTTAGAAAAACTCTCAACAACCAAATATACGTATCAGAAGTTTCCGATGCCAATAATGTTGCACCAAATGTAACATTGCAGTGATGATTGTCTATACCAGTGAACAGTACAAACACCATAGAGTATCTGCATATGAAAACGCCATGAGAACTGAAACAATAATAAAACGCAATTGCATGTAAACTAATAAAATGCCATTGCATGTAAACTAATAAAACGCCATAGCATGTAAACTAATAAACCGCCATTGCATGTAAACTAATAAAACGCCATTACATGTAAACTAATAAACCGCCAAAAACAGAAGAAGTTGAATTATAAAATATTACTTGTTGGAACGATACGTGGCGTCAAATGAAATCACATCACCAAACACGTGGTAATTACGTTTGGCTTGATCATCACACCAAAAAAGTCCCTTCAAACGATTCTCTTCTTCTGTGAAGTAATCAAACGAGAAATTAGGCTGGGAATGTTTTTTTTTTTCATTCAAATGTCTAACAACCATATCGGCGTCGTATTCCCCTATAAACAAGTTAATTTGCCTCTTATAGTTCTTAAATTCAACTTTACTTACACCCACGTCTTCAAAACCACCAAAACAAGTCTTCATAACATTAAACGCCTTGACGGGACCCAAATTCAGCTTAGACATGCTGTGTATAACATGCTTCTGGAGCTGAGTGAGGTGTCGTTCAGTTGGAAGAAAATGCTTTTCAGGACGTTCAACAAGATCATGATTGTGCTCCTCGACAAACTTATACACCTTCCATGATCCAGCCTAAAAAATTACACATAACAATACACCACAATCAGTCCTCTTTGAAAAGTTTGATCGCACTACTCGCTCCTTTTGATTGGGGTCCAATGTATCAACCTTCTTGTCCTTGTATAACCCAGATCTCGTACACAAGTAATACTTAATATGTAAGACACCTTTAGAGTTTGTCTTTGTAGTCCCTTTCCTGACTGAAAACCCACACTCCTTGGCATACTTAACGTACATTGAATAACAATCATCGAGGCTTGAGAATACCACGTCGATTGTGGGCTTTATTTCTTCACTAACATTAGGAATGATAAATGGTAATCTAGTTTTGGGGCAAAGCCTTTGACTCGAGGAAGAAACTTCGTCTGAGAAAACACAGTGAGGAACGGAAAAATCCGAAAAACACGGTGATGTCTCATAATAACATTATATATTAAAACACCATTAATTGAATAATAAACAAGACATAATAAACACATAATTTAAAAACTACATGATAAAAAAGCCATGAGATGAATAATTAAAAACACTTAACAACATAAAATAATTAACAAAATATAACATGATAATGAAAACGCCATAATTAACAAAATTGATGTTTACACAAATTAACAAAATAGTAATAACTGATGTTCACAAATACTACTAAATAAAATTCAAAACTAATCAAATAGATGTAAAACGCCAATGATCGTAAAAACATAAGAAATATACTTGAACGTAAATGACAATTAAAATTAATATTGAAAACTCCAATTGTCAGTTCTTAATAATTGTTTAAATACCAATTAAAATGCGATTAAATTTCATAATTGAATAAAGCTATTGAAAATCATACAACACATTATAAAAATACTAATACAAAAAAAAAAACACAATGAAACAATGATAAAAAAACAAAACGCCATATCTGTTGCATGATTTGCTGGAACAAAAATAGAAAACGCCAACGAATTTTACTTTGTCGAACTGAATCCACGTTAAACGCAATAGATCTGAGAAAGATTGCAAAGGAGGTAACGGCTAACAATAAATCTTTAGAGTTTTAATTTGAAAGAGATTTATAACGCGAATAAGGAGGGAACGTAAAAAAGGACAATCGTACCCCCGTATAACAATTAGCGCCCCCTGCCACGTGTTGGGCCAGGATCCGTTCTCACTGTTCTCACACTTTTCACCGTTCTCTCCTAAACCCATTTATATATATATATATATATATATATATATAGGGGAAGGTTCATTTGGGAAGAAAATTTTATTGAGAAGAAAAAGAATAAAAGGGTACAATTGTAAAACATTAAATAGTTTTTTTCTCATCTCATTTATTATTATGTTTGACTAATTAATTAGTCATTAAGACTATAATCCTCCACACTAAATATTTTTGCCTACACACATCAAAAGTTATCCTACACATTTCGAAATTTATCCTACACATAATGAAATTTATCCTACACAACTCGTAATTTATCCTACACGCCTCGTATTTATCCTACACTATAAATGAATTTTTATTTTTATTTTTTTGTGAAAAATATATATCTTAAAAATAAGTTACAAATTTAATATAGTTAGTTATTAAAGATGAAACTACCAATTAATGATGTATGTAAGTTTACTAATTTACCCTTATAGTTACATTAAGTACAAATATTAAATGAAGTCTAATGAAGAATTTCTATTGGTTGAAATTTCTTCTTTTTTCTTCTTACAAAGAATTTCTTCTCATTTGAACCCTCCACTATATATATATATATATATATATATATATATATATATATATATATATATAGGGGAAGGTTCATTGGGGAACACTAAAAAAGTGAGGAACAACGGGGAACCGGATATATATATATATATATATATATATATATATATATATATATATATAGGGGAAGGTTCATTGGGGAACACTAAAAAAGTGGGGAACAACGGGGAACCGGATCAAACGAACTCCGATTGGACTCATTCCAGCGGCGTTGGAACCGGCTCGTCAAACGCTAACTAAGATCTCTTAACCCTAAACCCTAAATCGTAACTCCTAAACTCTAAACCCTAAAGCTAAAAAATAAGGCTAAAACCTAAGCTAAACCGTAAAATCTAAACTATAAACCCTAAAAGCTAAACCCTAAAGGCTAAACCTAAAGCTAGACCCTATAGCTAAACCCTAAAGCTAAACCCTAAACCTTAAAGCTAAACTCTAAACCTTAAAGCTAAACCCTATAGCTAAATCCTAAAGCTAAACCCTAAGGCTAAACCCTAAAAGCCAAACCCTAATATATTTAGGGTTTAGGGGTTATGATTTAGGGTTTAGGGTTAAGAGATCCTAGTTAGGGTTCGACGAGGCGGTTCCAATGCCGCTGGAATGAGTCCAATCGGAGTTCGTTTGAGTCGGTTCCCCGCTGTTCCCCACTTTTTTAGTGTTCCCCAATGAACCTCACAATATATATATATATATATATATATATATATATATATATATATATATATATATATATATATATATATATATATATATATAGGAGAAGGGTCTGTTAGGAACCACCCTTTATTGCGAGAACCGCGAGAACCAGTGTGAACACAAACAGTAATTCCTAAAAAAATCTAAAATAACCTAATTTTTTTTTATTTTTTTACTATTTATTTTTTGGAAAAATCGCTATATTTTGTTAATAAAAAAAATTCAAAAAAAAAATCGAGTAACAGTTATCCATGCACATGTGCATATGTATCATTTCTTTGACAAATTCCGTAATTCATTACTAATATTAGTCAATTGCATTTTCATTTACACTACCACGTGTAATACACTACTTTTTATGTTAACAATATTAGAAATGCACATGTGCATCTACATGTATCAGCATGAAATAAGGTGTTTTGGTACACTACTTTGAATACACTTTCTCTTTCATCTATCATTCCATCCATAATACACAAACATGCACATGTGCATATGTATCATTTCTTTGACAAATTCCGTAACTCATTACAAATATTAGACAATTGCACTTTTATTTACACTACCATATGTAATACACTACTTTCTACATTACCAAATTAGAAATGCACATGTGCATCTATATGTATCAACATGAAATAAGGTGTTTTGGTACACTACTTTGAATACACTTTCCCTTTCATATATCATACCATCCATAATACACTACCATTACCTCCTACCATCCATAATACAATATCATTACCTCCTACCATCCATAATACAATACCATTACCAATATTTTCACTTTATTACATGTATATCAACATCATTTATACCATCCAATCATCATATTACATCATAAAGTAACAACTATAGCCAAACCATCAACCACTAGATATAACTAACCAAAAAACATGTATATGGGCCTACTTCTCCGTTCAAAATCACAAACTTTTTGTACCAAAACATGTTATATCATGGTTATACCTAATGATGCACATGTGCATTTTGAATATTGGTAATGTAAAAAATAGTGTATTATAGATGGTATTATAAATTAAAGTGCAATTATCTATTACTGATAACGTATTACGAATTTTGTTGAAGTAAAGATACATATGCACATGTGCATGGATAACTGTTACTCGAAAAAAAAAGTTTTTTTTTGGTAACTAAATATAGCGATTTTTGTTCAAAAAAATATTAAAAAAAAAATTGAGTGATTTTTTTAGATTATATTTTGTGTTTTACATAGGTTCTCGCGGTTCTCGCAATAAGGGTGGTTCTCAAATGAACCTTACTATATATATATATATAGGGTAGGGTTTATGCGAGAACCACTTTATTACAAGAATCGCGAGAACCAATGTGAATACAACAAAATAAACCCACTACACCACCAAACACCTAAAAAAACCTAACCCCCACCTCCTCAAAAAAGAAAAAAAAAACCCTAACCCACCCCCTCCAAGCTAAATGCTAAAAATTAAACCCCCAAAAAATCTAAAAAAAACCTAACCCCCCCCCCCCCCCCCCCAAAACCTAAACCCTCCCACCCAAGTTAAATGCAAAAAACTAAACCATATAACTAAACCCCCAAAAAATCTAAAAAACACACAAAAAAAGGTTTAATATTTTTTTATTAAAATCGCTACTCTTAGTATTAATTTTTTTTTTCAAAAAACAATTTAAAATTTTTTTATTAACGAAAAGTAGCGATTTTTATGAAAAATATTTAAAAAAAATTGTGTGTTTTTTAGTTTTTTTAGGTATTTTTTGTTGTGTTCATACTGTTTCTCGCGGTTCTCGTAATAAAGGGTGGTTCCTATATATATACGGTTCCTATCATATATATATATATATATATATATATATATATATATGATAATTCATAAAGAAAAAAAAAAGAATTAAAAAGCAGACATGATTTCTAAATATTAAATGTGTTTTCTAAATAAAAGCAAGTGTGTAATAAATAAAACACGTGAATCACAAACATATAAAGACAAAAAAAAACGTATTTGATTTCTATATATTAAATGTCTTTTTCAAATGAGATTTGATTTCTATATATTAAATGTGTTTTCCAAATAAAATTAAGTTTGTAATAAATAAAAAATGTGAATCACAGACAAAAGGCTTAATATATAGTATCAAACAAAGTCAAATACTCCTTTCATAATGATTTTTTTTTTTGAAACGTAAACTTCATTAAAACACACCGAGAACCTTGATCAGAGAGTAAAAAAAGTGTAAGGTTCACAATGGTGTAAAACTAAAATGGGATACACCGGGCTAGGACGAACCCGAATACCGGGACGACCAAAACAAAACAAAACAACTACATATTCACAAATTTACACCAATCCTTCCAATCTAACTTGCCCTTTTTAGCCCTATGTTTAAACCAAAAGAATCTGACTACCCTAACTTCGCTAAAGGCCTCGTCGACACTGCACCTCTTGCCATTGAATCTTTGATTATTTCTGGCCTTCCACAACACCCAGCAAGCCACGATCACAATGCCATGTAAAACCTTTCTTTCCGAAGACGACCTAACTCCCATCTTGTGAATTTCGAGCAATTCCCTAAAAGAAAAGACGAAAAACTTCGGGATCCGGCACCAAAAGCTTATCTTTTCCCATAAACCCAGAGCCAGCGGGCATGCAATAAAAAGGTGGACCACAGAGTCGAAACCAGCATTGCAGAAACTGCACATATCGTCAATCACCACCACACCCCTCTTAGAGAGAGCTTCGACCGTCGGGATCCTATCCAAATCCGCTCGCCAAGCTAAGATGTTACATTTTTGGGGAACCCACTTACACCAATCCATAACGTACCGGTTGCTATAATCTCTTATGGAGTCGAGAGGTTTTTTAACGGCAGCCGTAGAGAAACCCTCAGAGCAGAAACCCAGCCAACTCCACCTGTCAGGATTATTAGACAATCTGATCGAACCCAAAGCTGCACTCAAAAGTTGCCATTCAACCCTTTCATCATCAGAATCTAGATCATGCTTCCATAACAATAAGCCATCCCCTTCAAGCCGATCACGCACACTACAAGTCTTAACTACCTCCAAATGAAAAAGAGAAGGGAACTTACCTTTCAACGGAACATCAAATAAGCAAGGATCAAGCCAAAACATTATGTTGCTTCCCGTACCCACCACTCCTTTAAACAGATTCCTGAGAGGCTGATTATCGAACAAAGGCTTCTTAATAATCGAAACAATGTTACACCAAGTTCCACCATAAGCTTTTTTCGAAGGAAAAAAATCCCAATCGGGTCCTCCCATATGAAGGGCCTCTATAACTTTAACCCACAAATTTTCTTTCGTTTTTATATCTCCAACCCCACTTGGTTAATAACGCCAAATTCACATCTTTAAGGCTACGGAGCCCCAAACCTCTGAACTTTTTAGGCGACGCAACTCTATCCCAAGCTACCCAATGCAACTTCTTTTCTTCCGACGAGCCCCCCCAAAGGAATTTTCTAATTAAAGATTCCAGACCCTCCACTACTTTAACCGGAGCCCGATAAAGAGAAAATAATAAGTTGGGAGACTTTCGAGAACCGACCGAATCAAAGTAACTCTACCCCCTATGGAAAGAAAAGAGGCATTCCAAAGAGATAGACGCTTCTCAAAATGTCGAACACCGGTCTCTAATTGACAATCCGGTTCATGTTAGCCCCGACAGTCAAACCAAGATACTTGAAAGGAAGAGACTCAGCTTTACCCCCAACTAACACAGCCATCTCTTCGACCTCCCCTACCTGCATCCCTATCCCGAACAGGTTCGACTTGTTAAAAGTTATTTGAAGCCCCGAGCACACATAAAAGCATCTCAAAATTCTGACCACGTTGAGAATATTTTCCTTGCTCCACTCCCCAAGGATGATAGCATCGTCTGCATATAATAAATGGGAAACAACAGGGCTACTATTAGGAAGAGTGACACCTTTAACAATACCCAAACTACAAGCCTTGCTGATCATACACGACAAAGCTTCCATAACAATAACGAACAAGAAAGGGGAAATAGGATCCCTTTGGCGCATTCATTTATGACATTTAAACTCGAAAGTCGGGGCACCGTTCACCAAAACCGAAGCCCTGGCCGAAGTTATAATCCCTTTAATCCACAAACACCACTTGTCAGAAAATCCTATTTGAGCGAGAATATCCAACACGAAATTCCAATTAATATTGTCATAAGCCTTTTCAAAGTCAATCTTGAGAATAAACACCATTTTCTTAACTCTTTTTATGTAGTTTTGAACTTCATTAACAATAAGCGGGCCGTCCAATATGTATCTTCCACTAATAAAGGCGGACTGAGACTGAGAAATAATGGAATCCCACACCCTCTTAAGTCTGTTAGCCAAAATCTTAGAAATCACTTTATTGACCATACCCACTAAGCTAATCGGACGGTAATCTTTGAACCCGATCGGGTCCCTAACTTTAGGGATCATAGCTATGAACGAAGAACCACATCCAGTATTGATAGCCCCATGCTCATAAAATTCTGCCATAATATTAAAGAAATCGTCCTCAAGTAAATGCCAAAAATGCTTAACAAAACAAAAGTTAATATCGTCAGGGCCCGGAGCCCGATCGTCACCACACTCGAAGACGGCCCCTTTTATTTCCTCGCGCGAGAACCGAGCATCCAGAAACGAAGAATCGGCATCAGAAATCCTCTTAATATCTGGGCACGAGAGTCGAGGTCGAACAACACAATCATCAACGAACTTCTTTCTAAAAAACTTATAAACTTCCTTTTTAATTAAAGACGGCTTCGAAACCCACTTTCCTTCCACCTCCAAACCATGAATGAAGTTACTAGCTTTTCTACAATTTATCATAGCATGGAAAAACTTAGTATTTTCGTCGCCTTCCTTAGCCCATTTAAGCCTCGACCTCTGTTTTAAATCTCTACTTTTCCGTTCTTCCTCTTCTTTTAAGACCTTTTTACTTTCCAACAAAATCCACTCCTCTTCTTCAGTCAGATCCCTTTCTTCCATAACAGTTTGGATATTTTCCATATCAGCCAAAGCCGAGGCCACCTCCTTAGAATTCTTTTTTAACATGTCGTCCCTCCACTTTTTAAGATTGACTCTAAGATCTCACAATTTTCTCATAAGAACAACGTCAGAGGGACCCCCGCTAATGGGCTCCTTCTTCAAAACCTTAGCAACCTCTTCTTCAAAACCCGGCTTGTCAAACCACGAATCAAAAATACGAAAAGGCCTAACCCAAAAGTTAACTGAAACAGACTTCAAAATAATAGGGCTGTGATCTAATAAAAAACTTGGAAACGCTTCCACGCTCGCTTCTGGCCAAGAATTAAAAAAATCCGAGTTAACCAAGAACCTATCCAGCTTACTCATCTTCCTCCCGTTAGCCGAAGAGCATGTTAACTTCCTACCACTCATGTTATATTCAATTAAACCAGCATCAAAAATAAAGGAATTAAAAATGTCCGCACATGTCTGTTTGAAAGCGCAATTCTTTTTCTCTTCACGAGAACGAACAGCATTAAAATCTCCAGTGACTACCCAAAGACCATCAAAATCATTAATCAACATAACAAGCTCAACCCAAAGGAGCTTTTTGGCCGTGACACTCTGCGGAGAGTAAACGTTTAAAACATTAAGTGTACGACTGCTCCCCACTAGCACGCCCTTAATAAGTAAATAGTTCCTATTTTTCGACCCAGAAATCTGCTTGAACAACAACGAATCCCACATACAAATTAACCCTCCTGAAAGACCGGCCGAATCAACGCTTTCCATCCCAAACTTTTTGTTCCCCCAAAAACCACCAACATCAGAGACGCGCACCGAACCTTTTTTAGTTTCTTGAAACGCCACAAAATTGATGTCGTGTTTAGATCTCAGATTTTTGACCCAATCCTTCTTATCCAAACCCCCAAGACCTCGAACATTAAGAGAGAGGAAATTCATAGTTGCACCCCATTGTTACCTGAAGTACCGAGAATGTTGCTAATCAGCTCCGGCCGACGACTAAGGTCGACCCCCACCTGAGCACCTATCTCAATCGTCGCAGCCACCTCTGCCTCATTCTCCGTTCCAGCATTCAAGCCATCTGCATAAAGTCCCCGAGTCGAAGAATTCGCCTGCTGAGTTTCATTCACTAACGTATCCGCCGAAGATGCCTTTAAGTTTAAATCCAATGAACCAGAGGAGCAGTCAAAACCTGAATCCTGATTCGCTCTGATAGCATGGGCAATATCGCCATTATTACCAGGTAAATGAAAGCAAAAATCATCCTCCTCTAACTGTCGTCTGGGTCTTTTTAGAGCTCTATTGGGCCTAGGAGAAGACACACGAGACTTATTCCTGTGGTGGTGGGGTATCGAATTGGGCCTCCTCAAACCACATTTATTAGATAGTCCATGGCCCATATTAAAAACCTCACCAATTTTGTCATCCACCTTGGCCCCACCTGCCGCCTTGCCCTTTAAAAAAAAATATTGTCAAAAGGAGAGTGAACAGTTGGCGTCCCCACTCCTACCCCATTGGGATAATCCCTATTATTTACTGCATCCCTTTTTTGCAGGCGAAAAATTTCCTCGAAAATACCAGGACCTTGATTGCACGCATGCACCTCTGTTGGTTCACCATGCGCCCTTTGATCTTCATAATGAAAAATTTAATAAAGACTATAAACAGACTTACCCTTATAACACCCTGAAAACGGGTTTGGAAATCAAATCACGTTAATACTAAAAGACGCGTAAAGTAACGTTAGTGGTGAAATTAACACGGTAAATATTAGGATTTAAATACATAAACCTAATATGAAATAGAGTTAATTGCCCGGATATTCCCTGTGGTTTGCCATCTTTTCACCTTTAGTCCCCACCTTTTTAATTTAGCATGTTTGGTCCCTGTGGTTTGAGCATTTGTTACTCGGGTAGTCCCTACACTGGATGGATGTTAGTTTCTTCAGTTAAGTTAAAGTAAAATGACCAAATTACCCTTTCTTCACCTTTAGTCTCTCTCTCTCTCTCTCTCTCTATAATCTGATTTTCCCTCTTTATCTCTTCTTTCTCTCTTCTCTCTGTTTGTATGTATTATAGTATATAGGCATTGAGAAAAAGTGCAAAACCCAGATGAAAAAAAAAAATTTATACGAATTCAAGCACAAAATCAGTTCAACAATGGTGAAATGAATCTAAAACATACCTAAATTAAAGAGATTGAACAAGAAATGAAAAGGGGTAATACAAAATAATACCAAATGTAAAAAGATCGTTGTTTGATCTCTAAAATGGGCGTTAAGATCTTGGCAAAAAGATTGTTGTTGAATCTTGATGGATGAAAGATTGGGTTGAGATTAAAATGATTGGTGATTTTTAAGAGTTAATACCATTTGGCAATAATAACTGATGACAGTTTGTTAAGTGTGTGATCGCAGGAAATAACGTATGGTTGTAACGCTTTTAACTAGAAGATTTAAAAGCAAAAAGATACTTAAACAAGTCAATGCTATGACCCGATTACAGGTATGTATAAGTATGATTATGGCAAAAGTGAAATCTTGGCCAAACAGGTTGACAAAAGCCCTTCATCATAAAAGAAGGGGCTGGAAATTATCAAAATGCCCATGAACATTAAATCGGGCAAACGACCCTTTTGAATCGTTAGAAAATTAGTGTTATATTAAAGTTTAGCTTTCTTATGTGCAAAAGAGTAGGTATGAATTCCTTTTTGGGCAAAATACCTCAAAATGGTATTCGTCGTAAATTGATAAGCCGAAGGGGTAAATTCGGAATAGACAACTTACATCTTTTAATCCACTGCAAAGATAGTTGCGGTGGAAGTTATGCAAATACATTAATGCGGTAAAATGACGTGTGAAAGGAGAGGGCGTGATCTAAGCTTAATTGTTTAAAATTCTCTCAAATGGGTCAAAAATGTTATATTTGAGTTTCAAGTCGAGGGCTTGAAATCCAGGATCTTGTGCCCTCAAATGTCAGATTATTACTCCATGAGATGGAGAATAAAATTTCTAATGCGTAGGAAAAAGAATCGGTTAAAACGGATGTATAAATTGCAAGATATGCAAGTTCGAAGTTGTCAAAAAGGAATTTTAAGTGCTGGGCAAATATGCAGCACCCAGCAACAATCCTTCTTTCAAAAAGGTGGCGTCGCGCCACGCCACGGCATAACATCCTCATCGTCGCGCGACGCGACGGCGGTGGCGGGCCGCGAAGGCTAAGCCAACCTCCGTCGCGGGGCGCGACAGCCTCAGTTGCTAGATTTTGTTTGTTATTTTTAATATTTAAACAGTGGAATTTGTATAATTATGTTTTAAAGAGGTCAAAACTAACTTTAATGTGGTTTTTGACCATAGGTGATTACCAAGAGTGCCCGGATGAAGATCAAGCTCGAAGAGGAACCAAACACTTTCAATATACAAGCTTCCGCACGTTGTTACTTCGTCGCTTTTAATTGACGAACTTATTTCTATTACAATGTACAGAAAACCTTTGTAAAAGTTTTAATAAACCCACATTTTTATATGAATGTGTAAATATATATATACATTTAATTGTTGATTGTTGTGAGAAAATCATTAAATAATGATAAGGGTCTTACACTGGAGAGGCCCTAGATATGCAATGGAAGATTAAGTCCATTATAAGAAAGAAAGTACTTCCATCGTTTGAGCAAATCTCGAGGTCGAGATTTCTTTTAAGGGGGTGAAGATGTAACACCTCTTAAAATCATGTCCAATGATACGTTGACACGTGTACAAAACCCTAATAAGGTCAATCGTTGACTATGAAGGACTAATTTTGTGAAAAATAAAAAAAAAACTTTGATTAAGGAAGGACTGGAAGTGTTAACATACTTAACATAAGCCTCTGAATAACGTTACTCGGTAATCATATTCACAAATGAGCCACATGTTGATCGAGTGTAGCCGTTTGCGTAATTAATTGAAAGTTTGCACGATGAAGGGTTAAAAGCGTCAACATGTTAATTCTTACCTCTGAGTGACCTTTTAAACAAACTGGGAGCTTCATGACATTTGATTATACTCTCAGGAATGCCAATTATTGGTCGTCTAAGGTTTTTATGCCTTTATGTGACGATACGCGCAACTTTGCAAGTTTAAGGGGGTAAAAGTGTCAATATGTTTAATTATACCTCTGAATGACCTTTTTACGAAACCGAAGCATCGTGATGTTTAATAATACTCTCAAGAATTCCTAATATGGATTAGATAAGGCTTCGATGCTATTAAACGATGGTATGTGCAAGTTTGTGCATTAGAGGGACTAATTGCGTCAAACTGCAAAAGTCTGCTGATTCGTATGGTATCAAACCTTCCAGAATATGATCATAAGTTTAACATGCCCTAAATATCCTTTACATATCCTAGAAATAGGCTTAGAGGTGTTTGGTGCGCAAAAATAGACTTATTTGATCAATAGGGACTAAAAGCGTCAAAAAGTGCATAAGTTTGCATTTTCGCGCATATCTTACATTCTGAATATATCCGGACATCCAAAAATTTCTGTAATCATTAAAATATTTTGTTTTAGTGATTGGCATGATAAAATTGCATTCGTCGTGTAATTTGGATCGTTTTTCGCATCCGTTCGTGTTTCGTCGTAATTAACCGAACAACGCAATCGTACGGCCAAACGAACCGACATCTGAGATGTTTTTGAGCATATTTCATGTTCCCTATACTTTAACTTCATTTTAGAGCCTTGAAATGGGGTTAACGGGGTTTAAACGCATCGAAAATGGCTCAAAGGTGTTGCAGCGACCAAACCTGACATTTTAGCAAAGTTTATGGTCCCTGGTAGGTGGTGGCGCTGCGCCACCACTATAGGGTTTTGCCATGGCACGATGCCACGGCCTCATCTGGGTAGAAAATTCATTTTTGCACCTAGGTTGAATTTCAGGGGCCTAAGTGTAACTTTTCTCAATACCGTGTGATGGTTTTGGACACCCCTAGTATTCCAAAACCATGTGCCTTATGTGTAAGGTCCAGATCAAAGCTCAATTATCGAGGAACGATCCTAATGGTTCTTGAAATCCTATAAATACCCACTTGAATTGCTCCCATTTCTCACACTTGATCTGAATTGCTCTAAGTTGAAGCTTTATGCTTCATACCTGAGCATTCTAGATCAATTCCATCCTTGCTTGGACCCCTTGTATGTGCCCTCTTATGGCTAGTTATTTTTATTTGGCTTAGAAAGCCGAAAAGTCAAGTGTTGCGATAAACGCTTTAACTTTTAAACGGTCAAGCCATTGTTCGCAACGAACATGGCTATGTGATCGTAATTAGGTAGGTATTAAACCCTCAAAAGGGCACCTCCTAATTACCACGTTTGCTTAGTTAATTGTCGGGTCAAAGTAATTGAAATAACGGTTAAACAAGTCGGTTTTTAAATAAAATTCATAACTAATGATGTAAAGGCAATAAAATCAGTTTTGTCACTTTAATAACTTGGTAAATATTAATTGAACATGTCTAGGCATGTTCAACCAGACAATTCTGAGTTTAGGCTCGGTTCGCAACCGAAATTCGCAAAATTTGACTTTTGCTTTGACTTTCAGTTCAGACCCAATTTAGCTTAGTTTAGTTATGCCTTAGGGTTCATTTAGAACCACGTTATGTGTTAATATAACCCTCTGAGGTTATACAACATGGTTCCGTAGAAATCCTAGTTCATTGCATGTTTCTGTTAAATGCTTAAAAGTTGACCATTATGCCCTTTTGATATTAAAACGAGATTTTTGAAAATGTGAGAGGACAAAAACCTTTATTTCTGATTTATAAGCATGTCCTAAAAATTTGACATCAGGTTGTGGTCTAAATTAGGAGTTATGCTCGATATCGTAAAATGAACACTTTTTATTAATTAAACGGCATTTTTGGCATAAAACCTACTTAAACCCAAATTTTGACAACAAACTTTCTACACATTGATGTAATATAGTATTTAGGGATTTTTGGAAATTTTTATTAAATTTTACACTGATCATAACATACAGTTCTTGCATAGACTCGGTAATTGACGAAATGCCCTTTTCATTAATAAAATGAGGTTTACACATCCTTTACATATCAAACCTTTTTCTACTGATTTTATATATTAAATAAGTTACTTTAAACAGTAAAGACTGATCAAAATCTCAGATTTCCTTAATCAACCCGAATATCGTCAAATACCGACTTTTATGCGATTTAGGCGCATATTATGGTTTAAAACCATATTTAGCACCTAAGACTTGTTACCTACTTATGTTATGAATAATTTTTTATACTTTAACAGTAAGTAAAAGTTTTGAACTCAGATTTCCAAATTTGACTTTTAAGGCTTATGTGAAATGACCAAAATGCCCCTATGGTGCATAATTTAGCCATAAATGATAAATTTCACACATATATGATATCTTACTGATATAAACTACTAAAATAAATATTTTTACTGATCATTTTAGATCAGAACCTCAGATTGTCATTTAACCTCTTTTATAATCTTTAAAATGACAAAAATACCCATACGGGGCTTAAATTGATTTTAAATCCATTTTGGGCATAATGGAAGGTATCCTACTGAAATCATAACATATTTAAGGCATATTAACTTATGAAACCTGTATGTGACTCATTTGGTTACCCGTTATGCATTATTCATGTTCGGAGCGGTTTATGTAACTAGTTTGCATAAATTGACCGAAACGGGTCAAACCTTATCATTTTTGCTTCAAAATCCAGAATGTGTTTAGTTTACCCATATTATACAAGTCTTCATACTTTTCGGGTCTAAATCACATTCTAATACGGTCTTCGCTTAATCTTGCGTTTTGAACCGTAAACCTTTCGTTAAAACTAACCGGTCTAAGTTTAAACTTAAATAAGACCCGTTAGAAGTCTAATAGGTTAATAAAACCTTCGTTCCAGATTGAGAGCCCCAGTAGAGGTACATGTGCTTGCTGATTTGAATATACGGCTGAGAATAAAATTACATTTTAGCTCAGGTAAATACTTTTAACTTATTTTCCCTATACGGGCTTGGGATACGGTATTATAATAATACCGCTTGGTCGGGTATTGAATGTTTAATCGATTAGTGGTTAAATTATTGAGGTAACCCATTTTAATCTGTCTTGTTTGAAACAAAGCCTTTGGGGGTTAATGACCATGTCCCGAATATCATTGGCATCATTTATTAAGAAATGGCCATGTCTTAAGCACGGGGTGTAGGCATACACCTGACAGTTGCGTAGGAAAAACGGTATCTCACTCTCTTGTGGGCCTATACTTGTGGTGTGTCTGTTAATCTTGACTCAGTTTCTATATCGGGCCTTAAATGTATAACGAACATATAAATCTGTATACAAGATTATTTTTATATAATTGTCCCAAGTTATAAAAGGATATTTGTGCCTTGTGCATTTAAATTAATTTTCATAAATGTTTTCAAAAGAGTCAGTTAATTGTATTTACCAGTGTAAACTGACGTATTTTTCAAAAAGATTAAGTGACAGGTACTGTACGTAATTGGCTGGGAGCTCAGGGCGTTAATAAGGAATCTTGCAAGTTCTAAACGTCTAAAGTCTGTTGAACAGTGTTTATCTTTCTCTTTTAAGATCCGCCTGTGGATCCTTTTACATTCCTTTTGTAATACTTATGTTACTTTCGATTCGGTGTGTAATATTTCTACTTTAGACTTCCGCTGTGCATTGAACTGTGATTATTTGGCTATGATGATATCAACTACATCACGATATTCCCCACCGGGCCCACCGGTAATACGTGGAAATATCGGGGTGTGACATCAACACACATCCATAACCTAACTTAGAAGCGTCACAATAGAGTACAAATTCTTTAGTTCCTTCTGGTAACGCTAGTATAGGTGCGTTGGTTAATCTTTGCTTATGAATTCTAAATGCTTCTTCTTATTTTGTTCCCCATTCAAACTTAACAGATTTACAGGTTAGCTTAGTTAAGGGAATGGCTATTCTAGAAAAATCGAGAATAAATCTTCTATAATAAACAGCTAGTCCTAAGAAACTTCTAACCTCGGTTGGTGACTCAGGGGTTTTCCATTTGGTAATTGCCTCGATCTTAGTGGGATCCACATGAATTCCTTCATGATTGACTAAGTGTCCAAGAAACTGTACCTGTTCTAACCAAAACTCACACTTTGAAAATTTAGCATAAAACTTTTCTTTCCTTAATAAACTTAGAAGTGTGTGCAAATGCTCCGCATGTTCCTCTTTACTTTTAGAGTAAATGAGAATATCATCTATAAAGACAATTATGAATTTATCCAAATATGGCTTACATATTCGGTTCATCATGTCCATAAATACAGCTGGGGCATTGGTTAAACCGAATGGCATGACAGTAAATTCATAATGGCCATATCTTGTTCTGAAGGCGGTCTTAGGAATGTCCTCTTCCTGTACCTTTAATTGATGATATCCTGATCTTAAATCGATTTTAGAGAAAAATCGAGCTCCTTGTAACTGATCGAACAGATCATTGATTCTTGGTAATGGATACCGATTCTTAATCGTGACCTTGTTCAATTCACGGTAATCAATGCACATACGCATTGATCCGTCCTTCTTTTTGATGAATAGGATTGGCGCTCCCCATGGCGATGAACTTAGCTGTATGAATCCTTTTTCTAATAATTCGTCTAATTGTTTCTTCATTTCCTGCATTTCTGCGGGTGCCAAACGGTAAGGTGCTTTGGCAATTGGTGCAGTCCCTGGTAGCAGATGAATTCTGAATTCAACTTCTCTGTCCGGAGGTTGTCCTGTTAATTCTTCTGGAAATACATCTGAAAACTGAGATACTACAAGGATATCTTTTAGTTCTTTTCCTTTAGTGTTATTGATTATGGAAATCAAATACACTAATGATCCTTTTCTTTTATAACTTGCTGTTTTCATCACAGATATGAATTTTGTGGATCTAGAGGGTTTATCTCCTTTAATTGTGATCTTTTCACCCCTTGGTGAATTTACTTGGATTGACTTTTGATCACATAAAATACTAGCTTTATTGGATATTAACCAATCCATTCCTAATACGACATCAAATCCTGCCAGATTCATTGGGTAAAGGTTTACACTAAACTTTTAATTTAAAAAATTATATTCTTGCTCCCTGCAAGATTTCGAAAATCTTAACGGTTTCCCCATTTGCTGTCTCTACTAGACATTCTTGTGGGAGTTTAGTTAATGATTGATTAAGAAGTTTGCAAAATAAAGTATTAATAAAAATTTGGTTCGCACTAGTGTCAAAAAATACTTTAGCAAAAACATCATTAACTAAAAACGTACCGGCTATCACGTCCGGAATCATTTTGGCTTCATCTACAGTCAGAACAAATGCTCTAGCATTTTTGGTGTTCTTGTTGTTCGTGGCTGGAGCTATCTTTGGACAGTTTGGCTTTATGTGGCCTTGTTCTCCGCAGATGTAACATATCCTGTTGTTTTTCTTCCTGCAGTCTTCTTCCTTATGTCCAGATATTTTTCAGAAGTTGCAGTATATGGAGCATCTTCCAGAATGCTTCCTTTTGCAACACTTGCAATAGGGTGCAGAGGTAGAACCTATATTCTTCCCACGGTTAGAATTTCCAGAACGAAATTCCTGGGTAAGCTTCTGGGGTTAGGTTTCTCCTCTGATCCTCTTCTCGTGTACGGACTAACTCATCAGTCAAGGTGTTTGCTTGTTTTACAACTTCTTCTATGGCTTGAGGTCTAGCTGCCTTGACTACTTGTCTAATCTCTCCAATTAATCCCCAAATGTAACGGGAGATTAATACTAGTTCAGGTGATCCAAGGGTTGGCACTATTCTAGCATATTCAAAGAATAACGTAGTGTACCCCTTACTATCCACTCCAGTTATTCTAAGGTTTAGGAATTTATTTGCTATCTATTCTTTTTCATTGGGAGGGCATAATTTCCTTTCTACCATGTTCTTAAATTCCTCCCATTCCATATTGTAAGTTCTATCACTTCCCCTAGACTGGAGGATAGTGTTCCACCATTCTAAGGCTGGATTCTTAAACAGATTAGAAGCAAACATTATCTTATCCTCTTCCGCGCATTTGCTTATTCTTAAGATTGCCTCAGTCTTTTCTATCCAGCGTAGAACTGCAACGGCCCCTTCATTGCCCGAGAACTCCATAGGTTTACAAGACCAGAATTCTTTATAAGAACAACCATAAGGTATGGTTCTTCTTCTTTTGGGAATGGGCACTTGAAATATGGGTCCATTGTTTACGCTGTGTTCTGGTTCAGTTGTTCGCTTACTGCTATGTTTACTTTTATTATCAGCTTCCTTAACAGTTTGAATAATAAATGGCATCGCATCTATTATTCATTGTGCCACTATGTGTTGGATGGCACTATTATCCACTTGGTTTCCATTGTTATCATTGTTCGGGTTATCGTTTTTCAGATGATTGTCATTCTGGTTTTCTGGGTTATTATCCGGATTCTCTTGACTCACTTGGTCGGCCATCTGAATTTTTAAACAATTATCACGTATTAATATCACAAGAAAATATTTAATATAACCAATCATATAATACGCATTTTGGTCAAAAGTGTCGATCATTGCGACTTACTCTATTTTTATATAGTATGCATCTACTACAAACTGATACTGGAAATTTAAATTACAATACAACTGAAATAAAAATTATACTACCAGTAGTAGGCATCCATAGTTTTTTTTTCATACACACATATTATATATTATTATATTATTATTACCATCTCCCTTATCACCTTCACGGATATGGATTCATCCAGAAATCTATATGACGCTCGTCGTACTTCCAGACGAGTTGCTCTCCTACATACCCCATCCTCTCACTACTTTCTAGAATTTCTTCTCCGAAAGATCGGAGCTCTTGCAAATTTTCTGCACTCATTGTGGGTGCAGGTGCTGGTACGGGATCTGGGTACTGTGGCATGGGTTCTTCCTGAGGATACGGATTCTCTAAAATCTCCCTAATGTATTCATCATTATCATTGTAGGGATCTAGAGGGTCCAGACCTGGGTAAGCTGCTAGATTTGGCATGGGTAGGTCTGTTAGTTGGTAGCGTTGCACATAATCCCTATGATCATCAAACCACGGATCGTAGTCTGGGTGTAAAGGATTGGGTGCTGGTACCCTAGGTATTTCCTCAGGATTGAAATCATGCATTTCTACTTGATTTTCTGGGTTGTTTTCTATCTCCATTGGCTGGGTGGGAAACAAGGGTAATGGTTGAGGGGCTACTAATTGCTCCAAATTTGGGTTGGCAGCTGTGGTTGCTAAAATATGGAAGTTTGCTAAACTCCTATTAAGCATGTCCTGGGTGTGTGCATCAGTTTCTCTTTTAACAGCCGCTATCGCTCGTTCTTCTTGTAACTTCTTCATTCTTTTCCTACGCTCATGTGCTCCCTTACTGAACCATCCTCTCTTTTTATGAGGGAATGTCTCTTCAAACTGAGCCTTAAATACGAATATCCCTTCTTCATCATCAGCTGAATACCCTGAGAGGGCAGGCTGTGAAGAGGTACCTTCGCTCCTAGGTGAGCTGGACAAGTGACGATACACACCGGATGGTCTTTGATCACTCATACTGTAAACTAACAAATAGTCAAATAACACATAACAATACAATACATATATGCACTTATTTCCATAATTTATTTCCTAACACTTTAAATAATATCTTGATGCCAGCAGAACAATTTTGTGGCTGAATCAGTGGCTTAGCTCTGATACCACCTTCTGTCGCAACCCCCGATCCCTATATCCCGGGAACGGGCGGCCGCGAACCCAGTTTTGGTGGTATCATTTGTTTATCACTTTGGCAGCGGAAATTTAATCAGGACCGTAGTTAGGAAATATTTTATCAGAGTAAAACCACTATATTTTATATTAATAACCATATGGGTAAAACCCAAGTTTCTTATTACAACATGTTTATAGGGATAAACCCTATTTTATTTAAAACATCGTCTTTTAGGTAACTTTTATAGCCACATTTTTCCAAGCCGTCAGTGCTCTCCAGCTGGTTTTCTTCTAATTGGCTTTTACATTTTGTTACCTGAAACGCGTTTTAAAAACATTTGTCAGTAGGAAATACTGGTGAGTGAATCCCAGTTTAATCAAGAAGAGTTTTATCAATTAACACAGTATTGAGAGTGATTACAATGTTTATATCTACACAATTTCTCATTCAGTACTTGCCACTCGACCGTATATGTGGCTACGGTCATGTCACACAATGGCTAACCCGTTGTCCAATTGTGAAGGTTATCAAGTAATGTATACAAAACCCCATAATACCGGCAGCAATTGAAGAATTACAAAGACTCAATCGCTGCTTAATCACATTGTAAAACATTTAAGGTTTTGTAAAAACATATTACAAAAAGCAGATTACTCACATTGCTGTTTTAGATTTCTTCTAAGGTTACCTGGTGATTATCTATAATTTACACAATGCACACGTGTTAGTATGATAACCCTTTATATTTACATTACTAATACCCTCCCTGAGACGGCATTCCAAAGACTACGTCAGGCAGAACCACGACAGCCGTTACGAAACCCTGGATCAATCGTGCAGCGTATCTAATACGTAACCGGGGGTTATAATACTTACAAAGGAGCAGAACTTCGTTATTTAGGGGGATATTATACCCGAGAATTATGCATACTATAAGAAATTCGAGAGAGAAAGTCGAGAGATGAACGATTTCAACTTAAAGCCGATGCCTACTATTTATAGTGCCTGATTTTGATTTCCTAGCGGCCCGCGTAAGATGAGACCAAGGTCTACGAGGCCCGCGTAGTAGGGGCGTAGACCCTAGCTCTGATTGGTCATCACCACTAGCTGCGACACGATGACGACACGTGGCAGCCTGGGGTGTCGCCTGATCTTGTAGCTGTCGCGCCCCGCGTAAGACGTAGCCAAAGGCTACGCGGCCCACGACAGCCTTATTTTTCTTGTTTTTATTTAATTTTAATAATATTAAAGGTATTCGGGGTCCGTTTTCGCGTATGGGGTGTATTTTAAGACATATTGGGACATTTTAAAATATATTAGGGCGTCGAAAAATATTTTGGAGGGTTTTTATATGCAACCATGTCTATAGCTGCAAATCCGGTGTTTCATGACAAAATAAAACATTTTGAAGTTGATTTATTCTTCCTGCGAGAGAAAATAACTGCAGGTATCATAAAGCATCTGGTATAAAATCTGAGTTCCATCTTGCATACATGTTTACAAAGGGGCTGCTACCAAGACATCATGACGAAATGTGTAAGTACCTAGGTCTCACAAACCTCTTTTAACATTCAAACTGGAAGGCGGGGGGGGGGGGGGGGGTGTTAAAATACCTTATATATTTTATATCTCAGTTTAAATGTGCTAATTATTTGTTTTATGTGTTTCCATTTGAGGTTTGGTCTCTCGCTGCTGGGCTGAGTTAAAAGGCTTGTTCAAGTGGGCTTTGCTTAAAGGGCTAAGGGTTTCGTTGCTTGCTTTCATATAAAAGAAGGGTGTTGTCTTGGGATTGATACACCGCCTCTCATCTTCTCCTTCTCGAACACATTTGTTCCTGCTCATTTCTCTCACACGTTCATTCGTGAGAATCATCTATTTTCTGTTAATCCTTTGATTCGTTTGTATTTACCAATCAATATGTGATGACTGGCTGATGTTGTTGTACTGATTTGAGAAGAAGTTGTTGAATAAAACTGCACTTTTCCTTTGTGTTTGGTTTAATCCTTGAAGTTCTGACAAGCCCCGCGAAGAAGAGTATTTATTTGTGCGAGAAGCTCTTGGCAGAACTATCGTTCACAGGGAAGACCATGTTGTTTATCATACCAGTTCAAATTTACGGATGATTAAGGATTATAGAAGTGAAGGAACCCAAAAGGCAGTAAACATAAATGTAGATGGTAAGGGCAAGAAAATAAAGGTTTCAGATATGGGATTAATAATAGAAAAGGTAAAAGTTTTCCGAAGAAGAAACAGGAGGATGTGGTTACTTTTGAGGCCATTGGTAGACCAGAATATGTGAAAGATATTTTAAGGGATTAATTGGTGATACTACTCTTTAACGGTTCCAAGTTTTTTTGTAAAGTTCAATTAACCAAGCTCAATCTGATGTTGGTTATAACATACCCTTGGTCCACTCCACTACTTGAGTACTACATGCATGATCTTCCACAAGAAATACCCCCTAACTGTTGCATAAACGTTGGATCAATCGGGTCTGTGGATACGGGTCAAAAGTGGTTCAACTACATTCAATTGGGTCACAATATTAACCTAGATTGAAAAATGCATATCCAACAATCATGCATGCCCCACGTCCATCATGTAGTTTACGTTTATGTTTTAAATAATGTTTCCATCCTTTATTTGTTTGTACCTTTAGCTTCCAAACTAGTGATTTAGTTTTTAATTTTACTAGAAAAGCCCTTGATCTTCCCAATGAAGATGATCTCTGGCACAAAAAACCCGGGAGCAGGAAACTACACAGCTCCGGTCTACTAATAACTTAAAAAAATACCAATGTGAGCTTTGATCGACCGAGAGCTATGTGTTATAATGATATTTGCCGTAGTTGCGAGTGTTTTGTTTGTATATCCCATTCCTAACTCAATCAGACCTAGGTAATTTATAGTACATGGCTAAAACGAATCCTAACTACAATTACAAAGCTCACGGGATCCTGCGAAGACTAGACTAATAACTGTTGCAGCTTTCAAGCCTCTTTCTACACGTTTTCTTCAACAAGTTCCACGAGAAATCCGCAATAGGTCATACAGTAGCCGTTATGGGAGAATATACCCTAACAATCTTATAAATACACAACGGTTTAAGAAGAGACCTTGTCTACATAGACTCACTTTTGATTCACAATTCTCATTACAGTTGATAAGAAATTCATTACAGCTTCATTGTCTAACGTATGGTTAGTTTCAAACTCGTTCTTAACCTTTGCAATTTAACCGTCATAACTTTCGAATCACGTTGATATTTATTCTGAATTAAGGTCCATGCTTGCTGCAGTTCATGAGGAAAAACTATGATGCACTTTTCGTTGGATGATAGCTAGGGCCATAAGATCTTTCTTCCAGTTTACCTTTAGTGGTCCTTGATATTAATCCTCACCATGAAGGTCAGTTTCCCCAAATTCCAAGATGTCCTGAGAATGAAATAGTGTCCTCATCCTTATACTTCAAAACTCAGGTCATGTGTTACCCATGGCGCCATTCCTGCTAGATTAGCAAAGGATGGAAGATTTTTGGGCGCCATATCCATCACATATTGAGCGCAGGAAGGGCGTGGGGAAAGGCCCTTGGGGCAACTCGCGGCATGAACAAGAGAGGTTTGATTTTTTATTTAATCTTAAATAATATAACCTTCTACTTTTATATATTTTACTGTAAAAGAAAGAAGTTACCACGTAGAAGATAGGAAGAACATGATAGGTGATTGATTTATTTTTTATCAAATATTTACCCTTCCACTTTTATATATTTTATTATTTTCTTCTTAACTTCTTGTTTACGTATCCCACTCTCCACCACTTACCTTATTCTAACTACAATTTTAACTAATCTGAGCATTATTTTAGTTCATTTTAAGCATTATATTATATATATATTAACAATTGATGTCGATTCTTGTGAACAATACAACATTTGGGCAAACTTTGGAACTTATTTACGGTACTGCCACCATTCTTATTGGTTCAATTGAGAGAGACGGAACCACGATTGAAGTAGTATTCCGAACCATAGAATTTGATTGAAATCCATTTGTACTTCTTCATCTTATTTCATTTATGTTCAGGATGATCAGACTCAAGTTCACGCAAGCAAGCGAGAGAGAGCGTGAACGGAAGGGGATCCGGCGCCGTTGCCTTGCAACCCTGTTTCGGCGACCATCTCTATCTTCTACCCCTTTGTTCCAGCAGACACGGGTGTGGTGGTCACCGGAGGCTGATATGATGGACTCAACCGAAGCAGACCATGCTGGTGGCGACGTTACTGGTGGCGCTTAGGGTTCCAACAGAACTCCAGCGAGTTATATCTGTCGTGCGTGTACCGTTTTGGTGTAGATCGGCAAACGCCGAGGTACCAATAGTGTGGTAAGTTCCAACCCTATTACTTCGTTTATGACGACATGAGCAATTCTGGTTTCTGGCAAGTTAGATGCTTAGGAAATGAATCTTGGTTATGTGTTTAGGAACTATTGTAGAATTTGATGTTTTACCACATACTCTGTGCTTCTTTAACAGTGGAAGAAAATTTTGGATAATTTGCAAGAGATGGTGATTGTATTATTAGAAAATAAACCAGGTGCACTATTATTTCAGATTTATTACATAGTCTACAGTCATGTGTAATATTCCTGATAAATAAATGACATGGCTATGTTCAAGATAGTCAGATATCCATGTGATTAAGGTTAGGCAAGTAGCGAGAGTATCAACGTATGTTTAAGCACCGCTGAGATATACATTAGAATTGCTGTTACTACACATCTCAATGTGATGCGTATGGATATAGATACGAATCGTCATCTCACAAGGTTGTTGGTAATTAGATAAGGTTGGATCAGCACCTTCCCGTAACAACTACGGGTCAGAATAAAGGTTAAGGCGAATTTGTGACAATTTTGTAAGACCCCAAAAATATACAATTATACATGCATGTGTAAATTATAATTTGGTCATAACCAAAGGTAACATAACTAGGAATAATTAACCTAGTTAGTAAATAGTATTGGAAAACAATAAGGAAAACATGAACTGATAACCCCTTTTAACAATACTTGAACTAGAGTGACTAAAAGGGGCAAAATGCGGAAAGATGTGTTTATTAAACAAATTAAAAACCAAAACACACACACAAGTGTGTGTTTGGTCAACGTTTTCCACAGAGCAGGAGAGGGTTCCTCCCTTCAAACCATAAACTCACAAAATTGATCCAAATGAAGGGAAATCAAGCCAAGAATTTGGGGCTTTAACTAAATTCGTGATCACCTAAGCTAGGGAATAACAAGGTTTGTCAAATTTTGTAATTTGGTGACGTTTTGAATTTATGATGAACACTCACAATCGAAATTCTAGAGTGAATGTTGAATGTATGAGTGATATAGACATGAGTACAAGTCTAGGAACAAACCCTAGATGTAAACTTGTTAAATTATTGCCATGAATTAGTGATTCGGTTAACTAATAATGTATGTGCTAAGTGGGTTTTATGACAATATGATGAACACTTGAATTAGAGTGTTAAATGGATCAACATTGATCTTGTGATGCAAGTTCTAGATGTAGTTAGTGAACACTAGACATAAGGTCGTGATAATGATGTTAAAATTTGGTTAAAAAGTTAATCATCAACTTGATAAAAGAAGTGTACAAATCTCGCCCACAAGGTGCTCGTTAAAATGCCTAAGTGAAATCACGTGCCTACTAGTTTGTATGTAGAACTTGGTTAGATTAGGTATTCGGATGAATGCCTAATAACATGATGAAACGGGTGTCACTTATAGATGAAAATCCGTAGATTTTGCATAAGGAAAGAATAAATTATCTTTGATAAACAAGAGCTAAGTTAAGTTGGTGTTAATAATAGCATGAATTGAGATTAGAAAATAGTTTAAAACGATGGCATAATAATAATGCCTACCGGATAATTGATGAAGCGCCTAATGAGTTATCGAATGCAATTGCGCATTTCATATGATTAATGGTAGTTGACTTATGAAAGTCAAACAAACCAATAATAAGGTCGAATAATAATTTCGACATAAAATCCGTAAGATGGAATAGTCGTAAGTAAAGATGACTAATATTACCGTCTTACAAATTATGATGATAGTTTGACGCTTGAGAAGCTAGGTGGAAGCTTGGGAAGGAAGCGGGTCAAACGAATCAAGTATGAAGGAAAAGCTTATTTAGGATGCGAGGTAAGTAAAGCTTACCCCCTTTTGTAAGATACGTATTTATTTATAGGTTATAAATACAACAAAGGTTATATCCGAAATATGGTTCTGAGATGAAATGATACGGGTCGGAACATATAAAATGATGAAAAACCATGTTAAATGGTAAAAAGGGGCGAAATGGTAATTTGGTCATGAGATGATGTATATAAATGAGTTTTCGAATGGCTACTATATAAGTAAGCCTAAACGAATAAAAAGGGGTAGAACGGCGATTTAGTCATGTGAAGACGGATAAAAGTTGAAGTTTAAAACGACACCATGTGGCATAAGCCATGTTGGGTTAAACGCGTAAGAAACGGATTTAAGAGACATAACTAAATGATGAGAAATCAGAAATGAGTTAATTAACGAAATGGTAAATAAATGCCATTCAAATATAAGCGCAAAATGTTTGGTCGTTTAGACCAAACGGGTCAAATGGTAACGTTAATATCATTTGACAAATAACGACTAATAAGTACTTGTCGAGTCTAATGCTCACAGGGTAAAACGGCTTATGGAAATTTCATTGCTATGTATTAGCAAATTATTGAGGCAAGTTATTAAAATGGGTCAATACTTTGACCCGAGCCAGGTATGCATAGATAAGGTTATAGTTAAACGTGCGAATTTGGTCAAATATTTAGTGAAAGTCCTTCATCGTAAAATGAGGGACTAAAGATGACCAAAAAACCCTTGATCAATAAACTAGGCAAACGACCTTTAAAGGTTGTTTAGAAATGGTTATTATTACCAAGTATGTCTTTGATAAATGTAAAAGTATTTGCACAATCCCTTTTGGGTCAAATGCCCAAAAATGGGCCTTTTCCGTAAAATTGACTAACCAAAGGGTAGTCTTCGAAATAGTTAGATTACCACAGTAAATCCACCACAAATATGGTTGTGGTGGAAGGCAAATAGATATCTTAATGTAGAGATTAGGTGCGAATAATGATGAGCGAAATTTATGCTTAGTTGCTAAAAACCACTAAACGGGTCAAAATAAAGTAAATGGTTAAATGTTTAGAAAGTTACAAAATAAATCCGTAAATGTAAACGCGTACGCAAACCATGTAATGGAAGCGAAAATGCTAATGTTTGACAAGCCCGGAATGGGTAAAAACGACAAGAAATAACCATTGTTATATAACATGTAGTGTAATGTTAAGATCAAACGGGTCGAATAATCACATAAAGGATTTATAAGCCAACAGCTTATAAATCAGATTTTATTGCGAACTGAGGTGATAAGCATGTCCGTTATTGTATTACAGTCGCATAGAAAAAAGAATTGTGTGAAACGGATGTGTAGATTGAAAATTATGAAAGTTTAAGTTAGTAGTTGGGAAGGATGCTGTAACAACCCGACTTTCCGGTTCAAAGTCAAAGTCATGGTCAAGTCAAAGTCAAAGTCAAGACATGTCATTATTCAGATCTGTCATTTCATGCTTAATTGACTTGTACTATCGAGATTCAATAATAGTTTAACCCGTTGCGGTAATCGACATATTGGTTTTAAACGATATTTTAAACTGCGACTTTCTAAAAAAAATGAAGTAACAATGCGATGTCATGTGGATACCAAACACATTCTAAAAGCATTCTAAAAAATCAGAAATCACAACTAAACATTATTTATAACGCATACTGTTTTAACATATTTTACTTCACGCTATCACAACGCAACGCAACGCAACGCAACGCAAACTCAAAACTCAGTTATTGGTATTGTTTTATGTGTGTGTTATTATGTGCTTTACTTGTGTGTGCCTTATATATGTTTTGGGATGTTATTCGTAAACGCAATCACATCGCTATCGCATCGTAATCTCCATGCAACTCGAAACGCAGATTTACTTTTATGCATATATGTGTTAGATTAGGTGATTACTTGTTTAATGTTATGTGGTTATCTCATTGCAACGCTTAGTCGCAACTCGCTTAAACGCAACGCAATGCAATGTTTAATGCACGAAATGAAAGTCGGAAACCTACAAAACGCAACTCGGCTGGTAGAATGACCAACCGATCGAATGGACATCCGTCCGGATGACCATCCGATCGACTGGCCATCCGACCCACTCCAGCACCGCCTTAACCTCTCCCTCTCACACTATAAATACCCGTACACTCTACTGCTCACTGATATGACAGCTCTATCCGACCCAACTCGCCCTCAACTCATTCTCAGGCACATTTCTCTCGATCCAAGGCTTTTCGGTGAGTATTTCTCCCTAAATCTTGTACTTCCATCATCACTACACATATCTTCATCAACTTCTCCACTGAAATCACTGATTTTCACCAAGAAATCACCTGATTTGGACTCCTTGAAGGTAACATCATCACGGTTGCTTATCCAATCGGTTGTATGACGTCATCTCATCAAGAATCGTTCAGATCTAAAGGATTTCCACATATTTTAACACAAATCTCAACTATATTTCAACATTTTCCAACTGATTTCAACTTTCACCTATTTTTCAAACTTTTCTTCAATATTCAACGCAAAACCGATGGAATCCTTGCTCATTCGGACTCTCCACTCGTTCTCTAGTTGAGAGCCGGCTTGAAAACAGATTTCCACCTGAGAGACGACCGATTCACGGGTTGAACATGAAACTTCATCAAAAGAACAGTGAGTACGATCGTATGGGGTGATTCCCATCCGATCGAATGAGCTGGTCCTTGGTGTGTTTCCGTTGTTTGACACGTCATCACACCGTCTCCATTAAATCGCAAACTTTTAACTTGAAAACATCAGATCGCCCAATCGAATAGCCATCCGATCGGATGACCATCTGATCGAATGACTATTCGACTAGGGAACTTGTCCCTTACAACTTTCAACACTTAAACAATTTGCTCAAAACTTCAAACTATCAAACTCCCAATCGAATAACCATCCAATCGAATGGCCATCCGTCCGGATGACCATCCGACCGGATGACTTGATTAAATACTACAACAAAAACGTCAAAAGTTTTGAAACAAATTACAAACATCTCACTAATTCGAATGATCAACCATTCAAATGGTCATCCGTCCGGATGACCATCCGTTCGACTCACCATTCAACATTTCACTCTATTTACACTCTGTTCAATGCTTACTCTACTGTTCTATGCTCAGGCTAATCTCCAATGCGCTCCCTTCAATCCAAGTACTGTGTTTACTAGCTAAACATGCACTGTGAGTATATTCAAACCCATTTTCTTTTAACGCACTTTTGGGTGTTACATACATTCGCTATTAAAAACACAACAACACAACCAAGCACTTTTAACGCTAACCGTTCCCGCATGTTATACGTGATCTATGAATGCCTGTTACTATGCCTAGACAGTGTTACACGGTATCGCTTCAAGCAAGGATAGTACTATAGTTTGGACTCAGCACCTGTCGTGGACGGGGGTTGCTAGGGATCACATTACTTTACTTCATGTGTCCGTTGGACATGTGTCGCGCATACACTACAACGCAGTCTCGTGATTAAGTGTGAACATAGTTCTGATAGTTACTTGCATTGCCCGTTACGAGATACATGCTGGTTATGCGTAAACACTTTCGCTATACTATATTCTATGCAAACTTGTGTACTCACCTTTACACTCTGTGTATTGACCTTATTTTAACGTATGTGACAGGTTGATAGGATGCTGTGCTATGATGAACAAGCTAGGGAGTCTAGAAATAAACTGACTAAATCTAAGTTGTCGGAACAACTTATTTGTTTTTTAGACTATATCTGTAATGACTGTTTGCTTTATATGTTTGATGGTATGGCACGTTAAACATAATGACATTAATAGTTGTTAGGGATACTCTTAAACAATTTGTTTCGCTCAGTGCCACGCCCCGATGTTTCTGCCATCGGTTGGGGTGTGACAGATTGGTATTAGAGCCATAACTATAGGGAATTAGGAAAGACACGACCTAGTCCGGGTTTGATGTCTTAGAATTGACCTAGTCTATAGTCTAAGCACCAACAGACCATATCGTACGAACCCAGTAGGGGTTTTGCGCGAGCCTACTCTTGATACTCGCTAAAACTACACCTTCGTGTGAAAACCGCATACTACAGCTTTGCTTAAAGAAGGCCTTTCCTAAGGCTGGAAAACTACATAGCCTTTCCTAAGGCTGACAGAACACACACATTTTCAAAAATACTCGCATACCACAATCAAGTGATTTGATCGAGATTAGGTATGAAAATCGAAAACTCCCGAAAGTATTACTCGCTCTACGCGTATTTTTACTCTCAGCACGAGAATCTTTTGTCGAGTCAGGAGTGAAATCCATATCTCGACGGAATTTTTCATCTCTGACTCGTGGTTTTGCCACACTTTCAAGAATGAAGTTGTTAAGTTAGGGGTGAAATCCGCATCTTAATGACTAGCTCCACTCCCTATTTGGATTTTTTTCAAACTCTCACCAAACTCTCGATGGATTCCAACAACCCGAGTAGCGTAGAAGCCGAAAGGATGAGTGTCGTTCGCCATATTCAGCGAAAGCACAATCTGTTAGACTCAAGTGTGTACTCGATCTCGTTGAGGATAGTCGAATCACTTTGGGTAGTCAACGCCCAACACCCAGGGCACGCTCTAATTTCGATTCAAGCCTGCAATCGCTGATTTTCTGAGTTATCGATTTTATGTGATTTATGTGTTTATATGTTTATAAGTTTCGATTTTGAAGACTTACGCTTTTTTCACTCACTGCCCTACTAAACGCGCACAACACACACCGCGCAGCAATCTAAAAGTAATCGCAGACAAACTATGAACTTTCGTATGCTATGCTACTCTCAACGCTATTCGCTATCACTACTCGCACTCGCAACTCTCGATCGCATTACGCAGCTGTGAAAGAATGGTGAATACGTGCAAAATATGTAGGTGAATACATGCAAAATAGGTGCTTACATGGATTATGTGCTCATATGTGTTTATGTGCTTACGTGCTTACATGGACTATGTGCTTATGTGCCTATGTGTTATGTGCCGACGTGTTCCTGTGCTTTATGGAGTAATAATAATAAGTATGTTGGTTAAACACCGTATGACAAGATTCGATTATATCGACTAAATAATACGACGATGTCTGCTGTAGACAATGTTTTCCCTTGGCTCTCACACTCGCCGAAACGCTCAGAGAAGCAGAGATAACAAGCGCATCACTTCTCTTGTCGCCAAGGAAATGGCTAAAGTCATACCTCAGATCGTCAGTGAGATAAACGAGGTCAGCAGCAAATCGTCCGTCGAATCAAAGAGCGACACACCTAAGCCTAAATCTCCTTTTAGCTTTAAGCAATTCAAGGCATGCGGTCCTGCTAACTTTACTGGTGAAGATGGACCTAGTGCTATGTTCCAATGGTTTGACTCAATTGAAGTCACCCTTCATCAAAGCGGATGCCCAGAGAACCTCCGCACTGTGAACGCTACTGGGGTTTTCCTGTCTAGGGCACTGGATTGATGGACTGCGGAGCGCAACATGCGAGGTAATGATGCAACTTATGGACTCTCCTGGGAGGAACTGAAGGAAGTCATCGTGAAAGAATTCAGTCCCCCACATAAACTCCAGAAGCTGGAAAATGAGTTATGGGGTATCAAGCAAGAAGGAGGTGATAATGCTGGTCTCACCGCTCACTTTAAACAGCTTAGTATCATCTGTCTTGGTCAAGTGTCAACGACGGACATCACAATCAAGAAATACATCTGTGTTTTACCTGATTGTGTTATCGATTTCGTTCAAGTAACGAAGCCTGCTACCATTGAGGAAACCTACCAACTCGCAGCAGAGATCAATGATAAGCGAGTTTTGGCTGGTTATTTCAAGACCTCAACCAAGAGTCTGAATCAAGCAACTCCTACTCCCGCTCCTGCTACCAACACCGCAGCATCACAAGTTTCAATGTCTTCACGCCAAAACCGCAAGCGCAAGAGTAACAACAACAAGAACTATGCTACTACCGCCGCTCCTCTCAATGCTGTCCCCGTACAACCCAACAACAACCAAAACCAGAATTGACAAGTTGCAGCTCCTAACACCAATGCACCGCCTGCTAAGCGTGCGTATACTAGTGTTCATCCTCTCTGCCCTACTTGCACCTACCATCACCCAACTGGGGTGAATTGTCGTTTTTGTGCCAATTGCAACATCTATAGGCATTTCACTTCTCACTTTCGTTCAGGCCCACGTCAACAAGCTCAAGTTGTTCATGCTCCCGTACCACCAGCTCAACATCTTGCTATCTAGGGTAACCAAGCAGCTCCTGCAACCGTTGCCCATGCATAACCTTGCTACGCTTATGGTGACCCTAATCGTTTTTCCAATGTCTGCCCGGATCGAGTTGTGAAATAAGAGCCACAACAACAACGTCAACCACAATAGCAACAACAACCACAGCAGCAGCAGCCATAGCAGCAACAGCAACAGCAACCGCAAAAAGCCGCCCGTGGAGGAATTTTCAACATCAACGTCCGCCAGGCCCAAACTGGAGCCGATAACTGTTTTGTGTAAAAGGTATTTATGCTTCGTGTTTATTTGATACTGGAGCCGATAACTGTTTTGTGTCATTTGAATTCGAAAAGCTCCTAAACTGTAAACGCGCTAACCTCCCGACGACGTTCGACGTAGAAATCTCCACCGGAAGAACTGTCACCGTTAATTCTGTTCTCCGTGATTGTACCCTTGAACTCAACAATCACGTCTTCCCAATCGATCTTATTCCGATGCAACTCGGTAGTTTTGACATCATAGTAGGCATGGATTTTCTTCGTGAAAATCGTGCTGAAGTTGTTTGTTTCGAAAAGATGATCCATTTCTCTCTTTCAAACGGTGATCAACTCTGTGTCTATGGCGAAGTATCTTCGAAACTGAAACTCATGTCGTGCATTCAAGCAAGCAAGTATCTCCGAAAGGAATACATGGCTTTCTTGGCGCACATTGTAGTAGCGGAGAAGGAAAAGAAAGCAATGGATAAGATACTCGTGGTTCATTATTTTCCTAATGTCTTTCCTGACGATTTACCTAGTCTACCGCCATTTCGTGATAGTGATTTTCGTATCGACCTCATTCCTGGAGCTAACCCTGTCGCTAAAGCCCCTTATCTCCTCGCACCGACCGAAATGCGTGAACTTTCCAGTAAACTCCAGGAATTACTTGATAAAGGCTTCATACGCCATATCACATCTCCATGGGGCGCACCTGTCCTTTACGTTAAAAAGAAGGATGGATCGTTCGGAATGTGCATCGAGTATAGGGAACTCAATAAGCTTACAATCAAGAATCGCTACCCTCTACCTTGAATCGACGATTTCTTTGATCAATTGCAAGGCGCTACATGTTTTGCTATGATTGATTTACGCTCTGGTTATCACCAATTGCGAATTCAGGAGGAAGATATCCCTAAAATTGCTTTTCGCACCCGCTACGGTAACTATGAATTTGTCGTTATGCCCTTTGGTCTTACTAACGCTCCCGCAGTTTTTATGGATTTGATGAATCGCGTGTGTAAACCCTTTCTCGACCGCTTCGTCATCGTGTTTATTGATGATATCCTTATCTATTCGAAATCGAAATCCGAGCACGCACAACATCTTCGTTTAGTACTCGAGCTTCTCCAAGGGAATCGCCTCAACGCAAAGTTCTCTAAGTGTGAATTTTTTCTTGAGGAGGTTCAAATTCTCGGTCACATTGTCAATAGTCAAGGTATTTACGTCGATCCTGCGAAGATTGAAGTAGTTAAGAGTTGGATTACGCCGAAAACCCTGTCCGAAGTTTGTTATTTTCTCGGATTGGCGGGTTATTACCGCCGATTTATCATTGATTTCTCTAAAATCGCCGTCCCTCTCACATCTCTTACGCATAAAGACAAGCCTTTTGTTTGGGGAACTGAGCAAGAGGAAGCCTTTCAAACTCTCATGCGTATGCTTTGCAACGCTCCTATACTCTTGCTACCCGATGGAGATGACGATTTTGTAGTCTATTGCGATGCCTCTAACCTAGGTCTTGGTTGTGTCCTTATGCAACAAGACAAGGTTATCGCATACGCGTCTCGACAGCTCAAGGTTCACGAGAAGAACTACACAACCCATGATCTCGAACTCGGTGTAGTTGATTTTGCATTAAAGATTTGGCGACACTACCTTTATGGTACCAAGTGTACGGTCTTCACCGACCATAAGAGCCTACAACACATCTTGAATCAGAAAGAACCTAATATGCACCAAGACAGGTGGGTCGAACTTCTCAACGACTACGATTGTGAGATACGCTACCACCCAGGCAAAGCAAATGTTGTTGCCGATGCTCTTAGCCGACGAAGCTATTTACATAGTGTTCGTAATGTTCAAGCCCAACACGGCCTCAAAGCTCTCATTCGCGACACTCAACACACCTGTTTTCTCGAGAACACCCTGAAGGAAGAAAGAATACTTGGATCCGAAAGCTAATTAGTGAATAAACCGAATGGTGTTTTTCACTATCTTAACCGAATTTGAATTCCCAATCGCAATAATCTCCGAGAGATTTTGCTGAATGAAGCCCACAAATCTCGATATTCCATTAATCCCGGTGCCAAAAAAATGTACCAGGACCTCCGTGCCAGGTATTAGTGGCCAGGAATGAAGAAGGATACCGCCCTCTACGTTTCGAAGTGCCTAACCTGCTCGAAGGTCAAGGCTGAACAACAACGACCCTCTGGCATACTCGAACAACCCAAGATCCCGATGTGGAAATGGGAGAGTATAGCTATGGATTTCATTACGAAACTCCCCCGCACGCCATCAGGTCACGATAGCATTTGGGTTATCATTGATCGTCTTACTAAATCCGCCCACTTTATGCCAATACGAGAAGACTATAAGGTGGAAAGATTAACATGAATCTTTACCGACGAAGTTATTTGTCAACATGGGACACCTGGTGACATCATCTCTAACCGCGATGGTCGATTCACCTCGCGCCTCTGGGAGATTTTTCAATCCGCTCTCGGTACTACTCTTAATCTCAGTACCGCTTTCCATCCCCAGACCGACGGTCAGACTGAATGCACGATTCGCACCCTTGAAGACATGCTTCGCTCGTGCGTTGTAGATTTTGGTGGTAATTGGGATTCGCATTTACCTTTAGTCAAGTTCTCGTACAACAACAGTTATCACTCTAGCGTTCAAATGGCACCATTTAAGGTATTATATGGAAGAAAATGTCGATCGCCTATTGTATGGCACGAGACCGGAGACGCGCAAATTACCAGTCCTGAGTTACTACAAGAACCGACTGACAAGATACTCCAAATACGAGACAATCTATTGAAAGCGCGGAGTCGTCAAAAGAGTTACGCTGATAAACACCGCAAGCCCCTTGAGTTCGAAGTTAGTGATCACGTACTCCTAAAGGTTTCACCTTGAAAGGGGGTGATCCGATTTGGAAAGAAAGGAAAGTTAGCGCCTCGATACGTTGGACCCTTTAAGATTCTAGAAAGAATTGGTAAAGTGGCCTACCGACTCGAATTACCGGAGGAACTCAACAACGTACATCCAACTTTCTACATCTCGAACCTCAAGAAATGCCTAGCTGAAGAAAACCTGCATGTTCCTCTCGAGGATTTGCAAGTAAACGAAACTCTACAGTTCGTGGAAAAGCCAGTAGAAATCATGGACCGAGAGACCAAGAAACTCCGACGCTCTCACATACCTATAGTGAAGGTTCGCTGGGAAGGCAAACGCGGCGCCGAGTTCACTTGGGAACTCGAAAGTGATATGAAAGCTAAATATCCACAACTCTTCGTTACACATGCGTCTTAATTTTGTGACGAAATTCCCTAAAGTAGGGGAGGCTGTAACAACCCGACTTTCCGGGTCAAAGTCAAAGTCATGGTCAAGTCAAAGTCAAAGTCAAGACATGTCATTATTCAGATCTATCATTTCGTGCTTAATTGACTTGTACTCTCGAGAATCGATAATAGTTTAACCCGTCGCAGTAATCGACATATTGGTTTTAAACGATATTTTAAACTACCACTTTCTAAAAAAAGTGAAGTAACAATGCGATGTCATGTGGATACCAAACACATTCTAAAAGCATTATCAAAACGCAGAAATCACAACTAAACGTTATTTATAACGCATACCGTGTTAACATATTTTACCTCACGTTATCACAACGCAACGCAAACTCGAAACACAGTTATTGGTATTGTTCTATGTGTGTGTTATTATGTGCTTTACTCGTGTGTGCCTTATATATGTTTTGGGATGTTATTCGCACACGCAATCACATCGTTATCGCATCGCAATCTCAACGCAACTCGAAACGCAGATTTACTTTTACGCATTTATGTGTTAGATTAGGTGATTACTTGTTTAATGTTATGTGGTTATCTCATCACAATGCTTACTCGCAACTCGCTTAAATGCAACACAACGCTTAACGCATGAAACGAAAGTTAGAAACCTACAAAACGCAACTCGTCTGGTCGAATGACCAACCGATCGAATGGACATCCGTCTGGATGACCATCCGAACGGATGGCCATCTGATCGACTGGTCGTTCGACCCACTTCAGCACCGCCTTGACCTCTCCCTCTCACACTATAAATACATGTACCCTCTATTGTTCACAGATGTGACAGCTCTATCCGACCCAACTCGCCCTCAACTCATTCTCAGGCACTTTTCTCTCGATCCAAGGCTTTCCGGTGAGTATTTCTCCCTAAATCTTGTACTTCCATCGTCACTACACACATCTTCATCATCTTCTCCACTGAAATCACTGATTTTCACTAAGAAATCACCTGATTTGGCTTCTTGAAGGTGACATCATCACGGTTTCTTATAAAATCGGTTGTGAGATGTCATCTAATCAAGAATCGTTCAGATCTAAAGGATTTCCACGTATTTTAACACAAATCTCAGCTATATCTCAACATTTTACAACTGATTTCAACTTTTCACCTCTTTTTCAAACTTTTCTTCAATATTCAACGCAAAACCGATTGAATCCTTGCTCATTCAGACTCTCCACTCGTTCTCTAGTTGAGAGCCGGCTTGAAAACGGATTTTCATCGGAGAGATGACCGATTCACGGGTTGAACATGAAACTTCATCAAAAGAACAGTGAGTGCGATCGTATGGGGTGAATCCCATCCGATCGAATGAGCTGGTCCTTGGTATGTTTCCGTTGTTTGACACGCCATCACGTCATCTCCATTAAATCACAAACTTTTAACTTGAAAACATCAGATCGCCCAATCGAATAGCCATCCGATAGAATAACCATCTGATCGAATGACTATTCGACCAGGGGACTTGTCCCTTACAACTTTCAACACTTAAACAATTTGCTCAAAACTTCAAACTATCAAACTCCCAATTGAATAGCCATCCGATCGAATGTGACAGGTTGATAGAATGCTGTGCTATAATGAACAAGCTAGGGAGTCTAGAAACAAACTGAACAAATCTGAGTTGTCGGAACAACTTATTTGTTTTTGAGATTATATCTGTAATGACTGTTTGCTTTATATGTTTGATGTTATGGGACGTTAAACGTTAAATATAATGACATTAATAGTTGTCATGGATACTCTTGAACAATATGTTACGCTTAGTGCAACACCCCGATGTTTACGCCATCGGTTAGGGTGTGACAGATGCACAGCCGGGAAAAACGCAGCTCAAAATTAAGAAACTTTCTGTCGAAAACGAGTGCTCGCGTCGCGCGAAGAACGGCCAGACAAGCCGTCGCGGCACCCGACAAGGTTCCTCAAACCCGTGCCGCGATGGGTGTTTAATGCGCAGATTTTGTTTGTTTTGCTTGATATTATTAGTTATAAAGCTATCAAAACTAACTTTTATGTTGGTTTTGATTCTAGGTGTATGACATAGGCCTCCGGATGAAGATCAAGCGACGAATAAGAACCTAACACACGTCCAAATGAAGCTTCCACATTTGATCTTGTTTTGTTTATAAAAAGTGAATTATGTAAACACTTTTAACTATGTTTTGAATGTTTTGAACATGTCTAAATACTTTTGATGTAAAAGTTTTGTTAAGTGGCGTTTTTCATATGAAATGCTTACTTTAACTGTTGATACATATTATGTGGACGCGACTCGGTTCGGCGCGACTCGGTTCGGATCGACTCGGTTCGGTTCGACCCGGTTAGGTTCGGCTCAAGCCCGACATCACGACATTCCTCCGTCGTGCGCCCCAGAGTTCGACACGCGAAGCACGAAGCGCCGCGAGCCGGTTCCCGCTGCCACATCATCATGACATCATCATGATGATGTCATGATGATGTCATAAGTTGACTAAACATTACAAATCTACTAATCTGATTTACGTAAAGAATGCTGGACCAATCAACTTGTAGTGGGCCGAATCAATTCACATGGGCCGGAACATTCAAAATGGGCCGAAACCCATTACTTGACAACATGTAGGTCGACGAAACAAGAAGTGTTTCGTCGAATTTGAAGATATTTTATTGTGTTTCGCCGACAAAACATCTGTTTCGTCGACCTTCAAGTGTTTCGTCGATGTGTTTCAGTATATATACACAGACAACAGACATAACACAGTTAAACAAGTCTGAATAGATTTGAGAGCGAACACTGTAAACACACACACACTGAGAGTTTATGAGAGCATCATGTATACATTGCTTTGTAACCGTTTCATACGCATTAATACAATGGAGTGTTAATCGTTGAATCTTTGTGTCTTACATGTTCGTAACTTGGTTTAACTTACCCGTTTGGATTCCGCACTCTCGGGTTTGTCGGAAAACAGGGAATAGAGGTTACTCGATCCTCCGGGTGGACCTACAATTGGTATCAGAGCATTGGCTCGATTCCTTGTTAAAACCAAGTTGATTTTCTTGTGTTTTTCTTGATTTTGAGCTTTGAAAAATCATACATTTTCTAGAAAAACCTTGTTAAAACCTTGAAAATCTTGATTGTTTTGCTTATAGTTCATATAAAACCTTGTTATAACTCTTGTATACTTGTTAGTTTTGGGTTTTTATTGAACTTTATTTGCAAAAGTGTGTTTGAAAAATTTCTGGTAACTTGAATCTTCATCCAGTTCATCAAATCTTCAAACTGTTCTTGATAATATTCATGTTTGATCTGTATTTGTGTATGAATTATTGTGATTGTAATTGATTATTAAAACAATTGTTGACTATTACATACATAAAATGATGATGTTTATTGAAAATAGTGTGGCCGAAAGTAAGGTTTGGTTTGACAATTGTGTACTGTGTCAGAAGATAAGATTCAAGATAAGATCTACCTTCCTGTTTCGTCGCCTAAAGGCAACATTCTGTTTCGTCAAGAGTGGATATCAACTTCAGTTTCGTCGCACACATTCTCAGTTTCGTCAAACCTGAAGTTCAAAACAAGTTTCGTCGTCCAGTATTGTGTTTCGTCGCACACAAGGAATCCAGTTTCGTTGGATTAAATTATTCAATTCTGTTTCGTCATAATAGTCAAATATCAGAACTGTTTCATCGCACAAGAATTGGGCTCACACAAGAATTGGGCTCGCACAAGAGTTGGGCTTCTGTTTGGGCTTCTGTTTCGTCGCATATCAAACATAAACCGGTTTCGTCGATCAACTCGTTTCGTCGCTCAACTCGTTTCGTCGATCAACTTGTTTCGTCGACCAACCTGTTTCGTCGACCAAGATCAACATCCAGTTTCGTCGCACAAGATATCTTGTTTCGTCATACTTGTTTTGTCATACTTGTTTATCATCTGTTTCATCGAACTTGATAAAAATTTTAACAGTAGCTTTGCAGTTCATAATTAACGGTTTGATTTGAGTGATTTGTTCAGGTATTAGTCTTTAAACATAAAAAATGAATCCGAACTGGTGGGGTAATCCGTCAAATGCAGAAAGCTAGTATACCAACACGCGTTTATCTCCCTCATGGGCTGAATCTCCAGTACCCACATCTAATACAGAAAGCAAGTATCGTAGCACCGGTTTGTCACCATCATGGGCTGAATCTCCCGCACCCGCATCTTCGCAAGCGAATCAAATGTCGACAGGTCAATGGGCGTTTTTTTCAAATCAAACTCCAAGTATTCAAAGTATACTCCTAAGCGAAAGCGAGACCGGAAGTCTAAATCGCCCACCGAAACTGATGCACATAAACGAATATCCTGGATGGGTAGATAGATTCCATACGTATGTCAATGGGCAAAACACGGAATTGTGGTTACGTTTTACTACAGATTTCGATCAAGCTCTTGAGGTTGCCGCTTCAACTGCCGCTACATTTGCAGGTCTTACTGAAGACGAGAAAAAGGCATATGATCTAGAAAAGAAAGCATATGCTATTCTGACTCAGGCGATGAGCAAGGAAATATATCATCAGTTCGTCAGCTTCAAGACGTCAAAGGGATTGTGGGATGCATTGAAGACAAGGGGTCTAGGAAATGAAAAGTCACGCCAATTGCGACATGATTTACTTAAAAAGGAGTATGATGGTTTCACATGTATGGAAAGTGAATCCTTGGGAGATATGACAAGTCGATTCTATCATCTGCTGACTGAATTGGGTAATTATGGGGTAGTAACAACTCTAGTAGAGGTAGTCACAAAGTTTGCCGATGCATTGCCACCTCAATGGAATAGTTTCTTGGAAATCTTGAAATACAATGGCGCATTGGCAACAACAAACATCAATGACTTCGTTCAGCTCTTGGAGAACAAAGACCAGGAAGAAACCCTAAAGGCGAAAAGGGTTCCAGTGCGACAAAATCCTGATATGTATTATGGAACTTCTAGCACTTCTGCAAGACCAGTTTCACATGCTCCACTTCAAAAGGCGTTTGTCACAAGCACAAATTTATATGGCAATCCGATACAAGTTCCTGTAAAGCCAGCTCCAACCACAGACTTGTATGGAAATCCTCTACAACCAGCTCCACAACAGCAAAGCTATCGGCCATCTACCGTAGCAACTGATTTGTATGGGAATCCACTTCCTGCTCAACAACAAGCTTGTTATGGAAGCACATCATCTGCTGGTCAGCCATCAAAGTCAAATACAGTACGGCTTGACACGTCAAACTTCTCCAAAGTTAGCGTTGAAGTAGCTAAAGATCATATGGAGATACTAAACACATTGGAGAGCTCGTATTGTGGGTTGATTGCAGGGCAGATTGGAAACATCAATTTAACTCAAGAAGTTTATCAGCAGATCGATAAAGAAGAGATGGATATGATGGACATCAAATGGGCTTTCGCTAGTGCTGTTAGGCGAGCTAAAGACTTCATGGAACGGACGGGTAGAACCAGCTTGGAAAGCAAGAAAGATACCAAGTATGGGTTCGACAAGCAATCCGTCAAGTGCTTTAACTGTGGTGAACGTGGTCATTTCAAGCGTGAATGCACAAAGCCAACACAGCATGGGAACCAGAATCCTTTCAGAGGTCAAAGCAACCAAGCGAATCAAAATCAAGCCAGGAATGACGATCGCACCTTGGTCCCTGCAAACAATCAAGCAGGACCATCGAACACCAATCAGGCTCTTGTGGTGCAAATAGATGAAGGTTGCGACTGGTCAATGCAATTAGGCATTGGTGATCAGGGAGGAGCAGCTTGTTTTGCTGAAACTGCTAAGGATTTAAAACACGCCAGTGGTGGAGAATCTTCCGCCAGTGGTGGTGAATCTTTAGATGAAGAGAGTTCTGGTGATTCAAGGAGTTCAGATGAGGAAGTCTCAACCTCAGGCGAAGATTATTCTGATGATGTATCTAGTGGGAGAATCGATGCAGATATTGATGAATTGTTAGGAGAAGCTGCAGCAAGGAATGATAGAAGATCTATTCTGGTGGATCAAGCTGCTTATTCTTCTTCTTCTCTTCATTCAGCCTTTATGGCTAATGGCGGCAGTTCATCAAGCCAGGTATGTGTCGATGAACCAACTGTTGTAAATTGTGATAATTGTGCTAGCTTAAGTGTTAAATGTGCTGATTTGGATGCTAATATGTCTGAGTTGCAAAGCAAACATGATGCTTTAAATGCTGAATTGTTTGACTTGCAAAACAAACATGTTTCTTTAGATGCTAAGTGGTGTGATTTGCAAAGCAAACATGAGGCTTTGCAAAACAAATATGAAGTGACAAATATCCACAATCAAAAGTTGATAGTGGATCTTTCGAAATGCAAAGAGGCTAACATGTTTTATGAAAACCATGAAAATGAGTTTAAAACGGTGGTTGCAAATTTAAGAAAAGATAAAACCGAATTGACAAAAATGGTTTCAAGAAAACAAACTGACATAATCTGTTATATCAATCGTCTTGAGATCATGAAAAAAGAGTTAGCCTGTACAAAGTGTGAAAGTGAGGCGATCCGGCTTAAGCTAGACATTTATTCAAACTCTAGATATGTGCTGGATCACATCATTGGCACACAAAAAGAGAAAAAGGATGTCACGTGCATTGGATACAAGAAATGTCCACCGCCTGTTAGACAAAATTATGATGCCATGCCTGATGAGGAGTATAGAACTCATTATGAAGAATCTGTTCCTTTAGACATTGAGGAATTTGCAACGGGACTTGGATACAAACCGGAAGTATCATCAGATTCGGATGTGTCAGCAGATACATATGTGTCTTCTGCTGAACAGAATCAGGATCCTCCAGTTATTGTTGAGGATGCTTATTCTTCTGATGATGAATCCGATGATACTGACTCAGCACAGTCTGATGCGGTAATCAAAGAAGAGGACATACCTATTGAGAATCATATTCTATGTGATCCTCCCGCAAAACCTGCTAAGACTGTTCTGGTCAAGTCCACGTCTGCAAAAGAGTCTGAGAGTGTGAATTTGCTGTACACTCTTGTTGGTGATGATAAAATCTACTCTGACAAAGATTTTCCTATTAAGAATGTTAATCAATCTTTAATAAGTAAAATTTTTGAGGATTCAACAAGTAAGTTTTAGGGAAAGACAGGATCACACGTTGTGGTAACACAGTGTCCTCCTATCCCAAAGGCTGAAGTTCGAAAACAATGTGGCAATCAGAAATTACCAACAGTGAAAAAGCAGCAAAATCGCACCAAACCAAAGGGTAAATCACCGACTCAAGGTCAAAAGAAACAAACTCAGAAAAAGGACAAGAAGGTGAACTTTGTGAAATCAAAGGGAACGGATAAAATTGACACATTTGAAAACAAATCTAACTTAGATTTTGTTAATCAAGCGAAAATTTTGAAAAGAAATGAACAAAACAGTTCAAAACCATGTACCTCGGAATCACAAAGTTCATCATCAACAAGACAATCACATGATACTTCGTGGTTTGTAGAACGAAGATCATGTTTTTCATGTGGCACATTTGGACATATTATTCGAAATTGTCCATATCTTCATAAACAAAAAGCCAAAGTTGATGATCCCCGTGACCAAATTGACCGCAAGCGATCTGTTTCATCAAAACCAGATCCCCGTCTTGTAAAAGAAAGGGAAAAGACACAGAAACGCCAACAGGTTAAGAAAATTGAAAAAGCAATCAAAACCGATGTGGTTAACAAAACAACTGTTTCTGTCAAACCAGACAATTCAAAAACTTCAGACAATCATGAAGTTAAGATTTTAAAGAATAAAACTGGTAAAACAAAACAGACCTGGAAACCAAAAACGGTTACTGAATCAGGGGGAACATCACAATTTCCACAACATCGAGAAGTTCAAGTAACTTACGTTTTTGAAAATGGAAGACCCAAGACCACAAAGGCTTGGGTCCCCATCTCCAACTAATCATGTGAGTACATGTGCAGGGTGTTCCAGGAGGAACTTTCAGCAGTCATTGGATTGTTGATAGTGGGGCATCCAGGCACATGACAGGCGACATGAAGCTTCTCTACGATGATAAATCTATTAGAGGAGGTTATGTTGCTTTTGCTGGAGATAAAGGCGGATATATTACTGGTGAAGGAATGGTATCCAACGGGGTTGTAAGTTTTGACAAGATCAACTTTGTACAACAACTTGATCACAATCTTCTCAGCGTTTCTCAAATCTGTGATAAGAAGTTTTCAGTACACTTTGATGCAAATGGATTTTATGTGCTGAAACCCGGCTTCAAGATTCCAAAAGAATGGATTCTCTTATCAGCTCCAAGGATAAACGATTTATATGTTCTTGATATGAGCCAAGCTATTACAACGACTGCACAAGCAACTTGTTTTATTACCAAAGCCACTGAAAAAGACTCAATCTCTTGGCACAGACGTATGGGTCACATTCACTTTCGGAAAATGAATCATTTGGTGTCGAATGAATTAGTGAATGGTGTTCTTCTTAAAAATTTCCATCTTCAAGACGTCTGTGTTTCATGCCAAAAAGGAAAGCAAACTAAGAAGCGACATCCGACAAAGAAGATTAACTCGGTGGCAGTTCCTCTTGAACGTTTGCACATGGATTTGTTCGGTCCCGTCAAACACAAAAGCATCAGGAATGATCAATATTGCCTCGTGATAACAGATGATTATTCAACACTACAAAAAAAATGCCATTTAGTGGCATTCAAAATGTGCCACAAAATACCTAAAAAGTGTCACTAAAGACCCTTGTAGGAATGAGTGGCACACAAAAAAAGTGCCACTAGAAGCAGTGCCACTAAAGCCCTTTAGTGGCACTATTTTGTTTGCCACTACAAACTCTCAGGCCTTTAGTGGCACATAATTTGTGCCACATAATTGTCTATTCCTCCATTAGTTTTAATTAATAATAATTATCATTTATTTACATAAAAATAAGAATAAAACTTTAACATGTAGAAATCATAATATAATAACTTCAATTAAAAGTTTGATTGTCTTCCACGCATTTCAAATGTTTCAAACAAATGTCTAATAAGTATCAACCTAAGTCTAAATATCAAACATACAAAACAAATAACAAATAAACGTTTGAATAAAAACTCAAAACATCATTGCGCATATAAACATCTTCCACAATCTTCATGCTAGTTAAATGATTGCTGTTGTCTATTGCATTCCCCTGGCCAGCAGTGAAACCACCACTACCAGGCTTAGAAACGCCACCAACAGTTCCATGTACTCCATGCTGTAATTCCATTTCGTGTTCCTATTAGACCAAAACCATGAACAAAATATTATCATGAAGAGATCCAAGTATTAAATGAAATTTGGATTCGTTAGGCATGCAATTTTAAATATGCTAAAGAGTCTTTTTCATAATAACTATTAAATAAATAAATATATGAATAACAAAAAGCTCTGCTGTCCATGTCTAACATTAATTTAATAACAAACTAGTAATAAGGCCTGCGCGCGTTGCGACGCGGGTACAACGCAAAAATCGAATGAATTAGTCTAAGCGTTATGTGATACGTTAACCATACGAACATGCATTTCAACGTATTTGATTGAACTCAATGTAACCTATATAAGCATTTAGATTGAATAAAAACGTAAAGTAAATCAAATTTATACTGTACAATCATAACGTATTATACGGTATTAATTAGGGTTTTTACAAAAGGAGAAAAACCACAATTTGACTCCGCTCATTTCGGAACAAAATTTACGAAAGGTACATAAAATAAGCACGAAAATGTATTACATTTGCCCTGGCTCGTTTCCGAAAAAAATTTACGTCGAAATGTAGAACAACTCTAACTAATAAAAATAAATATATAAAATTATGCACGTAAAAATAGTTTTTCTAAATGAACACGTATTATATTTAGCCTGACTCATTTCCGGAAACAATTTACTTCGAAACATAGACACACTCAAATTTATACCGACACGTACATAAAAATATGAATGTAAAAAAGTAATTAACAAAAGAGATTAACGAACAAAAGTTATTTAGAGAAAATTAATTTAGTAAAAAGCTAGGGGCTAAAAATGGCAATTGCTAAAGTAGAGGATATTAAAAATGAGGAAAGGACTAAAATTGCCATGTCCAAAAGTTGAAGGGCCAACCAAAGCCGGTGGGAAATTCCACCGACTTTGGTTGTCGAAACATAGACACACTCAGATTTATACCGACACGTACATAAAAATATGAATGTAAAAAAGTAAATTAACAAAAGAGATTAACGAACGAAAGTTATTTAGAGAAAATTAATTTAGTAAAAAGCTAGGGGCTAAAAATGCCAATTACTAAAGTAAAGGATATTAAAAATGAGAAAAGGACTAAAATTGTCAAATCTAAAAGTTGAAGGGCCAACCAAAGCCGGTGGAAAATTCCACCGACTTTGGTTTTTAAGATAGTATACAATTAGCAAAAGTTTGACAATAGATTAACAACAAATTAACAATATGATGAAATAAAATAACATAAAGAAAAAAAATTGAATACCTCGCTGTAGAATGAAAACAAATAACCAGATGGTGAACAGCCAGCCTGCAGTGTAAAGGTATGACCAATCAAGGGTTAGCCGCGAATAAAATAAAATAATACATCGATTCATTTTCACTAAATATATGAAGCCGACTTTTACATGAATCAACGATAAAACTTCGCCATTCATTGATGAATCCGACTCGAATCCTTCTGAAGCCGACCGCATTTCTGCCTGGAATTAACATAACAAGAAATTTATCATGAAAGAACGTGTGCTATAAAAGTATCAATATGATCGGTCCAAACTTACCGCATTAACGGATGGCAAGTTCATCAACGTTTTCATTATATCACCGACAATCACGGAGTTTTCCTTGAGTTTTCTCAAGGTTTTGTACATCGTTTTAGCATAGCCACCAATGTCACCAAGTGCACCTTAACAATAACACGGAAGTTAGATAGATTACTTTTAAAAGTAAGAGTAAAGTATAGTACGGTCCCTGTGGTTAACCCAAATTTTGGATTTGTCCCTGGCTTTTCAAAGGTACACGGATTGTCCCTGGGGTTTGCATTTTGACAGTGGGAATAACAAGAGTTGATGAACATTCCTCTCGATGGAGAATTATCGAATCCAGTCAACGCCTTCAAGAACTCCTGCCTATATCCTGTAGAATTCGACATAAACATTCACTATCACATTAATAACATTGTTTTACTTTAAGACTTTGAATACTGTTTCTAATAATAACGTTTAGAAGCTTTATTGTCTCATTAATTGTTTATAAAATGAATTAGCATGTTTAAACCCATAATAAAATAACTTGTTACCCAAGACATCCATCTTGTGGGCTAAAGGTATAGAAAGAGACAAGAGTGAACCTTGCAGGATATTGAGTTGAGCAGATGAACACTTTGTTATATGAAGTTTGCAATCGCGCCAGGTTCCTTTCCGAACAGCAACACCTGGAGCCAATATATTTTTTACCTGTAAAATGATATAAATTACAATTAAATCAAAGAAACTCGAAAATTAACCTAATAAAGAATCCAATGCATATATTAGTTACAATTGTTCATACTGAGGTTTGCCTAACCTGCCATGAATCATAAGTGGCGTTTATCAAAAGAATTGGAGTTTCAATGTATTGTACCATGTTTTGTGGGAAAAAAACACTGCAAAAAACAATAAGAAATGTTAGTTTTGAGTTTTTACAGAAAAGAATCAACTTTTAAAGTATTTTTCAAAGCATCCGCTCTTACTAGACCAGGACTCATTTTCGAAGTGCAAGCTGGTGACAAAACTTTAGCTGATCCCTACATATTGACAGTTATAAAAAAACAATAGATCAGAATTTTTAACGACAGGTGAACAATAATTTAAAAGGGATTAGACCACCCATAGTGGGCGTTTTCTCCACCCAAACACGCCCAAAAACGCCCGGTCACCACCCCCGCCGGCGTTTTCCGGCATTATTTCGCAATAAACCCCCCTCAAGCGTGATTTGAAACACGCTGATCTTCAATTTGTTTGGCCAATGAGGTTATTCCATGTCAAATACAATTAATTTTAAATTAAAAAAAAACAAGAAAATAATAATTGGGTAATGATTCGTTGGGCATTATTCCACTATGCCCCTTTTGTAAAAACTCCCAATAATGCCCCCTTGCTGACTGGACTACCACATGGCAAAAAACGCCCAAGGGTGGGGGCATTATTCACTAAACCACTACACATGGTCTTAGAAGGGTACATGTGTCTTAACAACATCTGCATAAAAGCCTTCAATGTGACTTGTTCCGATAATCATCTTTCTGTATGTGAACCAATAACGCCAAGCTTTTACAATCAAGTTGAATATGAAGTGAAAATGAAGAATTAAAGGTTTGAAATGAAAGCTTACGCGTTAATGAAGAAACCAACATCCGAAAAACATTTCACTGTAGTGTTTGCTGGCAAAAGTGACCTGAAGTTATTGCAGTGCAGTATGGAAGTCAGTCCACCAGCTGAACAAGAACAACCAGCAAGCATGGCCTGCAACATGAAAGTCTCGGTTAGAAACAAAATATATGTGAACATAGGGACCAAATAGTTAGATTTGAAAAATGAGTTTACATTCGTCGCATTCTTCGTTCCTTTTGCTAATAAATCTTCAATAACAGCACGGAAAATTCTTGCTCCTCTGAAGTGAAGATTGGTTTTCTGGAAAATAAAGGATATGAAATGGGCGGTTTAGATGAATGGCCGGGTCAAGCAACACGTCAAAACTTGCAACATTTTTACTAAGTGCTCCCACAAACACTTCTTTTCTTTTCTATGAGTAGTTGATGTTAAAACTATTACTTACAGGATCAACTTCTTCCACATCACCGGTAAAAGAGGCTCCATCACAATACCAAACCTTGATTCTATTCCAATTATAGAAATCTGAAACAAAGTGCAAAGTAAATATAAACAAACCACATGTTGCCTTTTCTAAATATGAAGCAAGATAATTATGTGTACCAGGGTTATATTTAGGCTTGTTGTGAAACATCCCTGAGAAGATCTCTGTTGTCAACATTTGCTTGGAGGAACCTAAACAAGTATCTCTTCGAGCAAGGCAATTCGTGATATTGTTGCACCAACCTCCTCCCTGATTAACCATAACATCCAGATTATCATGTTTTTACTTAACTAATAAATATTGCAAATCATATATAAAATCAAAATGAGGAGCATATTGTAGTCATTATAGTTTGTAGTCATGGACCAACCTCGAAGAAAACTAACCAGCTGTCGATTCCTGCACCGAATCCCTTGTCCATATGATATGCAGGGGCACTTCCATCCAAACAAACTGAAAATTCATGTCAATCAAAAATAACAAAAGAAGAAAAATGAAATATTAAATCAAATATTTCATAGTGGAAAGACACAGGTAGTTAGTTTACAACCCTACAACTTCTTGGATATAGCATGGCCAATGATTCTCTACATCGCACAATTGGTTCGTGCAATACCACTATTTGCAGCCCTTTACGGACATACACCATTAGAAGTTACTTATTACACTTTTGACTACTCTTTCATTGTCTTATTGCAAATTCAACCGTGGAAATGGGTTCATATGTTCATTCGTCTCAACAGTCATTTTACAGCCTTGCATCTTGAGGACAAGGTGTATTTGAAAGAGGGGGGGGGGGGGGGGGGGGGGGGGGGGGTAATGTTATGAACCAGACCTGAGCCCAGAGAAGACCTAGCCAGCCCAATCCATTGGCCCAACAAACTAAACGGTTATGTGGAAAGTGATGATATAAGCACGACGAGAGTACGGAACGGAAGGGGAATGAATAGTGTTAGAATGTTGTCGGCTTCTTCTTCCCATCTCCTACTCTGTAAACCCTAAGCTTCCCATCCCCTTCTTCAATTATCTTGCATTACATTTTGTTCTTATTTGTATTTGTTCAGAAATTTAATAGAAACCTATAGATTTTATACCTATTCGTATTCCCTGTTGAGTTATGAAATAACCAGTCACAACATAACATGAATTAAACAATCGATATGAAAGCTTATAAAAGCCAAGGTATTTTCCTAAATAAATAATCATAAATCAAACACACTGTCAACATTTGACAAATTAATAGAGTTAACACAATCAGCCAAATAATATCAAACAATTAATCATCTAATCATCAAACTAGTTTCAAGTAAGTGATGTAAGCGTACCAGAGAAGAGATGCGATGCCAAACGAAGTCGCCAATTCAACCTGTTTACTGGCGATGCCACAAAGGAAGAAGTCGCTATTTCAGTTTTCAATTCCCTGCAACCAAATGAATGCTCATCCGTTTATCGAAATATTAAAAAAAGTAGACAAGGGGATGCGAAGTAGATACAAAATTACCCGGTCTGCACACGCAATTTTGAAGATGAGGCCGAGCGATTATGAAGATGAAGCGAATTAGGGTTCCAACTAATTTTGAGCAATTTGATGAATTAAAGTTACAGATTGGAGGGAGATGATGGCGCCAGATGAAGAGAAATTACATGTTGAATTGGAAGTTATGGTTTTTTCAATGGGAGGGAATTTTTAGAGTGGGGGGAACTTTTGTATCAAGGGGGAAGTTAGGGTTTTTTCAATGGCGCCAGATGAAGAGAAAAAAACATTGAAACTTTTCAGGATGAGAGGGAAATTGTGGGGAAGAAATATAAGGGGGATGAAAGAAATTTTAGTGGCATAAAAAGGTAATTGCCACTAAAAGTGTATATAAGCAAATATGACAAATCTATTGTGCCACTAAAAACCTAAATTAGTGGCACAAAAGCTATATGCCATTAAAGACGTGTGCCACTAAATGGCATTTTTTTTGTAGTGAGATTTTCTTGGGTGGCGTTTATGGCTCACAAGAGTGAAACTTTCGGTATTATCAAAAACTTGATCATTCAGATTGAGAATTTGTATAAGTTGAAGGTTAGACGGATACGCAGCGACAATGGTACTGAATTTAAAAATCATGCCATGGCGGAGTTTTGCACATCAAAAGGTATTCTTCACGAATTTAGTGCGGCTTATACTCCTCAACAGAACGGCGTCGCTGAACGTAAAAACCGTACATTGATCGAGACTGCTAGGACTATGTTGGTAGAGTCGCAGTTGCCCATTCCATTCTGGAGTGAAGCTGTGGCCTCCGCATTCGAGTCCTTACAGTCAAAAGACACAACAAGACCTGCTTTGAGCTTCTTCACAAACGGAAACTAGATTTGTCATATCTTGAACCGTTTGGAGCTCCTTGCACAATGATCGATCCAAATGGAAAGTTTGGGGCGAAAGCTATTGAAGGTCACTTTCTTGGTTATGCCACCCCGAACTTAAGAGTCTGGAATCTTGAGACTAAAAGGGTTGAGGAATGGTCTGAAGTCAGAGTACAAAGGCACACTTTACCAGTCAAAAATCCTTGTCAACCATGGATGTTTGAGTATGATGACTTTTTCAATTCGATCAATGTTGAAGCAGTTGAAGAAAATGTTGCGGCAAGGATGTTTTTCGAGAGTGACAACGCAACAGAATCACCGTTGGTTCGTCCAATTATTGTCAATCAAGAACCATCTTCAGTGAACAATAATGCTCTCGACAATGAGGATTTTCATGATGCAACCGAACTGAACGAATCTTCAGAGGATGAAGAATTTCTAGATGCAGATCAAGAAGGTCCTACATCAGCAGTACATGGTACTTCAGAGGCTACACCTCCAGTGGACGCCCCTAAAACAGCTGAAGCTACTGCATCATCCTCTTCGTCAGTTCCGGGTATTGAATTGGTTGTTGATCTCAATCTCAACAATCTGGGTACAAATATTCCAGTTCAAGATAATCCAGAAACAAGAATTCACAATACCCATCCTCAACAAAACATCATCGGTAATGTACAGAGTGGCATTCAAACAAGAAACATGTTGTGAAACAACAACAATGCAGGCTTGTATGTGGCGATTCGAGAATCTGGTCAACAGAATGATTGGTCTTTCGCGTGTTATGTCTCACAGGAAGAGCCAAGAACATGGAAAGAAGCTTTGAAAGATAACTCTTGGGTTGAAGCAATGCAGGAAGAACTGCAACAATTCCAGAAACTTGGTGTCTGGAAGCTCGTAGAGAAACCTGCTAATTACAAGAAGATTGGTACCCGTTGGGTGTATAAATGCAAAAAGGATGACCGTGGAATCGTTATTCGAAACAAAGCAAGATTGGTCGTTCAAGGTTTTCGTCAGATTGAAGGCATAGACTACAACGAAGTGTATGCACCTGTTGCACGTCTGGAAGCAATTCGGATCTTTCTGGCTTATGCCTCATTCAAAGGATTCAAGGTTTACCAGATGGACGTCAAAAGTGCAATCTTACATGGTCTAGTGGAAGAAGAGGTGTATGTTGAACAGCCTCCAGGTTTTGAAGATCCTATTCATCCCGATCGCGTTTGGTTGCTGAACAAAGCTCTCTATGGTCTACATCAAGCACCACGAGCTTGGTATACAACCTTATCTAATTATCTGTTGGAGAATGGATTTCGCAGAGGTCTTATCGATTGCACTCTCTTCATAAAAGAACAAGATGGAGATCTTCTACTAGTACAGGTATATGTGGATGATATTATATTTGGTTCTACTAACAATGTTATGTGTAGGGATTTCGAGCGTGTAATGTAGGATAAATTCGAGATGAGCGCTATGGAGGAGATGACATTCTTTTTGGGCTTGCAAGTGCAACAAACGAATTCTGGGATTTTCATCCATCAGACTAAGTATGTTCAAGACATCTTGAGCCGATTCCAGATGTCCGACACATCGCCCATTGGTACCCCACTGCAGCAAAATCATGGAATTAATCCAGACTTGAAGGGTGAAGTTGTTAGTTGTTCATACTACCGCGCGATGATTGGATATCTTATGTACCTCACAGCATCAAGACCAGATATAATGTATCCAACATGCCTGCTAGCCAGATATCAAGTGAACCCGAAGGCCTCACATCTTGCAGCTGTAAAGAGGATTTTTCGTTATTTGAAGGGTTGCCCAGACACCGGTCTATGGTACCGTAAGGATGATAACTTTGACTTGATCGCTTTCAGTGATTCTGATTTTGGCGGATGCAAAATCGACGGCAAATCCACAACGGCTGGATGCCAGTTTTTAGGAAATCGCCTCGTAACATGGCAGTGCAAGAAGCAGACTTGTGTCGCTACATCAACTTGTGAAGCTGAATACATTGCTGCCTCAAGTTGTTTCTCCGAAGTCCTGTGGATACAACAGCAAATGCGCGATTACGGTTTTGAATTCCTAACTACTCCTATTTTAGTCGATAATTCTGCAGCTTTATCTATCACTAGAAATCCTGTGCAGCATTCAAAGACCAAACACATCGAAATTAAGTATCAATTCATACGTGATTGTTTTGATAAAAGGCTAATCGATGTTGTTAAAGTCCACACTGATGACCAACGTGCCGACCTTTTTACCAAAGCATTTGATAAATCAAGATTTGACTTTTTATTATTAGTAAATGGCATTAAGGTCAAGCAAGAGTAATCCGCATCGGAAAATCGTTTTTGTAAATATCTTTGTGTTTTTAAAATTATTGTAAGTTTGTTGATTTTAGGGGGAGTTAATCCAAATTTGAAAATTCAAAAACATCGAAAAATTTCAAAACCGAAAAACATAGAAAAACAAAAATGAGTTTCCTGGCGAGCAAAAGAGAAAATCATAGTACATCAGTGGTCTGTTGAAACATTTTTAAACTGAAATGCAAAATGAAAAATGTTAAGCAGCTCTATATAAGATGTATCGGTAGGCTCACAATCAGCTTAAAGTGTGCAGGGTGATATAAACTTAAATCGACTGAAGACCAGGTGGGAACCACTCATTGGCATATGGTCTTAGTACTGAAATTTCGTTTGAGAGATTGCCGAGGTTCTGAGATATGTGGTCTTTATGCTGTTTATCATCTGGGTATCATGGTTGTTTCTTTTACCGAAACAAACGGAGACGAAGTCTAGATCTTCCATGATACCATACATACGTGTACATACTGCATACGACCTCAATAAGTGATCAACAATCACATGTCCACAAATAAGTGATAATATATCACATTTATCCAGGAGTCAAGTTCGTCTCTTTGCTGTACGAAAGTACTGACCTGTTCACGGACTTGCTCTTGTGCCCTCATGCATCTGAAAATCAATTTCCTCATCAATAAGTGATTGTATCACATAGGGCTTGTTTTCAATCAAAATAAGTGAGTTTCTCACATGTTCATATACGTCAAAACAGATGATAAATGGTATACTCACCAGTAAGATGAATCCTCGTGCATACCTTGATACGGGAATGTGTCGTGATGTGGATGAACACCGATCGGTAAGTATAAATCATACCTTGACGTATCCCCTCGCCATGATTACATATGATAAGTTGAGCTTATGTGGACAACAATACCGATAATCGTTATAGGATGTTTATCTAATTGTTAACCAAAAGAACAACAAGAGTGTTTTAGCGTGACCGTACACTGATATGATTCTCTTACCCTCGAAACTCGCAAAAAGAATGTTTGTATATATTTACTTTTCTTAGTTTGTGCAACTCTGTATATATCTATTTACTGCTTTCAGTCTTTAAGTTTGAAATACTCAAATTTCCAAAAAGATTTTTGGTGTGTTTTAATTTAAACTTTATAAAAGCCAAAAAAGATTTTATTTCTGCTTTAGTTTTGATTAACCGATGTTGGAACTCAAGTCTTCGTTGCCTGAAATGTGATGAAAACCAAAACGACTGAATCTTCATAAACGGTCAGAGTTTGCAAGTTTTGAAAGTTAATAATCAAAATTGAAAAATCTGTGACGGTAGTTGAAAACATGGTCACATATGTGTCGTTTGTTTATGTTAACTATATTCCAAGCAGTTGTTCTCATTACGCGTTTAGCTTTCTTGCATGTGCAGATGCTAAAGGCAAAGAGAACATGTTCGATGACAAGCTTCGGAATGAAGACGACATGGAGGCACTCAAAAGACAAAGATGATCGAGTTGCCGCTAACCTATCATCAACACCACAAGGATCTCAAGTATTGAAGATCAAAAGATTCATGAGCATAATCAAAGGGGGAGTTTATTGATACACTTCCTAAATACAAGCGGGAGTTTGTTGATACACTTTCTACTTACAACACGTGAAGACTTTGAAGATCCTCCGACATGGAAGACATGGAAGATGAACCCTCACGAGTAGCGTCCAAGGGAGAGTTTGTTGATACATATTATGTGGACGCGACTCGGTTCGGCGCGATTCGGTTCGGATCGACTCGGTTTGGTTCGACCCGGTTAGGTTCGGCTCAAGCCCGACGTCACGACATTCCTCCGTCGTGCGCCCCAGAGTTCGACACGCGAAGCACGAAGCGTCGCGAGCCGGTTCCCGCTGCCACATCATCATGACATCATCATGATGATGTCATAAGTTGACTAAACATTACAAATCTGATTTACGTAAAGAATGCTGGACCAATCAACTTGTAGTGGGCCGAATCAATTCACATGGGCCGGAACATTCAAAATGGGCCGAAACCCATTACTTGACAACATGTAGGTCGACGAAACAAGAAGTGTTTCGTCGACTTTGAAGATATTTTATTGTGTTTCGTCGACCTTCAAGTGTTTCGTCGATGTGTTTCAGTATATATACACAGACAATAGACAGAACACAGTTAGACAAGTCTGAATAGATTTGAGAGCGAACACTGTAAACACACACACACTGAGAGTTTATGAGAGCATCTTGTAAACATTGATTTGTAACCGTTTCATGCGCATTAATACAATGGAGTGTTAATCGTTGAATCTTTGTGTCTTACGTGTTCATAACTTGGTTTAACTTACCCGTTTGGATTCCGCACTCTCGGGTTTGTCGGAAAACAGGGAATAGAGGTTACTCGATCCTCCGGGTGGACCTACATTAACGATACAATCTAATATTAAATTAGAATGGGTCGTACAAATTTTGAGATGCATTATAAAGCTAACGAACGCCAATAAAAAATTAAATATGATTGCGTAATAACCAAATTAAATAAATATTAATTAGTAAAATATTTAATATTACTTTTTGTTGAACTTCTTATGCCTACTGTTGTGTAATTTAATACTTTTTTACAATAGGGCAGACGAGGAATCAATTGACCCGAAGAAGTATTTTCAACTTTCATGTAAGTCCAAGTGTGTTAGTGCTTGGCTCGGGTATTAGGTTTGTCCTGTTAACCCTTGAATCGTAATTTAAAGTTTTAAATTGTTGGTATACTAATTGCTCAGATTTGATTTGTTTTTAAGCAAAATTGTCCTAAAGACTTATGATCAAAACACTTATTATTAGAGTGACTATGTGTTATCTATATGTGGTGTTTGGAGATTAGTTATGACAGTTAGACATTAGTTGTGGTTGTTATGGTTAGTTAGATTAGAAGGTATAGATTAGCAGGTAGTTCTCATACCTTCTTATATATATAGGTCTCTTGCACTTTTCATAGAAAATAATGAGATTACAGATCTGTTCTTGATACCTCTCTTTACTTATCATATATAAAACACATAATTTTTTCTAGGGTCATTCAGATGGGATTAGTAGAAAATCAAGTAAGCTTTGATATGCTTGAAGAATATTTGGAGGCAAATCTTGAAGGAGCAAACTGGGGCCGAACAGTTTTTGGGTTTAGAGACAATGCTTTATTTCAAGATGCAGGTTTCATGAAACAAGTGAGGGGAGGCAAAGCAAAATTTAACCCTGATAGAGTTGTGTTGACAGTTGGTGCAACCGTGGCTAATGAGCCTTTAGCCTTCATTTTGCCTGATCTTGGTGATGCTCGCTCAGACTACAACATCAGTTTAAATTTAATAAAATATCATCAATTAAGTTGTTAATGGCTTACATCAGTGATGTTAGCCCGTATTTGTGTGTTGTTGAAATGAATAGAAGTTATTTAATGTTGCTTCGTAGCTTGAATCAATACCTAACACATGATAACTTACACATCGCTAAATCAACTGCGAATCGCGGGTCTATTTACTAGTTACATTTAAGCCATGTATTATCCGTACGTTATATTATATATTAATTTATCACAAGTTTTTTTTTTATCTTTTTTTTATTTATTACTAGTTTAGTTCTAAATAATACATGAATTTATATTTATTTTTAGTTTTTAATTAATTGTTTTTTATAATTTATATATAAATTCAAAATAATAAAAATTAAATAATATGATTACCTAATCACAAACCAAGCCCTCAATTAAGCATCTCCCATTACATCCTTTTTAGGCTTTCCGGGTGAGAAAAAAGTACGCCTACCCTACGTGTTAGCCACGTGGCAACATTTTTTTCTCAACCAAGCCCCATAACACATAGCCTCGTATCTATCGCATGTGAAGACTTGAATAAGGGTTTGGGCTGCACTTGATGCACTACTTTCCTTTTACAATTCGATTGTGAGAATGAAGAATCCTTCACCCAAGGTCTTTACAGTCTAAGCCCTGATTTGCACAATGTTGATAAATCGTGGTACACTTATAAAATACTTATATATAAACTAAAACAAATTATCTTTATTCATCACAATACTAAGCTTGGATAGATAATGCAATGACATTTGAAAGCAACAAAATGAGAATAGAAATGTAATAAACTACATTTATACTAGATTTGCACATCTTAAAGACCTGCACATCCTTGAACTAGCTTCTTCCAACATCTTATAGTTAATAACTACATTTGGTTTCAATTATTCTTCATACATCATCACTTTTGTTTTAAAAGCACGCCATAATAATACACACATCCTGGTATTAGCAACTGTAATTTGTGACGAATTTACATACACACTTAAAGCATATATTTGTTTTTGTACAGCACCTGGCAAAGCACACGAATCCCCACACATGATAGGCAAACATAGGGCTCCTGGAGATACAACAGGAAGGTAGAGGCCTAAACCCCGTCGCCATACACATGTGGCAATAGTCGAGGTGCAACAAGGAGTTCAAGTGGAGTAGCTTGATGATTAACTAATCCAGGACTTTCCGTCATGTCAATTTGATCATTTGATGGGTTTTGGAACTCAAATCCATGTATTATGTTGGCCAGTATGAACTGCACAGCTTCAAGAGCAAAGGACATCCCCAAGCATATTCTTCGACCACTTCCAAATGGAATCAACTCAAAATGCCGACCCTTCACATCTATTTCTTTATTGCTGGTCAAGAACCTCTTAGGTCGGAACTCAAATGGAGCGGTCCATATTTGTGGATCGTGATGAATCTTCCAAATATTTACTAAAAGGCGAGTCCCTTTAGGGATAGTGTAACCTCCTACAATGCAGTCTTCTGTGGATTCATGAGGAACAGAAAGTGGTGCCGCTGGATAAAGACGCATTGTCTCTTTGATAATGGCTTGGAGATAGACCAAGTTGTTCATGTCTGACTCTTCAACTTTCCTATCTCTTCCAACATGGTTTTCAAGCTCCTGTTGGGCATTTTTTAACACAAAAGGGTGGTTGACTAGTAAAGCTAAAGCCCAAGTTAGAGTCGCCGTTGTCGTGTCAGTAGCTGCTCCATATATTGCCTAAGGAAAGCAACAAAAAAAAAGCAGAAAACTTAATTACAATCATGTTTTTAGTCATTATTGCCCTGTCAGTGGCACATCCAGCCTTTGGCCATCCGTAGTCATAAAGCCCCTACGTCATCATTACTCAATTAATTAATTTTCAATTTTTTTAATTAACTTCTAATTTTTTTTTAAATTAAAAATCACATCCAACCGGTGTGAATTCGAGTACCGATCCAAATGATTAGAAACCTAAAACCTAGACTCCATTAAATCCCCCAATGCCATTCAAACTGAAACGGAAGAAGCCCTAGGTAGGACCTATTCAAAACCTAATTTGAAACCTGTTCGAAATTGATGAGTGAGTGAATAATAATCGCTAATCAACGAAGCCGCTAAACCAGCAGCGCATGGAGATTATTCGGAGGATAGAGAGCGGGTTATCATGCTTCGTTCAGAACCCTAGGGTTGTGGATGATTGGATGAGAAGCTATGGTGGAATTTGAAACCCTAAGTTGCAGATGCAGATGATGACGAAGAAGATGAAGGTGAAACCCTAGAGAAGATGGAAGCAGGGGATTGATGAAGGTGAAACCCTAGCTGCACAAATCCTCCATGGCGCCGCGATATGGATGGCACTGCCATATGATTTTGGCCCAATACCGCCCCCCGTCCCGGTGTAGCCGGCGCCATGCGGCGCTATGTTTGGTTTTTTGGGGCATATAGCGCCCTACTACAGCAGGTCTTATAAGACGAGGTCTAGTCCCTCTTACCTAACTTGCAGATTAGAAGCATAAAAGGGGAAGGGACCAACGAGAAAATAGAAATTAATTAATCTACAATCTTCACAATATTCATTATATTTGAACTTTTTACTTTTATCGTCGAGTTAATTGCTAAAATTGTCCCTGAGTTTGGATACGTTTGTCATTTTCCTCTTAAATGACCTTTTTATACCATTATGCCCCTCACGTTTGGCATTTTTTGTCATTTTCATCCAAATGACTAACTTAATTAAAAAACACGGTTTAGTGAGGGGTATGTTTGAAATTTTACATTTATAAATAGGGGTATTTTGGTCTTTTAGCTTTATCATTTTATATATTATATAAAAATGTATATCTAATTATTTATTTCCTTTTATATATTATATTCAAAACAAAAAATCTGATCATCATGCTTTGTATAAATGTTCATCATCGCAGACCAGGGCCGTCTCCGAAAATCAAAAAAAAATTTGGCCCTGTTCGAGATAAAAAATTTGGGTCATATTCGCAAATGTTCATATAATATAAACTCATCAATCATTCAATCAAATATATAAATACTAAAAACCCCTAATACTAACATAATTGTTATGAAATAGATAAAAACAAATTAACAAAAATAGTGTAGCAAAAATGATCAAATTATCAAACCTACTTGCTAAGCGAACAGTGTGGCGCTTCTAGCGTTTTTGAAGCAAAATTCTGATTAGCAGTCTCTTATTAGGAACGACTGATTAGCAGGCCCTTATTAGCGAAATTCTGAAACTAACTCACTGAAGAAAGTCTACAACTTTTGTTTCCCTGATGATCTAATCGATGTTTCTTTTCCCTGTGCGATACCGACGTTTTGTTTCCCTGATCTAGCAGGATCTTATTTTTGTTTACAAGTCACTTGGGCTTGTTAATTGGGCCATTTTCTTAAAACTTTTAAACAGACCCTTATTTAAAAAACTTTGGGTCCTTTAAGCAGGCCCTTATTTACACAAATATCCAGATTTTTTTAAATATATATATATATATATATATATATATATATAATTTTCGAAAAAAATTTGGGCACTACATTGATTTGGGCACTGATCGCAGGCACCTCCTGCACCCCTTAATAACCGGTCATGTCGCAGACAGTACTTCTACACCCAACTTATCTCTGACAACCACCACCGCCATGAACCACCACCCCAGCCACTACCTGCCACCACCTCAATCATCGTCATCAGCCACCACCCCCATCACCTCCACCTCCACCAACCACCTGGCATCACCGGATTCCTTTCTACCACAACTCAAAGTCGTTGATGAAGCCCATGATGACAGATCTGGCGCGTGCATTCAACTCTCTAAACTCCGATGACTCTGCGGGGGTCATCATACTGTCCGGGTTGGGTCAGTTGTTCTGTTCGGGTGTGGATCTGACTTCTGGTAAAGATGTGTTCAAGGGAGACGTGAAGGAGGTAGAAACTGACCCAGTTGCTCAGATGGAGCGGTGTTACGCTTGCTTCAGTTTCATTCATCATGCTGATTTTGTTTTAGAAAACTTAATATTTGTTTTAATTGAATTGAGTTGGGCTCAATACGTTTTGGATTTGTTCAAGAATTGAGTCAAATCAAGGAGACGTCAATAGTTATTTTATAGAAAATTGAAGAAAAATTGAAGTGTTGTTATTTTGTTGAACGAATTTTGATAGAATTGGGTGGGGTTTCAGATCCGACAATGTTGGTTATGGCTGGTGTGGTAGGGTTTCAAATTTGGCAATGGTGGTAAAACGATAAAGCCAAAAGATCAAAATACCCCTATTTATAAATGTAAAATTTCAAACATACCCCTTGTTTTTTAACTAAATTAGTCATTTAGATGAAAATGACAAAAAATACCAAACGTGAGGGGCAAAATGGTACAAAAATGTCATTTTAGACAAAAATGACAAACGTGTCCAAACCACAGGGACGATTTTGGAAATTAACTCTTTATTGTCATATATTAAGTTTATTTTCGTTTGGTTGATTATTTTGTTTTAAATTACATATTCTTCGATTAAAGCTAGAAATGTTTTTAAAAAACGTTCCATTCAAATTTGACCCAATCCAATTTCCTCCATACCAAAACTTCTTGCATCCGACGTTAACAGTGAACGATAGAAATCATACCAAGCATGATGCTTTTACAATCTCATCAGTGCTGAAGCCATAAACTTCCTCTTTCATTTCTTCTTTAACACCGGATAACAATGCAGCCATGAAACATGTTTGGTCCCGGCTATCATCTTCCTGCTGTGTAGAACTAGAATTCATCTTCTTTTTGCGGTCTTCTAACCATCCGTTAATTACTAGATCTATCTCAGTTGCCGTCTTCTTCATCTTCTTCTCATACCCTCCTAGATCTAACCACCTCAACCATGGAATGGCATCTGATGGAACAAACCCACCCATCACCTCCCCAAACTGCTTAATTGCCTTCTGAAACTGATCTCGATTCTGTTCACCGGGCGAAAAATGATTGCCAAACATCATCCTTACAACCATGTTTGTAACTAAGTTTCCAAACCATTGTTTCATGTCAACCATTACTGTCTCAGAAGATCCTTTATTTGTTACCCAAGTTTTGTAGATGTCTATCAAGGATGAATTCACTTCAGAGACTCGGATATGTTCAACCATCTGAAGGTGATGGTGAGACCCCATTTCAAGCACAATTATCCTACGAATATGCCGCCAGTATGGTCCATATGGAGCAAGGCCGAAATTAGCATAGTTGTAGCCCATCAACTCGCTTACCATGGCTTTTGATCGGCTAGCGAAGACTCTATCATTGGTAGTAAAACACTCTTTAGCCATCTCAGAATTGCTAACTACTAGAACTCGGTTAACACCAAGTTTTAAAGTGAAAATTGGTCCAAACTTGTCAGCCATAGAGCCCAAGAGTTTGTGAGGAACTTGGGAACCTGCTAAAAGATGCAAGTGACCAATTATTGGCCTTGATCCAGCAGCTTCCGGTACTCTTTCTCCAAACCTGTTATTGAACCTATTAAGTCCATTTCTTATCAGTTTAAGATGACCAAAGATAGCTAAACATAATATGCTGGATACAAAGATAATGATTAGTAAAAGTAAATCCATAAAAACTTTTTAGAACAACGGTAGATTGATCTACAGATATTAGAGATGATGTAAAGGATAGAAGCTAGGGGTTAAAAATTTGGAAATACAATTTTCAATCAATGAAAACAATTCATGAAGAAACCGTGGGCCTATATAATGATGCGAGCAAAAGAGGAAGAAACAAAATCACACCATTCAATCAACCGGCATCAATTGGCTGGATCTGCCTAAAATTCATAAATTATTTATCAGACAAGTATTTTATTTTTAACAGCCATCTCACGTAACTTACATATATTAAATTCAACTTTAGACTTCGCTTTCTTTTGTTATGTATTCAAAACATTAAAAGTTAGCTTGTTAAATTAAAAGTAGTCCATGGAATTTATAGGCTGGTGGCATCTTGAGGGTGAGATAATGCTTTAGGATCAATAAGTCCTGGGTTCGATTTTCACAATTGTTGACAGTGACGGACCAAGAAATCTATAAATGGGAATAAAAAATATTTGGTGTTGACTGCTATCGCTATATAATAAAGTTTTCGGGTCGGATCCGGCCGGATCATGCTAGGTTATATAAAATAGATATGTTAAACTAAATTCAGACTATGGGGTATGGGGCTAAACGCCCAAGCCACCACCTCGGGTGGGCTTGGGTTGGGGCGTGGCCCTTGGGGCTTGGGTTTCAAGCCGGGCGGGGAAGCAAGCTGACAATCAAACTGGCCGTTGGGGGCATGTTTTAAAAAAAATTCCTTTATAAATACCTTACCATATTTAACATTTTTCTCACACAATATCAAACACATAAAACACAATCTTGCCATGAGTTCTTCAAGTTATAGTGAATCGTCATCATCATCTGACGATGGTGCGGAAATATTTCTACAAACGATCGCGGCGGTGGTGAAAGCTATCGTGGAAGACGAAGACGATGAGGAAGAGACTCAACAACCTAAACGGAGGAGAAGGTACATCGTTCATGAACGGGATGCCAGCCATCATGCTTGAAGCGGCTGCGTCCCAAGATCTTTGGATATGGCATGCGTTCTTCGGTATGCCAGGTTCACATAATGATATTACCATCATAAAGCACTCGCCCCTTTTCAATGATCGGGTAAATGGTATAGGACCAAAAGGAACTTTCTTTGTAAACGGGGTTGAGTACGTGTATGGGTACTACCTAGTTGATGGGATTTACCCAGAGTGGGGGGTTTTCGTAAAATTGTTCACAAGACACGGTACCACAGATCCAAAGAGATTAAAGTTTAACAGGGTCCAGATGGCTGCACGTAAAGACGTCGAGCGAGCATTCGGTGTTTTGAAGAAAAGGTGGCGAATATTGGCAATGCCTTGTCGACTATGGGACAAGGATCAGATTGGAAACGTGATGTACGCATGTATCATTCTTCACAACATGATTTTGGAGGATGAAGGTAGAGCAGTCGTTACCTACTATGATGACGATGACCCCCAACCAGGTAACGTAACAGACGAAGATAAAGCGGCAAATGAATTTTTGATAAAGTCAAGGGATATACATCACAACCTTCGATCTGATTTGGTGGATCATGTTTCAACGATTCCTGGGTTCGAAACCGACGAAGACGACGAAGAATGATAGTTTTTTATTTTGATAATTATTTTGTATGTTTATTTTAATAACTTTTTTGTATGTTTATTTAGTTTTTAATGGTGATGTGGCTTGGCCACGCCAGCCAAGCCACGCCCACCATACCCCATCCAAAGTGGGTTTGTGAATTGATTTTTGAAATTACACGTGTCAACCCATGCCCCAAACCCCCGCCCCACCATACCTCACGGTCTCATATACATAACAAAAGTAGTTCAAAAGTCATTAAAAATTCATATACAGGTTCCCAAGAGTTTGTGAGGAACTTGGGAACCTGCTAAAAGATGCAAGTGACCAATTATTGGCCATGATCCAGCAGCTTCTGGTACTCTTTCTCCCAACCTGTTATTGAACCTATTATAAGTCCATTTCTTATCAGTTTAAGATGATTAAAGATAGCTAAACATAATATGCTGGATACAAAGATAATGATTAGTAAAAGTAAATCCATAAAAACTTTTTAGAACAACGGAAGATTGATCTACAGATATTAGAGATGACGTAAAGGATAGAAGCTAGGGGTTACAAATTTGGAAATACGTTTTTCAATCAATGAAAAACAATTCATGAAGAGGCCGTGGGCCTACATAATGATGCGAGCAAAAGAGGAAGAAACAAAATCACACCATTCAATCAACCGGCATCAATTGGCTGGATCTGCCTAAAAAATCATAAATTATTAATTATGAGACCAGTATTTTAACAACCATCTCACGTAACTTACATATATTGAATCCAACTTTACACTCTTAGCTTTCTTTTGTTATATATTTAAAAAAATTTAAAGTTAGCATGTTATGACCAAGGAATATATGGGAATAAAGGATATTTGGTGTTGACTACTATCGCTATACATTAAAAGTTTTCGGGTCGGATCCGGCAAGTTTTCGGGTCGGATCCGGCATATTTTCGGGCCGGATCCGGCCAGATCATGCAAGGTTATATAAAAAAGATATATTAAACTAAATTTCATATACATAACAAAAGTAGGTCAAAAGTCATTAAAAGGTTACTATCAACACGTTTTCATTTTGTAAAAATTAGTCATAACATTATCTAGAGAGACATTTCTAAACAGATCATTTTCATATTTTGCATCTCCGTTTGATTGAATTTCTAATTTGATAAACTGTTTTATCAAGAAAACACACACAACACTCACTCAGATCCAACAGGCTTGTAGGGTTTGGTGTGTTGGTGATAAAGGTTAAATATGATATGAAAATTCTTAAGTACTTTGTGGTTTATAAATAAATATGATGATAGACTTTGCGTAAGTATCTATGTGTTTGTGTGTATCGTTATGTGGAATCATAGGATAATTTGTATTAATGCAAGATGTGATGTTTACACTAAGGATAGGAAAACATAACCATGTGCCATAGTCACCAACGGGTCATCCTAATATTGGGTTATCACATAAACATTTTCTTAAGTCTAAAAAGTTGTGTTGACAACTTTGCTTGTAAACTTGGAATTGATTTAGAAGTGTCCCTCGTATATAGGACACAATTATTGTACATGATTTGGGCTTTTGTTCTGAACTTTCAAACGCACAGAAAGGTGAGTTTCACGGGCCCTTTTTAAATTATATTTTTACGTTACGGGGAAGAAACACGTATTATTTTGAGTTAACATGATCCAAAGACGACAATTAAATGTAGCCGATGTTGGCCTCGAGTAAGGGCCGTTATTTACCCTTTTGAGGGCTTATTCTTGGACTTTTACCCGCCGGCATAATCATTAACCTCTTGAAGGGACGGAACAGGATATTTTAGTAGATCTATCGGGTTTTGACAAACACCAAGCTCGCAACCGGTCGCTCCAGTTTTTGGGGTGAGGAATATATGTTGAAAGAATTTTTATAAGGGAACCAATGAATGTTTCGTTTTGATTATAGGCTCTTGGTTGCGAATATTGTTTTTGTATTCATAGCTAGTTTACGATGTTACATGTCAATCTAGGGTTGTCATGTTTTTCAAAATGGAAATTAAATTTTTTTTGTTATTACATGTAAATAAAACTTGTTAATTCACCAACCTTTTGTTGACACTTTAAGCGTGTTTTTCAGGTAATTAGGCGGCTTTCGAGTTTGAAATGGGTTTAGGGCAACTTAAAAAGTTGGACGAATATTTGGACAATAAAAGTGTCAAGTGTCACGGTCCACGTGATGGAACCTTAATTTGAACACTTTAAACTTTACATTTGCATGATTGTAATAACTTTTTAAAACTATTTGGTCCGATTTATAATTATCTATGTTTGCCTTATAATTATTGGTTGCCAACCTCTGTCACCACTATGCGCGCCATCCGCTGCGATTTTCGGGGTGTGAGATGAAGTAGTTTCGGCTTAAACAAATGGAACTAGATTTTGTGGATCGATGGGGTGGTGGTACTATGATTTCCATATGGGAAGCGGTTGGAAGACGAACCGGAAGTAAAGACCAAAGACATTAACTACCGACAATATTGGGAGTCTATAGATGCATTTTATGTCTAAAGTCGGTAGATTAATAGGTGGGTTAACAAAGTAAATAATTAGCCCTAATGTTTAAGGTGTTTAGCCTAAATGTTTAGGCTCCATTGTAAATACCCTACTCCTTTGCATTTTGCTATAACTTCTTCTCCTTCACTTTTCTCTAAGAGTCAGATCATTGTGTGTTGATTGATTTGCATATCGATTTGGATTCCACACTTATCGTTATGTTGATTACACAACTTGTGATGTGCTGATTTTTATCTATGTCATGAATAAATTTAACTAGATACCAAATTGCAAATATTAACATACAAAAGTTGTGGAAGCACAAACATATAATTTTTTTTTGTTATTATAATAAATTTTGACCATAATTTTTTAACATAATAACTTTCAAAGTAAGTTGTTTATAAAATTTTGGTTATGTCGTTGCGAGGTGTTTATTTTTATTATGTCTCTTTCTAAAGTTTACGTGAAACGGAGTTCCAAATAGTAATCTACAAGTAATCGAAGCACAAATATATTATTTATCATATAATTAGAATATTTAGTGTTATTTTAATTATATAAAATGCGATGTGCGTTTTTTCATCTATGTTTCCTTAAAAATTCTATGCAAAAAGCGAACAGGTCAAACATATAAGTGATTGTTATGTTCTTTACCATATCGAACCGAACCGATACTCTCCAAACAAGATCGTTATCAGTACCGGTATTCGTTTTATAGTTTTCATAATGTTCCTACCAAAGTCATTACGAACCGAACCGGTTCCATCCGATATTATTCGATACTCGTATCGCTTTTCTCCTAACCAGTTTCGGAATTTGTTTTTATGGTATTCAATAGATGTACCTATTTTTGTTGCTACACCGTGTGTCGGTGCCGTACTAGTATGTAATGAATCGATACCAATACTGACCGAATGCATGTCGTCATGCACGGAAAATCTGCTTAGTTTACCTCAAATCATAGAGTTAGGGCTAGGAAACTTACCAAAAAGATGGTTTCTGATTTCAATCACAATGGATGATAAGGTAACATGAACTGTTCAAGATTTTCACTTCAACCTAATCCTGGTATTTGTTCTTGATAAAATGAATTAAATAAAATATAAATTGCACATTAGACTATTTTAAACGTGCGGCAATAATAGTTGTCCTTGTTAAATGAATTAAATAAAATATAAATTGCATATTAAACTATTTTAAACGTGTGGCAATAATAGTTTAGATGTTTTTGAGTTAATAAATGGATAAGTTAACAAATGTATTAAAGCGGATCAAATTTGATAAAGTTAGAAAGTTGGTAATCTAAATAAAAATAAATTATTCTAGTCATTGATAGTGTCTTATCTAATATCTCGTACATCTTCACATTATTTAAACCCTACCTCAACGGGTTTTCGAATGCACCTTAAACATCTTTTATCTTCAACATTAGTAATCATGTATTTAACCATTATATCGTCTTAGGAAAAGTTACTGTACAAATAAAGTTAAGGTACTAAACGTACGAACAACATGAAAAAGCAAAAAGCACACAGTGGCATTTTTGTAATTATATGCTTGTAGGGTAATTATCAAAATTACTCTACAAATGATACTATAGAGTAATTTTGATCTTGTAGAGTAATTTTGTAACATGTTCTTGTAAAGTAATTTTAATCTTGTAGGGTAATTATCAAAATTACACACCCCCAACCCCTAAAAAACCTAAAAAAAACCTAACCCCCATGTGACAACTCGTATTTTAGGCATATTGATACTTTGGATCTCTTTATTCACATATTTACATCGTTTGACAACTTTAGTCCCTCCAGATCAATTCATGACACGTTTAAAGTCCATGACACGTGTCTTCACAATATTGGTCGTGATTTTACGAGGTGTTACATCCTCACCCCCTTAAAAGAAATCTCGACCTCGAGATTTACTAAAATAAATGAGGGTACTTCTGTTTCATTGTGGACTCGACCTCCCACGGAACCTCTACGGGCATCCCATTTAACTTTCACAATCGGTACGTGCTTCTTTCGAAGCTTCTTAACCTGTCGATCCTCAATCGACAAAGGTTTTTCAACAAACTTTAAGCTCTCACCAATATGCACATCCTTATGTGTAACGCTCCGTGTTTTCATGACTTTCCTAATTTAGAAATCAAGTCTTAGAAATCTATTTTTAGAAGCTTGCCTCTTGCAAAATTATAATACATCGTATCGTCGGAAATCTTTTATCTCTATTTTAATTCGTTATAAATATGGTTAACTTTTCATCGTTTAATTAATTAAATTAATTAAATTTTACAATTTAAAAAGTTAGTTTTTTTTAATAATCTAGTTAGTCTCGTTAAAATTCAAAGTTAGTTTAAGATAAGGCAAGTTAACCCAGTCAATTTTGTTGGATTAATCTAGTTAGACAGCCAAGTTAGTATTGTTTAACCTAAGTATATAAGGTAGTGAAAACCCCAGTCTCTCATTTTAATTAGGGGTGAGCATGGTGCGGTTCGGTTCGGTTATTACCTATAACCGAAACCATAACCGCACACTGCGGTTATCAAAAAATCATAACCGTTCGGTTTCGGTTAATGCGGTTTCGGTTAATCGGTTATTACGGTTAATGCGGTTTCGGTTCGGTTATAGGTCGGTTATTTTCATTGTTTCTAATGTTGGACTTCAAATGGGCCAATAGGGTTGGGTCATGGTTAGTGTAAAATGTAATGGGCCAATAAGGTTGGGTCATGGTTAAAAGTTAAAACATTCAAATACTTCACCAAAGATACATATAGATTAGGCCATGGTTAAGCATTTAAATACAAACTTACAGACTTATGGTGCTACGGATTTAGCTATGTTTAAAATATTCGGTTTGGTTCGGTTATTTGCGGTTATGACAATAAGAATAACCATAACCGAACCGCAAAAATCGGTTATTAAAAATATAAATAACCAACCCTTCGGTTATTTCGGTTATCGGTTATTTCGGTTCGGTTTTTTCGGTTATTTTGGTTACGGTTCAGTTAATTCGGTTGTATGCTCACCCCTAATTTTAATCAGCCGACACCCACACTCTTCTCTCCCAAAATCTCTAAAACTCCACCTTCTCCAAAACTCACTCACTGCCTCTTACTTCTCTCTCTCTCTCTCGATTATGTGAGCAAACAACACACAGACTCAATATCTACTCCCTCATCTTTCCCTCTCAAATATGACCAACATCACAACATAATTCGTGAACTCCCCAGCCCCCTCTACTGAAATCCGGTGACCAGAGATGTGTCTCCGACCGGCGACGCCCTACCCCCCTCCGACCGACTCCACACATCTCGATTCCCTGTATTTCCGGCGAAGATCTTGAGCGGCAACGGAGATCAGAAGAGCGAAGAGGGATGTCGAAGAGAAGCTCCGGCGGTAGCAGCGCCGCTGACTTCGGCGGCGACCGGCGACGTGCTGTTTGCTGGATTTCCGACAAAACCCCGGTTAGGTTCGATTCAGCTCGGGTTCGAGCACAGACAACTAGTTCAACAGGTCCAGTTTCGGTTCGGTCAACACCGGTCAAACCGGTCAGATTCATGTTTGGTTTCAAAGCTCGGGTCGAGTCTGGTTCGTGTTTCGACATCAGTTTGGTTCGGATCTTGGCTCAGCTTAGCTCCGATTCAGTTTTGGTTCTCGGTTTGTTTCGACTCACGCGGCTCGGTTCAGATTCGGATCGATTGGTTCAGATCCGGTTCAGTCGAGTTCAATCGGTAACCCCTCATTTCTTTTCTTTCAGTTGGTTACTACTATTTTCTTTAAATCCGATGAAGGGTGGTTTGATTCTTATTTCGTTTCAGCAGGTTCGGTTCGATGTCCCGGTCAAACAATCAACTGTCGGGTCAAACCTGGTCAAACTTGGTCAACTGAGGTCCCAGTGCACTCGGTAGTTCAACGACGTAAATATTCCAATTATATTGTTTTATATATCTCGTTATCACTAAACCGCTTTATATATATATATATATATATATATATATATATATTTTTTGTTATAAAAATACATAGAAACATATTTAATTATATGTCGTTTTGTCGTTGTTGAATTTTGACAAAACATTGACGACTTGTATCATCGGGATCGTCCAAAAACAGAGGAAACTCTGCCCGATTTTCGTAAAATTCCGTAAAATAAAACGCGTTAGTTTATAAAACGAAACCTATCGAATTCAACTAACTTTTATAAAATAGATATAAATGTATAATTATTTTTATCTTATTATTATTATTATTATTATTATTATTTTAACATTTCAACAATACTTTTGAAAGAATTAATTTAGAAATATTACTTAAGCTACATAAAATATATATACATATATTTTTATATATATTTACATTTATATCAACTAGATATACTTTAAATCCCACTTCAAATCCTCTGTCATAATTCTGTTACTCATGCACCATCGTTTACCCATATAGGGTGACCTCCGTGTTCCATCCTCCTGAACTTATACACTCGTCAACACTTGGATAATCGGAAGACTTAGCAATTTGTGAGTATACTCGTATTCCCCTCTTTACTTTTACCACTTTTGGGGTGTAACATGTTTACTTATCAAAAACTTACACATGAACATTTTGCTTAAACACATGAACATTCCTATAACATGCTTGCTATGAGGAATTGTTTAAAACTTATCTTTTGTTATGTACGTACCAAACTTGTATACTCGCCTTTGCTTTTGCATTGAATTGTATTTTAAACATGTTACAGGTTGATGATGAAGATGCTATGAAAAGAAGTAGCGTTGATGCCTAGATACACATATAGACGTTTAGGTTTAATATGTTGTATCAATTTTGCCTATGTTGTTATGTACTTCTTGAACTTGTTGTATTTGAATTTCTTGTAATGTTGACAATTTACTTTATGAAATGAAATTGGTTTATTAAATATTGTCACAAATAGCTTTATGAAGTCTCTTGCAATCTTCACACTTCGTCTCATCCCGATGTTTCCGCCATTGGTTGGGGTATGACAGATTGGTATCAGAGCCATAACTATAGGGAATTAGAAAAAGTAGGAATGCTTTAACCTAGTCTATAGTTTTAGAGCTTTATTCTTGTGTATTGCTTGAAACTACTTGCATGCTACTTTACTCGCTTCTTATTTATTCGCTTTGACTTTTAAACATATAAGTCGCTTGTGTGTTAATACTTGAATTGCTATTCTTATGTGTCAATACTTGTCTTACCATGTGTCGATACTTGATTTATTGATCTATTCTTTGTGTGTTATTCTCGACATGCCTTTTATGTGCTTATACTTGTTCGTTATTTCCTTTAACATACGCCTTTTTCCAAGGCATTTTACTCGATTTTTCTTAAACTCGAAAGCACTCATATTGTACGAACGAGGCGAGTTTACCAAAATAGGCGTGAAACCCACAATTTGGTAAACGACTCTCATCCCGCTTGATTCTATTTTTTTCGCACGAAATTCACCATTAAGTTAGGAGTGAAATCCACATCTTAACGGAAATTTCAAATTTAAATTCTAGTGGACCCTCGTCAAAGTGTCGAAATTAAATTTTGACTCGACGAGTGCCAACCACACTTAGGTTACGAAATCGTCAAGTTAGGGGTGAAACCCGCACCTTGTCGACTAGTTCCGCTCCTTGATTTTCAAAAGTCCCGCCAAGTCTCGAATTTTCGATGGATTGGGAACATGTAGTAACTGGAAGTGTGAGTACCATTAGCCGAGATATCGACGAGAGTATTCCACCTATTAGGCCAAAGCATGTTTCTCAATTTCAAAAGATCTTTCGACCACTTTGGTTAGTCAATGTTCTGTTTGGAACCATTCAAGTTTTATTCGAGCTTACGCTTTATTATTTTCGATCTTTTGACAAATTTGAATAATTTTTCGAGATTTCATTTTGCGCACACATCATACTCTTACTTTTCATACGATTATACATTATTAACATGCATAATTTCACGAAATTTTATTTACACTTTGTGACGACGAATTGAGACATATCATCGAGATAGGAGTGATTTCCTTACCTTGACGATTGACTCCGCTTCTTTTCTCATCTTACAACGACCTCGCCAACGGATTAGGGGTGATTCCCTTACCTAGGTGATCGTTACCAATGCTTTCTTTTAATAGAATGTATGATCTAAACACGATCATGTTTATATCTAAGTCGTTTAACATTAGTCAAATCTCTAATTTTTTTTTCAAAGGGTATTGTTTATATAAACGAAATTCTTATCTTACAAACTATTTTCATATAGCTCACACACACAAAATTTGTAACTTTTCCATAAACGCTTGTTCCTCGACTTTCAAAACTTCACGAAATGTTACTCACCAACTTAGTCGGTTTAATAAATCCATTGCTCACAAAAATTCCGTATTCCACGTAATTACTAAAATGCACTCATCTCGCATCATTATACTAAAGATCGTTGTTTTTCAATTGATAAACAAACCAACTTTTCATACAAAGTATTTCCAATATTATTCGATCGCCATCAAAACTCTTTTCAGGATCAACGAAATCTTTTTTATTAAAAACACCTTTCACGATCACTAAGTTCACATATCAAATTCCTTTTTCAAAGGATCAACTTTTTCACAAGAATCTGTAATTTCCAAAATTTTCTAATACAAAGTTACTTAAGACGATGCGGACTTTTTAATCTCTAGAACTTTTCAAAACCTCACTCGATATGTCAATTAAATTCAAAACACGTGGGCAAGGAAACTTCATAAGGACCGACAAATTTTCAACTTATGTAATCTGTTTTAAAACCGTAGTAGCATTCCATCCTTTTTACAAAGTACGTTTCACATAACCAATTGACGTTTTATACTCCCTTTACGTTCACAAACTAGAGTCTATATTTCGTGACAATCTAATCTATTTTAACTTCACATTTTGCGCAAACAACTACATATGCATCCCATTTTACACGTTTTAGTCATTATCTCACTACAACCTCACGCGTGTCACTCGTTCCCTTTCTCTTTCATACTCGAAACTTTTGACCTTTCACACGCATAAACTCGTGCATTTCGATTTATACTATAAACAAAATCATTATTTCCTACAACCATAATTATACATTTTATGCCCTTACTTATGTTCACACTTACATCTTTATGTTATACTCTTGATTCAAAATTCATATGTTTCACGTTTATACATACAATCCCAATTATACGTTTACGTTGTACTTACATTCATGTTTATACTACATTCATATTCATGATTTAGGCATTTTATGTTTTCATTTACACCTGTACAACTTCGTTACACTTATGTTCATGCGTTTTATGCTTATACTTATATACATACTACTTACACGTTTTATGTTTATGCTCATACATACATGCATATTCATACTTAAACTTATGCTCATACTAAAATTCATACTCATGATTCATACATTCGTACCCGTACGCGAGCGTAATCCGAGGGATTTGCTTACGTGGGTCTCATACATACTTAAGCATGGACTTACTTACATACTACATTCTTATACGTACACGTTCTTACTTTTCAAATTTGTGTATACCCTGATTCATACACAATCAGTACAAGCTACGCGGATCATGCGATGATCAGTATAATCGCGGGTGCACACGGGATTATGGTGATAGACGCATGAGAATCATAGAGTGTACTACTGTGTATGGTAAGACACGGAACGAAACATGACACCGAATATGAAACGGACGTAATGTGGTCAAAACATGGTGGATACGCCGCTGGTACTTCCTATATATAAGTGTTTTCACCATGTTACCAAACTTTCGTAAAATGTGCCACGAGAAATTCAGTGTTTTACAAACCTTTTTGGACTTGTGCAAACTTTAAACAACTCAAAAACGCATTATATCCGATTATCCTCGATGAGACTTCAATCTTAGCACGATACTTCCGTCTATCCGATACTTATGCTATTCTTATACTAATAATCGTCTATTAGATCAAGTGTTCACCCTTATACCTCAATTATCCTCCGTTGTCTCGAACTCCAACGCCTCCATTTTAAACAATCCTCTTCTGTTGCCAAAACCCTTTCAAGTCTCCCTTCTGAATAGATTTCGGGACGAAATTCCCTAAAGGAGGGTAGACTGTAACGCTCCGCGTTTTCATGACTTTCCTAATTTAGAAATCGAGTCTTAGAAATCTATTTTTAGAAGCTTGCCTCTTGCAAAATTATAATACGTCGTATCGTCGGAAATCTTTTATCTCTATTTTAATTCGTTATAAATATGGTTAACTTTTCATCGTTTAATTAATTAAATTAATTAAATTTTACAATTTAAAAAGTTAGTTTTTTTTAATAATCTAGTTAGTCTCGTTAAAATTCAAAATTAGTTTAAGATAAGGCAAGTTAACCCAGTCAATTTTGTTGGATTAATCTAGTTAGATAGCCAAGTTAGTATTGTTTAACCTAAGTATATTTAGGGTAGTGGAAACCCTAGTCTCATTTTAATCAGCCGACACCCACACTCTTGTTCTCTCCCAAAATCTCTAAAACTCCACCTTCTCCAAAACTCACTCACTGCCTCTTACTTCTCTCCCTCTCTCGATTATGTAAGCAAACAACACACAGACTCAATATCTACTCCCTCATCTTTCCCTCCCAAATATGACCAACAGCACAACATAATTCGTGAACTCCCCAGCCCCCTCTACTGAAATCCGGCGACCAGAGATGTGTCTCCGACCGGCGACGCCCTACCCCCTTCCGACCGACTCCACACATCTCGATTCCCTGTATTTCCGGCGAAGATCTTGAGCGGCAACGGAGATCAGAAGAGCGAAGAGGGATGTCGAAGAGAAGCTCCGGCGGTAGCAGCGCCGCTGACTTCGGCGGCGACCGGAGACGTGCTGTTTGCTGGATTTCCGACAAAACCCCGGTTAGGTTCGATTCAGCTCAGGTTCGAGCACAGACAACTGGTTCAACAGGTTCAGTTTCGGTTCGGTCAACACCGGTCAAACCGGTCAGATTCATGTTTGGTTTCAAAGCTCGGGTCGAGTCTGGTTCGTGTTTCGACATCAGTTTGGTTCGGATCTTGGCTCAGCTTATCTCCGATTCAGTTTTGGTTCTCGGTTTGTTTCGTCTCACGCGGCTCGGTTCAGATTCGGATCGATTGGTTCAGATCCGGTTCAGTCGAGTTCAATCGGTAATCCCTCATTTCTTTTCTTTCAGTTGGTTACTACTATTTTCTTTAAATCCGATGAAGGGTGGTTTGATTCTTATTTCGTTTCAGCAGGTTCGGTTCGATGTCCCGGTCAAACATTCAACTGTCGGGTCAAACCTATCGAATTCGACTAATTTTTATAAAATAGATATAAATGTATAATTATTTTTATCTTATTATTATTATTATTATTATTTTAACATTTCAACAATACTGTTGAAAAAATTAATTTAGAAATATTACTTAAGCTACATAAAATATATATACATATATTTTTATATATATTTACATTTATATCAACTAGATATACTTTAAATCCCACTTCAAATCCTCCGTCATAATTCCGTTACTCATGCACCATCGTTTACCCATATAGGGTGACCTCGGTGTTCCATCCTCCTGAACTTATACACTCGTCAACACTTGGATAATTGGAAGATTTAGCAATTTGTGAGTATACTCGTATTCCCCTCTTTACTTTACCACTTTTGGGGTGTAACATGTTTACTTATCAAAAACCTACACATGAACATTTTGCTTAAACACATGAACATTCCTATAACATGCTTGCTATGAGGAATTGTTTAAAACTTATCTATTGTTATGTACGTACCAAACTTGTATACTTGCCTTTGCTTTTGCATTGAATTATATTTTAAACATGTTACAGGTTGATGATGACGATGCTATGAAAAGAAGTAGCGTTGATGCCTAGATACACATATAGACGTTTAGGTTTAATATGTTGTATCAATTTTGCTTATGTTGTTATGTACTTCTTGAACTTGTTGTATTTGAATTTCATGTAATGTTGACAATTTACTTTATGAAATGAAATCGGTTTATTAAATATTGTCACAAATAGCTTTATGAAGTCTCTTGCAATCTTCACACTTCGTCTCATCCTGATGTTTCCGCCATTGGTTGGGGTGTGACATTATGTGGCATAGCTAGCGATTCATCTGCTAGACATTTCTTCAGATTGCAGATGTGAAACACATTATGAATCCCACTGAGCTCTTCAGGCAGGTTAAACTTGTAAGCCACTGTTTCGACACATTCGATGATCTCGAATGGTCCTATGTATCTTGGGCTTAACTTGCCTTTCTTGCCAAATCGCATTACCCCTTTCCAGGGTGATACCTTAAGTAGAACTTTGTCACCTACCTCAAATTTTAGCGGTTTACGCCTTTTATCTGCGTAGCTTTTCTGCCTATCCCTGACAGCTTTGAGACAATCACGTATCTGCTCAATCTTATCTGTCTTCTCGAGGACTATATCAGGTCCTGTTAGTTGGACATCTCCAACTTCCACCCAACAAACTGGCGTCCTGCACTTTCTTCCATACAAAGCTTCAAAAGGTGCAGCTTGAATACTCGAATGATAACTATTATTATACGAAAATTCAATCAACGGAAGATGATCATCCCAACTTCCACCTAAATCAATAACACAAGCTCTTAACATATCCTCCAGAGTTTGAATTGTACACTCGCTCTGACCATCCGTCTAAGGATGATATGCAGTGCTGAAGTTTAATCGAGTGCCTAGGGATTGTTGAAAGCTCTTCCAAAAATGCGATGTGTATCTTGTATCCCTATTGGAGATAATAGACACTGGCACTCCATGGAGAGATACAATCTCATTTACGTACAGCTGAGCTAACTTATCTGAGCTGTGTGTTTCTTTAATAGGTAGGAAGTGGGCCGACTTGGTCAATCTGTCGACTATAACCCAAATAGTATCATTTCCTCACTTTCTCTTTGGTAACTTAGTGATGAAATCCATAGTTACCATTTCCCACTTCCAGGTGGGAAGTTCAGGCTGTTGCTGCAAACCTGACGGCTTCTGGTGTTCGGCTGAACTTGCGCGCACATCAAACATTTGGCCATATAAGTGGCTATAGATTTCTTCAAACCTATCCACCAATAATTTGCCTTCAAATCCTGGTACATCTTATCACATCCAGGATGAACAGAATACTTGGAACTATGGGCTTCTTGAAGAATCATGTCCCGAAGTCCTCCATAGATTGGAACCCATATTCTCCCATTCAATCTTAGGATTCCATCCTTGCCATATGATAACTGTTCAGCAGTTATTCCCAACTTTTCATCCGGATAGTTAGTTTCTAACACAGCTTCCTTCTGAGCGGCTAACAACCTTTCATTCAAGTTGTTTTTCAATTCAATGCTCTTGGCATTGATTCTAATGGGCTTAACTCTTTCCTTCCAGCTCAAAGCGTCGGCGACTACATTCGCCTTGCCTGGATGATATCGGATTTCACAATCATACTCGTTCAGTGTCTCCATCCACCGACGCTGTCTTATGTTTAGATCCTTCTGGTTGAACAAGTGTTGAAGGCTTTTATGATCAGAATAGATCACACACTTGGTACCATATAAATAATGCCTCCAAAGCTTTAGTGCAAACACAACGGCACCCAATTCCAAGTCATGGGTGGTGTAATTCTTTTCGTGCACCTTTAATTGTCTTGAGGCGTAGACAATGACCTTGGCCCTTTGCATGAGTACACAACCCATTCCAGTGTGCGATGCGTCGCAGTATACAACAAACTCTTTAATTCCTTCAGGTAATGTCAATACCGGAGCATTGCTCAACTTTTGCTTAAGAATCTCAAAGGATTCTTTATGCTTAGGACCCCAATCAAACTTTATAATCTTTCGGGTTAGTGAGGTTAGGGGTGCCGCAATCCTTGAAAAGTTTTCAATAAAACGCCTATAATATCCTGCCAGACCCAAGAAGCAGCGAATCTCTATGGGCGTCTTCGGTTCTTGCCAATTCATGATGGCTTCAATCTTAGCGGGATCCACCTGGATACCACGCTCACTAACCGTATGTCCAAGAAATTGGACTTCACGAAGCCAAAACTCACATTTTGAAAACTTGGCGTAGAGTTTCTCTTGCAGAAGAAGTTTAAGGATACATCGAAGATACTTCTCATGATCAGCCTGATTCTTTGAGTAAATAAGGATGTCATCAATAAAGACAATGACAAACTTGTCCAAGTAGGGTTTGCAAACGCGATTCATGAGGTCCATGAACGCTGCTGGTGCATTAGTGAGCCCAAAAGGCATCACTAAGAAGTCGTAGTGACTATAGCGAGTTCTGAATGCAGTCTTGCGCACATCTTCATCTCTAACCTTCAGTTGATGGTATCCTGACCTTAAATCAATCTTGGATAAATAACTTGCTCCTTGAAGCTGATCGAATAAATCGTCGATCCTGGGCAACGGATATATGTTCTTGATTGTAACCTTGTTCAGCTCTCGATAATCAATGCATAAACTCATTGATCCATCCTTTTTCTTCACAAACAGAATTGGTGCTCCCCAAGGAGATGAGCTAGGTCTAATAAATCCTTTTGCTAACAATTCATCTAACTGAGTCCTTAACTCCATCTCAGTCGGTGCCAACCTGTAAGGTGCTCTTGCAACAGGTGCTGCTCCAGGAATAATGTCAATTCTGAACTCTACTTGCCTATCTGGAGGTAAACCAGGTAGTTCTTCAGGGAATACATCAGGGTATTCAGAAATAATGGGAATGTCTTCGATCTTGGGCTTTGGTTCATCAATAGTCACTTGTTCCATATAAATGACACAACCTTTCTTCATACACCTTGATGCCTTAAGCATAGACACTTGCTGAGGCAACCCGTACGGAGTATCTTCTTATATGGTAAGTGGCTCACCATACGGAGTCTTGATAACCACTTGTTTCTTGTCACAAACGATCTGAGCTTGGTTATGAGATAACCAATCCATGCCTATTACTATGTCGAATCCAACTAGTTTCAAAGGAAGCAAAGACAAAGGAAAAGAGTGGTTCCTAACGGATATAAAACATCCATCTAACACGGTTGAAGCAGTTTCTATGGTACCATCGGCCAATTCTACCTCATACTTTATGCTTAGGGTTTTAACAGGCAGATTTAATAACTTACAAAACTTATTATCTACAAATGACTTATCTGCACCCGAATCAAATAATACCCTTGCATAAACATCATTGATAAGGAAGGTACCTGTTATCACGTTGTCATTCTGAATTGCTTCTTGTGCATTCATTTGGAAGACCCGAGCATTGGTCTTCTTGCCTTCTTCAGGTTTCTTCGCATACTTTGGGCAGTTGGACTTGATATGCCCCTTCTCGTTACAGTTGTAACAAGTCGCATCCTTTATCTTCTTACAATCCAACATCTTATGCTCACTAGATTTACAGATCCCACAAGCCCTAGGCTGTGATTGGGATTTTGATTCATACCTGCACTTTCCCAGATGGCGCTTCTTGCAGGTCTTGCATTTGGGCTTCTCACCCGACTGTTGGTCATCCTTCTTGAACCCTGAACTCTTCTTGTGATCAGAGTTCCCCTTATGCTTCTTATCTGAACGGTGTGAGTTATCATCCTCACATTTCCTCTTCCCCGCATCAGAATTCCTAAGCGATCTCTGCCTGACCGCATCAAGGGTAAGAGATAATGACAAATCAGCTACTAACCTAAAGGTAGTAGGTCTTGATGCTTTCACACTAGCTTTAATCTCTGGGGCTAAACCCCCAATGAAACGGGCTATACGTTTTGGTTCCGGTGTCACCAAGTAAGGAACCAATCGAGACATGGTGTTAAAACTCGTAAGATATGCCAGACGGTCTAAGTTCTTCATATCCAATGTCAGAAAGTCAGTCTCGATCTTCTCAACTTCATGTTGAGGACAGAAATTCTCTTTGATCAAAGCAACAAACTGAGCCCATGTTAAGTTGTATAACGGAATCTTTCTAGTAGCTGGATTAATGACCTCCACCAAGCTAGGGCTTCTCCCTTGAACGATTGGAAAACATACTTCACAATATCTTTCTCGGCACATCCACTAATATCAACCACCGTATCCATCTCATCTAGCCACGTCATGCAATCAATGGCGCCTTTTTCCCCAGTGAAATCCCTGGGCTTGCAGGAGACAAAATACTTATATGAACAGGTCTTTGTATGTGGCTCTTAATCGAATACAATCTTCTTAGACGGGATACTGTGCTGATTTGATGAGTGTTGGGCATCATCCTTCTTTGACTAATGAGATTTAGAAGGTGGTTTACTGTGAGCCACAGAGTGAGTCTTAGAGTGTGTACCACTAGACTCTCTAAATTGCCTGTCCATGGCTTTAGAAACAGCATTGTCAATCAATGCTTGAAGTTCCGCACCAGTTACGTTGATTCTAATAGTATCATGATTCTCTATAGGGTGACTGTTGATTTCTTCAGATTCTGCCATTTAGCTTGATTGCTACATAAAATAATGAAAATGGTTCATTCAGAAGTCTATAACAGAATTGTCATCTTGATAATTTTATTAACCATGGTATTAATAAACCATATTGGTTAATTTATTAAGTGTTTTTATTCAGGATTTTTCATTATAATTATCCTCATTCATAATTTATTAATATATTATAATGGCACAAAAGGCCAAGTCACAGGGACAATTTAATTTATAAGCCATGATCTTATAGGATCGAGGCATTAAGGCTTGAATCGTAGTTCATTAGCTTTTCTTGACAGAGAGTAGTAGACTACAACTGTCTTTTGTCTTATATGACAATGAATATGGCTCATAGGCCCTACATCACAAATCGATGTTTAAAATAATAAAGAAAGGAATTGGAAGAATCCAATATAAGGATGACTTACGTGATTTTATCGAATCACGTTTGCCAGGAGTGTTAACATGTTTTCAGATATTAACAAGGATTTTGAATCTTACAAGGAACTACCATCATGGCCCTGTCTTAAAATGACACTTGGCTAGGTTTTGCCTTCAAGATTTTCTTTTAATATAATATAAAAAAAAGCAGATCAATATTAAATTGGAATGATATTTTGATTTATTTCATATCTTATATTTATGCATATAATGACAAAATGAAATTTTAAACTAAAACATTCCACTAAAATTAAAAAAGAGTACATATTTGCCCTAAACGGGACTTTAACAGAAATAACTTGCCCACGCAGGGGCTAAAATGAAAATACAAGTCCTCGTAGGGACTGAATACATAAATAGATGTCCACGCAGGGACTTGATTGAAACAAAGAAATTACAACATAAATAAATAAGGAATCTTCAAAAATCCCTTTTCTTCTTTCCCTTGATCAGATTCGCCAGACCCTTGAGAAATCCCCGGCGGCTCCTACGCTCTTCTTGAACTTCCCGTTCCACCTGGCTCAACCTCTGAAGAATCTCTTGTTGCTGTGGTGGCGGTATCAGTGGCGGTTGCGGCGGCTGCTGCTGCGGAGGTTGAGGAGGTGACGGGTATGGATACCCAAAAGCTTGGTACCCAGACTGGTACGAAGCTGCATAGGGCCATTCAGGGTGAAGAGCATTGTAGTTGGCTGCTACGAGGTACGGGTCAACATCGGTGAATTTACTTCGATCGACTTTTGATCACATAGAATACTGACTTTATTGGCTATTAACCAATCCATTCCTAATACAACATCAAATCCTGCCAGATTCATTGGATAATGGTTTGCAATAAACTTTTGATTTAAAAATTCTATTCATGCTCCCTGCAAGATTTCGGTAATCTTAATGGTGTCCCCATTTGTTGTTTCTACTAGACATTCTTGTGGGATTTTAGTTAAAGGTTGATTGAGAAGTTTACAAAATGAAGTATCAATAAAACTTTGGTTTGCACCAGAGTCAAATAATACTTTAGCAAAAACATCATTAACTAAAAACGTACCGGGAATCACATCCGGGATCATCTTGGCTTCTTCTGCAGTTAGAACAAATGCCCTAGCATTTTTAGTAGTCTTGTTGTTTGTGGCCAGAGCTAGCTTTGGACAGTTTGGCTTGATATGACCTTGTTCTCCGCAGTTGTAGCATATCCTGTTGTTAGGTTTCTTCCTGCTGTCTTCTTCCTTATGTCCAGATATTTTGCAACAATTGCAATATATAGAGCATCTTCCAGAATGCTTCCTTTTGCAATATTTGTAGTCAGGAGCAGAAGTAAAAACAACATTTTTCTCACGATTGGAATTACCGTAGCGAAATTCCTGGGTAATCCTTTGAGCTAGGTTCCTCCTCTAGTCCTCTTCTCGTGTACGCACTAATTCATCAGTCAAGGTGTTTGCTAGTTCTATAGCTTCTTCTATGGTTTGGGGTCTAGCTGCCTTGACTACATGCCTAATCTCACTGATTAATCCCCAGATATAACGGGAGATTAATAACGGTTCTGGTGATGCAAGGGTTGGCACTATTCTAGCATATTCAAAGAATGTAGTAGTGTAACCCTTACTATCTACTCCAATCATTCTAAGGTTTAAGAATTTATTTGCTATCTGTTCTTTTTCATTGGGAGGGCATAATTTCCTTTCCACCACGTTCTTAAATTCCTCCCATTCCATGTTGTAAACCCTGTCACTTCCCCTATACTAGAGGATAGTGTTCCACCATTCCAAGGCTGAGTTCTTAAACAGATTGGAAGCAAACATTATCCTATCTTCTTCTGCGCATTTGCTTATTTTTAAGACTGCCTCAGTCTTTTCTTTCCAGCGTAGAGTTGCAATGGGTCCTTCATTGCCTGAGAATTCTATTGGTTTACAAGACCATAATTCTTTATAAGAACAACCATAAGACATTACTCTTCTTCTTTTAGGAATGGGCACTTGAAGTATGGGTCCATTGTTTACGCTGTGTTCGGGTTCGGTAGGTCGCTTACTGCCATTATTACTTTTATTATACGCGTCCTTAATCGTTTTAATAATATATGGCATTGCGTCTATAATTCCTTGTGCCACTATGTGTTGGATGGCATTGTTATCCACTTGGTTTCCATTATTATTGTTGTTCTGGTTATCGTTATTCTGGTTTTCCTGGTTCACTTCGTTGTCCATCTGAATTTTAAACATTTATCACATATTAATATCGCAAAATAATATCCAATGCAAACAATCACATCACAAGCATATTGATCCAAAATCGTCGTCATTGCGACTTTTACTCTATTTTATATATTATGCATATAGTACACACTGAACTAAAATTTAAAATTACAGTACTATTATGCATCCGTAGCTATTGTTAAGATATTTTTTTTTCAATCAGACACACATATTATTATTATTATTATTATTATTACTACTACTACTACTACTACTACTACTACTACTACTACTACTACTACTACTACTACTACTACTACTACTACTACTACTACTACTACTACTACTACTACTACTACTACTACTACTACTACTACTACTACTATTAGTAATGATAGGGGTTCATCCAAAAGTCCATATTACGCTCGTCGTATTTCCAGATGAATCGTTCCCCTATCTGCCTCATCCTTTCACTTGCTTCTAAAATCTCCTCACCAAAGGTTCGGAGTTCTTGCACATTCTCAGTGCTCATGGGTGGTGATGGTGCTGGTATTGGGTTTGGGAATTGGGGCATGGGTTCCTCAGGTGGGTAAGGGTTTTCTAGGATTTCCCTGATGAATTGATCGTTATCATAATATGGGTCCAGTGGGTCCAGGTTTGGGTAGGCTGCTAGGTTTGGCATGGGTTCATCTGGTATGGGGTAGCGTTGTTCATAATCCCTATAGTCGTCAAACCATGGGTCATAGTCTGGGGGATGGGGTGCTGGCACTCTAGGTATTTCTGCTGGGTCAAAATCAGGCATTGGTAGTTGGTCTACAGGGTTTGGTTCCAAATCCATAGGTTGTGTGGGAAATAGTGGTAATGGTTGGGGTGCTATGAGTTGTTCCAGATTAGGCTCTGCAGCTGTAGTTGCTAAGATATGAAAGTTAGCTAGACTCCTATTGAGTATATCATGAGTGTGAGCATTTGTTTCTCTATTCGCGGCTGCTGAAGTTTCCTCATCTGTTTCCTACCTTCATGGGCTCCTCTGCTGAACCATCCTCTTTTCTTATGAGGGAATGGCTCTTCAGATTGGGCTTTGAACATGAAAATTCTATCTTCAGTATCAGCCGAATACCCTGAGAGGGTAGGCTGTGAAGAGGTGCCTTCGTCCCTAGGTGAGCTGGACAACTGACGGTAAGCGTCTGAAGGTCCTTGGTCGCTCATACTGTAAACTAACAAATAGTCAAATAACATAAAACAATAAAATATGCACGTAGTTCCGTAGATAATTTCCTAACATATTGAATAATATCTTGGTGTTAGTGGCTTAGCTCTGATACCACCTTCTGTCGCAACCCCGTCCCCTATTTACCCGGGAATGGGCGGCCGCGAGATCAGATTCGGTGGTATCGGTGTTTATCAGTTTGGCAGCGGAAATTACATCAGGACCGTAGTTAGGAAATATTTTATCAGAGTAAAATACCACACTTTTATAATATTAAACATGTAGGAAATTCCCAAGTTTCCAGTACACGCATTTTTATAGGGATAAACCCTATTTTATTTGAATAAAACATCTCTTTATTTAGGTAACTTTTATAGCCACTTTTCCAAGCCTTCAGTGCTATCCAGCTGGCTTCTATTTGGTTTTCACATTTTGTTACCTGAAACGCGTTTAAAAACATTTTGTCAGTGGGAAATACTGGTGAGTGAATCCCAGTTTAATCAAGAAGAGTTTTATCATTTCACAGTATTGAGAGCGATTACAATGTTTATATCTACACAATTACTCATTCAGTATTGTCAATCCTGACTGGTGGGTCATGTTACACATTGGCTAACTCTTTATCCAATGGTAACGTGTTCCACATTTTGTATACAAAACCCCAACATACCGGCAGTAATTGAAGAATTACAAAGACTCAATCAATGCTATTTATAATTTAAAATAATTAAGGGTTTGTAAAAACAGTTTGCAAAAAGCTTTACAAAAAGTAGATTACTCACATTGCAATTTTAGGGTTTTTCCTGTGATTTTCCTAGTTATAATCTATTAATTAAACAATGCACATGCGTTAGTATAATAACCCAATATTTACATTAATAATACCCTCCCCGAGACAGAATTCCAACGACTACGTCGGGCAGAACCTCGACAGCCGTTACGGAACCCTAGATCAATCGGGCAGTGTATCTAATATGTAATTGGGGGTTATGATACTTACAACAAGGCAGAACTTTGTTAATTAGGGGGGGTATAATACCCGGGAATTATAATTGCTACGTAGAAATTCGAGAGAGAAAGAGAGACTGAACGATTGTAAACTAAAGCCTGAGCTCCCATTATATAGGGCTGGTCGACCAGGTCCTTGCGGCCCGCGTAAACAGAAGGCAAGGCTTTCACGGCCCGCGACGTAGGGTAAGTAGGGCCTAGGGTTCTGGGTCACGAATGTAGACTTGACAAGTGGCGACACGTGGCACCTCAGGGTGTCGTCTGACCGCCTAGTTGTCGTGGCCCACGTAGAAGACAACTAAGGTCTTCGCGGCCCAAGAGGGACCTATAAAACTTGATTTTTATTTAATTTTTAATTATGTAACGTATTTAGGGTCCGGTTTTCGTATACGGGGTGTATTTTAGGACTTTTAGGGATATTCTAAATATATTAGGGGTGTAGGAAATATTTTAGAGGGTTGTTATACAAGTATCCCTAGTTGTTTAAGAAAAGTGAGTCCACTACTGAAGCTACTGCAGAATTTCGGGATGAAATTCCAAACCAACAAGGGAATGATGTGATACCCTAGGAAAACCAGGAAACCACGCAACCTAACTAGCTTCCTCAGTGACTACATGCTAAATTTCGGGACGAAATTTCTTTCAACTTGGGGATGATGTGACAACTCGTATTTTAGAACCTTTCTTTGTGTTTGATGTAACGTATGAACACTATGTGACAAACTGATGTGTAAACTTTAATGAAATGTTATGAGTTTGAACGTTATGTGTTATGTGAATGTATTGTGAGTATGTGTATATAATAACTAAGTTGTGTCGCACAACATATGACCGATCGCACAAGCATTCGGGCTGCACACTTTGTCCATAACCCCTCTCCCCCCCTCTCGGCCCAACCTTGTCTGTTTTGAATTCGAGACCAAAGGGCAGCCCAAGTATAGGTTCGGCCCACTCCTTGTTATGCATAACATTATGTGGATGGGTGTATTATCCTCATATTCTACAAAATACTCAACACACACAAACCCTAAGCTCTCTCTCTCTTCCTCTCCTACTTGTGCGACGGCAGCTCCATTTGAGGTTCCTTCCATCGATCCAACCAACCTACTCGGAAATCACGGTTAGTGTTCTTATGTTGTTAGTTTGTTATGATACACGGTGTTGTGATTGTTATGATTCTATATGAAAACTAGGGTTTCATGCTAGTAGATATGTTGATGGAAATTATGATCATGAATTGGAAGTATATGTTCGGTTTCAATATAGATATATAATGGAACTGTTTTGTTGATGGATTGTATGATGATCTATGTGATCTAGGATCGAATACATGTTGATGGGTCGTTGATCTTGATTGAATGTTTAATTGATTAGTTGATTTGGCATGAGGAATTGTTGATGATTTAGGTTGCATGTTAGAATTCGAAATCATGAATCTGATAATATGATTGAATGATATGATAGGTTATTGTTTATGATTAGATGTTAATTAGGGTTCATGAGAATTAATGGGAGATTTCTTGATTTGATCGAATTGAATGCAAAGATGGAAACTGTTTGAATGAATCAACTGATCTCCTAGATTCATGGCATCACATAACTGGCCGCACAAGCCCAATCGCACAATAGCAATCACACAAGTTCAATCGCACAACTAGGATTGCATATAGTACTACTGTTGAAGCACACTGTGTAGCCCTTTTATGCATGACCGCACAACATGGTGTGGATCGCACAAATCAGTGCTGGTCTCACAACATGGTGGGCCGCACAAATGATTGGACTGCTTTATGTTATTGGGCCGCGCATCTTATTTGGGCTGGGTAATGATTGGATCGCACAACCCGGATCGAACAATCAAGGACGGATCACACAATCAGGGACGGATCGCACATCCTTGATTGTGGGCCAGGCACCCATTGGGCTGTACAAGGTAGACTCGCACATCAGTGTTGGGCTCGCACACTTTCACCGGCCAATCACTTGAATCGCACAATTGGGCCTTATATGTGAACTTGAATGTTACTGTTAACATACTAGGTGTTGTTTAGTCCGTTGCCATGATATTATGTGTATGCCATGATCGTTTTAGGTATGTAACTTGCTAGTATATGTGTGAAACCTATGTGAATTACTTGAACATAGACCTGACTTGTATGGTAACCATGTTAGGACGTGGTTGACCACAATTAGCTCAAGTGACCATCTATCTATCTGCCGAGCTAATCCAAGGTGAGTTCACACCTTCTACAAGGCATGGGATTCCCGGTGGTTTGGGAATGGGTTAAGGAACTATAAAGAAACCTGCATATTCTCCTTGGGTAAAATATGTACCTCGATCCTCCTTGGGAAGGATGACAACATTTAAACCTGCGTGTTCTCCTTGGGTAGAATGCGTACCTCCATCCTCCGTAGGATGGATGACAACATATAACTTACTAGACAAAACTCTATCATGAAGTCCCTCATGTTAGTGCATATGTCTGTTGACTTCGTTTTGTATCGAGTCTTATAAATAGATAGGATAAACCAGTGCTCGATAGGCTAGAAATTAGAATTGGTGTGTAGGATGACGAGTCCACATCAACTGGTTAGGGCCAGTCCACATGAACTGGTTAAGGCCAGTCCACATGAACTGGATCTCTACTCCATGTGAACTGGACATCCTACACACCATTGTTAAAAGAATGAGAGAGGATTAAAGTGTGCATGAGAATAGATCACGTGATCTGCTTGGCCCAATCAATTTTATAAAGATCAATTTTTCCAGTCCAATTGTTTGATGTAAAATTTGTCGGCGATATCAGTCTTGCATGTGAATTCATCGGCCCAATCATTTTCGTTTGACAATTGATGTTGTCGGCCCAATTTGGATAAGCATTTAAATTGACAAACGACCCATGTGATTCATTTACTCGGCCCAATAGATTTAGATCTCCATCTAGTGTTGTCGGACATTATTTTTCAAATACCAATAAGGTGTATGTGAACAGGTTGCATGTGAAATTGAATAAGATTTTTAGTTTGAAAGGTTTGACATCATATCAGATCACAATCTGATTCAAAGGATCTTATTTTGTTCAAGCTTAAAGTGCAACAAATCGAGCGGCAATCCAAACGAGTTGTCACCCGATCCTAATCAGTTCTATTTGTCTATGTTTCAGGTGATTTGTCAAGCATCGGATACTCGCCCGAGCGAATCCCCACTCGATCCGTTGTCGCCTGATTTTTGCCATTCAATCGGATATTCATCTGATTCAGTTGTTTGATAAAGTGATTGAACTGATCTTAGATTGTGTGAATTTTCGTATTGTTTGAAAATCTGTCTTTGAAAATCGTTCAATAATGAAACATGGATTGTGAGTCGTATAACTCATCTTTCGGATATGGTATGCTTGTTCAGAATCCAGCAGATATTGCACAGAAGAAGTTTGATAGTTTTACTGGTATAAAAGGTGAAACTACAAAATAATTGATTGAAAGATACTGCCATCTAGTTGTGGAGATGGGGAGATTAGAGATAACCAAGACTAATGAGGAGTGGATAGATAAATTGGCAGATGCATTGCCTTACGATGAATGGGGTACTTATTTGTTGGTGTTAAAGAACATTACAAATTTTGCTAATATGAATCTTAGTGGTTTCATCGAGAAGATTCAAGCTCAAGAACTTGAACTCCAAAAGATTAGAAAAATGAAGTCTGTTGATGAAAAATTCGAACCTGAGAAAAATGTTCAAGTGGTAGAGGAGCAAGTTAAAGAAATTTCAGCTATCAAGGTTGAGAAGAAGGCTGAAGCTGTAATGATGTCCGAGAAATGCTTAAACTGTGAAAAATCTGAATCAGACAATGTCAAACTCTTGAAGAATGTAGAGAGTTTGACATTGGAAATCAAAATTTGAATGATGAGAAGAAATCTGATGATAAACAGATTCTTGAACTGCAGGAAAATTATGAAAGATTGAAATCTGAAAATGTCAAACTGTTAAGTGATTTGGACAGTTTGACATTGGAAAACAAAATTTTGAAAGAAAAGGAAAAAGATTTTGAAAATGAAAAATTAAAATTTGAAAAAGATTTTCAAAGTCAAATGAAGATTTTAGAAGATGAAATATCTGTTATTTTTAAAAATAATCTTGAAAAACAAATTGAAATAAATTCTCATCTTCAGAAAGTCATTCGACTTGAAAATGAAGCTGAAATTGCTCGGAATAAAATTGATGAGCTTGAAAAGAAATTGAAAGGTTTTGAGACTTCGTCATCAACACCAGATTATTCTTGTCCAAAACCAATTAATTCTGTTCCAATAAGTGACAATGTCACAAATTTTGACAAAGTCAAAATTGAAGATTGTGATGAGAAAACTGATGATGAAGTTGAGAAAAGAAAAATATTTTTGAAATTAAAAGAAAAATTTCAAGAAACTGATTTACATTCTACTGAGAAAGGTGAATGCTCAACGTAAAAACCTGTAAAGAAGAATGTGGAACAAAAACAAAAGGATAAAAAGCCTAAAAATTTTCAAAAAGAAAATAAAAGCTCATCAGTTCAATCATCCAATCGTGATAAAAAAACCACAAAAACTAAAAAATCAAAACTCACAAAAAGTTGGTAATAAGTGGTGCAGGTTTGACCACAGTGCTTCAAAGCCAAAACCAGCTTTCAGAAGGAGTGATGATTACCACAAAGCCAGACAATGCTATGATCTGAGTGTTTGGTGGGAAAGCGGTGAATGGTACGATAACAGAGTGTGTTACTCTTGTGGTGTTCGAGGACACATTGCTGTTAATTGCCAGAATCAGAGTTTTGAGACAAGAAGATGCTTTGAATGCCAAATCAAAGGTCACATTGCCAGAAATTGCCCAATGAGATCAAATGAAAGATCGAAGGCTGATTTTCAGAAATTGGCAAAGAAACCAGTCAATGTCAAGCCCAAAGAACAGAAAGTGGAAGAAAAGAAAGTAAAGCTTTCACAAGGGCAGAAAGACAGACTGAGGAAGAAGAGGAAGAAAGCACGAGAGTATCTCGAAAGGATTTTGTCCTTGGGTACAACGGTTAATTCAGATAAAAGTTCTAATGAATCGCTTTGCTTAACAAAAAATCAGTCAAGTAAAATGAATTCATCAGATACAAATCTGAGGACAAAAGGTAGAGTAAAGGTAAAATTTGTTGATCAAACAGTTCCAATAAAGGTCGGCGATGAATCTGTTGTGTTGAAAACAAAGGAGACACCTTCTGGTAAAGAATTTGTTTCTTCAGATGCAAAGGGGTCACATTTTGGCGATGAATCTGACTTGTCAAAGTCAGATGAGCCACATTCTGGCAATGAATTTGATTCGTCAAAATCAGAAGAGCCATTTGTTGATAAAAAGGAGAAAATTCAGTTCCGCCAATGGATGATATCAACTTTCCACCATTGCGGACTGAAAATTTTCAACAAAAAGATGGGAAAGTGAAAAGTTCTAATCAATTCTATTCTGAAAAGAAAGAATTCGATGTCGAAAAGGCTTTTAATAGCAAAGTAAAACATATCTTTGGAAAGATTGTCGATGGTAAGGTAAAAGGGGTTAAAGAATTTTATGAATCTAAAAGATATGTTCAAACCCCGAGTGAAAATAACTCGGATACACCCAAGGCTGGTCAGGCTTGGGTGCCTGCATTCTTTGCTTAAAATCCTGATTTGCCGGAACTCCCAGGTTGGTAATTGTGGAGTAGGAATCGGCATCTTTCTTGAGAAATTCACTGGTTGGTAACTGTGATATTTCGACTTACAAGTGGTTAATCAAGGACATTAAGTTGTACTTGATTTAACTATCTTACAAATGGTATGATTGTTGGAAATTGTTTTTGTGATAAACCTACAAGTGATTGAAAACAATGTGATGAAACCCCATGTTTGTGAAATGGCAAACAAAACTAATTTTCCGGAAAAACTATTTTGATTAAAACAAACTTAAGTGTTTTGAAATCATAATAGGAAAATAGTTTGTTGTTAGGGGGAGTTCTGATTGTTTATGCCAAGTGGATGGCGAATTGAAGCGATTCGATATTATGTTGTCTTTTTATCTGTATAGTTTGTTTTCAAATTTTCTCAGAAAATCAAAATTGAAACATATTTTGATTTTAGGGGGAGAAAAATTAAAAAAAAAAATAGAAAATTTGAAAATGCCAAAAACATTGAAAAATTCAAAATGAGTTTTGTTGTAAAAAAGAGGAAATGATAGTAAATCAGTTGGACTATCACAACATGCTAAAGAAATGAAATGTCAAATGTGATAAACGGTCTCACTAAAGATGTGACGATAGGCTCAGCTAGATTAGTAGATTTGTGATAACGATACAAACTTAAATGAAAAAGCATAGTTCTAGTGGGAAACACGGTTGAAAGCATAGTACTTAGTTTTGTCCTTCTTGATTGTGTGTCTACTCAGTAATCGCTGAATGCTAAAGAGCATAAAAACCGGTCAGTTTGTGAACTTTCACAACTTGCTGAAAAAGTCGCTGTGATTGTGTTTTCATTTTGTAAAGATTTAAACTTGTTTTATTTCTTTATTTTGTTTAAGCATTGGACATCCTCTGCGTATACGTGAGTATCGAACTGGATGTTAGTGCCTAAACGTTCTGCTTTATTTTCTTTGGTGTTTCGTTTAAGCTTTGGATCACCTCTGCGTATACGGGAGTATCGAACTGGTGGTTAAAGCCTAAACAATTTCAACTTGTTTTTATTTCTTATTTTGTTTAAACATTGGACTTTCACTGCGTATCGAAAGATCGACCTGATTGTTAATGTTTAAACATTATGCGTTGTTTTCGCACATATCACAGTTGATGAAACTTTAAAGGCATTACTCGAGTTAGTGTATTGCATGATGAGGGGATATGCTGAGATCGTGGGGTCCATAAGAATTTAGTGCAAAATTAATATACCCTAACGTATCGGTAAGCATTTCGAAAGTTTTTAGATTGAGTTTAAGAGGATAACTATATCGTCAATCTATGTGAATCGTTTAGAACTTAATATGTTTAAAGCTTAACGGTGCTAGTGATTTGTCTCAAAAAATGATATGATCCTCTTACACAAACTAAAAAAAACAAAAAAAAAAATATTGTCTGTAAATATTTCTTTACTGCTTTTCTTTAAAAAAAAATCCAAAAAGAGTTTAGTGTGTTTTAGCATAAAATTTTGAAAAATCCAAAAAGATTTTCGACAACTGATGTTGGAGAGCTGATATTCAAAATTCTAAGTGCTAAACAGGAAGAACAAAAGTTTGGGAAAGTTTGTTGGAAATGTGAATTGTTTTTTAAATGACTAAATGGCTCATTAATTTGAATCCAATTTAATCATTTTAAATACAAAGTGGTAAGCATAAAGTTAAATTTTAATGTTGGTTAGAGTTTGTGCAGATCCCTGTGTTGAAGCTTATGCAGAGTTAAAGCCAGGTTTCCGATACAAAACCTATGAAAATGCTATATCAGACTGCGATCCCAGAACAACTTAAGGGGGAGTCTGTTAGCAAAAGGAAGATTGAAGAGTGAAAGAACCAGACTCAGATTCTGAAGAATAGATGATGATGGTGATTGAAGAGAAAGAGAGAGTTTGAAGGATGCTTCAGCGTCAAATATTTTGGAAAGTGTGAAGACTGATTAAGACTGAAGTTTTGACGTACTAAAGTCTCGTACTGAAGACTCCGTCAATATCCAAGGGGGAGACTGTTAGTGCATATGTCTGTTGACTTCGTTTTGTATCGAGTCTTATAAATAGATAGGATAAACCAGTGCTCGATAGGCTAGAAATTAGAATTGGTGTGTAGGATGACCAGTCCACATGAACTGGTTAGGGCCAGTCCGCATGAACTGGTTAAGGCCAGTCCACATGAACTGGATCTCCACTCCATGTGAACTGGACATGCCTATATATAGGGGAGCATGGTTCATCATTTGTAACCTTGTGATTTTGGAGCCGAGGTGCTGCCAAATTGTCTCCAGCCATTGTAACGTCAAGTTAATCAATACAAGAGTCTGTTAAAGTGTATAACAAGCTGAATGAAGATCAAATCTTTGAATTCCGCCTCTGATTTGATCCGAGAACTCTTCTGAACGACTCGTTAGGTCGCTAAAACGATCCTACACCTCATTTTTATATCGACTTAATCGTCGGGGCATTGGCGAACGAGTCATTAGTTAAATAGCGCTATTAGGTCTGACAAGCCTCACACCGTGCCGTAGAGGACGGGAGTGGACTAATGTACTTGGGCACTTAGTCAATGATGATAGACATTGACGCAGGGCACATAAACATGACACCAGTCAGTAGTCGATATGGTAACGGGTCTAGTGGGTTACAACATGGGGTAGCCCCCACTGGTTATGGTTTGGGAAACAAGGAATTGGATAACTCATGGTTTTCAAAATAACTTACGGTTTTTGGAACAACATTAAAATGTACTACCAACTGTGAACTCGCTCAACTTTGTTGTTGATTCGTTGTTACATGCCTTACAGGTCGTTAGGTACTTAGCAGGAGCTTGCATGGGAGGAGTCGTTGTGGAACATGGACCTTTGTGTGTTCATGATAAACTTATGAACTTTGAAACTTGTCTTTTGGTTTTGAACTTGTCGCTTCCGATGATAACTTAGACACTGCTAAATTGTTTTGGCACCAATTATATTGTTTGGTTTGAATTTTTATTATTTATTTATAATGTTCAATATGCTTGGTGACTGGATCCTGGTCAGTCACGCCCTCCTGCGGTGATACTCCGCTTGTGGATTTTGGGGCTGTGACCCCCCCCCCCCCCCCCCAAAAAAAAAAAAAAAACCTAAACCCCACCCAAACTAAAAGCTAAAAACTAAACCATAAAGCTAAACCACATAACTAAATGCTATCAAAATTACTCTACATGATCATTTTACAAAATTACTCTACAAGATCAAAATTACTCTACATGATCATTTTACAAACTTACTCTACAAGATCAAAATTACTCTACTGGATCATTTGTATAGTAATTTTGAATTGTATGTTGTTTGATAAACTTGCAGGGTAATTTTGATTCACTTGTAAATTAATTTTGATGCAGAGTAATTTTGATACACTTGTAGAGTAATTTTGATAATTACCCTACAAGAACAAAATTACTCTACAAGAACATTTTACAAAATTACTCTACAAAAGATCAAATTACTCTACTGGATCATTTGTAGAGTAATTTTGATAGTTACTGATAATTACAAAAATGCCACTGCGTTTTTTGTCTTTTCCTTCAGTTCGTACGTTTTGTACGTTAACTTTATTTGTATTTGATCTTTTACCTATCGTCGTTATCATAATGTTCATATATATTGATAGGTTTCTATATTAGAAAACTTCAAGCAACGCACATTCGTTACCACGTGGTCAAACCCCTTTGCCATTTCTCGGATGCATCATCCAAATGCTTCTAAATAAACCAAGTTTCCGTTGGATCCATAAGCTCAAGGACCAGTTTGACACCCCAATCCTTTGCATCCGCGGACCATCAACCCACGTCATTTCAGTTTCATCCCCAGACATAGCATGTGAGTTCCTCATGAAACAAGATGAAATATTCATTTCAAGGCCTGATATCATGTCAGCCCATCTGATAAGCAATGAATATCTCACTGCTATCATGTCCCCTAATGGAGAACAATGGAGGAAGATGAAAAAAAGTTATAAGCTGGGAGATTGTTTCATCCCCAATACACAAATGGCTCCAACCGAAGCGTGACGAAGAAGCTGATCAATTGCTTAAGTACATATATAACCAAATAAACAAACAAGATGCTATAGTTGGTGGCACGTTAATAAATGTTCCCGCTGTGAGCCAACAATTCTTTGCAAACGTGACGAAGAATATTATTTTCGGGACAAGTTTCTTTGGGCAAGGAATGGAAGACGGAGGGCCAGGTGAAGAAGAAACTGAACACGTTGCTGCAATTTTTACCATGCTAAAGTATGTTTATGCATTTTGCATCACTGATTATTTCCCATTGTTAAGATGGAAGACTGACTTTGATGGCCATGAAAAGATAACAAGGGCTGATATTGAAACTGTTCGGAAGTACTAAGATCCGTTGGTTGATGAACGAATTCAAATGTAGAAAAATGGTGTTGGAAAGGAAAACTCTGATATGCTTGATGTCCTAATTACACTTGAAAATCCTAAGCTTACATCGGAGGAGATTAAAGCCCAAATTGTTATAAGTCTCTCGCCAGTGGCGCAACTTCTATAGGGCGGGAGGGGGCGGCCGCCTCCCCCGAACTTTTCGCTCAGCAGTGGAGAGTATATAGTTTTCGTATAGAAAATTTTTGGTATATACGTTTTCGACCCCCAGGTCTTATAGAAATTTTTGGGTATATACGTTTTCGAACCCCCGGTCGGAAATCTCAAGCTTCGCCACTGTCTCTCGCCAACTATATATATATATATATATAGTGAAAGTGTAAAATACAATATCGCTTAGCATACAATAGGTACGATATTGTGAAATAGCATGTTATAAAACACATGTTAGAAATCGCATGTTGGTATTTTTGATGAAATCGCATGTTGGTTTTTTTTGTAGCAATTTCGCATGTTGGTAAATATGATGAAATCGCATGTTGGTATTGTTTTGGTCAAAAATTACGTAAGTAATTAAGTGATCAAATTAGTTTAGTGAGGTAGTGTACTAGAAGTATTTGTGAAAAATATGCTGGTTAAGTTATTAATAAAAACAGTTTTCAGGATATGGCTCAGGATACCGAGCTATATCTACGATCAAACAAGGAGCAAAAAAGGTAAAGGGTGACAAAGGATGTATAAGGAAAGCCCTTAATCAATCTGGATCGCCGGCACAAAACCTCGGGAGCTGACAACCGCAGCTGCCTTATTCTTCTTATTACTTCAAATATCAGGATACAGTGAAGGATATGATGCGGATCAACTAGGTGTTACAATGCGATTCAAGTACAAGTGTAAGTGTTTTGTGAGTGATTGCAGCTAGTAGAGAGCAAGAGTGTACGGAAAAATTGTGTGTGTTCTATCTGATCCGATCAATCCTATTTATAGTAATACAAAACTAACAAACTAGCCTATAAAACTGGGATACATCGAATATTCCCTTTGTGAACGCTGTAGTCCACTTCTTCTGGCTTCAACGTCCCTATTTCAACTGATTAGTCCGAGTCCTTGGGAGAACAGGTCCACTCGAACGTTATAGGCTTGCTTCATTAATCTGCACGTGAATTAATTAGTCATTACCAGGATACTGTGTCAGGATGTTACCAATATCCTGATCCGGTATCCTGATCACAATAAAAGAAACATAGTCAGAATATTATTCAGGATATATAAGCAGAAAACCACCCATAACAATTGTCCCCAAAATATATCTGTTGGTATACCAATTCCAACGGATATATTTTAAACCACATCTCCTATATCGAGGCAATTAAGTTGATTAGACGGCTGGATTGACAAGCTGCAACTTCCAATGTGATAATCACTCGATGGTTATCTACGAGGCCCCTATATCTTCTCTCTTCTTGTTTGAAATTCAACCATCTTCAACAGAATTTCCAGGTAATCATCTATCTCTTCTATTTCTCTTGTAACTTTCTTTATTTCTCTCTCAATGGCTATCAGAACTCGTTCCCACACCGGCGAATCAAGTGAAACCTTTTCCCAACAGAATCTTCTCAAGAATCCAGAGAAGGGGGTCTGTACCTTTGACAATGCGGGCATTGCAGCGTTGAGAGCCTCCGGTGCCTTTCTTGACAAGGTGATCATCAGGCCGTTCGACCGGTCAGTTCGTTCAGACATACTGTCCAAAGAATGGATCTGTTTTCCGGCATACCCCTTTTCTCTAGGCCTTCGATATCTCTTCCCTGAATTCATGATGCAGTTCTTTCGAAAAACCGGCCTTAGTTTTTCTCAAACGATGCCTATGGTTTGGAGGGTTTTGACCGTTCTTAATCAGATCAAAGCCCTTCATATTCCTGACCTTTGCATTGAAGATATCCCAATCGCTTATCATCTCCGATCCCACGGTTCTAGCTGATTTTTACTATTTTCTACCTCCAGTAATCCTCTTGTCCTCAAGGCGACCAAAAACAAGGACGGATGGCAAAGAAAATTTTTCTTTGTCAGGCGAGATTCCATCGTCGAGGGTAATAATCTTCCGGTTAAATGGTTAACCACTGGTAGGGCTCAGGGTTCTAGGAATATACCTAAACGTATCTTGAGCTTATATCCTATGCTAACATTCTATCATTTATCCTGCAGCGATTTTCAGAGAGCTAGCTCCCCCTACCCAAGAATCCGAAAAAAGAATTCAAGCGGTCTACCGGTTGCCGGGAAGTGACAAAAGCTTTTCCACACACCTTCCAAGTTCCAGTCAATACTCTTCATCCGACATGTCTGGTAAGGGTTAACTAATTCTGCATGCATTTGATTAGTTTCTTATAAAAAGATAAAAGAGTTTTAGAGTTCTTCCCTTTGTGCAGCACCAATCAAAACCCCCGAAGTTTTTGATCTTGACGAGTTGGACAGTTACTCTGGTCCCGTTCAAGTTAAGAAAGAGCCATACCCCAAAGCAACTACTTCATCCAAGCCCACCGGCTCAAAGCCTACTACTATCCCAAAGCCTTCTTCGGCTACTAAGACCCGTGCTTCCAGAAGCCAAAAGAGGAAGGAAACTGACTCTCCTGCCACTTCTGAGATGTTTCCTTACGAGAATCGTGGATTCGTTGAAGCCAACGGTTTTATGACTTCCTTTCTTTACCAGGTATGAATCCTGTATCCTGCATTCACATGTTGAACTTATATCCTGATCAGTTTACATAGACTAATACCTGCGTTTTTGTTGTAGGGCCTCGAGCGTCTGGTACATCTATACGAGGAATCCTGCGGGCTCAACAAAATGCTGGAGGCTAAACTAAAGAAGGCCGAAGTCACCATCACCGATCAGGGAATGATTGCTGCCGCCAAGTCCCAGCACTATGAGGACAAATTCAGAGCGATGACTCAGGAGCATCAAGCTGCCATGAAGAAGGCTGCCCATGAAGCTCAGGCAAAACTTGACGCCGCTCATACCCAGCATGAGAAGGATATGGTCTCTTACAGGGAAGGCCTCAAAGGATCCGTTGTGATTTCCCTTCTCCAAGCCAGGTTAAGGATGGCCTATGAGGCCAAAGCCTTGGGCTTTGAATGCCCTTCCTGGAACGTCAACGCTTGGGAGGCGAAATTAAAGGATCTCGGAGGTAGTCCCGTGGAACATCCTGCGAAGCCTACTGGTGAAGAGCCTTCCAAGGCGGCAGAGGAGGAGGTTGATGCTGGTGGTGATGCTGAGAAGAATCCTGAGGGTGATGCTGATGCGGGTGCGGGTGCTGGAGGAAACGCTGCTGGTGAAGAAGGTGCTGCTCCTTGAAAGCAGCGAAGTGGGCGATGATGGATATTCATGCCTAGGCCGGAGCCCACTTTTTAATTTCTGATGGTTGTGGTCATTGAGCAATTTCTTTTCCTTTCCTTTAAACAATTTACGTTCCTGCATTAAGACGATATGATGGCCAAAGGTGGATAGGTCCTGGGTTTTAGGATGAAGCCCTTGGTCATCAATTAGTATGCTTTATTTGGAACAATCTAACAATTGAAGGGGGAGGTATCTTGGGTTCCAAGACGAAGCCTTCAATTGTTAAGTAAATATGGTAGAAAACTAATTGTGCTTTTGGCGGATGGGTCTCGGTTTGAGATGAAACCAAAAGCATAAACTTTTGCTATGTTAATAAACTAACTTCTTTCGGCCTTATCCATTGTTGTTTATTTTTATTTTGCAAAGCTTGTTTTGATAACTGTTGTTTGATTTGAATACAGTTTTAATTTTCAATCTAAGTATCATATCTCCAACATTCTGACCAAATACCCTGAAATATATCCTGAGAATATATCCTGACCAGGATACTCATAAATGTTATAACCAAACTTTTGTCATACACAGTTTCAGAAATTTAGACAATTTAGATAAGGCTCTTAAAGGAACAAAAATGAGAGATCATACCAGAGGCAGAGTACAATCCTATCCTTAAACTTCAATCCTTTCGTAACCTTTCCACCGAAGATGTCCCCAGTCTGGGATACTTAGTGAACTAGGCCCCAACTTGATCCTTTGAGCTTCTCACAATGCCTTAGTGGGGATGTCCCCTGTGCATAATGTCTTTGAATACTTAGAAATCAATTGCAACTGTTTGTACAACTTTCGTATTACAGGGGATAAACCCTAAAATATCCTGGAGATAGATCCTTAATATTCTGGGGATAAACCCTTAAGTATTATGGGGAAAATCCCAAATTTTCGTGCGCTACAGGCGGGAATGTATAAACTCCAAGACTTAGAAAGGTGAAAACCTTTAAACCTTAGAGAGTATGAAAATACCCTTTCGTGAGAGAGGGTGATCAATCCTCATATACCTTTAGGATCGAGGATATAGCCAACAATAACGAAATTGTCAGCCACTTTTACATGGACTGGTCCCGCTATCTTGAACTATCCCTGGATAACTTGCGCTCCAAGCGGAGTGTTTAAACCCAATTCGAGAGGAAGGTGAATACCTTTAAACCAGTGAAGGGATCTGGATCCCTTAAACGTGAGAGAGGGGGCCAATCCTCTAATCTTTCGAATTATCCTGTGTGTATATCCTGGAGCGATATCCCGAAGCATATTCTGCAAAACAACCTTAAACTAAGGTGGGTGTTAGCTTGGCTAACACCCCTCCGATGCTTAAGTCGGTATTGGGTTCAAATAAAATAGAATTATATCTAAAAGAGACATAATTCATACAATCTTGAGTTAGAAATTAAATTCTAAACTCACTTGAAATAGGCTTTGAGGTGTATAGCATTCCAGGATCTTGGTAATATAGCCCCCTCCATATTCTTAAGCCGGTATGTTCCTTTCCCAGATTCCGATTCAATCTCATAAGGTCCTTCCCACTTCGGAGCTAATTTTCCATCAGCAGGATTAGTAGTATTCTGAAAAGCCTTCCTTAATACCCAATCTCCTACTTGAAATCTTCTAGTCCTTAGGTTCTTGTTGTATGCTCTGGATATCCTCTGTTGGTATGCTGCCATTCTTAACTTTGTCGCATCCCTCGTCTCATTAACAGTATCCAGTTCTTGGCATAGGGCTTCAGGATTCTTCTCAGGATCCTGGAGGTTGGATCTTGCTGTAGGTATTACCATCTCCGTCGGGATTACTGCTTCTGCTCCAAATACTAAGGAAAATGGGGTTTGCCCAGTTGCACTTTTCACTGTTGTCCTATCAGCCCATAAAACAAAGGGTAATTCTTCTGCCCATCTTCCTTTCTTAGCTCCTAGTATCTTCTTCAAATTGTTGACAATTATCTTGTTCGAGGATTCTGCTTGTCCGTTTGCTTGAGGATGTACTGGTGTGGATGTAATCATTTTGATTCCCCAACTTTTACAAAAATCAGGTGTCCTCTTATTGATAAACTGAGAGCCATTGTCACAAATTATCTCAGTCGGTACCCCAAACCTAGTCAGGATATTCCTCTTTATGAAGGATACTACTTCTTGGTCTCTGACTTGAACAAATGCCTCAGCTTCAACCCATTTAGAGAAATAATCAGTCATCGCCAGCATAAAGACTTTTCCTCCCAGAGCTTTTGGCAATTTTCCCACTATGTTCGTCCCCCACTTCATGAATGGCCAAGGGGAAGCAATAGGATATAGTGGTTCAGCAGGTTGATGTAATATATTACTGTGCCTTTGACATGCATCACATCTTCGAGCATATTCTGCAGCATCTTTCCTCATCGTCGGCCAATAGTATCATGTTCTTAACACCTTTGAGAACAATGATCTGCCCCCAGTATGGTTACCACAATCCCCTTCGTGTATATCCTAAAGCACTTCTTTAGTTTCAGGATCCTCCAAGTACCTCAGGTATGGTCCTGCAAGAGATTTCTTATACAAAACGTCATTTATAATAGTGAATCGTGATACCTTCATTCTAAAGGCCTTAGGATTCTCATCCTTCGGGATGTGTCCTTCCTTGAGATATCTCATGATTGGAGCCGTCCAGGATTTAGGATCCTCCTTAGGATATTCATCATCACGATTCTGGATACTTACTACTTCCTTATCCTGAGATTTGAGAAGCTCCACTGCAGGATATAGGATATGTAGTATTGGTATTTGGGTTCCCTCCGGTATCCTGACTGATGATCCTAGATTTGCCAAGGCATCTGCTTCAGCATTATCCTCTCTTGGTACCTGTTCAAGTGTAAAAACATCAAAATATCCTGCTAATTTTTTGAGAATTTCGAGATACTCGATTAACTTCTCACCTTTAACTGCATAGGATCCATTAAAATGATTAGTAATTAACAAAGAATCAACAAATACTTGTAAACTTTTAATATTCATATTCCTGACCAACTCTAATCCTGCAATCAAAGCTTCATATTCTGCTTCATTATTAGTGGCAGGAAATTCACACCTAATAGCATGGGGGTAATATGTCCCCCTATGGCGATTTTAGTAGTATACCCAATCCTACATCTCTCACATTAGATGCACCATCAGTATATAATGTCCAGGATTCCAAGTTTTCTCCTAGTTGTTGCACTTCTAGGTCTACTTCATTTTGAATATCACTACTGAAATCAGCCACAAAGTCAGCTAGAGCCTGAGACTTTATGGCATTTCTAGGTTCTTATACTAGATCATAGGCACTTAATTTCACTGACCACCTAGCCATCCTACCTGACATCTCGGGTTTCCTAAGAACATTTTTAACAGGATAATTAGTTTTAACATGAATCCTATGTGTCTCAAAATAATGTCTAAGCTTTGTCGATGCCATAACAAGGGCCAATATCAATTTTTCTAAATGAGAATATCTAGTTTCAGCATCTAATAAACTTTTGCTAACATAATAGACAGGATACTGCTGACCTTCATGATCCTTTAATAGAACAGCACTTACTGCATTCCCTGATACTGCAAGATACAGGGATAATGGTTCACCATCCTCGGGCTTCATCAATAGAGGTGCAGTTGAGAGATACTGCTTCAATGCCTGCAAGGCTGCTTCATGCTTTTCTCCCCATTCAAATTTCTTATTCTTCTTCAGGATATCATAGAATTCCTTTCATTTTTCCGAGGATCTTGATATAAACTTATTTAATGCTGCTACTCGCCCTGTTAATCTTTGTACATCTTTCATGTTTGAAGGTGACTTGATATCCAGGATAGCTTTAATCTGTTCCGGGCTTGCTTCGATTCCCTTTTAGTCACCATATATCCTAAAAACTTTCCTGCCCCCACTCCAAAATGACACTTGGCAGGATTTAGTTTCATATTGTACCGGTCCAGAATATCAAATGCTCCTTCAATATCCCGGAGATGATCCTCAGCTTTCTTGGACTTTACCACCATATCATCAATGTATACCTCCATGGTGTCCCCCAGGTTGTCTTTAAACATCATGTTCACCAATCTCTGGTATGTTGCACCTGCATTTTTCAAACCGAATGGCATAGCAGTATAACAGTAAATACTTGTTGGTGTCATGAAAGCAGTATCCTCCTGGTCTGAAGGTTCCATTTGGATCTGCTGAAATCCTGAGGATGCATCCATAAAAGTTAGCATTTCATGACCGGCAGTTGCATCCACCATTGAGTCGATATGAGGCAGAGGGAATGGGTCTTTAGGATACGCTTTGTTCAAGTCTGTGTAATCTACACAAACTCTTCATTTCCCATTTTTCTTTTGCACCACAACTACATTTCCTAGCCATTTGGGAAATTTGACTTCCCTAATCATCTTGCTCTTTAATAATCTTTCAACCTCTTCCAGAATGATTGCGATCCGTTCAGGAGTAAACTTCCTTCATTTCTGTTGGACAGGCTTGAAAGACCTGTCAATTCCGAGCTTATGAGTTATAACATCCTTGGAAATACCTGTCATATCCTCATGTTTCAATGCAAATGTTGACATCCTGCATTTCAAAAGTTAGCTAACTGATTTTCAATATCCTGAGGGATATTGGTTCCTACGAGCATCGAGATATCTGGATTATCCTGATCCAAGATAATTTTCTTAACATCCTGCTCTGAAGCCTCCACGATATCCTAGGCTCGCATCTTTAATTGCTATCCTACCTTGGGCTTCGTTAAGGATTTCATCGAAGAAGAATAACACTCCTTCGCTTCTTGTTGATCACTTTCCACCTTGACAACCCCCCAACGGGTAGGGATCTTGATACACTAGTGATAGGTCGATGGCACAGCTTTCATATCATGGATCCATGGCCTACCCAATATAATATTGTAGCAGGATAAGGAGTCCATGACACAGAAGCGTTGCATTGAGTTGACTCCTTCAACATATACTGGCAGCTTTATTTCTCCCACAGTATTCCTGGCCTCTCCACTGAACCCGACAAGTACAGTAGATTTTGAAGTTATATCCATCGGGGAAACATTCACCCTTTTCTGCGTTTCTAGCTGAATGATGTTGACAGAGCTACCATTATCCACCAGTATCCTGCGCACAAAGTGATTAGCAACATATAAAGTTATTACCAAACCGTCATGATGGGGATCCTGGACAATATCCATGTCATCACTGTCAAACGTTATCACTTTATCAGTCGTGAGGGTTGTCGTCTTGGTCGGCTTATCTCCCCTTTCTGCCTTAGCCTCCGTTGCATGTCTTTTTGCTGTAGAATAAGAGGTTCCGCAGATATCGGATCCTCCTGAAATAAAGTTAATTATCTTGGCATCCGCAGGAGGTGATGTTGCTCGTTTAGGATCCTTCTCAGTATCCTGACCCTTATTCTTCTTTCTTCCTAGGAGATCCTTCAGATATCCTTTGCTCAGCAGATAGCTTATTTCCTTCCTCAGGGCAATGCAATCCTCTGTAACATGTCCAAAATCCTCATGGAAGGCACACCACTTGGATTTATCCTTCCAATCAGCTTTTTGTTGGTTCTTCATAGGCCACCTCGCTTTGTCTCCCAAACCCTGCATAGCATATATTAGTTCAGGTATATCAACAGAAAAACAATATTCTGATAACTCAGGATACTCCTAAGGATCCTCGTCCTCAACAGCATTCACTTTCTTGCTGTCATTCCTGCCATATGGCTTAGAGCGATATGGTTTGTATGAGGATTCTGACTTCCTGTTAGTTGATTCATAGGTTGAGGATGAATTCATCCTCTCTTGCATCTTTTTGTCATCTTCTAGCCGAATATATCTTAAAGCCCTGTTCCGAGCCTCATCCAGGTTCCTGCAAGGATTCATTACAAGATCCTGATAAAATTGGGAATCCTTTTGCAACCCCATTTTGAATGCCTGCACAGGTGTTGCAACGTCAAGGTTTGGGATATCCAGAGATTCCCTGCTAAACTTGTTCACATAATCCCTCAAGGATTCCTGAGGTCCTTGAGTTATCCTATAGAGATCACTGGTTAGTTTTTCAAAACTTCGACTACAAGAAAATTGACTATCAAACAAATTAACTAAATGAGCAAACTATGTAATTGAATGAGGTGGAACATTTAAGAGCCATTTTAAGGCTGATACTGTTAAAGTAGAACCAAAACCCTTGCAGAGGCATGCTTCCTTGAGATCCGGAGGGATAGAGTTAATTTCCATCCTTTTCCTATACTGAGCAATATGCTCTTCAGGATCCGTAGTTCCGTCATAGAGCTTCATGTTGGGGGTTTGAAATCTTTTTGGGATTTCAGCATCACAAATAGGATATGCAAACTGGGATATCCTGTGGCTATCCTGGGACACTTCTGGAATTGGCTGGATCACCCCAGGTACACTGGATATCATGTCCTTCAATTTCTGAAGCTTCCTAGAAAATGCTGATGTCATACCTGCATCCTGCAAAGATCCAAGACCATTAGTAACAAGAGTATTAGTATTATTAGACACGTTACCAGTCTGAGGATTCTGGCCATATCCTGAAGCATATCCTGAGCTTTTCACAGTTGACACCCTGACCGAAGAGGGTATCACAGGAGTATGATTCTGAGTATGACTAGGCACAATATTGCCCCTGTTATCCTTGGTATTGTTTTGGTCAAAAATCAAGCTTGGATAATGCAACCAAATATTTTGTTGTGAGGAATGATGCTTGAATCAATGAACAAATGTATGAACAATTTGCAAAATGAAATGAACAAGTGACACAAGGATTAATACGAGGAAAAAGCCCTTGATCAAGAGTTGATCTCCGGCATAAAAAACCTCGGGTGATGGAAACTACCAATCACCAACTATAATTAAACAAACGATTGTTACAACTCGGGATGATAACAAGCTTGTTACAAGGATCACTAGAGTGCAATGTGTATTAAATCGCCAATGAACTGTTGAGAGCTGTTTTGAGTGTGTGTGTTTGCTTAATTGTTCTAACTCAAGCTTGTTATCCCCAATAAAAATAGAAATAACTTAAATAACTAACTATCCGTTAAATGTGCAAGCTCCCCACGACTTCTAAAACGGTCACCAAGCCATGTACGTGCGGAATATTAAGGGCATATTCCCCAAGAATATCGATAAGACCAAGTCCACTCGTCCATTCCTGCGTAACAAGCTTAAACATAGAGGAAACAATCGTTAGTGTTAAGATAACAATGAGGATCCTGGATTCTGATCCTGCAATTAATTCTGAGGATCCTTAATTCAAACAGAATTGAGGATCCGTGATCCTGGCAGTACTTGAGGATCCGTGATCCTTAGGTTTAGAAAATCTATCCCTAACAATTGCCCCCAAAATATGTGGAGTAAAATGTAAATTAACGAGTCGTATTTTTGATCTTATCTGCAACGAACTGACTAACGGGTATATAGCAGTTAGAATCGAACTAGCCGTTGCTGATCATACGTCAGCGACATGACATCCTGCAAAACCATCATTATAAATTAGAGATAAGGATCGATAGGCATTTAAATTCGTGCATTACTTCCCTTTAAATCCTCATCCCAAGACCGATCAGGTATCTCTCTTTCTCCCTTTCTCTGCATTTTCTTATTCTGATCTTCATTTTTCTGAACATCCATGGCGAAGATGGTTCTTTGATCCTCACCAGCCAAGGATCACCAGAAAGATAGTCCTTTGAAACGCCAAGGGATTATCAAAAATCCTAAAAAGGAACTCTACTGCTTCACTGATCCGGAGATTGACCGGGTTCGCCATTGTTTTCCGGCGGATACTGTCTTCAAGCCGTTTGACCCTACTGCAAAAAGTGACTCCGTTTCTGACACTTGGGTTGCTTTTCCGACCACTCCATTCTTGATAGGATTCTCCTATCCTTTCCCTGCTTTCACCCAGTCCTTCTTTGCTCTTACCGGTATGTGCTATATCCAGGCTATGCCGATGATGTGGAGGGTTTTATATACCCTAGAGAACATCATTGAGCAGGAAGGCATAGATTTGGGGATGTTAGAACTGGCTGAGCTCTATAATCTTGTGAGCCATGGTTCACACCGTTACTTGTTCAAACATAAGCCTGGTGATCCTCATCCAATCCTCAAGACCACAAAGAATGACACCAACTGGAAAAAGCGTTTCTTCTTTGTCAGGAGAGATTCTATCCCAAATGGGAAAGATCTCCCCAAAGAGTGGACCACCCATGGTAGGACATAGAATCCTTATAGAAGGATCATAGGATAACCATGTTTCTGTTGAGGATAACTGATCCTTTCCTGAATTTTTGTGCAGCTCTCTCAGTCTCTCATCTTATTCAATCACCTGCAACAAAAGAAAGGATCGCTGCTTTTTGGAACCTTGATCCTGCAGTTAGATCATTCCAGGCAAACACAAAGGATTCACAAGAAGTATCCTCTGGTTCAGTCACAATGTCAAGTAAGTGTTTACTTTTACGTATGATTAAATAGATATAGATTAAGGATACTTATCTGTTGTTTGCCGTTTGTAGGTGCTGGAAAGTCCTCGAAATCAGCCACTCGCTTCAGCGTCAGTGATCTTAGTGCTGTTGCTCCCCAGTCCGGAAAGAAAAAACTTGCTGCTAGCCCAAGCCTCACAGCTCCTAAGCCTGTCAGCACCAAGGGCAAGGGTGGAAAGAAGAGGAAGACCGCTGATGATCTTGATGGCCTGCCTCTCATCCGTCATCAGTTCGAATAATACTTTGCTGAGGTAAGGATCACTGATCCTTAACTCTATCCTGCCCATTTGAGGATAACGGATCCTGAATTGACTCCTTCTTTCTTTTGTAGAAATTTGCTGAAATCCAGATGCTCCTTGATGCATACGTTGAAGAGGCTGAGCAGAAGGAGCAGGACTTTCAGAAGATCTTCCTAGCTAAGGATCAAACCATCTCCACCCTCAAGAAAGATCTCAACTTGGCAAAAAAGTAGCTGGTCATGGCCCACATCACTGCTGATCAGGAGAAGAATGAGGTGATGGAGGATGCCAAGCTCTCTGCCGCCATTGCTATGTACAAGATCAAACTACAGATGGCCCAGGAAGCTGAGGATCCTAGCTTTGACAGGACCAACTGGGACCAGGAGGGCTGGAAGGCTAAGCTGGCTGAGCTTGATGATGAAGAGGAGGCTGGAGAGGTCTTGATGCTTGTGGCAAGCGGCAGCGGGGCAAAGGATCAGGCTGGTGATGCTGGGGCTGGAAATGATGGTGATGGTGATGCAGCGAAGGTGTGAGCTGCAGAAATGGGCGATGATGGATTTATCTAGACGCGGTCGGAGCCCATTTTTTATGGTTTGGTAGTTGTTTTTTGTTTGATGGTGTTTTTCTTGAACAATGCTGGTCTGTACTTAAACAATAGTTTTTAGGGTTGAGGATCTTGGATCCTTGGACAATAGGTAGGATAATGGGTGGTGGATGGATCCTCTGTTTGGGGGATGAAACCACTTGTTATCCTGCCGCCTTTATTTCCTGCACTTAGACCTTGTTAATATGGACACCCTTTGCCAACCCAAGTGGACGGGCCACGTTTTGCTGGTAGAAACTTGGGTTGGCAATTTTGACAACCTTTAAGGGTTTAACTTTTGGTAAATAAAAGCTTAATCTTTTGACTATCTCATGTGTTGTTACGTTTGTGAATACTTTACCTTTCAGTTGCTATGATACACTTTGTTTGAATTCAAAAGTTAAGAATAAAAGGTTGGTAGATTATGTCAAAAAATTTAGGATATGATCAAGGATCAAATATCCTATAATCGAAAAATTCAAAAAGTGATCTGACTTAAGGATCATGCAAGCCGTTGTCAAAGAATAAGGGTCACTTAGACAAATAGAGTATAAAATTAAAGTGATTAAGGATCATATCTGAGAATCCAAGTTAGGATCCTAAACCTTTAATACTTACAATCAGGATAACCAAAAGACAAACCTTAATAAAAGGTTAGGATCAAGGATCCTTAGCTGTCTAACTTCAAAAACCTGAAATGGAACACAACTTGGGACTAAGCCAATATAAGTGAAGAGTTAGCAACTGGGGACAAGCCCAACATTTCTGGGGACAAGCGCAATATACTGGGGACAATCCTAAAAAACTGGGGACAAGCCCAAAAAACTGGAGACAAGCCCAAAGGATCTTGTGTAAACTGGAGTATGGCCCTCACTGGCGACTATCCAAACTTAGTGACATGAAAATGCCAAAACCTTAGCTAACGTGAAAATGTTAGAAGCCTTAAGAACGGATATATGGTACGTCTACCATTATACATAGGATCCTGAATACAGCCAGTACAATGAAATTATCAGCCCCTAAAGCGGGTACTGGTCCCATTGCCTTGAACTGCACCCGGATCATCGTGTGCTACTGGCGAATCTGGGGACAGGCCCAAAAACTGGGGACTAGCCCAAATAACTGGGGTCAAGCCCAAAAAACTATGGTCAAGCCCAAAAAACCGGAGACTTCTGTGGATACTCAATCCTTTTTTTAGGACATATCAATCTTCTGCAAAACTCAGAATTGAATGAAAGAAGGATAAAGGATCCAGGATCCTTGTCCTTGTATATAAGATAACTAAAGAACTAAATAGATTGAAATTAGATCATTACCAGAATGAGGATCATCTATCCTCTAAGCATCCTTCGAGGATATTGGTCATGAATGTTGCTAAGGATCCTGGATCCTTATTACATGAAGTACTTCTTCAAGTGGACAGCATTCCAAGCTCTTGGTAGCAAATCACCTTCCATTGTTAGCAATCGATATGCCCCCTTTCCTGCCTCAGCTTCAATCAGGTAGGGGCCTTCCCACTTTGGTGCCAAGTTTCCATCAGCAGGGTTTATGGTATTCTGAAATGCTTTCCTCAATACCATATCACCAACTTGGAACTTCCTGATTCTGACATTCTTATTGTAGGCTCCAGCCATCCTTTGTTGATCACTAACATCCTTTTGTTTCTATTTTGGTTATGGTGTTTTGAAACAATCTTGGGTTGTATCCGAACAATAGTAATTAGGGCTAAGGATCATGGATCCTCTGAACAATAGGTAGGATTACAAATGGTGGAGGGATCCTCTGTTTGGGGGATGAAGCCATTGTGATCCTGCCGTCTTTTAATTCCTGCACTTTCTAGACCTATGAACAATGGACACCCTTTGCCAACCCATGTGGACGGGCCACGTTTTGCTGGTAGAAACGTGGGTTGGCAATTTTGACAACCTTAAAGGGTTTTAATGTTTTGTAAATAAAATAACTTTAACTTTTTGGCTATCTCCCGTGTTGTTATCCTTGTAAAGACTTTACTCTTCAATTGTTGTGATATACACTTTGTCTGAATTCATTAAGTAAATTAATATCCTCAAAAAGTTTAGAATATAATCAAGGATCACATATACTTTAGTTGGTAAGTTCTGAAAAGTAATATAGTTTAAGGATCATAAGTTCAGTTGTCAAAGGATAAGGGTCACTCAAATGAATAATGAATAAAATCAAAATAGTTAAGGATCATACCTGAGAACCCAAGTTAGGATCCTAACCTTTAACACTTATAATCAGGATAACCAAAAGACAAACCTTAGTAGAAGGTAAGGATCAAGGATCCTTGGTCGTTTATCTCCAAAAACCTGAAATAGGATACAACTTGGGACTAAGCCAATATAAGATAAGAGTTAGTAACTGGGGACAAGCCCAATAATTCTGGGGACAAGCCCAATATACTGGGGACAAGCCCAAAGGATAACTGGGGACAAGCCCAAAGGATAACTGGGGACAAGCCCAAAGGATCGTGTGTAAACTGGAGTATGGCCCTCACTGGCGACTATCCAAACTTAGTGACATGAAAATGCCAAAACCTTAGCTAACGTGAAAACGTTAGAAACCTTAGGAACGGATGCATGGTACATCTACCATTATACGTAGGATCCTGAATATAGCCAGTACAATGAAATTGTCAGCCCCTAAAGCGAGTACTGGTCCCATTGCCTTGAACTATACCAGGATCATCGTGCGCTACTGGCGAAACTGGGGACAGGCCCAAACTGGGGTCAAGCCCAAATAACTGGGGTCAAGCCCAAATAACTGGATACTTCTGTGGATACTCAATCCTTAGTTAAGGATACCTGACCTTCAAAACTCAGAATCAAGTGAAAGGAGGATAAAGGATACAGGATCCTTATCCTTATATAGGATAATAAAAAAATAAAATAGTTTGAGATTAGATCATTACCAAAATGAGGATCATCTGTCCTATAAGGATCCTTCAAGGATACTTGTCATGTAAGGATCATGGATCCTTGTCACATGAAATATTTCTTCAAATGGACAGCATTCCAAGCTCTTGGTAGCAAATCACCTTCCATTGTTAGCAATCGATATGCCCCCTTTCCTGCTTCAGCTTCAATCAAATAAGGGCCTTCCCACTTTGGTGCCAACTTTCCATCAGCGGGATTTGTGGTATTCTGAAATGCTTTCCTCAATACCATATCACCAACTTGGAACTTCCTGATCCTGACATTTTTATTGTAAGCTCCAGCCATCCTTTGTTGATAACTGGCCATCCTTATCCTTGCCAAATCCCTGATTTCTTCTATAGTATCCAAGTCTTGAACCATGTTTTCAGCATTTTCTTCAGGATCACGAATGCTTGTTCTTGCAGTTGGAACGACCATCTCTGTAGGGATCACTGATTCTGCCCCAAATACCAAAGAAAATGGAGTTTGGCCAGTAGCATTCTTGGGAGTTGTCCTATCAGCCCACAGCACATAAGGTAGTTCTTCTGCCCATTTTCCTTTCTTGGATCCAAGCTTCTTCTTTAAATTGTTGATGATGATCTTGTTGGATGATTCTGCCTGACCATTAGCTTGTGGGTGGACTGGTGTTGATGTTATCATCTTAATCCCCCAGCTGTCACAAAAGTTAGTAGTTCTATTCCCAATAAATTGGGATCCATTATCACAAACAATTTCAGAAGGGATACCAAATCTAGTAATAATGTTTCTCTTAATAAAGGATATCACTTCTTTTGCTCTGACTTGAGCAAAGGCTTCAGCCTCAACTATATCCATTCCCTATCTCATAAATGGCCAAGAAGAGGATATAGGATGCAAAAGTTCTGCTGGTTGTTGAAGGATATTACTGTGTCTCTGACAAGGATCACATTTCTTGGCATATTCCACAGCATCCTTCTTCATAGTAGGCCAATAGTATCCTGTCCTCAGGATCCTTGAGAACAATGCTCTGCCCCCAGTGTGGTTTCCATAATCTCCTTCATGGAAATCCTTTAGGACTTCTTGGATTTCAGGATCCTCAATGCATCTTAAATATAGTCCTGCAAGAGATCGTTTATACAGCATATTATTCAATATTGTAAATTGAGATACCTTAATTTTGAAAGCCCTAGGGTTTTCTCCTGTAGGAATCTCTCCATGTTGTATGTATCTCATGATTGGGAGGATCCATGATCCTGAATGAGATTGAGTATCATCACTAGGGATGATTGCAGAATCCTCTCCTATTTCCATAGCTATATGATCCTCGATAGAAGGGGTTAGGATGTGGATAATAGGGATCTTGATATCCTCCAGGATCTTCAAGGATGATCCTAAGTTGGCTAATGCATCAGCCTCTGCATTCTCTTCCCTTGGTACCTGTGTCAAACTAAAGGAAACAAAAGAGAGTGCCAATTCTTTGACTATCTCTAAATATTTGATTAGCTTTTCACCTTTAACTGCATAGGATCCATTAAAGTGATTAGTGATTAATAAAGAATCTACATGTACCTCAAGATACATGATCCTCATATGCTTGGTAATTTTCAAACCAGCTATCAAGGCTTCATATTCAGCCTCATTATTAGTAGTTTGAAACTCACAAGCTATGGAGTGGGGTATTATGTCTGTAGGATCGAATCGCGACCTGAATGAGTCGTTCGGAAGAGCTCTAGTCCGTTTCAGAGGCGGAAACTAAGAAACGGATGTAAAAACAGCTTGAATATCACTTTAAACGTCTTGTGTATTGAAATAATAGCAATTACAATCACAAGGAATACCGGCAGCACCTCGGTATCAAATCTGAAAAATATGTTACAAATGACAAGAACACTCCCCTATTTATAACCTTCCCTAGTTCGCTTGAAATGAACATGACAGCTTCAAGTGAACCTTTCAAGCGAACTACACATAAAGCCTAGTTGACTTTCAAGCAAACATACAAACAAAATAATATTCTGTTTCAAGCGAAAGTCTTGTTATATTTCATTTGATGATGCAATTGATGATGTCACCATTATGATGTCATCTTTGAATATGATGACATCATGCTTGATCAAATCAGTAACACAAACCAGACTCGATATAAGATGAAGTCGACAGATGTGTGTACCAACAGACTCCCCCTCAGATGTTGGCGAGTCTTAAGTGTCGAGTCTTTACAATCTTCAGTCTTTATCACTCTAACATTCTTCAACTAATCTCCTCCTCGGATGATGTAACTTTCTCTTGAATTCTTCAGGATCAACATCTGGCTCTAGCAACTTCCGACTTTCTTTCTATAACAGACTCCCCCTCAAGATGTACTGGGATCGTAGTCTGGCTTTCACATGTTCAGGTATCGTAACCTGACTCACCTGCATATTCTCTACCCAAAACATAAGTTTCATAAAAGATAAGATATAACAAATCTAGAAACTTTGCTAATCACTTGAAGACACAACCCTGAATACATCATTTTCAAGTATCAACCAAAATAATTTATCATGTCAATTTCTGATGAACCACTTGAATATATATCATTTTCATTTCACACATCTTTAAAACAAATTTTCCCAAACCTATCCGTCATGTTTAGCACTCGGAATTTTGAAAATCAGCTTTTCAACATCAGTCGTCTAAAATCTTTTTGAATTTTTCAAAATTTATGCTAAAACACACCGAAAATCTTTTTGGATTTTTGACATAACAGAAATGAAATAAAGAAATATTTACAAGCACTATTTTTGTGAGTTTGTGTAAGAGGATCATATCAGTTTATGAGACAAATCTCCAACACCGTAAAGCTTTATACATTTTAAGTTCTAAACGATTCACTTAGATTGTCAGTATACTGAGCCACTTAAATTTTCACACAAAGTTCAACTGTTTCGAGATACGAGATTAATTTCTTAAGCACTTAAACTTATTCGCGTGTCCCACCTCAGAATATACTCCCGTATCCAGATCCCAATATTCAGTCTTACAGGTGAGTATACCTAGATGATATCTGTAAGGGGTTAAATTGCAAAACCGTGAGAGCTCAGGTCAGAACTTCCGTTCAGCAGAGAGATGACGGCTTGACTTTTGGTGTGTCCCCTTTAGAGGATCTTTTGTTTCAACAGCAATGACTATCAATTTTATTGTTTCATCAATTTGGTGAGGGCTGCGCTTTTTCAAGCTTTTGCGGAAAGTATTATACGGGGACTAGGTCAGAAATTCCATTCAGCAGAAGTCCCGGGATAATACCCCAGATATCACTAAGCATAAAGACCTAGTATCTTAGAAAGAGGGGTCCTTCAAACAAGATTTCGGGGGTTACCTATATATCCGAGAGATGTTACCCCACGAATTAAGCAAGTTTGAAATTTAGGTTTATATCTCGTCACAATCTATTAAATGTGCAAAAACCTACTGACACATCATCAGTGAGACCGTTTATCACTATTTAACTTTCCAATTCTTTAGCATGTTGTGATCGTCCACTGATGTACTATCATTTCCTCTTCTTTGACACAAAACTCATTTTTCATTTTATCATGTTTTTGACTTTTTCAAATTTTCAAATGTTTTTGGATTTTCTGAAAAAATTTTACTCCCCCTAAAATGCAAACACATTTTAGGAAATTTGAAAATAAACTGTACAATAAAGTGACAACTGATATCAAATCGCCATCCACTTGGCATAAACAATCAGAACTCCCCCTTACAACAAACTATTTTCCCATTGTGATTTCAAAACACTTAAGTTTGTTTTAATCAAATGGTTTTTCCGGAAAATTAGTTTCGTTGATTGAATTTACCATTTGTAGGTTAGGGGTTCATCACATTGTTCTCTAAAATACCACTTGTAAGTATGGTCCAATCAAGTTCAACTTAATGACCTTGATTAACCACTTGTCAGTGAAAACCTCTTTCAACCACTTACAGGTTCATTTCACCAACCATAACCACTTGTAAATCAAAATATAACAATTTAAATATACCACCTGTACTTTACCAACTGTACCACTTGTAGGATCATTTGCTAAGAAAGATGCTGATTCCTGCTCCGCTCTTACCAACCTGGGAGCTCCGGCAAGTCAGGTATTTACTCAAACATTATATCCACCCAAGCCTGATCAGCCTTGGGTGATTTTGGTACACATCTATCCCACCAACACTTTGATTTGTAAAACTCTTTAGCATCCTTTACCTTCCTGTTAGGGGTGGATTTCTAAATGACCCGTGATCCTTAATTGTTATCCTCTTTAGTGATCCTTACTTCTGTAACAGATAGTGATCCTCAGAAGAGCTTCAGGATCAGGATCATGGATCACCTTAAGGATCCTCATACTAACAATTGTTCACTTGTGTTTCGTATTGTTTTGCAGGAGTAACAAGTCGGACTTAGTCTTGGCGACATTCCTGGAGAATATTCCCAAACTATCCCGCACGTGCTTGGCTAAAAATGGACGTTGTGGAGAACGTGGGGGCTTGGCACAAAAGTCGGATAGTTAGTTAGAGTAGATTATTTCTATTTTAAAAGGGGTAACGAGCTAGTAGAAAAACACTTAGTCATTTTGCAGCTACACACACTCATATACTCGCACACTTGAAGCTCTCGACGAACATTCATTCGTTTTCACTCACTTATACACATTTCACGATAGTGATCCTTGTACCTAGCTCGTTACTATCCGAAGTTGTAAACATTTATTCATTTATTTGAGCTTGGTGATCGGTAGTTTCCATCACCCGGGGTTTTTTGTGCCGGAGATCAACTTTTGATCAAGGGCTTTTTCCCCGTATAAATCCTTGTGTCATTTGTGCAATTTACATATTGTTATACATTTCAAGCATTATACCCCATTACAGAGAGTTTGGTTGCAATATCCTCAACAGATTTTTTTGACCAAAACAGTTTGGCGCCCACCGTGGGGCAATTGGTGCTTCGTCCTTAGGAAAATACGCATTTCTGTGCTTATTCCAGTTCACTACAATCAAGCAAATGGCTTCCTCAGCGAAGAATGCTTCAAATTTGATGCCCTCATTCACTTCTTCTCAAGGCGTTCCCCCTTTGCCTCCACCACCTTCTGGATCCCAGAAGAATGCTGAGAATGCTGCGAAGAAACCAACTCCCATTTTCTCAAAACCTCCAACTTCTTCTGCTTCTTACACTCCCACTACTAGTGACATGTTTAGTTTGATTTTGCAGATGAAGGATCAGATACGGCAACAGGATAAGACCAATGAGAGGATTCTCAAAGAAATTGGAGATCTCAAGAAACAAAAGACAACGGCAGAGGATCATTCCCCACGGGTGCCGAAATCCCTGAATTTTGATACTCCAGTGATTACTTCTCAGCCATCAGTGGTTCCAGAAGTTCAATATGTGGGTGGACCAAAAGGAGTGCACTATGGAACAACAACAATGACCCAGGCATCAGGAATGCAGCAGATTCAAGGATCCTCCTTCGTTCCAGGATCATCCCAGGTTCAAGGATCCTCCTTCGTTCCAGGATCATCCCAGGTTCAAGGATCCTCCTTCGTTCCAGGATCATCCCAGGTTCAAGGATCCTCCTTTGTTCCAGGATCATCCCAGGTTCAAGGATCCTCCTTCGTTCCAGGATCATCCCAGGTTCAAGGATCCTCCTTCGTTCCAGGATCATCCCAGGTTCAAGGATCCTCCTTCGTTCCAGGATCGTCCCAGTTTCAAGGATCCTTCCAGATGCCAGGATCCTTGAGGAGTTTGCAAACAGGAAGTTCAGATGTCCATCAGGGAGATTTCATTCCAATGCAGACCAATGCTTCTACTGGTCCCTCGATTATTCCAGAGCCTCAACAATATGGATTAACATCCAATCTTCCTAATCTGAATCCAATGGGAGGTAACACTTTTAATAATTCTTATACTACTAACCATGGTCTTATGCAGGATCCAGGTATCAATCATGCCATGGCCAGAGAATTGCAAAAGTTAAAGGATATGATATCAAGTGTTCCAGGAGTGGTCAAACCTATCCCAGAGATTGCAGATGGGAGCCACAAGATATCTCGCTTTGCACCACCAATCTGTGATGCCGAGATACCCAAGAGGTTCCATGTGCCAACAATGAAGTTGTATGATGGTTCAACAGATCCTGAAGAACACATAGCACAATACAGGGAGAGGATGGAGATCAATCCTATTCCAGAAATGTTAAAGGAAGCATGCCTGTGCAAGGGATTCGGATCCACTCTTACTGGATCAGCTCTCAAATGGCTGCTAAGTCTTCCTCCCTATTCTATTACCTCATTTGCTAACCTAGTTAACTTGTTTAATAATCAGTTTTCTTGTAGTAGAAAATTTGAACGATTAACTAGTGATCTATATAGGATAACCCAGGGTCATAATGAATCATTAAGGGATTACATTACCAAATTCAGTAAAGAATCCTTAGACATTCCCAACTTAGATATAGCCACGGCTGTTGAGGCCTTTAAAATGGGATTGCTTAGGGATTCGTCTTTCTATGATGATCTTGTTATGACACCATGCAGGAACTTAGATGAGGTAAGAACCCGAGCACTTAGGTTCATTCGGCTAGAGGATGACAAGAGGATCCAGGAGAGGTTAGCAGGATCCTCAAAGCAGGATAAGTAAGGATCCTCATTCAGGAACAACAAGTTCAGATCCTACAACAGATCTGATAATCAGAACGTGCATTCTGTTGATCAAGAAGAGGATGATGAGGATTATCCTCCAATTTCCGAATATTGTTTTTGTGTTGATAACAATGAACTAATCCTTGCTATGCAGAACCTAGGTGATAAAGCTAGATGGCCGAGTAAAAAACGATAGGCCAGCTGCAACAAAGGATAAATCAAAGTGGTGTGCATACCATGAAGATTTTGGGCATCTCACAGAAGAATGCATTGCACTAAGAAAGGAAATTGGATACTTGTTGAGCAAGGGGCATCTAAAAGAATTGTTGGGAAGAAAAAAGTCAAGGACTCAGGATCCTGAAAGGATCCCTGAGAAGGCTCCAGCCCCTCCAGCAGATGCACAAATGATAAACTTTATTTCTGGAGGATCAGACATTTGCGGCACATCCTTCTCAGCGGCTAAAAGGCATGCAAAGGAAACTAAAATGGATAATGGAGAAAGACCTGTTCGAACATCAAGTGTCTCCGAAGGAAAAGTCATAACCTTTGATGAGGATGATCGTGTTGATATCCAGGATCCTCATCACGATGGTCTAGTTATTACTCTTTTTATCTCTAACCATTTTGTCCGCAGGATCCTTATAGACGGAGGAAGTTCAGTGAACATTATCCAGCTTGATGTTCTAAAGAAGATGGGTATCCCTGAATCTGATATCATACCAAGATCCTCCGTGCTCGTGGGATTTAGTGGCGAAACTAAGAATACCCTGGGGGACATTAAACTCCCAATATACATTGAAGGCCTACACTCTTATCAAAAATTTTGTGTTATTGACTGTTTATCTTGTTGTAATGTTATCCTTGGCAGGCCTTGGATACACGATATGAAAGCAGTCCCATCTACTTACCATCAATGTGTGAAGCTCCCTAGTCCTTGGGGAATAGTGAAGATTGATAGTGATCAGCAGGAGGCTAAGAATTGCTACACTTCATCGATGAAACTAGCCTCGAAGTCAAGGGAGCAATAGCAATCAAGGTATCCTCCAAGGGATGTCTTGGAGGCCAGAGTGCAGGATGTGGTAGAAATCCTCATGGATCCTGATGATCCTGAATCCAAAATCTATATCGGATCAGGGATCCTTGGCGAAATGAAAGAAGACCTCGTATCCTTCCTCAAAAGGAGAAAGACTACCTTTGCATGGAAACACGAAGATATGACTGGTATATCCAAAGATGTAATCACTCACAAACTCGGCATTGACAGATCCTTCAAACCAATCCATCAAAGGAGAAGAAAGTTTGCACCGGAAAGGAATGCCATTATCCAAGAAGAGGTAGAGAAATTGCTCCGGGCAGGTATGATTAGAGAGGTCAAGTATCCAAGATGGTTGGCCAATGTGGTTGTTGTTCAAAAGAAAAACGGAAAGTGGAGGGTATGTGTCGATTTTACCGATTTAAATAAGGCATGTCCCAAGGATCCTTTCCCATTACCCCACATTGACTCCATGGTGGATGCAACTGCGGGTCATGAACTGTTAACTTTTATGGATGCTTCATCTGGATTCCAACAAATCCAAATGGAACCATCCGATCAAGAGGATACAGCCTTCATGACTCCAACTGGTATATACTGCTATATTGCTATGCCGTTCGGATTAAGAAATGCAGGTGCAACATATCAAAGGCTGGTGAATATGATGTTCAAGGACCAGATTGGACAAACTATGGAGGTTTACATAGATGATATGGTGGTAAAATCCTTAAAAGCTGAGGATCACCTAAGAGACTTGGAGGAAGCATTCGATATCCTTGACAAATATAACATGAAACTTAATCCTTCAAAATGTCACTTTGGTGTTAAAGCAGGTAAATTCTTAGGATATATGGTGACAAAGAGAGGCATTGAAGCTAGCCCGGAACAAATTAAAGCAATAGTGAACATCAAATCTCCGGCAAATGCTAAGGATGTTCAAAGGCTAACAGGCAGGATAGCAGCCTTGAACAGATTTATATCCAAATCCTCCGAGAAGTGTAAAGAATTCTATGATATCCTAAGGAAGAACAAGAAATTTGAGTGGACGGAGAAGCATGAAAATGCTTTAAGAGCATTCAAAGATTACCTATCCTCAGCCCCAGCTTTGATGAAACCAGAAAAAGGTGATGTGTTATCCTTGTATCTTGCAGTATCCTCAAAAGCAATAAGTGCGGTCCTTGTTAAGGATCATGAAGGTACACAACATCCTGTCTATTATGTAAGTGAAAGTTTACTTGATGCCGAATCCAGGTATTCACACCTTGAAAAGCTTATTCTTGCATTAATTATGGCATCTACTAAGTTAAGACATTATTTTGAAACTCATGTTATCATTGTTAAAACTAATTTTCCAATTAAGATTGTCCTCAGGAAACCAGAGATGTCAGGAAGGATGGCTAAGTGGGCAGTGAAGCTGAGTGCATATGATATAAGATATGAGCCTAGGACAGCCATCAAATCCCAAGCATTAGCTGACTTTGTAGCTGATTTCAGTAGTGATTTACAAGAAGAAGCTGAGCTAGAAGTCCAGCAGCTAGAAGAGACCAAGGATCCTTGGATACTCTATACTGATGGATCCTCAAATGTCAAAGGCACAGGGCTTGGAATACTACTAAAATCGCCACAGGGGGACATAATACCCCACTCTATAGCTTGTGAGTTCCAAACCACTAACAATGAGGCTGAATATGAAGCCTTAATTGCTGGTTTGCAAATTGCTAAGCATATGGGAATCAGGTATCTTGAGGTACACGTAGATTCTTTGTTAATTACAAACCACTTTAATGGATCCTATGCTGTTAAAGGTGAAAAGCTAACCAAATATTTGGAGATAGTCAAAAGTTTGGCACTCTCTTTTGTTTCCTTTAGTTTGTCACAGGTACCAAGGGAAGAAAATACAGAAGCTGATGCATTGGCTAATTTAGGATCATCCTTGAAGATCCCGGAGGATATCAAGATCCCTATTATCCATATCCTGACCCCAGCTATTGAGGACCATGTGGCTATGGAGATAGGGAATGATTCTGCAATGATCCCTAATGAGGATACTCGATCCCATTCAGGATCAGGATCATGGATCTCACCAATTATGAGATACTTACAACATGGAGAGATTCCTACAGGAGAAAACCCTAGGGCTTTCAAATCTAAGGTATCTCAATTCACAATTTTAAATAATATGTTGTATAGACGATCTCTTGCAGGACCATACTTGAGATGCATTGAGGATCCTGAAATCCAAGAAGTTTTAAAAGACTTCCATGAAGGAGATTGTGGAAACCACACTGGGGGCAGGGCATTATTCTCAAGGATCCTGAGGACAGGATACTACTGGCCAACCATGAAGAGAGATGCTGTGGAGTATGCTAAAAGATGTGATCCTTGTCAGAGGCACAGCAATATCCTTCATCAACCAGCTGAATTATTACATCCTATATCCTCCTCTTGGCCATTTATGAGATGGGGTATGGATATAGTTGGTAAGCTCCCTAAGGCACCTGGTGGAAAAGTATTCATGCTTGCTATGACTGATTACTTCTCCAAGTGGATAGAGGCTGAAGCTTTTGCCCAAGTTAGAGAAAAGGAAGTTATATCCTTCATTAAAAGAAATATTATAACTAGATTTGGAATTCCTTCTGAGATTATATGTGATAATGGTTCCCAATTTATTGGGGGCAGAACCACTAACTTTTGTGACAGCTGGGGGATTAAGATGATAACATCAACACCAGTCCACCCACAAGCTAATGGCCAAGCAGAATCATCCAACAAGATCATCATTAATAATTTGAAGAAGAAGCTTGGATCCAAGAAAGGGAAATGGGTAGAAGAACTACCCTATGTGCTTTGGGCTGACAGGACAACCCCTAAGAATGCAACTGGTCAAACACCATTCTCTTTGGTGTTTGGGGCAGAATCAGTGATCCCAACAGAAACGGTGATTCCAACTGCTAGAACAAGCACTAGTGATCCTGAGGAAAATAATGAAAACTTGGCTCAAGACCTGGATACTATTGAAGAAATCAGGGATATGGCTAGGATAAGGATGGCCAGTTATCAGCAAAGAATGGCTGGTGCTTACAACAAAAATGTCAGGATCAGGAGGTTTCAAGTTGGAGATATGGTATTAAGGAAAGCATTTCAGAATACCACCAATCCTGCTGATGGAAAATTGGCTCCAAAGTGGGAAGGCCCTTATTTGATTGAAGCTGAAGCAGGAAAGGGGGCATATAGATTGCTAACCAAGGAAGGTGATTTGCTACCAAGGGCTTGGAATGCTGTCCACTTGAAGAAATATTTCATGTGAGCAGGATCCTCATGACACAGATGATCCTCAAAGGATCCTCAAAGTATCGGTGATCCTTACTTAGGTAATATCCTAAACTTAAACTATTTCATTTCTTTATTTTCTCATATAAGGATAAGGATCATGTATCCTTTATCCACCTCTCATGTGAGTTTAAGTTTTGAAAGTTCAGGTATCCTTAGCATAACATTGGTTATCCACTGAAGCAATCCGTTCCTTGGGTTTAACCCCAGTTATTTGGGCTTGACCCCAGTTCCGCCTGTAGCGCACGATGATCCTGGTATAGTTCAAGGCATTGGGACCAGTACTCGTTTTAGGGGCTGATAATTCCATTGTACTGGCTATGCTTAGGATCCTACGTATAATGGTAGACGTACCATACATCCGTTCCTAAGGTTTCTAACGTTTTCACGTTAGCTAAGGTTTTGGCATTTTCATGTCACTAAGTTTGGATAGTCGCCAGTTAGGGCCATACTCCAGTTTACATACGATCCTTGGGCTTATCCCCAGTTATCCTTGGACTTGTCCCCAGTTATCCTTGGGCTTGTCCCCAGTTATCCTTGGGCTTGTCCCCAGTTATCCTTGGGCTTGTCCCCAGTTACTAACTCTTATCTTATATTGGCTTAGTCCCAAGTTATGCTCTATTTCAGGTTCTTGAAGATAGGCAACTAGGGATCCTTGATCCTTACTTTATTCTAGGGTTTATCTTGTAGTTATCCTGATTATGGTTAGGATCCTAACTTGGATCCTCAGGTATGATCCTTAATCATTTTTAAATTTTATTCATTATTTATTTGAATAACCCTTAAAGTTTGACAACTAGACTTGTGATCCTTAACACATATTGCTTTCTGAGATTCTTTAACTAAAGGATATCTGATCATGGATCATATCCTAAGTATTTTCAATTTGACTTATTCAAAATTATTTGTTCAATGAATATGCATCAAAACAAAGGAATATCAAAGAAACACAAGGATAATAACACAAGATAAGCGACAAAAGGTTAATATTTTATTAACAAAGTAGTAACCCTTAAAAGGTTGTCAAAATTACCTACCCCGAGCATCTACCAGCAAAACGTGGCCCGTTCGCTGGGGTAGGTAAAGGGTGTCCATGATAATAAGTTCAAAGGTAGTGCAGGAATATAAAGGCGGCAGGATCACAATGGCTTCATCCCCAAAACAGAGGATCCCTCCACCATATGCAATCCTGCCTATTGTCCAAAGGATCATACATGATCCTTAACCCTAAAACCTATTGTTCAAATACAACCCATCATTGTTCAGCAAAAAACACCATAACCAAAACAAATTATTAAACTTAAAAAATGGGCTCCAGCTACGTCTAGAAATGTCCTTCATCGCCCATCCATGCAGCCTATGCCTTCGCTGCATCCTCTTCCCCTCCGGCTGCGGTATCCTTTATCAGATCCTTTCCACTGCCACTTGCCTCAATCGCCAAGACCTCAGTAGCCTCCTCCTCATCATCCTCAAGATCAGCCAACCTTGCCTTCCAGCCCTCAACATCCCAGCTGCTTTTGTCAAAACTAGGATCTTGAGCTTCCTGGGCCATCTTCAATTTTGTCTGATACATCGTGATGGCAGCAGAGACCTTAGCATTTTCTATGAGATCATGTTTCTCATAGTCAAGGTCAATCAGAAGCTTAGCCGTCTTGGTCTTCTCATCTTGGAGTTCCTTCCGAAGATCAGCAAGTGCAAGGTCCTTGAGCACGGCAACCTGTTGGAGGTCAGCAATTTTCTTGTCCTGCTCCTCAACATTCCCCACGTAATCCTCAATCTCAGCAAATTTCTGCAAAAGAAAGGATAAAGCAGTTCAAGATCAAGTGATCCTCATACGAGTAGGATACCTAGGCAGAATTAAGGATCCTTACATCATTGAAGTATTCAAGGAACTGGTGGCGGATCAGTGGTAGGCCTTGAAGATCCTCGGCATCAGAAGTTTTCCTCTTCTTGACACCCTTTCCTTTAGTGGGTGCCTTTGGAATGGAGATGCTAGGACTGGTAGTGGATCTTTTCTTCCTGGATCGTACGACATCAAGGTCAGCCGTGTTGAACTGGGATACAGGCTTGGCAGATTTTCCAGCGCCTACACATTCAAAGCAAGATGAGTATCCTTATCCTATTTCATTTTATTTATTTATTCTAATATTCAAACTATGTAAAAGGCAGGATACTTACTTGACATGGTAATGGAACCTGAGGATACTTCTTGTGAGTCTTGGGTGTCTATCTTGAATGTCCTTGTTTCAGGATCAAGCTCCCAAAAAGCAGCGAGCCTATCCTTGGTTTCAGGTGATGTGAGGATGTGTGAGACAGAAATAGCTGCATGACACAAGACAAAAAGGGTTAGTGATCCTATTACAAAAACAAGACTACCTGGTGATCCTTCTCAGGATCCTCTGTCCTACCATTGGTGGACCACTCTCTTGGTAAATGCTTTCCATCTGAAATGGTATCCCTTCTTACAAAGAAGAAGCGACGTTTCCAATCCTTGTCATTCTTGGTGACTTTAAGAAGGGGATGTTCTGCACCGGGTTTTCGTTTGAACAAATAACGGTGGGATCCAAAGGTGGTAACATCATACAATTGTGTCAGCTCTGACATGCCTAAATCAATGCCCTCCTGCTCGATGATCCTCTCCAGGGTATACAAAACCCTCCAAATCATCGGCATGGCTTGGATGTAAGAGATGCCGGTAAGGGAGAAGAAGGATTGTGTAAATTCTGGGAAAGGATAGGTGTATCCTATGGCAAATGGAGTAACTGGAAAGGCAACCCATGTTTCTGAAACATAGTCGCTCAGGACAGTAGGATCGAAGGGTTTGAAAAAGGCATTCACCGGAAAACGGTGACGGATGTTGTCTACTTGTGCATCGTTAAAGCAACACCTCTCGTTCACCGAGTCTTTGATGATCTTTTGACTCTTTAAAGGGCTATCTTTTTTGTGATCCTTGCCCGGTAAGCTTCGGAGCAACATTCTCAAAGCGGCGATGATAAAAAAAAGAAAAACAGAGTAAGAAAGGGAGAAAGAGGAGAAAGAAATACCTGGTTGATCGTCGACTGAGAATTTAAAGGGAGTTTCTTTCGAATTTGAATGCATGATGATCCTATCTATATCTCTATTTATAATTATGATTCTGCAGGATTGTCACTTCTGTGACGTCATGATCGCAACGGCTAGTTCTATTTTAACGGCTATATATCCGTTAGTTAGTTACGGATAAGATCAAGAAAATATAACTCACATATTTACAATTTAACTCCTTATATTTTGGGGGCAATTGTTAGGGGTGGATTTCTAAATGACCCGTGATCCTTAATTGTTATCCTCTTTAGTGATCCTTACTTCTGTGACAGATAGTGATCCTCAGAAGAGCTTCAGGATCATGGATCACCTTAAGGATCCTCATACTAACAATTGTTCACTTGTGTTTCGTATTGTTTTGCAGGAGTAACAAGTCGGACTTAGTCTTGGCGACATTCCTGGAGAATATTCCCAAACTATCCCGCACGTGCTTGGCTAAAAATGGACGTTGTGGAGAACGTGGGGGCTTGGCACAAAAGTCGGATAGTTAGTTAGAGTAGATTATTTCTATTTTAAAAGGGGTAACGAGCTAGTAGAAAAACACTTAGTCATTTTGCAGCTACACACACTCATATACTCGCACACTTGAAGCTCTCGACGAACATTCATTCGTTTTCACTCACTTATACACATTTCACGATAGTGATCCTTGTACCTAGCTCGTTACTATCCGAAGTTGTAAACATTTATTCATTTATTTGAGCTTGGTGATCGGTAGTTTCCATCACCCGGGGTTTTTTGTGCCGGAGATCAACTTTTGATCAAGGGCTTTTTCCCCGTATAAATCCTTGTGTTATTTGTGCAATTTACATTGAAGTGATCCTTGTCATTGTTATACATTTCAAGCATCATACCCCATTACAGAGAGTTTGGTTGCAATATCCTCAACAGATTTTTTTGACCAAAACACTTCCTGTCTACCATCTTACCGAAAATATGTTTGACTTTCCCATTGAAAGCCTTCTCAACATCAAATTCTTCCTTATCAGCAAAGAATTGATTTGAGATTTCAACCTTTCCCACTTTCGACATCAGATTTTCCTTTGACAATTGAGGAAAATTCTCATCGATCACTTTTGGAACGGAACTATCAACCTTTTTCTCAACACATGACTCCTCTGATTTTATGGAATCAGATTCATTGTCAGAACTTCTTTCAGATTTTACAACCCATTTTTGTTTGTTTAAATCAACTCTTCTTTTGTAAAAGCGTTTTGAACTTTCACCTTCTTCAGAAGTTGAATTTTCAAACACTTTCAATTTCTCAGTTGATTGTTTCTTCTGAAAGACAAGTTTTTCTTTCAGTTTTGAGTTAGAAGTAACTTCCTGTTTTGTGTTGTTGGACTGTTAGCAATTCCAAGCAATATGTCAAACCTTTTGGCACTTAAAGCAAGTTCTTCTGTCAACTCTTTGAGCAAACTTCCTCACGTTCTTTTTTACCTCAGCAAGAAACTCTTGATTCGACTGTTTCCAGAATGGTTTCTTCTGCTCATCTTCACAACTTCCACCTGCAACAAATTTTGTTTTTGGTTTATAATTTTTCTCATTTTTATAATTTTCTGGTGGTATAAAACCAAGACCTTGCTTTTTGAAATTACCGTTGTAGTTTGGTTTCTTTCGATAACCAGAACCATAACTGTAACCCTTTTTCTTGTTCAATCTCTGTTGAACTCTTGAAGTGTATTTTTTAGGTTTTTCAGCAAGATTTAAATCTTTTATTTCAGAAATATTAATTTCTGTTAATTTGAAAACCTGTTTAATCATTTCAGTTTTGACACTTCTTATTGGAAATTCCTCATCAGAATATAATTTGTCTGAATCATTCAAAGTATATGCTACTTTGATTGGTCCGTCATTCAAATTAGATTTTGATAACATGAATTCTTTATTGTAAACCCTTTTAACCGGTGAACTCGGACTTTTTTCTAACGAACTCGAACTATCAGACTTAGACTCCGGTTTTGACTCTTCATCCATATCTAACACCTGATCGACAACTTTCTTTACTAACTCAGACTCATGATCAGTGTCAGACGCTGTGAATGTAACATCAATATTGTCTGGTAATTCATCAATGATTTCAGACTTTAACTTGATGTTGACTGCCTTTTTTAGACGCTCCTCATTAGGATTCCTGGGAGAATAAGTTTCATGGATCGGGGGCGGACATCTATTATACTTGACACTTTGTTTCTTACCAGTATCAGTATCTTTAGACTTTTTCTCCATGAATGCTTCAAGACCTGCAACAGTAGGATAAACACGATCAATCAAATAATCACAAGTAGTGTAACTCAACAGTAATCGTTTAATCCTTTCACTCTCAATATTCTCAAGTTCCACTTCTTTCTTCAATTTAGCACAATCTTCGATGTACTCATTGATGACGCTCTGTTTTGTCATTAATGTTGCACTCATTTTTTCCATTGCTTTTTCAATTTCTGAATTTGTCTATTTAAGACGATCAACCGTGTTGTTCAGCACATCATAAGATTCCTTCACATACTTCACATCGCACAGTAAATCTTCTTTTATCTTTTCCAGATCATCGATCTTCTTATCTTTCTCCTCACAAACTTTGCAAGATTCTGAACACTTCGAACATGGTTTTTCAACTTCAATCAATTTTTCAACTATATTTTCAACCTCTACGAATTTCTCTACTTCGACCATTTTTTCAACTTCGACTATTTTTTCAACCTCAACAGTCTTCTCGACTTCAACAAATTTTTCAACTTCTACAACCTTTTCTACTTCAACTTCTGCTTTCTCAGTTTCTACTTTTGCTTCCAACTCATGTTCTTCAATTTTCTTAATAAACTGTGCCAGATTCATATTTTCAGTTTTTCTCATATGTTTTACAATCAACAGATAAGTTCCCCATTTTTGCTGTGGTAATGCATCAGCAAGTTTATCAACCCATTCATCATCATCTTTCTTAATGTTCAATCTTCCCATTTCCACGACTAAATGACAATATCTATCAATGGTCATCTTTGTTGTTTCATGGTCAAAAGCTACAAACATGTCAAATGACTTCTTCAGCAAAGCCTTTCTGTTCTTGATCATATCTGCACTTCCTTTAAACTTTTGAATCAATGCATTCCAAATCGATCTAGCAGTACCCTCATGCTGAAGTAAAACAAAGATGTCTTCTTTAATTGCCTGTTGAAGAATACTGATCATCATTTTCTCACTAGTATACTTCAATTTGTCAGCCTCTGTAAAGTCACTGAAACCCTTTTCAAGTCCGTGCTCATTTTTCGGTTTTTCATAATCTTTCTCCAGTGACCACTATGCATCAAACTTGTAAGCTTGCACCCAGTTCTCAAATCGATTCTGCCATCCTTTAAAATCTTCAATGTACATCAGTTTTGGCGGTTTCTGATGAGTTCCCATCTCATTCTCACTGTACAATGTTTCAGCAGCTGTAACTGGTGCAACAGGTGTCGCAAACGCATTGTAGAATTCCTCTTCCATACTTCAGTAATCGGCAAATACTTCGGGAAACACCTGAATGACAAACGAACAAACAATCAGTTTAAACGTACTGAATACGTAAAAATGTGTCGGTGTAATCAATCTAAGACTCGTGTCGAAGGTTTGCGGACTTGTTCCAATGTTGTTGGGTTTCAAATTCACATGCAAACTGGTTGTTGATTGAATCAAAACTTTTTAGATCAAAATAACTATCCACTTGAATCAAGTGATTGGGCCGATCAATACATGCAAATCGATATGATTGGGCCGATATATGCACTCTTGATAATCAACAAATTGGACAGTAAACCCACTAAGCAACAAACTTTTAATGTAATATATGGACTCAAGAAATCACGTGACCACTAGTCTGACATCTTTTATCCAAACACATACAAATTTTAATATTGGTAAACATTGGCCGACAAGACTAATTCATATCTCAAACTGATTGGACCTCTCTTTTATACCAACTGACTTTACTTGGCTCATAGGATTTTTTATTACAAACATCACATGCACACTGACTTGCAGTTAATGAATCACACAATACTTCACATGCAATGTTTCAGTCAAGAGCCAACAAACACAATTACCAACTAAAATTCTATTGGACCGAAACTTTGATCAGATCAAATCAAGTATATCACGTGTAATGATGGGCCAACAAACTTTAATTCAAAACTGATATTTGATGTTAAACACGTAAACTGAAATTATTTCACACCACTCGATGCACTTTCAAGCGGTTCACACAACTAAATTCAAGCGGACATTCGTTTTCAAGCGGTGTGTTCAAGCGGACTACCTGATGACATCAGCATATCGAACAAAATTTTAAGCGGAACTATGAATTTAACCAGTTTTAAGTCGATTTAAGTTCTGAAACTTTCCAGGATTTGTTAAAACATGATTACGCACATAATGTGAGAATTTGAGCCGATTTTAACCGTGAAAAATTATCAATTTTGTGAAAGAAGGTGTAGAAAACAGATATTGTGATGAAAACAGGCTGTTTTGGTATGAACTCCTCATCCTGAGCTCTGATACCACTTGTAGGATCGAATCGCGACCTGAATGAGTCGTTCGGAAGAGCTCTAGTCCGTTTCAGAGGCGGAAACTAAGAAACGGATGTAAAAACAGCTTGAATATCACTTTAAACGTCTTGTGTATTGAAATAATAGCAATTACAATCACAAGGAATACCGGCAGCACCTCGATATCAAATCTGAAAAATATGTTACAAATGACAAGAACACTCCCCTATTTATAACCTTCCCTAGTTCGCTTGAAATGAACATGACAGCTTCAAGTGAACCTCTCAAGCGAACTACACATAAAGCCTAGTTGACTTTCAAGCGAACATACAAACAAAATAATATTCTGTTTCAAGCGAAAGTCTTGTTATATTTCATGTGATGATGCAATTGATGATGTCACCATTATGATGTCATCTTTGAATATGATGACATCATGCTTGATCAAATCAGTAACGCAAACCAGACTCGATATAAGGTGAAGTCGACAGATGTGTGTACCAACAATGTCCCCCTGTGGCGATTTTAGTAGTATTCCAAGCCCTGTTCCTTTGATATTAGAGGCTCCATCAGTGAAGAGTATCCAAGGATCCTTAGTTTCTTCAAGCTGTTGGACTTCTAACTCAGCTTCCTTTTGCAAGTCACTACTGAAATCTGCCACAAAGTCAGCTAAGGATTGGGATTTAATGGCAGTCCTTGGTTCATATCTTATATCATAAGCACTAAGCTTCAGTGCCCACTTAGCCATCCTTCCTGACATTTCAGGTTTCCTGAGAACATTCTTAATTGGAAAATTAGTCTTAACAATAATGGCATGAGTCTCAAAATAATGTCTTAATTTAGTTGATGCCATAATTAATGCCAGGATAAGTTTCTCTAAGTGTGAATACCTGGATTCAGCATCAAGTAAACTCTTACTTACATAATAAACAGGATGTTGTGTACCTTGGTGATCCTTAACAAGGACCGCACTTACTGCGTTTGAGGATACTGCTAGGTATAAGGATAATATATCCCCCTTTTCTGGTTTCATCAAGGCGGGGGCTGAGGATAGGTAATCCTTAAGAGCTTTGAGGGCACTTTCATGCTTCTCAGTCCATTCAAATTTCTTGTTCTTCCTCAGGATGTCATAGAATTCCTTGCACTTTTCTGAGGATTTGGATATGAACCTGTTCAAGGCTGCGATCCTTCCTGTCAATCTTTGCACATCCTTAGCATTGGCAGGAGATTTGATATTCACAATAGCCTTGATTTGCTCTGGACTTGCTTCAATGCCCCTCTTTGTCACCATATAGCCTAAGAATTTACCTGCCTTAACACCAAAATGACACTTTGAAGGATTTAGTTTCATATTAAATTTATCAAGGATATTGAATGCTTCCTCCAAGTCTTTAAGGTGATCCTCAGCTTTCTTGGATTTAACCACCATGTCATCTATATAGACTTCCATAGTGTGTCCAATTTGTTCCTTGAACATCATATTGACTAGCCTTTGATAAGTAGCACCTGCATTCCTTAGTCCAAATGGCATAGCAATATAACAATATATACCAGTTGGGGTCATAAAGGCTGTATCCTCTTGATCAGATGGTTCCATCTGAATTTGTTGAAATCCAGATGAAGCATCCATAAAAGTCAACAACTCATGACCCGCGGTAGCATCCACCATGGAGTCAATGTGGGGTAATGGGAAAGGATCCTTGGGACATGCCTTGTTTAAATCAGTAAAATCGACACATACCCTCCACTTTCCATTTTTCTTTTGAACAACAACCACATTGGCTAACCATCTTGGATACTTAACCTCTCTTATCATACCTGCCCGAATTAGTTTATCTACCTCTTCCTGGATAATAGCATTCCTTTCAGGTGCAAACTTCCTCCTCTTTTGATGTATAGGCTTGAATGACCTGTCAATGCCAAGTTTATGAGCAATTATATCTTTGGATATACCAGTCATGTCCTCATGCTTCCAGGCAAAGGTGGATTTCCTCCTCTTAAGGAAGGATACTAGATCCTGTCTAATGCTGCTAAGGATCCCTGATCCTATGAAGACTGTGGATTCAGGATCATGAGGATCCAAGAGGATTTCTTTTACATCCTGCTCTCTTGCCTCCAAGACATCTCTTGCAGGATACTTTAATTGCTATTGCTCCCTTGGTCTTGAGGTTGGCTTCATTGACGATGTGTAACAATTCTTAGCCTCTTGTTGATCACTCTCAATTTTCACCACTCCCCATGGACTTGGAAGCTTTACACATTGATGATAGGTGGATGGGACTGCCTTCATGTCATGTATCCACGGCCTGCCAAGGATAACATTACAACATGATAAGCAATCTATAACACAAAATTTCTGATAAGAATGGAGTCCTTCAATATAGATAGGGAGTTTGATGTCCCCCAATTTGTTCTTGGTTTCCCCGCTAAATCCCACAAGGACTGAGGATCTTGGGACAATATCAGACTCCGGGATATTCATCTTCTTGAGGACATCAAGCTGAATGATGTTCACAGAGCTTCCTCCATCTATAAGGATCCTGCGAACAAAGTGGTTAGAAATAAATAATGTAATTACAAGACCATCATGATGAGGATCCTGGACATCAAGACGATCATCCTCATCAAAAGTTATGATCTTATCCTTGGTGACAGTGGACGTCCGGATGGGTCTATCTCCATTATCCATCTTGGTTTCCTTGGCATGTCTTTTGGCTGCTGAAAAGGAAGTACCACAAATGTCTGATCCACCGGATATGAAGTTTACAACTTGTGCATCTGCTGGAGGAGCAGGAGCCTTTTCTGGGATCCTTTCAGGATCCTGGATCCTTGACTTCTTTCATCCCAAAAGCTCTTTCAAATGCCCCTTGCTCAACAAGTAACCAATTTCCTTTCTAAGTGTAATGCACTCTTCAGTGAGATGCCTGAAATCCTCATAATATGCACACCACTTGGACTTATCTTTTGTAGCAGCTGGTTTATCACTTTTTCTCGGCCACCTAGCTTTTTCACCTAGATTCTGCATTGCAAGGATTAGTTCATTGTTATCAACTGTAAAACAGTATTCAGAAATGGGAGGATAATCCTCATCATCCTCTTCCTGTTCCACTGCATGCACATTCTGGTTATCAGACTTGTTGTAGGACTTTGATTTGTTGTTCCTGAAGTAGGATCCTTGCTTTTCCTGTTTTGAGGATCCTGTCAATCTCTCCTGGATCCTTTTGTCATCCTCTAGACGGATGAACCTAAGGGCCCTAGTTCTTACTTCATCAAGATTCCTACATGGGGTCATAACAAGATCAACATAAAATAATGAATCCCTAAGCAATCCCATTTTAAAGGCTTCTACAGCCGTAGCAATATCCAAGTTAGGAATATCTAAGGATTTTTTACTAAACTTAGTGATGTAATCTCTAAGTGATTCATTTTGACCTTGTGTTACCCTATATAGATCACTAGTTAATCATTCAAACTTTCTACTACAAGAGAATTGACTATTAAACAAATTAACTAGATTAGCAAATGAAGTAATAGAGTAAGGGGGAAGACTTAGCAGCCACTTAAGAGCAGATCCTGTGAGTGTGGATCCAAAACCCTTGCATAGACATGCTTCTTTTAACCTCTCAGGAATCGGATTGATTTCCATCCTTTCCCTGTACTGAGCTATATGCTCTTCTGGATCCGTCGAACCATCATACAGCTTCATGGAAGGTATCTGGAATCTTTTGGGTATCTCAGCATCACAAATAGGTGGTGCAAAACGAGATATCCTATGGCTACCGTCTGCAATTTCAGGAATGGGTTTAACCACTCCTGGTACGCTGGATATCATATTCTTAAGCTTCTGTAGCTCCCTAGCCATAGCCTGATTGATACCTGTATCCAGCATAGAGCCATGGTTAGTGTTATATGAATTATTGAAAGTGTTACCTCCCATTGGATTCATGTTTGGAATTCCGGATGTGAATCCATGTTGACGGGGTTCTGGTATGATTGAAGGACCAGAGGAAGCAATGGTCTGCATTGGTATGAAGTCTCCTTGATGTACATCCGAGCTTGGAGGCTGCATACTTCTGAAGAATCCTTGATCCTGAAAGATGTTGGATCCTTGAGGCTGAGATGATCCTTGAAGCTGAAAGGATCCTGGAACAATAGAGAATCCTTGGACCTAGGAGGATCCTAGGACCTGGGAGGATCCTTGGACCTGGGAGGATCCTTGGACCTGGGAAGATCCTTAGACCTGGGAGGATCCTTGGACCGCGTGCATTCCCAAATATCCTCCTGAGCTGAAGGATCCTTGATGCTGAAAAGAGGATCCCGATGGCTGAAAATAGGATCCCTAAGGCTGGGAGTGAGAGCCAAATGCCTGACTCATAGTTGCCATTCCATAACGCCTTTCTGATGGACCACTTTGATACCGGATGCCCGGAACTGCCGATTGTAGGGTAGTTACAACAGGAGTGTCAAAATTCAATGACCTTGGCATCAGAGGAGAGTGATCCTCCACTGATTTCTTCTGTTTCTTGATATCACCAATCTCTTGGAGGATCCTTTCATTGGTTTTATCCTGCTCTTGCATGCGATCCCTCATCTGCAAACTCAGATTAAAAAGATCATTAGTAGTAGGATTAGTGGAAACAGAAGAAGTTGGTGGTTTTGTAAAAATGGGGGTTTGTCTCTTCGCAGCATTTTCAGCATTTTTCTGGGATCCAGAAGGTGGTGGAGGCAAAGGAGGAACGCCTTGTGAAGAACTGATTGCCGGCATTGAACTTGAAGTGTTCTTCACTGAGGAAGCCATCCGCTTGGTTGTAACGAACCGAAATGATCACAAGAACAATAATTTCTCAAGAATGAAGCACCAATCGCCCCACGGTGGGCGCTAAACTGTTTTGGTCAAAAATCAAGCAATGATAATGCAACCAAACTTTCTGTTGTGAGGTGTGATGCTTGAATCAATGAACAATGCTAAGGATCACTCAGAAATGAAATTAACAAGTGACACAATGATTTATACGAGGAAAAAGCCCTTGATCAAGAGTTGATCTCTGGCATAAAAAACCTCGGGTGATGGAAACTACCGATCACCAACTCAGATTAAACAAGAAATGTATTACAACTTCGGATGATAGCGAGCTAGTTACAAGGATCACTATAGTCTAATGTGCAAAAAGTGTATAATCGCCAAGTGAATTGTTGAGAGCTGATGAGAGCAGTTACGAGTGTGTGTGTTAAGCTAAAAATAGCCAAGTGTTCTAATTTAGCTCGCTATCCCCTTATAAATTTAGAAAAAATCTAAGATAACAAACTGTCTGCATTTTGTGCAAGTCTTCCACGAACTCCATAACGTCCACTTCAGTTAAGCACGTGCGGAATAAGTATGGAATATGCTCCAGGAATATCGCCAAGACCAAGTCCAAGCTCGTACTCCTGCAAAACAACTTCATATTCAAAGTAGACAATCGTTAGTGTAAGGATCACTATGATGATCCATGATCCTGATACCAAAATAACTTCTGAGGATCACTAATTCAATAGAATTGAGGATCACTAAGCCTGATAGTAATTGAGGATCACTGATCATTGGAAAATCTTCCCCTAACAGTATCCAAGTCTTGAACCAAGTTTTCAGCATTTCCTTCAGGATCACGGATGCTTGTTCTTGCAGTAGGAACCACCATCTCTGTAGGGATCACTGATTCTGCTCCAAATACTAAATAAAATGGAGTTTGGCCAGTGGCATTCTTGGGAGTTGTCCTATCAGCCCATAGTACATAAGGTAGTTTTTCTGCCCACTTCCCTTTCTTGGATCCAAGCTTTTTCTTCAAGTTGTTGATGATGATCTTGTTGGATGATTCTGCTTGACCATTAGCTTATGGGTGGACTGGTGTAGATGTTATCATCTTAATCCCCCAGCTGTCACAAAAGTTAGTAGTTCTACTCCCAATAAATTGGGATCCATTATAGCAAACAATTTCGGAACGGATACCAAATCTAGTAATGATATTTCTTTTAATAAAGGATATCACTTATTTTTCTCTGAATTGACCAAAGGCTTCAGCCTCTATCCACTTAGAGAAGTAATCAGTCGTGACAAGCATGAACACCTTTCCTCCTGGTGCTTTGGGAAGTTTACCAACTATATCCATTCCCCATCTCATGAATGGCCAAGAAGAGGATATAGGATGCAGGAGCTCTGCTGGCTGATGAAGGATATTACTATGTCTCTGACAAGGATCACACTTCTTGGCATAATCCACAGCATCCTTCTTCATTGTAGGCCAATAGTATCCTGTCCTAAGGATCCTTGAGAACAATGCCCTGCCCCCAGTGTGGTTTCCACAATCTCCTTCATGAAAATCCTTCTGGACTTCTTGAATTTCAGGATCCTCTATGCACCTTAGATATGGACCTGCAGGAGATCGTTTATATAACATGTTATTCAATATTGTAAATTGAGATACCTTGATTCTGAAAGCCCTGGGGTTTTCTCCTGTAGGAATCTCTCCATGTTGTATATATCTCATGATTGGAAGGATCCATGATCCTGAATGAGACTGTGCACCATCACTAGGAACCATTGCAGAATCCTCTTCTATCTCCATAGTTATGTGATCCTCAATAGCAGGAGCCAAAATATGGATGATAGGGATCTTGATATCCTCTGGAATTTTCAATGATGATCCAAGATTGGCCAATGCATCAGCTTCTGCATTCTCTTCCCTCGGTACCTGTGTCAAACTAAAAGAAACAAAAGAGAGTGCCAATTCCTTGACTATCTCTAGGTATTTGATTAATCTTTCACCTTTAACATCATAAGATCCATTAAAGTGATTAGTAATTAACAATGAATCCACATGTACCTCAAGATACCTGATCCTCATATGCTTGGCAATTTGCAAACCAGCTTTCAAGGCTTCATATTCAGCCTCATTATTAATAGTTTGGAACTCACAAGCTATTGAGTGGGGTATTATGTCCCCCTGTGGCGATTTTAGTAGTATTCCAAGTCCTTTTCCTTTAACATTAGAGGCTCCATCAGTGAAGAGTATCCAAGAATCCTTAGTCTCTTCAAGCTACTGAACTTCTAACTCAGCTTCTCTTTGTAAATCACTACTAAAATCTGCCACAAAGTCAGCTAAGGCTTGGGATTTGATGGCAGTCCTTGGTTCATATCTTATATCATAAGCACAAAGCTTCACTGCCCATTTAGACATCCTTCCTGACATTTCAGGTTTCCTGAGAACATTCGTAATTGGAAAGTTAGTCTTAACAATAATGGCATGAGTTTCAAAATAATATCTTAGTTTAGTAGATGCCATAATCAAAGCAAGGATAAGTTTTTCTAAATGAGAATATCTGGATTCAGCATCATGCAAACTCTTACTTACATAATAGACATGATGTTGTGTACCTTCATGATCCTTAACAAGGACTGCACTTACTGCTTTAGAGGATACCGCTAGATATAAGTGTTTTGGTCAAAAATCAAGCAATAATAATGCAACCAAACTTTCTGTTGTGAGGTGTGATGCTTGAATCAATGAACAATACTAAGGATCACTCAGAAATGAAATGAACAAGTGACACAAAGATTTATACAAGGAAAAAGTCCTTGATCAATGAATGATCTCCGGCATAAAAAACCTCGGGTGATGGAAACTACCGATCACCAACTAAGATTAAACAAGAAATGTATTACAACTTCGGATGATAGCGAGCTAATTACAAGGATCACTATAGTGTAATGTGTAAAAAAGTGTGTAATCGCCAAGTGAATTGTCAAGAGCTGGTGAGAGCAGTTGCGAGTGTGTGTGTTAAGCTAAAAAAAGCCAAGTGTTTCTATTTAGCTCGCTATCCCCTTTTAAAAACGGAAAATATCTAAGATAACAAACTATCCGCATTTCATGCAAGTCCTCCACGAACTCCATAACGTCTACTTTAGTTAAGCACGTGCAGAATAAGTATGGAATATGCTCCTGGAATATCGCCAAGACCAAGTCCAAGCTCGTACTCCTGCAAAACAACTTCATATTCAAAGTAGACAATCGTTAGTGTAAGGATCACTATGATGATCCATGATCCTGATCCCACAATAACTTCTGAGGATCACTAATTCAATAGAATTGAGGATCACTAAGCCTGAGAGTAATTGAGGATCACTGATCATAGGAAAATCTTCCCCTAACAATTGCCCCCAAAATATAAGGAGTAAAAATGTAAAATAACGAGTTATATTTTCTCGTTCTTATCCGTAACCAACTAACGGATATATAGCCGTTATAATCGAACTATTCGTTGCCAATTCTGACGTCATTGAAATCTCAATCCTGCAAAATCATCATTATAAATTGAAGTTAGAGATAAGGGTTAGAGAGCATTTAAATTTGTGCGTTTCCTCTTTAAATCCTCATTCGAAGACTTGATCAGGTATTTCTCTTTCCTTTCTCTCTTCATCTTCTCAATTATGTTTCTTGTTTTTCACCATCTTCATGACCAAGATGATGCTGGGGTCTTCACCGGTTAAGGATCATAAAAAGGACAGTCCCTTGAAGTCCTAAGGGATCATCAAAGATTCTGCGAAAGAAAGATGCTGCTTCACCGATCCACAGATAGACAGGATCCGACATTGCTTTCCGGCAAACACCGATTTCAAACCATTTAATCCCACCGCTCTAAGTGACTTTGTTTCTGAAACATGGGTAGCTTTTCCGGTCACCCCATTTATGATTGGCTACTCGTATCCTTTTCCAAATTTCACCCAATCCTTCTTCTCTCTCACCGGCATCTCCTACATTCAAGCGATGCCAATGATCTGGAGGGTCTTATATACCCTTGAAAGGATCATTGAGCGTGAAGGTATCGATCTGGGAATGTCAGAGTTTGCAGAGATGTACGACTTTGTGAGCCATGGATCTCACCGATATCTACTCAAACATAAACCTGGTGAAGAACACCCCATCTTCAAAGCCACTAAGAATGACACCAACTGGAAACGGCGATTCTTCTTTGTCAAAAGGGATTCTATCCCTGATGGAAAGGATCTGCCTAGAAAATGTACCACTCATGGTAGGATAGAGGATCCTGAGAAGGATCACTAGATGACCTTGTTTTTGTTTGAGAATCACTAACGTCCTTTTGTCTTTATTTTGCAGTTATTACTGTCGCACACCTTATTGCAACATCTGCCACGAAGGAAAGGCTTGCTGCTTTCCGGAGACTTGATCCTGCAATAAGATCATTTAAAGCAAATACCCAGGATTCTCAAGAGGTATCCTCAGGTTCTGTCACGATGTCAAGTAAGTATCCATGTTTATATGTAATTAAATGCTTAAATTAAAATGAAATAAGGATACTTATCTGTTTTGGATGTGTAGGTGCTGGAAAATCTTCAAGATCTGCCTCCAAATCCAGTGTCACTGACCTTGACACTGTCCGATCCTCAAAGAAGAAGATTGCTGCCAGTCCAACTGTCACGATCCCCAAGGCAACCACTTCTAAGGGCAAGGGTGGTAAGAAAAGGAAGACCTCTGAGGCTGACAATCTAGAAGGCTTGCCTCTGATCCGCCATCAGTTCCTTGAGTACTTTGCTGAGGTAAGGATCACTGACTTAGCTTAATTATCCTGCCCACTTGAGGATCATGTTATCCTAAGCTTTACATTGTCTTTTTGCATAAATTTTCCGAAATCGAGGACTACGTGGGCAATGTTGAAGAGGTTGAGCTAAAGTGCCTGGATCTCCAAAAGATGATGCTGGCCAAGGATCAGAAGATTGCCTCCCTTGAAAATGATGTCAATCTGGTGAAGAGGGAACTTCTCCTGCTATATACAAGACCAAGTTGCAGATGGCCCAAGAAGCTCTGGATCCTGACTTTGACAAGAGCAGCTAGGACGTAGAGGGCTGGAAGGCTAGATTGGCTGAGCTGGACGATGAAGAGGAGGCTGAAGAGGTCCTAGCACTCGAGGCTGGCAGCAGTGGAGTCAAGGATCATGTGGACGATGCTGGAGCTGGAGGAGATGGTGATGCAGCAAAGGTGTAAGCTGCAGGAATGGGCGATGAAGGACATTTCTAGATGTAGCCGGAACCCATTTTTTAGAATTTGGTAGTTTTATTTTGGTTATGGTGTTTTAAAAAAATCTTGGGTTGTAATAACTTTAGACAATAGTTTCTAGGGTGAAGGATCATGGATCTTTGAACAATAGGCAGGATAATGGGTGGTGGATGGATCCTCTATTTGGGGGATGAAGCCACTCGTTATCCTTCCGTCTTTTATTTCCTGCACTACAAAGACCCGTAAACATTGGACACCCTTTGCCAACCCATGTGGACGGGCCACGTTTTGCTTGTAGAAACGTGGGTTGGCAATTTTGACAACCTTAAAGGGTTTAACGTTTTGTGCATAAAATAACTTTAACTTTTTGGCTATCTCCCGTGTTGCTATCCTTGTTAGTACTTTACTTTTCAATTGTTGTGATATATATTTTGTCTGAATTTATTAAATAAATAAATATCTTCAAAAAGTTTAGAATATAATCAAGGATCACATATCCTTTAGTTGGTAAGTTCAGAAAAGTAATATAGTTTAAGGATCATAAGTTCAGTTGTCAAAGGGTAAGGGTCACTCAAATGAATAATGAATAAAATCAAAATAGTTAAGGATCATACCTGAGAATCCAAGTTAGGATCCTAACCTTTAACACTTATAATCAGGATAACCAAAGACAAACCTTAGTAGAAGGTAAGGATTAAGGATCCTTGGTCGTTTATCTCCAAAAACCTGAAATAGGATACAACTTGGGACTAAGCCAATATAAGATAAGAGTTAGTAACTGGGGACAAGCCCAACAATTCTGGGGACAAGCCCAATATACTGGGGACAAGCCCAAAGGATAACTGGGGACAAGCCCAAATGACTGGGGTCAAGCCCAAAGGATCGTGTGTAAACTGGAGTATGGCCCTTACTGGCGACTATCCAAACTTAGTGACATGAAAATGCCAAAGCCTTAGCTAACGTGAAAACGTTAGAAACCTTAGGAACGGATGTATGGTACGTCTACCATTATACGTAGGATCCTGAATATAGCCAGTACAATGAAATTGTCAGCCCCTAAAGCGAGTACTGGTCCCATTGCCATGAACTATACCAGGATCATCGTGCGCTACTGGCGAAACTGGGGACAGGCCCAAACTGGGGATTAGCCCAAATAACTGGGGTCAAGCCCAAATAACTGGATACTTCTGTGGATACTCAACCCTATGTTAAGGATACCTGAACCTTCAAAACTCAGAATCAAGTGAAAGGAGGATAAAGGATGCGGGATCCTTATCCTTGTATAAGATAATTAAAGAATGAAATAGTTGGAGATTAGAATATTACCAAAATGGGGATCCTTTGTTCTGTAGGGATCCTTCAAGGATACTTGTCAGGTAAGGATCGTGGATCCTCATTACATGAAGTATTTCTTCAAGTGGACAGCATTCCAAGCTCTTGGTAGCAAATCACCTTCCATTGTTAGCAATCAATATGCCCCCTTTCCTGCCTCAGCTTCAATCAAGTAAGGGCCTTCCCACTTTGGTGCCAACTTTCCATCAGCAGGATTGGTGGTATTCTGAAATGCTTTCCTTAACACCATATCACCAACTTGGAATTTCCTGATCCTGACATTTTTGTTGTAGGCTCCAGCCATCCTTTGTTGATAACTAGCCATCCTTATCCTTGCCAAATCCCTGAGTTCTTCTATAGTATCCATGTCTTGAACCAAGTTTTCAGCATTTTCTTCAGGATCACGAATGCTTGTTCTTACGGTTGGAACCACCATCTCTGTAGGGATCACTGATTATGCCCCAAATACCAAAGAAAATGGAGTCTGCCAGTGGCATTTTTGGGAGTTGTCCTATCAGCCCATAGTACATAAGGTAGTTCTTCTGCCCACTTTCCCTTCTTGGATCCAAGTTTTTTCTTCAAATTGTTGATGATGATCTTGTTGGATGATTCTGCCTGACCATTAGCTTGTGGGTGGACTGGTGTTGATGTTATCATCTTAATCCCCCAGCTGTCACAAAAGTTAGTAGTTCTATTCCCAATAAACTGGGATCCATTATCACAAACAATTTCGGAAGGGATACCAAGTCTAGTAATAATGTTTCTCTTAATAAAGGATATCACTTCTTTTTCTCTGACTTGAGGAAAGGCTTCAGCCTCTATCCACTTGGAGAAGTAATCAGTCATAGCAAGCATGAATACTTTTCCACCAGGTGCCTTAGGAAGCTTTCCAGCTATATCCATTCCCCATCTCATTAATGTCCAAGAAGAGGATATGGGATGCAAAAGTTCTGCTGGCTGATGAAGGATATTACTGTGTCTCTGACAAGGATCACACTTCTTGGCATATTCCACATCATCTTTCTTCATAGTAGGCCAATAGTATCCTGTCCTCAGGATCCTTGAGAACAATGCTCTGCCCCCATTGTGGTTTCCACAATCTGCTTCATGGAAATCCTTTAAGACTTCTTGGATTTCAGGATCCTCAATGCATCTTAGATATGGACCTGCAAGAGATCGTTTATACAACATATTATTTAATATTGTAAATTGAGATACCTTGATTTTGAAAGCCCTAGGGTTTTCTCCTGTAGGAATCTCTCCATGTTGTATATATCTCATGATTGGGAGGATCCATGATCCTGAATGAGATTGAGTATCATCACTAGGGATGATTGCAGAATCCTCTCCTATCTCCATAGCTACATGATCCTCGATAGCAGGGGTCAGGATATGGATAATAGGGATCATGATATCCTCCGGGATCTTCAAGGATGATCCTAGATTGGCTAATGCATCAGCCTCTGCATTCTCTTCCCTTGGTACCTGTGTCAAACTCAAGATACTGATCCTCATATGCTTAGCAATTTGCAAACCAGCTATCAAGGCTTCATACTCAGCCTCATTGTTGGTAGTTTGAAATTCACAAGCTATGGAGTGGGGTATTATGTCCCCCTGTGGCGATTTTAGTAGTATTCCCAGCCCTGTTCCTTTTACATTAGAGGCTCCATCAGTGAAGAGTATCCAAGGATCCTTAGTTTCTTCAAGCTGTTGGATTTCTAACTCAGCTTCCTTTTGCAAATCACTACTAAAATCTGCCACAAAGTTAGCTAAGGCTTGGGATTTGATGGCAGTCCTTGGTTCATATCTTATATCATATGCACTAAGCTTCACTGCCCACTTAGCCATCCTTCCTGACAATTCAGGTTTCCTGAGAACATTCTTAATTGGAAAATTAGTCTTAACAATAATGGCATGAGTCTCAAAATAATGCCTTAATTTAGTAGATGCCATAATTAATGCAAGGATAAGTTTCTTTAAGTGTGAATACCTGGATTCAGCATCAAATAAACTCTTACTTACATAATAAACAGGATGTTGTATACCTTGGTGATCCTTAACAAGGACCGCACTTACTGCTTTTGAGGATACTGCTAAGTATAAGGATAATATATCCCCTTTTTCTGGTTTCATCAGGGTCGGGGCTGAGGATAGGTAATCCTTAAGAGCTTTGAGGGCACTTTCATGCTTCTCAGTCCATTCAAATTTCTTGTTCTTCCTCAGGATGTCATAGAATTCCTTGCACTTTTCTGAGGATTTGGATATGAACCTGTTCAAGTCTGCGATCCTGCCTGTCAATCTTTGCACATCCTTAGCATTGGCAGGAGATTTGATATTTACAATAGCCTTGATTTGCTCTGGACTTGCTTCAATGCCCCTCTTTGTCACCATATAGCCTAAGAATTTACCTGCCTTAACACCAAAATGACACTTGGAAGGATTTAGTTTCATATTAAATTTATCAAGGATATTGAATGCTTCCTCCAAGTCTTTAAGGTGATCCTCAGCTTTCTTGGACTTAACCACCATGTCTTCAATATAGACTTCCATAGTATGTCCAATTTGTTCCTTGAACATCATATTGACTAGCCTTTGATAAGTAGCACCTGCATTCCTTAGTCCAAATGGCATAGCAATATAACAATATATACCAGTTGGGGTTATAAAGGCTGCATCCTCTTGATCAGATGGTTCCATCTGAATTTGTTGAAATCACGATGAAGCATCCATAAAAGTCAACAACTCATAACCCGCGATAGCATCCACCATGGAGTCAATGTGGGGTAATGGGAAAGGATCCTTGGGACATGCCTTGTTTAAATCAGTAAAATCGACACATACCCTCCACTTTCCATTTTTCTTTTGAACAACAACCACATTGGCTAACCATCTTGGATACTTAACCTCTCTTATCATACCTGCCCGAAGTAGTTTATCTACCTCTTCCTGGATAATAGCATTCCTTTCAGGTGCAAACTTCCTCCTCTTTTGATGTATAGGCTTGAATGGCCTGTCAATGCCAAGCTTATGAGTAATTATATCTTTAGAAATACCTGTCATATCCTCATGCTTCCAAGCAAAGGTAGTTTTCCTTCTTTTAAGGAAGGATACTAGATCCTGTTCAATGCTGCTAAGGATCCCTGATCCTATGAAGACTATGGATTCAGGATCATGAGGATCCATGAGGATTTCTTTTAATATCCTGCTCTCTTGCCTCCAATACATCTCTTGAAGGATACTTTAATTGCTATTGCTCCCTTGGTCTTTAGGATGGCTTCATTGATGATGTATAACAATTCTTAGCCTCTTGTTGATCACTCTCAATTTTCACCACTCCCCATGGACTTGGAAGCTTTACACACTGATGATAGGTGGATGGGACTGCCTTCATATCATGTATCCATGGCCTGCCAAGGATAACATTACAACAAGATAAGCAATCTATAACACAAAATTTCTGATAAGAATGGAGTCCTTCAATATAAATAGGGAGTTTGATGTCCCCCAATGTGTTTTTGGTTTCCCCACTGAATCCCACAAGGACTGAGGATCTTGGGACAATATCAGACTCCGGGATATTCATTTTCTTGAGGACATCAAGCTGAATGATGTTCACAGAGCTTCCTCCATCGATTAGGATCCTGCGAACAAAGTGGTTGGAAATAAACAATGTAATTACAAGACCATCATGATGAGGATCCTGGACATCGACACGATCATCCTCATCAAAAGTTATGATCTTATCCTTGGTGACAGTGGAGGTCCGGATGGGTCTGTCCCCATTATCCATCTTGGTTTCCTTAGCATTTCTCTTGGCTGCTGAAAAGGAAGTACCACAAATGTCTGATCCACCGGATATGAAGTTTATAACTTGTGCATCTGCTGGAGGAGCAGGAGCCCTTTCTGGGATCTTTTCAGGATCCTGGATCCTTGATTTCTTTCGACCCAAAAGTTCCTTCAAATGCCCCTTACTCAACAAGTAACCAATTTCCTTTCTTAGTGCAATGCACTCTTCAGTGAGATGCCCGAAATCCTCATGATATGCACACCACTTGGACTTATCCTTTGTAGCAGCTGGTTTATCACTTTTTCTCGGCCACCTAGCTTTCTCACCTAGATTCTGCATTACAAGGATTAGTTCATTGTTATCAACAGAAAAACAGTATTCAGAAATAGGAGGATAATCCTCATCATCCTCTTCTTGTTCCACTGCATGCACGTTCTGGTTATCAGACTTGTTGTAGGACTTGGATTTGTTGTTCCTGAAGTAGGATCCTTGTTTCTCCTGTTTTGAGGATCCTGTCAATCTATCCTGGATCCTTTTGTCATCCTCTAGGCGGATGAACCTAAGGGCCCTGGTTCTTACTTCATCCAGATTCCTGCAAGGGGTCATAACAAGATCATCATAGAATAATGAATCCCTAAGCAATCCCATTTTAAAGGCTTCTACAGCCGTAGCAATATCCAAATTAGGAATATCTAAGGATTCTTTACTAAACTTAGTGATGTAATCTCTAAGTGATTCATTTTGACCTTGTGTTACCCTATATAGATCACTAGTTAATCGTTTAAATTTTCTACTACAAGAGAATTGACTATTAAACAAATTAACTAGATTAGCAAATGAAGTAATAGAGTAAGGGGGAAGACTTAGCAGCCATTTAAGAGCAGATCCTGTGAGTGTGGATCCAAATCCCTTGCATAGACATGCTTCCTTTAACCTCTCAGGAATTGGATTGATCTCCATCCTCTCCCTATACTGAGCTACATGCTATTCTGGATCTGTTGAACCATCATACAGCTTCATAGATGGTATCTGGAACCTTTTGGGTATCTCAGCATCACATAAGGGTGGTGCAAAACGAGATATCCTATGGCTACCATCTGCAATTTCAGGAATGGTTTTAACCACTCCTGGTACACTGGATATCATATCCTTAAGTTTCTGTAACTCCTTAGCCATAGCCTGATTGATACCTGTATCCTGCATTGAGCCATGGTTAGTGTTATATGAATTATTAAAAGTGTTACCTCCCGGAGGATTCATGTTTGGAATTGCGGATGTGAATCCATATTGACGGGATTCTGGTATGATCGAAGGACCAGATGAAGCAACGGTCTGCATCGATATGAAGTCTCCTTGATGAACATCTGTGCTTGGAGGCTGCATACTTCTTAAGAATCCTTGATCCTGAAAGATATTGGATCCTTGAAGCTGAGATGATCCTTGAACTTGAAAGGATCCTTGGGGCAGAGAGGATCCTAAAAACTGGGAGGATCCTGAAGCCATGGAGGATCCTTGAACCTGGGAGGATCCTGGAGCCATAGAGGATCCTTGAACCTGGGAGGATCCTGGAGCCATAGAGGATCCTTAAACCTGGGAGGATCCTTGACCCTGGGAGGATCCTTGACCCTGGGAGGATCCTTGAACTGCATGCATTCCCAAATATCCTCCTGATGTGAAGTATCCTTGATGCTGAAAAGAGGACCCCGATGGCTGAGAACAGGATCCTTGCGGCTGGAAGTGGGAGCCAAATGCCTGACTCATAGTTGTTGTTCCATAACATCTTTCTGATGGACCACTTTGATGCTGGATGCCCGGAACTGTCGACTGTAGGGTAGTTACAACTGGAGTGTCAAAATTCAATGACCTGGGTACCAGAGGAGAGTGTTCCTCCACTGATTTCTTCTGTTTCTTGATCTCAGCGATCTCCCGGAGGATCCTTTCGTTGGTTTTGTCCTGCTCTTGTGCGTGATTCCTCATCTGCAAAATCAGAGTGTAAAGATCATTAGTAGTAGGATTAGAAGAAACAGAAGAAGTTGGTGGTTTTGTGAAAATGGGGGTTTGTCTCTTCGCAGCATTTTCAGCATTCTTCTGGGATCCAGAAGGTGGTGGAGGCAAAGGTGGAACGCCTTGTGAAGAACTGATTGTCGGCATAGAACTTGAAGTGTTCTTCGCTGAGGAAGCCATCTGCTTGGTTGTGACGAACCGAAATGACCACAAAAATATGAATCTTCTTAGGAATGAAGCACCAATTGCCCCACGGTGGGCGCCAAACTGTTTTGGTCAAAAATCAAGCAATGATAATGCAACCAAACTTTCTGTTGTGAGGTGTGATGCTTGAATCAATGAACAATACTAAGGATCACTCAGAAATGAAATGAACAAGTGACAAAGATTTATACGAGGAAAAAGCCCTTGATCAATGAATGATCTCCGGCATAAAAAACCTCGGGTGATGGAAACTACCGATCACCAACTCAGATTAAACAAGAAATGTATTACAACTTCGGATGATAGCGAACTAATTACTAGGATCACTATAGTGTAATGTGCAAAAAAGTGTGTAATCGCCAAGTGAATTGTCAAGAGCTGGTGAGAGCAGTTGCGAGTGTGTGTGTTAAGCTAAAAATAGCCAAGTGTTTCTATTTAGCTCGCTATCCCCTTTTAAAAATGGAAAATATCTAAGATAACAAACTATCCGCATTTCATGCAAGTCCTCCACGAACTCCATAACGTCCACTTCAGTTAAGCACGTGCGGAATAAGTATGGAATATCCTCCAGGAATATCGCCAAGACCAAGTCCAAGCTCGTACTCCTGCAAAACAACTTCATATTCAAAGTAGACAATCGTTAGTGTAAGGATCACTATGATGATCCATGATCTTGATCCCACAATAACTTCTGAGGATCACTAATTCAATAGAATTGAGGATCACTAAGCCTGACAGTAATTGAGGATCACTGATCATAGGAAAATCTTCCCTTACCAATAAGGATAATATATCCCCTTTTTCTGGTTTCATCAAGGCAGGAGCTGAGGATAGGTAATCCTTAAGGGCTTTGAGAGCATTTTCATGCTTTTCAGTCCATTCAAATTTCTTGTTCTTTCTCAAGATATCATAGAATTCCTTGCACTTTTCTGATGACTTCGATATGAACCTATTCAAGGCTGCGATCCTCCCTGCCAACCTTTGCACATCCTTGGCATTGGCAGGAGATTTGATATTCACAATTGCCTTAATTTGCTCTGGACTTGCTTCAATGCCTCTTTTTGTTACCATATAGCCTAGGAACTTGCCTGCTTTAACACCGAAATGACACTTTGAAGGATTGAACTTCATATTGAATTTGTCAAGGATATTGAATGCTTCCTCCAGGTCTCTAAGGTGATCCTCAGCTCTCTTGGACTTAACCACCATGTCGTCTATATAGACTTCCATAGTGTGTCCAATTTGTTCCTTAAACATCATATTGACTAGCCTTTGATAAGTAGCACCTGCATTCCTTAGTCCAAATGGCTTAGCAATATAACAATAGATACCAGTTGGGGTCAAAATGGCTGTATCCTCTTGGTCAGATGGTTCCATCTGAATTTGTTGAAATCCAGATGAAGCATCCATAAAAGTCAACAACTCATGACCCGCGGTAGCATCCACCATGGAGTCAATGTGGGGTAATGGGAAAGGATCCTTGGGACATGCCTTGTTTAAATCAGTGAAATCGACACATACCCTCCACTTTCCATTTTTCTTTTGAACAACAACCACATTGGATAACCACCTTGGATACTTGACCTCTCTAATCATACCTGCTCATAGTAATTTGTTTACCTCCTCCTGGATAATAGCATTCCTCTCAGGTGCAAACTTCCTCCTCTTCTGATGTATGGGTTTGAATGACCTGTCGATGCCAAGCTTATGAGTAATTATATCTTTAGAAATGCCTTTCATGTCTTCATGCTTCCAGGCAAAGGTAGTTTTTCTCCTCTTAAGGAAGGATACTAGATCCTGTTCAATGTTGCTGAGGATCCCTAATCCTATGAAGACTTTGGATTCAGGATCATGAGGATCCATAAGGATATCTTTCACATCCTCTTATCTTGCCTCCAAGACCTCTCTTGGAGGATACTTTAGTTGCTATTGCTCCCTTGGTCTTGAGGCTGGCTTCATTGATGAGGTATAGCAATTCTTTGCTTCTTGTTGGTCACTCTCAATCTTTATCACCCCCCATGGACTAGGAAGCTTCTCACATTGATGATATGTAGATGCAACTGCCTTCATGCATGTATACATGGCCTGCCAAGGATAACATTGCAACAGGATAAGCAATTTATTACACAAATTTTTTTAAAAGAATTAAGTCCCTCTACGTAGATGGGAAGTTTAATGTCCCCCAATGTATTCTTTGTTTCTCCGCTGAATCCCACAAGAACTGAGGATCTTGGGATGATCTCAGATTCAGGAATATTCATCTTCTTGAGGACATCAAGTTGAATGATGTTCACCAAGCTACCTCCATCGATTAGGATCCTGCGAACAAAATGGTTAGATATGAACAAAGTAATGACAAGACCATCATGATGAGGATCCTGAACATCAACACGATCATCCTCATCAAAAGTTATGACTTTCTCCTGTGTGACAGTAGAGGTTCGGATGGGTCTGTCCCAATTATCCATCTTGGTCTCCTTGGCATGTCTTTTGGCTGCTGAAAAGGAAGTACCACAAATGTCTGATCCACCAGATATGAAGTTTATAACTTGTGCATCTGCCGAAGGAGCAGGAACTTTTTATGGAACCTTTTCAGGATCCTGGATCCTTGACTTTTTTCTTCCCAGAAGCTCCTTCAAGTGCCCCTTGCTTAACAAGTAACCAATTTCTTTTCTCAGTGCAATACAGTCTTTAGTGAGATGCCCGAAATCCTCGTGATATGCACACCATTTGGATTTGTCTTTAGTTGCGGCTGGTTTATCACTTTTTCTAGGCCATCTTGCTTTCTCACCTAAATTCTGCATTGCAAGAATTAGTTCATTGTTATCAACAGAAAAACAATATTCAGAAATGGGAGGATAATCCTCATCATCTTCCTCTTGTTCTACTGATGCACGTTCTGGTTATCAGACTTGTTATAAAATTTGAACTTGTTGTTCCTGAAGTAGGATCCTTGCTTTTCCTGCTTCGAGGATCCTGCCTGTCTTTCCTGGATCCTTTTATCATCCTCTAGTCGGATGAATCTAAGGGCCCTGGTTCTTACCACATCAAGATTCCTGCATGGGGTCATGACAAGATCATCATAGAATAATGAATCCCTAAGTAAACCCATTTTAAAGGCTTCTACAGCCGTAGCTATATCCAGATTAGGAATATCTAAGGATTCTTTACTAAACTTAGTGATGTAATCTCTAAATGATTCATTTTGACCTTGTGTTACCCTATATAGATCACTAGTTAAACGTTCAAATTTTCTACTACATGAGAATTGGCTATTAAACAGATTAACTAGATTAGCAAATGAAGTAATAGAGTAAGGGGGAAGACTTAGCAGCCATTTAAGAGCTGATCCTGTGAGTGTGGATCCAAAACCCTTGCATACACATTCTTCTTTTAACCTCTCAGGAATTGGATTGATTTCCATCCTTTCTCTGTACTGAGCTACATGCTCCTCTGGATCCGTTGAACCAACATACAACTTCATGGTTGGTATTTGGAACCTCTTTGGAATTTCTGCATCACAAATGGGTGGTGCAAAGCGAGATATCCTGTGGCTTCCATCCGCAATTTCAGGAATGGGCTTAACCACTCCTGGAACGCTGGATATCATATCCTTTAGTTTCTGTAATTCCCTAGCCATAGCTTCATTGATACCTGTATCCTGCACAAAGCCATGGTTAGTGTTATAAGAATTATTCAATGTGTTACCTCCCGGAGGATTCAAGTTTGGAATCCCAGATGTGAATCCATATTGATGAGATTCTGGTATGACTGAAGGACCAGAAGAAGCAATGGTCTGCATTGGAATGAAGTCTCCTTGATGAACATCTGAACTTGAGGGCTGCACACTTCTTAAGAATCCCTGATCCTGAAAGATGTTGGATCCTTGATGTGCTGTGACTGGGGGTCTTGGAGGATAATCCATGGATCCGTGAACCTGAGATGAGGATCCTTGAACCTGAAAGGAGGATCCTTGAACCTGAGAGGATCCTTGAACATAAGAGGATCCTTGAACCTGAAAGGAGGATCCTTGAACCTGAGAGGATCCTTGAACCATGTGCGTCCCCATATATCCTCCTGAGCTAACGAAGGATCCCTGATGCTGGAAAGAGGATCCCAAAGGCTGAAAACAGGATCCTGAAGGCTGGAAGTGAGACCCTAAAGCCTGACTCATAGTTGTTGATCCATAACGCCTTCCCAATGGTCCACTCTGGTACTGGATGTCCGGAGCTGCAGATTGCAGAGGGTTATAGCTGGAGTGTCGAAATCCAGTGATCTAGGTATCAGAGGAGAGTGATCCTCCACTGATTTCTTCTGTTTCTTGATGTCACCAATCTCCCGAAGGATCATTTCGTTGGTTTTATCCTGCTCTTGTATGTGATCCCTCATCTGCAAAATCAAAGTAAAAAGATCACTGTTAGTAGGGCTAGAAGAAACAACAGATGTTGGTGGTTTTGGGAAAATGGGGCTTTGTCTCTTTGCAGCATTTTCAGCATTCTTCTGGGATCCAAAAGGTGGTGGAGGCAAAGGTGGAACGCCCTGTGAAGAAGTGACTGCCAGCATAGAGGTTGAAGTGTTCTTTGTTGAAGAAGCCATATGGTTGAAGATAATGAACCGAAATGAACATAATGAATGAAATTTTTCAGAAATGAAGCACCAATTTCCCCACGGTGGGCGCCAAACTGTTTTGGTCAAAAATCAAGCTAGGATAATGCAACCAAATCTTTTGTTGTGAGGAATGATGCTTGAATCAATGAACAAATGTATGAACAACTTGCAAAATGAAATGAACAAGTGACACAAGGATTTATACGAGGAAAAAGCCCTTGATCAAGAGTTGATCTCCGGCATAAAAAACCTCGGGTGATGGAAACTATCGATCACCAACTATAATTAAACAAACGATTGTTACAACTCGAGATGATAACAAGCTTGTTACAAGGATCACTAGAGTGCAATGTGTATGAAATCGCCAATGAACTGTTGAGAGCTGTTTCGAGTGTGTGTGTTTGCTTAATTGTTCTAACTCAAGCTTGTTATCCCCTTTAAAAATAGAAATAACTTAAATAACTAACTATCTGCTAAATGTGCAAGCTCCCCACGACTTCTAAAACGGTCACCAAGCCATGCACGTGCGGAAAATTGAGGGCATATTCCCCCAGAATATCGGTAAGACCAAGTCCACTCGTCCATTCCTGCGTAACAAGCTTAAACATAGAGGAAACAATCGTTAGTGTTAAGAAAACAATGAGGATCCTGGATCCTGATCCTGCAATTAATTCTGAGGATCCTTAATTCAAACAGAATTGAGGATCCATGATCCTGGCAGTACTTGAGGATACGTGATCCTTAGGTTTAGAAAATCTATCCCTAACAGGTATACACTGCCGAACTGAATTTCAAAGCCCTGGGCTGCAAGGGAGTGACGGTATCCTCAGCATGCCTTGCCGAGCTGGATTTCAAGAGTTGTATCTCTCTCATCAGCATCTGGTTGGCCTCCTGCTGTTGCTTCATTTGATCCTGTATACTACCAAACAAAGTCAGAATTTTATCATTAGAAGCCAAAATAGGAGTACCCCCTGAGACAGCAGATCCTTGAACATTCTGGTTGGGGATAACATCTCGAGCCACATAGGTTTCAGTCCTTCTTGGAAGATTCTGAGGCTGTGAAGAGGCTTGTATCCTCGGAGGTGGTGGAAGCACAGAACCAATTGTTGTAGAGGTTGTGGAAGACACGGTAGAAGAGCTCATGTTTGATCTTGAGACCATTGAAAATAGTGTAGCAAAAAGTTTTTAAAATAGAAAACCAAGTAGTGATTTTGTAAAAGCTTTTAGTAGAAATAGCACCACTTGCCCCACGGTGGAAGCCAAATTGTTTTGGTCAAAAATTACCTAAGTAATTAAGTGATTAAATTAGTTTAGTGAGGTAGTGTGCTAGAAGTATTTGTGAAAAATATGCTAGTTAAGTTATTAATAAAAACAGTTTTCAGGATATGGCTCAGGATACCGAGCTATATCTACGATCAAACAATGAGCAAAAAAGGTAAAGGGTGACACAGGATGTACGAGGACAGCCCTTGATCAATCTGGATCGCCGGCACAAAACCTCGGGAGCTGACAATTGCAGCTGCCTTATTCTTCTTATTACTTCAAATATCAGGATACAGTGCAGGATATGATGCGGATCAACTAGGTGTTACAATGCGATTCAAGTACAAGTGTAAGTGTTTTGTGAGTGATTGCAGCTAGTAGAGAGCACGAGTGTACGGAAAAATTGTGTGTGTTCTATCTGATCCGATCAATCCTATTTATAGTAAAACGAAAGTAACAAACTAGCCTATAAAACCGGGATACGCCGAATATTCCCTTTTGAACGTTGTAGTCCACTTCTTCCGGCTTTAACGTCCCTATTTCAACTGATTAGTCCGAGTCCTTGGGAGAACAGGTCCACTCGAACGTTATAGGCTTGCTTCATTAATCTGCACGTGAATTAATTAGTCATTACCAGGATACTGTGTCAGGATGTTACCAATATCCTGATCCGGTATCCTTATCACAATAAAAGAAACATAGTCAGAATATTATTCAGGATATATAAGAAGAAAACCACCCATAACAGGTATATAAAGCAATTTTGCATGTTGGTTATTCAGCACAAATCGCATGTTCAAAAGTGAATTCGCACCAGATCGGACGGCTGAGATGATCGCGTACATATTGAACAATAAGGGCTCTTGTACCTTAACTGTTTTGGTCAAAAATTACCGAAGCAACTAAGTGATCAAATTAGTTAAGTGAGGTAGTGTGCTAGAAATGTGTGTTGAAAATATGCTAGTTAAGTTATTTGCAAAAAAAGTTTCAGGATACGGCTCAGGATATAGAGCTGTATCTATGATCAAACAATGAGCGAAAATGTAAAGGATGACACAGGATGTACGAGGAAAGCCCTTGATCAATCTAGATCGCCAGCACAAAACCCCGGGAGCTGACAATCGCAGCTGCCTTGTTCTTCTATTACTTCAAATATCAGGATACAGTGTAAGATATGATGCGGATCAACTAGGTGTTACAATGTAATTCGAGTACAAGTGTTTGTGTGTAGTGATTGTTTACAACAGGAGAGAAAAAGTGTGCGTAAGAGTGTATGCCTTAATCTGATCCGATCAATCTATTTATAGTAAAACGAAAATAACTAACTACCCTATTAAACCGGGATGCTTCGAATATTCCTCAAGTAAACGTTGTAGTCCACTTCTTTCGGGTTCAACGTCTACAAGCTAACTGATTTGCCCGAGTCTCGAGGGGAAGAAGTCCTCCTGACCGTTAGAGACTTGTTACAATAATCTGCACGTGAGTTAATTGGTTAGTACCAGGATATCGTATCAGGATGTTACCAATATCCTGATCCGGTATCCTGATCACAAGTAAACAATCAAAGCCAGAATATTAGTCAGGATATATAAGCAGAAATTCACCCATAACAATTGTCCCCAAAATATATCTGTTGGTATACCAATCCAACGGATATATTTTAAACTTTATCTCGCAAATCGAGGTTATTAAATTGAAACGACGGTCAAGATAGCACTTTGTAACTTCCAACGCGCTTTTCACTTGATGGATATCTATTATGCCCCTATATCTTCTCTCTTTTTGTTTGAGAATCAGATATCATCAACAGAGTCTCCAGGTAATCACTCATCCCTTCCTCATTTTCTGTTAATTTTATCCTTCTTCCAATGGCTACTAGAGTCCACTCTCAAACCGGTGAATCGTCGGAATCCTTCGTTCAGCAAAACCTTCTCAAAAATCCCGAGAAGGAGATCTGTGCTTTTGATAACGCAGACATTGCAGCGTTGAGAGCCTCCGGCGCTTTCCCCGATGGCACGGTTTTTAGACCATTTGATCGATCAATTCGATCAGATGTTTCTTCTGCCGATTGGGTCTGTTTTCTGGCATACCCTTTCTCGCTAGGTCTTCGGTATCTATTTCCTGAATTCATGATGCAATTCTTCCGAACTACTGGTATTTCCTTTGCCCAAACCATGCCCATGGTTTGGAGAGTATTGCTTGTGCTCAACCAAATCAAAAATCTTCACTGTCCCGACCTCTGCATCGAGGATATTCCGATTGCTTATCGCCTCCGATCACACAGCTCCAGTCGGTTCTTGCTCTTTTCAACTTCCAGCAAACCCCTTATACTTAAAGCCACCAAGAACGAGGATGGATGGCAACGTAAATTCTTCTTCGTCAAGCGAGACTCCATCTATGAGGGTGCTAGTCTTCTGGTGGAGTGGTTAACCACCGGTAGGGTCAAGAATATGCCCAGATACTTCTAGGCTTTTATCCTGTGCTAATATCTTCTTATTTGATCTTTATGCAGTGAACTTTACCGGTTACCAGAGGGTGACAGAAGTTTTTCTACACACATCCCAAGTTCCAGTCAATATTCTTCATCTGATATGTCTGGTAAGAACCACTTCGTAAATAATTGATTAGCGTAATATAATGAAAGAGTAATAAGGATATAGTACTTCCCCTTTATGCAGCACCAGCCAAGATCCCAGAGCTTTTCGACCTTGATGAGCTGGACAGTTATTCCGATCACGTCCAGGTCAAGAAGGAGCCCAGTCCCAAGGCTACGGCCTCATCCAAGCCCAGCAGTTCCAAAGCCATCATCATTCCCAAGCCTTCGCCAACTACTAAGCCCCGGAGTTCAAGTTCTCGCAAAAGGAAAGAGACTGACTCACCTACCATCTCTGATACGTTCCCCTATGAGAATCATGGGTTCATTGAGGCAAGCGGGTTCATGACTTCTTTTCTTAACCAGGCTAGTATCCTTGACCTATATCCTGCACCATATGCTGGTTATAAATGTTTATTAAGGCTAATACCTGTTCTCTTATTTTGCAGGGTCTCGAACGTCTGGTTCATTTATACCAGGAATCCTGTGGGCTCAACAAGATGCTCGAGTCCAAGTTGAAGAAAGCTGAGGTTACCATTTCCGATCAAGGTATGATCGCTGCTGCCAAAACTCGACACTACGAAGACAAGTTCAAGACCATGACTCAGGAGCATCAGGCCGCTCTAAAAAAATCCACTCATGAAGCCCAAGCCCATCTGGACACTGCAGATGCCCAACATGAACAGGATATGGCCACTTACTGGGAAGGCCTCAAAGGCTCCGTCGTCATCTCCCTCTTGCAGGCTCGGCTAAAAATGGCTTACGAAGCCAAAGCCTTGGGCTTCGAATGCCCTTCTTGGGATGTCGATGCCTGGGAGACAAAGCTAAGGAGTCTCGGCGGCAATCCTGTTAAACCTGCAGCTGAAGGGTCTTCAAAAGCGGTTGAAAAACCAACTGGTACTAGTGGCGAAGCTGAGAGGGATGTTCAAGCTGATCCTTAAACGGATGCTGTCGAAAACGCGATGAACAAAGAAGGCGTCGCCCCCTAAAACTCATTTCTTTTAAATTTGGGAGTTATGTTTGTTTGAACAATTTTATTTTTTGTCCTTTGAACAATTTCTTTTCCTGCATTAAAATAATTTGATAACCAAAGGTGGATGGGTCCTAGGTTTTAGGATGAAGCCTTTGTTATCGAGTAGTATCGCTTATTTTAGATAATACCACCTTCTTTTAACTTATTTGATGTTCTTTTTAATTTTTTGTCATGCATTACTTAGCTTAAATTTCAGCTTTCCAAAATCAGTGTAATTCTTTCCTGACGTAAACAGGGTTTTTATAACTCAAAACAATTCACATAAAGTATTAAAAGGAAAAAGGTAGTTTACTTAGAATTTATAAACCTTGTTTTGATAATAGATGTTTGTCATGAACTCAACTTCGATTTTAAATCCAGCTATTATATCCCAAATATTCAAATATCCTGAAACATATCCCGAAACTAGATTTTGAGAATATATACTAAGGATATATCCTAATCAGGATATTTAAGCCTTAAACATAGTTTCAAAAGTTCAAACAACTTATGTAAGGTTCACAAAGGAAAGATCATACCAGGAATAGAGTGTAACCCTAGTATCGAACTTCAATCCTTTTGCAACTTCTTCCACTAAGATGTCCCCTGTCCGAGATACTTAGTACACTAGGTTCAAATTTGATTCTTTGAGCCTTACACAATCGCCTCAGAAGGAATGTCCCTGTGCACGAAGTCTTTGATCACTTAGAAAATTTTTGAATTTCAGTTCCAACTGTTTGGACGGTTCTTGTGTTACAGGGGTAAAACCCAAAAATATACTGGAGATAGATCCTTAGTATCCTGGGGAAAATCCCATATTTTCATGCGCTACAGGCGGGAGTGTATAAACTCCAAGACTTAGAAAGGTGATAACCTTTAAACCTTAGAGAGTATGAAAATACCCTTCCGTGAGAGAGGGTGATCAATCCTCATATACCTTTAGGATCCAGGATATAGCCAACAATAACGAAATTGTCAGTCACTTTTACATGGACTGGTCCCACTATCTTGAACTATCCCTGGGTAACTTGCGCTCCAGGCGGGGTGTTTAAACCCAATTCGAGAGAAATGTGAATACCTTTAAACCTGTGAAGGGATCAGGATCCCTTAAACGTGAGAGAGGGGGCCAATCCTCTAATCTTTCGAAGTATCCTGAATGTATATCCTGGAGCTATATCCCGAAGCATATACTGCAAAACAACTGTAAACTAAGGTGGGTGTTAGCCTGGCTAACACCCCTCTGATGCTTAAGTCAGTAATAGGTTCAAAAGAATAAACAATATTAAAACATATTTAAAGAGATAGAATCCATACCATCCTGAGTTAGAATTTAAATTCCAAACTCACTTGAAATAGAGCTTTAGATGTATAGCATTCCAGGATCTTGGTAGCATATCCCCTCCATATTCTTGATTCGATATGCTCCTTTTCCTGATTCTGATTCAATCTCATAGGGTCCTTCCCATTTCGGAGCCAACTTTCCATCAGTAGGATTAGTAGTATTCTGAAAAGCCTTTCTCAATACCCAATCTCCAACCTGGAACCTTCTAGTCCTTATATTCTTGTTATATGCTTTAGATATCCTCTGTTGATATGTTGCCATCCTTAGCCTTGCTGCGTCTCTTGTCTCATCAATAGTATCCAATTCCTGGCATAGGACTTCAGGATTCTGCTCAGGATCCCTGAGGTTGGATCTTGCTGTAGGTATTACCATCTCTGTCGGAATCACCGCTTCTGCTCCAAATACCAAGGAAAACAGGGTTTAGCCAGTTGCACTTTTCACAGTCGTCCTATCAGCCCATAAGAGAAAGGGTAGTTCTTCTGCCCATCTTCCTTTTTTAGCTCCTAGTCTCGGTTGTTGACAATTATCTTGTTTGAGGATTCTGCTTGTCCATTTGCTTGAGGATGTACCGTTTTGATTCCCCAACTCTTGCAAAAGTCAGTAGTCCTTTTACTTATAAACTGAGATCCATTGTCACAAATTATCTCAGCTGGTACTCCAAACCTAGTCAGGATATTCCTTTTTATGAAGGATACCACTTCTTGATCTCTAACTTGAACAAATGCTTCAGCATCGACCCACTTAGAGAAATAATCAGTCATTGCCAACATGAAGACCTTTCCTCCTGGAGCCTTTGGCAATTTTCCTACTATATCCATTCCCCACTTCATGAATGGCCAAGGGGAAGCTATAGGATAAAGTGGCTCAGCCGGCTGATGTAATATATTACTGTGTCTTTGACATGCATCACATCTTCGAGCGTATTCTGCAGCATCTTTTCTCATCGTCGGCCAATAATATCATGTTCTTAATTCCTTTGAGAATAACGACCTGCCCCCAGTATGGTTACCACAATCCCCTTCGTGTACATCCTGAAGCACTTCTTTGGTTTCAGGATCCTCTAAGCACCTCAGATATGGTCCTGCAAAAGATTTCTTAAACAAAACATTATTTATAATAGTGAATCGTTATACCTTCATTCTAAAGGCCTTAGGATTCTCATCCTTTGGGATGTGTCCTTCCTTGAGGTATCTCATGATTGGAGCCGTCCAGGACTTAGGATCCTCATCATCAGGATCCTGAACACTTACTATTTCCCTATCCTGAGGATCCGTCGCAGGATACAGGATATGTAATATTGGTATCCGGGTCCCTTCCGGTATCTTGACTGATGATCCCAGATTTGCCAAGGCATCAGCTTCAGCATTATCCTCTCTTGGTACCTGTTCAAGTGTAAAAATATCGAAATATCCTGCTAATTTTTTGAGAATTCCGAGATACTCGATTAACTTTTCACCTTTAACCGCATATGATCCATTAAAATGATTAGTAATTAACAAAGAATCAACATATACTTGTAAACTTTTGATATTCATACTTTTAGCCAATTCTAATCCTGCAATTAAAGCTTCATATTCTGCTTCATTATTAGTGGCAGGAAACTCACATTTAATAGCCTGGGGTAATATGTCCCCATGTGGCGATTTTAGTAGTATACCCAAACCTACACCTCTTACATTAGACACACCATCAGTATATAATGTCTAGGATTCTAAGTTTTCTCCTAGCTGTTGTGCTTCTAGGTCTACTTCATTTTGAATATCACTACTGAAATCAGCCACAAAGTCAGCTAAAGCCTGAGAATTTATGGCATTTCTATGTTCATACACTAGATCATATGCACTTAATTTCACTGACCACTTAGCCATCCTACCTGATATTTCTGGTTTCCTAAGCACGTTTTTTACAGGATAGTTGGTTTTAACATGAATCCTATGTGTTTCAAAATAATGTCTAAGTTTTGTTGATGCCATAACTAGGGCTAATATCAATTTCTCTAAGTGAAAATACCTAGTTTCAGCATCTAATAAACTTTTACTAACATAATAAACAGGACACTGCTGACCTTCATGATCCTTTACAAGGACATCACTTATTGCATTCCCCGATACTGCAAGATACAGGGATAATGGTTCACCATCCTCAGGCTTCATCAATAGAGGTGCGGTCGAAAGATACCGCTTCAAATCCTGCAAGGCCGCTTCATGCTTTACTCCCCATTCAAACTTCTTGTTCTTCTTCAGGATATCGTAAAATTCCTTGCATTTTTCTTAGGATCTCGAAATAAATCTATTCAATGCTGCCACTCGCCCTGTTAACCGTTGAACATCCTTCATATTTGAAGGTGATTTGATAGCTTATTTCTTTTCTTAATCTGCTCTGGGCTTGCCTCTATCCCTCTTTTTGTTACCATGTATCCTAGAAACTTTCCTGCCCCCACTCAAGAGATAGCTTATTTCTTTTCTTAAAGCAATGCAATCCTCAGTAACATGTCCGAAGTCCTCGTGGAAGGCACACCATTTGGACTTGTCCTTCTAATCAGCCTTTTGTTGATTCTTTCGGGGCCATCTTGCTTTGTCTCCTAAACCCTGCATAGCATACATCAGTTCAGGTATGTTAACAGAAAAACAATATTCAGATAACTCGGGATACTCCTCAGGATCCTCGTCTTCAACAACATTCACTTTTTGCTATCATTTCTGCCATATGGCTTTGAGCGATATGGTTTATACGAGGACTCCGATTTTCTGTTGGTTGACTCATAGGTCGTGGACGAATTCATCCTCTCTTGCATCTTTTTATCATCCTCCAGCCGAATGTATCTTAAAGCCCTATTACGAGCTTCATCCAGATTCCTGCAGGGATTCATTACAAGATCCTAATAAAATTGAGAATCCTTTTGCAACCCCATCTTGAAGGCTTGCACGGTCGTTGCAACATTAAGATGTGGGATATCCAAGGATTCCCGACTAAACTTGTTCACATAATCCCTGAAGGATTCCTGAGCTCCTTGAGTTATCCTGTAATGGTCACTGGTTAATTAGTTTCTCAAAACTCCGGCTGCAAGAAAATTGACTATTAAATAAATTAACTAAATGAGCAAATGAAGTAATTGAGTGAGGAGGAACGTTTAAGAGCCATTTTAAGGCTGATCCTGTTAAGGTAGAACCAAAACCCTTGCACAAGCATGCTTCTTTGAGATCTGGAGGGGTAGGGTTGATTTCCATCCTTTCCCTATACTGGGCAATATGCTCCTCAGGATCCGTAGTTCCATCATAAAGTTTCATGTTGGGGGTTTGAAATCTTTTTGGGATTTCAGCATCACAAATGGGATACGCAAACCGAGATATCCTGTGGCTGTCCTGGGACACTTTAGGAATTGGCTGAACCACCCAAGGTACACTGGATATCATGTCCTTCAGTTTTTGAAGCTCCCTGGAAAATGCTGATATCATACCTGCATCATGCAAAGATCCAACACCATTAGTAGCAAGAGTATTATTATTATTAGATACATTACCAGCTTGGGGATTCTGGCCATATCCTGAAGCATATCCTGAGCTTCTCACAGTTGATACTCTTACTGAAGAGGGCATCTCATGAGTATGATTTTAGGAATGGCTAGGCACAATATTCCCCCGGTTATCCTCAGTATAAACTGCAGAACTTAAGTTCAAAGCCCTGGGTTGCAAGGGAGTGACAGTATCTTCCGCAGGCCTACTTGGGCCGGATTTCAAGAGTTGTATCTCTCTCATCAGCATCTGCTTAGTTTCCTACTGCTGCCTCATCTGTTCCTGTACACTACCAAACAAATTTAGAATTTCTTCGTTAGAAGCCCAAACAGGACCAGATCCTCGGATATTGCGAGCGGGGATAACATCCCGAGCCACATGACTTTCAGTTCCCTGTGAAGAGGCTTGCATTCTCAGAGGAGGTGGTGGAAGCACCGAACCAATTGTTGCAGAGGTTGTAGCAGACACGGTGGAAGAGCTCATGTTTGATCTCGAGGCCTTTGAAAATAGTGTAGTAAAAAGTTTTGAAAATAGAAAACCAAGTAACGATTTTGCAAAATCTTTTAGTAGAAATAACACCACTTGCCCCACAGTAGGCGCCAAATTGCTTTGGTCAAAAATTACCGAAGCAACTAAGTGGTCAAATTAGTTAAGTGAGGTAGTGTGCTAGAAATGTGTGTTGAAAATATGCTAGTTAAGTTATTTGCAAAAACAGTTTCAGAATACGGCTCAGGATATAGAGTTGTATCTATGATCAAACAATGAACGAAAATGTAAAGGATGACACAGGATGTACTAGGAAAGCCCTTGATCAATCTAGATCGCCGGCACAAAACCTCGGGAGCTGACAATCGCAGCTGCCTTGTTCTTCTATTACTTCAAATATCAGGATACAGTGCAAGATATGATGCGGATCAACTAGGTGTTACAATGTAATTCGAGTACAAGTGTTTGTGTGTAGTGATTGTTTGCGACAGGAGAGAAAAAGTGTGCGTAAGAGTGTGTGCCTTAATCTGATCCGATCAATCTATTTATAGTAACACGAAAATAACTAACTACCCTATTAAACCGGGATGCTTCGAATATTCCTCAAGTAAACGTTGTAGTCCACTTCTTCCGGGTTCAACGTCTACAAGCTAACTGATTTGCCCGAGTCTCGAGGGGAAGAAGTCCTCCTGATCGTTCGAGACTTGTTACAATAATCTGCACGTGAGTTAATTGGTTAGTACCAGGATATCGTATCAGGATGTTACCGATATCCTGATCCGGTATCCTGATCACAAGTAAACAATCAAAGCCAGAATATTAGTCAGGATATATAAGTAAACAATCTTCATTGTATGTAAGCTTGTTTTGCAGGAGCAAAGGCATGGACCAAGTCTTACCGAAATTCCTGGAGCATATTCCCTCAATATTCCGCACGTGCTTGGCCCTTCTGAACGTTATGGAGATCATGGGAAGCTAGCATGATTTGCCGATAGTTAGTTAGTTTAGTTATTTCTAATTTAAAAAGGGGATAACAAGCTTGAGTTAGAACACTTGGCTAATTTAGCAAACACACACACTCTCGCAACAGCTCTCAATCAGCTCTCAAGCAATACTTGGCGATTTCATACATTTTTTGCACATTACACTCTAGTGATCTTTGTAACAAGCTTGTTATCATCCCGAGTTGTAACAACCTTTTGATTAATCTTAGTTGGTGATCGGTAGTTTCCATCACCGAGGTTTTTTATGCCGGAGATCAACTGTTGATCAAGGGCTTTTTCCTCGTATAAATCCTTGTGTCATTGGTTCATTACATTTCTGAGTTATCCTTATCATTGTTCATTGATTCAAGCATCATTCCTCACAACAAAGATTTGGTTACATTATCTTAGCCTGATTTTTTACCAAAACAGTTTGGCGCCCACCGTGGGGCAATTGGTGCTTCATTCCTAAGAAATTCTTGTTTTTGTGATTATTTCGGTTCATTACAACCAAGCATATGGCTTCTTCAGCAAAAAACACATCAAGCTCAATGCCGGCAGTCATTTCTTCACAGGGCGTTCCACCTTTGCCTCCACCACCTTTTGGATCCCAGAAGAATGCTGAAAATGCTGCAAAGAGACCAAGCCCAATTTTTCCAAAACCACCAACTTCTTCTGTTTCTTCTAATCCTACTACTAGTGATTTTTTTACTTTGATTTTGCAGATGAAGGATCACATACAAGAGCAGGACAAAACCAATGAAAGGATCCTCCGGGAGATTGGTGATATCAAGAAACAAAAGAAATCAGGGGAGGATCACTCTCCTCTGATACCAAGGTCATTGGATTTTGACACTCCAGCTATAACCGCCTTGCAAACTGCAGCTCTGGACATCCAATATCAGAGTGGACCATTGGGAAGGCGTTATGGAACAACAACTATGAGTCAGGCTTTAGGGTCTCACTTCCAGCCTCAAGGATCATGTTTTCATCCTTCAGGATCCTCTTTCCCGCATCAGGGATCCTTCGTCAGCTCAGGAGGATATTTGGGAATGCACACAGTCCAAGGATCCTCTCAGGTTCAAGGATCCTCTATGGTTCAAGGATCTTCTCAGGTTCAAGGATCCTCTCAGGTTCAAGGATCCTCCTTTCAGGTTCAAGGATCCTCTCAGCCTCAGGGATCCTTTCAGGTTCAAGGATCCTCTCAGCCTTAGGGATCCTTTCAGGTTCAAGGATCCTCTCAGCATCAAGGATCCAATATCTTCCAGGATCAAGGATTCTCAAGAAGTGTGCAGCCTCCAAGTTCGGATGTTCATCAAGGAGACTTCATACCAATGCAGACCATTGCTTCCTCTGGTCCTTCAATCATACCAGAATCCCGTCAATATGGATTCACATCTGCAATTCCAAACTTGAATCCTATGGGAGGTAACACTTTTAATAATTCTTATAACACTAACCATGGCTCTATGCAGGATACAGGTATCAATCAAGCTATGGCTAGGGAATTACAGAAGCTTAGCGATATGATATCCAGCATTCCAGGAGTGATTAAGCCCATTCCTGAAATTGCAGATGGGAGCCATAGGGTATCTCGTTTTGCACCACCTATTTGTGATGCTGAAATACCCAAAAGGTTCCAGCTACCAACTATGAAGTTATATGATGGTTCAACGGATCCAGAGGAGCATGTAGCTCAATACAGAGAGAGGATGGAGATCAATCCAATTCCTGAGAGGTTAAAGGAAGCATGTCTATGCAAGGGTTTTGGATCCACACTCACAGGATCAGCTCTTAAATGGCTGCTAAGTCTTCCCCCTTACTCTATTACTTCATTTGCTAATCTAGTTAACCTGTTTAATAGTCAATTCTCATGTAGTAGAAAATTTGAACGATTAACTAGTGACCTATATAGGGTAACACAAGGTCAAAATGAATCACTTAGAGATTACATCACTAAATTTAGTAAAGAATCCTTAGATATCCCTAACATGGATATAGCTACGGTTGTAGAAGCCTTTAAAATGGGTTTACTTAGAGATTCATTGTTCTATGATGATCTTGTCATGACCCCTTGCAGGAATCTTGATGAAGTAAGAACCAGGGCCCTTAGATTCATCCGGCTAGAGGATGATAAAAGGATCCAGGAAAGACTGGCAGGATCCTCGAAGCAGGAAAAGCAAGGATCCTACTTCAAGAACAACAAGTTCAAGCCTTACAATAAGTCTGACAACCAGAACGTGCATGCAGTAGAGCAGGAAGAGGATGATGAGGATTATCCTCCCATTTCTGAATACTGTTTTTCTGTTGATAACAATGAACTAATCCTTGCAATGCAGAAATTAGGTGAAAAAGCAAGATGGCCTAGAAAAAGTGATAAACCAGCCACTACAAAAGACAAATCCAAATGGTGTGCATATCACGAGGATTTCGGGCATCTCACTGAAGAGTGTATTGCACTGAGAAAAGAGATTGGTTATTTGTTAAGCAAGGGACATTTGAAAGAGCTTTTGGGAAGAAAGAAGTCAAGGATCCAGGATCCTGAAAGGATCCCAGAAAAAGCTCCAGCTCCCCCAGCAGATGCACATGTCATAAACTTCATATCCGGTGGATCAGACATTTGTGGCACTTCGTTTTCAGCAGCCAAAAGACATGCCAAGGAGACCAAGATGGATAATGGAGATAGACCCATCCGGACGTCTATAGTTACACAGGAAAAAGTTATAACTTTTGATGAGGATGATCGTGTTGATGTTTAGGATCCTCATCATGATGGTCTTGTTATTACTTTATTCATATCTAACCATTTTGTTCGCAGGATCCTAATCGATGGAGGAAGTTCGGTGAATATCATTCAGCTTGATGTCCTCAAGAAGATGAACATCCCTGAATCAGATATAATCCCAAGATCCTCAGTTCTTGTGGGATTCAACGGAGAAACCAAGAATACATTGGGGGACATTAAACTTCCCATCTACATTGAAGGACTTCATTCTTATAAAAAATTTTGTGTAATAGATTGCTTATCCTATTGCAATGTTATCCTTGGCAGGCCATGGATACAAGACATGATGTAACACCCTTGTTATTATTTAACGTTTATCGTATAATTTAAACTCATAATCATGTAATTATAGTCACACTTATATTGAAAATACGGGTTTGTTAAAAACTTTTACAATTTAAAGTGATACAACATAATGTGGTTTTAATTCGCCGTTATAGAATAACGACGAAACAACATTGCGGAAGCTTTGTTTAACGTGTGTTCGGTTCTTGCTCGATGCTTGATCTTCATCCGGAACTCTCGACATTCACCTGTGATCAAAACCAACTTAAAGGTCAGTTTTGATAATTAAATAACCGATACAACAAGGAAATTAGGAAAATCCAACATTGATATCTTGATCCAAAAACAATCACTTAAATTTGGCCTCCACCGTAACTTACGGTGGTCACCGTAAGTTACGGTGGCCCCTGAATATTAAATCCCCCCACCGTAACTCAGGGGGTAAATACCGTAACACTTTCAGCTCCACCGTAACTTACGGTGGACACCGTAAGTTACGGTGGCCCCTGTAACAGCCCAGTTTTCACTTTGCCGTTTTTGACACGAAAACTTTCGTATCTTTCAATCCACTTGTCCGTTTGACCTACCGTTTCTTCCTACGTGATTGTAATTTGATTTCCCACCATATGAAGTTAAAATCCAACATCCGGTTTAACAAAATTTTAGACTTTTAAGTCTTCGGCTTATTGCCCTTTTTACCAAGTTTTGACCCATTCAACTTTTATCAAACAAACATGTTTATTTGCTCTTTAAACTAATGAAATTCCTGGATTCCACATCTCCTATCATATTAATCTCAAATCACGGGTTTCTTACTTAATAGAAACCCGTTTACGCTCAAATTCTTATTTTGACCTGTTAAGGGTATTTAAGCACCTTCTAGCTAAAAATCGCTTTCGATTGTTCCTAACCTTACTTTACCACATTTCTTATCATATAATTTTCCACCACAACTGTAATTATGGTGGGTTTACTATGGTAATTTATATAAACCGAGTTTACCTCTCAACTCATCGTTCTACGGCAAAGACTCAAATAGAGCCATTTAACTAATGTATTACATCTTTCAACTTCTATACTCGTCCTAAGTACTTATCAAATCATAAAGACTCGTTTCCAAACAACCTTTAAGGGTTGTTTGTTCAATTTAGCCTACAAGGGCATTTTTGTCAATTTTAGTCCCTCTTTTACGACGAATGACTCTTAGATGCTTGTTTGACCCAAAATCCGATCTTTTAACTATAATTCTGATTAGAAACCATTATTTTTCTAAAATACCACAATTATAACTTAAATAACGGTTTGCCTTTAAGATAACCGAATATCCAATTTTGACTTTGTTTAACTCTTAGAGAGCCTCAAGTTCTAAGTGATGAGTTAAACCATTTTACATACCTGACTCGGATCAATATTTTGACCCGTTTCGATACCTTGCCTTAATAGCCGCTAAGAAATAGCAAGGTATACATCCATTTGATATCATTCCTATAATCATATAACTCAACAAACCATTAGTCGATATTGTCTAAGGGTGATAATTTCACCTTTTGACCCATTTATCTATTTAGTGATCTTCGTCACTTCAACTAAATACCAATTTCATCTATAATGCTAATTTAAAGTCTACTAGTGAAAATACGTAATCAAGCATAACGTAACGAAACTGTAGTTACGTACCTTTAAAGCACACCATTTCCGCGTGTATCTCCTCCGGCGTGTCCGCTTGACGTTCCGGATTCCTTGCCTAAAGAGTTCAATTCATAATAAGTTTAGAACTCTTTCGTAAGCTTTAACGCATTATTTCTTAACATATTCAAATCTGCGTTTTACCCAACTTTCAACATTTTAACCCTCATTTAGGCGTTTTATCGAACACCTAGCGGGTCAGATTTCTACATGAACTAAACCAAGTTCATGACTTGAGTTTATCACTCTAATTAACTTCAATTAGACAATATACACATATTTTTAACTTCAATAATTTAAGGATTATCTCATAATTTCAATTTACACTAGAACAAGAGTTTTAACCCTAGTGTTTATCAAGTTCTACTAACATATTAATCACCCACTATGGTGATTTTGATCCATACCATCATCATGCAAGAATTTGACAAGAAATCATCTAGGGTTTGCCCCTAAACCTTATATCACTACCAAATTCATGTTTGCTACACATAATTAAGCTCAACACTCGATTTCAATCACATGCAAGAACTTAGGTTGAATCGAAATACCCTAATTCGACATACCTTATGATCCTCTTGACGAGGTGATCACGATTCCATGTTCAGATTTTGATTTCAACTTGGATTGAGCCTTCAATTTGTGGGTTTAGTGAATTTTAGGGTTTTAAGGATGAGGGAGGTCGCCCTCTCCTGTTCTTGATCGACCAGACATCCAAATGGGGGTGTTTGGTTTTGTTTTTAATTAAAACTAATAATATAAGTTTCAATTTTAACAACATAGGCCCCTCCACTTTTGTTAATCATATAGTTTGGTTATTTTAACCATATTTGTTCTATTATGTCAAGACACCAACTAACTAGGTTAATATTCCTAGTTACTTGGTGGGTCCCGGGAGTTATAACCCGTTTTTATTTTAAGTCCCGTTAACTCGGGCTCTTATAGACTCAATTTCCTTAAAACTTAGATTCGTTTGTATTTAATATTAGGATTTCTTATTTAAATCCAAATATTTACCGAGTTATTTTTACTACTAACGGTACTTTACCCGTCCTTTAGTATTAACGGAGTTTGATTACCAAACCCGTTTTCGGGGTGTTACAAGTCTACCCCCCTTAGAGAGGTTTCGTCCTCGAAACCTTTTCTTACATAATTCATTGAGTTTAAACTCAATGTATTTAATCCGAGAAATCTTTTAAACATTACTTACACTTTTAACCAATTGTTAGTACTACCAGATAAGTATGGTAACATATTTTTGGTCACTAATTGTCTACGTATCTCATAAGACATAGTGCAACTTGAAATAACGTAATCTCGTTATTTCCACTAGTTTAGTTAACTTAGCGATATCCATTGCTTTCGTATACTATCGAATTCTTTATGAATCCGTTACTTTGACCCGTTTAAAGGTCTTTAGTGAAATCTTTCACTTTTAGCAATAAATTCTTTTGTTTTCAAATTTATTTATTCGATTCAGTTATACCGAATCTACCGCTTACAAGCAAACCAAATTTCTTGATTTGAATTGCTGACCTTAACCGGTCTCATTAACTAGACTTATTAGTCCAGTTACTTTTACTGCTCGCTTAGTTATAACGTGATTCTACCTCACATTGCATTTCTTGACCGCGATCGTGTCACATTATGTTTAATTCATATCAACCTTTCATTTTCGAAAACATCACTTTTTCGAATATATCATCTTGCGCCTATTAGTGTCAAGACTTGTATCCTTCATGCTTACTATTTAAATTCCTATCAGGATTTATATTTGTAAAAACGTTATTTCTTACTAAAACCGAAGTTTTAGTTTTAGGATCTTCTCTTTAGCTTTTGTCAGAATTATGGGTATTGACAGTCCATAATTAATTCTTTTACAGTCTTAGTTTTATACGGGGATTCTCAACTGATTCCCTTGCTTTATCTAATTAACCCATAGGTTTTATCAATTAGCCTTATGGGCTATCCTGATTAGACTTTCACCTCCTTAGGGCGAAGTCCTTATAATTTCTTTCTAATCATGACCCGTGGGTTGTTTTAGTCTCGTAAACCTTTCCATTGTTTACAGCTCTAAAGGTTAAGTGGATCCCGTAGATCATCTTTTATCCATGTCTATATTCAAATGTATAGATACATACTTAGCTTCAAAGCGTCTTTTATTATGTTTGGAATCGTTTATTTTCGTTTTTGAACTTTAGTTGGCCTTGACCGTAGTCTAAAGCTTCGTTCGTTTACTCTTGGACTAATCTTCCGACTTTATGACTCTTTACGTCATTTACACGTCGGTTTGTTCTACGCTCACCGTTTCCCCGGTTCATAATTATACTTCTCTACGACCCGTTACTCGGGTTCTTTATTATTTCGTGTTTCCATTATTCGGTTTGCGCTTACTTGTACTACCAAGCTTTTTATATTTTATTTATCTCGTTTGATTTATTCGTGTGAGATTTCATTACTCACGAACATCAAACTTCATTCTTTATTCGACCCGTTCAACTTTAGAATAGTTGATCATAGTTATCAAAATTTCTGTTTGCAAATTCTCATCTTCTTTTAGTCATGACTCTTAATCCGAGTCCTTTGACTTTCTATTTCGCGTACCCGTCTCTTGGTTTACGCATGCTTTCAAACTCCTACCCATCTATCGGGTATCCTTACCAAAGTCATCATCAAGTGACCATTCTTATATGGTTTTAGACATCATCTTAGTTTATTTGATCGTCTTAGCGAAATCCATTACTTTTATTTAGTCAAGTCTTTTATTCTTTTATTCTACCCCTTTGAATTGTATGTGTGAATTTTCATCACTTATGACTGTCAATGTTTATCTTTATGCCTTAGCATTCTTATTAGTTGGTCTGTATTTCCTCTTACTTTGATCCTTGTTCCTTCTCTCGGGCTCTTTACTCTAACGTAATATGCTTATGTCATCCGACTTGCGTCTACGTTTATTATCATACGTCTTGCTTATTTGGTTTATTTGGGTACCTTTTAAATTAGTCCCATTCATCCCGCCCTTACTACATCGGATGTAGATATGTCCATCATAAAAGTTCATGGTACCACGTGTTCACTACTTACTTGGCCAGAGCAAGCGATCAACACCTGATATACATGACCTTTTATAATTTTCACATTACACCCCATGTAGGTAACGCCTCTATTTAATTTTCTTGGAAATAATATTCTGGATAGGTATTCTATTCAGGTTTTCCAAGCTTTTAATTTACGTATGCAACAATCATTCTCTACATGTTTGTTGCATATTGCTATTTCTACGATTAAATTTAAAATGTGCACCTGGTAATGCTTGCCATAACGGGCTTCTTTGGCCGTTAACCTTGTTCGCGATCGTCACGCGGTTTAGTTCCTTAATAAGTATGCTCTGCTTGTCATACCTCGGATCATTCTACCGTCATATCCCTAATTCGTTCAACCCTCGTCATCTTCAGACGCGATTGTCCTTCAACTAAACATTTACAAAAGTTAGTAATTTCGATATTAATAAACGCCCGTATTGTAATACAAGGCTTTTTACAATATGTGTCAACGCACGAAATTTTTGTTAGCTATATCTATCATTTAATTGGGATAACGTGTATTACACGATAACCCTATGTGTCGTTTACAACACTCTAATACGCTAAACGATTAATATACATGCACTTACCGGATTTGCGATCAAGCCTCGAACCGAACACCAATCTTTATTAAGAGCATAAGGTTTAAGTCCAAGCATAGTTTTCCCACCATACTTGAATCTTTTAAACCAAGGCACTGATACCAACTTGTAACACCCTTGTTATTATTTAACGTTTATCGTATAATTTAAACTCATAATCATGTAATTATAGTCATAATTATACTGAAAATACGGGTTTGTTAAAAACTTTTACAATTTAAAGTGATACAACATAATGTGGTTTTAATTCGACGTTATAGAATAACGACGAAACAACATTACGGAAGTTTTGTTTAACGTGTGTTCGGTTCTTGCTCGATGCTTGATCTTCATCCGGGACTCTCGACATTCACCTGTGATCAAAACCAACTTAAAGGTCAGTTTTGATAATTAAATAACCGATACAACAAGGAAATTAGGAAAATCCAACATTGAAATCTTGATCCAAAAACAATCACTTAAATTTGGCCTCCACCGTAACTTACGGTGGTCACCGTAAGTTACGGTGGCCCCGGAATATTAAATCCCCCCACCGTAACTCAGGGGGTAAATACCGTAACACTTTCAGCTCCACCGTAACTTACGGTGGACACCGTAAGTTACGGTGGCCCCTGTAACAGCCCAGTTTTCACTTTGCCGTTTTTGACACGAAAACTTTCGTATCTTTCAATCCACTTGTCCGTTTGACCTACCGTTTCTTCCTACGTGATTGTAATTTGATTTCCCACCTTATGAAGTTAAAATCCAACATCCGGTTTAACAAAATTTCAGACTTTTAAGTCTTCGGCTTATTGCCCTTTTTACCAAGTTTTGACCCATTCAACTTTTATCAAACAAACATGTTTATTTGCTCTTTAAACTAATGAAATTCCTAGATTCCACATCTCCTATCATATTAATCTCAAATCAAGGGTTTCTTACTTAATAGAAACCCGTTTACGCTCAAATTCTTATTTTGACCCGTTAAGGGTATTTAAGCACCTTCTAGCTAAAAATCGCTTTCGATTGTTCCTAACCTTACTTTACCACATTTCTTATCATATAATTTTCCACCACAACTGTAATTATGGTAGGTTTACTATGGTAATTTATATAAACCGAGTTTACCTCTCAACTCATCGTTCTACGGCAAAGACTCAAATAGAGCCATTTAACTAATGTATTACATCTTTCAACTTCTATACTCGTCCTAAGTACTTATTAAATCATAAAGACTCGTTTCCAAACAACCTTTAAGGGTTGTTTGTTCAATTTAGCCTACAAGGGCATTTTTGTCAATTTTAGTCCCTCTTTTACGACGAATGACTCTTAGATGCTTGTTTGACCCAAAATCCGATCTTTTAACTATAATTCTGATTAGAAACCATTATTTTTCTATAAATACCACAATTATAACTTAAATCATTCGGTTTGCCTTTAAGATAACCGAATATCTAATTTTGACATTGTTTAACTCTTAGAGAGCCTCAAGTTCTAAGTGATGAGTTAAACCATTTTACATACCTGACTCGGATCAATATTTTGACCCGTTTCGATACCTTGCATTAATAGCCGCTAAGAAATAGCGAGGTATACATCCATTTGATATTCATTCCTATAATCATATAACTCAACAAACTATTAGTCGATATTGTCAAAGGGTGATAATTTCACCTTTTGACCCATTTATCTATTTAGTGATCTTCGTCACTTCAACTAAATACCAATTTCATCTATAATGCTAATTTAAAGTCTACTAGTGAAAATACGTAATCAAGCATAACGTAACGAAACCGTACTTACGTACCTTTAAAGCACACCATTTCCGCGTGTATCTCCTACGGCGTGTCCGCTTGACGTTCCGAATTCCTTGCCTAAAGAGTTCAATTCATAATAAGTTTAGAACTCTTTCGTAAGCTTTAACGAATTATTTCTTAACATATTCAAATCTGCGTTTTACCTAACTTTCAACATTTTAACCCTCATTTAGGCGTTTTATCGAACACCTAGCGGGTCAGATTTCTACATGATCTAAACCAAGTTCATGACTTGAGTTTATCACTCTAGTTAACTTCAATAAGACAATATACACATATTTTTAACATCAATAATTTAAGGATTATCTCATAATTTCAGTTTACACTAGAACAAGAGTTTTAACCCTAGTGTTTATCAAGTTCTACTAACATATTAATCACCCACTATGGTGATTTTGATCCATACCATCATCATGCAAGAATTTGACAAGAAATCATCTAGGGTTTGCCCCTAAACCTTATATCACTACCAAATTCATGTTTGCTACACATAATTAAGCTCAACACTCGATTTCAATCACATGCAAGAACTTAGGTTGAATCGAAATACCCTAATTCGACATACCTTATGATCCTCTTGACGAAGTGATCATGATTCCATGTTCAGATTTTGATTTCAACTTGGATTGAGCCTTCAATTTGTGGGTTTAGTGAATTTTTGGGTTTTGAGGATGAGGGAGGTCGCCCTCTCCTGTTCTTGATTGACCAGACATCCAAATGGGGGTGTTTGGTTTTGTTTTTAATTAAAACTAATAATATAAGTTTCAATTTTAACAACATAGGCCCCTCCACTTTTGTTAATCATATAGTTTGGTTATTTTAACCATATTTGTTCTATTATGTCAAGACACCAACTAACTAGGTTAATATTCCTAGTTACTTGGTGGGTCCCGGGAGTTATAACCCGTTTTTATTTTAAGTCCCGTTAACTCGGGCTCTTATAGACTCAATTTCCTTAAAACTTTGATTCGTTTGTATTTAATATTAGGATTTCTTATTTAAATCCAAATATTTACCGGGTTATTTTTACTACTAACGGTACTTTACCCGTCCTTTAGTATTAACGGAGTTTGATTACCAAACCCGTTTTCGGGGTGTTACACATGAAGGCAGTTGCATCTACTTACCATCAATGTGTGAAGCTTCCTAGTCCATGGGGGGTGATAAAGATTGAGAGTGACCAGCAAGAAGCAAAGAATTGCTATACCTCATCAATGAAGCCAGTCTCAAGACCAAGGGAGCAGTAGCAACTAAAGTATCCTCCAAGGGATGTCTTGGAGGCAAGAGAACAGGATGTGAAAGAAATCCTTATGGATCCTCATGATCCTGAATCTAAAGTCTTCATAGGATCAGGGATCCTTAGCAATATTGAACAGGAACTAGTATCCTTCCTTAAAAGGAGAAAAACTACCTTTGCCTGGAAGCATGAAGACATGACAGGTATCTCTAAAGATATAATCACCCATAAACTTGGTATTGACAGGTCATTCAAGCCCATACATCAGAAGAGGAGGAAATTTGCACCTGAAAGGAATGCTATTATCCAGGAAGAGGTAGATAAACTACTCCGGGCAGGTATGATCAGAGAGGTCAAGTATCCAAGATGGTTAGCCAATGTGGTTGTTGTTCAAAAGAAAAATGGAAAGTGGAGGGTATGTGTCGATTTTATTGATTTAAACAAGGCATGTCCCAAGGATCCTTTCCCATTACCCCACATTGACTCCATGGTAGATGCTACCGCGGGTCATGAGTTGTTGACTTTTGTGGATGCTTCATCTGGATTTCAACAAATTCAGATGGAACCATCTAATCAAGAGGATACAGCCTTTATGACCCCAACTGGTATATATTGTTATATTGCTATGCCATTTGGACTAAGGAATGCAGGTGCTACTTATCAAAGGCTAGTCAATATGATGTTCAAGGAACAAATTGGACACACTATGGAAGTCTATAAAGATGACATGGTGGTTAAGTCCAAGAAAGCTGAGGATCACCTTAAAGACTTGGAGGAAGCATTCGATATCCTAGATAAATTTAATATGAAACTAAATCCTTCCAAGTGTCACTTTGGTGTTAAAGCAGGTAAATTCCTAGGCTATATGGTGACTAAAAGAGGCATTGAAGCAAGTCCAGAGCAAATTAAGGCTATTGTGAATATCAAATCTCCTGCCAACGCCAAGGATGTGCAAAGGTTGACAGGAAGAATAGCAGCCTTGAATAGGTTCATATCAAAATCATCAGAAAAGTGCAAGGAATTCTATGACATTTTGAGAAAGAACAAGAAATTTGAATGGACTGAAAAGCATGAAAGTGCTCTCAAAGCCCTTAAGGATTACCTACCCTCAGCTCCTACCTTGATAAAACCAGAAAAAGGGGATATATTATCCTTATATCTAGCGGTTTCCTCTAAAGCAGTAAGTGCGGTCCTTGTTAAGGATCATGAAGGTACACAACATCCTGTCTATTATGTAAGTAAGATTTTGCTTGATGCTGAATCTAGGTATTCACATTTAGAAAAACTTATTCTTGCTTTGATTATGGCATCTACTAAACTAAGACATTATTTTGAAACTCATGCCATTATTGTTAAGACTAATTTTCCAATTAAGAATGTTCTTAGGAAACCTGAAATGTCAGGAAGAATGGCTAAGAGGGCAGTGAATCTTAGTGCTTATGATATAAGATATGAACCAAGGACTACCATCAAATCCCAAGCCTTAGCTGACTTTGTGGCAGATTTTAGTAGTGACTTGCAAAAGGAAGCTGAGTTAGAAGTCCAACAGTTGGAAGAAACTAAGGATCCTTGGATACTCTTTACTGATGGAGCCTCCAATGTCAAAGGGGGACATAATACCCCACTCCATAGCTTGTAAGTTTCAAACTACTAACAATGAGGGTGAATATGAAGCCTTGATAGCTGGTTTGCAAATTGCCAAGCATATGAGGATCAGGTATCTTGAGGTACGTGTAGATTCATTGTTAATTACTAATCACTTTAATGGATCCTATGCTGTTAAAGGTGAAAAGCTAATCAAATACCTAGAGATAGTCAAGGAATTGGCACTCTCTTTTGTTTCCTTTAGTTTGACACAGGTACCCAGAGAAGAGAATGCAGAAGCTGATGCATTGGCCAATCTAGGATCATCCTTGAAGATCCCAGAGGATATCGAGATCCTTATTATCCATATCCTAACCCCTGCTATTGAGGATCATGTAGCCATGGAGATAGGAGAGGATTCTGCAATCATCCCTAGTGATGATACACAATCCCATTCAGGATCATGGATCCTTCCAATCAAAAGATATATCCAACATGGAGAGATTCCTACAGGAGAAAACCCCAGGGCTTTCAAAATTAAGGTATCTCAGTTTACAATATTGAATAACGTATTATATAAACGATCTTTTGCAGGACCATATCTTAGATGCATTGAGGATCCTGAAATCCAAGAAGTCCTAAAAGATTTTCATGAAGGAGATTGTGGAAACCACACTAGGGGCAGGGCATTATTCTCAAGGATCCTGAGGACAAGATACTATTGGCCTACTATGAAGAAGGATGCTGTGGATTATGCCAAAGGTGTGATCCTTGTCAGAGACATAGTAACATCCTTCACCAACCAGCAGAGCTCTTGCATCCTATATCCTCTTCTTGGCCATTCATGAGATGGGGAATGGATATAGTTGGTAAACTTCCCAAGGCATCTGGTGGAAAAGTATTCATGCTTGCTATGACTGATTACTTCTCCAAGTGGATAGAGGCTGAAGCCTTTGCTCAAGTCAGAGAAAAAGAAGTGATATCCTTTATCAAAAGAAATATTATTACTAGATTTGGTATCCCTTCTGAAATTGTTTGTTATTTTGGATCCCAATTTATTAGGAGTAGAACTACTAACTTTTGTGACAGCTAGGGGATTAAGATGATAACATCAACACCAGTCCACCCACAAGCTAATGGTCAGGCAGAATCATCCAACAAGATCATCATCAACAATTTGAAGAAGAAGCTTGGATCCAAGAAAGGAAAGTGGGCAGAAGAACTACCTTATGTACTATGGGCTTATAGGACAACTCCCAAGAATGCTACTGGCCAAACTCCATTTTCTTTGGTATTTAGAGCAGAATCAGTGATCCCTACAGAGATGGTGGTTCCTACTGCAAGAACAAGCATCCGTGATCCTGAAGGAAATGCCGAAAACTTGGTTCAAGACTTGGATACTATAGAAGAACTCAGGGATTTGGCAAGGATAAGGATGGCTAGTTATCAACAAAGGATGGCTGGAGCCTACAATAAGAATGTCAGGAGCAGGAAATTCCAAGTTGGTGATATGGTATTGAGGAAAGCATTTCAGAATACTACCAATCCTGCTGATGGAAAGTTGGCACCAAAGTGGGAAGGCCCTTATTTGATTGAAGCTGAAGCAGGAAAGGGGGCATATCGATTACTAACAATGGAAGGTGATTTGCTACCAAGAGCTTGGAATACTGTCCACTTGAAGAAATACTTCATGTAGAAAGGATCCAGGATCCTCAACCATTTTCATGATAAGTATCCTTGAAGGATCCTCACAGGACAGATGATCCTCATTTTGGTAATGATCTAATCTCAAACTATTTCATTCTTTAATTATCTTACAAGGATAAGGATCCTGGATCCTTTATCCTTCTTTCACTTAGTTCTGAGTTTTGCAGAAGGTTGATATATCCTTGACAAAGGATTGAGTATCCACAGAAGTGTCCAGTTATTTTGGCTTGACCCCAGTTTATTTGGGCTTGACCCCAGTTATTTGGGCTAGTCCCCAGTTTGTTGGGCCTGTCCCCAGTATCGCCAGCAGTGCACGATGATCCTGGTACAGTTCATGGCAATGGGACCAGTACTCGCTTTAGGGGCTGTCAATTTCATTGTACTTGCTGTATCCGGGATCCTACGTATAATGGTAGACGTACCATACATCCGTTCCTAAGGTTTCTAACGTTTTCACGTTAGCTAAGGTTTTGGCATCTTCATGCCACTAAGTTTGGAAGTCGCCAGTGTGGGCCATACTCCAGTTTACACAAGATCCTTTGGGCTTGTCCCCAGTTTTTTGGCTTGTCCCCAGTTTTTTTGGGCTTGTCCCCAGTTTTTTGGGCTTGTCCCCAGTATATTGGGCTTGTCCCCAGAATTGTTGGGCTTGTCCCCAGTTGCTAACTCTTCTTTTATATTGGCTTAGTCCCAAGTTATGTCCCATTTCAGGGTTTTGAAGATAAACAGCTAAGGATCCTTGATCCTTACCTTTTACAAAGGTCTTTCTTTTGGTTATCCTGGTTATAAATGTTAAAGGTTTAGGATCCTAACTTGGATTCTCAGGTATGATCCTTGATCATTTTTGTTTTTATACTTTATTTATCTAAGTGACCCTAATCCTTTGACAACAGAACTTATGATCCTTAAGTTACATAACTTTTCTGAATTTATCGATTATAGGATATTTGATCCTTGATCATATCCTAAAATTTTTTGACATGATTTGTTAAACCTTTATTCTTTACTTATGGATTCAAAGAAAATATATAACAAAAGTTGAAGAATGAAGAATTCACAAGAATAACAACAAAAGAAATAGCCAAAAGATCAAAGTTTTATTTATTCACCAAAAGTTAAACCCTTTTAAGGTTGTCAAAATTGCCAACCCAAGTTTCTACCAGCAATACGTGGCCCGTCCACTTGGGTTGGCAAAGGGTGTCCATTGTTAACAGGTCTTAAAGTGCAGGAAATAAAAGATGGCAGGATAACAAGTGGTTTCATCCCCCAAACAGAGGATCCCTCCACCACCTATTATCGTACCTATTGTTCAAAGGATCCATGATCCTCAACCCTAATAACTATTGTTCAGTTATTACAACCCAGCATTGTTTAAAAACATCACAACCAAAAAACTTTCAAATCCTAAAAAAAAGGGCTCCGGCCGCGTCTAGAAATATCCATCATCGCCCATTTCAGCAGCTCACACCTTGGCTGCATCACAACCAGCATCATCACCACCAGCTTGATCCTTCCCGCTGCCACTTGCCTCAATCGCCAAAACCTCGGTAGCCTCCTCCTCATCCTCTAGCTCAGCCAGCTTCGCCTTCCATCCCTTCTGGTCCCAAGTGGTCATGTCGAAGTCAGGATCCTCTGCCTCCTTGGCCATTTGCAGCTTGATCTTGTACATGGCGATGGCAGCCAAGATTTTAGCATCCTCCAGCAGCTCATTCTTCTCATGATCAGCATTTATCTAGGCCATAACCACCTGCTTCTTCGCCAGATTGAGGTCTTTTTCAAGGGAGGGGATGGTTTGATCCTTGGCCAGGAAGATCTTTTGGAACTCCAAATGCTTCTGATCGGCTTCTTCAGTATAAGCATCCAACAGCATCTGGATCTCGGCGAATTTCTGCAAAAAAGATAAGGTAAAATCAGGATCCATTATCCTCACATGGGCAGGATAATCAGCAGAATCAGTGATCCTTACCTCAGCAAAGTATTCTTCGAATTGGTGACGGATGAGGGGCAGGCCTTCAAGATTGTCAGCTTCAGAGGCCTTCCTCTTCTTTCCCCCCTTGGAGGTGATAGGCTTGGGGACTATGGCGCTTGGGCTAGCAGCAGTTTTCTTTTTTCCGGAACGGGGAGCCACAACACTAAGATCACTAACACTGAAGCGGGTGGCTGACTTTGAGGATTTTCCAGCGCCTGTCAATCCAAAATAACAGATAAGTATTCTTGTTTTATTTTCATTTAAAGATTTAGTTACATACAAACATGGATACTTACTTGACATTGTGACTGAGCCTGAGGATACTTCTTGAGAATCCTTGGTATTTGCTTGGAATGATCTTGTTGCAGGATCAAGATTCCAGAAAGCGGCGATCCTCTCCTCCGTTGCAGGTGATGAAATGATGTGAGAGACAGAGATAGCTGCAAAATAAAAAAGAAGAGATCAGTTATCCTTACAGGAACAGGGTTATCCTATGATCCTTCTATAAGGATCCTCTATCCTACCGTGGGTGGCCCATTTTCTGGGGAGATCCTTCCCATCCGGGATGGAATCCCTCCTAACAAAGAAAAAACGCTTCTTCTAGTTGGTGTCGTTTTTGGTGGTCTTGAGGATTGGATGAGGTTCACCGGGTTTGTGTTTGAATAAAAAGCGATGTGAACCATGGCTCACAAGGTTGTACATTTCAGCGAGTTCAGACATTCCTAACTCTATATCCTCATGCTCAATGATCCTTTCTAGGGTATACAAAACCCTCCACATCATTGGCATGGCCTGGACATAGGATATGCCGGTAAGGGATAAGAAAGACTGGGTAAAATCAGGGAAAGGATAGGAGTATCCTATCAGAAATGGGGTAACTGGAAAAGCAACCCAAGTTTCAGAAACGAAGTCACTCAGGGCGGTAGGGTCAAAAGGTTTAATGATAGTGTTCGCCGGAAAGCAATGACGGATCCTGTCTATTTCCGGATCGGTAAAGCAGCAACGTTCCTTTGGAGAATCTTTGATGATTCCTTGGCTCTTTAGGGGACTATCTTTTGGGTGATCCTTAGCCGGTGAGGATCTTAAAACCATCTTGGCCATGGGAGATGATAAAGAAAGAAGGAACAGAGAAAGAAGGTGAAAAGAGAAAGAAGAAAGAAGTACCTGCTTGATCTTCGAATGAGGATTTAAAGGGTGTAACGCACGAATTTAAATGCCTCTAGATCCTTATCTCTAACTTGAATTTATAATGATGATTTTTCAGGGATGTCGCTTCAATGACGTATGATCGGTAACGGCTAGTGTTTTGGTCAAAAATCAAGCAATGATAATGCAACCAAACTTTCTGTTGTGAGGTGTGATGCTTGAATCAATGAACAATGCTAAGGATCACTCAGAAATGAAATTAACAAGTGACACAATGATTTATACGAGGAAAAAGCCCTTGATCAAGAGTTGATCTCCGGCATAAAAAACCTCGGGTGATGGAAACTATCGATCACCAACTCAGATTAAATAAGAAATGTATTACAACTTCGGATGATAGCGAGCTAGTTACAAGGATCACTATAGTGTAATGTGCAAAAAGTGTATAATCGCCAAGTGAATTGTTGAGAGCTGATGAGAGCAGTCACGAGTGTGTGTGTTAAGCTAAAAAAAATAGCCAAGTGTTCTAATTTAGCTCGCTATCCCCTTATAAATTTAGAAAAAATCTAAGATAACAAACTGTCCGCATTTTGTGCAAGTCTTCCACGAACTCCATAACGTCCACTTCAGTTAAGCACGTGCGGAATAAGTATGGAATATGCTCCAGGAATATCGCCAAGACCAAGTCCAAGCTCGTACTCCTGCAAAACAACTTCATATTCAAAGTAGACAATCGTTAGTGTAAGGATCACTATGATGATCCATGATCCTGATCCCACAATAACTTCTGAGGATCACTAATTCAATAGAATTGAGGATCACTAAGCCTGATAGTAATTGAGGATCACTGATCATTGGAAAATCTTCCCCAAACAATTGCCCCCAAAATATAAGGAGTAAAGTGTAAATAAACGAGTTATATTTTCTCGTTCTTATCCGTAACCAACTAACGGATATATAGCCGTTGTAATCGAACTATCTGTTGCCAATTCTGACGTCATTGAAGTGACAATCCTGCAAAATCATGATTATAAATTCAGGTTAGAGATAAGGATTATGAAGCATTTAAATTCGTGTGTTTCATCCTTTAAATCCTCATTCGAAGATCCGATCAGGTACTTCTCTCTCCTTTCTCTCTTCATCTTCTTTCTCTGTTCCTTCTTTCTTTACCTTTATCTGCGATCAAGATGATGTTGAGATCTTCGCCGGCTAAGGATCACCGTAAGGACAGTCCTCTAAAAAGCCAGGGAATCATCAAAGATTCTGTGAAGGAACGGTGCTGCTTTACTGATCCGCAGATAGACAGGATCCGACATTGCTTTTCGGCAAACACCATTTTCAAACCATTTGATCCCACCGTTCTAAGTGACTTTGTTTCTGAAACATGGGTAGCTTTTCCGGTCACCCCATTTACGATAGGATACTCGTATCCTTTTCCTGATTTCACCCAATCCTTCTTCTCTCTCACCGGCATCTCCTACATCCAAGCAATGCCAATGATCTGGAGGGTCTTGTATACCCTTGAAAGAATCATTGAGCGTGAAGGTATCGATCTGGGAATGTAGGAATTTGCAGAGATGTACGACTTTGTGAGCCATGGATCTCACCGATATCTACTCAAACATAAACCTGGTGAAGAACACCCCATCTTCAAAGCCACTAAGAATGACACCAACTGGAAACGAAGATTCTTCTTTGTCAGAAGGGATTCTATCCCTGATGGAAAGGATCTGCCTAGAAAATGGACCACTCATGGTAGGATAGAGGATCCAGAGAAGGATCACCAGATGACCTTGTTTCTGCTGAGAATCACTAACATCCTTTTGTTTCTAATTTGCAGCTATTACTGTCGCACATCTTATTACAACACCTGCAATGAAGGAAAGGCTTGCTGCTTTCCGGAGACTTGATCCTGCAATAAGATCATTTCAAGCAAATACCCAGGATTCTCAAGAAGTATCCTCAGGTTCTGTCACTATGTCGAGTAAGTATCCATGTTGATATGTAATTAAATGCTTAAATTTAAATGAAATAAGGATACTTATATGTTTTGGATGTGTAGGTGCTGGAAAATCTTCAAGATCTGCCTCCAAATTCAGTGTCACTGACCTTGACACTGTCCGATCCTCAAAGAAGAAGCTTGCTGCCAGTCCAACTGTCATGATCCCCAAGGCAACCACTTCTAAGGGCAAGGGTGGTAAGAAAAGGAAGACTAACGACACCCTTGAAGGCCTGCCTCTGATCCGCCATCAGTTCCTTAAGTACTTTGCTGATGTAAGGATCACTGACTTAGCTTAGTTATCCTGCCCACTTGAGGATCATGTTATCCTAAGATTTATATTGTCTTTTTGCAGAAATTTGCTGAAATCGAGGACTATGTAGGCAGTATTGAAGAGGTTGAGCAAAAGTGCGTGGATCTCCAAAAGATGATGTTGGCCAAGGATCAGAAGATTGCCTCCCTTGAAAATGATGTCAATCTGGTGAAGAGGGAACTTGTCCTGGCTCATATCACTGCTGACCAGGAGAAGAATGAAATCACCAATGATGCCAAAGTCTCCGCTGCCATTGCTATGTACAAAACCAAGTTGCTGGCCCAAGAAGCTCTGGATCCTGACTTTGACAAGAGCAGCTGGGACGTAGAGGGCTGGAAGGCAAGGTTAGCTGAGCTGGACGACGAAGAAGAGGCTGATGAGGTCCTGGAAATCGAGGCTGGCGGCAGTGGGGTTAAGGATCACGTGGATGATGCTGGAGCTGGAGGAGATGGTGAAGGTGATGCAGCGAAGGTGTAAGCTGCAGGAATGGGCGATGAAGGACATTTCTAGACGTAGCCGGAGCCCATTTTTTAGAATTTGGTAGTTTTATTTTGGTTATGGTGTTTTGAAACAATCTTGGGTTGTATCTGAACAATAGTAATTAGGGCTAAGGATCATGGATCCTTTGAACAATAGGTAGGATTACAAATGGTGGAGGGATCCTCTGTTTGGGGGATGAAGCCATTGTGATCCTGCCGTCTTTTAATTCCTGCACTTTCTAGACCTATGAACAATGGACACCCTTTGCCAACCCATGTGGACGGGCCACGTTTTGCTGGTAGAAACGTGGGTTGGCAATTTTGACAACCTTAAAGGGTTTTAATGTTTTGTGAATAAAATAACTTTAACTTTTTGGCTATCTCCCGTGTTGTTATCCTTGTAAAGACTTTACTCTTCAATTGTTGTGATATACACTTTGTCTGAATTCATTAAGTAAATTAATATCCTCAAAAAGTTTAGAATATAATCAAGGATCACATATACTTTAGTTGGTAAGTTCTGAAAAGTAATATAGTTTAAGGATCATAAGTTCAGTTGTCAAAGGATAAGGGTCACTCAAATGAATAATGAATAAAATCAAAATAGTTAAGGATCATACCTGAGAACCCAAGTTAGGATCCTAACCTTTAACACTTATAATCAGGATAACCAAAAGACAAACCTTAGTAGAAGGTAAGGATCAAGGATCCTTGGTCGTTTATCTCCAAAAACCTGAAATAGGATACAACTTGGGACTAAGCCAATATAAGATAAGAGTTAGTAACTGGGGACAAGCCCAATAATTCTGGGGACAAGCCCAATATACTGGGGACAAGCCCAAAGGATAACTGGGGACAAGCCCAAAGGATAACTGGGGACAAGCCCAAAGGATCGTGTGTAAACTGGAGTATGGCCCTCACTGGCGACTATCCAAACTTAGTGACATGAAAATGCCAAAACCTTAGCTAACGTGAAAACGTTAGAAACCTTAGGAACGGATGTATGGTACGTCTACCATTATACGTAGGATCCTGAATATAGCCAGTACAATGAAATTGTCAGCCCCTAAAGCGAGTACTGGTCCCATTGCCTTGAACTATACCAGGATCATCGTGCACTACTGGCGAAACTGGGGACAGGCCCAAACTTGGGTCAAGCCCAAATAACTGGATACTTCTGTGGATACTCAATCCTTAGTTAAGGATACCTGACCTTCAAAACTCAGAATCAAGTGAAAGGAGGATAAAGGATACAGGATCCTTATCCTTATATAGGATAAAAAAAAAAAAATAGTTTGAGATTAGATCATTACTAAAATGAGGATCATCTGTCCTATAAGGATCCTTCAAGGATACTTGTCATGTAAGGATCATGGATCCTTGTCACATGTAATATTTCTTCAAATGGACAGCATTCCAAGCTCTTGGTAGCAAATCACCTTCCATTGTTAGCAATCGATATGCCCCCTTTCCTGCTTCAGCTTCAATCAAATAAGGGCCTTCCCACTTTGGTGCCAACTTTCCATCAGCAGGATTTATGTTATTCTAAAATGCTTTCCTCAATACCATATCACCAACTTGGAACTTCCTGATCCTGACATTTTTATTGTAAGCTACAGCCATCCTTTGTTGATAACTGGCCATCCTTATCCTTGCCACATCCCTGATTTCTTCTATAGTATCCAAGTCTTGAACCAAGTTTTCAGCATTTTCTTCAGGATCACGAATGCTTGTTCTTGCAGTTGGAACCACCATCTCTGTAGGGATTAATGATTCTGCCCCGAATACCAAAGAAAATGAAGTTTGTCCAATAGCATTCTTGGGAGTTGTCCTATCAGCCCACAGCACATAAGTTAGTTCTTCTGCCCATTTTCCTTTCTTGGATCCAAGCTTCTTCTTTAAATTGTTGATGATGATCTTGTTGGATGATTCTGCCTGACCATTAGCTTGTGGGTGGACTGGTGTTGATGTTATCATCTTAATCCCCCAGCTGTCACAAAAGTTAGTAGTTCTATTCCCAATAAATTGGGATCCATTATCACAAACAATTTCAGAAGGGATACCAAATCTAGTAATAATGTTTCTCTTAATAAAGGATATCACTTCTTTTTCTCTGACTTGAGCAAAGGCTTCAGCCTCAACTGTATCCATTCCCCATCTCATAAATGGCCAAGAAGAGGATATAGGATGCAAAAGTTCTGTTGGTTGTTGAAGGATATTACTGTGTCTCTGACAAGGATCACATTTCTTGGCATATTCCACAGCATCCTTCTTCATAGTAGGCCAATAGTATCATGTCCTCAGGATCCTTGAGAACAATGCTCTGCCCCCAGTGTGGTTTCCACAATCTCCTTCATGGAAATCCTTTAGGACTTCTTGGATTTCAGGATCCTCAATGCATCTTAAATATGGTCCTGCAAGAGATCGTTTATACAGCATATTATTCAATATTGTAAATTGAGATACCTTAATTTTGAAAGCCCTAGGGTTTTCTCCTGTAGGAATCTCTCCATGTTGTATGTATCTCATGATTGGGAGGATCCATGATCCTGAATGAGATTGAGTATCATCACTAGGGATGATTGCAGAATCCTCTCCTATTTCCATAGCTATATGATCCTTGATAGCAGGGGTTAGGATGTGGATAATAGGGATCTTGATATCCTCCAGGATCTTCAAGGATGATCCTAAGTTGGCTAATGCATCAGCCTCTGCATTCTCTTCCCTTGGTACCTGTGTCAAACTAAAGGAAACAAAAGAGAGTGCCAATTCTTTGACTATCTCTAAATATTTTATTAGCTTTTCACCTTTAACAGCATAGGATCCATTAAAGTGATTAGTGATTAATAAAGAATCTACATGTACCTCATGATACCTGATCCTCATATGCTTGGCAATTTTCAAACCAGCTATCAAGGCTTCATATTCAGCCTCATTATTAGTAGTTTGAAACTCACAAGCTATGGAGTGGGGTATTATGTCCCCCTGTGGCGATTTTAGTAGCATTCCAATCCCTGTTCCTTTGATATTAGAGGCTCCATCAGTGAAGAGTATCCAAGGATCCTTAGTTTCTTTAAGCTGTTGGACTTCTAACTCAGCTTCCTTTTGCAAGTCACTACTGAAATCTGCCACAAAGTCAGCTAAGGCTTGGGATTTAATGGCAGTCCTTGGTTCATATCTTATATCATAAGCACTAAGCTTCACTGCCCACTTAGCCATCCTTCCTGACATTTCAGGTTTCCTGAGAACATTCTTAATTGGAAAATTAGTCTTAACAATAATGGCATGAGTCTCAAAATAATGTCTTAATTTAGTTGATGCCATAATTAATGCAAGGATAAGTTTCTCTAAGTGTGAATACCTAGATTCAGCATCAAGTAAACTCTTACTTGCATGATAAACAGGATGTTGTGTACCTTGGTGATCCTTAACAAGGACCGCACTTACTGCTTTTGAGGATACTGCTAGGTATAAGGATAATATATCCCCCTTTTCTGGTTTCATCAAGGCGGGGGCTGAGGATAGGTAATCCTTAAGAGATTTGAGGGCACTTTCATGCTTCTCAGTCCATTCAAATTTCTTGTTCTTCCTCAGGATGTCATAGAATTCCTTGCACTTTTCTGAGGATTTGGATATGAACCTGTTCAAGGCTGCGATCCTTCCTGTCAATCTTTGCACATCCTTAGCATTGGCAGGAGATTTGATATTCACAATAGCCTTGATTTGCTCTGGACTTGCTTCAATACCCCTCTTTGTCACCATATAGCCTAAGAATTTACCTGCCTTAACACCAAAATGACACTTTGAAGGATTTAGTTTCATATTAAATTTATCAAGGATATTGAATGCTTCCTCCAAGTCTTTAAGGTGATCCTCATCTTTCTTGGATTTAACCATCATGTCATCTATATAGACTTCCATTGTGTGTCCAATTTGTTCCTTGAACATCATATTGACTAGCCTTTGATAAGTAGCACCTGCATTCCTTAGTCCAAATGGCATAGCAATATAACAATATATACCAGTTGGGGTCATAAAGGCTGTATCCTCTTGATCAGATGGTTCCATCTGAATTTGTTGAAATCCGGATGAAGCATCCATAAAAGTCAACAACTCATGACCCGCGGTAGCATCCGCCATGGAGTCAATGTGGGGTAATGGGAAAGGATCCTTGGGACATGCCTTTTTTAAATCAGTAAAATCGACACATACCCTCCACTTTCCATTTTTCTTTTGAACAACAACCACATTGGCTAACCATCTTGGATACTTAACCTCTCTTATCATACCTGCCCGAAGTAGTTTATCAACCTCTTCCTGGATAATAGCATTCCTTTCAGGTGCAAACTTCCTCCTCTTTTGATGTATAGGCTTGAATGACCTGTCAATGCCAAGTTTATGAGTAATTATATCTTTGGATATACCTGTCATGTCCTCATGCCTCCAGGCAAAGGTGGATTTCCTCCTCTTAAGGAAGGATACAAGATCCTGTTCAATACTGCTAAGGATCCCTGATCCTATGAAGACTGTGGATTCAGGATCATGAGGATCCAAGAGGATTTCTTTTACATCCTGCTCTCTTGCCTCCAAGACATCTCTTGAAGGATACTTTAATTGCTATTGCTCCCTTGGTCTTGAGGCTGGCTTCATTGATGATGTGTAACAATTCTTAGCCTCTTGTTGATCACTCTCAATTTTCACCACTCCCCATGGGCTTGGAAGCTTTACACATTGATGATAGGTGGATGGGACTGCCTTCATGTCATGTATCCACGGCCTGCCAAGGATAACATTACAACATGATAAGCAATCTATAACACAAAATTTCTGATAAGAATGGAGTCCTTCAATATAGATAGGTAGTTTGATGTCCCCCAATGTGTTCTTGGTTTCCCCGCTAAATCCCACAAGGATTGAGGATCTTGGGACAATATCAGACTCCGGGATATTCATCTTCTTGAGGACATCAAGCTGAATGATGTTCACAGAGCTTCCTCCATCTATAAGGATCCTGCGAACAAAGTGGTTAGAAATAAATAATGTAATTACGAGACCATCATGATGAGGATCCTGGACATCAAGACGATCATCCTCATCAAAAGTTATGATCTTATCCTTGGTGACCGTGGACGTCCGGATGGGTCTATCTTCATTATCCATCTTGGTTTCCTTGGCATGTCTTTTGGCTGCTGAAAAGGAAGTACCACAAATGTCTGATCCACCGGATATGAAGTTTATAACTTGTGCATCTGCTGGAGAAGCAGGAGCCTTTTCCAGGATCTTTTCAGGATCCTGGATCCTTGACTTCTTTTGTCCCAAAAGCTCTTTCAAATGCCCCTTGCTCAACAAGTAACCAATTTCCTTTCTAAGTGCAATGCACTCTTCAGTGAGATGACCGAAATCCTCATGATATGCACACCACTTGGACTTATCTTTTGTAGCAGCTGGTTTATCACTTTTTCTCGGCCACCTAGCTTTTTCACCTAGATTCTGCATTGCAAGGATTAGTTCATTGTTATCAACATTAAAACAGTATTCAGAAATGGGGAGGATAATCCTCATCATGCTCTTCCTGTTCCACTGCATGCACATTCTGGTTATCAGACTTGTTGTAGGACTTTGATTTGTTGTTCCTGAAGTAGGATCCTAGCTTTTCCTGTTTTGAGGATCCTGTCAATCTCTCCTGGATCCTTTTGTCATCCTCTAGACGGATGAACCTAAGGGCCCTGGTTCTTACTTCATTAAGATTCCTGCATGGGGTCATAACAAGATCATCATAAAATAATGAATCCCTAAGCAATCCCATTTTAAAGGCTTCTACAGCCGTAGCAATATCCAAGTTAGGAATATCTAAGGATTCTTTACTAAACTTAGTGATGTAATCTCTAAGTGATTCATTTTGACCTTGTGTTACCCTATATAGATCACTAGTTAATCATTCAAACTTTTTACTACAAGAGAATTGACTATTAAACAAATTAACTAGATTAGCAAATGAAGTAATAGAGTAAGGGGGAAGACTTAGCAGCCACTTAAGAGCAGATCCTGTGAGTGTGGATCCAAAACCCTTGCATAGACATGCTTCTTTTAACCTCTCAGGAATCGGATTGATTTCCATCCTTTCCCTGTACTGAGCTATATGCTCTTCTGGATTCGTCGAACCATCATACAGCTTCATGGAAGGTATCTGGAATCTTTTGGGTATCTCAGCATCACAAATAAGTGGTGCAAAACGAGATATCCTATGGCTACCGTCTGCAATTTCAGGAATGGGTTTAACCACTCCTGGTATGCTAGATATCATATCCTTAAGCTTCTGTAGCTCCCTAGCCATAGCCTGATTGATACCTGTATCCTGCATAGAGCCATGGTTAGTGTTATATGAATTATTGAAAGTGTTACCTCCCATTGGATTCATGTTTGGAATTCCGGATGTGAATTCATGTTGACGGGGTTCTGGTATGATTGAAGGACCAGAGGAAGCAATGGTCTGCATTGGTATGAAGTCTCCTTGATGTACATCCGAGCTTGGAGGCTGCATACTTCTGAAGAATCCTTGATCCTGAAAGATGTTGGATCCTTGAGGCTGAGAGGATCCTTGAAGCTGAAAGGATCCTGGAACAATAGAGAATCCTTGGACCTGGGAGGATCCTAGGACCTGGGAGGATCCTTGGACCTGGGAGGATCCTTGGACCGCGTGCATTCCCAAATATCCTCCTGAGCTGAAGGATCCTTGATGCAGAAAAGAGGATCCCGATGGCTGAAAATAGGATCCCTGAGGCTGGGAGTGAGAGCCAAATGCCTGACTCATAGTTGCCGTTCCATAACGCCTTTCTGATGGACCACTTTGATACTGGATGCCCGGAACTGCCGATTGTAGGGTAGTTACAACAGGAGTGTCAAAATTCAATGACCTTGGCATCAGAGGAGAGTGATCCTCCACTGATTTCTTCTGTTTCTTGATATCACCAATCTCTTGGAGGATCCTTTCATTGGTTTTATCCTGCTCTTGCATGCGATCCCTCATCTGCAAAATCAGATTAAAAAGATCATTAGTAGTAGGATTCGTGGAAACAGAAGAAGTTGGTGGTTTTGTAAAAATGGGGGTTTGTCTCTTCGCAGCATTTTCAGCATTTTTCTGGGATCCAGAAGGTGGTGGAGGCAAAGGAGGAACGCCTTGTGAAGAACTGATTGCCGGCATTGAACTTGAAGTGTTCTTCTCTGAGGAAGCGATCCGCTTGGTTATAACGAACCGAAATGATCACAAGAACAATAATTTCTCAAGAATGAAGCACCAATCGCCCCACGGTGGGCGCCAAACTGTTTTGGTCAAAAATCAAGCAATGATAATGCAACCAAACTTTCTGTTATGAGGTGTGATGCTTGAATCAATGAACAATGCTAAGGATCACTCAGAAATGAAATTAACAAGTGACACAATGATTTATACGAGGAAAAAGCCCTTGATCAAGAGTTGATCTCCGGCATAAAAAACCTCGGGTGATGGAAACTACCGATCACCAACTCAGATTAAACAAGAAATGTATTACAACTTTGGATGATAGCGAGCTAGTTACAAGGATCACTATAGTGTAATGTGTAAAAAGTGTATAATCGCCAAGTGAATTGTTGAGAGCTGATGAGAGCAGTTACGAGTGTGTGTGTTAAGCTAAAAAAAATAGCCAAGTGTTCTAATTTAGCTCGCTATCCCCTTATAAATTTAGAAAAAATCTAAGATAACAAACTGTCCGCATTTTGTGCAAGTCTTCCACTAACTCCATAACGTCCACTTCAGTTAAGCACGTGCGGAATAAGTATGGAATATGCTCCAGGAATATCGCCAAGACCAAGTCCAAGCTCGTACTCCTGCAAAACAACTTCATATTCAAAGTAGACAATCGTTAGTGTAAGGATCACTATGATGATCCATGATCCTGATCCCACAATAACTTCTGAGGATCACTAATTCAATAGAATTGAGGATCACTAAGCCTGATAGTAATTGAGGATCACTGATCATTGGAAAATCTTCCCCTAACAGCTAGTTAGATTCTAACGGCTATATATCCGTTAGTTTGTTGCAGATAAGATCAAGAAAATATAACTCGCTAATTTACACTTGACTCCTTATATTTTGGGGGCAATTGTTAGGGGAGGATTTTCCAATCCTAAGGATCACGGATCCTCAAGTGCTGCCAGGATCATGGATCCTCAATTCTGTTTGAATTAAGGATCCTCAGTAGGTGTTGCAGGATCAGGATTCAGGATCCTTATTGTTATCCTTATACTAACGATTGTCTTCATTGTATGTAAGCTTGTTTTGCATGAACAAAGGCATGGACCAAGTCTTACCGAAATTCCTGGAGCATATTCCCTCAATATTCCGCACGTGCTTGGCCCTTGTGAACGTTATGGAGATCGTGGGAAGCTAGCATGATTTGCGGATAGTTAGTTAGTTTAGTTATTTCTAATTTAAAAAGGGGATAACAAGCTTGAGTTAGAACACTTGGCTAATTTAGCAAACACACACACTCTCGCAACAGCTCTCAATCAGCTCTCAAGCAATACTTGGCGATTTCATACATTTTTTGCACATTACACTCTAGTGATCCTTGTAACAAGCTTGTTATCATCCCGAGTTGTAACAACCTTTTGATTAATCTTAGTTGGTGATCGGTAGTTTCCATCACCCGAGGTTTTTTATGCCGGAGATCAACTCTTGATCAATGGCTTTTTCCTCGTATAAATCCTTGTGTCATTTGTTCATTACATTTCTGAGTTATCCTTATCATTGTTCAATGATTCAAGCATCATTCCTCACAACAAAGATTTGGTTACATTATCTTAGCCTGATTTTTGACCAAAACAATAACATCAAATAATTCATTTCTCCTTTCAAAATCATTTTTTTAGATTTTTTACACATGTGTAAATTTTCTTTATTTACGAATTCACGTAAATTAAAACGTGTAAATTAAATTTCTAACATTGTATTCGAATAATAATGATAAATGTAGAAAGAAAATTTGAATTTGAATTGTTTATACCAAGTTCTCCCGGTTTTCATTTGTTCTCAAGGTTCTCACAATATTTAGTGTTCTCATTTAAATCTTCCCCTATGTATATAGCGTTCTCATTTAAACCATTCCCTATAGAACACTAACTATTGCGAGAACAAAAAGAACAACTCTAAAACACTAAATTTTGGGATTTAAGGTTCATATTTTTAAAATTTTGTGTTTCTTACATTCATATGTGTATTATATATACATAAAAAATCATATATATTTACCTACGTATAGCCTACATGCATGTTGGTAATTTAACCTACACATAACCTACATATGTGCAAGTTATACAAAAAGTGAAAAACATTTCATATTTTGTTTTGAATTCTGATGTACGAAACAATAAATCTTACATTTATAACATTTTTATTTACTTTTTAGGTTTTTAAGATTAAAAAAATGGGCGATTCATTGTGTTCTCGTAATATTTAGTGTTCCGCATAGAACATTCCCTTATATAACTATATATATAGGGTAGCGTTCTAGAGTGAACAACCTCACAAGAGTAAACTGTGTGAACTGGTCATAGCCCTTGATTGTCTTTTTTGTTGAAAAGGGTAGGATTGTAATTATACATTAAGTTATTATTAATTATTTGTTTTAATTAATCCATCGAAGTTACACTTTCCTATTTTTTGTGATTAGTCAAATTATCTTTTAAATCTAAACAAGATCTATATTATAATCACCATTCAAAACAAGCCAGATTTTTTTTTTCAATCGAGCAGTCTTCATCATCATGTATTTTTTCTTCATCGATAAAAAATCCCAGATTTCAATTACGTACACACATTCATGAATCCCGAAGTACACCTTTGTATTTAAATTTAATACACCTATGTACAGACATATATATGCTTGTGTATAATCTTTTTTTAGATTAGTAAACTCATACTACTTCACCATAAACCATAACATGTCCCAAAAACATATTATAAAGTATACCAACCAACTAAACATCCTGTTTACATAAAAAAAAAATAACCCAACCAAACAAACAAATAACCACATATCGGAAAAACAAAAACATAGTCTTTACTACTATTGTTTGCATGGAACGTTTTAAACACTAAGCCTACTCGCCACGTTGTATGCTACCGATTCAGCCATTACTTCATCGACGAGTGTGTTAGCATGGGAGCACAAAATCTTCACAGCATACTTATTCACAGCAATCTTCACAGCACACTTTTTCACAGCAACTTATCAGGTATTATTCCTTCAAATTGCCCACATTTCGGATGATTCACCGATTCCTTCAAATTACCAACTGTAAAACCCAAATTCGTTTACACAGGTCAATGAATGTCTTAGATAAATAAAAAGACCAACACTGTATACATAGGTGTACACCCAATTTACACAGGTGCATACACAGTTTATACCTACAATTCAATTTGCGTACACATGTGTACACCAAATGTACAAACACTGTATACACAGGTATACACCCAATTTACGTAAACAACAGACACTAGTTTTTGAAATATCACATAACTACTACTATACACAGGTGTATACCCAATTTACATAAATAGAGTACACTCAACATCAACAGGATCGAAACAAATTCTTGAAAAATTAAACACTAAACAACTTATTCGGAACCCTAATACACCAGTATATCAGTAAAAAAAGGATATTGAATACAAGCCCTAGATTGAAGATTCCGGCATTAGAAACGACAACAAAACATACTCATTCTCATATGAAATCAGTGTACCTTTGTGGCTGGATAACGTCTGCATAACATGTTCGCACCACCGCTACACCGTAACATCTTCATCATCGTCACCTTCATTCTCAACCATCATCTCGTTCATCACCATTCCGTTTCATCATACCATCATCTCCGGTCGTCTCCATCCACTCCGATCTTCTTCTCCGGTTTGTTCACCACTCTACCACCGCTCCTCTATCTTCTACATCTCACCAACAGTTCTGTCATCGTCTCTGATCATCATGTTCCAACCACTTTCATCAATCATCTCCGTACATCCGACACCCTCCGGTCACCGCACCATTACCATCTTCTTCAATGATCTCCGACAACCATCGTTTATCATCACCGACCACCTGCAACTGCCTTCACGGACATCGCCATCACCGTCATTAACCATCAACCACCTCCACCTTCATTGTCATCTCCGGCGACTGCATCGTCTACCATCATCATCCTCGTCGTTCTAATCATCATTCTTACATTTGACGGGCAGGTTGTCAATTTAGGGTTTGGTTCGGATTATCTTGAACGAAGGATGAGAGAAATAAAAATAATGGATTTGAATTTGATGAGATTTTAATACAATGGAAACAATTTAGGTTTCCTGTTTTAATTCTTTTGATTGTGTAATTACACATATACCCTTTTTTGTATTTAATTAAATGGAAAAAATTAACCAAATAATTACCATCATACCACTCATTTAAATCTCAAGATCATAAAAATCAAGGGTCTAGATCAGTTCACACAATTCACAAACAAGAATGTTGACATGTTGTTCACTCAAGAACCTAACCCTTATATAGGTTAAATGCGTATTCTGTTTCTTTTTATAGTTAACAAACCAAACTTTATTAAAAAATAGAAATAGGTTAAATGCTTATATTATATAGAGGATAACAAGTGAAACTAACAGTTTGTTAATAAAAAATATGAAAAATACAAATCACAGTTATTTGTGGGGAGGTTTGCAAATTGTCTGTTATATCATAATTCAATTGTTAACATATTAATAAATAAAGGTGCTATGAGTTTTAAAAAATAATGAACAGAATATTTTAATTTAACATAATAGATAAATCACGAACAGTAGATACATGAACTTCACCAATAACAACGAAAATAATGCTAATGGTAGTCATAATCATCGGCTATATGTCAAAAAAGAAATTGCGCTCTTTTTCTCTCAATGTGAGTTTGGCTTTTATACTCAATTATGCTTGCGTGATATTGCTATTCTAAATTAATCTTTCCTTGTTATCAAATATTAGGAACTAATCGTGGCCACAATTGACAATCCCAAACGTTGTAGAATGGATAATTTGTTAGATGATCAATGAACCTATGATCCTAAAAAAGGCGGCTGAGGAGTTGGATCATGTAGTAGGGCGCCAAAGGCTAGTTGAAGAGAGAGACATACCTCAACTTAATTACCTAAAATCATGTATCAAGGAAGCTTTTAGGTTGCATCCTTTTGCGCCTTTTCTTCCACCTCATGTTTCAACTAAGAATACTATTGTTGCTGGTTACTTCATATCCAAGGGTAGCCATGTTATGCTAAGTCGATATGGTTTGGGAAGGAATCCAAATGTGTGGGCGGATCCATTGCGGTTTGACCCAGATCGGCATCTATGTAGGGAAGGGGAACAAGGTGTTCTTTGGGATGATGGGCTGAGGTTGATCTTGTTTAGCATAGGAAAACGTCGTTGTCCTGGAGTAACATTAGGGACAACCATGACTACAATGTTGTTAGCAAGGATGATCCAGGGGTTCGTCTAGGAGGTGCCGGGTAATGAGCGGTCCATTGAGTTTGCTGAAAATCACAATGACCTTTGCATGGCTAAACAAGATCTATATTATAATTAATCCATCGAAGTTACACTTTCCTATTTTTTGTGATTAGTCAAATTATCTTTTAAATCTAAACAAGATCTATATTATAATCACCATTCAAAACAAGCCAGATTTTTTTTTCAATCGAGCAGTCTTCATCATCATGTATTTTTTCTTCATCGATAAAAAATCCAGGGGTTCGTCTAGGAGGTGCCGGGTAATGAGCGGTCCATTGAGTTTGCTGAAAATCACAATGACCTTTGCATGGCTAAACCACTTATGGCAATTGCTAAGCCACGATTGCCTCGATACATGTACCCTACGGATTGACGAGAAGGCACATTTATTTTATTTTAAATGTTCTCTAATTTTCTTTTAAATGACCACAAAATGTTATAAATAAGAGTAGCATCTTCTCATTATTTTATCTTCAAACCTAATTAACTCATAAATTATTCCTATCTATATCTATATCTATAATCTATAATACTATATAATGTATCTCCTATGGACATAATTGGTAATTTCTAGCACAATTTTAAGATGGCATATGAAAAGTCAGTTAAAATCCCTAACTTTTCGCCGTTCTCTTCCATTCTTGCTCCTCTCCCCTAACACCGGCCTCCCTCTTTTCCCATGAAAACCCTGCCTTGAGTCTTCAATTGCAAATGAATCGTCTTGCCTTAAGGCGGTTTCCGTCGCTCCCTCTACTCGATAATACCTATACAGATTAGAGAAAACTCTTCATTGTACCATCACCCTCAACGATTGAATGGGTTTTAATTCCCTCCCTGTCCTGTCCGATTGAATGTCCACTCAATTTTCGCATTGAATGCAATTGAAGATTGAATCCCATTTAACCCTTACAAGAAACCGAAGAAGTTAAGACATTCCTTTTATTTACTCATCGTCGCCACCGTCACCGTTTACTTCATCAGCGGCAACAGTTACGATCACCAAAGCTATTGTTCCCCAAATTCTCATACCCAAAGACAAAATATGGCATGTAAGTTTTATCATTGTAACAATTTATTACAACCCTATGTGATTTGATTGATGTTTTAATCAAATATTTTTATCATTGTTGTTTTTATATAGAAATTGGAGTTCAATTAGAGACTTGGGTTAGCAACGTTACTAAGGTTATGCATTATTTCATTTGATAATTCGTAATAATTTAGTTAGTGAGATTGAAAATTTTCAAGATTATTTATCTTGAAGTTCTCTTAAATATTATGATTATTTATCTGCAACAGATGGTGGAGGCTAAAAGACAAGTCGCGGTTCTTGAATCGTATCTTGAACAGAGGGGAGTTACGCTCCCAGATGGATATTTGTCGTGCAAGATGGTATGCCCATTTTCTAACTTCCGGTATGACCTATTAACATTGCAAAGCGGGTATTTTAGTCTTTAGTATATTTTAGTGGTTTATGGATTCTTTTTGTACTTGTTAGGTTATTTTTTTATGAATTAATTTTAGCACCATTCATCCAGATTACTTTCCACCCGAAGTCGTAACATATGAGCAATGGGCACTGTCAACACCGGAGAAAAAGAGCATATTGGGCTGGATTAAAGGTGCTTTACCTTTACGTGGTAGTGATAAGAACGTAATGCAGGAATCCATTCAATAAAAACTTGGTTTTATCCTCAACACTACTCCAATGTGGGATAGGTAATGTTGAGTTTTGTTTTTTTTTTCTAAGAAATTGTGATGTGATATGTAGTACTTATAGATGGCGCAATGTGCGGGTCGGGCTTTTTTGGTCATGGGTCAAATTGGTTTATGTTTTGGGACGCAATGAAACGGGTGGGTTGGGTTGATCCAAAACACTTTTTGTCAGAAATTATGTGTTTTAAAAGTATCTATTCTGCCAAATATGATCTTCAAGAATATATTATCTCAATACAGATTTAATCTTTTATAAAAACCAAAGTATTTTTGTGAGGTTTATGCACTAAACACACTTGTTGTCGACTTCTAACCCATTCAACATGTTTTTTGGTTAAGCATACCATCTCTGGTAATGTTTTATTTAGTTACTCTTTGTGGTACTTTCCATTGTAAGAAGTTTTTCTTGCCTTGTATTTATAATATATTCAATGCAGGTTGGAGCTAAACAACAACAAGCGTTTATTAGGAGAATTTGTAGAATTCAGAGGGAAGAATGATGCTATCACGTCCTTAAGAAACATAAAGAGGTCAAAAATTAGCCGTGTGATGATCCAAAAAACAAACATGTTTGGTTTAGGTACTTTCTAATACCACATGTTTATTTTAACCATCTTAATTTAAGTTTATAGTCTTGGAAATATATTAAACATATGAGGAGTTTCTAAAAAAATGGCTAAATGAACACATTGAGTAACGTGTCAAAACAAGTAATCCATAAACACTTTGAACTTTTTAAACAATTCTGGTGACTAAATGCAGCTCATTCAAAGCTTCAAGTTCTATATGCACCAAGAGATTACAGGAGTGAAGGGTTTTCGGGTTCAGGGTGGAATGAAGAAACAGTGAGATCGAGCATAGAGGTGGTGTTTCAGCTTCAATAAACTACTAAAGTTGAGAAAATTAAATTGTCGTCAATAATATCCATGTCACAAAGCCCTTAAATCTTTCTCGCCCTTAAATTTTTTAGATTTTTTTTTTCAGAGTGTTTTGATTTTTTAGATTTTTTTTTTATTTTTTCAGATTTGTTTTTTGATTTTTTTTTCATTTTTATGATTTTTTTTGAATTTTTTAGAGTTTTTTTATTATATTTTTATTAATATGGATCGCTCCGGATAGTGCTCCGTACATTAAAATTATTTGGATATGGATCGGATCACAGTCCATTATGTTGGATCATGATCCATTTAAGTTGGATCATTAATGGATCGGTCATGATCCAATCCATATCCATCTATTGACAGGCCTACTCGTAAGTGCTCGCTTGCTTTCTCCTTTGTAGAGGTGGCAAGACTGGCAATGGTGATTGAGCCGGTATATAACATATAAATTTTACGCCCAAAATTTTAAATGGCACCAAATCATAATTTGTTCTGTTTTTAAAAAAATTGTTATTTGTTTCTTAATTCTTGATATCATATTATTATACTAGATGTATTCATATTTAAAATTTTTTAATACATTTCCCATGTACCAAATGGTAAATTCTCATGAATTTTTAAGATGGCATATGAAAAGGCAAGTTAAAATGCCCACTTTTTTCTCATTTTGTTCCATCTCTACCCCTGCACTCCCATTCATCGTCATCAGTTGTGAAGCATTCAATGTGATTATCATTTTGTGCAATTCAATCGTCCCTCCTTCAATTTCCACATCCGTTTCCAGCTACCCCAAATTAAGAAGAGGATTAATGAAATCAGCCACAAAGTTTCTGCTCGATTTCCCAACTATCGGGTTCGCTCTTCTCTTCTGTCGTTCGTCCCTATCATTTGGGTGTGATGACGAACTCATGATTTAGGGGTTTTTTTGGGTAGGTTTTGTTTGTAATTCGAGATATGGTAAACAATAGGGAAAAATTCCCCACCCTACATGCTTTATTTCGTCGCGTAACTATTTGATTGGATCTACACGCTTCATCTATTCGATTTATTTCGAGCATATTATGATAAATAGACCGTATTCTTGTATTCTTGTGTCTTTGTAGTTGAAATAGTTTATCTATTGGTTGTTGTAGCTGATGTTTTGTGTCAATTTTGCAATAGTTGGTGTAAAGGTATGTCTATGTAACCATTTGATGCTTGTGCCACTTGATCATTTTCTTAATGTTTGGCGTTAAGTTATCTGCACAGAATCATTTTTTTAATTTAATGGTTTGCATTGTAGGATCCTTGTCGGCCAGGTGTGAAAGATGTTGTCCAACTCTGTGTGAAGGCTGGTGTTAAGGTAATTTACATAGTTCTATTTTCAGATGTGTTGTTCGTTGTTACATTATTGTATCTATTAGGCTGGGTGTTATACCTCAAGGATTATCCTTGATCCCGCTGGTTCTCAAGCTCTCTGTGGCCTCCATCCCCGGCTCCCCGTGTGTCTGTCTCTTCTTTCTCTTTCTCTCTCTATTTATTTTTGTTCAAAATAAAAAAAAGGGGTAGATGGTGAGGGATGGGTATAACATAAGGTGAGGGAATATGAACTCTTGTAAATGGGTAAAAAGGAGAGGCAATATGAACTCTTATGTAAATGTTAAAGAGTTAAATTGATCTGTATATATGTTGAAAGGATAAACCACTGCGCATTTACCGAACAAAGAAGACGACTATAGGATCAAATTCGCTTTCATTCATAGAAATCTTAAACCATAACGACAAATGTGGATTCGCTTTCATTCATAGAAATCTTAAATCATAACAATAAATGTGGTGGAAGAGATCATCAAGAAATCAAGATTAATAAAATAACAAGGTACAATGTAAGTGCATCTTAAATTACTTCATTTATATCAGTGAGTGTTGCTATTATCCTTTCCTAAGTTTATGAAATTTCGGTTGAAAACTTCAACACTTTTATGTGCTAAAATGAATTTAAACACATATTAAAATTTCAGCGCTTTTATGTGCCAATATGAGCATAAACGCAGCAGCGAATTTGGATCATTTGGGCTCGAAAATTCAGCACTTTTATATGCTAAAAAGAGCATAAACGCAGCTGTGAATTCGGACCATTTGGGTTCCAAAATTCAGCACTTTTATATGCTAAAAAGACTATAAAGGCAGCTGTGAATTTGGATGATTTGGGTTCCAAAATTCAGCACTTCTATATGCTAAAATGAGTATTAACGCAGCTGTGAATTCTGATCATTTAGGTTCAAAATCTCTGCGCTTTATGTGCTAAAATAAGTTATAAGACATCTAGGAATTGTGATTATTTGGCTGTCCGTTTTTTAGCTAAAGTACACAGTCGAACACCTCTATTATTTAGATTGTTTTCTAAGAAATAAACTAAAAAGAGTGCGGGCTTAGCGTACCAAGGACGTTTGACCCGTGTTTAAAAGGACCCTTCTTAACTGTGTTATTTAAAAATTTCGTATAACTAATATAAATTGTTTATGCTAATCATTTATCGCTATTTTTTTAGGCATTATGAACGAATCATTGTATACGATAACAATAGAAGACAAGCAAGTGTTTTGAAACAAGGCTGTAGCAAACTGTCCATTGTCTCTTGCTCAGTGTGGTTTGGTGAGGGTGAGAAGTATGTCAAGGCTGTGTTTACAGTTTACACTAGGTAGCAAAATATCTCCAATTGTTATGTTCATGGACGAAGAATCCTTAATTATTTATTTTATTTCTTTTTAATCTTTGATTGAAAAACCAACGGAGAAAGCATGCTTTAAATTATTTCCCAACATGGATAGCATGTTGGGGTGGAAGGCAAATCTCGGAGAACATGAGGCCATGCGTAAAATGAAAAATGAATTCATGGTGAATTGGGATGGTCTTTGCAAAAGACACGGAACGGGTTCATGTTCTTGCAGCCACAAACAAGCCATATGATCTTGATGAGGTTGCGACTAGAACGCTTCCCCATTGGTAAACTTTGCTCCAATTTCTATATGGACGGGTCTAGTAGTGGGTGACCTGTATTTTATTTAGCTAACTTTTTATTTTGATTATACAGGTTTGACCGATTTATATCCTACTAAGTAGTTTTATGTTTTTTTCTTATCAAAGCTAACTTTTTTTTTATTTTGATTATACAAGGTTGACCGATTTATATGCTAAAAAATAGTTTTATGTTTTTTTTTCTTTTGAAGATTGATGACGGATTTACAAGATGCTCTAAATAGAGCAAAGATTTTAAAGGTTATCCTAGCAAAAGAGGATTTGTCCCCGGATGTAGATTTGGATGCAATTGTAAACATGACTGACGGGTATCCTGTTTAGTTATCAAGCAATCTTTTTGAGTTCATTTTAGATCTGTTTAGATATTAAATTTAAGCTATGTTGATATGTGGATATGAATACAAATCTGCTGGCATACTCATGTTTGGACAATCAGTAATGTTTTGATATATTTCAGTTAGATTAGTATTTTGCAGTACTTTTTAATTTGTTTCGATATATGGTTAACAAGTCCAACAATAATTAATTATGCTATAACATGTAGGTTTGTCATTGTACTATTAGAAGACGTGCAACTACATTATTCCCATTTTGCCCTTGTATTTTTAGATTACAAACATTATATTTTTGTACTCTTGCCATCACAAATTTCAAGTTCGCAATTTTATTTTCCTTGGACCACAATTTCATCAAAACTATACCTTTCACCATCATGTCTTCAGTTGTGCATGCATCACATTTTTCACGGAGTAAGGTAACCATCGACCTTGATGCCGCACACATCGTGAGTTCTCTTTTGTTTGCTCTAACGAGTGTATCAAAACCGACTGATTTTCCGCCCGCTACATCGCGCGGGTTTCCTACTAGTACATTAGTTAAAATACATCAATAAATCTACATATAATATCTAAATCTAATAAAAAAAACTCCAATTAATACTACATGGCATTTTCTTATTTAAAGCTTCAACTAATGCCATTATTTTCTTATACAAATCATTAATAATATTATATATTATTTAATAAATATCTAATTCTAATTAATGATTGTTATTAATAATATTATGCTATTGGTATTTATATTAATTAAAATTCAAGATTGATAATTAAAAAAAATACTTAAAGTTTTTATATAAAGAATACTTCGACTTTTCTTTTAACGACGGTTATCTGTAATTTTAAAATCTATGATTTTAATATTTTTAAAATGAATACTTATGCTTAAGTTTTTTCATATGATCTATAATTTTCATATTCCACATATTAGTTGTGGGTTCCGATTTATTCTTGTGTTTTACAATAATTTATGCTTAAGGTGAATACTATAAACTACTCAATTCAATCACATATTTGTAATAAGATTTTTGTTTCTCTTTTAATGGAAAGTGTTTGAATCTTATCTATCATTCTTTTCAGGTTGTAATGGGCTCATGTCAAAACAAGTGATTTTTTACGGGTCAAAAGGATAGGACTCATGTAAGGCCAATGTTTCAACAACTTTTGTGCATTCTATTTATTTATATATAGACATTTTGTAATGTTTTGATGTATTGTTAATGACTAACGAAAACATAGTATCAAAAGTATGACATAGGATTTCTTTTTAATATATAAAACGATAGCATTCAAATACTTTTGACACATTTGGTCATTTCAGTTTTTTGTTTTTTTAAATGAAACATGTTACTCAGTTGAATCTTTCCGATAAAATACGACTCTAATAGACCGTTTCCACTATCATATATAAAATGTAATATTAGTTCTATGATGTATTTAGAGATTTATAATATATACATATATACACACAGCTCGTGTAATACGCGGGTCTATAACCTAGTTATATAAATAAACTGTTCAAACTTACGCTAGTCACATAAATGAATCACAGAAGAAAAAAAAAACCAGACATAGAAATGGATGTAGAGAACTGCTCAGTTCACTCACATCGAACACTTGATCAAGGGAGATGGAGAAAACAGAGTGACCCAATGAATTACTTAACCATCAACATTAGGGGTGTTGGCAATGCTAACAAGGCATCCTGGGTCAAACGTATAAAGAAAGATCACGGGGTAAATTTCATCGCTATCCAAGAAACTATGCATGCAGATGGGTCAAGAATCAACTTCACAGGTTTTTAGGGGAATACACCTCTAGAAGCGGACTGGATTAACTCGGAAGGAAGATCAAGGGGGATCGCTTGTATATGGGATCCGACGATTTTTGCGAGAACCGAAACTATCAAAAACTGGCATTTTCTTCTACTCTGTGGATCGATCATTGGTTTTGAAGAAAGGATGAATATACTTAACGTCTATGCCCCACAATCAGCCCAGGCGAAGAGAGTATTGTGGGATAACATCAAGAACCTAAAGGCAAGTAAGGAAGGTATTTGGATTATACTTGGTGATTTTAATCAGGTAAGATCTGCTGAGGAAAAAAGGAACTGCTATTTCGATCCAGCTTCAGCCTCGGATTTCAATTCCTTCATCTATGAGGCGGACCTCTCCGAATAGACATGAATGGAACTAAGTTCACTAGATGGCTAAACGGGGGAAACAAACTTAGCAAAATGGATCGTATGTTGGTTTGTAACAAATTTTTGAGCCTATGGCCATCCGCTACACTCCGGGCTTTACCAAGGAACTCTCGGACCATTGCCCGGTTGTTTTGAACACCACACCTTTTGATTTTGGCCATATCCCTTTCAAATTCTTTAACGCTTGGCTCTCGAAATCTGGCTTCGATGATGTGGTTCGCTCCACTGTCAACTCCTTCATTTCTGCTGGTCCTCCCGATGTTATTTTGGCTGGGAAATTAAAGTGTATAAAATATGCAATTAAAGAATGGAACAAAAAAATCAAGAAAGAAGAAGATGAATGCCTCAATGCTTCTTTAGAAGCTATCAAAAACTTGGATGCTATTTGTGAAATCATAGATCTCTCTGAGTCCAAAGCGGCAGACTACATTCAACATAAGCATAAGGTGACAGAAATCAGGGATGGCAGGACCAGTGATCTCAAGCAAAAATCTCGGGTCAAATGGGCAATCGATGGAGACGAAAACTTAGCATTTTTCCATGGCTACATTAACTGTAGTGTCTTGAGGAGCCATGTAAATGGCCTTACGATTAATGGAGAATGGTGCACTGATCCTCCGCGGGTAAAAGAAGAAGTTCGGGATTTCTTTGGGAAAAATTCTTCGAGCCGATTAATGAAAGACCAAGCTTTATATGTCAACATATTAAAAAACTCTCACACGAACAAGGTACCTTTCTTACTTCACAGTTCTCTTTTAATGAAGTTAAAAATGCAGTTTAGGATTGTGGGGGAGAGAAAGCACCGGGACCGGGTGGCTTCAGTTTCACCTTTATTAAACACTACTAGGATCTACTAGGCGAATATTTCTTTAAAATCGTGACACGTTTTCATTCTTCAGGATAAAATTCAAAAGGCTGCAGCTCATCATTTATCACCCTCATTCCTAAAGTTGAAGACCCGGTCAACCTTAATGAATTTCGACCGATTAGTCTGTCTGATTGGTTGCATTAGCAAGGTTATATCAAAGGTCCTCGCAAATCGTCTAAAATCAGCTATCAACTTGATCATCTCGGAAGAACAATCAGCCTATCTCTCGGATAGAAATAATTTGGATGGGCCCCTCATTACAAACGAAATCATATCATGGGTCAGAAAACACAAATCTAAAGCTTTCTTGTTTAAAATTGATTTTGAAAAAAGCCTTCGACACTATCGGTTGGGGTTTTATTGACTTGGTTTTTCAACAAATGAATTTCCCCAACAAATGGAGGCTTTGGATAAATGGAGTCTTCGCTTCATCTCGATCATCGGTCTTGGTCAATGGTTCACCGACTAGCGAGTTTCAATGTTTTAGGGGTGTTAGAGAAGGAGATCCCCTTTCTCCTTTTATCTTCATCCTTGCCATGGAAGCCCTCTCAAGCTTTATGACCAGTGCAACATCGGCGAGCCTCATTAACAGCATCTCCTTTCCGAACGAAGGTCCCAAAGTATCGCATCTTGTCTTTGCGGACGATGTCATGCTTCTTGGAACTTGGGAGGAACAAAATGTCATTTACATTAAACGACTTATGAGGTGTTTTTTTCTAGTCTCTGGACTAAAAATTAACCTTCATAAGTCCTGTCTTTACGGTGTTGGTACGTCGATGGATGAAAACAACTACATGTCAAATCTTCTCTGGTGCAATACCGGGTCTCTACCATTTTCGTATCTTGGTCTCAAAGTTGGTGGGAACATGAATCGATACCAAAACTGGACTCCGGTCATTGAAACTTTCCAACAACAGCTCTCTCTTTGGAAAGCGAATACCTTGTCCATTGGAGGAAGATTGACTCTCATCAAATTGGTACTTGACTCCCTACCACTGTATTACTTCTCTCTATACCAAGCACCTGGGAATGTGATCGATAAGCTCGAGAAACTAAGAAGAAAGTTCTAATGGGGGGACACAGACGCTTGCATTAGGATGCATTGGGTTAGAAGGGAGATTGTCACGCAACAGATCTCAATGGGGGGGGGGGGGCTCGGCTTAACCTCCCTTCAAGAAGCAAACTGCAGTTTATTGGCGAAATGGGCTTGGCGCTTTAAATCGGAACCTGAGAGGCTCTGGAGGAAAGTCATCATGTCCATCCATCACAATCCGAAACATGGCAATTTCCTACCTTCCAAGAAAGGTCTCTCGGGCATGTGGAACAACATCATAAAAAAAATCAACCCTTAGCAGCAAAAATATCCATCTCTGCAACCTCCTTGTGAGCAAGACGGGCAATGGTCTAAATACTCAGTTCTGGACCGACACTTGGGTCACAGGACTACCACTAAAATCAAGATTTTCTGCACTATTCGGTCTGGAAAATTTTAAAGGGTACTGCGTTCGGGAAAGATTCACTACAACAAAAATGGCTTTTTAGGACCTTTTCTGTGGGACGCTTGTAAAAGAGGGTCCTAAAAAACTATTTAATAGGACTAATGAACTTTTAGGGTCCTTTTATAATATACTCTACTAAACCGGTGTCCTAAAAAACTATTTAATAGGATGGATGATTTTTTGGGGTCCTATTATCATATAATTTAATAGGACACTTAAAATGTAGATCCTAATAAAGTACTTTATAAGACATTTAATTGTTAGTGTCCCATTATGTGATACTCTATTAGGACACTTGATCATCTGGGGTCCTATTATAACATAACTTAATAGGACACGTTGTAGTTAAGTCATAAATGTTTAGTGTTATAGGACCCTTTCTAGTCGAAGTCATATTAGAACTTAACTTAATAAGACACTTGAAACTTGGGTCTTATAACTTTAAACTTTATAGGACGCTTAATCATTGTGATGCTATTATAATACACCGTAATAGGACACTTGATATTTGAGTCATAAAACATTAGTTTTACAGGACGCTTATTCGCTAGAGTTTTATTATAATATAACTTAAAAAGACACTTGACACTTGGGTCCTATAAATTTAATCTTTATATGACGCTTAATCATTGTGGTGTTATTATAATACACTGTAATAGGACACCTAATATTTGAGTCATAAAACATCAGTTTTATAGGACGCTTATTCGCTAGAGTTCTATTATAACATAACTTATTAGGACACTTGACACTAGGGTCTTAGAGCATTCACATTCAATCCATCAAATTATACATACATTCCACTAAAAAACAACTCCTATATCAATATATTTCCACTAAAAACAAATACATTTTCTCTTTCCTTTCAATTAAATAATATTATCATTACATTTTTCTCTCACTTCCACTCACAACCACTTTCAAAATATATTAAAAAATTATAACGGGTGAACAGTGTCCCCCCAAATATACAGATGAACAGTAACATTTTCTCTCTCCTCTACTCACAACCACTTTTTATACCCTTTATAATATAAAAACCCCTCCTCCCATAATTTGATGGATTGAATGTGAATGCTCTTATAACTTTAACATTTCTAGGACACTTAATCATTATGGTGTTATTATAAAACACCGTAATAGGACACTTGATATTTGAGTCGTAAAACATAAGTTTTATAGGACGTTTATTCGCTAGAGTTTTATAATAACACTAGGTTATTAACCCGCTTAATCATGGCCGGTGAGTGGTGGTGGTGGAGGTGAGAGGTGGTGGTGAGTGGTGGGGGTGGCCGGTGAGTGTTGGTGGTGGTGGTGGTCAGTGAGTGGTGGTGGTGACTGGTGGTTGTGGTGAGTAGTGGTGGTGGCCGGTGAGTGGTGGTGGTGGTGAGTAGTGGGGGTGGTGGTGAGTAGTGGGGGTGGCCGGTGAGTGGTGGTGGCCGGTGAGTGGTGGTGGTGAGTAGTGGTGGTGGCCGGTGAGTGGTGGTGCTGGTGAGAGGTGGTGGTGGCCGGTGAGTGGTGGTGGTGGTGGTGGTGAGTAGTGGTGGTGGCCGGCGGTGGTGGCCGGCGGTGGTGGTGGTGGTGAGAGGTGATGGTGAGTGGTGGTGGTAGCCGGCGGCGGCGGCGGTGGTGGTGGTAGGGGCCGGTGAGTAGTGGTGGTGATGAGTAGTGGTGGTGGTGGTCGGTGAGTGGTGGTGGTGAGTGGTGGTGATGGTGAGTAGTGGTGGTGGCCGGTGAGTGATGGCCGGTGGTGGTGGCCGGTGAGTGGTGGTGGTGAGTGGTGGTGAGTGGTGGTGAGTAGTGGTGGTGGCCGGCGGCGGCGACGGTGGTGGTGGTGAGAGGTGATGGTGAGTGGTGGTGGTGGCCGGTTACTACCCTATTTGTTAAAAAACGCTTGACTCAGAATCGACTCGGTACAAAACTAGCCGAATCGGCTCGCCTCAACTCAGCTTGGTTACTACCCTATTTGTTATATTAAATTTTTATTTTTTAAATTTTACTGTAAATCAGTAACATCTAAATACATACATCTATATCTATACTATCTATATCTATATCTATACTATCTATATCTATCTGATGCGTGCGAAGTGTTACTTATTTTAGGTGTATATTTTAAGCCCTTTTTAACACTTATTTTAGCCAAGTTTTAAATTTATAAAACACGATATTTCACTAACACTAAACACACATATGGGCAAGTGCACCCATCGTTGAGTGTAGTATAGCGTTGGTAAGATACCGAGGTCGTCCAAGGACACAAGAGCTTTTAGTACCGGTTTATCCTCAACGTCTAACCAAAATAAAAGTTTAGAAAAATGTTTTTAAACTAAGAAAATTAAAAACTAACTAAAATGCTGAAAATAAAAATAAAAGAAAAACAGATAGACAAGATGAATCACTTGGTTCCGACTCGTATCTAGTATAACCTTTGATTATTTCCGCACTTTTGCACATAATTAAGAGATTATCTTAGTTATTGTAGTAGGCCCCTCTTTTGAAGGTGACGTTACCCTCACCCCAGTAGTTTGAGTCAGCAGGGATACAATCCTAAAAGGGTGGATTATTGGAAGATAATGAATTAAGTTATTAATGCAGTATTGTGGTAGGCCCCGCTTTTGGCGGTGACGTTACCCTCGGCTAAGTAGTCTGAGTCAGCAGGGATACAGTCCTAAATAGCCGGGTTATAGTATTAATAGTAGTTAACTTATGAGGGGATCAAAGAGTTTGGGCCCCCGCCATCCAATACCGTGAAGTATTGAAGGAGGTCCTACTAAATTTGACCCAGGTCCATTGCAGGACCTCTAAACGCTGAACAATGGCAAGACCTTTACCAAACCGTTCCCTTAACCCCCGACCAGGTAGCCAACATATCTCCATATAGACCGTGGAGATATGAATGGTGAAAATCCTTTATTTTATATAGACAGTAAAATAATGCCAAGACACCACGGACAAACGATAAGGAAAGATCACCTTCAACATAAGTAACTAGTTATTAAAGTCATTAATACAAAACCAAATAAAAAGTGCAAAAGATTAGAAATAAAAAGTATTATACTAGACACTTTGTCTTCACCAAGTGATGTAAGAGACTTAGGCAAACATGGCCTTGATTGTCAAGAACTCTTACGATCAATCTTGGATCCCGAGACGACTCACACACTCTACGATGGACAATGGATGATGGTGGTGGATGATGGTGTTGTGATGGTGGTGGGTGGTGGATGAAGTGTGAGAGAGGTGGTGTGCCAAGGGATGAGATGAAATGAATCCAAGCACTCCTATTTATAGGCTGAACAGAGAGCTGGGCACGGCCCCGTGTCCGCTGGGCACGGCCCCGTGTCCGTCTGACAATCTCTCTCCTCATTAACTGTAATTCGCAATTACAATAAATGCGCCTGCTGTACTTTCGACACGCCCCCGTGTCCGCTGAGCACGGCCCGTGGTGGGCAATAGAAGCTTCTATAGGTTTGTCTTTTCTGCTGCTTCTTGGGCACGGCCCCGTGCTGGCTGAGCACGGGGCGTGTTCAGTCTTCTGATTTCTCTACTTTGCTTTGGAAGGTGCCGTTGAGGGGTCGGGCAGTCCACTAATATTCCTTTTCTTGTATTTATGTTGGATTTAGCTGTCTTTTTGCTTCTTTTGCGTTTTTGAGCTCATTTAATCCTGAAAATACAAAAGGAAGACAAAAACACTCTTTTTCCAATATTAGTACTTAAAAAGGGTTAGTTTTATGCCTCATTTGATGTAATTTATATGTTGCATTTTACATACATCAAATACCCCCACACTTGAACTTTTGCTTGTCCTCAAGCAAAACTCTTTAATATGTGGCTTACACTCCCAAATGGAATAGGTAGAAGAGAAGGTTTTGGGCTTGTCGTAGAGTGTCGGGATTTCCAAGATCTTTTTGGGTTTTATTTTTATTTATTTACACTCCTATTCGTAATGATTTATTTAGAACTTTTCATAAAAGAAATTACTTATTTGGGCATAACATGCCTTTTTTAAATTCTATTTATATACAAGTTCACATACCTCACGGGGAAATCACTCACACTCGGCCGAAGGTGTATTTTTAGTGAATCACTCGAGAGCGGCATGGAACTTATTCCTACCATAGGCTTGCCAAGAAATCAATCCTCCTCCTTTTTAACTTTTATACCTTTGTAGATATCAAGAGGACTTTGTGGGTTAAGGGTTAGGCTAGGGTTAAAGGTAGGTGGTTGGGTTAGTGGTTAGTAGAAAAAGGGCTAAAAGCGTAACAAGTGTCGGTTTTCGTATTTTTGCAACTTTTTATTTTGATGAAGCTTTTATTCAAACTAAGTTATTTTTGATTAACTTGTTTGTTTATTTTCTTTTTGCTTCATCATTATCACACATTTTTTTTTTTTTACGAAGAACCGAACTTGTTACTAAAATAAAGGGTTAAAAATGAAAAAGGTTTTGGTGGGTAAAAGGGTTTTTGTTTGGGTGATGAAACGAAAAGGTTTAGGCTCAAAGGGGCTAACTAGGGGGATTTTTGGGTAGGTGGTAAAAGAAAAAGAAAAATAATGGTGTAGAAATAAAAATGGTTAGTCCTAATGCCTCCATCATTTACTTACTCGGGTTTAAGTTGATAAGGACCGGGAACGTATTGTCATGGCAAGTTCTAGAGTCGTAAGAACCAAGCGGCTATTCACACAAGAAACGAAAAATGAGCATTTAGTCAAATGATATGTAATTGTGTGCTCAATAAAGGCTCAAAACTCACTTTTGTGGGAATGGGTTTTTATGTGATCAAGTATATATAATCAAATTTTAAATAAGTTTGCTATGCCTTTTCATAATTTTCTTATGTTGGTTCTTTTTATCACTACGCTATCGGTTGTAAATTTGTAAAAATATAACCTTTTTGAGAACTTGAATTTTCCGAATTAAACCTAGACAAGTAAAAAAAATGGAAATTTTTGAAAAAAATTTGGGGTGATTAGCGGTTCCAATAGAGTTTTGTGTAAGGCTTGTATTTAGGACTTGCAAAATTCAAGGTTTTAGCATCCCCCCCACACTTAAATTACACATTGTCCTCAATGTGTCCCAAAAATAAATTTTTAGGTTGATTAGATGTGTAAAATAGTGTTTAAAAAGCAAAAAATTGTGTTACTGGGCACTGAACACGGCCCCGTGTTGTCCGGGCACGGCCCCGTGTTCAAGTGCCAGTAACAGAATTAAAACAAGAGAAACAGAAGCCTGGACACGGGGGCGTGTTGGGCGAACACGGCCCGTGTCCAGTTACCTGAACTGGGCGTTTTCTGCAGGGTGCTTAGCACGGGGCCGTGTTGGTTGGGCACGGCCCGTGTTGAACCTTCTGAAATGGTGAGAATTGTCGGGTTGCCTTGTTCTTGTGCATGGGTTCATTTTTCTCGTTCCCCTTTTCATCCTTTACCACCATGAGTGTGTTTTATTCATTACAAACCATCCAAACCTTAAAACCATCACTTCATTTCATCATAGAGAGAACTTACATAGTCCTAAATTAAACTAGATAAAACAAAGAAATAACAAACCATGGAGTCCTAGCCTTTATTTTATTTTAATTAGCAAAATTTCCAAGAAGTAATTAATCTTGGTTAACCAAGGCCTTTTTGAACTCCTTCTTCCACGTGCGGTTCTCCTCAAATGTCGGCGAGCCATTCTTCCACCTCCCTTGGAAGGAGAAAAGAAGGCTCATTGGCATTAGTTTGAGGAGTTTCAACTTCCACCGGGATCTCTTGTTGGTGTTCCACGGGAGGTTCCGCCAGAAAGTCTTCCCACCCGGTAGGGTTGTTGATTCCGAGTGCCAGGTTCCAATCCTGTTGAGGAAGGACTGGTTCCATTGGAGGTGCTACAAGAATATTTAACCTCTGGTGCAAGAGGTTAATTTCTTGGAAGCTGCTTTCAAGTCCCATCGTAAGATCGTTAATACGGTCGATTAGGACCTCCTCTATTGAAGTCATTTCGTCGAGAGCCTCCCTTAATGCTATCACATAGTGCACAAGTGTAGCTTCAATGGAGGGTTTTCTTCCTCTTCGGCTGTTTGACGAATGCACAGAAGATGTATCGCTGTTTTCACTCGACATCCTACGAAAAATAAACTAAAAATAGTTTATTTAATGAAACAGTGACCGGACACGTCCCCGTGCTCACTGAGCACGGCCCCGTGTTCATCTTTCTGCAGAGTTTCGGAACAAGGAAACTTGGATTTTTAAGTTATTTTCTGAACTTGTGGGGCCTTTTTAGCTACTAATAACTTAAAACAATGTTTCATAACATGTTTTTACCAAGATTCTTTGAACAAAACTCATTTATCCCTACCATAGAGTTGGAGGAATTCCAAACTTTCAATGGTAGCTCTTGGAGAAAGATGGAGAAGAAGGAAATGGCTAAAAGAGGAAAGGACAAGATGGGTTGTTGGAACCTTCTTTTAGACTTACCTAGGATAGTTTGAGAGAAGATTCCTGCAAATCTCTGTTCCAAGTTGGTCCAAATGTGCAGAATTCTTGGCTGCATTTATAGAAAACGACAGCATCCTGGACACGGCCCCGTGTTCAGTGGACACGGCCCCGTGTGCAGGTGGAGTTCTGACACAGTTTGTCCGTATTCTGACGTACTGATCAGAATGGAATCTTTCGATGGACACGGGGGCTTGTTGGCTGGGCACGGCCCCGTGTCTAGGGACTGTTTTATGAAGTTGTCTAGTTTTTTTAAGGAACTTGTTAGTATCGGGTGGCTCCTGACTGGTTGGAACAACCCCAAAGTGCCTAAGATACCTTAATTGTCCTAGACTAAGGCGAGAACGCAAGAGGTTGTCGGTGAGGGTAATTCCTATTTTCATTCTAGGTGGACAAGTCCAACCCTTTCCCGGGCTCTTGTTAAAGAAGGTGTATGCCGAATCGCTCAGGTCTATGTATGCACCGAACGAAGTCGATGGAGAGTCCTTCACGGCACAATCGACACAGGGACGACTATCGTCCAAGTCTTTGCTAGGTACGAAGGTATTTTCGGGAGCAACGAGGTTGTCGGAATGCGGTTCCAACATTTCTTCATGGGTATCGTCTTGGGGTGGATCAATAAGATCCTTCCCAAGCTCTTCTAACCATTTCAGAATTAGCTCTTCTAGTTGAAATAACTCGTCAAGGAGCATTTCCCCTAGAATATCTGGCTGGGCGCATTCGAGGGAGAAATAGTGCTTATTTTTACTTTCGCCCCTCTTAAGGTTGTGAGAAGTTGGTGGGTCCATGTAGTGGGGCCTATAATTTAGGAAGTAGCATTTTACTTCTTCATGTTCGCCACCACATAATTGACACCACGTACCATAAGAGTGCCGAAAGTAAAAATAATTACTATCACTCATGTTTATGTCAGAAATTACCAACCGCCGGGATCTAACGGTTCTGTTTTCAGTAACTGAAACTTGGGCACGGGGGCGTGTTGAGTGGGCACGGCCCCGTGTTCAGTTTACTGTCTGATGTAAAACAGGATTGCCAGTTCCAATGATTGAGCACGGGGGCGTGTTCAGCGGGCACGTCCCGTGCTGAGCTCTGCAGAAGCTGAAAAACTAAGAAAAAACCTAAAAAAGTAAAAAAAATGATTAGGCCGTTGATTCCTAACTTTCTTAAAATCCTTGTGTCCCCGGCAACGGCGCCAAAAACTTGATGCGTGCGAAGTGTTACTTATTTTAGGTGTATATTTTAAGCCCTTTTTAACACTTATTTTAGCCAAGTTTTAAATTTATAAAACACGATATTTCACTAACACTAAACACACATATGGGCAAGTGCACCCATCGTTGAGTGTAGTATAGCGTTGGTAAGATACCGAGGTCGTCCAAGGACACAAGAGCTTTTAGTACCGGTTTATCCTCAACGTCTAACCAAAATAAAAGTTTAGAAAAATGTTTTTAAACTAAGAAAATTAAAAACTAACTAAAATGCTGAAAATAAAAATAAAAGAAAAACAGATAGACAAGATGAATCACTTGGTTCCGACTCGTATCTAGTATAACCTTTGATTATTTCCGCACTTTTGCACATAATTAAGAGATTATCTTAGTTATTGTAGTAGGCCCCTCTTTTGAAGGTGACGTTACCCTCACCCCAGTAGTTTGAGTCAGCAGGGATACAATCCTAAAAGGGTGGATTATTGGAAGATAATGAATTAAGTTATTAATGCAGTATTGTGGTAGGCCCCGCTTTTGGCGGTGACGTTACCCTCGGCTAAGTAGTCTGAGTCAGCAGGGATACAGTCCTAAATAGCCGGGTTATAGTATTAATAGTAGTTAACTTATGAGGGGATCAAAGAGTTTGGGCCCCCGCCATCCAATACCGTGAAGTATTGAAGGAGGTCCTACTAAATTTGACCCAGGTCCATTGCAGGACCTCTAAACGCTGAACAATGGCAAGACCTTTACCAAACCGTTCCCTTAACCCCCGACCAGGTAGCCAACATATCTCCATATAGACCGTGGAGATATGAATGGTGAAAATCCTTTATTTTATATAGACAGTAAAATAATGCCAAGACACCACGGACAAACGATAAGGAAAGATCACCTTCAACATAAGTAACTAGTTATTAAAGTCATTAATACAAAACCAAATAAAAAGTGCAAAAGATTAGAAATAAAAAGTATTATACTAGACACTTTGTCTTCACCAAGTGATGTAAGAGACTTAGGCAAACATGGCCTTGATTGTCAAGAACTCTTACGATCAATCTTGGATCCCGAGACGACTCACACACTCTACGATGGACAATGGATGATGGTGGTGGATGATGGTGTTGTGATGGTGGTGGGTGGTGGATGAAGTGTGAGAGAGGTGGTGTGCCAAGGGATGAGATGAAATGAATCCAAGCACTCCTATTTATAGGCTGAACAGAGAGCTGGGCACGGCCCCGTGTCCGCTGGGCACGGCCCCGTGTCCGTCTGACAATCTCTCTCCTCATTAACTGTAATTCGCAATTACAATAAATGCGCCTGCTGTACTTTCGACACGCCCCCGTGTCCGCTGAGCACGGCCCGTGGTGGGCAATAGAAGCTTCTATAGGTTTGTCTTTTCTGCTGCTTCTTGGGCACGGCCCCGTGCTGGCTGAGCACGGGGCGTGTTCAGTCTTCTGATTTCTCTACTTTGCTTTGGAAGGTGCCGTTGAGGGGTCGGGCAGTCCACTAATATTCCTTTTCTTGTATTTATGTTGGATTTAGCTGTCTTTTTGCTTCTTTTGCGTTTTTGAGCTCATTTAATCCTGAAAATACAAAAGGAAGACAAAAACACTCTTTTTCCAATATTAGTACTTAAAAGGGGTTAGTTTTATGCCTCATTTGATGTAATTTATATGTTGCATTTTACATACATCACTATCTATACTTCTATATCTATACTATATTATAAGCATATTGCAAGGACAACTTAAGGTAATTTGGCACTTTACTTAAGACATCTTTAAAGCATAATGTACAACTCTCTAAAGCACAATTGCCTTTGTACCTACCAATAATACCCTTTATACACTAACCCGCTTCATCCAATATTTGGGCGGCCAAAATTTTCATTAAACTTTTGAATTCCCGCTCATCCGCTTACACCCTTTTCTGGCCTTACCTTTTCATTTGAAGAGAGAGAACCAAAAAAGAGGGAGTTCAAGAGAAATGAAGAGAGAGAGAGAGAGCACGTACCTAGTCGACCCAATCTCTGATCTCCTGTGCGGATGCTAAAATAACGTTTAGGGTTCTACAGATCTTGAAAATACCAGATGCCTTGAAGTTTGAATTCGCGTTTAGGGGTTTTTCAGATGCACATCGCCAGATCTAGGGTTACGAGTTCTTATTTCACCTTCTTTCTCTTTGCCTCATACTATCAAAGGTGCGTATATGTTCCTTATAACTGATTATGATTTTGTGTTTCATATTGTTTGGTGTTAATTTGTGCAGTTTGTGAAAAATGTATTAGGGTTTTCATTTTGAGGGAAACTTTGAAGACGAAATTGGCAGGATGCTTTTGATTGTGTTTATTGATTGACGTGGTGGTGATGTGTTTCAGAAATGAATTGATCTTTATAGTGGGTTTAGGATTAGGGTTTAGTGGTGTGACCTGAGAGGCTGAGAAGAAGTTGGTGCGTTTTTCGTGTTAAGATGGACCGTAAAAGGTTTGATAGGGGTTTAGGTTAAAAATCAGCAACAGTTTAGACAACAATTGTTTTTGTTTCACCTCTTGAAAGTAATTTCAAGGTTTACCTGTGTATATGTATAAAACTATGATGTTTTATTCTGTTTTAAGGTTTAGTTAACAAATGACAATTGATGTAATGTTCAATGGATAGCTGTACGTTATTTGAGGGCATTGAACCGTGTCACTTGAAGTTTTAGAAAAGCACAAAATAAACTTTTGGTATTTTTCATGTATAGAAGTAAGTTGTTAATTATTACTGCATAGCAGAAGGATTTAAACTTGTTGATCACTTGATCAGACCTTATTGGAGTTCCTTAAGGTTTTGTTTAATAACAAGGATTAGTTTTAATATGAGTTGCATCCGAAATAGCTTGCGAAATTACTGTTAATGCGTTATCGTATGTTGTAGTCTTTTATGGGAAGGCAAAGATAGTAAGCATTGGATTGGGTCGCAGTCTCCACAACTCATGAGTTAAGCATAGTTATCAACAGCGTCCATAGCGGACGCTATCGCGAATAGCGTAGCGACGCGGCCATATGCCGCTACATGGTACTATGTGACCAAATATCGACCAAATAGCGACGTCCGATGGCAGATTCCGACGCCGGTGCTGCAACTTCTGTTGCATTATTTACATAACTTTTAAGGGTTATGGCCGATCATCTTGTGATATTTTAATTTTTGCAATCTGTTTCTGTTCTAGATGTCAATTTAAATTTTCAGGAAGTTAATGCTGTTTTTGGTCTTTACAGTTTTACTGAGTGTTATATATCACATATGTGTGTGATGTGAGTATAAGTCACTTCATTTTTTCTCCTATGGTTGAATCTATATGATCTTCCCCTGCAGGTACAAATAATCCAGCAAATAAATCATGAGGGAGAAGTGAACAGGGCTCGTTATATGTCTCAAAACCCGTTCATGATTGCCACTAAAACAATCAGTGAAGCAGTTTATGTATTTGATTATAGCAAGCACCCGTCTCTAGATGAAGAATGCAGTCCTGAATTGAGATCGCGGGGCCACAAAACTGAAGGATATGGCTTATCATGGAGCAAGTTTAAGCAGGGCCATTTGCTTAGCGGTTCTGATAATGCTCAAATTTGCTTATGGGACATCAACGCAACTCACAAAAATTAGTCTTTGGATGCTATGCAAATATATAAGGTTCATGATGGTGTTGTAGAAGATGTCGCATGGCATTTAAGGCATGAATATTTTGTTTGGTTCATGTAGGGATGACCGATACTTGCACATATCGGATCTCTGGTCTCCGTCAGTTACGAAACCTGTCCAAAGTGTAGAATCTCACCAAAGTGAGGTAGGCACAACATTTCATCATTATGAAAGTGATTATGCAATATCAGTTTTTCTTTTTTAAATTTTTTCGGTAGGTTAACTGCTTAGCTTTCAACCCTTTTCATGAATGGGTTGTAGCAACCGGGTCAACAGACAAGACCGTGAAGTTGTTTGACTTGCGAAAGTTCCAGACGCATCTCCATAGTTTTGATTTTTACAAGTAGGAGTTCTTTCATACATTTTATTTGAAGCGTCTTTTTTCATTCTACAACGTCATTTGAATTGTTATATTGTGTTACCATAAGGAGGAGGTGTTTCAAGTTGGATGGAATCCATAGAATGAGTTGATTTTATCTTCTTGTTGTGCTGGTAGGAGACTCCTGGTGTGGGATCTTAACAGGTATGCATTTCAATTGTTCATTATATTGCAATTGTATTTTATGTTTATTTTAATTAAATTGCTTCTAGATAATGGTGTTTACTTTCACCTTTTTTTTTGCAATTTGCATATGCATAAGATAAATTGTGTGCGTATGTATATGTATACAGAATATGCTAATGATGTGTTTGTTTCACACTTTGTGTTAATAAATATTAAATGTTTCTTTACTATTCTTGTTTGAAAATGGGATTGGCCAGCAACAAACAAACGATGATGCTGTAGATGGGCCACACAAATTGCTCTTTATCCATGGCGGGTATACAACTAAAATTTCGGATTTCTCATTTAATCCATGTGATGACTGGGTCGTTGCTGAAGATAATATACTTCAAATATGGCAGATGGCTGAAAATATCTACCACGTTGGTGGTGCGGCTCGAAGAGGCGAAGCAGAGCGACTTGTTAAGGGTGGATACTAATGCATGATAATAAAAAGAATTTAGAAAAAAAAAGAGTTGTGTTTATACTGAAGCATGATAATAAAAAGAGAATCTTGAATCTTGATGGTGGACTTTGGGGGCTACTTGTTAAAAGCTTCAACTAATTCCGAGTTGATGACATCAACAATTTAGCAAATGGGTCAAGGCCTAATGTAAAAAGTATGAACATTGTCATTCCCCTTATGTTTCTTTATGGTAGAATGTAGTTAGCAATTTTAGAAGTTTATTTATTGATTTGTGATCTAATATATATATAATGACTGACGACTTTTCTGTGGTGGTGGAAATGAATCGCAACCAATGATAACTTTGGATCCGTTGCTTCAGGAGCTTATGGAAGGAATAGCAGTTCTAGGGTACATCTATCTTTAATACCTTCTTTTCTTTATTTTGGTTCTTGTTAAACTAATCACATAGGATGGTTTTCATTTATTTTAATCATTTTGTTTGTGTGCAGGCTAGTAGATGTCATCTGGACCACCACTTAATGATGTCACAAACCTAGTCTACACCCATCTGCATATCTAATGCCCTAGGTTCCTCTTCTAACTTATTGTGGTGGTTCGCAACCTTACGTTATACCAACCATGGAGTACATGGACCTATTGGTGGCGTTTCTCAGCGTGGTAGTCGTGGTTTCACTGCTGGTAGGGGAATGCAATTGACAACAACAATCATTTAACTAGCATGAAGATTGTGAAAGAGGTTTATAAGCGCAATGAAGTTTTGAGTTTTTTTTCAAACGTTTATTAGTTATTTGTTTTGTACGTTTGATATTTAGACTTAGGTTGATACTTATTAGACATTTGTTTGAAACATTTGCAATGTGTGAAAGATAATCAAACTTTTTATTGAAGTTATTATATTATGATTTCTACATCTTAAAGTTTTATTCTAGTTTTTATGTAAATAAATAATAATTATTATTAATTAAAACTAATGTAGGAAAGACCAATTTTTGTGACAAAAATTATGTGCCACTAAAGGCCAAGAGTTTGTAGTGGCAAACAAAAAAGTGCCACTAATGGGCTTTAGTGGCACTTTTTGTGTGTGCCGCTCATTCCTACAACTGTCTTTAGTGGCACTTTTTATGTATTTGGTGACACATTTTGAATGCCACTTAATGGCATTTTTTTGTAGTGTTTTAAGGACGCTTGTATGTGTATCAAAAGATTAAAAGTAGGTAATCACATTAGAACATTGTAAAAATGTCCTAATATGTTCTTTTTACGACGCTATTTAAGTTGTCTATAGACATATTATGCGACCATAAAATTGGTTTCATAATCTTATTTGGTATATTAGGACCCTTTTCTTGGTACTAAATTAACTATAATGTTACATCATATGGGTCCTATCAATTAATTTCTAAGGACTCTTGTAAGTGTATCAAAAGATTAAAAGTATGTAAGCACATGTTAGAACATCGTAAAAGTGTCCTAATATGTTTTTATTAGGACACTATTTAGGTTGTTCAAAGACATATTACGCGACTATAAAATTGGTTTCAGAATCTTATTTGAGATGTTAGGACGCTTTTTTAGTTCCGGGACTTATTACGACCCCTTTACATGAAACGCTTTTACCATTGGTCCTATTAAATGAAAGGTCCTATAAAATAGCATTTTAGGACGCTTTTGCGCGTACTAAAAACCCAGTTTTCTTGTAGTGATTGGAGGTCTAGGAGAATGGGCAACTAATCGGCCCCAAGTGGTGTTCGGCACGGGAACCTCTTTCACATCAGGAATTGGTGGAACTCTTGGAACTCAGCAATGTTGTAGGATCGTGTACGAACCCGAATGAGTCGTTCAGAGGAGTTTTACTTCGTTTCAGAGGCGGAAACTAAGAAACAAAGGTAGAAACAGCTTAATCTTCACTTTAAACACTGATTAGATTGATTTTACAGCAAATACAATCAGTCTTCACACCGGCAGCATCTTGGTATGGAATTCAAGAACTGTTACTCTGATTTCGCTCTAAACAACTATATATAGTCGTCTTGATTCCGCTCGAAAGATACCAGAACCAGTTGGAGCGGAATTAGCAACATTGTGATTCCGCTCGAAACCGTTTCGGGAGAAATTATCATTTAGAGCTTGGAGCGAAATCAGCTATTTACACATACAAATTTTCCTATTTTCTCGATCTACTAGCCCTGATCTATACAATCTAATCTATGACTCGATACAAGACGAAGTCTACAGATGCATGCACTAACAGACTCCCCCTCAGATGTTGACGAGTCTCACGTGTCGAGTCTTCACATCTTCAGTCTTGATCAGTCTCTGGACTTCACTCTCTATCAATCTGTATCAACAGACTCCCCTTAACAATGTGTTCGCATTCCTTAAGTTCATCAGCATCATCTGCATCAGGATCGTAATCTGGCTTTCACAGGTTCAAGATCTTTGCCTGGCATAAACTTTGTCCACAGAATCGAAACCTGGCTCATGCTCTATCCACAACATCCTCAAGTATTGGAACCTGACTCTTTAAGCATCCTCAGGATCAATCAACCTGGCTTTCCATCACACAGCTTAATCGTTTTTCCAGGATCGTAACCTAGCTCACGTTCAGTTCAGGTTATCTGCACAATCTCTACCTCAAAGGAAATTTTCACACATATAACAATTTAATGTATGCACTAACACTGACTCTCCCTAAAAAATAACTCAATAATCTTGATGAACCACTTTTAAAATTTGTTCAAAACACATTTGATTTACAAAAACATACTTCTTTTCACAAAAATGTCATCATGTTTAGCACTTGGGATTTTGAAAATCAGCTCTCCAACATCAGTTGTCGAAAATCTTTTTGAGTTTTTCAAAATTTATGTTAAAACACACCGAAAATCTTTTTGGATTTTTGAATGTAATGAAATGAAATGCAGTAAAGAAATATTTACAGACAATATTTTTTGTGAGTTTGTGTAAGAGGATCATATCAGTTTCTGAAACAAATCACCAACACCGTTAAGCTTCATTTCATTTTAAGTTCTAAACAATTCACCTAGATTGTCAGTATCTTGATCCACTTAAATTTTCACACAAAGTTCAACTGATCCGAGATACGATATTAATGTTTTAAGCACTTAAACTTAATCGCGTGTCCCACTACTTGAATATACTCCTGTATCCAGATCCCAATATTCAGTCTTACAGGTGAGTATACCTAGATGATATCTGTAAAGGGTTAAAATGCGAGGGCCGTATACGCAGAGAGATGACGGCTTCAACTTTTGGTGTATCCCCTTTAGAGGATCTTTTTTACAACAGCAATGACTATCAATTTTATTGTTTCATCAATTTGCTGAGGGCAGCGCTATATTTCAAGCATTTGCAGAAAGTATTATGCGGGGACTAGGTCAGAATTTCCATTCAGCAGAAGTCCCGGGATAATACCCCAGATATCACTGAGGATAAAGACCTAGTATCTCAGAAAGAGGGACCTTTCAAACAAGATTTCGGGGGTTACCCATATATCCATGAAGTTGTTCCCCACGATATAAGCAAGTTTGAATTTAGGTTTATATCTCGTCACAATCTACTAAACGTGTAAAAACCTACTGGCGCATCCGCGGTGAGATTGTTTATCACATATTTAACTTTCCATTTCTCTAGCATGCCGTGATCGTCCACTGATGTACTATCATTTCCTCTTTTTCACGACAAAACTCGTTTTTGATTTTATCATGTTTTTGGCTTTTTCAAAATTTCTAATGTTTTTGGATTTTCTGAAAAAAATTGTACTCCCCCTAAAATGCAAACACATTCTAGGAAATTTTAAAACAAATGAGCTCTTGACTGAAACCAAACTGTACAATAAAGTGACAACTGTTATCGAATTACTTCAATTCGCCATCCACTTGGCATAAACAATCAGAACTCCCCCTTTCACAAAACTATTTTCTCATAATGATTTCAAAACACTTAAGTTTGTTTTAACCAGAATGATTTTTCTGGAAAATAAGTTTTGTTAGTTTTACCACTTGTAAAGTTAGGGGTTTGGTTCAGCACATTGTCATCAAATACCACTTGTAAGTTTGGTCAAATCAAGTTCAACCTAATGACCTTGATTAACCAATTGTAGGAAAAACAAGTACAACTTAATGTCCTTGATTTACCACTTGTAAGTGTCAACTTTCATCAACCAACTTGTAGGAATATCACATCTACACAAAATCATTTTACCAATAAAGATGCCGATTCCTGCTTCACACATACCAACCTGGAAGCTCCGGCATAGTCCTTTACCTGTAAAATTTCAACAATTTTCAAATTTTTCACAAAATCTATCATAACAAGAATGATGCCGATCCCTGATCCACGATTACAAACTTGGGATCTCCGGCAAGTCAGATTGTTTAAGGGAAAAAATTTCCACCCAAGTCTGACCAACCTTGGGTGTTTTTAGCTCTTTTAGCTCTTGTTCAGTAGGGTTATAGATGGCTTTCTTTGTTGCATAGAAATCTTTAACCCCTTTAACTTTCCCATCAATCATTTTCCCAAAAATTTTCTTAACATTCCCATTGAATGTTTTCTCAATATCAAATTCCTTTTGATGAGAAAAGAATTGATTTGAGATCTCAACCTTACCAACTTTCTGTTTAATCTTCTCAAACTTCAATGATGGAAATTTATCATCATTCACTGAAAATACAGAAATTTCCTCTTTTACCTCACCTTGTGGCTCTTCTGGCTTTGTGGAACCAGAATCATCGCCAACTTTTTCATCAACCTTCTTAACAACCCACACTTGGTTGTCCTTGGCTTTCTTTTTGTAAACATTTTTCTTCGAACACTCACCAACTTCATAAATTGAATTTTCAAAAATTTTGAAGTTTTCAGTTGGTGGTTCAACATCGATAACCTTCTCTTTGAGTTTTTCAGAAACTCCCTGTTTTGTCTTGATATTCTTTGAACAATTCCATGCAATGTGACCAGCTTCATTGCACTTGAAACAGGTACGAGTTTCTTTAGGATGAAACACTCCGGTTCCATTCCTTTTCTTCTCAGGAAGAAACTCCTGGTTTGATTGTCTCCAGAAAGGTTTCTTCTGTTCCTCCTCAGCACTTCCACCTGAAACAAATTCTGTTTTTGTTTTAGAATTTTTCTCATTTTTATAATTTTCTGGTGGAATAAAACCTAAGCCTTTCTTTTTGTAGGTACCATTATGGTTTGGTTTCTTTTGAAAACCAGAACCAGAATTGTAACCCTTTTTCTTGTTTAATCGTTATTGTACTCTTGAAGTGTATTTTTTAGGTTTTCCAATAAGATTTAAATCTTTTATTTCAGAAAAATTAATTTCTGTCATTTTGAAAACCTTTTTGATCATTTCAAATCTAACACTTCTTATTGGAAACTCTTTGTCAGAATATAATTTGTCAGAATCATTTAAAGTGTATGCTACTTCAAATGTTTCATCATCCAAATTTGCTTTTGATAATAAAAACTCTTTACTGTAAGACCGTTTAACCGACGATTTGGAACTGTTGACTGACGAACTTGACCCTTCAGACTCAGATTTTGACTCAGACTCCTCATCAGTATCCAACACTTTATCGACCACCTTTTTGATTAACTCAGACTCATGATCAGTGTCAGACGATGTGAAAGTAACATCAATATTTTCTGGTAAATCATCAGTTGTATCGGTTTTTAGCTTTATATTGACTGCTTTTTCGACTTGCTCCTCATTTGGTTTTCTGGGAGAATACCCTTCCCAGATTGGAGGCGGACACTTGTTATAGCTAACAGTCGGTTTCTTACCAGTATCCTTCTTATTTGGCTTCTCATCTTGAAAAGCTTCCATACCTGCAACAGTCGGGTAAATTCGATCAATAAGATAATCAGAACTAGAATAACTCTGCAATAATCGTCTGATTCTCTCATTTTCAATCTTTTCAGTTTCCAACTCTTGCTTCCACTTAGCACTTTCTTCGATGTAGAAGTTTATAGCTTTCTATTTTGTCATCATCACAGCATTCATCATCGTTAGTGCTTATTCTCTTTCAGAATTTGTCTTTTGAAGACCAGTTACTGTTTTGTTCAAGACATCATAAGATTCTTTCACATAGTTGAGATTGAACAATAACTGCTCCTTCTTCTTCTTCTTCTCATACTCAGCTATCTTCTCATCTTTTGCTGCACATTCCTTGCATGGTTCCAAACATTTCGAACAAGGCTTGATGACTTCCACAATCTTTTCAACTTCAATGATCTTTTCAACTTCAACAACTTTCTCAGCTTCAGTCACCTTTTCTGTTTCATCCATCTGCTTAGTCTCAACGATCTCCTCAGCAACATTTTTATCAACACTGTTAACTTTAACATTCTGAACCACACTTTCAGACTTCATTTCTTGTTGTACTTTTGCAGCTCTTTTCTCCTTCAGCTTTTCGAGACGATCTGCAAAATAAAAATGAAAACTTTCAGGAGACAGATGAGATTTTGCAATATTAATATGTTTTTCTTCTTCATCATCACTACTGTCATCAGTTGGTGACTGATCAAACTCTACAGATTTGTCAGAACTAGTATCCGATGAACCAGTATCAAATGTTTGATCAAAAACAATTTCTTTTTCTGAACTTTCATCACTTTGTGAATTTTCATCTGAGCTCTGTGAACTTTCTTCAGATGCAACAGACTCTTTCTCCACATTCTTTACAGTCTCACCAATATAATTCATCCATGTGGTAAACATATCTGGTTCTTTCACAATCTTAGCAATGAATGCTTTGAAATTCCCATTCTCATCTGCAAACATATCCCAGCTGAACCCTTTAGGTAACCTTTCGTCATCCTGATTGATTAGGCATGCTTTGCTTTCGGGCGATATGTATTTGTTCTAGTTAAAATCCACCAGACATGCTCTCTTTGAATCCTTGATCACTTTTCTACCATGAGCCACTTGTGGTTCTTGCTGTTGTTGCTGACCAACTTGCTGATATATGGCTTTCCGGTAATAATCATCTTTTCCAAACGGATTCTTTACATCACTAGCTTCTCTGTTCTTGCATTCCCTCTTGAAATGACCTTTCTCCCTACATCGAAAACAAGTAACTTTAGATTTATCAAAACCTAAAGTAGAAACATGTGCATCAAGAAAGTCATTTCTTCCAGTAATCAGCTTGAACTTTTCAGCTCGTCTAAGAACACTAGCTAGACACCATTTGATGTCCATTAACTCCATCTCTTCAGTGTCTATCTGATCATAATCCTCCTTTGTGAGCATAGGATTCCCGATTCGCCCTGCGACCAAACCTTCATAAGAGAGTAACACAGAACCAAGTAATGCCATATGATCTTTCGCAATCTCTTCAGAAAAACTTTGACCATCTGGAAGATTCAAGGCAATGTTGCATTGTATCACATAACGACTTCCACTTTTCGTACTATGAGAACTGAAGCTTGAAGTTGGACTCTTTGGATTAACACTTGGGTATGAAGAGAAACCACTACTGCTTTTAGGACTTTGATTAACATTTTTAGTAGAATCTCCAGCACTAAATGCAGTTTGTATTTTCGGACTTCTTTCAACTTCTGGAACACTGCCTTTGTAATACATTTTTACGTCTTGTTGAACACTTGGACTGTTCATCCTCGCGATCTTTTGTTGTTCCAAATCTTGACCCTCAATCTTCTCAATAAACTGAGAAATTGTTAACCCATCATAAACCCCAGTGTTCTTCAAGATCATCAAATATGTTCCCCACTCTTTTTGCGGTAAAGCGTCAGCTAACTTGTCTACCCACTCTTCACGATATTTTGTTATACTCAGCATTGACATAGATCGCACCAAGTGGCAGTATCGTTCAATCAGCTTCTTCGTATCTTCTCCCGGTAAACTACTGAACAGATCAAACTCTTTCTTGAGCAACGCCTTCTTGCTCTTAATCATGTTCTCACTACCTTCAAATTTAACTCGAAGAGCATCCCAAATTGATTTTGAAGTCTTATCATGTTGTAGCAACACAAAAATGTCTTCTTTGATGGCTTGTTGAAGCAAACTTATCATCATCTTTTCAGCACGATACATATCTCGTTCTTGATCACTAAACTTAGAAATTGTTTTCACAACTTGCAAATCAGTACGTGGTAAAACATATTTTTTCTGAATACACTCCCATGACCTAAGATGGTTTGCCTGGACCCAGTTTTCGAATCTGTCTTTCCACCCGTAATACTCTTCGATACTCATCAGTTTCGGGGGTTTTTGTAACGTTCCGGTCTCGTTTTCCAAGTTCATATTCTGAGCAATGGAAACCGGAGTAGCCGGGGATGAGGCGAACACATTGTAGAATTCTTCACTCATGATTACGTATCACGTTTTTCAAAACAGTTAAAATCCACCAGACATGCTCTCTTTGAATCCTCAATCACTTTTCTACCATGAGCCACCTGTGGTTCTTGCTGTTGTTGCTGACCAACTTGCTGATATATGGCTTTCCGATAATAATCATCTTTTCCGAACGGATTCTTTACATCACTAGCTTCTCTGTTCTTGCATTCCCTCTTGAAATGACCTTTCTCCCTACATCGAAAACAAGTAACTTTAGATTTATCAAAACCTAAAGTAGAAACATGTGCATCAAGAAAGTCATTTCTTCCAGTAATCAGCTTGAACTTTTTAGCTCGTCTAAGAACATTAGCTAGACACCATTTGAAGTCCATTAACTCCATCTCTTCAGCGTCTATCTGATCATAATCCTCCTTTGTGAGCATAGGATTCCCGATTCGCCCTGCGACCAAATCTTCATAAGAGAGTAACACAGAACCAAGTAATGCCATATGATCTTTCGCAATCTTTTCAGAAAAACTTTGACCATCTGGAAGATTCAAGGCAATGTTACATTGTATCACATAACCACTTCCACTTTTCGTACTTTCAGAACTGAAACTTGAAGTTTGACTCTTTGGATTAACACTTGGGTATGAAGAGAAACCACTACTGCTTTTAGGACTTTGATCAACATTTTCAGTAGAATCTCCAGCACTAAATGCAGTTTGTATTTTCGGACTTCTTTCAACTTCTGGAACACTGCCTTTGTAATACATCTTTACGTCTTGTTGACCACTTGGACTGTTCATCCTCGCGGTCTTTTGTTGTTCCAAATCTTGACCCTCAATCTTCTCAATAAACTGAGAAATTGTTAACCCATCATAAACCCCAGTGTTCTTCAAGATCATCAAATATGTTCCCCACTCTTTTTGCGGTAAAGCGTCAGCTAACTTGTCTACCCACTCTTCACGATCTTTTGTTATACTCAGCATTGACATAGATCGCACCAAGTGGCAGTATCGTTCAATCAGCTTCTTCGTATCTTCTCCCGGTAAACAACTGAACAAATCAAACTCTTTCTTGAGCAATGCCTTCTTGCTCTTAATCATGTTCTCACTACCTTCAAACTTAACTCGAAGAGCATCCCAAATTGATTTTGACGTCTTATCATGTTGTAACAACACAAAAATGTCTTCTTTGATGGCTTGTTGAAGCAAACTTATCATCATCTTTTCAGCATGATACATATCTCGTTCTTGATCACTAAACTCAGAAATTGTTTTCACAACTTGCAAATCAGTACGTGGTAAAACATATTTCTTCAGAATACACTCCCATGACCTAAGATGGTTTGCCTGGACCCAGTTTTTGAATCTGTCTTTCCACCCGTAGTACTCTTCGATACTCATCAGTTTCGGGGGTTTTTGTAATGTTCCGGTCTCGTTTTCCAAGTTCATATTCTGAGCAATGGAAGCCGGAGTAGTCGGGGATGAGGCGAACGCATTGTAGAACTCTTCACTCATGATTACGTATCACGTTTTTCCAAACAATTACTTTCGAGCGGAATTAACCCAAATACAGTTTCGAGCGGAATAGCAAACAACACACTCTAGAGCGAAATCACCAAAATGAAATTTGGAGCGAAATCAACAATACCACTACTCTGATACCAATTGTAGGATCGTGTACAAACCCAAATGAGTCGTTCAGAGGAGTTTTACTTCATTTCAGAGGCGGAAACTAAGAAACAAAGGTAGAAACAGCTTAATCTTCACTTTAAACACTGATTATATTGATTTGACAGCAAATACAATCATTCCTCACACCGGCAGCACTTCAGTATGGAATTCGATAACTGTTCCTATGATATCGCTCAAAACGACTATATATAGTTGCCTTGATTCCGCTCGGAATGACACAACACCAGTTGGAGCGGAATTAGCACCAATGTGATTCCGCTTGAAACCATTTCGGGCAGAATCACTTACATATACAGGTTTGAGCGGAATAGCAAACAACACACTCTAGAGCGAAATCACCAAAATGTAATTTGGAGCGAAATAAACAATATAGCTTTCTGGAGCGAAATCACAAACTACTTTTGGAGCTGAATTTCAGAAATGATGTACTGGAGCAGAATTAACAAGTATATTGAAGCGAAATCAGCAGTTTGGTTGCCTGGAGCGGAATCAATAAGAACTTTCGAGCGGAAACACTCAGAATCTGTATCCTGGAGCGAAATCAGTAAATATTTTGGAGCGAAATTAGACTTCTCGAGCGAAATCAGAAATAGTCCGTTCGAGCGGAATCAGTTCGGGAGTCCATTTTGTCCATATTTACTGTGAATTTTAGTCTCACACTTTCAAGGCTTTGTTAATAGTCACTAATACACAGTCTGTGAAAAATTGATCCGATTTTGACCGTGAAATCTTCCTGAACTGATGAAAGAATGTGTAGAAGATAGAAAATGTAATGAATTTCAGCTGTAATCTGCAGAACTCCTCTTCCTGAGCTCTGATACCAATTGTAGGATCGTGTACGAACCCGAATGAGTCGTTCAGAGGAGTTTTACTTCGTTTCAGAGGCGGAAACTAAGAAACAAAGGTAGAAACAGCTTAATCTTCACTTTAAACACTGATTAGATTGATTTTACAGCAAATACAATCAGTCTTCACACCGGCAGCATCTTGGTATTGAATTCAAGAACTGTTACTCTGATTTCGCTCTAAACAACTATATATAGTCGTCTTGATTCCGCTCGAAAGATACCAGAACCAGTTGGAGCGGAATTAGCAACATTGTGATTCCGCTCGAAACCGTTTCGGGCGAAATTATCATTTAGAGCTTGGAGCGAAATCAGCTATTTACACATACAAATTTTCCTATTTTCTCGATCTACTAGCCCTGATCTATACAATCTAGTCTATGACTCGATACAAGACGAAGTCTACAGATGCATGCACTAACAAATATCATCTCTCAGGTCACTTTATCTGATTCCATGGATGAATGGGGTTGGTCGTCGGAACATTAAAATGAGTTTTCGGTAAAGGAAGTCAAAAATATGCTTCAAAACAACAACATGCAAAATGACTTGGATAAATACGAGTGGAATCGATGGATTCCTCGCAAGGTCAATATCTTCGGGTGGCGCATGAACCTTGATCGTCTACCAACTAAAACAGCACTAGCACGAAGAAACATCACCATGGCTTCGGTTACATGTCCACTATGCAGTGAAAGGGACGAAACGGTCGAGCACATTTTTGGATCACGTTATATCAGCCCTCTGATATGGCATTTGGTGTTTAGATGGCTCTCTATTCACCCTATTTACGCATTCACCATTTTGGATCTCCTTCGGGTTCATAATCACATTAACAGGCCGGCCTCTATGTAGAAAATGGTACATGCCATCATCTTAACAACCTGCTGGAGTTTATGGAAACTACGCAACGAAGTGGTTTTCTCCGGTAAAAGAGTCGACATCTCAAGATTATGGACGGATATTAAAACTACAAGTTTTCTATGGATCAAACATAGAGCAAAGATGCACACGCTAGATTGGTCAAATTGGTGTAGGTTCAATGTTTTGTAATCTATTTTTGCTTTTTGTTTTCTTCTACTATCTTGCTAGTTTGGTTTTTTCTAATAAAATTCTGCCGTTAAAAAAACAAAAGAAATTTATAGCTGTGGTGGAGTTCGAGTCTTGGGGTGCCTAAAAGGGGATTTTATTGTTAAAAAATGTTTAACAAAAGAAATTATTACCTGTATTCAGAAAGTATATAGCAGAAAACTCAATAACTATATAACAATTTATAAATAAAAATGGTGAGTTCGCCTACGTAATTACTTATAAACAACATATGTTATGATTAAAGTGTTCATATATAGACGTACTAATATTACATATTTTAATCAGTTAATTACCCAACTCGTCTTCTTATATATACTTACATGTTATGTCAGAATCCTCAAGTCTCGATAATGGTCAAAGGATCTCGTTGACATTGTGATATCCCTGTTTACGTTCCATACAAGAAAGAAAACCGTTAGCCTCGTCACGGGGACCCCGGGAGGGGGATCCGTGACCAAGCTCCGGCGTCATAGAAAGTAAACTTGCCGGGAAAAACGAGAAGCTTATTCCGACGGGTATTACCGTCGGAATATTCTCCTTGGTGTGGATTCTTGTGTATGAGCCATTATATGGGAATAAATGCCAATATCAAGTGGTTGGAATAAATGAGGTTGTTAAGCATTTAGTGAGGGTTTTTTCTATATCTCTGTGAGTTATTCTTACCTTCCTTATATAAAGGAGATCATTTATCTCCCTTGGAAACCGGCGCTAGAGCATCTAACGGCATTCTGCTGTCTTTGGGGGGCTCAGACACAACGGTGAGATCAAAGGCTTCATTTAATGAGGCCAGCTTGTTTGTACCTTCTTCTCGGCGGATGCATGTAACACCTCGAAAATTCACGTCCTATAATGTGTTGACACGTGTCATAAGTTTGAACGTGTGTAAGAATGTTCTTGAAGGACTAAAGTTGACAAACCTAGAAAGTATGTGAATATACGGGTTCTAAATGTCAACAGTGAATAAAAATATTTTACAATAACCCTACATGATGCTCATACCTTCAAAAGAATAAATCATGGATCATACGAAGCTAAAAATGAAAGAATGTGAGAGATTACAAACTACAGGGGTTAAATGTGTCAACATGTTTAAGTTATACCTCTGGGTGACCTTTTAGCAAACCCGAAGCTTTGTAACTGTTAATTATGCTCACTAGAATGCACGATATAAATTTCATAAAGTTTCGTTATCGTATGAGAAAGTTATGATCAAGTTCGTATGCGAAGGGTTAAAAGCGTCAACGATGAAGTTTAGGACTTTTCGGGTGACAATAAAGTTAACCGAGGACTAAACAAAATGGGTATATATTTTGAAGCCCTTAAATGTCAAATTGGAGGGCTCAAAGTGCAAAATATAAGTTAGATGACCTTTCGAAACGGCCAAGAGACAAATATGCAAAAACTAGAAAATGTGGAATCTGAATACGAGGCCCAAGCGGGCCGCGTAGACCCTAACAACATCTTACGCGGGCCGCCTGGCCCGCCCAGATACAGAAAAGTTGGACAGCAGCCTGTATATGCGCTATAACCGACTTTAATCAGTTGTTTCACTTCATGGGCGACCCCTAAGCAACCCCTAGAACACTAGGGACACTTGTGGATGAGTTGTGGTCAGTTGTAGACTTGCATGTCAACAATCTAGTGGGTTTGAATCACTATATAAAGTCCCACATGTTGGCAACATTGATCATTCATTCCCATTTGCATTCCTGATCATTTCTGGAGCTCAAGTGCAATTCCAAATCATCTCTGGTCGTTCATATGACTCTTGTAAGTTTGCTTAACCTTTCTTAGTTAAGTTTTTCCTTAGTTTTAGCTTAAAAGTCAAACTGTCTTAATTAACGGTTGACTTAACGATTAATCATTGTTGGTCCAGTGATTAGTCGAATTGAAAGTAGTTATAAGTTGGTAATTATGTGGGCAATAAACCCTTAAAAGGGCACCCTCTGATTCCCACTCTAACTAGGTCAAATGTCGGGTCAAACTTGTTATTAAAAAGTCAACAGAATGCTTATTTTCTAATTTAGGCATAATTAGCAATGTAGAACCCATATAACCTGTTTGATCATTAATATAACTTGGTAATGAATGTAAGAACATGTCTAAACATGTTCAACCCGACAATTTTCAGTAGAGACCCGGTTCGGAACCGAAAGTCGCATAGTTTGACTTTTGCTTTGACTTCAGTTCTGACCCGTTTTGTTATGTTTTAGAAATGCCTTAGAGCTTTATTTGGAACAGGTTACATGCTAGTATAACCCTCTGTGATTATACATCTCGGATCATTAGTTATCCAATTAATATGCATGATTCCGTTAATTGCTCATATGTTGACCATTATGCCCTTTTCACCATAAAACGTGATTTTTGGAAATGTAAAAGAGTAGAAACCTTAGTTACTGATATATAAACTTACACCCAAAATTTGACATCAGTTTGAGGTGTAGATTGAGAGTTATGCTCATTAGCGTAATTAGAAGCTTCTTTAGCGATTAAACGACATAATTAGCCTATAGCCTATTTAAGCCTACTTTTTGATATCAAACTTATTACCCACTGATATAATATATTATTTTGGGATTTTTGAAGATTTTTAATTAATTTTAGGCTGAGCATAACTTATAGTCGTAGGCTTAATCCGGTAATTGTCGGTTTTGCCTTTACGGGCTATAAAATGAGTTTTACATATCTAATTGACTCCAAACCTTTTGCTACTAATTTTAAATGATAAATAAATTATTTTAAGCCTTCTGGAATAATAAAAATATCAGTTTTCCATATAGAACCCGGAAACGACTTCTAATCACCTTATTAAGCGTTTTTAACGCATAGTATGTATTAAAACTATTTTAATCATACAAGGGTTGATACCTACTGATATTTGAGGTAAATTATAATATTTTTACAGTAAGCAGTTGTTTAACTCAGACTTCAGTTTTGAGCTTTTCGGCTTATGTGAAATTACCAAAATGCCCCTACGGTGCATAAATTGGTTATAATTGATAAGTTTCACATATATACTCTACCCTACTGTTATAACATAGTAAACTAAGTGTTTTTGCTGATTATATCAGACCTGTAACTCAAGTAAATACTTAAACTCTTTTATAACTTTTTTTAAAGACCAAACTACCCCTACGGGGCATAGTTTGTGTTTAAATTCGTTTCGGGCATAATAAATGATATCTTACTGATGTCACAACATATTTGAGGCATATTAACTAAGGAAACCTGTATATGGCTCTTACGTTCACCCGTTACGCTTATTACGCGTTCGGTTCGGTTTATGTAACAAGTTTACATAAATTAGCCAAAACGGGTCAAACCTTATCGGTTTTATCTCAAAATCCAGAATGTGTATGAAATACCCATATTAAGCAAGTCTTCAAACTTGTCAGGTCTAAACCACATTCTATTTCGGTCTTCGCTTAATCGTGCGTACGAACCGTATCTTTGAAACTAACCGGTCTAAGATTAAGCTTAATTAAAGACCAGTTAGGATTCTAATAGGTTATTATAAACCTTCGTTCCAGATTAGGAGTACCAGTAAAAGCTACTTGCATTTGCTTATTGTGATTATTACTTTGCTCAGGTAAATACTCTTAACTTATTTTCCCTATACGGGCTTGGGTTACGGTATATAAAATACTGCTTGGTCGGGCATTAAATCTTCCATCGTATGGTGGTTAATTGAATAATTTAATCGGCCCGTTTAAATATGTTTTGTTTGCTTAAAGCCTTTGGGGGGTTAATGACCATGTCCCGGATATCCTTGGCATCATTTTACGAAATGGCCACGACCTAAGCGCGGAGTGTAGGCGTACACTCGTCAGTGCATAAATAGTTGATGTGGTGTGTCTATTGATCTTTAACCCGGCACGCTCCGGGCTACTGAACGCATAAGGAACATGTAATTCTTTTACAAGATTATATATTTAAATAATTATCCCAAGTTATAAAATGTTTATGCCACGTGCATCCAAATCAATTTTTAATCATTTTCAAAATGAGTCAGTTGATTGTATTTACCAGTGTAAACTGACATATTTTCCCAAAAAAGATTAAATGCAGGTACTAAGCGTAATAGGCTGGATTTCTCCTTAGCATCAATAGAAGTCTCGCAAGCTTAAGATGCCTACAGTCTGTTGAACTACTATTTATTTTTTATCCTTCTGTGGACAAACCTTCAACTGTTGTGATACACGATATTACAATATTATTAAAGTTGAATTATATTTTTCATTTGCTTCCGCTGTGCATATTTATATATTGTGTTGTTTGACTATTATGTTGCCAACCACGTCACGACACTCCCCACCGGGCCCATCGGTGACACGTGGAATTCGGGGTGTGACAGGTTGGTATCAGAGCCAACATTGAGTGAATTAAACACTAGCCTCTTGTGTTTAATCTCAATGACACAATTGCACATTTCTAAACTTTCGAGTCTAGACATATAACATAGGACAAATTCTATTTTGCTTTGTGTTGTCCTTTATTTTATATATATTCTTGTTGTTATCTCATGTTATATTGACAGGACTAAAAATGCCGCCAAGATTCTTTCGACGAAGAGGAAGAGGCAAGGGGCCAATCACCGCCCCCAATGACAACGAGGCTGGACCTTCGCACATGCAAGCTCCTTCGGCCACCGCGAGTGCCGATCCTCGCAAAAACAGGAGAAACCTTTTCGAGCCTGCCAGACGATCAGTTTCGCACAGTTCGACACCTCCTTTTCATAACTCTTATGGGCCACAATCGGAGAACGAGCCCAATAACCCTCAACCTTCCTATATACCCCTTCAGCGATCCTTATCGCACAATTCTTTTGGAGACCCCACACCTGTCTTCAGGGGCCGGTTTAACCCGGCCAATTACATACAAGAACCAGTGGGTTTTAACCCACTGGGGCCAGATGATCATTTCTCTGGCGATCATGCGGAGGATATGGAAGAGGACACGAACCCCGTCGAACCTGCCAGTGGTACACCAAACCACCCCATAGAGATCTCTGATGGATCTTCTTTTCACGGATCACCCTACGGTGGTCCAGACAGCTTTCAGGAAAGGTTTACTCAGCACGAGTGGTACTTCACACCTCCTCGTCATTCGCCACCTCACCAGCAGCAGCAGCAGCAGCAGGATCCCTCTGTGGATTCACGATTTGTGGCAGTTACGCCACCGCCTCCACCACCACCAGTTAATCAGGCACCTCCACAACCGCCAAGGCGTAGGAGGACAGGCGCAGGTATGTCTGCGCGAGCGGGGGATTTCCATTTTAGCTCCCTACGCCAATCAAGTGGCAGTCATTACCCGCCACTTCAGGAAGACCCACAGATGGGTGGGCCTTCGCACCCAGTTGCACCGCAACCACCACCGATGGGTTTTGATAACCCAATTCCGGCATACACGGGTTCCATGGCGTATAACCCGTTTGAGCAGCCGGTGCACACAAACTATAACTACGCCGAAGCCGACCCATACTTGGTAGCGGCCAACTATAACACCCATCATCCGGAAGGACCGTATGGAGATCCATGGGGAGTAGGGTACCCATCTCATGGATACCAAATACCTGCAAGACCTATAATCAGGCAACAATCGCAACCGCCACGGTTTTCCCCACCTGAAAGGGAAGAAATTCTTCAGAGGTTGGACCAAGTGGAGCGAGATTTTCACCGAGACCGAAGGGAGCGACAAACTTTCTTCCAAGGATTGACTATCCTAATAAAGGGGAAGAGCAAGAAGGACCATTGAATCCTTCCACTATTGTTGTAATTTCCTTGTATCAGTTGAGCCCCTGCGTGGGCCTGTCTTGCTGTATTGACCCCTACGTGGGTATGCTTGTTTGTTTTGACCCCTACGCGGGTCTATCTTTCTATTAACCCCTGCGAGGGTATGTTATTTGTTTAAGTCCCTGCGTGGACTAGTATGTTGTTAAACCCCTGCGTGGGTGATTTGTCTATTTAAAAGTCCCGTTTAGGGCGACGTGTAACCTTTTGATAAATTAATGGAATGTAAGTTTATAAATTTCATTGTTGCTATTATATGCATAAATAAATTATATATGAAATAAATAAATTAAAATCATTCCTTTTAAAAATAATCTGCCTACTTTAAATATTAACTAAGGATCTTAGAGGTATAACCTAGCCGGCATGTCATTTTAAGACCTGGCCAAGATGGTGAAACCTGTTAAAAAGATTCAAATCCCAGTTAACATCTGAAAACATGTTAACGCTCCTGGCAGATGTGATTCGTTAAAATCACACACGTCATTCTTATATAAGGATTCTACAAAAGATTCCTAACCCAACTTAATGATCTCTGAATCATGGGTTAAATCATCAATTAAGATGATCATATTTTGACCATACGTGGTAATATGGTGCCTACGGGCCCTGCTCATTTCCATATGAGCCAAAAGACAGTGGTAGCGATGACTCCATGTCAGAAAAAGGTAATGAACTATGTTCAAACCTTCGTGCCTTGATTCTCTGAAATCATGGCTTATAATTTAAAATTGTCCTTGTGACTAGGCCTTATGTGCTAATATATATTGTTATTGTTTATAATTAGGATAAATTATAATAGAAATCCTAAATAAATATGAGTAACAAATTAACCAAATATGGTCTCTGTTTACCATGGTTAATGAATTACCCTAAGGGGCAATTCCATAATAAACTCCCAAATAAACTATTGTCATTGTCTTATGCAACAGTTCAAATTTAAAATGGCTGACTCGGACGAAATTAATAGTCACCCAGTGGAGAATAATGATAACGCCCGAATTAATTTAACGGGTGCTGAACTGAAAGCGTTAGTAGACGACGCAGTTACAAAGGCCTTAGAGCGGCAGTATGAAGAGTATAGTGGAACTCGAAGTAGGACCCTATCTACACCGCATTCAAAGCCACCTTCCAAGAAGGAAGAACCCAAGAAAGATGATGATCGACTCTCCTCAAACCACCACAGTGCTCCATCTCAACAGATTGTACTAAATCAAGAACCCCGTAACAAGGGTTGCTCCTATAAATACTTTGTTTCATGTAAACCCCGGGATTTCACTGGGGAAAAAGGAGCCATTGACTGCATGACGTGGTTAGATGAGATGGCCACAGTAGTGGATATCAGCGGGTGCGCTGAGAGGGATATAGTCAAGTTTGTGTCACAATCGTTTAAAGGCGAAGCTTTAGCCTGGTGGAGATCACTGATTCAAGCCACTGGGAAGATCCCATTGTACAACATGTCATGGGAACAATTTGCTGCCCTAATCAGGGAAAACTACTGCCCTCAACACGAGGTTGAAAAGATTGAGTCTGATTTCCTATCGTTGGTTATGCAGAACCTTGACTGCCAAGCTTACCTCACGAGCTTCAACATGATGTCCCGATTGGTCCCATATCTGGTGACCCCGGAACCAAAACGAATAGCTCGTTTCATCGGGGGTTTAGCCCCGGAAATAAAGGCAAGCGTGAAGGCCTCTTGGCCAGCTACCTTTAGATCTGTAGCTGACATATCCTTGTCACACACACTTGATGCGGTCAGAAAAAGATCGCTGAGGAATAAGGATGCTGAGAAAAGAAAACGTGAAGAAGACAATTCACGTAGGTCGAACAAGAAGCAGCGAGGAAGCAATGACCACAGGAAAGGGTCTGAGGTGAAGAAGGATGGGCATCAGTCTGGTGATAAGCCCAAGTGCAAGATTTGCAAGAAACTACACTTCGGGAAGTGCAGGTTAGAATCGAACTCGCAGACTCAGTCGAGAACTTTTGCTTGCGGGATATGCAAGTCCAAGGACCACAAGACCTTGGATTGCAAAAAGCTGAAGGATGCAACGTGCTACAGTTGCAATGAGAAAGGGCACATTAAAACCAACTGCCCTAAATACGCCAAGAAGCCTGAAGAGGCCAAGAAGACCAATGCTAGGGTCTTTAGGATGGATGCGAAGGAGGCTGTGCAAGATGATAACGTGATCACAGGTACCTTTCTCATAAATGATGTCTACGTAAGAGTACTTTTTGATTCAGGCGCTGATAAGTCTTTTGTAGATAACAAGTTTTGTGAATTGTTGAAATTGCCTGTTAGAACTTTAAGTGTAAAGTATGAGGTGGAATTGGCAGATGGCACCATAGAAACCGCCTCAACCATATTAGATGGATGTTTCATATCCATTAAGAACCACTCTTTTCCTTTGTCCCTACTTCCTTTGAAGTTAGCCGGTTTCGACATCGTGTTAGGCATGGACTGGTTATCTCATAACCAGGCCCAAATTGTCTGCAATAAGAAGCAAGTGGTGATCAAGACTCCATCTGGTGAACCACTTACCATTCAAGAAGATACCCGGTATGGACTGCCTGAGCAAGTGACTATGCTCAAGGTATCGAGATGTTTGAAGAAGGGTTGTGTCATCTACATGGCACAGGTTACTATTGATGAGCCGAAACCCAAGATGGAAGACATCCCTATCATTTCTGAATACCCTGAAGTGTTTCCTGAAGAACTACCTGGCTTACCACCAGATAGACAAGTCGAATTCAGAATTGACATCATCCCTGGAGCAGCACCTGTTGCTAGAATGCCTTACAGATTAGCACCAACAGAGATGAAGGAATTAAGAGCGCAACTAGATGAATTGCTAGCTAAAGGTTTCATTAAACCTAGTTCGTCTCCTTGGGGAGCACCAGTCTTGTTTGTCAAGAAGAAGGATGGATCGATGCGTCTGTGCATCGATTACCGTGAGCTTAATAAAGTAACAATAAAGAATAGGTATCCTTTGCCCAGGATCGACGATTTGTTCGATCAATTGCAAGGGGCAAGTTATTTCTCGAAGATTGACTTAAGGTCAGGCTACCACCAACTGAAGGTTAGAGATGAAGACGTACACAAAACTGCATTTAGGACTCGTTATGGTCATTACGAGTTCCTAGTGATGCCTTTTGGGCTCACTAATGCACCGGCCGCGTTCATGGATCTCATGAATCGCGTTTGCAAGCCATACTTAGATAAATTCGTCATCGTTTTCATCGACGACATTCTCATTTACTCAAGGAACCAAGCTGACCATGAGAAACACCTTCGCTGTATTCTTAAACTACTACATCGTGAGAAACTCTACGCCAAATTTTCAAAGTGTGAATTTTGGCTTCGAGAAGTCCAATTCCTTGGACACGTGGTTAGTAAGCGTGGTATCCAAGTGGATCCCGCTAAGGTGGAAGCAGTTATGAACTGGCAAGAGCCAAAGACGCCCACAGAAATTCGTAGTTTCTTGGGATTGGCAGGATACTACAGGCGTTTTATCAAAAAATTTTCAAGGATTGCTGCACCCCTAACTTCTTTGACTAGGAAGAAAATAAAGTTTGAATGGGGCCCTAAGCAGCAAGAATCCTTTGATATCCTGAAGTAGAAACTGAGCAACGCTCCTGTACTGACATTACCTGAAGGTACTGAAGAAGTCGTAGTTTACTGCGATGCATCACACACTGGCATGGGGTGTGTGCTTATGCAGAAAGGCAAGGTTATTGCCTATGCTTCAAGACAGTTAAAGGTGCATGAAAAGAATTACACCACCCATGACTTGGAGTTGGGTGCCGTTGTATTTGCACTAAAGCTATGGAGGCACTATTTATATGGAATCAAGTGTGTGATCTATTCTGATCACAAGAGCCTCCAGCACCTGTTTAATCAGAAGGATTTAAACATAAGGCAGCGCCGATGGATGGAGACGTTGAATGACTATGATTGTGAAATCAGATACCATCCCGGCAAGGCGAATGTAGTCGCCGATGCCTTGAGTAGAAAGGAAAGGGTGAAACCCATCTCAATGCCAAGAGCATTGAAATAAAGAACAGTTTGAACGAAAGGTTGTTAGCTGCACAGAAGGAAGCTGTGTTGGAAGCTAACTATCCTAATGAGAAACTAGGAGTAACTGAGGAGCAGTTATCTCTTAGCAAGGACGGAATCCTAAGATTAAATGGACGAATATGGGTTCCAATTTATGGAGGACTTCGGGATGTTATCCTCCAGGAAGCCCATAGTTCCAAATACTTCGTTCATCCTGGAGCTGATAAGATGTACCAGGATCTGAGGGCAAATTATTGGTGGATAGGCTTGAAGAAGTCTGTAGCCACCTATGTAGCTAAATGCTTGACATGTGCGCAAGTCAAAGCCGAGCATCAGAAACAGTCAGGTTTGCTACAACAGCCTGAACTTCCCACTTGGAAATGGGAAATGGTAACTATGGATTTTATCACCAAGTTACCTAAGACAAGGAAAGGAAACGATACCATTTGGGTGATCGTAGACAGACTGACTAAGTCAGCACATTTCCTGCCCATTAAGGAGACTTATAGCTCCGACATGTTAGCCCAGTTGTACGTCGATAAGATTTTAGCTTTACATGGCATACATGTGTCTATTATCTCCGACAGGGATACTAGATACACGTCACATTTTTGGAAAAGTTTCCAACAATCTTTGGGCACGCGTTTGAATTTTAGTACGGCTTACCATCCTCAGACGGACGGCCAGAGTGAGCGTACTATCCAAACGTTGGAAGACATGCTTCGTGCATGTGTGATTGACCTGGGTGGTAGTTGGGATAAGCACCTACCGTTAATCGAATTCTCCTACAACAATAGCTACCATACCAGCATCAAGGCTGCGCCTTTTGAGGCCTTATACGGTAGAAAGTGTAGAACGCCCGTTTGTTGGGCAGAAGTTGGAGATGTCCAATTATCAGGACCAGAGATAGTCTTTGAAACGACGGACAAGATTGTCCAGATTCGTGACCGTCTCAAGGCTGCCCGAGATAGGCAAAAGAGTTACGCAGATCCAAAGCGTAAACCTATGAAATTCGAAGTAGGCGACAAAGTGTTGCTTAAAGTATCACTCTGGAAGGGAGTGATGCGATTTGGTAAGAAAGGCAAGCTAAGCCCGAGATACATAGGACCGTTCGAAGTCATCGAACGTCTCGGATCAGTTGGCTATAAGTTAAACTTACCTGAAGAGCTCAGTGGAATTCACAATGTATTTCACATCTGCAATCTGAAGAAGTGTTTCGCTGATGAATCACTGGTAATACCCCATACAGATGTGCATATTGAAGAGAGCTTAAAGTTTGTTGAAAAACCTGTGTCGATCGAGGATCGACAGGTTAAAAAGCTTCGAAGGAAGCATGTACCTATTATAAAGGTTAAATGGGATGCCCGTAGAGGTCCCGAATACACGTGGGAGGTTGAATCCACAATGAAAGAAAAGTACCCTCATTTGTTTCAATAAATCTCGAGGTCGAGATTTCTTTTAAGGGGGTGAGGATGTAACACCTCGAAAATTCACGTCCTATAATGTGTTGACACGTGTCATAAGTTTGAACGTGTGTAAGAATGTTCTTGAAGGACTAAAGTTGACAAACCTAGAAAGTATGTGAATATACGGGTTCTAAATGTCAACAGTGAATAAAAATATTTTACAATAACCCTACATGATGCTCATACCTTCAAAAGAATAAATCATGGATCATACGAAGCTAAAAATGAAAGAAAGTGAGAGATTACAAACTACAGGGGTTAAATGTGTCAACATGTTTAAGTTATACATCTGAGTGACCTTTTAGCAAACCCGAAACTTTGCAACTGTTAATTATGCTCACTAGAATGCACGATATAAATTTCATAAAGTTTCGTTATCGTATGAGAAAGTTATGATCAAGTTCGTATGCGAAGGGTTAAAAGCGTCAACGATGAAGTTTAGGACTTTTCGGGTGACAATAAAGTTAACCGAGGACTAAACAAAATGGGTATATGTCTTGAAGCCCTTAAATGTCAAATTGGAGGGCTCAAAGTGCCAAATATAAGTTAGATGACTTTTCGGAAGGGCCAAGAGACAAATATCCAAAAACTAGAAAATGTGGAATCTGAATACGAGGCCCAAGCGGGCCGCGTAGACCCTAACAACATCTTACGCGGGCCGCCAGGCCCGCCCAGATATAGAAAAGTTGGACAGCAGCCTGTATATGCGCTATAACCGACTTTAATCAGTTGTTTCACTTCATGGGCGACCCCTAAGCAACCCCTAGAACACTAGGGACACTTGTGGATGAGTTGTGGTCAGTTGTAGACTTGCATGTCAACAATCTAGTGGGTTTGAATCACTATATAAACTCCCAAGTCTTACCGAAATTCCTGGAGCATATTCCCTCAATATTCCGCACGTGCTTGGCCCTTGTGAACGTTATGGAGATCGTGGGAAGCTAGCATGATTTGCGGATAGTTAGTTAGTTTAGTTATTTCTAATTTAAAAAGAGGATAACAAGCTTGAGTTAGAACACTTGGCTAATTTAGCAAACACACACACTCTCGCAACAGCTCTCAATCAGCTCTCAAGCAATACTTGGCGATTTCATACATTTTTTGCACATTACACTCTAGTGATCCTTGTAACAAGCTTGTTATCATCCCGAATTGTAACAACCTTTTGATTAATCTTAGTTGGTGATCGGTAGTTTCCATCACCCGAGGTTTTTTATGCCGGAGATCAACTCTTGATCAAGGGCTTTTTCCTCGTATAAATCCTCGTGTCATTTGTTCATTACATTTCTGGGTTATCCTTATCATTGTTCATTGATTCAAGCATCATTCCTCACAACAAAGATTTGGTTACATTATCTTAGCCTAATTTTTGACCAAAACAATAACATCAAATAATTCATTTCTCCTTTCAAAATCACTCTTTTTAGATTTTTACACATGTGTAAATTTTCTTTATTTACGAATTCACGTAAATTTAAACGTGTAAATTAAATTTCTAACACTGTATTCGAATAATAATGATAAATGTAGAAAGAAAATTTGAATTTGAATTGTTTATACCAAGTTCTCCCGGTTTTCATTTGTTCTCAAGGTTCTCACAATATTTAGTGTTCTAATTTAAATCTTCCCTTATATATATATAGCGTTCTCATTTAAACCATTCCCTATAGAACACTAACTATTGCGAGAACAAAAAGAACAAATCTAAAACACTAAATTTTGGGATTTAAGGTTCATATTTTTAAAATTTTGTGTTTCTTACATTCATATGTGTATTATATATACATAAAAAATCATATATATTTACCTACGTATAGCCTACATGCATGTTGGTAATTTAACCTACACATAACCTACATATGTGCAAGTTATACAAAAAGTGAAAAAAATTTCATATTTTGTTTTGAATTCTGGTGTACGAAACAATAAATCTTACATTTATAACATTTTTATTTACTTTTTAGGTTTTTAAGATTAAAAAAATGGGTGATTCATTGTGTTCTCGTAATATTTAGTGTTCCACATAGAACATTCCCTTATATAACTATATATATAGGGTAGCGTTCTAGAGTGAACAACCTCACAAGAGTAAACTGTGTGAACTGGTCATAGCCCTTGATTGTCTTTTTTGTTGAAAATGGTAGGATTGTAATTATACATTAAGTTATTATTAATTATTTGTTTTAATTAATCAATCGAAGTTACACTTTCCTATTTTTTGTGATTAGTCAAATTATCTTTTAAATCTAAACAAAATCTATATTATAATCACCATTCAAAACAATCCGAATTTTTTTTTCAATCGAGCAGTCTTCATCATCATGTATTTTTTCTTCATCGATAAAAAATCCCAGATTTCAGTTACGTACACACATTCATGAATCCCGAAGTACACCTTTGTATTTAAATTTAATACACCTATGTACAGACATATATACGCTTGTGTATAATCTTTTTTTAGATTAGTAAACTCATACTACTTCACCATAAACCATAACATGTCCCAAAAACATATTATAAAGTATACCAACCAACTAAACATCATGTTTACATAAAAAAAATAGCCCAACCAAACAAACAAATAACCACATATCGGAAAAACAAAAACATAGTCTTTACTACTATTGTTTGCATGGAACGTTTTAAACACTAAGCCTACTCGCCACGTTGTATGCTACCGATTCAGCTATTACTTCATCGCCGAGTGTGTTAGCATGGGAGCACAAAATCTTCACAGCATACTTCTTCACAGCAATCTTCATAGCACACTTTTTCACAGCAACCTATCAGGTATTATTCCTTCAAATTGCCCACATTTCGGATGATTCACCGATTCCTTCAAATTACCAACTGTAAAACCCAAATTCGTTTACATAGGTCAATGAATGTCTTAGATAAATAAAAAGACCAACACTGTATACATAGGTGTACACCCAATTTACACAGGTGCATACACAGTTTATACCTACAATTCAATTTGCGTACACATGTGTACACCAAATGTACAAACACTGTATACACAGGTATACACCCAATTTACGTAAACAAAAGACACAAGTTTTTGAAATATCACATAACTACTACTATACACAGGTGTATACCCAATTTACATAAATAGAGTACACTCAACATCAACAGGATCGAAACAAATTCTTGAAAAATTAAACACTAAACAACTTATTCGGAACCCTAATACACCAGTAGATCAGTAAAAAAAAGGATATTGAATACAAGCCCTAGATTGAAGATTCCGGCATTAGAAACGACAACAAAACATACTCATTCTCATATGAAATTAGTGTACCTTTGTGGCTGGATAACATTTGCATAACATGTTTGCACCACCGCTACACCGTAACATCTTCATCATCGTCACCTTCATTCTCAACCATCATCTCGTTCATCACCATTCCGTTTCATCATACCATCATCTCCGGTCGTCTCCATCCACTCCGATCTTCTTCTCCGGTTTGTTCACCACTCTACCACCGCTCCTCTATCTTCTACATCTCACCAACAGTTCTGTCATCGTCTCTAATCATCATGTTCCAACCACTTTCATCAATCATCTCCGTACATCCGACACCCTCCGGTCACCGCACCATTACCATCTTCTTCAATGATCTCCGACAACAATCATTTATCATCACCGACCACCTACAACTGCCTTCACGGACATCGCCATCACCGTCGTTAACCATCAACCACCTCCACCTTCATTGTCATCTCCGGCGACTGCATCATCTACCATCATCATCCTCGTCGTTCTAATCATCATTCTTACGTTTGACGGGCAGATTGTCAATTTAGGGTTTGGTTCGGATTATCTTGAACGAAGGATGAGAGAAATAAAAATAATGGATTTGAATTTGATGAGATTTTAATACAATGGAAACAATTTAGGTTTCCTGTTTTAATTCTTTTGATTGTGTAATTACACATATACCCTTTTTTGTATTTAATTAAATGGAAAAAATTAACCAAATAATTACCATCATACCACTCATTTAAATCTAAAGATCATAAAAATCAAGGGTCTAGATCAGTTCACACAATTCACAAACAAGAATGTTGACATGTTGTTCACTCAAGAACCTAACCCTTATATAGGTTAAATGCGTATTATGTTTCTTTTTATAGTTAACAAACCAAACTTTATTAAAAAATAGAAATATGTTAAATGCTTATATTATATAGAGGATAACAAGTGAAACGGACAGTTTGTTAATAAAAAATATGAAAAATACAAATCACAGTTATTTGTGGGAGGTTTGCAAATTGTCTGTTATATCATAATTCAATTGTTAACATATTAATAAATAAAGGTGCTATGAGTTTTAAAAAATAATGAACAGAATATTTTAATTTAACATAATAGATAAATCACGAACAGTAGATACATGAACTTCACCAATAACAACGAAAATAATGCTAATGGTAGTCATAATCATCGGCTATATGTCAAAACAGAAATTGCGCTCTTGTTAATTAATAAAAAAGACATTTTTATACAATAAAAAAGTTTCAAAACTTAAAAAAAAAAACAGTTGCTTTTATATATTTTTTTTTTATTTCGTTTTTTAGTTCTCTCATCTTTCTATTTCTATTTTTATTAGTATTATTATTATATTAAAATGTTTTTAATATAATTAACAACTTTTATTTATTAAAAGTAATAAGACGTAAAAAGAAGATAAAATGTTAGTTAAGTTGGCTGGCTATAAAGCTTCATTTAATTTTTTTGTGTATCATTTTTTATACAAACCGAATTCGCATACCCACTTCATGCCGCTATGAACAAAAAAATCCATTTCAAAATTAAAATGACCCGCTTTAGTTTAAAACGTAAGAAAACGATTATTTTTCAAATAATCAAAAAAAGTTTCTTTTTAAATAAAATAACGTTTTAAAAACAAATACTAGTAATAATAATAATTAATGGTAAAAAAATGAAAGAAAAACAAAAGGGTTTGAATTATATTAATGTAAAAGTTGAAGGAGGGGGTGCATTCAGTAGATAAGGGGTACATTTAGCAACACCCGTTTGTAAATTGTCTGTTATATCATAATTCAATTGTTAACAATTTTTTTTTTTGAACGGCAAATTTGGATTACTGACGGACCACTGGAGTATCATCGTGCCACCAGCAGATCCACCCGATCATATCCATCTCCACTAGGCAATAATGCCTATACACGAATTCAGGAGGAAACCCAATAAATCTGGGAAAACCCCCTTTGTGGGAATCGAACCCATGACCTAATGGTCATAATAAATAAAGGTGCTATGAGTTTAAAAAAAATAATGAACAGAATATTTTAATTTAACATAATAGATAAATCACGAACAGTAGATACATGAACTTCACCAATAACAACGAAAATAATGCTAATGGTAGTCATAATCATCGGCTATATGTCAAAAAAGAAATTGCGCTCTTTTTCTCTCAATGTGAGTTTGGCTTTTATACTCAACTAGGTTAGAACCTCGTGTATTACACGGGTTGAATAAATGTAATATTATATATTAAACAATAAAAAGTTAGATATTTATGAACCCCGTATATTGTACGGGTTAAATAAATGTAATTTTATATATCAAATAATAAAAAAAGTTAACTCTTTAAAAACCATGTGTATTACACAGATTAAATAAATGCAATTTTGTATGCTAAATACTAAAAATGTCATATCTTTAAAAAACCCGTCTATAATCAGGTTGAATAAATCTACCAAATAATAAAAAAAAAATTACTTCCTTAAAAACCTCATATATTACACGTGTTAAATAGATCTAAAAAGAGTTATATCTTTAAAAATCATGTGTATTACACAGATAAATAAATGTAATTTTGTATATTAGATACTAAAAACGTCGTATATTTAAAAAACCCATGTATAGTCGGGTTGAAAAATCTACCAAATAAAAAAAAACATATTCTTAAAACCCCGTGTATTACACGTGTTGATTATATCTAATTTTATGTTGATTAAATCTAATTATACATAGCAAATGATAAAAAGTTATATCTTTAAAAACTTCGTGTATTACACGGGTTATATAAATGTAACTTTGTATAGTAAATAAGCACGTGTTGAATAAAATATAATGTCATATGTTAACACTTACAACCGTCAGGATTTATCTTTTAAAAATGAACTTTGGTGTACTATTCACTTATTATAACATTTCAGTTTCAAATGGGAACCTTTGATTCCTAGTTTACCATAATTTCAATCACCGAACTCCAAAGTATATTGTGGACTCGGGTTACTCTCGGAGTACTCCATTTGGTCCAGTGGGTGCCCCGAGAGTATTCATGATTGATTCTGTTGGTCGTTCAAAAAAAAAAAAAAAACTCGGGATGTAACTTTATAATTATACAAAAAAACAAACGTTTATTCTCACTTAAATATTTGTTTAAAATTATTTATAGAAAAACAAATATTTATTTTTATGTAATTTTGTTTAAAATTATTATTATTATTATTATTTAATATAAGAGATAAATAGAAAAAAAGATGAAAATACCGGAAAGTAACTCAGAAAAATTTTTCATTATATGGGAAGCATATTTCATTCGATCACTTGAGATTTTTTTATTTACTACTTTTTATATGTTAATGTTAAGTTAATTAATCATTTGTCTACATAATTATTTCAATTTGAATTTCTTATTTTCAAACTTGTGATCACATATTGGTTCAATGGTATTCTCAAATAGTATAATATTTTTATTTTAATTATTATTTGTATAGATATAAATAACAGTTATCTATAATTAGGTAGAAGAGATTAAATTAAATAATATTTTGTTGGAGATTATCTATAACTAATTAGAAAATATTAAACTAAATGATAATTATCCATAGAGTAGATGGCCTAATATAATGACAAGTGTCTCAAACATGGTTTCTTTTATTATATAGTATACATTATGCTTGCGTGATATTGCTTTTCTAAATTAATATTTCCTTGTTATCAAATACTAGGAACTAATCGTGGCCACAATTGACAATCCCGAACGTTGTAGAATGGACAATTTGTTAGATGATCAATGAACCTATGATCCTAAAAAAGGCGGCTGAGGAGTTGGATCATGTAGTAGGGCGCCAAAGGCTAGTTGAAGAGAGAGACATACCTCAACTTAATTACCTAAAATCATGTATCAAGGAAGCTTTTAGGTTGCATCCTTTTGCGCCTTTTCTTCCACCTCATGTTTCAACTAAGAATACTATTGTTGCTGGTTACTTCATATCCAAGGGTAGCCATGTTATGCTAAGTCGATATGGTTTGGGAAGGAATCCAAATGTGTGGGCGGATCCATTGCGGTTTGACCCCGATCGGCATCTATGTAGGGAAGGGGAACAAGGTTTCTTTGGGATGATGGGCTGAGGTTGATCTTGTTTAGCATAGGAAAACGTCGTTGTCCTGGAGTAACATTAGGGACAACCATGACTACAATGTTGTTAGCAAGGATGATCCAGGGGTTCGTCTAGGAGGTGCCGAGTAATGAGCGGTCCATTGAGTTTGCTGAAAATCACAATGACCTTTGCATGGCTAAACCACTTATGGCAATTGCTAAGCCACGATTGCCTCGATACATGTACCCTACGGATTGACGAGAAGGCACATTTATTTTATTTTAAATGTTCTCTAATTTTCTTTTAAATGGCCACAAAATGTTATAAATAAGAGTAGCATCTTCTCATTATCTTATCTTCAAACCTAATTAACTCATAAATTATTCCTATCTATATCTATATCTATAATACTATATAATGTATCTCCTATGGACATAATTGGTAATTTCTAGCACAATTTTAAGATGGCATATGAAAAGTCAGTTAAAATCCCTAACTTTTCGCCATTCTCTTCCATTCTTGCTCCTCTCCCCTAACACCGGCCTCCCTCTTTTCCCATGAAAACCCTGCCTTGAGTCTTCAATTGCAAATGAATCGTCTTGCCTTAAGGCGGTTTCCGTCGCCCCCTCTACTCGATAATACCTATACAGATTAGAGAAAACTCTTCATTGTACCATCACCCTCAACGATTGAATGGGTTTTAATTCCCTCCCTGTCCGATTGAATGTCCACTCAATTTTCGCATTGAATGCAATTGAAGATTGAATCCCATTTAACCCTTACAAGAAACTGAAGAAGTTAAGACATTCCTTTTATTTACTCATCGTCGCCACCGTCACCGTTTACTTCATCAGCGGCAACAGTTACGATCACCAAAGCTATTGTTCCCCAAATTCTCATACCCAAAGACAAAATCTGGCATGTAAGTTTTATCATTGTAACAATTTATTACAACCCTGTGTGATTTGATTGATGTTTTAATCAAATATTTTTATCATCGTTGTTTTTATATAGAAATTGGAGTTCAATTAGAGACTTGGGTTAGCAACGTTACTAGGGTTATGCATTATTTCATTTGATAATTCGTAATAATTTAGTTAGTGAGATTGAAAATTTTCAAGATTATTTATCTTGAAGTTCTCTTAAATATTATGATTATTTATCTACAACAGATTGTGGAGGCTAAAAGACAAGTCGTGGTTCTTGAATCGTATCTTGAACAGAGGGGAGTTACGCTCCCAGATGGATATTTGTCGTGCAAGATGGTATGCCCATTTTCTAACTTCCGGTATGACCTATTAACATTGCAAAGCGGGTATTTTAGTCTTTAGTATATTTTCGTGGTTTATGGATTCTTTTTGTACTTGTTAGGTTGATTTTTTTATGAATTAATTTCAGCACCATTCATCCAGATTACTTTCCACCCGAAGTCGTAACATATGAGCAATGGGCACTGTCAACACCGGAGAAAAAGAGCATATTGGGCTGGATTAAAGGTGCTTTACCTTTACGTGGTAGTGATAAGAACGTAATGCAGGAATCCATTCAATAAAAACTTGATTTTATCCTCAACACTACTCCAATGTGGGATAGGTAATGTTGAGTTTTGTTTTTTTTTTTCTAAGAAATTGTGATGTGATATGTAGTACTTATAGATGGCGCAATGTGCGGGTCGGGCTTTTTGGGTCATGGGTCAAATTGGTTTATGTTTTGGGACGCAATGAAACTGGTGGGTTGGGTTGATCCAAAACACTTTTTGTCAGAAATTATGTGTTTTAAAAGTATCTATTCTGCCAAATATGATCTTCAAGAATATACTATCTCAATACAGATTTAATCTTTTATAAAAACCAAAGTATTTTTGTGAGGTTTATGCACTAAACACACTTGTTGTCGACTTCTAACCCATTCAACATGTTTTTTGGTTAAGCATACCATCTCTGGTAATGTTTTATTTAGTTACTCTTTGTGGTACTTTCCATTGTAAGAAGTTTTTCTTGCCTTGTATTTATAATATATTCAATGCAGGTTGGAGCTAAACAACAACAAGCGTTTATTAGGAGAATTTGTAGAATTCAAAGGGAAGAATGATGATATCATGTCCTTAAGAAACATAAAGAGGTCAGATGATCCAAAAAACAAACATGTTTGGTTTAGGTACTTTCTAATACCACATGTTTATTTTAACCATCTTAATTTAAGTTTATAGTCTTGGAAATATATTAAACATATGAGAAGTTTCTAAAAAAATGGCTAAATGAACGCATTGAGTAACGTGTCAAAACAAGTAATCCATAAACACTTTGAACTTTTTAAACAATTCTGGTGACTAAATGCAGCTCATTCAAAGCTTCAAGTTCTATATGCACCAAGAGATTACAGGAGTGAAGGGTTTTCGGGTTCAGAGTGGAATGAAGAAACAGTGAGATCGAGCATAGAGGTGGTGTTTCAGCTTCAATAAACTACTAAAGTTGAGAAAATTAAATTGTCGTCAATAATATCCATGTCACTAAGCCCTTAAATCTTTCTCTCCCTTAAATTTTTTAGAATTTTTTTTTCAGAGTGTTTTGATTTTTTAGATTTTTTTTTATATTTTCAGATTTGTTTTTTGATTTTTTTTCATTTTTATGATTTTTTTTTGAATTTTTTAGAGTTTTTTTATAATATTTTTATTAATATGGATGGCTCCGGATCCGTACATTAAAATTATTTGGATATGGATCGGATCACAATCCATTATGTTGGATCATGGATTGGATCATGATCCATTTAAGTTGGATCATTAATGGATCGGTCATGATCCAATCCATATCCATCTATTGACAGGCCTACTCGTAAGTGCTCGCTTGCTTTCTCCTTTGTAGAGGTGGCAAGACTGGCAATGGTGATTGAGCCAGTAGCGGGTGACCTGTATTTTATTTAGCTAACTTTTTATTTTGATTATACAGGTTTGACCGATTTATATCCTACTAAGTAGTTTTATGTTTTTTTCTTATCAAAGCTAACTTTTTTTTTATTTTGATTATACAAGGTTGACCGATTTATATGCTAAAAAATAGTTTTATGTTTTTTTTTCTTTTGAAGATTGATGACGGATTTACAAGATGCTCTAAATAGAGCAAAGATTTTAAAGGTTATCCTAGCAAAAGAGGATTTGTCCCCGGATGTAGATTTGGATGCAATTGTAAACATGACTGACGGGTATCCTGTTTAGTTATCAAGCAATCTTTTTGAGTTCATTTTAGATCTGTTTAGATATTAAATTTAAGCTATGTTGATATGTGGATATGAATACAAATCTGCTGGCATACTCATGTTTGGACAATCAGTAATGTTTTGATATATTTCAGTTAGATTAGTATTTTGCAGTACTTTTTAATTTGTTTCGATATATGGTTAACAAGTCCAACAATAATTAATTATGCTATAACATGTAGGTTTGTCATTGTACTATTAGAAGACGTGCAACTACATTATTCCCATTTTGCCCTTGTATTTTTAGATTACAAACATTATATTTTTGTACTCTTGCCATCACAAATTTCAAGTTCGCAATTTTATTTTCCTTGGACCACAATTTCATCAAAACTATACCTTTCACCATCATGTCTTCAGTTGTGCATGCATCACATTTTTCACGGAGTAAGGTAACCATCGACCTTGATGCCGCACACATCGTGAGTTCTCTTTTGTTTGCTCTAACGAGTGTATCAAAACCGACTGATTTTCCGCCCGCTACATCGCGCGGGTTTCCTACTAGTACATTAGTTAAAATACATCAATAAATCTACATATAATATCTAAATCTAATAAAAAAAAAAACTCCAATTAATACTACATGGCATTTTCTTATTTAAAGCTTCAACTAATGCCATTTGGCATTTTCTTATACAAATCATTAATAATATTATATATTATTTAATAAATATCTAATTCTAATTAATGATTGTTATTAATAATATTATGCTATTGGTATTTATATTAATTAAAATTCAAGATTGATAATTAAAAAAAATACTTAAAGTTTTTATATAAAGAATACTTCGACTTTTCTTTTAACGACGGTTATCTGTAATTTTAAAACCTATGATTTTAATATTTTTAAAATGAATACTTAGGGTGAGGGGGGCACTCCCCTCTTAAGGGAGTCCCCTCTCTTACGCACACCCAATCAGGTTATGCCACGTCAACTCCCCTCTTAAACTCCCCTCGCACCCCAATTTGATGGCGGCACTCCCCTCTTAGGGGAATTGTTTTTTTCATATTCCACATATTAGTTGTGGGTTCCGATTTATTCTTGTGTTTTACAATAATTTATGCTTAAGGTGAATACTATAAACTACTCAATTCAATCACATATTTGTAATAAGATTTTTGTTTCTTTTTTAATGGAAAGTGTTTGAATCTTATCTATCATTCTTTTCAGGTTGTAATGGGCTCATGTCAAAACGAGTGATTTTTTACAGGTCAAAATGATAGGACTCATGTAAGGCCAATGTTTCAACAACTTTTGTGCATTCTATTTATTTATATATAGTCTATTTATTTATATATAGACATTTTGTAATGTTTTGATGCATTGTTAATGACTAACGAAAACATAGTATCAAAAGTATGACATAGGATTTCTTTTTAATATATAAAACGATAGCATTCAAATACTTTTGACACATTTGGTCATTTCAGTTTTTTGTTTTTTTTTGAGTAAATTGTCATTTTAGTCCCTGAGTTTTGTCCAAATTTACCATTTTAGTCCAAATAGTTTTTTTTTTCGCCTCTAGGTCCCTAACTTTTCCCTTTTATTGCCATTTTGATCACATACACTAACTCCATCCAAAAACTCCATCTTTAACCAGGGGTATTTTGGGGATTTTCATTTTAAATGTTTTCAATTGCCATTTTGATCCAATTCCAAAAAATCAAAAAAATTCAAAAAAATCAAAAAAATTCCAAAAAATTCTAAAAAATAATAAAAATTCTAAAAAATCATAAAAATTCTAAAAAATCCAAAAAATTCTAAAAAATCCAAAAAATCCATTTCGGCGCGAACCGTTTCAAACCCGAACCGTTTCGAGCTGAACCGTTTTCGAAGCGAACCGTTTCGACCCGTACTGTTTCGAGCTGAACCGTTTCGACGCGAACCGTTTCGACCCGTACCGGTTCGACCCGTACCGTTCCGAACCAACCATACCGTTTCGAACCGAACCGTTTCGACCCGTACCGGTTCGAAACGGCACGGGTCAAAACGGAACGGCTCGAAACGGTTCGGCTTCGAAACGGTTCGCGTCGAAACGGTTCGCGTCGAAACGGTTCGCGTCGAAACGGTTCGCGTCGAAACGGTTCGCGTCGAAACGGTTCGCGTCGAAACGGTACGTGTCGAAACGGTACGGGTCGAAACGGTTCGCGTCGAAACGGTTCAGCTCGAAACGGTTTGGGTTCGAAACGGTACGGGTCGAAACGGTTCGGTTCGATACGGCACGGTTCGGTTCGAAACGGTATGGTTCGGAACGGTACGGGTCGAAACGGTTCGACTTGAAACGGTTCGGCTTCGAAACGGTACAGGTCGAAACGGTTCGCGTCGAAACGGTTCAGCTCGAAACGGTTCGGGTCGAAACGGTACGGGTCGAAACGGTTCGCGTCGAAACGATTCAGCTCGAAACGGTTCGGTTCGAAACGGTTCAGCTCGAAACGGCTCTGTTCGATACGGCACGGTTCGATTCGAAACGGTACGGGTCGAAACAGTTCGGCTTGAAACGGTTCGGCTTGAAACGGTTCGGCTTCAAAACGGTACGGGTCGAAACGGTTCAGCTCGAAACGGTTCGGGTTCGAAACGGTTCGCGCCGAAACGGATTTTTTGGATTTTTTAGACTTTTTTGGATTTTTTAGAATTTTTTAGAATTTTTATGATTTTTTAGAATTTTTTAGAATTTTTTGGAATTTTTTTGATTTTTTGGAATTGGATCAAAATGGCAATTGAAAACATTTAAAATGAAAATCCCCAAAATACCCCTGGTTAATGATGAAGTTTTTGGATGGAGTTAGTGTATGTGATCAAAATGGTAACAAAAGGGAAAAGTCAGGGACCCAGAGGCGAAAAAAAAAACTATTTGGACTAAAATGGCAAATTTGGACAAAACTTAGGGACTAAAATGGCAATTTACTCGTTTTTTTTAAATGAAACATGTTACTCAGTTGAATCTTTCCGATAAAATACGACTCTAATAGACCGTTTCCACTATCATATATAAAATGTAATATTAGTTCTATGATGTATTTAGAGATTTATAATATATACATATATACACACAGCCCGTGTAATACGCGGGTCTATAACCTAGTCATATAAATAAACTGTTCAAACTTACGCTAGTCACATAAATGAATCACAGAAGAAAAAAAAAACAGACATAGAAATGGATGTAGAGAACTGCTCAGTTCACTTACATCGAACACTTGATCAGGGGAGATGGAGAAAACAGAGTGACCCAATGAATTCCTTAACCATCAACATTAGGGGAGTTGGCAATGCTAACAAGGCATCCTGGGTCAAACGTATAAAGAAAGATCACGGGGTAAATTTCATCGCTATCCAAGAAACTATGTATGCAGATGGGTCAAGAATCAACTTCACAGGTTTTTAGGGGAATACACCTCTAGAAGCGGACTGGATTAACTCGGAAGGAAGATCAAGGGGGATCGCTTGCATATGGGATCCGACGATTTTTGCGAGAACCGTAACTATCAAAAACAGGCATTTTCTTCTACTCTGTGGATCGATCAATGGTTTTGAAGAAAGGATGAATATACTTAACGTCTATGCCCCACAATCAGCCCAGGCGAAGATCAAGGGGGATCGCTTGTATATGGGATCCGATGATTTTTGCGAGAACCGAAACTATCAAAAACAGGCATTTTCTTCTACTCTGTGGATCGATCATTGGTTTTGAAGAAAGGATGAATATACTTAACGTCTATGCCCCACAATCAGCCCAGGCGAAGACAGTATTGTGGGATAACATCAAGAACCTAAAGGCAAGTAAGGAAGGTATTTAGATTATACTTGGTGATTTTAATCAGGTAAGATCTGCTGAGGAAAAAGGGAACTGCTATTTCGATCCAGCTTCAGCCTCGGATTTCAATTCCTTCATCTATGAGGCGGACCTCTCCGAATAGACTATGAATGGAACTAAGTTCACTAGATGGCTAAACGGGGGAAACAAACTTAGCAAAATGGATCGTATGTTGGTTTGTAACAAATTTTTGAGCCTATGGCCATCCGCTACACTCCGGGCTTTACCAAGGAACTCTCGGACCATTGCCCGGTTGTTTTGAACACCACACCTTTTGATTTTGGCCATATCCCTTTCAAATTCTTTAACGCTTCGCTCTCAAAATCTGGCTTCGATGATGTGGTTCGCTCCGCTGTCAACTCCTTCACTTCTGCAGGTCCTCCCGATGTTATTTTGGCTGGGAAATTAAAGTGTATAAAATATGCAATTAAAGAATGGAACAAAAAAATCAAGAAAGAAGAATATGAATGCCTCAATGCTTCTTTAGAAGCTATCAAAAAATTGGATGCTATTTGTGAAATCAGAGATCTCTCTGAGTCCAAAGCGGCAGACTACATTCAACATAAGCATAAGGTGACAGAAATCAGGGATGGCAGGACCAGTGATCTCAAGCAAAAATCTCGGGTCAAATGGGCAATCGATGGAGACGAAAATTTAGCATTTTTCCATGGCTACATTAACTGTAGTGTCTTGAGGAGCCGTGTAAATGGCCTTACGATTAATGGAGAATGGTGCACTGATCCTCCACGGGTAAAAGAAGAAGTTCGGGATTTCTTTGGAAAAAAAATTCTTCGAGCCGATTAATGAAAGACCAAGCTTTATATGTCAACATATTAAAAAACTCTCACACGAACAAGGTACCTTTCTTACTTCACAGTTTTCTTTTAATGAAGTTAAAAATGCAGTTTGGGATTGTGGGGGGAGAGAAAGCACCGGGACCGGGTGGCTTCAGTTTCACCTTTATTAAACACTACTAGGATCTACTAGGCGAAGATTTCTTTAAAATCATGACACGTTTTCATTCTTCAGGATAAATTTCAAAAGGCTGCAGCTCATCATTTATCACCCTCATTCCTAAAGTTGAAGACCTGGTCAACCTTAATGAATTTTGACCGATTAGTCTGTCTGATTGGTTGCATTAGCAAGGTTATATCAAAGGTCCTCGCAAATCGTCTAAAATCAGCTATCAACTTGATCATCTCGGAAGAACAATCAGCCTATCTCTCGGATAGAAATAATTTGGATGGGCCCCTCATTACAAACGAAATCATATCATGGGTCAGAAAACACAAATCTAAAGCTTTCTTGTTTAAAATTGATTTTGAAAAAGCCTTCGACACTATCAGTTGGGGTTTTATTGACTTGGTTTTTCAACAAATGAATTTCCCCAACAAATGGAGGCTTTGGATAAATGGAGTCTTCGCTTCATCCCGATCATCGGTCTTGGTCAATGGTTCACCGACTAGCGAGTTTCAATGTTTTAGGGGTGTTAGACAAGGAGATCCCCTTTCTCCTTTTATCTTCATCCTTGCCATGGAAGCCCTCTCAAGCTTTATGACCAGTGCAACATCGGCGAGCCTCATTAACAGCATCTCCTTTCCGAGCGAAGGTCCCAAAGTATCACATCTTGTCTTTGCAGACGATGTCATGCTTCTTGGAACTTGGGAGGAACAAAATGTCATTTACATTAAACGACTTATGAGGTGTTTTTTTCTAGTCTCTGGACTAAAAATTAACCTTCATAAGTCCTGTCTTTACGGTGTTGGTACGTCGATGGATGAAAACAACTACATGTCAAATCTTCTCGGGTGCAATACCGGGTCTCTACCATTTTCGTATCTTGGTCTCAAGGTTGGTGGGAACATGAATCGATACCAAAACTGGACTCCGGTCATTAAAACTTTCCAATAACAGCTCTCTCTTTGGAAAGCCAATACCTTGCCCATTGGAGGAAGATTGACTCTCATCAAATTGGTACTTGACACCCTACCACTGTATTACTTCTCTCTATACCAAGCACCTGGGAATGTTATCGATAAGCTCGAGAAACTAAGAAGAAAGTTCTAATGGGGGGACACAGACGCTCGCATTAGGATGCATTGGGATAGAAGGGAGATTGTCACGCAACAGATCTCAATGGGGGGGGCTCGGCTTTACCTCCCTTCAAGAAGCAAACTGCAGTTTATTGCCGAAATGGGCTTGGCGCTTTAAATCGGAACCTGAGAGGCTCTGGAGGAAAGTCACCATGTCCATCCATCACAATCCGAAACATGGCAATTTCCTACCTTCTAAGAAAGGTCTCTCGGGCGTGTGGAACAACATCATAAAAAAAAATCAACCCTTAGTAGCAAAAATATCCATCTCTGCAACCTCCTTGTGAGCAAGACGGGCAATGGTCTAAATACTCAGTTCTGGACCGACACTTGGGTCACAGGGCTACCACTAAAATCAAGATTTTCTGCACTATTCGGTCTGGAAAAGTTTAAAGGGTACTGCGTTCGGGAAAGATTGGAGGTCTAGGAGAATGGGCAAGTAATCGGCCCCAAGTGGTGTTGGGCACGGGAACCTCTTTCACATCAGGAATTGGTGGAACTCTTGGAACTCTGCAATATCATCTCTCAGGTCACTTTATCTGATTCCATGGATGAATGGGGTTGGTCGTCGGAACATTCAAATGAGTTTTCGGTAAAGGAAGTCAAAAATATGCTTCAAAACAACAACATGCAAAATGACTTGGATAAATACGAGTGGAATCGATGGGTTCCTCGCAAGGTCATTATCTTCGGGTGGCACATGAACCTTGATCGTCTACTAACTAAAACAGCACTAGCACGAAGAAACATCACCATGGCTTCGGTTACATGTCCACTATGCAGCGAAAGGGACGAAACGGTCGAGCACATTTTTGGATCATGTTATATCAGCCCTGTGATATGGCATTTGGTGTTTAGATGGCTCTCTATTCACCCTATTTACGCATTCACCATTTTGGATCTCCTTCGGGTTCATAATCACATTAACGGGCCTGCCTCTATGAAGAAAATGGTACATGCCATCATCTTAACAACCTGCTGGAGCTTATGGAAACTGCGCAACGAAGTGGTTTTCTCTGGTAAAAGAGTCGACATCTCAAGATTATGGGCGGATATTAAAACTACAAGTTTTATATGGATCAAACATAGAGCAAAGATGCACACGCTAGATTGGTCAAATTGGTGTAGTTTCAATGTTTTGTAATCAATTTTTGCTTTTTGTTTTCTTCTACTATCTTGCTAGTTTGGTTTTTTCTAATAAAATTCTGCCGTTAAAAAAACAAAAGAAATTTATAGCTGTGGTGGAGTTCGAGTCTTGGGGTGCCCAAAAGGGGATTTTATTGTTAAAAAATGTTTAACAAAAGAAATTATTACCTGTATTCAGAAAGTATATAGCAGAAAACTCAATAACTATATAACAATTTATAAATAAAAATGGTGTGTTTGCCTACGTAATTACTTATAAACAACATATGTTATGATTAAAGTGTTCTTATATAGACGTACTAATATTACATATTTTAATCAGTTAATTACCCAACTCGTCTTCTTATATATACTTACATGTTATGTCAGAGTCCTCAAGTCTCGATAACGGTCAAAGGATCTCGTTGACGTTGTAATATCCCTGTTTCCGTTCCATACAAGAAAGAAAACCGTTAGCCTCGTCACGGGGACCCCAGGAGGGGGATCCGTGACCAAGCTCCGGCGTCAGAGAAAGTAAACTTGCCGGGAAAAACGAGAAGCTTATTCCGACGGGTATTACCATCGGAATATTCTCCTTGGTGTGGATTCTTGTGTGTGAGCCATTATATGGGAATAAATGCCAATATCAAGTGGTCGGAATAAATGGGGTTGTTAAGCATTTAGTGAGGGTTTTTTCTATATCTCTGTGAGTTATTCTTACCTTCCTTATATAAAGGAGATCATTTATCTCCCTTGGAAACCGGCGCTAGATCATCTAACGGCATTCTGCTGTCTTTGGGGGACTCAGACACGTGTCTGAGCCCCAACGGTGAGATCAAAGGCTTCATTTAATGAGGCCAGCTTGTTTGTACCTTCTTCCCGGCGGATCCATCTTCTCCATCAGTCAGGCATTTAATGCCCTATGCCTTCCTCGGATTCTCTCTCTATTTCCCGCTCATTTTATGTGTGTGAAACCCTTTCTAAGAGAAGATGTAGGCAATGGGCTTACTAGTTGGGCCCAGGCGATAAGAGCCCCAGACGGGTTATGTTGGGCTACCAACTGGACCCGTCGTCATGTTACATATATATTTTCCCATGATAAAAGCTGCAAATATATCAGCTACTAAGGGTGATAAAATGGATACTTTGGTAGTGAGACGGTGATAACGAGTTACGAAATAAATTATCAACTTATGGCAAATCACAGTAATTTGTGGGGAGGTTTGCAAATTGTCTGTTATATCATAAGTCAATTGTTAACAGATTAATAAATAAAGGTGCCATGAGTTTAAAAAAACATAATGAATAGAATATTTTAATTTCACATATTGTTACCTAACTAGTGGATGCCCCGCCCGCGTTGCGGGGCGATGGCCAAATAATGAGCGAGTGTTAGGAAGCTCATTGATACGAAAAACAATTAAATCGAGTCAACCAATTAAAACAAAACACTTTTATAGTTTTGATAAAAAAAACTAAAACAATGGCAATATTGTAATTTTTAACTGACGGAAAGTTGTATTTTTTACTGGGGTAAAAGCGTAATTTGCCAAAAGCTAATGTGATGGCAGTACTGTAAATTTGAAGCCGTGGCAAAATTGTAAATTTTCACAGGGTCAAATTCGAAATTTTGAACTTGGGGTAACAGCGTGAAATAAATTTGAACTAAGGGCACAATCGTAAATTTATGTTGGAGGCAAAACCACAATTTTATTTTGAACCGAGAGCAAAATCGTAATTTTGAGTTGGGGGCAAAAGCATAATTTTATTTTGAACTAGGGAAAAACGTAATTTTGAACTGAGGGCAAAATCATAATTTTTTAAATGGGGAAAAATCACATTTTTAAACAGAGGGGAAAATCGTAATTTTTAGCTGGGGGGAAACAGAATTTTATTTTGAACTGAGGGACAAAAAGGTAATTCAGAGCTGGGGGCAAAACCACAAATTTATTTTGAATCGAAGGAAAAATCGTAATTTTGAGCTAGGGAGGAAAGTGTAGTTTTATTTTGAGCCGGTGGCAAAAACGTAATTTTAAAATGGATATAAAATAATAAACTGGTTGGTCTAATGGGGGAGGGCCAGGCAAAATCGTAGTTTTGAATTAAGGGAAAATTGTAATTTTGAGATGGGGACAAAAGCATAATTTTATTTTAAGCTGGGGGCAAAACAGTAATTTTAAACAGGAGCAAAAAAGTAATTTTAAAATGAATAAAAAAGAATAAACTGGCTGGTCGAACGGGGGGAGTGCCAGGCAGCTGCCTGGCACTACTCCCCCATTCGGTAAATGTATGTGTAGGTAATATATTAAAAAGTGAACTGAATAAATAGTGAATATATATATATATATATATATATATATAGGGAGAAGATCATGCGAGAACCACCTCTTATTGCGAGAACCGCGAGAACCAATGTGAACACAACCAAAAATGCCTAAAAATATCTAAAAATCACACAAATTTTTTTTTTTAATATTTTTTATATAAAAATCGCTACTTTTCGAAGCAAAAAAAAATTTTAAAAAATAAAAAAAAATATTTAAAACAAAAAAATTTCTTGGCCACTAAAAGTAGCGATTTGAGCATAAAAAATATTTAAAAAAAAATTTTTAGATTTTTTTTTTAATTTTTTAGATTTTTTTTAGATTTTTTTAGGTTTTTTGGGGGTTTAGTTTTTAGCATTTTAGCTGGGGGGGGGGGGGGGGTAGGTTTTTTTTAGGTTTTTTGGGGGTTTTAGTTTTTAGCATTTAGCTTGGGGGGGGGGGGTAGGTTTTTTTTAGGTTTTTTGGGGGTTTTAGTTTTTAGCATTACTTGGGGGGGGGGGGGGGGGGGGTTTAGGTTTTTTTGGGGGGGAGGGGTGGGGGTTAGCTTTTTTTAGGTTTTTTTTAGCTATTTTAGGTTGTGTTCACATTGGTTCTCGCGGTTCTCGCAATAAGGGTGGTTCTCGCATGATCTCCTCCGTATATATATATATATATATATATATATATATATATATTGTAATAAAAATAGAATTGAATCAATAGTAACATCACTAACGAATGAGCAGACCGGTATTCATTGGTTTTTACCCTCAAATACCGATGTCGTACCAGTACCGAGCCGTACCGTACCAGGTATATTCAGTACCGGTACCCACTTTTGGGGATTTCGGTAACAGTATTTTCGGTACCAGTTGGTACGGATCTCATCAAATCCTGTAGCAATGCAAGTAATTGCACTGTTTAGATTACTTTTCATACAATAGAATTGAATGAATAGTAACATCACTAAGGAATGTGCAAATGGTATCGGGTACCAATACCGATATCAAATTTACCAAACCGGGTATATTTTCGGTGTCGGTTCGGCACCGGTATTCAATCGTTTTTTACCCTCAAATACTGGTGTCGTACCTGTACCGACCGTTACAGAGCCATATCGTACAAGATATATTCGGTACCGGTACCCACTTTTGGGGATTTCGGTAACGGTATTTTGGGTACCGGTTGGTACCGAGCTCATCAAATCCTGTAGCAACGTAGCAATGCAAGTAATTGCACCGTTTAAATTATTTTTCATGCACACAGTAAGTAAACTGTATTTCGTTTGAATGGGGTTTTATATACGCAACAATTATTTTGCTTTATTTTTTGTCTTTTCTGTAATGAATGAATTGTAGCATGTAAATTAACTTGGATATTTAGATTATTGATGAGCAAATCGTATCAAATCCTGTAATCAAACCGGTATCGTATCTGTACTAAATTTACTATACCAGATCATTTTCGGTACCAAATTGGTACCCACCTTTTGGCGTTTTCAGAATCATTACTTTCGGTTCGACACCGGTCTAGCACCATACCTTTATTTATTGATTTTTACCTTCAAATGCCATATTGTATCGTACCGAGCATTTTCAGTGCCCGTACCTAATTTCGATGATTTTCCGGATCGGTACTTTCGGTGCCGTTACCGGTACCGAGCTCATCCATATTTTAACGTGTTTGCACAGTAATAAGTGAACTGAAAACAACCGAATTTCAACGTGTAGGACGTGTGGGTCCTATTATTATATATTATGTTATTTAAAGTCATTTTTTTAGTACGGAGTGACTATCATTTTCACGATATTTTTATTTATGTTTTGATATTCGGTATCTGTTTGCCGTTACTGACACACGTTTTGCAGTCATTGGGTCCCTGCCGCAACGCGCGGATGGAAAATCAACTAGTTAGATAAATCACGAATAGTAGATAAGTGAATATCACGAATAACAACAAAAATAATGCTAATGGTCGTCATAATCATTGGCTATATGTCAAAAAAGAAGTTGCTCTCTTTTTCTCTCTATGTGAGTTTGGCTTTTATACGTTTCAATTATGCTTGCGTGATATTACTTTTCTAAAGTAATCTTTGTTTGTTATCATATATTAGGAACTAATGGTGGCCACAATTGATAATCCTACTAACGCTATAGAATGGACAATTGGTAAGATGATCAATGAACCTATATCCTAAAAAAGGCAGCTGAGGAGTTAGATCATATAGTAGGGCGTCAAAGGCTAGTTGAAGAGAAAGACATACCTCAACTTAATCACTTAAAATCATGCATCAAGGAAGCTTTTAGGTTGCATCCTTTTGCGCCTTTTCTTCCACCCCATGTTTCAACTAAGAATACTATTGTTGCTGGTTACTTGATACCCAAGGGTAGCCATGTTATGCTAAGTTGATATGGTCTGGGAAGGAATCCAAATGTGTGGGCGGATTCATTGCGGTTTGACCCAGATCGGCATTTATTTGGGTGAAGGGGTATGGTCCCAAAAACCCGCGCTGGTCGCGCGCGGGACCGTACTCCTACTATACTAATCTGGCAGTTTTCCCAACCTCGCGCCGCCAATCAGGTGCAACCTAGGTCGTGCGCGAGGTCCAGACAAATACGGAGCTAGATTTCATACTTAGCTCTTTGGGTGAAAGCCCTCGCTTCCTAGACCTTGCGCCAGCTACATAGGTTACCCCCGGTGGTCGCGCAGAGGACAGAAGCGAAGGTCACCCTAGGACAAGTACCAAAGGTACAAGTGGCAGAGCAGTGGGCCAATGAGCGTCCAACAGGTTGTATCCGATCGTGCTCCACAATTGGCAATCGTATAGGATACAAGAAGATACACAAGAACGCTTACATGGCACCAATCAACGTGCACCGACATTTGTTTCAAGATCTCCACTCAGCTATTGATGACAGAGAGACAACAAGGACAACGGTCAGGACACGTGGATCTATTCAACGTGCGCCAACTCCACCCTCATCCAGAAGCACTAACGGTTGTCGCAGAGGAGACAAGACGGATATTCCTTGTTGTCTACTCCAGGCCCAAGGCCCCCACACTACTCCGGCTATAAATAGGAGCCTTCATCTACAGGTTTAACCATTTTGTTCTCAGATCTCTCACTTTTAATCACACACTTATTTCATCAAAACATATACTTATTTTCACACCGGAGAGTGGTTAAGAGGAGAACCCACCTATTCCCCTCCTCTTAACGAGCTTAACGGGGTGTTCAGTGTTTTACAGGAAGATCCTCAACATAGCTTGGAGAAGACCAAAAGATTAACCTTATTTGTCGAGGCACATACCACAAACTAATCACCAGATTAGTTTGGTGTTTCTTCATTGGCGCCCATCGGTTTTTACAATCAATTTCATCTTCTTTCTCGGAGCTATTCTGTTCTCTCGATCAATGACTGATTAGGGAATCCCAATTTCACCTTTCGGGGCACACTCTCAAGTAGGCATGGTGGAGGACATGTCGCATGTCCAAAGCCTACCTACTGACGAGTTCACCGAAGGGGAAACTACAAACGTTGGGGTTGTCCGCGCAAGCGGTGTTCACACCACCCAAACAGTTACCCCAACAACTCACGGCGCTGGCCCATCAACTCCATCACCTTTGAACGTATCCACGCTGTTGTGTTTACGAGAGGGGGAGACACTCGCCTCCTGGTATGCCAAAAATCAAGCAACCTTGAATATCGTCTACGCGCAGTTGAGCGCGCAGCAGGAAATCCTTCAAGCGCAGACGGAACCATCTCTTGTGGCAACTCCTCCAACAAGGCAGGGGGCACATCAGACACCTCCTCAAGAGCATGTACAAAGGCAACATGAGAGACCCGCTTCACAAAGAAGACAAAGTGCACACGACACGCGCGACACCTATGATGAAACGGATAGTCACTATGAACATCCCTCTCATGTACAAGAAAGACGTCCACTAAGCAGCCGGCTTAGGCCACGCATCTTCAATGACGAATGGGAAAATGACACTGATGAGCACGATCCCACTTATTGTCACACCCCGAATTTCCACGTGTTACCAGTGGGCTCGGTAGGGGAGTATCGTGACGTGGTTGGCAACATAATAGTCAAACAACACAATATTTAAATGCACAGCGGAAGCAAAATATAGATTTAATTCAACCAAACGATATTGTAATATTAAGTATCACAAATAGTCGAATATAAATCCACAGGTAGATCAAAATAAAAAGGAAGCAAATGTTCAACAGTTTATGACATCCAAGCTGGCGAGACTTATTGGGGATGCTAGGAGACAAGCCAGCCTATTTCGCGTAGTACCTGCACTTAACCTTTTTAGGAAAAATACGTCAGTTTACACTGGTAAATACAATCAACCGACTCATTTTTAAAAGAGTTTAAGAAAATGCATTTAAGGCACAAGGCACAAATAATATTTTATAACTTGGGATAATTATTTAAATATATAAACTTGTAAAGGATTTACATGTTCCTTATGCGTTCAGTAGCCCGGATCGAGCCGGGTTAAAGATCAATAAACACACCACTTTATTTATGAGACACTGACAGGTGTACGCCTACACCTGAGTGCTAAGGTCGTGGCCATTTCGTAAAATGATGCCAGGGATATCCGGGACACGGTCATTAACCCCCCAAAGGCTTTAAGCAAACAAAACAATTTAAACGAAACATCTCAATACTTTAACCATATATAATTAAAGATTCAATGTCCGACCAAGCGGTATTTTATATACCTTACCCAAGCCCGTATAGGGAAATAAGTTAAAAGTATTTACCTGAGCAAGTATAGTTCAAAATCAGCGAGTGCAAGTATCTTTTACTGGTTCTCCTAATCTGGAACGAAGGTTTATAATAACCTATTAGAATCCTAACGGGTCTTTAGTTAAGCTTAAGCTTAGACCGGTTAGTTTTAAAGATATGGTTCGTACGCACGATTAAGCGAAGACCGGATAGAATGTGATTCAGACCCGACAAGTTTGAAGACTTGTTTAATATGGGTATATGATACACATTCTGGATTTTGAGATAAAACCGATAAGGTTTGACCCGTTTCGGCTAATTTATGTAAACTAGTTACATAAACCGAACCGAACGCGTATGAAGCGTAACGGGTAACCATAAGAGTCCTAAAAAGGTTTCCTAAGTTAACACGCCTTAAATAAGTTGTGATATCAGTAGGATATCACCCATGATGCCCAAAACGAGTTTAATCTCTTTATAATCCCCGCAGGGGCATTTTGGTCATTTTAAAGATTATAAAAGGGTTTAATTAGACGCCTGTGATCCGGGTCTGAGTTGATCAGTAAAATAGCTTATTTTAACAGGTTATAACCTTTGGTAATAAGTCTTATATACTAAAATAGTTTTAAACCCAAACTATGCTTTAAATACGCGTATAAAGTCGTTTTAAGCGATGTACGGGTTAAAATACGATTCTGAGTTTTCTGATCAAATAAACAGGCTCAAAATACTCCATTTATTATATATAGGGGCTTTAATACATATACCCACTTTGTCAAGTCCTCGGGTAACTTTGTGATCACCCGAAAAGCCCTAAATTTCAATGTTGACGATTCTAACCCTCACACACGAATTTTATCACAACTTGCTCATACGATAACGAAACTTCATGAAATTTTTGTGGTACATTCTAGTGAGCATAATTAATCGTTACAAAGATTCGGGTTTGTCAAAAGGTCACTCAGAGGTATAACTTAAACATGTTGGCACATTTAACCCCTGTAGTTTGTAATCTCTCACTTTCTTTCACAATTCGCTTCGTATGATCCATGATCTATTCGTTTAAGGTTATAAACATCATGTAGGGTTATTGCAAAGTATATTTATTCATTGTTGACACTTTGAACCCTTATATTTACACAGTTTCACTGTTTGTCAACTTTAGTCCTTCAAGAATATTCTTTCACACGTTCAAACCTATGACACGTGTCAACACATTATAGGACGTAAATTTTCGAGGTGTTACATCCTCACCCCCTTAAAAGAAATCTCGACCCGAGATTTACTGAAACAAGTAAGGGTACTTTTCTTTCATCGTGGACTCAACCTCCCACGTATACTCGGGACCTCTACGGGCATCCCATTTGACCTTTACAAAAGGTATATGCTTCCTTCGAAGCTTCCTTACCTGTCGATATTCGATCGATAAAGGTTTTTCCACAAATTTCAAGCTCTCATCGATATGCACATCTGTATGGGGTATAACCACTGATTCGTCAGCGAAACACTTCTTCAAATTGCAGATGTGGAATACATTGTGTATACTATTGAGCTCTTCAGGTAAGTTTAACTTATAGGCAACTGACCCGACACGTTCGATAACCTCGAAAGGTCCTATGTATCTCGGGCTTAGCTTACCTTTCTTACCAAATCGCATCACTCCCTTCCAGGGTGACACTTTAAGTAGGACTTTTTCACCTACTTCGAAGTGAAAATCCTTACGACTTGGATCAGCGTAACTCTTCTGCCTATCCCGGGCAGCTTTGAGACGATCACGAATCTGGGCAATCTTGTCCGTCGTCTCGAACACTATCTCTGGTCCAGATAATTGGACATCTCCAACTTCTGCCCAACAAACGGGCGATCTACACTTTCTACCGTATAATGCCTCAAAAGGCGCAGCCTTAATGCTGGTATGGTAGCTATTGTTGTAGGAGAACTCAACTAATGGTAGGTGCTTATCCCAGCTACCACCCAAGTCAATTGCACATGCACGAAGCATGTCTTCCAACGTTTGAATAGTACGCTCACTCTGACCATCTGTCTGTGGATGGTAAGCCGTACTAAAGTTCAAACGTGTGCCCAAAGATTGTTGGAAGCTTTTCCAAAAATGTGATGTGTATCTAGTATCTCGGTCAGAGATAATAGACACAGGTATGCCGTGTAAAGCTACAATCTTATCCACGTACAGTTGGGCTAACATATCAGAGCTGTAGGTCTCCTTAATGGGTAGGAAATGTGCTGACTTAGTCAGTCGGTCAACTATCACCCAGATGGTGTCATTTCCTTTCCTTGTCTTGGGTAACTTGGTGATAAAATCCATAGTTACCATTTCCCACTTCCAAGTAGGAAGTTCAGGCTGTTGTAGCAAACCTGACGGTTTTTGATGTTCTGCCTTGACTTGCGCACACGTCAAGCATTTAGCTACATAGGTAGCTACAGACTTCTTCAAGCCTATCCACCAATAGTTTGCCCTTAGATCCTGGTACATTTTATCAGCTCCAGGATGAACGGAGTATTTAGAGTTGTGGGCTTCCTGGAGGATAACATCACGGAGTCCCCCATAAATTGGAAACCATATCCGTCCATTCAATCTAAGAATTCCATCCATACTAAGAGATAACTGCTCCTCAGTTACTCCTAGCTTTTCGTTAGGATAGTTAGCTTCCAACACAGCTTCCTTCTGTGCAGCTAACAACCTTTCTATCAAATTGTTCTTTATTTCCATGCGCTTGGCATTGATTCGGATGGGTTTCACCTTCTCCTTCCGACTCAAGGCATCGGCGACTACATTTGCCTTGCCGGGATGGTATCTTATTTCACAATCGTAATCATTCAAAGTTTCCATCCAACGGCGTTGCCTCATGTTCAAGTCCTTCTGGTTGAACAGATGTTGAAGGCTTTTGTGATCAGAATAGATCACACATTTGATTCCATATAAGTAATGCCTCCACAGTTTTAGTGCGAATACAACGGCACCCAACTCCAAATCGTGGGTGGTGTAATTCTTTTCGTGCACCTTTAACTGACGTGAAGCATAGGCAATGACTTTGCCTTTTTGCATAAGCACACATCCCATCCCGGTGTGTGATGCATCACAATAAACTACAAACTCCTCTATTCCATCAGGCAATGTCAGTACTGGAGCATTGCTCAACTTTTGTTTCAGAATATCGAAGGATTCCTGCTGCTTAGGACCCCAGTCAAACTTAATCTTCTTACGTGTCAGTGAAGTCAGGGGTGCAGCAATCCTTGAGAAGTTTTCAATGAATCACCTATAGTATCCAGCCAAACCTAGGATGCTACGTATTTCTGTAGGCGTCTTTGGCTCATGCCAATTCATGACAGCTTCAACTTTAGCGGGATCTACTTGGATACCACGATCACTAACAACATGTCCAAGAAACTGGACTTCCCGAAGCCAGAATTCACACTTCGAGAACTTGGCATAGAGCTTTTCTTTATGAAGTAGTTCCAGAATGCAGTGAAGATGCTTTTCATGGTCAGCTTGGTTCTTTGAGTAGATGAGAATGTCATCGATGAAAACGATGACAAATTTATCTAAATGCGGCTTGCAAACGCGATTCATGAGATCCATGAACGCGGCCGGTGCATTAGTGAGCCCAAAAGGCATCACTAGGAACTCGTAATGACCATAACGAGTCCTAAATGCTGTTTTGTGCACGTCTTCATCTCTAACCTTCAATTGATGGTAGCCTGACCTCAAGTCAATCTTCGAGAAGAAACTTGCTCCTTGGAGTTGATCGAACAGATCGTCGATTCTAGGCAAAGGATACCTATTCTTGATAGTAACCTTATTAAGTTCACGGTAGTCGATGCACAGTCGCATCGATCCATCCTTCTTCTTGACAAATAAAACTGGTGCTCCCCAAGGAGACGAACTAGGTTTGATGAAACCTTTAGCTAGCAAATCATCTAGCTGCGTCCTCAATTCCTTCATCTCTGTTGGTGCCAACCTATAAGGCGCCCTTGCAACTGGTGCTGATCCAGGAATAATGTCAATTCTGAATTCTACTTGCCTATCTGGTGGCAAACCAGGTAGTTCTTCAGGAAATACTTTGGGGTATTCAGAAATGACTGGGATATCTCCAATCTTGGGTTTCGGCTCATCAATAATCACCTGTGCCATGTAGATGACACAGCCCTTCTTCAAACACTTAGAGTCTTTGAGTATAGACATTTTCTCGGGCAGCCCATACTGAGTATCTCCCTGGATAGTAAGTGATTCACCAGACGAAGTCTTGATCATCACTTGCTTCTTGTTGCAAATAATCTGGGCCTGGTTATGTGATAACCAGTCCATACCCAAAACTATGTCGAAACCGGCTAGTTTTAAAGGAAGTAGAGACAAAGGAAAAGAGTGGTTCTTAATGGATATGAAACATCCATCTAATAAGGTTGAAGCGGTTTCTAAAGTGCCATCTGCTAGTTCCACCTCATACTTCACACTTAAAGTTTTAACAGGTAGTTTCAACAATTCACAAAACTTATTATCTACAAACGACTTAGCAGCGCCTGAATCAAATAACACTCTCGCATAAGCATCATTTACGAGAAAGGTACCTGTTATCACGTTGTCGTCCTTGACGGCTTCCTTAGCATCCATCCTGAAGACCCTAGCATTGGTCTTCCTAGTCTCTTCGGTTTTCTTGGCGTATTTTGGGCAATTGCTCTTGATGTGCCCCTTTTCACTGCAACCGTAGCAGGTCACATCCTTTATCTTTTTGCAATCCAAGGTTGTGTGTTCCTTGGACTTGCACAACCCACATGCAAAAGCTTTCGATTGTGAGTTCGAATTCGATTCATACCTGCACTTCCCAAAGTGCTGCCTCTTACAGATTTTACATCTGGGTTTTTCACCCGTCTGCTGACCATCCTTCCTAAATCCTGACCCCTTCTTTTGGTCATTGTTTCCCTTCTGCTTCTTGTCTGAACGTCGCGAGTTGTCATCCTCACGCTTCCTCTTTTCGGTATCATTTTTCCTCTGTGACCTCAGCCTGACAGCATCCAAGGTAAGGGACAATGATATGTCCGCTACTGACCGAAAAGTGGTTGGTCTGGAGGCCTTTACACTTGCTTTGATCTCCGGTTCCAAACCCCCGATAAAACGAGCTATACGTTTAGGCTCCGGAGTTACCAAGTAGGGAACCAACCTTGACAAAGTGTTGAAACTGGTAAGGTAGGCCTTACAGTCAAGGTTTCTCATGACCAACGCCAAGAAGTCAGATTCAATTCTCTCAACCTCGTGTTGAGGGCAGAAATTTTCCTTGATTAGAGCCATGAACTGTTCCCAGGTCATGTTGTATAACGGGACTTTCCCTGTAGCTTGGATCAAAGATCTCCACCAAGCTAATGCTTCTCCTTTGAAAGACTGTGAGACAAACTTCACAATATCCCTATTATGGCAACCACTGATATCCACCACAGTATCCATTTCGTCCATCCAAGTCATGCAATCAACAGCTCCTTTTTCCCCAGTGAAGTCCCTGGGTTTGCACGAAACAAAGTACTTATAGGTGCAACCCCTATTACGGGGTTCATGATCCTGTATGACTCTTTGGGATGGAACACTCCTTCGGTTTGACGAGTGGTGAGAATTACTGTTGTGGGCAGTGTGGGTCCTGGAGGGTGTTCTAGAGTGTGGTGCAGATTGGGTCCTTGTATAGGTACCACCTGATTCATGGAGCTGTCTATCCATAGCTCTATTAACCGCATTATCTATCATAGCTTGTAACTCTGCACCCGCTACGTTTACATGGGCATTATCATTCACTATCCCTGGGTGACTGTTGACCTCGTTTGAGTCTGCCATGTATCTTGAACTGTAACATATCGACAATAATTTATTGGTGAGTTTATTATAGAATTGTCTTTTATGGCAATTTTATTAACCGTGGTAACATAGACCATATATGGTTAATTTATTACTCACATAAATTTAGGATTTCTAATATAATTTATCCTAATTATAAAACAATAATAGTTTTATTAAGACATAAGGCATAGTCACAGGGACAATTTAGATTATAAGCTATGATTTCAGAGAATCAAAGCATGAAGGTTTGAACAAAGTTCATTACCTTTATCAGACAGGGTCACAGACTAATACTGTCTTTTGTCTCATATGAAAATGAGAAGGGCCCGTAGGCATTCCATTACCAATGGATGGTAAAAAGAACTGATCATATTTATTAATGATTTAACCCATGATTCAGAGATCATTTATCTGGGTTTAGAATCTTTGAAGAGATCCTTATATAATAATAACACGTGTGTTTTTAACGAATCATGTCTGCCAGGAGTGTTAACATGTTTTCAGATGTTAACAGGAATTTGAATCTTTTTAACGAGTTTTACCATCTGGGCCAGGTCTTAAAATGACATGCAGGCTAGGTTATACTTTTAAGATCCTTAATAAAAATAACATAGGCAGATAGATTTTTAAAAGGAATGATTTTGATTTATTTATTTCATATATAATTTAATTATGCATAACATAGCAAAGATGAAATTTATAAACTTACATTCCATTAAACTAAAAGTAGTACATTTTGCCCTAAACGGGACTTTTCACAAAAACACATGCCCACGCAGGAGCTATACTTATAATACATGTCCTCACAGGGACGGTCTACAAAAGTAAATGTCCACGCAGGGACTACTAGAGACAAGTCCACGTAGGGACTAAGTACAAAGGTAGATGTCCACGCAGGGACTACATACACACATAAATAAATGTCCACGTAGGGACTTGATTTAAACAAGGAAATACAACAATATATATTGGGATTTAACGATCCCGTTTCTTCTTTCCCTTCAGCAAGTTTGCCAAACCACTCATAAATCCCTCATTTTTCCTACACTCCTTCTGGAGGTCTCGCTCAACCTTGTCCAATCTTTGACGGAGATTCTCCTGTTCTGGTGGAGAAAACCGTGGTGGCTGGTACTGTGGTGGCTGGTACTGTGGTGGCGGCTGAGCCGGTACTTGGTACCCTTGAGCTGGATGTCCCATTCCCCAAGGGGTTCCATATGGACCCTCAGGGTTTTGGGCAAGGTAGTTTGCTGCCACTAGGTATGGGTCGGCCTCGGCATAGTTATAGTTATGGTATGATGGCGGTCCGTAAGGGTTGTAAGCTGCCGGAGCAGTATAAGCAGGGATTGGGTGGCCAAAACCCGGTGATGGCGGTACAATAGGTGCCGAATTCACCTCCGAAACTGGAACTGAAGGTCCTCCCATATGTGGGCCTTCATATATAGGCGGGTAGTGGCTGCCGCTAGAATGTTGAGGAGTGTTGAGACGAAAATCAACTCCTCGTGCTGATATCCGTGCGCCAGTCCTCCTACGTCTTGGTGGTTCTGGAGGCTCTAGATGAACTGGCGGCGGTGAAGGCGGTGGTGTAACTGCCACGAAACGTGGATCCCCAGAGGGATCTTGCTGCGGCTGTTGCTGCTGCGGTTGTTGATGCTGGTGGGACGATGAATGGTGGGACGGTGTATGGTGAGACGGTGTATGATGAGACGGAGTATGGTGAGACGGTGTATGCTCAGATGGTGTATAGTACCACTCACACTGGTTGAACCTCGCCTGAAAACTATCCGGACCCTGATAGGGTGTTCCGTGAAAAGATGAACCATCAGAGATTTCAACTGGATGGTTCGGGGTTCCGGATGCAGGCTCGACAGGATCCGTGTCCTCGTCCTCTCCCATCACTTGATCACCCGAAAAATGATCCTCCGGTCCTAGTGGGTTAAAGCCCACTGGTTCTGGTAAGTAGTCCGCCGGGTTAAACTGACCCCGAAAGACAGGAGTAGGTTCACCGAAGGAATGTTGCGAGTTGTGGGGTTCATTCTCGGACTGAGGCCCATAAGAGTCATGATATGGAGGTGTTGAGGCATGCGAAAAAGATCGTCAGGCAGACTCTTCATAAGTCCTCCATAGTTCCCTTGATTCGACATTCCTTGTAGAAGAAGAAGAAGTTCGTCGATGTGAAGGTCCTGCCTCATGGTCGTTAGGGGCTCTAATTTGCTCCTTTCCTCGACTTCCTCGCCTTAATCTTGGTGGCATAGCTAACTTGTTAATATAAACAAGGTAATAACAAGGAAAAATAATGGACAAATTAAATTAAAATAAAAACATTTTGGATTATTCCTAAGTTCTTTGTCTAGACTCGAAGATTTAGGAATGTGCAATTGTGTAGCTGAGATTAAACACAAAAGGCTAGTGTTTAATTCACTCAGTGTTGGCTCTGATACCAACCTGTCACACCCCGAATTTCTACGTGTTACCAGTGGGCCCGGTAGGGGAGTATCGTGACGTGGTTGGCAACATAATAGTCAAACAACACAATATTTAAATGCACAGCGGAAGCAAACTATAGATTTAATTCAACCAAACGATATTGTAATATTAAGTATCACAAATAGTCGAATATAAATCCACAGGTAGATCAAAATAAAAAGGAAGCAAATGTTCAACAGTTTATGACATCCAAGCTGGCGAGACTTATTGGGGATGCTAGGAGACAAGCCAGCCTATTTCGCGTAGTACCTGCACTTAACCTTTTTAGGAAAAATACGTCAGTTTACACTGGTAAATACAATCAACCGACTCATTTTTAAAAGAGTTTAAGAAAATGCATTTAAGGCACAAGGCACAAATAATATTTTATAACTTGGGATAATTATTTAAATATATAAACTTGTAAAGGATTTACATGTTCCTTATGCGTTCAGTAGCCCGGATCGAGCCGGGTTAAAGATCAATAAACACACCACTTTATTTATGAGACACTGACAGGTGTACGCCTACACCTGAGTGCTAAGGTCGTGGCCATTTCGTAAAATGATGCCAGGGATATCCGGGACACGGTCATTAACCCCCCAAAGGCTTTAAGCAAACAAAACATCTCAATACTTTAACCATATATAATTAAAGATTCAATGTCCGACCAAGCGGTATTTTATATACCTTACCCAAGCCCGTATAGGGAAATAAGTTAAAAGTATTTACCTGAGCAAGTATAGTTCAAAATCAGCGAATGCAAGTATCTTTTACTGGGTCTCCTAATCTGGAACGAAGGTTTATAATAACCTATTAGAATCCTAACGGGTCTTTAGTTAAGCTTAAGCTTAGACCGGTTAGTTTTAAAGATACGGTTCGTACGCACGATTAAGCGAAGACCGGATAGAATGTGATTCAGACCCGACAAGTTTGAAGACTTGTTTAATATGGGTATATGATACACATTCTGGATTTTGAGATAAAACCGATAAGGTTTGACCCGTTTCGGCTAATTTATGTAAACTAGTTACATAAACCGAACCAAACGCGTATGAAGCGTAACGGGTAACCATAAGAGTCCTAAACAGGTTTCCTAAGTTAACACGCCTTAAATAAGTTGTGATATCAGTAGGATATCACCCATGATGCCCAAAACGAGTTTAATCTCTTTATAAGCCCCGCAGGGGCATTTTGGTCATTTTAAAGATTATAAAAGGGTTTAATTAGACGCCTGTGATCCGGGTCTGAGTTGATCAGTAAAATAGCTTATTTTAACAGGTTATAACCTTTGGTAACAAGTCTTATATACTAAAATAGTTTTAAACCCAAACTATGCTTTAAATACGCGTATAAAGTCGTTTTAAGCGATGTACGGGTTAAAATACGATTCTGAGTTTTCTGATCAAATAAACAGGCTCAAAATACTCCATTTATTATTTAAAATCAGTAGCAATTGGATTGGCGTTAAAAGGATTTGTAAAACTCATTTTATGGCCGAAAAGGGTATTTTTGGTATTAACCGAATCGAGGCGATAAACCTAGCTTATGATCAGTTTAAAAATAATTAAAAATCTTCAAAAATCCCAAAATATTATATCACATCAGTGGGTAAAAGGTTTGGTGTCCAAAATTGGGTTTAGATAGGCTTTACGCTAATGACGCCGTTTAATTACTTAAAAGCATTCAAATTACGTCATTAAGCATAACTCCTTATCTAGACCTCCAACTGATGTGAAATTTTAGGTACAAGTCTAAAAATCAGTAACTAAGATTATGGCACTTTCACATTTCCAAAAATATCGTTTTATGGTCATAAGGGCATTACGGTCAATATTTAGGCGTTTAACGGAAACATCGGACAATTAGGGATTCGAGTGGTATAAACGCAGAGGCTTATACACACATGCAACTAGGTCCTAATGGAACTTTAAGGCATGTCTAAACCTATATAAATCGGGTCAGAACTGAGGTCAAAGCAAAAGTCAAACTTTTGCGTCTCTCGGTTCCGAATCGGTTCAAAACATAAAGTTGTCGAATCAAACAAGCTTAGACAAGTTATTATACTTATTTTCAAGTTGTAAGACTGATAAAACAGATTACACGCCTTCTGTATCATTAAATATGCGATTAACATTTCTGTTGACTTTTCGGAAGAAGTTTGACTCGACAAACGACATAGTTAAGTTTGAAATCAGTGGGTGACCTTTTAGGGGTTTATTACCCATATAAATACCAACTTATAACAACTTTCGATTCGACTAAACTCTGGACCGATTGTGATTTATCGCTAAATCAAACCGTAGTTACGACGGTTTGATTTCTAGGCTATAAACTAAGTATAAATGAATTAGAGAAGGTTAGGCATACTTACACACGACTAATGGATGATTTGGAATGCTTGTGACCTGCTTGAATGCTCCAGAAATGATCAGAGGTTGATGAATGATCAATGTAGTAACATGTGGGTCTTATAAACAACTTCAAACATACTTAGATCATCGACACCTAAGTCTAGGAGTGAAACAATAACATCCACAAGTCCCCTACTAGCTAAAAACCACCTTAGGCAGCCCAAGGTATCGAAAAAATGGCATTTGAGTCGGTTCCATGCATCAACAGGCAGCTGCCTGTTTTTTCTGCACCTGCAGGTCGGAAGCGGCCCGCTTGGGCTTTTGTTGATCCTGATGCGGGCCGCCTGGCCCATCCGGATCAAGTAAACATGTTCCTTTCAATTGCATTTTGGTCCTTAGTCCCCCGAAAGGTCGTTTTCATGATGTTTCTTGCAATATAAGGCTTTGATATTTATATATAGGGGCTTTAATACATATACCCACTTTGTCAAGTCCTCGGGTAACTTTGTGATCACCCGAAAAGCCCTAAATTTCAATGTTGACGATTCTAACCCTCACACACGAATTTTATCACAACTTGCTCATACGATAACGAAACTTCATGAAATTTTTGTGGTACATTCTAGTGAGCATAATTAATCGTTACAAAGCTTCGGGTTTGTCAAAAGGTCACTCAGAGGTATAACTTAAACATGTTGGCACATTTAACCCCTGTAGTTTGTAATCTCTCACTTTCTTTCACAATTCGCTTCGTATGATCCATGATCTATTCGTTTAAGGTTATAAACATCATGTAGGGTTATTGCAAAGTATATTTATTCATTGTTGACACTTTGAACCCTTATATTTACACAGTTTCACTGTTTGTCAACTTTAGTCCTTCAAGAATATTCTTTCACACGTTCAAACCTATGACACGTGTCAACACATTATAGGACGTAAATTTTCGAGGTGTTACACTTATCATCAAGAAGAAAGCTCTTCAGTTTTCAACCGTCTGCAGAAGAACCATGAATCGTACAAACAAAGGTCGCGCATTGCGTACAACGAAGCGGCAGAGCATGACTTCAGCCTTGTTTATAGGCCGGCGGCAGCAGCTGAGCATTCTAAATTCATCAGGAACATCGCTCTAGCTCCGCTGGAGAAAGCAAAGTTTCCACTGACTGTGGGTAAGTTTAACGGCCTGACTAATCCAGATGACCACGTTCAACTTTTTACAAGTGTTGGTGTAGTAGGCGGATGGACCATGCCTATGTGGTGCCTTCTTTTCGTTCAAACATTAATGGGAGCTGCTCGCACATGGTTCGACAGCCTCCCTTCAGGAAGAATCAAATCGTGGATCGATTTTCAAGAATAGATCCTAGCCCACTTCAGCCAACAAAGGCGTTACAGGCGTGATACATTTGAAGTCATGGACATCTGGCGACGTGAGAACGAAGGATTGGAAGATTTTATCACTCACTTCAACAAGGAGTGTTTGGAAATTGGTGGTGTGAGCGAAGATCTGATGCACGCCGACTTCAAGAAGGCAATCCATTGTGATAGTCTAAACCAGACTATCAAGGGCAGAGATGGTATGCCCAAAGAATGGGACAAACTGATAGCAGCAGCCAAGGTGGTCGCGCAAACAGAAGAGTCATTGACCGGTGGCAAGTGCAGTTATTATTCAGAAGATCGCTACTCAAGAACCAACGCGCGTGAATCGAACAGGCGTAACAAGAACAAAAACCCTGGCTGAAAGTCTAACTAGTCCGGCGGTTACATAGTTGATCGAATTGGTTACCGCAAAGCGGTCAAGAACGAGAATAGGGAGAAACATTGGACTCCGTTAAATAAGACACCTAAGGAGGTTCTTATGACGGAGAACCAAGATTTCAAAGCTCCCAAACCCATAGCAAACAAGAAGGGCCATGACCCTATCTTATATTATGATTTCCATAAAGACACAGGCCATCTGACTGACGACTGCATCAGTTTGCGCCAGCAGATCGAGAAGGCTCTTAAAAGTGGAAAATTAAGTCATTTAGTGAAGAATGTGCACAAAGAGATGTGCCAGATACAGAGAAACGACGATGGAGGTGAGAAGAAAGTCCGTCGGTTAGAAACACACATGGTCGACGGACCAAGAAGAAATGCAAAAACCAAGGGCAAGTGCCCATTCGAGCCATCATGGAAAGAGCAGCAAGTAATTTTTCCGGTGGTGCACGGGGGCCCTGCGCCACACGACCCGTCGTCATCACCGGCATCATTGGCCACTACGAGACGGACTATGACTTCATCGACCCTAGGAGCACATCTGATATAATCTACGAGCAATGTTTTGATCAATATGATCCTGAAGATAAGGCATGCCTGGAACCAGTGGACTACCCATTGTCTTGTTTTTGTAACGAAATGGTATTTTCGCTAGGTCAGATCATCTTCCCGGTTAAGCTATCTGATGGAAAGCATTCAAGAACAACCAATGTCAATTTCATAGTCATGCCAGTTAAATCAAGACATGATGTCTTGATTGGAAGAGAAACACAGGGCGAAATGAGCATGGTAACATCCACCCCACACTCGGCTATTGGTTTCCAAACAGAAACGGGGGTGGCAATTATCTACTCAGGAAAAGAAGTCATGGCAACTGATGAAGCTCGGCCAGTGAGGGCCGGCAAGGTTGCGCCTCCAACAGAACCAGAAAAGTGGAACTTGAATCGCAAGTACCCAGAGCAGACAGTGACGATCAGTCACTCCATATCTCCAAACATTATGTCACACTTAAAGCAACTGCTATTCAGGAATATGGACATATTCGCCTGGACATTGTCAGACGTGACCAGTATCCCGTGCGACATTACTGAGCATTGCTTAAATACTTTCCCATCAGTCGAGCCGAAAGTGCAACGAAAGCAAAACCTGGGGTTCGAAAAGCAAAGGCAATGAACGAGCAAGTTTGCGAGTTGCTGAAAGCAGGTATCCTGTGCTAGGTGCGCTATCAGACCTGGGTGTCAAACCCAGTCATGGTCGAGAATTCTAATGGAGGGTGGCGCATGTGCATTGATTACAAAGATCTCAACAAAGCATGCCCGAAAGATTGCTATTCCCTGCCCGAGATTGACAAGAAAATAGACTCTCTCGCGCCATTCCATTGGAAGTGTTTCTTGGATTGTTACAAGGGCTATCATCAATTCCAAATTGCCCTGGAAGAAGAAGACGAAACCGCATTTCGCACAGAAATCGGTATATTCTGCTATACCATGATGCCCTTCGGGCTCCGCAATGCTGGAGCGACCTACCAGCGTCTGATGGATAAAACCTTTGGCGATGATATTGGGAAACACATTGAGGAATACATTGATGACTTGGTGATTAAAAGCCCGGAGGACAATCAAATGCTAAAAGACATTGAAAAAACATTCGACTCCCACGAAGCATAAACATGAAGCTCAATCCGAGGAAATGTTCTTTTGGGATGGAAGAAGGCAAATTTTTGGGATTCATGGTCACTAAGGGTGGTTTCAAGGTCAACCCTGAGAAGGTTCAGGCTATAGAAAGGATGCCATCACCGCGCACCATCAAAGAGATGCAAAGGCTAGCCGGCAGCCTGGCCGCGCTCAATCGATACCTATTAAATCACGCCGCAAAATCTTTTCCTTTCATCAACACTCTGTGCAATTGTGTGAAGAAGAGCGAGTTCAAATGGACACCAAAAGCCAAGTCAGCTTTTCAACAAATGAAGGAGTGCCTGATACAACTCCCCACCCTGACAGCACCGCTCGAAAAGGAGCCCTTGATATTGTACTTGTCCGCTTCGGACAAGGCAGTTGGCTTAGTTTTACTTGGGAGGGAGTGAAGACTTCGATTTATTATGTGAGTAGAATGCTAACAGATCCAGAAACATGCTACTCAATAATGCAAAAGTTAGTCCTCACATTGGTGCATGCTTCAAGGAGGTTGCGTAGATATTTTACAGGTCATGTAATCACTGTCCTTACCAACTTTCATGTTGGTAACATCCTTCAAAAGCCCGAGATCTCGGGAAGACTGGCAAAGTGGGCGATTGAGTTAGGAGGCCACAACATTATTTACAGGCCACGCCCAGCAATTAAAGGTCAATTCCTAGCAGACTTCATCACAGAGGTTCCTGCAGACAAGATACAAGAATGCGAGGCAGTTGACAGCCGTCACAGGAAACATCGGATGAACTTTTGCTTTTGTTCACCGATGGTGCATCAAATGAAGATGGCGTAGGTGTAGGTTTACACTTGGTTAGCCCCGAGATACATGAATTCACTTATGCAATCAGGTTGGATTTCAAAAACACCAACAATGAGGCCGAATATGAAGCTTTCTTGGCAGGCCTGTGCCTAGCCATCAAGATGGGCGCAAAGAATTTACAAGCGCATGTAGAATCTCTTTTGGTTGTCGGCCAAATCAACGGGTTGTACAATGTGAAGGGTGAAGTGATGGCGCTTTATCTTGAGCAGGCAAAAGAGTTAATCTAGCAGTTCAATTCGTTCAAGGTTGTTCACATCAACCACAATGAGAACAAACTGGCCGACGCGCTCAGCAAATTGGCTTCAACAACATTTCAGCATCTTGCAAAAGATGTTCAAATCGAGGTCCTGAAAACCCCCTCCGTCCTGCTGCGCCAAGTTAGCATCATAGAAAAAGGGTCATCCTCATGGATGACACCTATCATACAATACTTGCAGGCGGGGATCCTACCAGAGAACAAAGAAGAAGCTCGAAAGATTCAAAACAAGGCTTTATTTTATCAAATGGATGGAGGCATGCTATACAGAAGGTCGTACTTGGGTCTACTGTTGCGTTGTGTGGACCCACAAGATGCAAACTACCTGATCAGAGAGATTCATGAAGGTATTTGTGGGATACATGCTGGGCCGCGCATGGTCGTGGCAAAAATTATGAATGCAAGAAATATTATTATTGGTCGGACATGCATGTGGATGCCATGAATGAATTGCGCAAATGTGATGCTTGTCAAAGGCATGCGCCAAAAAATCTACGACTAAAGAACGACTTAATCCCAGTCTCAACGGCGTGTCCCTTCCAGCAATGGGGCATTGATATGGTAGGACCTTTCCCAGAGGCACCAGGTGCGGTAAAGTTCATCATCGTAGCCGTTGATTATTTCACGAAATTGGTGGAAGCAAAGGCCTTAGCTTCAACATCGGAAATGATCATGCGCAAGTTCATTCGGGAGCACATCATTTACAGCTTTGGTCTTCCACTCAAGATAGTACACACAACGACACGAACTTTGCCTCTGAAGATCTCCATCAGTGGATGCAAGAGCTAAACATAGAACACACCTTCTTCTTCGTTGCGCATCCTCAAGACAACAAGGACATCGGTCAAGACACAAGGATCCATTCAATGTGCGCCAATTCCACCCTATCCCAGAGCACTAACGGTTGTTGCAGAGAAGACAAGACAAATATTCCTTGTTGTCGACTCCAGGCCCAAGGCCCATCAGCCCATCTCCTTCCACACTACTCCGGCTATAAATAGGAGCCTTCATCTACATGTTTAACCATTCTGTTCTTTGCTCTCTCACTGTTAATCACACACTTATTTCCTCAAAACATATACTTATTCTCACGCCGGAGAGTGGTTAAGAGGAAAACCCCCTATTCCCCTCCACTTAACGAGCTTAACGGGGTGTTTAGTGTTTTGCAGTAAGATCATCATCACAGCTTGGAGAAGACTAGAAGATTAACCTTATTTGTCGAGACATATACCACAAACTAATCACCAGATTAGTTTGGTGTTTCTTCAGTGGGGAAGGAAACAAGTAGTTCTTTCGGATGATGAGTTGAGCTTGATCTCATTTACAACAGGAAAACGTCGTTGTCCTGGAATAACATTAGGCACAACCATGACTACAATGTTATTAGCAAGGATGGTCCAGGGGTTCGTCTGGGAGGCGCCAGATAATGAGCGGTACATTGAGCTGGCTGAAAATCACAATGACCTTTGCATGGCGAAACCACTTGTGGCAATTGCTAATCCACGATTGTGTGGGTAAGTTGGTAAACAAAAAAGGTGGTCCTATATTGCCTTTATCATCTGTGTAGATGTCTAGCCCATGGCCTCGGTGTTTATCAAATCATACAAGTTCTAACATATCGCCTACCCTTAAACAAATGAAACATATATGTGTATGATAATGAATTTTGTTTTAAAGTTGGCCCAAACCCTCCCCAAGTGTGGGAAATGGTTACCGATGTGAAGCATGCATTAATTTTACCAAAAGCTTGTTAACTATAGCTAGGCATTCATATTTCTATTTCTTTTAAAAACATTTGCTAAAGTTACCTTTTATTCAACAATCAGAAGGAATTTGACCATGACTAAGGACCTATACATGTGGTTTGGTTTGGAACCCGTTGATGATTATTTAGAAAAATTCAGTTTTTAAACATGATCAAGTTGACTTTAAGGCAAAAAAATTTCAAAATTTCCAATTTCTTTTCTCCATCCCCACAATTGATATTGACATAATGTGTAGTGTTTTGAATAAAGGATTTGAATTTTTAACTTTTGAAAATTTTGAAACATCCCGAAGTTGCAAAAGACTTAACCGCAACCACAAAGACCTTATCCCCAATAGTATACAATTACAAACTAATATTAAAATAAAAAACAACAATCAAAGCTTAGGAAGATAGAAATAGATGCACTTGGTTTTCTTCATATTCCATGATATCCACGTTTCCAAGAAAAATGGTCACCATCTGAAACCATAAGTTTATTCATTTTAGCATTTCACGAAAACATTTACCAAGTTGTCTATTATTTGCTCTGATTAGCGGAAAGAGATAATTTACAGCCACAAAAAATGACCGATCCATTGCGATTATCTCTACCACGCACCATTAGTCAAATGCAAATCAATTATGCTCTTGCCGATTTTGGTGAAAGGATAAATTTGATGCCAACTCATATTTATGACAAGCTAAATCTTTGCATAGCTCAACCACTTCAAGATACGATAGAGCTAGCGGATGATTCGATGAAGCAACCCGATGGAGTAATTGAATATCTATTGGTGAAAATTGGTAAGTTTGTTTTCCGGCTAATTTTGTCATTTTAAACATGGTAGGAGACAACACGGTACCTTTGACTTTGGGACGACCCTTCCTAGATACTGCTAGGAGCCATGATAGACATGAGCGAAGGGATCCTCGAACTTCATGTTGGCAATGAAGAAATCAATTACACCCTTTGGAGGCAAGGAATATGTGTCATATTATCCATTCAATGTAGTTAACTTTATTGATACTCATCTTAACTATCAATTGAAGAAGGCTAAGGGAATTCAAGTAGCACCCACATGTAAGGGTCATGTTGGAGGAATTTTCTAAATGATACAAGATGGATCGACCGTTATTCAGACTCTAACCCGGAATGGACAAAGAAGAAACCATACCACAAGAGAGGGAGAAAATGTCGCTGGGATATCAAGTATCCATGCCAAATGGATAAAAATCATCAAAACCATGTTTTCATTACATATCACAAGGTCCTAAAATCCTCTAGAAATATAAAAAAAATTCAAACCCTTTGTGTTCATAATAAATAATTAAGTAGGATAATGAGTGTAATGGTATATAGAAAGAACAAAAGTTATGTATAGATTTTACACTTTACCCTATTTCATTGATCTACATGTGAGAATATTGAGCCTTAAAAGAGAACTAAGCATGAATACTTAATCACATGCTCATTTATTTTAAATAGAGAGTAAATTCATCCATTGCATTGCATTGTTAGAACTTGTGCTACTAATACATGTCCAATGCCAGGATCAAGGTAAAATTGCATGAAAAGGATTGATGCGCATAGGATTATCATCCATCATCCATCAATTCAACCTAAATTCACCTACCCTAAATTATCCATGTAGATAACCCTTTGACCTTTAATCTTATTACTTCTATCACCCAACTATCCACCTAAAAGTCATGCTTTTACAAGAATTACCAAGGAACGATATAGAGAAGAGGGGATCTAAAGAAGTGCTAGTTTATGAAAAAGACTTTTAGCCATCATGATCTATAAGGAAAATATCAAATTATGGAAAAGGAAATCTTTAAGAACAACAACAAGAATGTAGTTTTTTGGCCTTAACAAAATCATGAAAGCCATTAAGAAAAGTTCAAGAAATCTGTGGGACCAAAAGTTCTTAAAAAGGAAGTTTTTGGAAAACACCTATCCTTAAAGTTTTTGGCACACAACACATCAAGTTCAAGATTTTGGCGCCGATGCCTTAAAGACAACAACAAAGTCTAAAGTATCAAAACATTAAGAAAACCGCAAATCACGAAGCGAAAAGCAAGAAAAGAACTGGTATAAATCAAAAACCACAATTCCACAAAGAGTGTCACCAAGAAAAATCGGCTCCGAGAAGAAGTAGATATGAAGCTAGTCCCATTGGACGCTTTTAGGACAAAACTCGTCGAACAGTTTAAAGAAAAAGGATAGTTGAAATGTCTACAATTGGAGGGGAATTAGGCAAGAAGAGTTGTGGAATGGTCTTGATAATATAACCTAAATAGAGTCACTAGCATCATTTCAACCATTTGAGAAGGATCATCACCTAGTGTTCTATGAAAAGCATTGACCATACCCCACTCATTTGCTATCCACCTAAACCTTTGAAACTATTAAACCACCACATACCTTATCATATCACCCAAAGATGCCCTATTGATTCATGCAAATTTGCTAAGTGATTGGTGCAGATATGATTTGCATACAAGCCTATGACTCATGCATGCACTGAGATTGACATGAATGTTGCACCTATAAAAACTCACCCCCAAACATAGCTGAGATTTGAGTGAACATTGTGAGCTGTGTAAGACTACGTAAAACCAATGATTTAGTAGGCAAGTCATGATTCATCATTATTCCAAAAGTCTTCACTGATTCTTTAATCAAGTTTAATGTGAGCAAGCTCTAATACCAATTGTTAAGTCTGAGTTTACACGGTTTGTGATTAATCAACTATTAAGCTCAAAACAATTTTGTATTTTAAACAAAAAAACAATCACAAACAAGAAATCATTATATATGTTTTTCATTAATGATTCAAATGTTTTACAGAAGATTGACTCTATAGACTCCCCCTCAGACTGATCTCTAACAGGTGAGATCTATTTATACTAAGTACGAAAGCTATGTTTGTGATTTGCTGACACCACTCTAATAGTGACATCTAACATTCCTAACAGAAAAGATTCCACATATGTTGCAAATGTCTGTGCAAATCAAATAGCTAATCTAACTATGCTAAACACTGTTAAAAAGCAAGTACTATTACATTTGGAAACATCTGTTTGGGCTATCCTCTGTTACTTTGATCCAAATATTTATTTGGCAAGACAGATGTTTGGTCTTCTTCATCAGACCTTTGCTTCAATAGACTTTAGGGCTTGAATAGACCTTGTTTCTTCATGAACAGCGGTACCAAGGCTTCAAACATATGTTAGTTGGTCTTCAACAGAGGCTCTAATTTAAGTGTTCAAGATTCATTATCTTTAGGAGGAATCTGGTTCAAACTTCTACTTATTTCATGATCACTTGATCATGTTTTGGCGTTTGAATATCATTTCTTCTTTTGTATGTCTAACGTTAACTCAACTTCAAAATTTTTAATGTACCCTAGACTTATGATGGCAATTCTAGAAATTGAATTGTCTGATGAGCTCTACAAGAGGGGTGAAATCCTTCCAATTAAATCTCTTTTAGCTCAAACTTTTACAAGAATGGGAAAGGATAAAACTAAACCAAAACTTGTTGAACAAGAAGTTGGACTAGTGAAGGACAATGACCCTACACAACCAGTAGTTGAGGAACAACAACTTAAGACCCCTACTTCTTCTGACCAAAGGGGACAACCCATCCTGAGGAACCCACAACAACCATAACTAGAAAGAGGATATTCAGCACAAAAGACTTCTAAAACCCTTTAAATGCATTCCTAAAGCCACCTCCTCCAAGAAAACCAAAATAAAGACTACTCAAGAAGTTGAGGTCCCTAAGAGTCAGACTGAAACACAAACTCAGCTAGAAACTATAGTTACTTCTTCACTACAGTCTTTAGTGCCTCTAACCAGCCAAGCCAAGCCAACCAAACCATCACTTTTGCACACAGACTCATGAAGGCAGATTATTCATTGTACCACAAAAGGGCACATCACAACCACAAATCAAAGAGATGAAGCCACATAAGGACAACAATACAGCCAAGAAGGATCTAGAAATGGCGGGTCAAAACAGCCCTTAAAATCCGCCATAAAACTCTCTAGAATTTCAGCAAAATATCTTCATATTTATGTAGAATTATCTATATATTGTTATGTAGATTTTTGTAAAGAAATGATCTAGAGATGGAACCATCTAGATCAGCTCCTAAGTAGTATAAATAGGAGTGCTAGGCATCATTTGCACTCACCCATCATAACTCATTGATAACACAACTTCTTGTAAACTCTTACTTGTAAACTTTGTTTAAGTAATACAAAACTCATCTTTGTTGTAGTATTGCACTACAAAATCATAATTGTGATCCCCACATACTTTTAAACATCATTACTCTTGTAAGCTCTCTTTGCATAATACAAAAACTTTCTCGTGTATACTTGTGTTCAAGTATTACAAGCAACCCACTTGCGATCCAACGTTCCCTTTAACAACTTTCACAACCAAAACCCAACGACACTAAGTTGGCTAGGCTGAACTTAGAAGTATTCTAAGTGTCACACTAGAGTTTAAGAAAAACTTCATGACACCTGGTACAAATGGAATCTGATCCTTGCCCACATGAGGAAGAGACTCACCCCTCTCGTGTAAATCCCGATGAGGTGATTTTAGTGGTGGCATCCACTATTCTTGAACAACCCATTGGTTTTCAAGAAGACACTGGAAACATAACTAAGACCACCCTGCAAAACAACAACAGAGCTTCCCCATGCTGCTAAAGTATTGGAGAGCCAAACTGTTGGAAGTCCCTGGTACCGAGAAAAAAGGGCATTAGAAAGTCTTACTGCGATTGAAAGGCCACTAATACCTAATGATACAACCACCATTGGTAAGAGTGCAGATGAGTCCATTAATTTGGATGATGCGCAAAACCAACAGTTCGTTGAATTGACGGAACAACAGGGTGTTGTAGTCTTTAAACTTAAGGATTTGGTCACAAAGATGCCCCAAGATAAAGTCCAAAAGTTGGCCTCCCCACAAAAGGAGCTATCTCAAATACTCAGTGCACTATTAATTAAGCCACTAGCCACTCAAAGCCAAACTACTAGTGAGGTTTTAGCCACCTCATCATTGCCAGCAGGGAGCTCAAACTCGCTTTCAAAGACATCCTAGAACCTATGTTCAAGGGCTATTTGAACACTTTTGATGCCAAAGTCTTTGGCACTTTTCAACCCAGACCCTGGTTACATCATTTTATGTAGAAGCAGGAAACTTCTGATGCCAAAAAGGGGGAGAAAAGGGTAATAAGGATGATGAGCCAGACATGATTGAGGCATGGCAGATAAGGGCAAAGAAAATAGCTAGTAAAGCCAAATCCAAAGCTATGATAGAGAAACAAAGAGGTGTTTATGAAGGAGATGTTGATCTTGAAGAGCGAATCAAAGATTTTAAACAAGACCAAAGGGATCAAACTGTTGCCTTGGTAAAAAAAACAAGAAAGAAAACCAAAGTGAAGAAAAGAAAGCTCTAAGGCAAGACACAAAATCTCAGAAGTTGCAAAGATTAACATGAGGCCACCAACTGTGATTTAGAAAGCCAAAACAATAGAAAATTTGGAAGGAAAGACAAATTCAACTAGAAGTTGCCCAAGAACAAATAGTTGGTCTCAAAAGAAATATAGTTGGTTCAGGTCAAACAACTGGAGTGCAAACTCAAACAGCTAGACCAGCCAAAACTACTGGTCCTCAAGCATCTTCTACTCCACCATCAACAAGATCAACATCAAAGACACAGTCTGGGCTTAACCAGCTGTTGTCAAAACTTCTAGTAAACTATATGGGAAAAAGATAGTAGATTTATCAAAACTAGCAAAAGGCAGCAAACCAGTAGTTTTTTCCAGAAACAACTGGCTAACCAACAAAGATAAGAAAGCTAGTCATGTATGATGACTTTGAAGATGTACAAGGCGCAAGTATAACAACAACAACAGAGACTGTGACAACAACAGTTTTCACTGCTAAAGAGCCTCCTCCTTCTCCCATATTCATTGCTTCAATGCAACAACTATCTCCTCTAAAGATTAATAAAAAGCTCAATCTGAGGAAAATACAAAGAAAATGGAAGAAGAGTTTGTCAAAGAATTACAGAGAAGATGACATATAGGAAGGCACAGTACATCATGGATAGGTGGATAAGGGAGATCAAAATCTATGAGCAACACATGTTTCGGAAATCACAATAACTCTCCAAAATTCCTCCATTCAAGCCACAATCAGCAGCCAATGCTTCAAAACAAGAAAGTATTGAATGACTCAAGAAGAATGCTCCCTATTCTATCAAAAAAATTTATGCCTACCAAAATCGGGATGCACAAAACCTTTTGGGAAAAGTGGCCAGGGTGAAAAAGATGTTGGCTAATACAACAATGAATGTCACACCTCCAAACTACAAGCTTGTAACTAGAAGATGTTGGCTACCAAGATCTTCAAAATGAAGCAGGAGCTACTAATGATTGAAAGGGATGCAAAGAGCTATCAAGGTGGAAGGACACGAAAGTGTCAAAAGAAATCATGGATTACATGGATGCAAGAAAGAAAAATCCAGAAAAATTTCCACCTAGGTCAACCAGGGATAACATACAGATCTACCTTGCACAAAAGTAGACGGAGTCTACTACTGTTACTTTCAAATCCCTAGAAATCTTCTCTTACAGTCCAAGAATCATGGAGAATTACTTAAACAATCAGAATGAAAAACATGGTTATGCCAATTCGATTATAGACCTTGATGAAGAAGAGAAAACACTACTTGTGACATATTTTCCAGACACAACACATGTGTTCAGACCTGAAAAATATCAAAAGGTTGGGCACATACACAATAGCTTTGGAGGATTCTCCAATCCCACACCTCTCAAAAGAAAGGAGTGTCTGCTGGTCTTTAGAGATCCAAAGTGTAGTAGTTTTTTATCTTCCATAACCCAGAGTTCAAAAACAATAAGCTACTTACATTTTAAAAGGTGTGACGACAGAGAACCATTCTCTGTGAAGTCAAATATGGTTGACAATGATAAAGATAAAGGAGTTATTCTTGTTCACAACATCAGCAAATTCTTGAAAAGGACTCTTCATCAACAAAATAAGAAAATACAAGACATACCAAAATAATTAAGTTTTGGAAAAGATCTATGGGGAGATTGTTAGGTTATATAAGATCTGTTGATGATGAAAGGCAAAACCCAAAGGATCCATCATCCTTGCCTGAATAAGTTCAAGATACAATCTCCAAGTCCAGCAGTTTCTTTGCCCTTGAAAGCTTCCCAAAATAGTTGCCCCGCTTCCTACTGCATCAACCTACTGCCTCCAAAGAAGATAGAGAACAACTGTTGATCCTCAAAGTGTTGGTCAACAGTCAAAGTCAACCAAAGTGAAATACTGAAGACCCAAGGACTAGTCAACAAGTCAAGGCAAAAGTTCTAGATTTCTAGAAGAGCTGGTTAATAACCAGTTGTTCTGAGAAATTCAGTAGTTTACTATATTTCTCTGTAGATCCAGCAGTTCCATGAAATAGTGTAACAATCCAGCAGTTTCACAACTGAGAAAATTACAAGTTTTGTCCTTTATATTTATACCACATTGCAGGCGGTGTCCTTTAGCGCAAAAGTTTGCAAGTTTTGTGCTTTATGTTTCAAAATCTTGCATGTTTTAAGCTTTAGGTCAAACCTAGTTAGATTTTTTAGTTAAATATGGTCATGTGCCTTGCACATGAGGGTATTCTTTTCATTTTACCTCTTTGAGGGACTGTTGAGTAAATAACTTGATATTCAAGAGACTAATTGTGTAAGAAATAAATAATAAAAAATAAATTATAAATATAAAAAACCTTGAATTCTCTCTCTCTCTAACTCTCGCTCTATCACACATTCTCCTCTCCCTCATCTCTCTCTCTCTTCACCCACTACCACCACCTCCACCTCCACCTCCAAGCACCATCACCCACCGCCACAACCTCCCACCACTATCTGTATCAACAATATATTATTATTATTATTATTGTTGTTGTTGTTGTTGTTGTTATTTATTAAAACAAATGGCAGAGCAATGGCAAATTATAATGATGTTTACATTGGGATAATGGAGGAGTAATTCAAACAATGTTGCTATTAACGGAATCAACATCATAACGTTCAGCAACATCATGTGACACTTGAATGGAGTAAGGCACAACCCTTAGTTAATTCCCTTCCAAAACTGTTTCCACTAAATAACCATCCTCGATCTGAAGAAGAAGAATATTGTTCCCATCTATATCAATCACCAAATAATATAATCATATATCACACACAACAAACTCTGAATATTGTCCACAACAAAATAACAAAACCTAACTGTTACAAGTACCTTATACTGGTGATTATGTCGAAGTCCACCAGAGAATAGAGGATAACTGCTTGATCAACGGAGCTGATTAAAGACGACGGAATAATAGTACAGACACGCAAAACAAAAAAACTGAATGCGCGCATGAGAGAGAGAGTACCGATGGCAGGTGCGGCTTGAGCTTGAATCTGGAATATATAAATGGTGATGATGATTGAAGAAATAAGATGCACAAGTGTTCCTCTCATCTCATCGGAGAAGGGGATGCCGGAGTGAGATTATTAAACAATGGTGGTTTGATCTTCTTCAGTCGATCAGTGTTCAAAGTTGAAACCCCCAAATTTAGAGAGATATGGTGAGAGAATTCGAGGTTTTTATATTTATAATTTATTTTTATTTCTTACACAATTAGTCCCTTGAATATCAAGTTATTTACTCAACAGTCCCTATAGAGGTAAAATAACAAGAATACTCTCATGTGCAAGACACATGACCATATTTAACTAAAAAATCTAACTAGGTTTGGCCTAAAGGTTAAAACGTAAAATATTTTGAAACATAAAGCACAAAACTTGCAAACTTTTGCGCTAAAGGACACCGCCTGCAAGGTGGTGTAAACATAAAGGACGAAACTTATAATTTACTTATCACAACTGCTGGCAATTACAACAATTAATAAATTTGTTGAAGGTTGCTTTCATGATGACGTCACCAACAGTTTACATCTCCTATGTATAGTTGACTCTGTATTTTGTAATAGTTAACACCAAGATCCAAAGAGCATAAAAACTCAGTAATAGTGTGATCACCTGGTGAGAGGGAGTATTTTGTACTTGTATGATTGTATTACTTATTTGAATTCAAGATAAATCATTTGCAATCAACCTCTGTTCATTTGTGAATTGTTTGATGTGTTTAGATATTACTGTTTGATTTAATTTCTAATTTGATAAACTGTTTTACCAATAAAAACACACACAACACTCACTCAGATCCAGTAGACTTGTAGGGTTTGGTGTGTTTGGTGATAAAGGTGAAATATGATATGAAAATTCTTAAGTACTCTGTGGTTTATAAATAAATACGATCATAGACTTTGTGTAAGTATCTATGTGTTTGTGAGTATCATTATGAGGAATCGTAGGATAATTTGTATTGCAAGATCTGATGTTTACACTAAGGATAGGAAAACATAACCATGTGCCGCAGTCACCAACGGGTCATCCAAATAATGGTTTATCACATAAAATGTTTTCATAAGTCTAAAAAGTTGAGAGAAAAACTTTGCTAGTAAACTTGGAATTGATTTGGAAGTGTCCGTCGTATATAGGACACAATTATTGTACATGATTTGGGCTTTTGTTCTGAACTTTCAAACGCACCTAAAGGTGAGTTTCGCGACTCCTATTTAAATTAAGTTTTTTTATATTACGGGGAAGAAACACATATTATTTTGAGTTAACATGATCCATAGACGACAATTAAATGGAGGCATGGAACCGATGTTGGCCTTGAGTAAGGGCCATTATTTACCCTTTTGAGGGCTTATCCTTGGACTTTTACCCACCCCCGTAATCATTAACCTCTTGGACTTTTTGAGGGCTTATCCTTTGGTTGATTGTGATAACTTTTCAAAACTATTTTGTCCGATTTATAATTATCTGTGTTTTCCTTATAATTATTGGTTGCCAACCTCTGTCACCACTATGCGCGCCATCCGCTACGATTTTCGGGGTCTGTGATGAAGAAGTTTTGGCTTAAGCAGATGGAACTAGATTTTTTGGATCGATGAGGTGGTGATACTATGATTTCCATATGGGAAGCGGTTGGAAGACAAACCGGAAGTAAAAACTGAAGACATTAACTATCGGCAATATCGAAGAGAGAGTCTATAGATGCATTTTATGTCTAAAGTAGGTAGATTAATAGGTGGCCTAACAAGGTAAATAATTAGCCCTAATGTTAAAGGAGTTTAGCCTTAATGTTTAGTCTCCATTGTAAATACCCTACTCCTTTGCATTCTGCTATAACTTCTTCTCCTACACTTTTCTCTAAGAGTCTGATCATTGTGTTTGTGTGTTTCTAGATCCAAACAATTCTCCATAGTTCATTTATTGAATTGGAATGTGTTTATTTACATGGTGTTTGTTGATTGTTTTGCATACTGATTTAGATTCCACACTTATGGTTATGTTGATTACACAATTTGTGATGTGCTTATTTTTATCTATGTCTTGAATAAGTTTCACTAGATACCGAATTGCAAATATTAACATACAAAAGTATGCTCAAACATATAATTTTTTTGTTATTATAATAAATTTTAACCATATTTTTTTACATGATAACTTTCAAAGTAAGTTGTTTATAAAATTTTGGTTATGTTGTTGCGAGGTGCTTATTTTTATTATGTCCAGATCTAAAATTTTTTCAAAACGGAGTTTCAAATAGTAATCTACAAGTAATCGGAGCACAAATATATTATTTATCATAGAATGAATTTTCAATTTTGTCCTTTATCTTTATACCCGTTTTCAAGTGATATCCTTTGTGTTTAAAATTGATGAATTTTGTACTTAATGTTTCAAAATGTTGCACTATGTCCTTTAACGCTAACTCGGTTAATATTTTTTGTTAAATATGCTCATGTGCAAGGCACATGAGGGTATTTTTGTCATTTAATCTTTCAAGGACTATTTCGTAAATAACTTACACATGTAAGGAGTATTGTGTAATAAAATAATAAAATATATATAAAACGAATATCATTTCATTCCCCATCTCTCACTATCCTCCCCCCCCCCGTCTCTCTCTCTCTCTCTTCAATTTGATCACATGTGAAACACTATGAACAAACATGACCAACCCTGAACTTCCTCTCTCTATAAAATGATACTAAACATGTTGCATTAACACCACAGACAACATGATCAACCTCTATTACCATTCAAAACCAACAAGGCTGAAAAAGAATATGCACTAAAAGAAACAATTCAAAACCTCCCAATCTGATCGAAACCACGAAGGATCTAAAATTTAAAAACCCCACAACACCCTCTTCAAAACCCCCATTCTGATTGACCAGTTGTTGATTTTGTGAAAAGTGAAAACCATAGGTGTGAGTGTTCATGTTTATTTGAAAAGAGGTTGAAAGGGGTAATATAAGTTCAGTGTTGGTGTGGGTTTCAACATTGAGGTCCGCCGGGGAGATGGTTTGTGTTGGTTTCAGGTGGCCGTCAGTAGGATTATCGACGACAGTGGGGGCGTGGTGGTTGTTGTTGGGCGGTTGTTTTGCAGTGGTGGCGTGGCGGTTTGTGTAGTGGCGGTTTGGTGGTGATGTTGGTGATAGTGTTGGAGGTTGGTGGTGGCAGTTTGATGGTGATGTTGAGAGTGGTGGTTGTTGATGGCGGTGGAGGTTTGGTGTTGAGGTTGAGGGTGAGGGTGGTGGCGGTGGAAGTTTGGTGGTGAGGTTGAAGTGGTGGTTGTTGGTGATGGCGGTGGAGGTTGAGAGTGACGGTTGTTGGTGGTGGAGAGAGAGAGAAGGGTAGAGAGAGAATGGGGTATTTCATTATTTGTTTTTTTATATATAGAATATCCATATATTTTATAAATAAATATATATTTCTATATTATATTAGATTTTTTAAATTTATTTTTGGTTTATTTGTTATAATATTTTTTTTAAAAAACGGGTAAAAAGACTAAAATATCCTTATGTGATCTGACTTTAAATTTTTTAACTCAGTTAGAGTTAAAGGACATAACGTGCAACATTTTGAAACATTAAGTACAAAAGTAATCAATTTTAAACACAAAGGACGTCACCTAGAAACGGATATAAAGATAAAGGACAAAATTTGAAATTAACTCTTTATCATATAATTAGAATATTTAGTGTTATTTTAATTATATAAAATGCGACGTGCGTATTTTCATCTATGTTTCGTTAAAACTTCTATGCAAAAAGCGAACAGGTCAGACACAAATGATTGTTATGTTCTTTACCGTATCGAACCGAACCGATACTCTCCAAACAAGATCGTTATCAGCACCGGTATTCGTTTTATAGGTTTCGTAATGTTCCTACCAAAGTCATTACGAACCGAACCGCTTCCATCCGAATAACATCAATACTCGTATTGCTTTTCTCCTAACCAGTTTTGGAATTTGTTTTTATGGTATTCATTTGATGTACCTATTTTTGTTGCTATAGTGTGTGTCGGTGTCGTACTAGTATGTAATGAATCGATACCAATACTGACCGAATGCCTGTCGTCGTGCACGTAAAATTTCCTTATTACCTCAAATCATAGAGTTAGAGCTAGAAAACTTACCAAAATTATGGTTTCTGATTTCAATCACAATGGATAATAAGGTAATATGAACTGTTCAAGATTTTCACTTCAACCTAATCCTGGTGATAATATGAATTAAACAATATATAAATTGCATATTAGACAATTTTAAACGTGCGACAATTTTAAACGTGCGGCAATAATAGTTTAGATGTTTTTTTTACAACATAGTTGGCTACTGTCACACCCCAACCGATGACGGAAACATCAGGGCGCGGCACTGAGCGAAACAGATTGTCCAGGAGAAATCCAAAAATACTATTTTACCAGATATTTAAATATTATGTCCCATACCATAAACATACGAGAGTAAATAATTATTACAGACCAAATATCTCAAAGACAAATCAAATGTTCTGACAACTCAGATTTAAATTGTTTTTGTTTGTTTCTAGACTCCATCCTACTTGATTCCACAAAAGCAGGTAAGGCACAGCAATCCTAGCATTCAAACACCTGCCACATACGTTAAAATAGAGGTCAATACACATAGTGTAAAGGTGAGCATACTAGTTTGATAATAGCCTAATAGAGTTCAAAATCGATTACGCATAACCAACATGTACAACATATAATGTGAAGCATGTAAGTTATCAACAAAGATCCTATCAATACCAATGACTGCGAGTAGAGAGTGCGCAACACATATTCACCACTGTGAACACATGAAGTAATTGTCCTTAACAACCCCTGAGTGAACAGGTGCTGAGTCCAAACTATAGTACTGTCGTTGCTAAGGCAGGTAGACAGCAATCAATGTGTTAACATAACAAACAGGCATTCATCGAGTCACGTATAACATGCATTAGAGGTCAGCGTATAAATAGTGTTTGCGTTGTGTGATCGATGTGATTTAGAATAAGTAACGTATGTAACACCCAAAAGTGCATAAAGCAAAAAGGGATCGGGTATACTCACAGATTGTGTTTAACAAGTAAACACTCTCTTGGATTGAAGGGAGCGCTTGAGAGAGATTAGCCTGACCAGTTATTGATAGCATAAACAATGAGCGACATGTAAAACGGTGCAAGTGTACCAAGGATCGGAAGGTAATCCGATCGGATGGCAATCCGATCGGGTAGCAATCCGTTCGGATGGTCATCCGACCAGATGGCCATTCAATTGGATTGTCACCTCGTTTGGTGAGGATGTGTTTGTGTATGATGGTTTGTACTTTGAAGTTTTCGTTGTAGCATTTTTAAAATACAGAAGTATCTCTACCCTTCAGGTCGATCGATCGAGCGGTCGTTCGATCGGCTAATAATCCGATTGGTAGGACACTTAGTGAAAACAAGTTCACAGCAGGACGGTCACTCGATCGGATGGCTATCCGACCGGGTGGCAATCCGTACGTACTGAACATGTTGAAAATTGATTAAGTATCAAAGTCCTAAACGTCACACGATCGGACGGTCTCTCGATCGGATGGCTATCCGATCGGATGGCAATCCGTTCGACGTTCAGTCCCTTGAAAAGTTTGAATAAAGTCTAAGTGTGGAACCAAGTGCAACCTGATCGGATGTCCGGTCGATCGGATGGCAATCCGATCGGACGGCAATCCGTCCCAACGATCAGATTGTCTTGACACTTGATTTCGTTTAAAGTCTTATAGATTTGGACGAGACGTTATGATAACTTGTTTAAACAACAGGAACCCCACCTCGACCCAAGTGATCTGATCGAACATGAATCACCCTAGTCCGACCAGTTCACGGTTCGAGTCGGTTGTTCATGTTCAAACCCGAAATCAGTATTCTCTTAGATAGAATTCAGATCTAGAACTAACACATCAATAGGAATGAGTAGAAGGTCAGAACAAGCTCCGATTCTATCGGTTTTGGGTGCATTGAGTGTAAAAGAGTTGAAAGAAAGTTGGAAAACCTTCTCTCAATCCTTTTAACCATGGATTCGTGTAGATCTAAGTGAAAACATTGATTAATCTTGTGAAAATCCTTCAGATCTAAGTTGTTCTTGGTGGAATGACGCCAAACATTGAAGTTCATAAGAACTCCATGATGACATCATCCTAGAACACCTCAAATCCAGTGATTTCACGGTTAAAAGTTAAGATCAAAGGTGAAAATGATGTAGGAGTGCGTGTAGATCATGGAAGTACAAGATTTAGGTTGAAAACTTACAAGAATCGAGAGAAATGAGGGCTTGAAGTCGGCTGGTCGAACAAGGAGCTGTCACATCATAAATGATGTGACATGTGGGTATTTATAGGGTTTCCCAAAAAGGAAAGTGGGGAAAGTGGCTGGTCGATCGGGTGGCAACTCGATTGGGTGGTAGCCCGATCGGGTGGCAACTCGATCGGATGGCAACCCGATCGGATGGCCACTCGATCGGTTGGCCACTCGATCCAAGTGTTCGGCGCGATGAGTTTAGTCATTTTTGGTTCGCGCTTTGAGCATTGCGATGCGATTCAAGAGAGCGATACGATAGTATTACCCATTAGTTACACAATTATCATAACTACTATATCACTATAATTAACTTGCGTTTAGCGTTCTCGATTCGATTGCGATGTGATAGATTGCGATTGTGATTAACACCTCAACATAAACATAACATGAACAAACAACACATTAGTAGCACACACACGTAAAACAATATCCAGAACACCTAACTCGAGTTGCAATTGCGATAGCGATAAGCGATTAAACATGCGATTAAATAGCGGTTAAACGTCGATTATTAATAGATACTCCACATAATACAATCAAAGCGATTAAATTGGTACACTCGTTTACAAGTCAAAGAAGTCAAACAGTAGTTGAGCAAGGAGTGACAGATCGCAATTGGCAATCTTTTCTTCCTTTGACTTCAATCTTGACTTTGACTTTGACTTTTGAAACACAGAATGTTAAAGCCTCCCCTACTTAAGGGAATTTCGTCCTGAAAATAGGCTTTAGCCGTATCAAACAACTGTAGGTACTTTACCTTCATGTCGCTTTCGAGTTCCCAGGTGAACTCTGCGCCTCATTTGCCTTCCCATCGGACTTTCACAATGGGGATGCGTGAGCGTCTGAGCACCTTGGTTTCTCGTCCCACGATCTCGACAGGCTTTTCTACGAAGTGTAATGTTTCGTCCACCTGCAAGCCCTCAAGAGGGACATGTAATTCTTGGTCGGCCAGGCACTTTCTGAGGTTCGAAACGTGGAAAGTCGGGTGGACGTTACTCAGTTCCTCTGGTAGTTCGAGTCTGTAGGCCACTTTTCCAATCCTTTCCAGGATCTTAAAGGGTCTAACATATCGAGGCGCGAGCTTTCCTTTCTTGCCGAATCTGACCACCCCCTTCCAAGGTGCAACCTTTAGGAGTACATGATCGCCAACGTCAAATTCGAGTGGCTTGCGGCGTCTATCAGCGTAACTTTTCTGTCGGCTCTGAGCTTTCAACAGATTGTCTCGAATTTAGAGGATTTTGTCTGTCGTTTCTTGCAACAGCTCAGGACCGGTAATTTGCGCGTCTCCGATCTCGTGCCATACAATAGGCGATCGACATTTGCTTCCGTATAGAGCCTCAAATGGTGCCATTTGTATGCTAGAATGATAACTGTTATTGTATGAGAATTTAACCAACGGTAGGTACGCGTCCCAATTACCACCGAAATCTATGACACACGAACGGAGCATGTCTTCAAGGGTACGAATCGTTCTTTCAGTCTGACCATCGGTTTGGGGATGGAAAGCGGTACTTAGATTGAGAGTAGTACCGAGAGCAGATTGAAACGTTTCCCAAAAACGCGAGGTAAACCGACCATCGCGGTCAGAGATGATGTCGCGAGGCGTCCCACGTCGACTAATGATCTCGTTGGTGTAGATTCGGGCTAATTTTTCTACCTTGTAGTCTTCTCGTATCGGTAGGAAGTGAGCTAACTTAGTCAAACGGTCAACCACAACCCAAATGCTATCATGACCAGATTGAGTACGAGGGAGTTTCGTTATGAAGTCCATAGCTATACTCTCTCATTTCCACATCGGGATTTCGGGCTGAACGAGTAAGCCAGAGGGTCTTTGATGCTCAGCCTTGACCTTGGAACAGGTCAGGCATTTCGAAACATAGATTGCGATATCATTCTTCATGCCCGGCCACCAGTACCAGTATTGGTTGACACCAAGGTTATTGTAGGATCGTTGAATCGATCAAAACGAGACAATCAGAAGAGTTCTAGACCAAATCAGAGGCAGAATTCATTGACATGATCTTCATTCAGCTTTATATGCACTTAGAAGTAGATTAAATGTCACTTGTATTGATTTCACAACATTTTACAAGCTTGGCGACACTTCGGCAGAGCTTCGCTACCGGAATCCAACGTTACAAATGAAGAACCAAGAACACATATATATAGGGATGGCCAGTTCGCACGAACTGGTCACTTTGTGTGAACCTGTTGTTTCAGCTATGTTTCCTGTTTCTTTCGTACTATGTGTCTTGTTCTATCTAATCTATTACAAGACTCGATACAAGACGAAGTCGACAGACATATGCACCAACAAACTCCCCCTTGGATGTTGACGAGTCTTCGGTACGAGTCTTCAGTATGAGGACTCTTCAGTCTTGATCAGTCTTCTCGTTCTTTCCAAAGTATCTTTCTCTGTAAGCATCCTCAATCTCTATCTTCTCTTTCTCAGAATCTCTTACTTTTCCAGAATCGCAACCTGACTCTTCAAATTCTCTTAATCAGATCTCTTGATTCCTTAAGTTTATCAGCATCAGCAGCTATACTCCCCCTTGAATGTTGATCCAAAATCTGTATCTGGCTCTTATGTCTTTAGACTCCCCCATTCGATAAGCTGGGATCGTAGTCTGGAATAGCTCTCGTTCTAGGATTGTATCCTGGCTCAAACTCTCCTCAGGCTTAGACACGGGGATCTGCCCAAACTCTAGCCAAAACATAAGGTTTTTCATTTTAAAACATTCATAGGATAGACAATTTTGAAATTTAAAATTTAACAATTTTAATCTCTGCTTACCACTTGTATTTGTGACACTCAAATTTTGATTTCAAATTAATGAACAATTTAATCATCTCAAAATCATTTGACATTTCAAACAAACTCTCCCAACCCTGTTGTTCATCATGTTCAGCACTTGGAATTTTGAAAATCAGCTTTCCAACATCAGTTGTCGAAAATAAGATGAAATAAAATCTTTTTGAATTTTCAAAATTTTATGCTAAAGCACACTTAAACTCTTTTTGGATTTTGTTTTAATGAAAAAGCAGTAAAGAAATATTTACAAACAATATTTTTTGTGAGTTTGTGTAAGAGGATCATATCAGTTTATGACAAATCACTAGCACCGTTGAGCTTTATACACTTTAAGTTCTAAACGATTCACGTAGATTGTCAGTATACTGATCCACTTAAATTTTCACACAAGGTTCAACTGTTTCGAGATACGAGATTAGTGTTTTGATGGACTTAAACTTATTCACGTGTCCCACCTCAGACTATATTCCTGTATCCAGACTCCTATATTCAGTCTTACAGGTGAATGTACACTAATGATATCTATAAATGGGTAATGCGAGACCATGAGAGCTCAGGCTATTGCTTCCGCAAAATCAGAGAGATGATGGCTTGTCTTTCGGTGTGTCCCGATTGGGGATCTTTTCTTCAACAGCACATGATTAGCATTTTTCAATGTCTCATCATTTTTTATGCTGAGGGTGGGCTTTATGATTAAAGCAGTGCAAAGTATTATACGAGGACTAGGTTATTGCTCCCGCAAAATCAGAAGTCCTGGTATAAAACCCCAGATATCATCATGCACAAAGACCTAGTATGTCAGAAATAGAAAGCCCTTTAAACAAGATTTCAGGGGTTACCTATATATCCGAGAGATGTTCCCCACGAAATAAGTAAGTGTTTGATATTTTGGTGTATATCTCGACAAACAATCTACTAAGCGTGTAAAAACCTACTGGCATATCATCAATGAGACCGTTTATCACATTTTAACTTTCCAATTCTTTAGCGTACTATGATTGTCTATTGATGTACTATCATTTCCTCTTTTTCACAACAAAACTCATTTTTTTATTTTTCTCCTGTTTTTGGTTTTTAGATTTTATCATGTTTTTGGATTTTTCAAATTTTCAAAATTTCTAAATTTTTTACTCCCCCTAAAATAAAAAATAACGTGTTTTTTGATTTTCTGAGAAAATTTGAAAATAAAAGTAATAAACTGTACAAATAAAGACAAACTGATGTGAATTGCTTCAATTCGCCATCCACTTGGCATAAACAATCAGAACTCCCCCTGACAACAAACTATTTTCCCATTATGATTTCAAAACACTTAAGTTTGTTTTAATCAAAATGGTTTTTCCGGAAAATTAGTTTTTTTGAATTCATACACCACTTGTAAGATCGGGGATTCATTCATCACATTGTTTTTCAACCACTTGTAAAAACACTTTTCCTTAACCAAGTAGAATGAAAGTTAAATCAAGTTCAACTTAATGACCTTGATTAACCACTTGTAATTTCTTATCAATCAATACCACTTGTAAGTCGAAATATAACAGTTTTAGGTTTTTCACAAAAACAATTTTTCAAGAAACATGCCGATTCCTACTCCCCAATTACCAACCTGGGAGTTCCGGCAAGTCAGGATTTTTAAGCATGGAATACAGACACCCAAGCCTGACCAGCTTTGGGTGCATCCGAGTTATTTTCACTCGGTGGGTAACTTCTCCTCTTTGATTCATAAAATTCTTTTACCCTTTTTTCCCTTCCATCGACCATCTTTCCAAAGATATGTTTCACTTTGCCATTAAAATCCTTTTCGACATCGAATTCTTTCTTTTCATAATAGAATTGATTCGAAATTTCCACTTTTCCAACTTTTGATTTTAAATTTGCAGCCCGCATTGGTGGAAAGTTGACATCATCCAATGGCGGTACTGACTTTTCTCCTTTTAGATCAACTAGTGGCTCCTCTGAGTTTGACGAGTCAGATTCATCGCCAAATCAGAACCACTTGTAGGATCGTTGAATCGATCAAAATGAGATAATCAGAAGAGTTCTAGACCAAATCAGAGGCGGAATTCATTGACTTGATCTTCATTCAGCTTGATATGCACTTAGAAGTAGATTAAATGTCACTTGTATTGATTTCACAACGTTTTGCAAGCTTGGCGACACTTCGGCAGAGCTTCGCTACCCGAATCCAACGTTACAAATGAAGAACCAAGAACACATATATATAGGGATGGCCACGTCGCATGAAACAGACAAGTCCAGTTCGTATGAACTGGCCAGTTCACACGAACTGGTCACTTCATGTGAACCTGCTGTTTCAGCTCTGTTTCTCGTTTCTTTCGTACTATGTGTCTTGTTCTATCTAATCTATTACAAGACTCGATACAAGACGAAGTCGACAGACATATGCACCAACAGTTATCCAACTTAGAAAGTAAAGAAAATTATTATTATTATTATTATTATTATTATATTAAAATAGCAAATGTATTAAAAAATAAATATTATCTATCTATACTTTCTATAAAAGGAGAAATCCCAGTGACATAAGAAAAGCTGATGTGTCAGCTAGAGAGCATGTCCAACAAGGCTTTTCTTATGTCATTATTACATCATAAAGTCTAATATATAAATCACTTTAATTTGATTTCAAACCACTGTCTTGTGTATTCAAATGGTCTGGCCCACATTCCAAAGGGCAAACCACTGCCCTTCTATAAGAAAGTAGCAAATGCTTCCTTTGGCAAACGTATACCTAGCAGCAGATGTTTTGAAATTACGGGTAATTTGAAATTCAAAATGCATGGGGATATGTAATTTTCAATTAATGCATGTCACTCACTCACTTCTGTCAATTATCTTCTTATATAAACGTTTTCTCTACTTTTGTATTTTCAAACCACATTTCTAATGTATCTCTCCCTTAAATCCCTTCTTCTTAATACTCGACATTTGTTCATAAAGGATAACAGAAAACTGAAGCTCTCTCTGTCCCACTTTTAGAAAAAAATTTGGGGATATGTGGTTTGCCTTGATCATGGTAATGTGATATATATGATTATGTTTGTTTTTGTTTTTGTTTTTTATTTTTACTAAAGTTTTGTTATCTGAGTTATAACTAAATGAAGATTGTGAATGATCTGCTGCAGATGATGATGATTGTTCTACGGTTATTTCCAGTGTCATTGTTTCAACATCGTTTAAAGTATGTGATTTTTACTACTCCAGTTTTGAAATTTTGAATTCTTAATTTTGAAGTGATATACTCTAATTCTCGCTTTATATTTCAGTCTAATCACAGTTGTTTGAAATTCATACAATCTGCTGCGGGTTATTATAGGTTTGTATTAAAAGAAGCATAAAGTTAAATTAAACACAAAGAAAGATTATTAATAATGTACATTTATAATAATTTTTGATTATGACTATATGATGATTATATATATGATTTTGGGCAGATGATGATGATGTAGAACCCGCAGTAGTTCCTACTACACACAAGAAAGGATCTGCTACTGCTGTAAGATAAGATTTTATCTTACTAGAGTAATGGTCTTTCCTGCCTTTTTTGTATTAAAAGAAGCATAAAGTTTGGTTTAAAGCAACTCTTTATGAACAAAGTTAAGGATTACGTATATGAGGACAGGGCTACTCTTCAACAGCTAAAAAAGTGTTTTCATGTACTGCATCTTGATCTGTTCATGAGAGATCAGGTTTCTAGAAGCCTGATGTTGATGCATTGAGTACTTCCGTGGAGTTCATGGCGATTATCGAAGATATACATTGATGGAGTTTAAAGCTAAAAGCACTAAATTTTAAGCTAAAAGCACTAAATTTTTGCTGTTAGGTTCGTAAATTTCTTGGTGGTGTTGTTAGATTTTAAAGTTTCGTTGTAATTTTAAGCTGAATAAGTATTATTATGTAATTTTTAATATCATCTGATTATTGCAGATCGGTACTTTTGATGTAGAAGTGAAATTGGCTCTGAGTTTAATTAGATTATGTTGATATTGTATCAATTTCTGTTAGTGTATAGAGAACATCTGCTCTAAATCATCATCTGCTGATCTAACGACTGTTTGACTTGCTACTGTTGCCAACATCTGTTGTTGCCTAATAGAGTTTTTCAAAAAAATTCCTCCTCTCAATTGCCAACATATGTTGTTGTCAACATCTGTTTGACTTGCTACTGTTGGAAACAGGAGAGGCTTTAACAGATGTTCGCAATATCTTTGTATTCCAAATGAATAGATTTTTTATCTGAGTTATGACTAAATGATGATTGCTGATGTGTTAATTTTTTATCTGAGATTTTTTATCTCTAATTTCAAACTACTGCTCTATATTTAAATGTCAAAGGTCTGGCCCACATTCAAGAGTGCAAACTACTGCCCATAGCCAAGAAAGTATAACTTAGCAAATGTTTCCTTTGGCAAACATATACCATAGCAGTGGTTTTGAAATTACCGGTAATTTTAAATTCAAAAGGCCTTGGGATATGTAATTTGCAATTAATGCACATCACTAAATCATTTCTGTCTAATGAATAGGTTAATTGTAATTATAATAACGTGTTTAATTTTATATTTTCCCATGTAAATGCATTAAAAGCCTAACGAGTGTCGCATCATTCTTTCGTCTGACGATGTATTTAGTCATAACCGCCTTCATTGGGTATATAAAATACATTGGGTAGAGGTTTTGATCATTACCGTTTTCATCTATCTACTCAATCATCTTCAAAAGTTTGTTGACGAGATTTTCACAAGGCTCTCTGCAGAAGATATTGGTCGTTTTAAATGTCTTTCCAAGAATTTTTATAGGGAATTGTCAAGTCATGCATTTCAGATGATGCATGCTCTCCGAAGTGGAGATTTAGTACAAATGAAATTACTATCCTTCAAAGACACGTCAATTGTTATTGACGACGTAGTTGCTGGTACTTTGGATGTTGTTAGAAGCAAAACCTTAAGTTTTCCTAACAATGTCCACCCTAGAAACTTACGTATTCTATCATCATTTAGTGGTTTGTTGTAACACCCTTAAATTTATACTTGAATTTATCATTTAATTATATCAAAAGATACTAGTTTAACATAAGTTTCAGAAGTATCATGAGACTTAGTCGACTAATGACTAAGTTAGAACATACAAAAGTTGTTTGTTAGTTTGTTTACAACCCATGAACAACATTTAAGTAAGATTAAACGCATAGCGGAAGCTTCAAAAATCGTGTTCGGTTCTTCAGCGTCGCTTGACCACCATCCGTAAAGTTCATTTAATCACCTAGGGTCAAAACCAGTAAAACATTAGTTTTAACTTTAGTACATAAGAATTAAACATATGATCCAATCATCAATTAAAATAAAAAAAATTTAAAGTTTTCTGGATTTACCGTAAATTACGGTATTACCGTAATTTACGGTGGGTTCTGGAACTATCTGGTCACCGTAAACCAGGAGATCCATACCGTAAAACATTTCACCTCTACCGTAAATTACGGTAATACCGTAATTTACGGTAGTACCTGGAACTTCATGTTTGGTTTTGTATGCTCATTACACCAAGGTTTCCAACTCTCGGATTTCAATTTTTTTCTATGACACCGATACATTAAAACCTAGTATTTCTCATATATTATATTAACCAAGCATCAAAGAACAATCTATCATATTCCGGAGCTTTGATTATGTCTTACTTGATTGTTCGACCCGTTTGGATGCCAAGATTTGGGCATCAAATAAGGTATTACAAAAATCCAATTTCTATCAAACGTTTGACCTGTTTCACTTGTTTAAGGTACAAGAGTCACTTCCGTGACGTATTGATCTATCTTGTTTACCATGTTTTCAAAAACTACAACATAAAACTAACAATTTATTTATAATGTAACGAAACGATAATTTCGTACCTTTAGAGCACGTCTTTCCCTCGTGAATTCCCTCCGGTTTGTCCGCTTGATGATCCGAACTCTTTGCCTAGAAGATTCAGTTTACAGCTTGTTTAGAATTATTTTCATGACCATATTCATATCATTGTGAAACATGATCAAATCTGCGTTCTCATCATATTTTTATCATTTAAATCCTCTCTTAGGCATTTCAACAAACACCTAACGGGTCAGATTCTTCTATAATTATCACCAAGTTCATGATTTGTAATTAACATCTATTTTCGCTAAATTAATAAATTACACATACAACTTGACATCTATATTTCTGAATTTACTTTAACAAATTCAGATTTCACTATAACAATAATCATAATTCTAGTATTCTTCAAGCTCATAGCCTCCTAACATGTAAACCCCAAACTTTACAACTATGATGCAAAGTTTTCACAAGGAATCACCTAGGGTTTGATTCTAAACATCATATTAATTCAACATTCATTCATGCATGTCATAACTAGGCTAAATTTCAGTTTTTCACAATTAACCTAGAATTCATGATGGATCAAAGTACCAAAATTTTACATACCTTTTGATCCTTACAACGAGGTGATTACTAATTTGTGTTTAGAATTCGATTTGGGATGGATTTGAGGCTTTAATTTTGCAGATTTTCATGTGAAGCTAGAGTTTGGAGAACACCCTGGTCGCCCCCTTTCTCCTGATCGACCAGACACACAAGTTTTTGTGTGTTTGGTTTGATTTTGTTACTATTAGTGATTATCTTTCACATTTGACAAGTTTAACCCCTCAACTATGATTTTCCTTTAAGTTTAAATATCTTAACCATGTTATGAATTATTTCAAGACTTGAAATTAACTAGGTTAAGTTCCTAGTTGATAAATTCTTGTTTGTTATTTCATTAGAATTTTAAATATAAGGATTTATATTTTCGGGGTGTTACAAGTTCACCCCCCTTAAAAGGGTTTCGTCCCCGAAACCGAATTACGTACCAAATAAAGTAGGGTGAAGACGTCGCATCTCTTCTTCGGACTCCCACGTAGTGTCCGAACCTTTCCTATGCTCCCATTTGACTTTAACTTGGTCAATTTGTTTATTTCGTAAATGTTTGACTTTTCTGTCTAAAATCTCCACCGGTCTTACCACATAATTTAGACTATTATCCACTTCGATATCATCGTAATGGATATAAGCCGTTTCGTCTGCTAGGCACTTTCTTAATTGCGACACATGGAACGTGCCATGGATTCCACTTAGCTCCTCCGGTAATTCAAGGCGGTAAGCTACCTTGCCAACTCTCCCGATAATTTTAAATGGTCCAATAAACCTTGGGCTTAGCTTCCCCCTTTTTCTGAATCTAATAACACCTTTCCATGGGGAGACTTTTAGCATGACCATGTCACCAACTTGGAATTCGATTGGCCTTTTCCTTTTATCAACATACGCCTTTTGCCTGTCTTGAGCCGCTTTCAAGTGTGCCCGAACTTTATCGATCTTTTCATTTGTGGCTCGTACTATATCTTGGTGGGCGAGTTCACGTGGACCCACTTCACCCCAACATACCGGAGTTCGACACTTCCTACCGTAAAGCATTTCGTACGGTGCCATCTTAATACTAGATTGGTAACTGTTGTTATACGAAAATTCTACTAACGGTAGATGAACATCCCAACTGCCTCCAAAGTCGATTATACACGCCCGTAGCATGTCTCCCAATGTTTGTATCGTTCTTTCACTTTGCCCATCCGTTTGAGGATGGTACGCGGTGCTAATGAACAATTTGGTTCCCATTTGCTCTTGGAAATCCCGCCAGAAATTCGAAGTAAACCGGGTATCCCTATCAGACACGATGGACACCGGCACCCCATGACGGGCTATTATTTCATTGGTATAAACTTCCGACATCTTTTCTGACGTGTAAGTCTCACGAATCGGAATGAAGTGAGCACTTTTCGTCAATCTATCCACCACTACCCATATGGCATCAAAACCACGATTCGTATTAGGCAGTTTGGTTAACAGGTCCATTGTAATATGTTCCCATTTCCAAACCGGAATTTCTAACGGTTGGAGTTTGCCGTATGGTTTCTGATGCTCCGCCTTGACTTGTAAGCATGTCAAGCATTTTTCCACATACTTCGCCACATCCCTCTTCATTCCGGGCCACCAATAATTTTGTTTCAAATCATTGTACATCTTGGTCGCACCCGGATGAATTGAATAACGGGATTTATGAGCTTCATCAAGTAGAAGCGCCTTTACTCCACAGGTATGTGGGACCCATATCCTTCCGGATCGAGTCTTTAACCCGTGATTCCCATCCGACAAATCTTTCAACTGACCAATTATTCTTTCTTTCTTCCAATTCTCTTCTTTTACTGCTTCTAATTGCGCCTCTCGAATACGTTCAAGTATACCCGAGGTTACCACGAGTTGCATCGATCTTACTCGTATCGGGACATAATCCGCTTTTCTACTCAGAGCGTCCGCTACCACATTTGCTTTTCCGGGGTGATAATGTATCTCACAATCATAGTCTTTCACCGTTTCCAGCCATCGCCTTTGTCGCATATTTAACTCCTTCTGATCGAAGAAGTATTTCAAGCTCTTGTGGTCGGTGAATATGGTGCACTTTACCCCATACAAGTAATGCCTCCACATTTTTAATGCAAATACCACCGCTGCCAATTCGAGATCGTGCGTGGGATATTTCTTCTCGTGTATCTTCAATTGTCTCGAGGCATAGGCTATTACCTTGCCCCGTTGCATCAACACGCAACCGAGCCCCGATAATGAAGCATCCGAATAAACCACCATGTCTTCGACTCCGTCCGGCAATGTCAATACCGGAGCTTGAGTTAACTTTTCTTTTAGCGTTTGAAACGCTTTCTCTTGATCAGCACCCCAAATAAACTTCTCTTTCTTCCGTGTTAGCTTTGTTAGCGGTGACGCAATCTTGGAGAAATCTTGAATGAATCTCCTATAGTACCCCGCAAGCCCCAAAAAGCTTCTAATTTCAGAAGGGTTCTTTGGGGAATTCCATTTTGACACGGCCTCTATCTTTGACGGATCCACCAATACTCCGTCGGCACTTATAACATGGCCAAGAAATTGTACCTCTCGTAACCAAAAGGCACATTTAGAGAATTTTGCATATAACTTCTCTCGTCTAAGGGTCTCTAACACTTCTTGTAAGTGATGTGCGTGTTCAGCTTCACTTTTCGAATACACCAAGATATCATCGATAAACACGATGACCGACTTATCTAGCATTGGCTTGCAAACCCGGTTCATGAGGTCCATGAAAGCTGCGGGTGCGTTTGTTAGCCCAAATGACATTACGAGGAATTCATAATGTCCGTATCTCGTGCGGAAAGCCGTCTTCGGCACATCTTCTTCTTTGACCTTTAGTTGGTGATACCCCGATCTAAGGTCAATTTTGGAAAACCAATTCGCACCTTGTAGTTGGTCGAATAAATCATCTATCCTCGGGAGCGGGTATCGGTTCTTTACCGTGAGTTTGTTCAACTCCCAGTAATCAATACACATGCGCATGCTCCCGTCTTTCTTTCTCACGAACAATACCGGTGCGCCCCAAGGAGACACACTCGGCCTTATGAATCCCTTGTCAAGCAGATCTTGGATTTGGGACATCAACTCTTGTAATTCCGGCGGTGCAAGTCGGTATGGGGCCTTTGCTACGGGTTTCGCGCCCGGAATCAATTCGATCCCGAACTCTACTTCCCGTTCAGGCGGTATCCCCGGTAAATCTTCCGGAAAAACATCTTCATAATTTCTTACTACTGGTACATCTCCAATCTTTCGTGATTCTTTCTCGGGCTCATTAGCGTATATAATGAATGCCTTGCATCCTCGCTTCATTAGCTTGTGAGCTTTCAACATTGAGCATACTATGGGGTTGCCTCCTTTTTCGCCATAAATGGTGACGTGTTTCCCGCTCGGAGATGTTAGTTTTATCTCTTTACGGAAGCACACGACCTTTGCATGGTGTCGAGATAGCCAATCCATCCCAACGACTACTTGAAATTCTCCCATCGACATCGGGATTAGATTTATCAAATATTCTTCATCATCGATGCTCAGTTTACAATTTTCACATACATCACAAACAATAAAGCTTTTGTTATTACCTATCTCTACTTCTAAAGGCACAGGTAATTTTGTTAGAACAAACGAAGGATGTCGAATAAATCCATATGAAACAAAGGATTTATTCGCACCCGTATCAAATAACACGTGTGCAGGAATTGAATTTACAGCAAATATACCTGAGACCACGTCCGGTTCAACCTTTGCTTCTGCAGCGGTTAGTTGAAAGGATCTTGCCTTTGCTTTTGGGGCTTCACCTTTCGGTTCCTGCCCATCCTTCTTTCCAACCAATTCCGGGCATTCCGACTTCTTGTGACCCGTTCGATAACAATTGTAACAAACCGTCACTTTCTCCGGGCATGATATAGCCATGTGTCCCGTTTTCTTGCATATGGGACAAGGCTTATCCTTGTAACGGCATTCTCCTTTATGACCCTTCCCGCAGATCCTACAACTTGGCGACCCGCCTTTCGTCTCAGATTTCTTTGCGTTTTCGTTTGTTTGTGCCTTCTTAGTAGGGCTTGGATTCGCATCTTGTGCCCTTCGTTCACCCCGTTCTATGCTCTTTTTCAATTCGATCTCCCTTTCCCGAGCAGCATTGACAATCTCGGTAAGGGTCTCGTATTTTGAAGGGGTTATGAACTCTCTATACTCCGCACTTAGCATGTTATGGTAGTAATAGACTTTTTGTTCTTCGTTTGTCACCAAATCATCACAGAACTTTATCTTGTCCATAAACATCCCCGTGATCTTGTCTATGGATTCACCCTTGTGTCTGAGTTGCATAAACTCTTCCTTGATTCTATTTATGACCGCTTTGGGACTATGGTGTTTAAGAAACGGCGTCTTAAACTCCTCCCATGTCATGGCCTTAGCCGCTTCACTTCCAATCTCCTTCTTTTTGTTATCCCACCAATCTTTCGCTTGACCTCTTAATTGACCCGTACCATAAGCTACGTAGTCATTTTCATCACAATGAGTTCTCTCGAATACTCCTTCGATATCACTTAGCCATCGTTGGCACACAATTGGATCAACCTCCCCATTATATATTGGTGGTTTACAGGCCATGAATTCCTTGTATGAACAAGGCTTTCGTCCACCATGTTTTTCCTTTGCTGAATTGGAATCATCTTCCAATTTCTTGATTCTCTCTTCTACTACTGATAAAACTGTGTTTTGAATTTTATCAATAAAGCCCGACAAACTGTTTTCGATCGCCTTTCCAACTTGTTCGACAATCACTTCCTTCATTTGTTCGGTGACTCTTGGCACCGCATTATCATTACCTCCATCAGCCATCTCTATTTCTGAAATGTTTACATAGATTGTTAAACATTCCATTTATAACACATGCTTTACTTGTTTTGATTTAATCAAGTTCATAACTTGATTTAATCATTCTTGTTTCAATTCAATCAAGTTCGTAACTTGATTTAATCATTCTTGTTTCAATTCAATCAAGTTCGTAACTTGATTTAATAATTCTTGTTTCATGCATTTCTTGTTTTTGAGTGAGCTTACACACTCTTTTCATTTTCATGCATATTTATTCATTTCTCGTTCTCTACGTAGTACATAATTTATTAACAAAATAAGTTAGTTCTTACCGGACGATCGATCAAGCTTGAACCGAACACTTATTGACAACCTTGAGCTCTGATTACCAACTTGTAACACCCTTAAATTTATACTTGAATTTATCATTTAATTATATCAAAAGATACTAGTTTAACATAAGTTTTAGAAGTATCATGAGACTTAGTCGACTAATGACTAAGTTAGAACATACAAAAGTTGTTTGTTAGTTTGTTTACAACCCATGAACAACATTTAAGTAAGATTAAACGCATAGCGGAAGCTTCAAAAATCGTGTTCGGTTCTTCAGCGTTGCTTGACCACCATCCGTAAAGTTCATTTAATCACCTAGGGTCAAAACCAGTAAAACATTAGTTTTGACTTTAGTACATAAGAATTAAACATATGATCCAATCATCAATTAAAATAAAAAAAATTTAAAGTTTTCTGGATTTACCGTAAATTACGGTATTACCGTAATTTACGGTGGGTTCTGGAACTATCTGGTCACCGTAAACCAGGAGATCCATACCGTAAAACATTTCACCTCTACCGTAAATTACGGTAATACCGTAATTTACGGTAGTACCTGGAACTTCATGTTTGGTTTTGTATGCTCATTACACCAAGGTTTCCAACTCTCGGATTTCAATTTTTTTCTATGACACCGATACATTAAAACCTAGTATTTCTCATATATTATATTAACCAAGCATCAAAGAACAATCTATCATATTCCGGAGCTTTGATTATGTCTTACTTGATTGTTCGACCCGTTTGGATGCCAAGATTTGGGCATCAAATAAGGTATTACAAAAATCCAATTTCTATCAAACGTTTGACCTGTTTCACTTGTTTAAGGTACAAGAGTCACTTCCGTGACGTATTGATCTATCTTGTTTACCATGTTTTCAAAAACTACAACATAAAACTAACAATTTATTTATAATGTAACGAAACGATAATTTCGTACCTTTAGAGCACGTCTTTCCCTCGTGAATTCCCTCCGGCTTGTCCGCTTGATGATCCGAACTCTTTGCCTAGAAGATTCAGTTTACAGCTTGTTTAGAATTCTTTTCATGACCATATTCATATCATTGTGAAACATGATCAAATCTGCGTTCTCATCATATTTTTATCATTTAAATCCTCTCTTAGGCATTTCAACAAACACCTAACGGGTCAGATTCTTCTATAATTATCACCAAGTTCATGATTTGTAATTAACATCTATTTTCGCTAAATTAATAAATTACGCATAAAACTTGACATCTATATTTCTGAATTTACTTTAATAAATTCAGATTTCACTATAACAATAATCATAATTCTAGTATTCTTCAAGCTCATAGCCTCCTAACATGTAAACCCCAAACTTTACAACTATGATGCAAAGTTTTCACAAGGAATCACCTAGGGTTTGATTCTAAACATCATATTAATTCAACATTCATTCATGCATGTCATAACTAGGCTAAATTTCAGTTTTTCACAATTAACCTAGAATTCATGATGGATCAAAGTACCAAAATTTTACATACCTTTTGATCCTTACAACGAGGTGATTACTAATTTGTGTTTAGAATTCGATTTGGGATGGATTTGAGGCTTTAATTTTGCAGATTTTCATGTGAAGCTAGAGTTTGGAGAACACCCTGGTCGCCCCCTTTCTCCTGATCGACCAGACACACAAGTTTTTGTGTGTTTGGTTTGATTTTGTTACTATTAGTGATTATCTTTCACATTTGACAAGTTTAACCCTCAACTATGATTTTCCTTTAAGTTTAAATATCTTAACCATGTTATGAATTATTTCAAGACTTGAATTTAACTAGGTTAAGTTCCTAGTTGATAAATTCTTGTTTGTTATTTCATTAGAATTTTAAATATAAGGATTTATATTTTCGGGGTGTTACAAGTTCACCCCCCTTAAAAGGGTTTCGTCCCCGAAACCGAATTACGTACCAAATAAAGTAGGGTGAAGACGTCGCATCTCTTCTTCGGACTCCCACGTAGTGTCCGAACCTTTCCTATGCTCCCATTTGACTTTAACTTGGTCAATTTGTTTATTTCGTAAATGTTTGACTTTTCTGTCTAAAATCTCCACCGGTCTTACCACATAATTTAGACTATTATCCACTTCGATATCATCGTAATGGATATAAGCCGTTTCGTCTGCTAGGCACTTTCTTAATTGCGACACGTGGAACGTGCCATGGATTCCACTTAGCTCCTCCGGTAATTCAAGGCGGTAAGCTACCTTGCCAACTCTCCCGATAATTTTAAATGGTCCAATAAACCTTGGGCTTAGCTTCCCCCTTTTTCTGAATCTAATAACACCTTTCCATGGGGAGACTTTTAGCATGACCATGTCACCAACTTGGAATTCGATTGGCCTTTTCCTTTTATCAACATACGCCTTTTGCCTGTCTTGAGCCGCTTTCAAGTGTGCCCGAACTTTATCGATCTTTTCATTTGTGGCTCGTACTATATCTTGGTGGGCGAGTTCACGTGGACCCACTTCACCCCAACATACCGGAGTTCGACACTTCCTACCGTAAAGCATTTCGTACGGTGCCATCTTAATACTAGATTGGTAACTGTTGTTATACGAAAATTCTACTAACGGTAGATGAACATCCCAACTGCCTCCAAAGTCGATTATACACGCCCGTAGCATGTCTCCCAATGTTTGTATCATTCTTTCACTTTGCCCATCCGTTTGAGGATGGTACGCGGTGCTAATGAACAATTTGGTTCCCATTTGCTCTTGGAAATCCCGCCAGAAATTCGAAGTAAACCGGGTATCCCTATCAGACACGATGGACACCGGCACCCCATGACGGGCTATTATTTCATTGGTATAAACTTCCGACATCTTTTCTGACGTGTAAGTCTCATGAATCGGAATGAAGTGAGCACTTTTCGTCAATCTATCCACCACTACCCATATGGCATCAAAACCACGATTCGTATTAGGCAGTTTGGTTAACAGGTCCATTGTAATATGTTCCCATTTCCAAACCGGAATTTCTAACGGTTGGAGTTTGCCGTATGGTTTCTGATGCTCCGCCTTGACTTGTAAGCATGTCAAGCATTTTTCCACATACTTCGCCACATCCCTCTTCATTCCGGGCCACCAATAATTTTGTTTCAAATCATTGTACATCTTGGTCGCACCCGGATGAATTGAATAACGGGATTTATGAGCTTCATCAAGTAGAAGCGCCTTTACTCCACAGGTATGTGGGACCCATATCCTTCCGGATCGAGTCTTTAACCCGTGATTCCCATCCGACAAATCTTTCAACTGACCAATTATTCTTTCTTTCTTCCAATTCTCTTCTTTTACTGTGTCACACCCCCAAAATACAACATGCGGAAACCCCCGCGAGGCATGTGACGTACCAGGATTCAAGCCACCAATCACATTGAACTCATAAATGTATTTAAATAAATCTTTCATTCATTAACATAAAGTGTTACAAACATTACATGTCGTTCATTGTATACAGCGGAAGCATAATTCATTTGTTAAGTGTTTCGTAAAACATGTGTATATGAACCGTTAAGCTTGTACTGCAATTCCATATATCTCGACCCATGACCACTCCAGCCTCCCAGACAGCAAGTTCCAAATGATATAAGCCTATAGACCTGCAAGCATGCAGACAAGTGTGTCAGACGACGCTGGTGAGTTCAAGGTTTTGTTAACGTGTTTTGTTACCAGATGTATGTTAAGCCAATTCAACGTTGTGATACGATGCTGTTTATGACTTGTTGAGATACCCTAGGGAGTGTGCCCATATGTATCCGACTTGTTGAGATACCCTAGGGAGTGTGCCCATATGTATCCGGGAAGTGTGTCCCTTAATAACCTGGAAGTGTGTCCAGTCCCCAATGCCCCTAACCAAGCATTGGTAATGATGCCCAGATAATTAGTTTGCGCCCGTCCTTATGGCCCGGTGCGAGGTATCAAACCTAATAGCGCTATCAACTAATTACCCCATTGCCCTACATGCAATCCGATAATGATAGATTCCATGTTCAATAACCAAAACCCAATTTAACTGTTCACCCAAGATTCCCTTCCAAATGTTTACCAGATGTCCCAAACCACCGGGACGCATGCTTAGAAAAGTGCAGTGAACTCACCTTGGTTTGCTCGGTATGCTAAGTAAGTGCTCAAAGTAAATCAATCACGTCCTAAAGTATGCATGTATACATAATCAGTTTATAATCACGAAGTTGGCACGTAGGTGTAATCATAGTGAACATCGCATCAATAAGCACCGAGTATCACATTGCACGTATTCGTAGTCATATAAGTATTGTTTCATGCTTAACAGTAGTTAAATATCTCAGTTAACTTCTAACAGAGTTAAGTCAGGTTACTGTGCAAAGTATTCAAGTCGGCGAAACACAGATTGGCGAAACACATTCTGTTTCGTCGATCATCCTTTGGCGAAACAAAGTTCCGTTTCGTCAACTGTTCTTGGCGAAACACAATCTGTTTCACCAATAGATCAGTTTCGTCGAACTTGTTACGGGTTGATGCAGAAACCCTAATGATTATCTTAATAATATGCCGACTACAAAAGTAAGCTGTAACATCAAACAATCCCCCATACATACAACAGTAATAAATAGTCATTAAATCATCAGATTTATAATCATCAAACATGGCAGGAACATGCATCGAGGTCTAATAATGATTTATTTCATTTGTCTGCACATACCTCACATCCTAAAGGTCAAAAGAGGTTTACCCACAATAGCCGACAACCAACTTCTTAGATCTAATACCATTGGACCATGATCTGAATTACATGCTCACATATATATATCATAAATTTCCTGACAATACCCATACACTAAAGACAATAATAGCCGCCATTTACTTGTATACTCCATGAAATCTCATGCACATTTAGAGCACAGTGGTCGATACATTGTTAACCACCTCAACTGTTATTGGACCAAAAAATATCATGCAATAACAATCACTCAATCACATACAATTATACCATTGATATATTCATGAAACCCTAAAATATTCATCATGAGATCGTGACTTTCTAGAACGAATCCATCAATCAAAACAACAGCAAAGGCATATATTCACAGCCGTTTCAACAATCAAGTAAATACGCAAATATGTATTAAACTATCAAACTAACCGAGGTATCGAAGATGATGGTTTTGATCACTAGAGAGAGCTTGGGGAAACACAGGGCTGCCGTCACACACACAAGAGGGTTCTAGGGTTTCTGTTCTTGCTAAAGTGTGGTGAAAGAAATCGTTCTACGTAATATACACATGTCTAACAGTACTGGGCTCTAACTGGGCCTCGGCGAATCTGGGCTCGGCGAAACACTTTTGTTTCGTCGAGTGGTTTATGGCGAAACAGAATATGGCGAAACAAGTTCTGTTTCGTCGCTATAGTTGTGATTCGTCATTCAGGTTCTTGTTTCGTCTAAGTATTATCAAGTGTTAAGTATTAATCATGCAATCATGTCCCATACATTCAACATACAAACAATCACTGTTTTACAGTTAAGCAAGTAGTCAAACAATCAACGTGCAATAAATGCGAAAGTGAAACGTCGGAAATTCGAGTTGTCACATTATCCCCAACTTGAAAGAAATTTCGTCCCGAAATTTAGCATGCGGTTACTGAGGAAGCTAGGTAAGTTGTATCGTTTACTGGTTTTCCTGGGGTGTCACATCATCCCCAACTTGAAGAGAATTTCGTCCCGAAATTTGCCAATGACAAAAGAGGTTGATTCAACAGTTTGAGTAACTGAGGATACTAGAGCTTACTCCAATCATTGCATTCCCACGTGGACTCCAGTCCACGACTTGAGTTCCTACGAACTCTTACAATTTGAAATTTGACTAGGTCAATGAACCTTGGTTTCCTGGTCCATGATTTCAGTAGATTTCTCAGCAATTGCAACTTGTCATTAACCTCAGACTTCCAATAAGGGTATCCCAAGCGTTTCCTTAGCCAACCACCGCCTTAGATTCGAGGCGTAAATGTCATTGCGAACGTTAACCAACTCACTGATACCAACTCATCAGCTAACCTGAGTTTGTGAACCACGTCACTGATTGGTTCCAGAAATCCGATTGTCCCAACGCATCGTAAACTATGCTCGCCACGTTTTCCATAGTGTAGCGCACCCTTCCAGGGTGAGACCTTCGATTATGACACGTTCGTCTACAACGAACCCCCCAGTGTTTCCTAAGCTTATCCGCTTTTCTGTCAGTCACGCGTTGCCGTCAAATGATTTCCGATCCAAGCGATCTTCCCAGGAGTTTCGAGTACAAGCCCTGGATCTGTGATTAGGTTGTCACCCACCTTAGTCCAACAAGGAGATTAGCGTTACTGTCCATGCGATGCCCCAAAAAGAGTTGTCTGAATGCTAGAAGAGTAACTGTTGTAGTAAAACTCATCCAAAGGTAGGTGCTCTTCCAATTTTTGCTGAGCTTATCACACACATGCTCGTTTACTCTGACCATTTGCCCTATGGTGATAAGCATTGCTCGTGTCTAGACGTGAGCCAAGAGTGTTGTGTAGCGCCGGTCATAAACCAGGTTTAGATCAAACCCAGAGGTAACAGGAGTTGGCACCTCGTGCCTAAAAGCCGCCTCTCTCAGAGGAACATTCACAGCTGTGAAACCTCATCAGTTTCCTTGATTGCAAGAAAGCGTGCTAGTAACGTGAGACAATCAACGATCACCCATGTGATATTAGTTCCATCTCGAGTTGTTAGTAGACTAGTGACAGAATCCATGGTAGTCTGTTCTCTTTTTCCATATGGGTGTTTCTGGTTGCTGATACTTCACGTTGACTTTTTCGTAAGTCAGTCCTCATTCACATACATAGCTAGGTGGGCCTTCATGCCCGATCACCAGTACAAGATTTATAAATTCTACTATCTCTCATCAAGACCCAAATGACTAGAATATCGAGGCCGGTGTGCTTTGCTCAACACGAGTTCCCTACAGTTGCTGTATAATGAAACTCACATTCGTTCCTTGAGGTTGCGAATATCGTCCGTCCTGCCAACGGTTGCTTCTCCATGCCCCACATGGGTTTAACTTGAAAATTCTCTTCCTTCAGTTCTCCAGTTTGAACAGAGCGAGTCTGATTAGGTAAGTTAAAGTCGATAGTGAGCTGCAAAGCTCGTGCACGTTCAGGTTTCACAGTTGTAATCATTCATAAGTTCCATCCAGCGATGTTATTACATGCTTAGTTCTTCCGAAACAAAGGTACACGGGAGGCCCTTGTGATCGGTCTAAGTAGTGCATTTGGTACCGTCCAAGTAATGCCTCCAGCTAAAATCCGAGATCGTGGCTTCCACCCCAGGTTGTAAGTCGTGCAATTCTTCCTGTTAATCCACCACATAAGCCATCACTTTCTCGTGTCGCATCAGCGTGTAACTGGGATTCCGATTCAAATCATCATGGTATACCACTAGATTACCCATACCCTCGGGTAAAGATGATGCTCAGTGCATTGTAGAGTTGGGTTTCAAAAGCTGAAAAGATGTCCTCCTGTTTTGTCTCCCACGAATATACAACACCCTGCTGTGCTGAAGAGATTAAAGTTGCGCGATCTTCGAAAATCCCCCAATGAATCTGTGATAGTATCTAGCGAAACCAAGGAATTGCTGCATTCCCGAAGGAATCTTTGGTGTCGATCAGTTTCTAACAAAATGGATCTTAGCGAGATCCACGTGTATTCCCACTTCGTTGTTTATATGACAAAAATGTGTACTTCCCGAATCCCGAAGTCACACTTAGGTAGACTTCGCACGTAGGTGTTCCTCCCCTAGAAGCTCTACGATGAAATACAAGTGCCGTTCATGGTGCTCCTTTCTCCTGGAAGTGATTCAAAACGTCATAGATAAACACGGATGGCGAATCTGGCTAGATGGGGTTGGCACATACTACTCATGTGATCCCTAAGGCTGCTGGTGTGTTGGGTAACTTTAAACAACGAGAACAGAAAATCGTAGGGGTCGTACTGTGCCTGTAACGCCGTGTTAGAAGTCATCCTTCCCTGAGTCTTCCATCAAGTGACAGTTTGATCTTAAGTCGGTTTCCGAATAGAAGCTTGATCATTGCAGCGGGTCAAGCAGGTTGTCGATGCGAGATAGAGGGTGACGGTCTATGATTGCCACCTTGGGGTAGTCTGTACGCGTACGAAAGGACTTGTCCTTCGTTTCCACAATAGAGTTCGGGCTCCCCAGAGCAAGGAGCTAGATTGCTAAACTCCCACCAGGTAGTTCCTGAAGTTGACTAGGCAGTTCTTGCAACCCTCCTGGTGCAAGACGGTATGGAGTACGAGCTATCAAGAGTGCTTCTGGCGTGAGATTAAACTGAGATTCTGCCTAACAGTGGTGGAAGTAAGCCCGAAAGTTCCTCGAGTAACAAACTGAGAGGGTTCACAAACAATTGGTGGATCCTCAATCCTCTTTTCTCTCAACCTTGGCATTAGTAACGGTTGTTAACACATCAGAGTAATCCCACCGTAGGCACTTCTGGCCTTCACATCTGTAGTGGCGCTAACCTTTGCACTACTCTGATGCTTTAGAACAAATAACGATTCTGCACACAAAGTTTTCTCCTCACTGGTATATCTGCGTGATTCATGGATAACCAATTCACACTAACTACTGCGTTGTAACCATTAAGAGTAGTGGAAGGAAGGTCGGTATCGAACACCTGTCCCCCAAGGTCGAATTTGCATCCAAGCGAACATATAAGGCTTCAACTGACTTGCATTAGCCGACTCCACAATAGGTTCGGTTTCAAGAAGCATCAGGGTTAAATAGAACAGAGATGAAGCGAATAGCTACCCATCCAAGCTATCGTGCTGCTATTACGCCCGGTATAGCCTATGCCAATACAATATGTCCTTCCACGAGCTTCATTTCCAGTGTTGTTTTCGTCACGAGAATTTCCAGTACTGCCGTCGTTCCCTCTGTTGTCGTCACCTTGACTTAACACAGTCAATCCTTGTCAAGGTCACCTTCATTTCCATACTGTAAGCTACGATCACGAGTACCTTGATGTTGCCGCGACTGTTGCTTCTAATATTGTTGCTTGTAACGGTGTCCTGCGTCCTTTCGCCAACAAGGTCCATCTTTTCACATTCCGTGCCACGTCCTAAGGCACCACTCGTGGTGCGAGCGGTTACACAGTCCGCTCCACAGTCATTCGTCATCGATTTTGTCCCCATTGGTTCGTAAGAGTCGACTCCCATGAGTCGCTGGCTGGGGTTAAGCATTCGATTGGAGTCAAATCGCTGTTGTTCGTTGCCGGTAACTAGGTTCGTTCAAATGCTGAAGTCGGTAAGGTACTACGTTACGCTCTTGTCCATCGTTCTTGCAAGTTGACTGAGTAATACACGGTATGTCACGAGAGTGTTGCAGAAGTGATCTCTCTTCGGGATTTAAGGCATCAACACGCTAAGTTCCAGCAAACAAAGATAAGTGAGGAAAGTATAGTCCAACCATTTGATGCTGAGCCATCCAACTCAGGGACGTTCATACTAGCACCTAACATTCTACACAGTTCGCTAGGCGTTCAGATGTGTGATCAGGTGATACTCGATAGCATCGAGATTCGTAAGGATTCAGAAAGGGGTGAAAAGATCATGTTTGAGTAGGAGACAATCACTGTTATGACTCCTATTAGTTTGTTACGTTTCACACGGATCAATTAACAGAGCGGAACTCCTTCTTCACTTGTTAAGCCTCACTGGGACTCGCATGCACCCCACATTATTATTATGTGTGCACCCACAATAATATTGTGATTTGCATGCTCATCTCAGCTCCTCCTAACTCACGTCGAATGGTTCCCCCAACTCGAATAGCAAACAAAGAGCATCACATAACATAAGTCACGAATGTTTAGGGAGATACCACCCTATCAGTCATATAACACGTGCAAGGGATATGTAAGTTCATACTATCGTGTTTAACGTGCACCAGCATGCAATATCATATGTAGGTGTCCACTAGTTACGTAGTACAATGAGTATATGAAAGACGAACCTTGCAATCTGGAGCTGAGTGTCATGGTCGTATTCTTTGTTGTCAAAACTGTTCGGTTATAGTCTGGCTTTATAAGAAAACGTTTTAAAACCAAGTTCACTATAACCAGTGGCTCTGATACCAACTGTCACACCCCCAAAATACAACATGCGGAAACCCCCGCGAGGCATGTGACGTACCAGGATTCAAGCCACCAATCACATTGAACTCATAAATGTATTTAAATAAATCTTTCATTCATTAACATAAAGTGTTACAAACATTACATGTCGTTCATTGTATACAGCGGAAGCATAATTCATTTGTTAAGTGTTTCGTAAAACATGTGTATATGAACCGTTAAGCTTGTACTGCAATTCCATATATCTAGACCCATGACCACTCCAGCCTCCCAGACAGCAAGTTCCAAATGATATAAGCCTATAGACCTGCAAGCATGCAGACAAATGTGTCAGACGACGCTGGTGAGTTCAAGGTTTTGTTAACGTGTTTTGTTACCAGATGTATGTTAAGCCAATTCAACGTTGTGATACGATGCTGTTTATGACTTGTTGAGATACCCTAGGGAGTGTGCCCATATGTATCCGACTTGTTGAGATACCCTAGGGAGTGTGCCCATATGTATCCGGGAAGTGTGTCCCTTAATAACCTGGAAGTGTGTCCAGTCCCCAATGCCCCTAACCAAGCATTGGTAATGATGCCCAGATAATTAGTTCGCGCCCGTCCTTACGGCCCGGTGCGAGGTATCAAACCTAATAGCGCTATCAACTAATTACCCCATTGCCCTACAGGCAATCCGATAATGATAGATTCCATGTTCAATAACCAAAACCCAATTTAACTGTTCACCCAAGATTCCCTTCCAAATGTTTACCAGATGTCCCAAACCACCGGGACGCATGCTTAGAAAAGTGCAGTGAACTCACCTTGGTTTGCTCGGTATGCTAAGTAAGTGCTCAAAGTAAATCAATCACGTCCTAAAGTATGCATGTATACATAATCAGTTTATAATCACGAAGTTGGCACGTAGGTGTAATCATAGTGAACATCGCATCAATAAGCACCGAGTATCACATTGCACGTATTCGTAGTCATATAAGTATTGTTTCATGCTTAACAGTAGTTAAATATCTCAGTTAACTTCTAACAGAGTTAAGTCAGGTTACTGTGCAAAGTATTCAAGTCGGCGAAACACAGATTGGCGAAACACATTCTGTTTCGTCGATCATCCTTTGGCGAAACAAAGTTTCGTTTCGTCAACTGTTCTTGGCGAAACACAATCTGTTTCACCAATAGATCAGTTTCGTCGAACTTGTTACGGGTTGATGCAGAAACCCTAATGATTATCTTAATAATATGCCGACTACAAAAGTAAGCTGTAACATCAAACAATCCCCCCATACATACAACAGTAATAAATAGTCATTAAATCATCAGATTTATAATCATCAAACATGGCAGGAACATGCATCGAGGTCTAATAATGATTTATTTCATTTGTCTGCACATACCTCACATCCTAAAGGTCAAAAGAGGTTTACCCACAATAGCCGACAACCAACTTCTTAGATCTAATACCATTGGACCATGATCTGAATTACATGCTCACATATATATATCATAAATTTCCTGACAATACCCATACACTAAAGACAATAATAGCCGCCATTTACTTGTATACTCCATGAAATCTCATGCACATTTAGAGCACAGTGGTCGATACATTGTTAACCACCTCAACTGTTATTGGACCAAAAAATATCATGCAATAACAATCACTCAATCACATACAATTATACCATTGATATATTCATGAAACCCTAAAATATTCATCATGAGATCGTGACTTTCTAGAACGAATCCATCAATCAAAACAACAGCAAAGGCATACATTCACAGCCGTTTCAACAATCAAGTAAATACGCAAATATGTATTAAACTATCAAACTAACCGAGGTATCGAAGATGATGGTTTTGATCGCTAGAGAGAGCTTGGGGAAACACAGGGTTGCCGTCACACACACAAGAGGGTTCTAGGGTTTCTGTTCTTGCTAAAGTGTGGTGAAAGAAATCGTTCTACGTAATATACACATGTCTAACAGTACTGGGCTCTAACTGGGCCTCGGCGAAACACTTTTGTTTCGTCGAGTGGTTTATGGCGAAACAGAATATGGCGAAACAAGTTCTGTTTCGTCGCTATAGTTGTGATTCGTCATTCAGGTTCTTGTTTCGTCTAAGTATTATCAAGTGTTAAGTATTAATCATGCAATCATGTCCCATACATTCAACATACAAACAATCACTGTTTTACAGTTAAGCAAGTAGTCAAACAATCAACGTGCAATAAATGCGAAAGTGAAACGTCGGAAATTCGAGTTGTCACATACTGCTTCTAATTGCGCCTCTCGAATACGTTCAAGTATACCCGAGGTTACCACGAGTTGCATCGATCTTACTCGTATCGGGACATAATCCGCTTTTCTGCTCAGAGCGTCCGCTACCACATTTGCTTTTCCGGGGTGATAATGTATCTCACAATCATAGTCTTTCACCGTTTCCAGCCATCGCCTTTGTCGCATATTTAACTCCTTCTGATCGAAGAAGTATTTCAAGCTCTTGTGGTCGGTGAATATGGTGCACTTTACCCCATACAAGTAATGCCTCCATATTTTTAATGCAAATACCACCGCTGCCAATTCGAGATCGTGCGTGGGATATTTCTTCTCGTGTATCTTCAATTGTCTCGAGGCATAGGCTATTACCTTGCCCCGTTGCATCAACACGCAACCGAGCCCCGATAATGAAGCATCCGAATAAACCACCATGTCTTCGACTCCGTCCGGCAATGTCAATACCGGAGCTTGAGTTAACTTTTCTTTTAGCGTTTGAAACGCTTTCTCTTGATCAGCACCCCAAATAAACTTCTCTTTCTTCCGTGTTAGCTTTGTTAGCGGTGACGCAATCTTGGAGAAATCTTGAATGAATCTCCTATAGTACCCCGCAAGCCCCAAAAAGCTTCTAATTTCAGAAGGGTTCTTTGGGGAATTCCATTTTGACACGGCCTCTATCTTTGACGGATCCACCAATACTCCGTCGGCACTTATAACATGGCCAAGAAATTGTACCTCTCGTAACCAAAAGGCACATTTAGAGAATTTTGCATATAACTTCTCTCGTCTAAGGGTCTCTAACACTTCTTGTAAGTGATGTGCGTGTTCAGCTTCACTTTTCGAATACACCAAGATATCATCGATAAACACGATGACCGACTTATCTAGCATTGGCTTGCAAACCCGGTTCATGAGGTCCATGAAAGCTGCGGGTGCGTTTGTTAGCCCAAATGACATTACGAGGAATTCATAATGTCCGTATCTCGTGCGGAAAGCCGTCTTCGGCACATCTTCTTCTTTGACCTTTAGTTGGTGATACCCCGATCTAAGGTCAATTTTGGAAAACCAATTCGCACCTTGTAGTTGGTCGAATAAATCATCTATCCTCGGGAGCGGGTATCGGTTCTTTACCGTGAGTTTGTTCAACTCCCGGTAATCAATACACATGCGCATGCTCCCGTCTTTCTTTCTCACGAACAATACCGGTGCGCCCCAAGGAGACACACTCGGCCTTATGAATCCCTTGTCAAGCAGATCTTGGATTTGGGACATCAACTCTTGTAATTCCGACGGTGCAAGTCGGTATGGGGCCTTTGCTACGGGTTTCGCGCCCGGAATCAATTCGATCCCGAACTCTACTTCCCGTTCAGGCGGTATCCCCGGTAAATCTTCCGGAAAAACATCTTCATAATTTCTTACTACCGGTACATCTCCAATCTTTCGTGATTCTTTCTCGGACTCATTAGCGTATATAATGAATGCCTTGCATCCTCGCTTCATTAGCTTGTGAGCTTTCAACATTGAGCATACTATGGGGTTGCCTCCTTTTTCGCCATAAATGGTGACGTGTTTCCCGCTCGGAGATGTTAGTTTTATCTCTTTACGGAAGCACACGACCTTTGCATGGTGTCGAGATAGCCAATCCATCCCAACGACTACTTGAAATTCTCCCATCGACATCGGGATTAGATTTATCAAATATTCTTCATCATCGATGCTCAGTTTACAATTTTCACATACATCACAAACAATAAAGCTTTTGTTATTACCTATCTCTACTTCTAAAGGCACAGGTAATTTTGTTAGAACAAACGAAGGATGTCGAATAAATCCATATGAAACAAAGGATTTATTCGCACCCGTATCAAATAACACGTGTGCAGGAATTGAATTTACAGCAAATATACCTGAGACCACGTCCGGTTCAACCTTTGCTTCTGCAGCGGTTAGTTGAAAGGATCTTGCCTTTGCTTTTGGGGCTTCACCTTTCGGTTCCTGCCCATCCTTCTTTCCAACCAATTCCGGGCATTCCGACTTCTTGTGACCCGTTCGATAACAATTGTAACAAACCGTCACTTTCTCCGGGCATGATATAGCCATGTGTCCCGTTTTCTTGCATATGGGACAAGGCTTATCCTTGTAACGGCATTCTCCTTTATGACCCTTCCCGCAGATCCTACAACTTGGCGACCCGCCTTTCGTCTCAGATTTCTTTGCGTTTTCGTTTGTTCGTGCCTTCTTAGTAGGGCTTGGATTCGCATCTTGTGCCCTTCGTTCACCCCGTTCTATGCTCTTTTTCAATTCGATCTCCCTTTCCCAAGCAACATTGAGAATCTCGGTAAGGGTCTCGTATTTTGAAGGGGTTATGAACTCTCTATACTCCGCACTTAGCATGTTATGGTAGTAATAGACTTTTTGTTCTTCGTTTGTCACCAAATCATCACAGAACTTTATCTTGTCCATAAACATCCCCGTGATCTTGTCTATGGATTCACCCTTGTGTCTGAGTTGCATAAACTCTTCCTTGATTCTATTTATGACCGCTTTGGGACTATGGTGTTTAAGAAACGGCGTCTTAAACTCCTCCCATGTCATGGCCTTAGCCGCTTCACTTCCAATCTCCTTCTTTTTGTTATCCCACCAATCTTTCGCTTGACCTCTTAATTGACCCGTACCATAAGCTACGTAGTCATTTTCATCACAATGAGTTCACTCGAATACTCCTTCGATATCACTTAGCCATCGTTGGCACACAATTGGATCAACCTCCCCATTATATATTGGTGGTTTATAGGCCATGAATTCCTTGTATGAACAAGGCTTTCGTCCACCATGTTTTTCCTTTGCTGAATTGGAATCATCTTCCAATTTCTTGATTCTCTCTTCTACTATTGATAAAACTGTGTTTTGAATTTTATCAATAAAGCCCGACAAACTGTTTTCGATCGCCTTTCCAACCTGTTCGGCAATCACTTCCTTCATTTGTTCGGTGACTCTTGGCACCGCATTATCATTACCTCCATCAGCCATCTCTATTTCTGAAATGTTTACATAGATTGTTAAACATTCCATTTATAACACATGCTTTACTTGTTTTGATTTAATCAAGTTCATAACTTGATTTAATCATTCTTGTTTCAATTCAATCAAGTTCGTAACTTGATTTAATCATTCTTGTTTCAATTCAATCAAGTTCGTAACTTGATTTAATAATTCTTGTTTCATGCATTTCTTGTTTTTGAGTGAGCTTACACACTCTTTTCATTTTCATGCATATTTATTCATTTCTCGTTCTCTACGTATTATATAATTTATTAACAAAATAAGTTAGTTCTTACCGGACGATCGATCAAGCTTGAACCGAACACTTATTGACAACCTTGAGCTCTGATTACCAACTTGTAACACCCTTAAATTTATACTTGAATTTATCATTTAATTATATCAAAAGATACTAGTTTAACATAAGTTTCAGAAGTATCATGAGACTTAGTCGACTAATGACTAAGTTAGAACATACAAAAGTTGTTTGTTAGTTTGTTTACAACCCATGAACAACATTTAAGTAAGATTAAACGCATAGCGGAAGCTTCAAAAATCTTGTTCGGTTCTTCAGCGTTGCTTGACCACCATCCGTAAAGTTCATTTAATCACCTAGGGTCAAAACCAGTAAAACATTAGTTTTGACTTTAGTACATAAGAATTAAACATATGATCCAATCATCAATTAAAATAAAAAAAAATTAAAGTTTTCTGGATTTACCGTAAATTACGGTATTACCGTAATTTACGGTGGGTTCTGGAACTATCTGGTCACCGTAAACCAGGAGATCCATACCGTAAAACATTTCACCTCTACCGTAAATTACGGTAATACCGTAATTTACGGTAGTACCTTGAACTTCATGTTTGGTTTTGTATGTTCATTACACCAAGGTTTCCAACTCTCGGATTTCAATTTTTTTCTATGACACCGATACATTAAAACCTAGTATTTCTCATATATTATATTAACCAAGCATCAAAGAACAATCTATCATATTCCGGAGCTTTGATTATGTCTTACTTGATTGTTCGACCCGTTTGGATGCCAAGATTTGGGCATCAAATAAGGTATTACAAAAATCCAATTTCTATCAAATGTTTGACCTGTTTCACTTGTTTAAGGTACAAGAGTCACTTCCGTGACGTATTGATCTATCTTGTTTACCATGTTTTCAAAAACTACAACATAAAACTAACAATTTATTTATAATGTAACGAAACGATAATTTCGTACCTTTAGAGCACGTCTTTCCCTCGTGAATTCCCTCCGGCTTGTCCGCTTGATGATCCGAACTCTTTGCCTAGAAGATTCAGTTTACAGCTTGTTTAGAATTCTTTTCATGACCATATTCATATCATTGTGAAACATGATCAAATCTGCGTTCTCATCATATTTTTATCATTTAAATCCTCTCTTAGGCATTTCAACAAACACCTAACGGGTCAGATTCTTCTATAATTATCACCAAGTTCATGATTTGTAATTAACATCTATTTTCGCTAAATTAATAAATTACACATACAACTTGACATCTATATTTCTGAATTTACTTTAACAAATTCAGATTTCACTATAACAATAATCATAATTCTAGTATTCTTCAAGCTCATAGCCTCCTAACATGTAAACCCCAAACTTTACAACTATGATGCAAAGATTTCACAAGGAATCACCTAGGGTTTGATTCTAAACATCATATTAATTCAACATTCATTCATGCATGTCATAACTAGGCTAAATTTTAGTTTTTCACAATTAACCTAGAATTCATGATGGATCAAAGTACCAAAATTTTACATACCTTTTGATCCTTACAACAAGGTGATTACTAATTTGTGTTTAGAATTCGATTTGGGATGGATTTGAGGCTTTAATTTTGCAGATTTTCATGTGAAGCTAGAGTTTGGAGAACACCCTGGTCGCCCCCTTTCTCCTGATCGACCAGACACACAAGTTTTTGTGTGTTTGGTTTGATTTTGTTACTATTAGTGATTATCTTTCACATTTGACAAGTTTAACCCCTCAACTATGATTTTCCTTTAAGTTTAAATATCTTAACCATGTTATGAATTATTTCAAGACTTGAATTTAACTAGGTTAAGTTCCTAGTTGATAAATTCTTGTTTGTTATTTCATTAGAATTTTAAATATAAGGATTTATATTTTCGGGGTGTTACACTTTGTATGCTGTTTGACACTTGTAGTTTTTATATAATTAGTTGTGTTAAAATTATTAACCATGTGTGTTATTTAAATTAAGTAAATAAATCATTAGGTTTGAGAGTGTAAAAGCTTGTAATATTGGCAAAGGTATGTTTAAATGATCAAAGCTCTGTTATTAGGAACAGATGTTTGAAAATAAAACAGATGTTTGGAACTACTGTTAAGAAAACTATGGTTGATACCACTGTTTGGTTAAAATGGTGGTTTAAAACCACTGTTGGGTTAAATTAGTGTTTTGTGGAGGTTGAAGGGGATTTAAACGACTGTTGGGTTAAAATATAGTTTTTTTGGAGAAGGAACATGCTTGAACTACTGTTTATATAATGGCTGTTGTTAAAGCTCAATGTTTTAATCCACTGATAGGCTATCCACTGATAGTTATAATCAGCTACTGTTTTCATTTTCATCACTGTAAACTACTGATATTGATTCATCAGTGGTTTCCTAACAACTGTCATCCATTATTCATCAGAGGTTGTGACATGGACAGTACTTAGCCGTCAGATCTTCGTATGCTGTTTCGCGCATTGATTTGGAATTAGTAGGCTGTATTCTATTGATTGTTGTTTGCTATTTTGAACTTTGTTTATTATATAGTTACCTCTGTTTGACACTTTTAGTTTTTATATAATTAGTTGTGTTAAAATTATTAACCATGTTTGTTATTTAAATTATGTAAATAAATATTTAGGTTTGAGAGTGTAAAAGCTTGTAATATTGGCAAAGGTATGTTTAAATGATCAAAGCTCTGTTATTGGGAACAGTTGTTTGAAAATAAAACAGTGGTTGATACATCTGTTGACTTTGGTCAACAGATGGATGAAAACAGATGTTTGGAACTACTGTTGAGAAAACTGTGGTTGAAACCGCTGTTTGGTTAAAATGGTGGTTTAAAACCACTGTTGGGTTAAAATAGTGTTTAGTGGAGGTTGAAGGGGATTGAAATGACTGATGGGTTAAAATGTTGTTTTTTGGAGAAGGAAGATTCTTGAATCACTGTTTATATAATTACTGTTGTTAAAGCTCAGTGTTTTAATCCACTGATAAACTATCCATTGATAGTTATAGTCAGCTACTGTTTTCATTTTCAGCATTGTAATATTGGCAAATGTATGTTTAAATGATCAAAGCTCTGTTATTGGGAACAAATGTTTGAAAATAAAACAGTGGTTAGTACATCTATTGACTTTGGTCAACAGATGGATGAAAATAGATGTTTGGAACTACTGTTGAGAGAAACTATGGTTGAAACCGTTGTTTGGTTAAAATGGTGGTTTAAAACTAGTGTTGGGTTAAAATAGTGTTTTGTGGAGGTTGAAGGGGATTGAAACGACTGATGGGTTAAAATATTGTTTTTTTGGAGAAGGAACATGCTTGAACCACTTTTTATATAATGACTGTTGTTAAAGGTCAGTGTTTTAATTCACTAATAGGCTATCCACTGATAGTTATAGTCAGTTACTGTTTTCATTTTCAGCACTGTAAACTACTGATATTGATTCATCAGTGGTTCCTAAAAACTGCCATCCATTATTCATCAGAGGTTCTCACGTGGAGAGTACTTAGCCGTCAGATCTTTTGTAACCACTGCCACGTTAGCATTCACTTTTTCCACCTATAAAACCCTGATCAAAACCCCAAACAGGGTTTTGACTGTCGAGTCGAATTCAAAATTCCTTTCAAAAGCAGTTTTCATCAAATTCTATCAAATCACTCATCTTCTTCCTTCGTTCTTAACTACCTTTAATTTATCATGGATCTTCCATTCAAAATCCGTCATAACTACGTGTGTACACTTGCAAAAACAAGTAAAAACACAGGTTTTCATTCCGTGATTGATGCACTTTCATCTTCAAAGTACAAAACTTTGTTGACCTGCAATGAAACCATCTACATGGATACCCAACGAGAGTTCTGGAAAAATTCAAAGCTTGAAACTAAGGACAAAAAGACCTTAGCTATTACTTCATCAATAAGGGGAATTCCAGTGGTCATCACACCTCTAACCATTTCAAAGCTTTTTGAAATCAATGATCTTACAGGTAAAAGCTCTTTCCCAAAAACAGAGTACCAAACTGATTTCATTGAGAGAAGGTATGAAGAAGAAATGAAGAAGGATACTTTAGAAAAGGGCAGTTTTCCCCCTGCTCCGAGGTTTTTATTCCATACCCTCCTGATGTGTGTGTCAAATAAAACAACAGCTTTTAATGAAATACCATTGAAAATTCAATACCTAGGCTATGCTATCATGGCTGAACAAAATTTTAACTACTCTCAGGAAATTTTCAATGATATGGTTAAGAATGTTAATAAAAATTCATTTTTATTGTTTCCAAGGTTTTTAAGTTTTTATCTTCAAAAGAAAATTTCAAAGGATAATGCACATGTGCTTATCCAAGGAAATCCTATTCAAATAAACAGTCTAACTTTTGAAACATTCACAAGGATGTCAAAACCTTCAAAAACCCAAGCAGAGGTACCTGAGCAGAATTTAGCAGCAACCACTGCTCCTCAGGCCCCTGTTGTTGAGCCCACTGCTCCTGGTGATCACAGAAGCACAACCCCATCTGTGAAACCCACACCAAAAATCACCAAAAAGACCAAAAAGAAAACTATCCAAAAGCCCCCTAAACCCACCAAAAAGGTGACTCTGGAAGACGAGATCCCAAAGGTAACACCTGTGACAACACAAAAGTCACCTGAAACCACTGCTGCTACTTCCTCACAGCAGATGGAAGAAAGATCTCAAGCTGAGCCTAAAACTCCTCATGCATCCTCTCAAAAGGATCAGGTTGTATCAACAGGGACACCACAATCAATGATACCTCTGTTGGATGCACTTGATATAGCTCAGATAAAAATCAGTTCTTCTCAATCACCTGTCAATGAGAATATACCACAACAAGTGACTGAGTCTGGTGTCTCTATCTCTGTTAACCCACCAACAGTTGAGGAGGCTAGACTGCAGGAATTACAAGTAATTCCTGTCAGTAGTTCAAGTGGAGCAGCTACTATAGGTGTTGAACCCACTGGTTTACACCTGGACAGTAGTTTCATTAGTGAGACTCCCTTGAAGGCAATTTCTTCTTTGGGAACCATAGTGTCCACTGGTGTGTTTCCATTACACGTTGGTGACCTTAAAATGGTAAGCTCTGCTGAAGAAAGAAGTCCCCAGTACCAAGAACAAGGGGCATCAGTGGACGATTTTTGGGAAACTTTTCCTAAGTCAACCACTGATACAACCACCACTGCTGGGAAATCAGATGATCCCATAAACTTGGGTGATGGTTTAAACTACAAAGAATTGACGGAGAGGATTGATAAACTTGATAAATCTGTTGCAGAAATCAAAACTATGCTGCAACAGTTGTTACAAGCTCAAAAGGCTACACCCACTGCTGCACCATCTGCAACATCTGCTCCATCCACTGTTGAGCTATGGCATCTGTTTCAACCTCTGTTTCACAAACAAAGACAATATGCAGATTAACAGCATGAAGTTCAACTTCAAATGGTCAGAAATGTCATGGAAGCTAGGTACAAAGATACTCAAGCAGATATCAAAGCCGTTAAAGCTCATCTGCTTCAAACTACTGGCACTGCTCCTCCTTCAATCATCTATGTTGAAAATGATGATGATGTCAAAAAGGGGGAGAAAACTAAATGGAAGAAGGGAAAAGAAGATGGTTTATACATGCCCCCAGATCGAATGTCCAAACTTCTGGTAGAAATCCCAAGGTCAGATGGTTCCAAAAGGTTGATGAGACTCAAAATGCATTTGCTGCATTAAAGGCAAACATGAAAGGGTCTAAAAGGTTTGAGGAGGAGAAGAAAGTTTTGATGGAAAAAGAAGACCAGGGTACTTCTAAACCTAAAAGAAGACAGCCTACCATAAAAGTAAGCCAACGCAAAACCACACCTTCCAAAACCACCAAACAAACTCCTCAAATTTCCAAAAGTTCCTCTCATCAAATCTCCAAACCAACAGATGTTAAAACTCATGTTGTATCAACAGATGTTGGTACTTCAGTTGTTTCAACAGACGTTATCTCAACAACTGCCATCACTACTACATCAACCCACACTCAATCCACTGCCATACCAAAAACAATATCACCACCACAAAAAACAACTGCCAAAAAGCAGAAAACAACAGTTAACACATTAACTGTTGTAGTGACCACAGTGGTTGAAAAACCAGTTGTTTCAACAGCTGTTAGTCAGATACCAACTACTTCAATCACTGCCACTCAACCCACAAATACACCACCAACTTCTCAAAAGCACAAAAGGAGAAAGATAACAAACATTGTACTGGAAGATGACACTTCCCCAACTCTAACATGTACACAACCACTGTCCCTTGTCACCATTCCATACCCTTTTCCATTATCTCCAGTTCAACTCGTCAATCAAAACAATGCCATTGACCCTGCAGGATTACAATATCCTCTAGATCTTCCAGCAGTCAGGGAGGAAATCAAATCCTTCTACTCTGAAGATGATCCTGAAAAGAGGAAACTCCCATCTATTCAAGGTTATCCTTTGCCAAGAAATATAGAAGAATATCTCAAAATAAAAGCCTAACAAGCAGAGGATATATCTAAAAGAGATACAGAGGGAAAGTTTGACAAAGAGATTCAAAGAAATTATCAATACCTGCTCACCAAAGTTAGAATTTTAGAGCAGTTCTCAAAAGTCCTTTGTCAGAAATTATCAGAAAAAGATGATGAAATTATGAGAAATGACTATCTTGAATACATAATGGCATACAAGAAGTACATGGCAGAAAAGTATCAATACAAAGAATGGACCATCAGTGAACTGCAAGAGGAGACAACCAGAATTCAAAAGATGATTCAAGACAAGGTAAAGCAAACTCCTCAGGTTTGGGCCAATTACAAGAAAAATGTACCAGAAAGGACCTTGAAACTGAAAAGAATGAAAGAAGAGCTGATAACTGCTGAATATGGGTCAAGGAACCAGGTTACAAGGTAGAGAGAAGAAAAGGTGTTTGCTACCTACAAAAAGTTGGAAGAGTTAAGGAAGAGAGATCCCACTGCTCCTAAAAAGCCTGATTATCCGGAAGCAGTGGTTCCAGTCAAACAACAAAAATTGCCAATCAGGAGACCCACTGCTCCACATGCTAGGATCCTTTATCAAAGAAGGAAAGAAAAGCAGACGGATGAATTAACAAAAGAAGACAAGGCTCAAGAAGATTACATCATCAAAATGGTTTTTCAGACATTTACGGAAGAAAAACAAGACTCAGCACAATCTAAACTTTAAGTTTGTATACTCTAAACTTTAAGTATTTACTGACTGACTTATTTATTTATTTTATTTATAAGTCTATATAAATATAACTATAATCATCATTTATATTTGTTATGCATGGTTTTTTAAGAAACGACCCGTGTTCGCACAATCTAAACTTTAAGTTTGTTAGACATCTTTTATTAACTTTGTTAAATATCTTTTATATTTACTTATAGTTGTCTTTTAGCTATAATAAATAACACGTTTTGGTACAATATCTATACACATATCTATATGTTCTGTCAATATCCCCCATCTAGGGCCACAAAATCTCATTTTCCCGCCTTTTTTTCTAATCTCCTCATTTCCTTGATGTGAACCCGGATGCGGGATCCGAATAAGTAATTCGGGTCATTATTGTTCATTCCATATATAAAGCAAGAAACCATTTCTTCTACATCAAACCCTAGCTGTTGTTAATGTATCTTCTACATCAGATCGACAATGGTAATTGCTAATGATCTTGAATCCCAAAAATCATCTATCGAAACTCCTTCGTCCCTCAAACCCTAGCTGTTGTTAACGTATCTTCTACATCAGATCGACAATGGTAATTGCTGACGTGAAACACCATCTTCAAGGTACATTTTTTCTGATCATTCAGTTTTTATCATCCAGGAAACAACTGGCTTTCGTCTTTATCGGTATTTGATTTCGCAAAAAACTATGTTCATCGTTTGTATGTTTACAGATCTAGGGTTTTGCGTTGGTCTGAGTCAACAACGATGGTACATGGAAGGATGAAAATGTTGTTCTCATTTTAGGATTTTCAGTTCTTCACTCCATTGTTAGTTTATTTTACAATATCTTTCTTTGTTTCAACTTAGTTTCACCGATTTTATGTTAAAATTAGGGCTACATTGATTTATTCAAATTATTGTTTTTTTTGTTCAAATTAGAGATTTTACTAATCATGTTTATCTAATGAAGATCCCACGAATAACAAATCTTCTAAAGTTGCCAGTGCATCATTTCTTGCATGTAAGATGCGCTAACTGAAATATTATTGTTATTTATTTATTTTGTTATTTTTTTTTTGTGAAATTATTTTGACCTTTTGATGGAATCTGGATTATTATATGTTGTTTTACTATTATATAAATTAAAAAGAGGAAAGAATTACATGGGACAAGACCGATTCGAGCAGTTTTTGGAACTTTGGGGGGGATAAACTGGATGATGGTTTTGATCTTTATGCTAATAAAATTAGTTTTCAATGTAGCGTCGTTGTTGTGAACTTTTCAAGTTTTTTTCAGTTGCTTGAATCAATGCTAGATGATGATGTGGTAAATATTGAAATGGAGTTATACATGGTGTCAAAATGTGTAAATTGCAAAGTCTCTTGATGTGGGAAATTGTATCTCGGTTCAAAACAGGTTTGACCAAAATTTTGTGTATATATGAATGTTTGGGATTTCAGTTTGTCTGCAAATCTTACTGTATCTAAACTTTCAGTGGCATACAAACTCTCCAAGAGAAAGACTGTTGACACCTTGAAGTCTTTACTCTCTACACATTGTTCTTTTCAGCAAAAGTGCAAAGGTGAGAAATTTTAATGCTGAAAAAGTTGATGCATTTAGCAATATTAATTCTATATTTTTACCTGATTTGTTGACTGTGATGCATATGTTTGCGGATGATCATGGTGAAGAAGAGTATCAGCATGTTTTATGTTTTCTGGATTTGTCCAGGCTGGTGATGAGTTGATATTCTTTGATTTGTTCAATTATAGACTATTTTTTGAATTATTTTCAATTATTTAAAATGTTTCGAATTAAAATAATGTGCCTTGATTTATATGTGCAGTAGGAAAAGCAAAACTTAGAGACGAAAGACAAGCTTGACAAATTCACCAAAGAAAAGTTGTAGTTTTTTTATATTTTAAATCCTCAAATTCACTAAGTTTTTGTTTATATATTTTCAGGAAGAAGTTTCGTTAAAATGATCATAGTTTCTAGAATCTCCACTTGCTACAATTGAAGTCCTGCTTGCTGAAAAAGAACAGGTTTGTTTACACCTTAAAATGGTTATATCGGTATTTGGTTTAAACGGGTCGGGTGAATCTAGTATTTAGGTTATTTTAGTTCAATGTTTGGGCATATTGGATCACCGATGATAGCATAGATGTTGGCGGCTAATCTCATTTCGAATCGAATCATGTAATTAATTAGGGTTTGGAGGCATCGAACAATGCCTTCGGTGCTTTCGCTCGAATTTTTTATTATTCCTCCTTTGGCTACCTCTTCTTATTCTGGTCGTTCGTATTCTCATTGTCTTAAACGTCGTCGTCGTAGTAATTATTAGTTAACAATTGCTTTATTTTTTGTTGTCAAATTAGTATCTGTTTCTGCATCTGTCCACTTTTTTCTTCATCATCGTCATTTGTTTACTGTTTTTGAGGCGGTCAATTAGATGTATCAAGAGATACGGGATTGTTTGGATTGGTTTCGGTTTCTGCGTGGTTGAAGTTTGGTCAAACGTAGATCTGATCTTGCTAAAAAGGTACTATTTTTTATATGAATATAGTTTTGTTTTTGCATATGAAAGTAAGATTTGTATATTAATTGCGTGGATATTGTTTGGGAAAGGATATATTGTGGTTTTGATTGTGAATACGTGTTTATTGAAAAGTCTATTGGCATTTTTATTTCTTTTTTGTGTTTGTATTAGATGTGTTGATGCGCATAATGTTAGTTTGTTTTGCATTTAAGGACTAAGAGGACACATTTGTGTATTAAATGGGGAAAGTGGCATAACTCAGTTCTTTATTGAGCTGTTATACAATGATACATATATAAATGCAAAAGATAGTCTGTTGGCTTTGCGTTAGATGCTTTGATGTGCATAATGTCATTTTTTCGCATTTAAAGATTATAAGGAAGTGGCATAACTCAGCTCTTTACTTTACTGAGCTTTTATACGATGATACATACATAAATTCAAGTATAATCTGTTGGCTTTGTATTAGATGCTTCTATGCGCATAATGTCGTTTTGTTTCTCATTTAAGGGTTATAAGCCAACATCTGTGTTATTTTGAGGATAAAAGTGAGTGTTTCTCATTGTATCTTTTTCAATTCATTGTTAGCCAAACCTTAATTTTCAAATTGTTGCTTTCATAATTTTACGTTTGATTATACCTCCTTATAATTTTTGTAAGTTGGGTTTACAAGATCATGCTTATCATCTTATTTACTTCAGTGTGGATTATAAATTCAGAAGGGTGTTAGGGGAAGGGACAACATAGAGATAGAGTTATTCGTTGACATGTTGTTAAAGCCATTGCTGAATTTTCATCTTTTAAAAAGGCTCTCACTATTTGCACACTTTGGCAGGCTATCTGCACACTTAAGGTTTACACACGCTGCGTAGAGGCCTCTACGCAGCGTATAGGGCTAACCCTATACGCTGCGTATAGGCCTCTACGCAGCGTATGTAAGGGGCAGTAGGTACACGACCAGACAGTCAAACCTAGTATCATGTCAAATCAGTCTGCCATACGCTGCGTATTGACCAATACGCAGCGTATAACCAAACTAGTGTATATATAGAATTAAGTTTCATATTCTAACAGCTCCTAGTAGGAGGATAAACTGGTTAAGGCGTTGCGGTTCTAAACGATAGGTCACGAGTTCGATCCTTGCAAGGGCCGGTTCTTTAAAGAAGACCCCCTTTTTACCGATTTTTGATATATTTACACTTTGGTCCCTGAAGTTTCAATTTTTACAAAAATGGTCCCTGAAGTTTTGAAAATTGACACAAATGGTCCCTGAATTTTTGTAAATTTACAAAAATGGCCCCTGATGTTTTGAAATTTACAAAAACGGTCCCTGAAGTTTCGAAAGTTGACAAAAATGGTCCCTGATGTTTCGAAAATTTACAAAGACAGTCAAACCTAGTATCATGTCAAATCAGTCTGCCATACGCAGCGTATTGACCAATACGCAGCGTATATACGTTGCGTATTGATCAATACGCAGCGTATGTCAGACTGATTTGACACTGACACGATGTTGTCCAGGCACGTGAATAAAGTAATACGGGGAGTAGAGAGCTATACGCTGCGTATTTCAGTAAATTTGAAAGTTGATTTAGCACTGCTTTCTCATTGATCAATTATTGGTTCATTTCTTCGTAGGAAATAGCACTGCTTTCTTTTCTCTTCCATTCTGACTTCATCTCTTCTAACGACAAACCAAAATTATCTATTCCTCTTTTTGTTGAATCTTGTTAAAATGTCATCATTTTGGAACGAGAATTATTTCGGTAATCGCTATTCTAACGACATATGGGGAGCAAATGATGCCAATGAGGAAGAGGAGGTTGTGTCTGGAGTCCCTGTTGATCAAAAAACACAGTTGCCAAACTTGAACAAGACTCCCACTCCACCTGTTGATGAACCAAATTACCCGACGCATCAAGTGTATCCGGATTACGGATACGGGTATGAATCTCCGTACGTGCAACAAAGTGGATACGGTGCTGAGAATGCACCTGTTGATGAACCATATTACCCGACGCAGCAATCGTATCCGGGTTTCGGGGGATACGGGGGTGAAGGTGGATACGGAGATTACAGCGGATACGGGGGTGAAGGTGGATACAGTGGATACGATAGATATGGGGGTGAAGGTGGTTACAGTGGATACGGGGGTGAAGGTGGATACAGTGGATATGATAGATCTGGGGGTGAAGGTGGATACGGTGGATACGGAGGCTGCGGTGGATACGAAGAACATGGTGGATATGGTTATGGGCCCCGTAACACATCACTTTATGAACCATCTACCCCGGGCAATCCGTTTCAAATAAATGAGGTATCACATTAAAATAATTATTATTATTATTAACGTAACTTTTTTTAGCGTTTCATGTCTCTAACTGGTTTGAAGAATTGGGTACAAGAAACGGGAAAGGAGTATGGTTACGTAATTGTTACCCGTCGATCGAAAAATATTGGCGGTACTACTGGGATGGTATGGCTTGTGTGCGACCGTAGTGGTGAGCACCGTAGTAAAGCAACAGTTAGGAAAGCTGGTAGCAAAAAAATCGGTTGCCCATTTTCATTACTCGCCATCCGGGACGTGACGAATGACACGTGGGATTTAAAAGTGGAAGACGCGAACCATAACCACGAACCTACGACGAGTCTGTTGGGCCACGCTTTTGTGCGAAGATTTACTAAAGCCGAATAAAAGCTAGTGGAGCAGCTAACTGCTCAAAACATGGAGCCACGTATCATATTTCAAACCCTAAGAAAGCAGTTCCCCGACAGCCTGCATGTTCAGAAAGACGTGCAAAATGCGATACAAAAAATTAGAGCGACAATAGTGGATGGAAAGACTCCTATGCAGGCACTGGAAAGCCTGCTGCATGACCACCGATTTATTTATGAAACCCGACAGGAACCCAAAACAGATGTCGTAACAGAGATTTTCTTTGTTCATCCTTATTCAATCACTATGTGGCGTGCATTCCCGCACATGATGTTGATCGACGCGACCTACAAAACAAACCTCTACAACATGCCATTTGTCCAGGTTGTGGGTATGACGTCGACTGGGAAGTCTTTTTGTATCGCACATGCCGTTATTTGTAAAGAACGAAGGGGTAACTACGTGTGGGTGCTTGAGCGGATTAAGTCAATATTGCATGAATGTATGATGCCGCGTGTGATAGTCACGGATAGGGAGCTTGCCTTAATTAATGCGTGTTCTAAAGTATTCCCGAACGCAACCAGGCTTCTATGCCACTTTCACATCCAACAAAATATAGCTAGAAAGTGCAAGGAAGGGTTCAATAAAGAAGATTGGGGGAAATTTATGTCTTACTGGCAGAGATTGTGCGAATCTTCTTCAGAGCCCATGTACAAGTACAACTTGGAGAAAATATATAACCGACTCGTGGTTGCCAACCGAGAAAGTAAGTGTTCCTTCAACAAACGACTCACCCAATCTATTATATTTTACACACGCTTTTACATTTCATTATTTTATTTTTGCAGGTGTCTATGATTACGTCTACGAAAACTGGCTCAAAGACTATAAAGAAATGTTCGTTTATGCATGGACCGATAAGTGTCGCAACTTTGGTCAGCGCACCACCAACAGAGTTGAGAGCCAGCACGCAAATTTAAAAAGATACATTACGCGCGGGAGTTCATTGGAGCGAATAGCAAGATGCGTCATTGATATAGTTGAAACTCAGTATGATGAAATACAAAAAAGTTTCACTGAGAGCATCGAAATGAACCACCACAGATACCGACTGTTGGACAACCTACGTGGAAAGGTTTCCCATGAAGCACTTGATTCGCTGGCAAAAAAGCTACTGAGGAAGATGGAGGTGTTGCAGAAACTTAACGCATCATGTGGTTGCCATATGTGGCTTAGCTGTGGATTGTCGTGTGCTTGTAGGCTGGAAAACTACAAACGTACAGGTAAAAAATATTAAAACCACAAACCTTTTGTTATCTTGTACGATTTAGCTGTTTCTCACACCGTATTAACTTAACTGTACAGGGCGTATGATACAACTCGACGACATAGATGTATTCTGGCGTAAGCTTGACTTGCGCCCGTGTAAACTGGTAGACGAGGAAGTCGATGTTGTAGCAGAGCTAAATAATGTGCGGCAACATTTAGAGGCGCAGTCCCCCGTTTAGCAAAAGAGTTTGCTTTCAAAGATAAAAGCGGTCTTCACCCCGAAATCGTCAACCAAGAAACCACCGATCGTCCAGCAAAATACTCGCGGTCGGCCTACATCAAAGAAAGTACAAGAAAGGTTAGATGAAGCTGCGAGGTTAGACGAAGCTGCGAGACACAGCTCCTATGGCGAGGACAGCAACGTATATACCGCTTCCCCCAAACATAGGTACGATTTACCCCGACACAGCTCATACATACCGTCAGAGGGCTCTCGTGGAACTGGTTTGGTTGTAAAGTCTGAAAAACCTAAAATGCAACGAAACAGTTCAACGAGTTCTACAAAGAAGGAGACGTGGGATGATAAGGGTTTTCCATTAATGAAGGGGGACGAGCACTTGTTACGCATTAAGAGGTTTAAGAATCAAATTCCATCAGAGTTTCACTCTTACATATCGCGTATACAAGATGTGACCCTAGACGGTCATTGTGGGTACAGGTATGTGGCTGTCGGGTTAGGTTTTACGGAACACGTATGGCCCAATATTCGAAGAGATTTACTACTGGAGATTGACCATAACGAGCCGTGTTGGAAGCATGTATTCAAAACATATACCAAAGGAGACTTTAAACGAATACGTAACAACATCGAATGGCATTCAGTGAAAGGGTGCGGTCTAAGTCACTGGATGGAAATGCCCCAGGTAGGGCTTCTCGTAGCGCAAAGGTATAATATTGTCCTCCACGTGCTAAGCATCGAATGGAGCACTACCATCTTCCCATTAACGGATGCCCCACTAGATCCACGACCTCAAGCGATAACGCTCGTACATGTTGACGGGGGACACTTCATACATGCTAAGTTGGAAGGAGACTACCCCATGCCTTTAGCGACCCCGTTGTGGTCGACACATCGATCAATAGCTGCGGAACGGTGGGAAGAAATGTATAGACCGCGGTTACAGCACTACTACGAGTTAATCCATCCTAAATCAGACTCAGACAAAGACAGAGAACCGAGTATAAATGTTATCAAATATTAAGCGGAAACTTGTATTTTTGTAAATTGTAGAAATTTTTTAATTTATAAAGTTTGTATCATTTTTAATTTTTATAATTCATAATATATTTGTATTATTTATCAAAGGAAAACACAAAAAAAATAAAAAAAATGGAACTTTATATACGTTGCGTAGGGATCCATACGCAGCGCATGTAGTGCAAAGGACAAAAAAGCCCCTGTTTTTGGCTTCGTATTGCCTCAACACAAGGGCAAAACAGTAAAATGAGTATTGTTTTACGCAGCGTATGGATCCATACGCAGCGTATGTAAAAGGCAAACAATTTCCCCCAAACCAAAATTTCAAAGCCTATATATGTTAAATTACTATTTTGCCCTTGTGTTTGGGGCAATACGAGGCTGATTATAAGGGTAAAAAGGTCATTTTACCACCTTTGTATACGCTGCGTATGGATCTCAACGCAACGTCTGTAAATTTCAAGATTAATAATAATAACAACAACAACAACAACAACAACAACAACAACAACAACAATAATAATAATAATAACAATTACAATAACAATAACAATAACAATCATAAGAATAATAATAACAATAACAATAATAATAATAATAATAATAATAATAATAATGATGATGATGATGATAATACGCAGCGTAGAGATCCATACGCAGCTTATATAAAGGGGATGGTAAATGACCTTTTTACCCTTATTGTCAGCCTCGTATTGCCCCAAACAGAAGGGTAAAATGGTAAACTTATTATTCTTATACGCTTCGTAGGGCTCTCTACGCTGCGTAGAGGTACTGATTTAAATCAGAGAAATACCTACGCAGCTCTGTTCTTCCCCAAATCTCAAAAACACACACACAAGAGAGCATACGAAGGCGACTGACAAAATCGACCGTATACGACACGAATTCGAAGTATAAAACAGGTATTTACTCAACCTATTTAAGTAATTTTGATTTTTTTTGTATTTTATCCGTAAATTAGATGTTTTTTAGGTAAGTTAGGGTTTGGTTAGTGATTGAACTTTCGTAAATTAGGGTTTGGTTAAGCATTGATTAGTGTAATGTGTAATGCAATTTGATAATGTGCAATTTGATACGAATGCTATTTGAAACCTGTATAATGTGTAATGCAATTTGATTCCTGTGTAATGTGTAATGCTATTTGTGTCAACTGTAATGGTCATTGCAGTTGACAGAACCATGGTTTTAAAAAACGTTTGAGGCGTACAAAAACGTTCCTGAGGCGGCGCCTCACCTGTTCTAATTAAACGTACGCCTCAGTGTGGTGAGGCGTCCGTTTCGTTCCGTTCCATTTTAGACTACTTGTGTCTTTTGTGATATGTTTAAATTGTTGAATCTGATGTTTAGTATTTTTTTATAATATGTATATTTTTTATATTTATTTATTAATACCGCCTCGAACTTACGCGTCGTTCCGCCTCGAGGCATACGCCTCGTGAGGCGGAGGGAAAACGCCTCGAAAAGCGTTTACATTCTTTTAAACCTTGGACAGAACCATTTAATGCATATGATGCGTAACAGATCGAAGTTTTTTTAAACATAATTTTTTTTTAAATAGAAAAATGTTTAATGCATATGATTCCTGTGTAAACTAACCTTGAAGGCTTCATAAGCTACACGTTTAATGCACTAGAATGGTTCTGTGGACCCCGCGCAGCCCTGTCGTCGTTCGAGTTTCATCCTCGTCGGCCAAATGAGGCTGTGGACCCCGCGCAGCCCCCTCCCCCGGCCGAGGTTTCGTTTCGAATGGCTGGCCAGGCGCGTTCTATGCCACTTGCAGAGTTTGCGGTGCATAGCGGTTTGTATACGGAGGCTGAGATCGCTACGAATCTATATACGACAGTACGTTTAACACAAATTTTGTATTGTTATTATTATTATTTTAATATATAAAATTTAAGATTTAATATTAATTTAACGTTTAATAAACATTCGTGTAAACAGGGGTTGGTAATTGTTGATAAACCCACGCTTTTAGGGTTTTGGGCTCTGATCGCGGACATCGGTCAGTGGGACCACCAACAATCCAAGGGGAGGGCTACGACGATTAAGGATCCGCTTTTCAGGTACGTTAGTTATTATTATTTTAATAATAGTTATTATTATTTAAAGAGAAAATATATTTTTTTAAACCTAAATTGTTTTTTTTTCTAAACAAAAAACAGTTTTTTTTAAACAGAATTTTTTTTAACAGATTTTTTTTAAACATAATTTTTTTTAAACAGAATATTTTTTTAAACAGATTTTTTTTTACGATCTTAGTTTTGACGCTCGTAACGCGCGTACGGTCCTAACGAGCGTCGAAACTAAGTTCGGCGTTAAAAAATTTTTTTAGTATTTAGTCGAAGTCGAACCGTAAGGCGCGTAGGTTCCTAACAAGCGTCGAAACTAAGTTCGTCGTTTTATATTTTAACGACGAACTTATTTCGACGCTCGTTAGGGACCTACGCGACTTACGGTTCGACATGGACTAAATAATACAAAAAAATATAATTTAACGACGATAAGGAAATGTTTTGACGCTCGTAAGACGCGTACGGGCCTAACGAGCGTCGAAACTAAGTTCGTCGTTAAAAAATATTTTTTTTATTATTTAGTCCATGTCGAACCGTAAGTCGCGTAGGTCCCTAACGAGCGTCGAAAGAAGTTCGTCGAACTTAGTTTCGACGCTCGTTAGGGACCTACGCGCCTTACGGTTCGACTTCGACTAAATAATAAAAAAAATATATATTTTAACGACGAACTTAGTTTCGACGCTAGTTAGGCCCGTATGCGCCTTACGGAAGACGTCGACTAAATAATATAAAAATATTATTTAGTCGACGTCGTCCGTAAGGCACGTGCGGGCCTAACGAGCGTCGAAACTAAGTTCGTCGTTAAAATATATATTTTTTTTATTATTTAGTCGAAGTCGAACCGTAAGGCGCGTAGGCCCTAACGAGCGTCGAAACTAAGTTCGTCGTTTTATATTTTAACGACGAACTTATTTCGACGCTCGTTAGAGACCTACGCGACTTACGGTTCGACATGGACTAAATAATAAAAAAAATATAATTTAACGACGATAAAGAAATGTTTTGACGCTCGTAAGGTGCGTACTGGCCTAACGAGCGTCGAAACTAAGTTCGTCGTTAAAAAATATTTTTTTTATTATTTAGTCGAAATCGAACCGTAAGGCGCGTAGGTCTCTAACGAGCGTCGAAACTAAGATCGTCGTTAAAATATAAAACTTCGATCTTAGTTTCGACGCTCGTTAGGGACCTACGCGCCTTACGGTTCGACTTCGACTAAATAATAAAAAAAATATATATTTTAACGACGAACTTAGTTTCGACGCTCGTTAGGCCCGTACACGCCTTACGGACATCGACTAAATAATATTTTTTTATTATTTAGTCGACGTCGTCCGTAAGGCGCGTACGGGCCTAACGAGCGTCGAAACTAAGTTCGTCGTTAAAATATATATTTTTTTTATTATTTAGTCGAAGTCGAACCGTAAGGCGCGTAGGTCCCTAACGAGCGTCGAAACTAAGTTCGTCGTTTTATATTTTAACGACTAACTTATTTCAACGCTCGTTAGGGACCTAGGCGCCTTACGGACGACGTAGACTAAATAATAAAAAAATATAATTTAACGAAGATCTTAGTTTTGACGCTCGTAAGGCGCGTACGGGCCTAACGAGCGTCGAAACTAAGTTCGTCGTTAAAATATATATTTTTTTTATTATTTAGTCGAAGTCGAACCGTAAGGCGCGTAGGTCCCTAACGAGCGTCGACAGAAAACTGTTTTTTTTAAATAGAAATTTTTTTTAAACTTAAATTGTTTTTTTTTAACAGAAAACTGCTTTTTTAAACAGAATTTTTTTAACGGAATTTTTTTAAACAGATTTATTTTTTTAAACAGAATTTTTTTTAATTATTTAGTCGAAGTCGAACCGTAAGGCGCGTATGTCTCTAACGAGCGTCGAAACTAAGTTTGTCGTTTTATACTTTAACGACGAACTTAGTTTCGACGCTCGTTAGGCCCGTACGCGCCTTACGGACGACGTAGACTAAATAATAAAAAATATATAATTTAACGACGATCTTAGTCGATGTCGTCTGATTATTATTTACTGACTGGTTTCCTTTTGTGCAGGTATTTGCACAAAATGATTTCCACTTCGATCACTGCTCGAAACAAAAGCCGGGAGTGGTGCACCAGTGGTGATTTATTTTTCTTATATTGCCTCTTATACAAGAGGCCGTGCGCTCTCGCCTGTGGGTTGGCGCAATACTTCGCCTCCGCGCATCATCGACAGGAGCGCGGACAGTTATTCCGCGGCGCCTACGTGACTAGGATAGCACTTTCGTTGGGCTATCATCCGGAGACTGACCGCGACCATGTAGGCCCGCCGGCACAGCCGAAGCGGATGGGGAAGAACGTTATATCCGGAATGCACGTTACCAAAGACTTCCAAGACGGGAAGCAGTTTAAGAAGCCGAACGGCACGCAATACCAGCTTGAACAGCTGCCGGAACAGTTCCCTCCGGTATATCCCTCGCGCGATCCGGAGGCGCCGGAGCCGCATGAGCCGGCCGTCGTCATTCCGCAGCCACCACCGCCGCGTGGACCACCAGGGGCGCCTCAGTTCCCACGCCATGTTTGGCGCGGTCCTGACCCATCACATTAGCGGCAGCTTCGGTTAGCTGAAAGGAACAATTATCTGTTGGAGTGGGTGGCTGCGGCGCTGCAGCAGCAGCGACAGCATGACGGGTTACCTCCACTACCCTGCATTACGGATGCGGAATGGGATCAGCATCAGCAGCAGCAGTATTTTATCATTTTATCATTTTGTTATGTATGCATAAACTTTTCTTGTATATATCAAACTCTTGTATATTCTGAAAGGTTATATATATACTATGGTGTACATATAAAATTCTGGTAGGTTATATAAAATTCTGACAGGTTATATTAAATTCTAGAAGTTTAAACCTGGCATACGCTGCGTATAGGTCAATACGCAGCGTATAACCTAACTAGTGTATATAAGGAATTAAGTTTCATATTCTAACAGCTCCTAGTAGGAGGATAAACTGGTTAAGGCGTTGCGGTTCTAAACGATAGGTCACGAGTTCGATCCTTGCAAGGGCCGGTTCTTTAAAGAAGACCCCCTTTTAACCGATTTTTGATATATTTACACTTTGGTCCCTGAAGTTTCAATTTTTACAAAAATGGTCCCTGAAGTTTCGAAAATTGACACAAATGGTCCCTGAAGTTTCGTAAATTTACAAAATGGTCCCTGATGTTTTGAAAATTTACAAAAACGTCCCTGAAGTTTCGAAAATTGACAAAAATGGTCCCTGTACTGTTCAGTTAAGTATGCTAACTGAGTTAGTGTTTAAAGAAGAAATCTTTATATGAAAGTTAACCTGGCTAAACCATTCAGTTAAAATAGTTTCAATAATGACCATATTAGTCCCTGAAGTATGAGTTTCATAAAATGACCAAATAGGTCAATACGCAGCGTATATTTTTTGATCGGCGGGTAACAATTACGTAACCATACTTCTTTCCCGTTTCTTGTACCCAATTTTTCAAATCAGTTAGAGACATGAAACGCTAAAAAAAAGTTACGTTAATAATAATAATAATTATAAGTATGTAAACCTGGAAAATATTTGACACTTCAAACCTACCAAAATGACCCCAAATTTGCAGCTGTTTTATATACGCTGCGTATTGACCTATACGCATCGTATATAAACCTAGCAAAAATTTGACACTTCAAACCTACCAAAATGACCCCAAATTTGCAGCTGTTTTATGTACGCTGCGTATTGACCTATACACAGCGTATATAAACCTTGTTTTCTGTGCAATGATTGGTTATCAGGCACTGAGATCTATGGTCTATCTACGCTGCGTATAGATCAATACGCAGCGTATAGGGTTAACCCTATACGCTGCGTATTGACCAATACGCAGCGTAGATAAACCCTAATTTTGCTAGGGTTTGGTGTGCCAATAGGCACACTCTTTAAAAATGCTTCTTCTATCTTTTTTCTACAGGTCCTAGATTGATTGTGCATTTGTAGATAAGAAGCTACAACAACCACAAAACATTAGGACCTTGAAGATGAAAGAGCATGAATATATGTAGAGGTACTACATCAAGTAGTGTTTTTACTTTTATTAAGTCAATGGAAGAGAAATTGATCAGAGTATTTTTGTCATAAGGTAATTTTTTACCAACATTTTGTTGGAATCATTTTTTTTTTCAATTTTAGAATATTTAAAAATATCATGTATGTCGGAGTATAACTTATGGATAAAGATTTTTTTTGTAATTTGCAGGTTTGAGATGCCATATAGTATCTGGTGTGGTGGTTACAACTATATACATTTCAAAAGGTGAGAGGTTCAGGCGAAAGTTACTATTTTTTGTTTCACTGATTGAAGTTTGATCATAATATTATGTTACATATGCTTTGTTACCTGTTAGTTTTTGTTTCAATTCGCTTCGTGTTATATACTAGTTTCTTCGTTTTATGAAATACAGGGGCAAACATTGCAATGTCTAAATTCGATGCTAAAGACTAGCTGCATTTTGAGGCATGAAAAACAAAGAGTCTGAGATAAACAACCCTACCAACATTGAGAAATTGCTGAGATTCAGGGTGTTTCAACAATATCTCCATGAATTAGGCCTCTAACAGAAGCGGATCCCATACGATCAAATTCGTTGGGTTTGAACGTACTCGCGGACCGACCTGATGAGGAGATGGAGAAAGACTTCAGCGGATACGAAGGTGAAACTGAGGAAGACGATGACGAGGTCGAGGATATGGACAGGGACCGTGTTGATGAGATGTCTCTCAAATGCCAAAAAAGAGGTTGTAAGTTTTTAACCACGATTATCATTTAAGCACAAATAACATCTTTGATTACAAGATTCAGCAATGATATGTAAATAATAAATGTTAGGTGATGAAAGTAATTGTTGATGGTATCATGATCATCTTATGCAAGTAACTGTTGTTGTGTACAATAAATGTAATCATATAGTTTTTTATTTGTTTTTTTAGTCTTTTTTAGCTTTCAAAACAAATAAATATATGAAATGGTAAATTAGTTATTAACCTATTAACTTAATACGTTTTTAGGTTAATTTGTTTGACCATAAATAAATATTTAGTCAAAACTAAAGATTAACATCATTTAAAGAAAATTTGGTATTAATTTAATTTATATTTTTGGGAACCTTCATTTTACTATAATTACTCGATTAACATGTTTAAGTAAGTACTAGTGGGAAGGCCCGCGCGTTGCAGCGGGTGTCCCGACTAATATCAGATGCAATTATGTCTAATACGAGCCACAACTGATATTTAATACATGAATTTATGTAAGTTTCATATATTTTCAACTGTGTACCTCAACAATGGCATCAAAAGAAGTTAAAAGAACTTGAACTTTTACACATCCTTTTTCCCTTGGAACTACATGAAGCCCATCAAAATCTATTTAATTAATTTTTCTTCTTCAATTTAATTATTATATAGAATGACCACTTTACTCTCAACTAACCTCATTTAGTATTTGTATTGTTAACACAAAAATCTGTAATTTTGCAATCATGCTTGTGAAATGTATTATAATATAGTATAGATATTATAGTCCATATAAATCAATTTATTATATTTATACATACTATTTTATCATGAAAATCCCAAAGGTTGCATGTCTAACCTTTAATTTAATCAATTAGTGAATTTAATTGAATGCATTATTTACAAGAACTTAAGAGTTCCTTGTAATTAATTTATGAAGATAATTAGTGTCATTCTTAAAACTTTTATTTAATTCCTTAATTTAATTCAATTAACGAAAGACATAAGTGGGCATGGATTCCAAGGATCAAATGTCTAGATTGTCCTCAAAGTGTCTTAAAACTTTGGACAATGTCCAAGTTTCCCCTCTCTAAAATGGCTTGCTTCATTTGTACATGGTGCTTCAAGATTTGTACCTATAATTACCAAAAGGGTAAAAAACCCAGTTCTTTTCATGTCACCTTAACATTATACATTTTAATTTGTGGGCATATATAAACGGGACAGGGTGACTTACCTAAACCATTATCTTGAGTATCGCGGTAATTGTAGAAATATGAAAATATTGCAGTGTGTAGCTGAAAAATTGAAATGAGACGTGTGATTGAATTTAACACCTTTAATTGGTCATAATAAAAAATAAACAAAATGCAACGAAAAGGAAAAGACAGCTTACAGGGTTGCGTAGCGCCTTATATGGAGAATCATCCAAAAATACCGTATTAGATTCATTATACTCTCTTTTATACCATGGAAGATAACGATCTTGTTTGTCCCATAACTTTTTAAGCTCTTTTAACACCAACGGCTTGCCACTGTTCTCGATAGTATTAAAACCTGTTTTGGTACAGTGAAATTGATCCTGCGCAAAACCAGTTTTGATCATGTTAAAGAACAGATGGTTGACTTTATAAGTAACAAAAAGATGCAGTTGGGGAGATTATACTTTTAGAGTAATATACTACACACATAACAATAGCTAGTAGATGGCCTTACCTAACAGAAAAGCAATTGCTTAGTGTCGATTGCAAGAAACTTAAGCACTTGCTCTATATTCCTTCTGGAGAATGTTGATAAATATGAAAACACCAAAACAATTGCATGAGGTTAAGGAGAGATTAATATAATGTGTAAATTAAATACAAGTAGAGGTGGCATCGGTGGGCGGTGGGTCGGATACTCGAATATTGAGTAATTTTTTTTGGTGAAAGTCGAAACTGGGCATGCCAATTTTTTGACAAAAAAATCATATAATCAGGGCGTCAAATATGATTATGTATATTATTTTAGCATTAATCTAATTCCATGGAAAAATAATTCAGGAGGTTTATGTATTAATAATATATTTTAGACAACTTTCGATCCATTTGATCTGTTTCCTCTTATCTACTCTTTAAAAAATACCCATTAGAGAATAGAGATGAAATAGAACCCTAATTGAGCCATTTTTAATTAAACGGGTCAACTATGCCACCACTACTTATGAGTGAAAAACTGTCTTTCGGTTTGAAAAGTGAATGAAGTAGTAATAAGCTGAAAATTTAGAGCACCTTGTTCTTGATGTCCAAACGCCTACACTGAATCTCTCAAAGCAAAATTTCAAAAATTCATCACAAAATGGTCTCTTGAACACTAAAACAGACAGAAATAATCAAGTTAGCAACGATATGGACACAAAGAGTAAAAAAAAATTAATCCCAACCTGATTTTGAGCCTATTATTGTATCTGGTTTATAATCTTCATCCGGGTTTGCTACAATATCGACAAGCAACCCATTTACATCAAGAACAAGAAGCTTTTTTCTAGACGTACGATGACCGTTTTCCCCACAAGTATTATCTTCACTCCTAATAAGTTAAGCATAATGAATGTAAATTTGTAAACAATGATGAATTGCCAATAAACAATTCCAAATAATCGATTTGCTCAAACAATTAGGATAAAAGAATACCCCAATTAGAACAGAAAAATACCCAAATTAAATGAATGTTGAGGGCTTGAGAGATGAAAATGGAGGCTGAACTAATGAAGGCGAAGCAGGGGGCGACCAGCGGCGCACCGGAGCTCTGGGTGGCGCTGATGTATGCAATTGTTGTGCTTGTTTAGGCGCTGATGTATGTCGCTGCAGTGTTGTGTGCTGCCGGCTGCGTATTGTTCTGTTTCTCACAAACAGACTCACAAATGAACAAATTTTTGGGCTTTGGGCTTAATTGTTAGATGGGTATTTAGATGTTTGGTATTATTTGGTATTAGATGTCGCTTTTAATAATAGTGAAGAGGGGTAGTTTGTTACGTAGAATGGTTGAAAGAGTATACTGGATTATAAACACTGGCAATTTGTGATAAACCAAATTGAAATCAACCAAGGGTTTTTTTTTTTACCTTTTTATACAATAACCCCTCTATCTATTAAATCATCTTTTGAACATTAAATTTAATCAATTAAGTTGGACTCTTCATGTCACCTTAACATTATACATTTTAGTTTGTGGAAATTACAATAAATTTAATCAATTAAGTTAGACTCTTTACATGTCATATTAACATTATAGGTTACAAAGGTGTCAAAATCACAAAAATACCCCTAAAGTGTCTTAAAGTTTTGGACAATGGGCAAGTTTACCCCCTCTAAAATAGTTTGGTTCTCTTGTACATGTTGCTTGAAGATGTGTACATAATGCAAAATTACCAAAAGGGTAGAAATCCTAGTTCTCTTAATATAGTATTATAGATTAACATTAAGTGTTTCAAAATAGTACGAAAATATATCATGTGATATATCTCCTTAAATTAAGCATATCTTTTTTTATATTGTTTTGACTTTATTTACATAACCAACTTTAAAAAAAAAAAAACCAACTTTAAAAGCGGTCGTTCAACGTTTTTTTAATTGTATGTAGAATTTCAAGTACTTGTCATTTTAGGGATATTGGATTTAAATAAATCTAACTTTCATTAACCGGCCGATAACACTCTCAACTTTTGATTTATACACCAGCACTCTCAACTTTTAACTTATTGGTCGATAACACTCCCTAACTAACCTAACCCTAACTCAGTTAGCTGATGTTAGCTGCAACATCATAAAAAATGTCATGTCAGCTGCCACGTCATCAAAAAAGCTACATCAACTGCCACATCATATACCACGTTAGCATAAAGGGCCATGTCAGATGTCCTATAAGCAAAAACTAACAGAGTTAGAGTTTAGTTAATTTGTAAACTCATATAGTTACTTATCTATAGTACGATGCTTCGTTTTATTTTAATCTTCAACTTCAGATTTCCATAATAAGTTCACCGTACAGTTTCTTTGTGATCAGTAACGTAATTTATTTTTTCTAAAAGTAAGAAACATATCATTTTTTAACACCGCGAAATTCGCGAGAATTAGCACTAGTTATAATATAATGAAAACACTGTTCATTTCATTTCAATTAGTAATATATAGTAATTATTAATATATAGTAATAGTAATCTTATCTTATCTTACTACTATAATAAACAAAAATCTTTTTCTTCCACGTGTCACTCCCTCAGCCTATTCCCCTTTATTTTTCCCTTCCACCAACTTTTTCCTTCTATTTAGTAAAAAATAAACAATCTGAATTATACCAATACACAATCCTGGTTATCCAAAAATATCCTTATTATTTACACTCACATCAAACCCTAACCCCCCAACCTCCATTAGCCGCATCTCTTTCGATTAATCAAATCCATCTTGCCTTCAATTTGGATGAATGGCATTGTTCCTTCTGCAAATCACATCAATGGCTTTCATCGAACCTGATTCAACCTTGGAACCACTATCGCACCTAAACCGGCGAGAAGAAACGACAGCACAAACCCGAATTCAATGCCACCCGTCGCCATCTTTGTCGACCACGAGACGCTCCGGAGAACCCCAACCGGCGATACCCATATCTCAAATCTGTTTTGTACACAACCATAACCTCATATTTTATATTAGTAGTCACTTTTCTGTTACTTTTAAATGAGTTTGATTTGATGAAGCGTTTGTTCGTAATCAGGTTTAAGGCCTGTGAACAATTAACTAAAACCATCATGAAAAACCCGATAATTATTTTAGTTGAAGATCGTATATCACATTAAAAGTGATCACGTTTTTTATATTGATAAATATTACATTAAATAAAATTTAAAAATAAATTACAATATAGCAGGAAGATTAGAATTTTTGAATATATAGGACGAAGATTAGAATTTTTGATTAATTAATTGGAATATATTAGAATGGGTTGAGAAGTCAAAATTTAGTTTGGCTCTATCACCAATCTAAGAGATAATAAAAAGTAGAGTAAACTGCCATTTTGGTTCCTGTGGTTTGGCCAGTTTTGCCACTTTAGTCCAAATCTCAAACTTATTACATCCAGGGCCCTGTGGTTTGCATTTTGTTGCCATTTTAGTCCAAAACTCAAAAACCCTCTTTTTTAACTGTTGAAAGCTGCCTATTTTGTCCTGTAGTGCAGGGGCATTATGGTCATTTTTTAAATTTCATTTTTTTTTTTGCAATAAAACCCAGATCAAACATCATCATCATCATCAAAACCCAGTACAAACATCATTTTTTTGCAATAAAACCCTGATCAAACATCATCTTGGAGTACTTCCCTGTTCGAATCAAATTCCCCGAAAACTCAAAACTTTCATTTGTTTTCACTGGATTGTTTACATACACCAACCTTGCATCATCATCATCATCGATTTCGATTTCTTTTCGGGACATACTAAACCCTTCTGAGTCAACCCCACTTCGAGATCCATGGCGTTCACCCCTTGATCCAAAATTGGAAGAGTGTCGCCAACTGTTTGACTGAATGCTTAACTGAGAAGACGAATGTTGTAAATCAACATTTCGAATCTGGGTATTAATATTATCTGAGTTCCTACTGGATGTAGATGATGAAGATTTGAAATTGAAATCTGGGCGATGGGAAGTCATGATCTTAAGCAAAATCAACATCAATCAAAATGCATATTAAATCTGTAAACTTACACAACCATTTGCCCACCACCTGTTCGATCTAATGTCTGAATGAAAAAAAAAAACCCATATCGACGCGTAAATAAACAGTAACCGTACCTACCACCACCACCTCCTCCACCGTCTCTCTCTTTCTCTCTCTCTCTCTCCTCCTGCCGCCACAAACCACCACCCCCACCACCGCATCATCCCCACCACCACCATCTCTCTGCATCATCCCCACGAAATCAGGTTACATCATGTATAAATTGGGTTGGGTGTTCTTGATTTTGGGTTGGGTGTTCTTGTGTGGCGGGTGGAGGAGTTGTGGTGGTGGCGTTTCAGATCCGGTTAGGAGGGTTTGGGTTTGGGAGGGTTTGGGAAGATAATGTTCTGGGAAATGGATTAATGGGGAAGATGATGATTTGAGGGTTTGGGGTTATTTTTATTTTATATATATATAATATTGTTTAAAATGACCAAAATGCCCCTGGAGAAAAGGACAAAAACCAGATCTTTTTTTTAGAAATCTGACCTAATTTGAGATTTGGACTAAAATGGCAACAAAATGCAAACTACAGGGCCCTGGATGTAATAAGTTTGAGATTTGGACTAAAGTGGCAAAACTGGCCAAACCACAGGGACCAAAATGGCAGTTTACTCTAAAAAGTAATTGGTTGAAAAATCAATTGTGGAGAAAAATAGGAAACTGTTTATTTTTTCTACATTAAACGTTTAGTTAATCAATTTTCGTTTAACTTATTGATAATTGTAATTAGATTCACAATGTTAATACAACTCTTCGATTTTTAATGCAAATCTTGATTCATATATATATAGGGGGCCGCTAAAATGAAAACCACCCCCAGTTGTAAGAATCGCGAGAACTATTCTCAACCAATCAGAATTTGACAACCAAAATGGTATTTTAGTCATTTAGCTCAAATGTCAAATCCCTCTCTCTTTCTCTATTTAATGCACCTGACAACTTTCTATCCCTTTATTATATCTCACAACTTTCTCTCTCTTTATAATTTAACACATGTTTCTCTTTCTTCTTAAAGGAAAAACTCTATTTTCCTCTCTGTGCAAACAAAATGTCTCACCTCAATTTCCAGAAACTTCAAAATCCTTCAACTCTCATCTTCATAAGAAACCACACAAAAATCATCTTCAAAAGGAGCCTGTGCCGGAGCTAGGGACGGCCTTGAGTTTCACCGTCGAAGTGACGGACCCCTAGGCGGTGGTGGTTGGTGGTGGTTGCGTTGGAGAGGACATGAACATTGGTCTCCGGCGACTCCCTTTCCTCCCGCAGCCCCCTTTTGTGACCGGTGTTTGGTGGTGGTTGCGCTGGGTTTGGCGGCGGACCCCTAGGCGGTGGTGGTGGGGCAGAGGTCGGTGATGCCGACGGCTCCGACAGTAGCCGGAGCATCACTTACCGGAGGTGGAGGTCCACGGTCATCACTTTCTCTCTCTTGTGGGTTTCTCTCTCTAGACATGGTGGGTGTTGATTTCTGTTCTTGATTTTGTTTGGTATTTTTGGTATGTTTGGGGGGGGGGGGATGATTTGTGTTGATTTGTTTTTGATGTTGGGGGTTGATCGGTGTTGATTCCATTTTTATATTGGGGGTTGATCTGGTGATTTTTGTTTTGATCAGTGAACTATGTTATTGTGTTTTTGATTTTCTGGTGATTTCGGGAGTCAAAAGGTTCGATTTCGGTATGTACTGCATGTTTGGTTGTTATTGGATTTGATTTGAGTTCTTTGAATATGTGGGCTTTGATACGATCGATTGGGTGGCGATGATGCAAAAAAAACGTAGATTTTGATGACGATGGCGTGGCAAGGACGGCGGAGGGTAGGTTTTTTGAACCTGCAACCCCACTTTTGCAGGCTTTTGATTATCGGATAATCTGAGCCAAACCCCGTTTTTTTTTTTCAAGATACGCTTTGTTTTGATGTCGTTGGTTTTTTTTTTATTTTTTCCCCCTAGTCGATGATGATAACAATATATCTGAGACACATCCCGAGTTTGCGATTTCCTGGTACTTTCGTTTTTGCGTAAAAAAGTTTTTGTAAAAAAAAAAAAGTTAAACCATAAACTTTTTAATGTAAACCGTAAACTTTTTAACATAAAACGTAAAAAGTTTTACGTGAAACGTAAAATGTAAAACGTAAAACGTAAACTTTTCAACGTAAAACGTAATTTTTTTTACGTAAAACGTAAACTTTTTAACGGAAAACGTAAAACGTAAACTTTTCAAAGTTTTAACCTAAAATGTAAAATTAAATCGTAAAGCGTAAACTTTTTAACGCAGAAATGTAAAACGTACTCTTTTATGTAATTTTTTTAACGTAAAACGTAAAAAACGGCGCGTAAAAAACCGGTCGAAAAAACGGAGCGTAAAAACAGGTCGTAAAACATTCTGTAAAAAAACGCTCGTAAAAAACGGCTCTTAAAAATGTTTTAATCTCATCCATTTTGGAAATCTTAAAAAAATTATCATAAAAATCTGATTTCAAAAAATTGTTTAACAAAAAATTCTGTTTTTTTAATAAAAAGTAATTAATGAATAGGACAAAAAAGGCAATTAAATATAATATATATAAAAAGACAAAAAAAAGTAATTTTACTTAAATACCCTTTAACAATAAAATATTAAAAACATAATAAGACAAAAAGTATTTAATATTAATTTTACCCACTATTAATCTCATCCATCTATTTTGAAGATCTAATGGCTAGAAAGTGGTTCTCGTGGTTCTTACAACTGGAGGTGGTTTTCATTTTAGCGGCTCCCTATATATATATATATATATATATATATATATATATATATAGGGAGCCGCTAAAATGAAAACCACCTAAGTAGTAAGAACCGCGAGAACCACTCTCAACCAATCACATTGTGCCAACATAAAGGGTATATTGGTTAATTAACTCATATGTCAAGTCACCACACTCTCTCTCCATTTAATGCTTGTCAGTCTCCTTATTTTTATTTCATTAGCCCTCTCTCTCTCTCTCTTCAAAATAGTAATCCCCTCACCTCTTGAAAGTTGCAGAGTCCTCATATGTTGAAATTCAAACCACCATTCACCACCACCGGCCGCCGTACCACACTTCTTGACAACCATCACACCTCACCAAACATCTTCCACCCAGACCCACCGTTCACCACCACCGGCCGCCGTACCACTCACAACCGAACACCATCACCGCTGCCGACGTACCATCACCATCACACCGTTCAACCTCCGTCACTGGCCATCGGACCACCGTCTCCATCACCGTTTCCTAACCCATACCTCCGCCGCGAACTACTTTCATCCACCATCTTCGACCCACCTTCATCCCTTCACCATAAACTACCCTTGATGGTGGTGGTGGGTTTTGACGGTGGTGGTGGGTTAAATCATGTGCTTTGTGGTGGTGTTTCACGGTGAAGGTAGGGGGTTTTGGTGGTGTGAAGTCCAGTGAAGATGGAGTTGTGGTGGGTGTGAAGTCCGATGAAGGTAGGGGTTTGTGCTGGTGTTTAACGTTGAAGGTGAAGGTGGGGTTGTGGTGGTGTGAAGTCCGGCGAAGATGGGTTTTGTGGTGGGTGTGAAGTCCGGTGAAATCGAATTTGTTTCGGTTGATTTTCGATCAGTTTTGGTATGTCGATTATATATTTCAAATTGTTTTCAGTTGAAATTTTGTTGAATCTCAGAATGATTTGATGATGTTCGGTTAAACTTCTGAGGATTTTGAACATTATAAATCAATTTCAACTTGTTTAACAGAAAGATTTGAAACTGAAAATCTGAAAACATTGTTCAAAGTTTCACACAGTTGATATTTCGGTTATAGTATAGATTTGATTTCAGTTTAAGCTTTGATTCGAGAATACACGAACTGATTCGATCGAGATTTGATTTGTTTTGTTTTGATGACTTTCAGTTGAAATAATATCATATCTCATGTATATTAGTTGATATTCACTAGTTCTTTTAATTTTTGTTTGTTGGGTTTTTTTTTTAGGCGTCGATGATGCAATCTATCTGAGACACGTACCGAGTAACGATTTTCCGGGTGCGTTCGTTCTGTGTAAAAAACTTTTAGATAAAACGTAAAACGTAAAAATTTTAACGTAAAGCGTAAAACGTTAAATGTAAAAAAGTTTTACGTAAAACCGTAAACTTTTTGACGTAAACGTAAAAAGTTTTAGGTAAAACGTAAAAACTAAATTTTTTTTTACTAAAACTTAAAAAACGTTAACGTAAAAAACTGGCGCGTAAAAACGTAAAAAACCGGCGCGTAAAACGTAAAAAAAACGTTAACATAAAAAACTGGCGCGTAAAACGTAAAAACCGGCGCGTAAAACGTAAATAACGTTAACGTAAAAAAGGCTCGTTGACAAAACGACGCGTGCAACGTAAACAACGTTAACGTAAGAAAGGCGCGTTGAAAAAACGGCGCGTAAAACGTAAATAACGTTAACGTAAAAAAGGCGCGTTGAAAAAACGACGCGTCAAAAAACGAGGCGTGAACGTTAACGTAAATAACGGAAAACGAGGCGTGAACGTTAACGTAAATAACGTAAAACGTAAACTTTTTTAATAGAAAACATAAAACGTAAACTTTTCAAACTTTTAACCTAAAATGTAAAAATTAAATCGTAAAGCGTAAACTTTTTAACGCAGAAAAATTGCGATAAGGATAAACATTTTATAACTTAATAATGATACACAATTTTTGTAGCAATGCTCATATACATGACCGATATAGGTGTCAGATTTATAACTATATTAAATACTGTGTATTATTTGTTTTTTTATAAATAATTTTAAACAAAAATTTAGATAAGGATAAACATTTATTTTTTTATATAATCATAAAGTTATATCCAAAGTATTATGAATAGATATATATACATTGGAGTTCCATCGATAATTGAAATTATGGTAAATTAGGAATCAAAGATTCCCGTTTGATATATACTTAATAGAGTAAATTGCTAAGATCGTCCCTGACGTTTATTCACATTTACTAGATCCATCCAAAAAAATGTTTTTTTCTCATAAGAACCATAAGAACCACTGAGGTCTCAAAAAATTTGCTAAATCCATCTAAAATGACTAATACTCTTTAACAATACTAAGTTGATAGAGGGGTAATTTAGTCATTCTTTTAATTTATTTAATTTACCCTTTTTTGTTTTAACAATACTAAATTAAATAAATCTATCATCCAAAATGACTTACACTTTTCCAATAAAGCAATTAACTAGTGATTAGTGATATTAAAAAAATGATTAAGATATAAATTCACTCAGCACTACTCATTTACGGTTCTTTGTTATTTTAACTAAAATGCATATATCCATATGTCATATGTGTATGTTATTAACGTGACAAACAGTGAATTGCATTGACTGCACATATGTGTATGTGAATATACTCTTTACATTTGACAATTTAGTGTTATTTTAACTGAAATGCATATATGCATATGTGTAGGTTGCAATAAGATAGATATTATTAATGTTACATATGTGTAGGTAATTTAAAATATATTGTGTCCACTAGTATTTAGCATCCCTCGCCACAAAAGTGACGAGACCGTTTAGAATAAAGACTTAACAAGACCCCGACGGGTGGTGTGCTACTCCTATAGCACTATATATGTCAAGTTGAGGGCTTAGCAAAGTTAATGACATAAAGCATGTATAATCTAGCATGAACCTAAGTAAACAAGTAGCATGTATAACGGATTGAGTTCATAAAGTATGTTTAAGTGTGTGTATGTATAGTTTGTATAATAACATGTTACAACCCAAAAAGTGTTTAAAAAGTAAATGGGTCGAGTGTACTCACGGTTTTTGCAAGCTTTCACTTGATAAATCCGCGAGAGAGTTGGTTTGATTAGGAGGTTGGAACACCAAGTCCTTCTACACGAGAAAACAAAGTGTATGAGTTTTGGGGAATACGAAAGATTTAAGGATTAGGAATTTAATCAATATGAACTTAGACATATGAAAATAATCATCCTTAACATATGATGTTTGGGTGATAAACTTACTACGTGACAATGTCCATTTGTTCATCATCAAAGGTCCGGTTTGTTAAGTATATTACATATATTATATACATATTAATATGTCCATTATTTCAAGAGAGAGGTAGGATGATAAATTCTCCATTTAGGAACCTCTTTGGTGCCATAGAATTCTTGTAGGAGGTAGGAAGAACAAGTCTTCCATTTAGGCACCTCTATGTGTTCACCACTACACTTGATGTTATGAACATACAAGGAGGGTCATGAACTTACAAGTAATACAAGAATGTGAACAACTAATCTATGAGAAATCATCAAGTAATGGGTGGACATTCAAGTAGGATAACCCAAGTTAATCCTAATTTACACCTTTATCAAGCTTTGAGCTTAAACATCACTTGTGGGTTAAACCCTTGAACAAAACAGAAAGTTTGTGAAGTTATAACTCTGATTTTGAATGTCTCAACCTTGTTTTTAAGCCTAACTAACCATAGAAGTGGTTATAAGCATAAGGACATAGGTTTAAGATGAGTTAGACTCAAGTTGAATCATGTTTATTAAGGTTTGAACAAAAAACAGAAATAATTAGTGAACTTTGGAGCCCTTTTGGCAACGTTCCAGGGATTGGTTTTCTGTGAAAACCCCATGGAATCGAAGCTAAGGTTAATCCAAGCACATAGGAAAAATAATGAGGTAAATCGGACAAGAATCGAGTGAGTTATGCTCACTTTAGTGAAGGAGTATGCTTCTGTCCGAACTTCAGAATTCAGCTGCGATTTTGGATGATTTGAGAGTGATTAGAAGTGTTTGTAAAGTGAAAAGAGCTTGGTAATGGCTTGGTATTTATAGGGAAGGATTAGGGTAGGTGGTAGTTGAGTATTTATTGTTAAAAACGAGTTTAAACCTTAAACAAATCCAAATCCCGCTCAAAATTACGAGCTGAAACAAGCATTCTGGTCTGGGAAGGGCTCGCGCCCCGCGTGGAAGTGAGGGAGAGGTGGTCGCGGGCCGCGACTTGCTCATCAGGTAATAATTAAGTTTCATTTATTACAATTTGGCCCCTAAAGTTTATGTCTTGGGTTTTTAAGTGCATTTAGGGGTTATTCATGATACTTAGGCATTCTTTAAGGACTAATCAGGTATCATGAACTTAAGACAAGTATAATTAAGCGTATAAGTGTCGTATTTAAGTATCGTATTTGTACAAAAGACGTTTTATACATAAGTTTTAAGTATTTGCAAGTTTGGAACATAGTTTCCAAGATTTATGTATAAGTATCATTTGTTTCACAAAGTCAAGCGTATGAATATGTATGGAGTATGTATAACACAAATTTAAAGAAATACGAGTTTTATTCATGATCCAAGTCTCGGGTTTTACAACGATTACAACGAAAGAACGATTACAAGAACACAAGACTTCCAAAAATAGAAATACAAACAAGACTTACTATTAATGGAAAGTACGAAAAAAGCAGGGCATTTCACCAACTATGAGAAATCCACCAATCCACATATGATGTGTGAACAATGATAGTTGTGTACCATAGTCAGTAGCTAGATATGGATAAGGGGGCATGGCATACATATGGTGAGCTACAACAATGGTTAAAGAGCCTAACATAGCTAGGTTAAGAGATAATTGAGCATGCCATGACATTGTTAGGATCTCATATAGGCCTTTATGGCCCTGGCCCGTTAATGGACCTTTATGAGCTTCTAAAATATCTTTTAGACAATGACCAATGCCCCGGTTGGTCTTATACATGTTACCCGCTATAAGAAAAAGAATTGCAATAGCTAAATGATGGTGTGCAGTATCGGTTAGCCATAGACCTCCAGTTACGGGGTCTAATCCTCCACGAAAAGTAAGAAAGTCAGCATGTTTTGACCAATTCAAGGTGAAAAACGGGGTTGCTCCCTCGGCAAAACTGGGATAAAGTTGAGCCAAAAGATCCCGATTCAAGATAAATTCTTGAGGAAGTGGTATTTCTTTAGGATCTACTCCAGCGTTTAGAAATTGGTTAATAGGTAAAGATACATGTACTTAATGCCCTGCCCAAGAGAGACACCCAAGTGCTAGTAGCCCTACTAAATGTTGATTCAACATAGATTCTAAATCTTGAAACCAAGCCAATTTTGGATCAGCTTTATGATAATGAAACCAACCAGCAAAAAGCATTAACGCTGCAAAGATCAATGCACCAATTGCGGTACAATAGAGTTGTAATTCGCCAGTTATTCCAGATGCTCGCCAAATCTGAAAAAACCCAGAGGTTATTTGTATTCCTCGGAAGCCCCCGCCCACATCACCATTCAATATTTTTAAAGTGAGCAGAAAGAACCCACCTTGATCGTGGTAAACAATATCCATTTCATACCAAATGTGTTCATGTCATAAACAACTAATAATATTACTCTAAATCTTAATGTCTTGTCATTGGGGACACTGTTTCTTGTTTTGGTAATGCTAATGTTAACTTTCTTCTTATTATTCTTACAGCAAGTGGACAATGAATTAACCAGTGATCTCATTTGGCGGTATTTACCTTATGAAGAAGGGTGTTTAGATCATGTATATGGAGTAATGCTTGTTGCAGTTACATCTCAGTAAGTTATAATCTGTGTGGATATACTTAAAAATACTAAAATGAGAAATTTGATGTTTTTAAAAATGTATACACGCACAAAGTCATCCCCCTCAATTGATGTGTGTGCTTGTTATAGGGATAACAAAACAATATCTCAAGCAATGGAGTTATACTATAATCTTCTGAAGGCACATAGAAAACAAGATAGCCTTTCTTCTGGTAGATCAATGCCCACATTAGCCCTAATTGAGCAAAAAGCAGCAGGAGAAGAAGATCGTGAACAAGACTTTAGAAGGTATGATACTCAGTTTGTTTCCTGTAGATGTGGCCAAACATGCTAGTTGGGTCAATATGTGATTTTTGGTGTGGCTCAAACCAGTTGGGTTGGGGTGATGCCCGATCAGTTTGTGCTAGAGGTGCACATGCCCGGTATTTTTTAATAACCGGTTTTAGTTTCTCGTTTTAAGGGTTGGAACCGGTTATTGATAGAACCTGTTCGGTTACTATTAAGTGATATAATCTATGGTTATACTTTAATATCATTTTTTTAGTTTTTTCCTCTTTATCATACTTAATTATAAATAATTAATATTAATTAAAAAATAATTATAAAATTAAATTTAATATAAATTTAAACAATTCGTATAGGAGATAAAATAATATTTTGAAATATTTATTAGATTTCAAAATTATTTATTCTGAAATTAACAAAAGACGTACACTAAATATAAATTAATATAATGTAAATGATTTATTTATTTTATTAAACTAAAGTAGTTAAGGGTAGAATCTATTTCAAAAATGTTTATAAGGGGTAAATAAAAACATTTATCACTGTTTATTGGTTCTATATTTTTATTTTCGTGTTCAACTCTCAACTCAAATACGGTATTCACTATGTTTACGTGACATTTATAAGAACCATCACCGCAATCACCTCATCCATCATTTATCAAGTATATCCGTCAGTTTTTTTTAAAGATATAATTTTTTTATTAGATTCATTCAACCCGTGTAATAAACGAGGTTTTTTAAAGACGTAATATTTTTATTATTTACTATACAAAAATACATTTATGCAACTCGTGTAATACACCGAGTTTTTAAAAATATAATTTTTTTATTATGTGGTATATAAAATTAGATTTATTCAATCCGTATAATACACATGGTATATAAAAATATAACAAGATATAACTTTTTATTGATTTGTATTTAGATAGATATATAGGGGAGGGTTATCTTGAGAACGCTAAATATTGCGAGAACCGTGAGAACGAATAAAAAAACCAATCAAAACCAATTTTTTTAATACAACACTCATTGTAATATAAATACAACATCAAAAAAACAATTTACAACATCAAATAATTCATTTATCCTCTCAAAATCACTCTTATTAGATTTTTTACACATGTGTAAATGTAACAAATTTACGCATGTGTAAATGGCAAACTTACGCATGTGTAAATTTTCTTTATTTACGAATTCACGTAAATTTGAACGTGTAAATTAAATTTCTAACATTGTAATTGAATAATAATGATAAGTGTAAAAAATTTTTGAATTTGAATTGTTTTTGACCAAGTTCTCATGGTTTTTTCATTCGTTCACGGTTCTCACAATAGTTAGCGTTCTCATTTAAACCCTCCCCTATATATATAGCTTTATGTTTTGCAATGACGATAAATAATCATTATCCCGGGTTGGTTTGTTTTTGAAGCAACCTGCTTTTACACATGACCAACTATATGTTGTATTATCCAGTGTAAAAAATAGACAGAGACTCAAACTTTTGATCATAGATAAAGATAACATAGTTAAAAACTTACATCAAACGTTGCGTACAAAGCAATATTTACGGATTTGTGAACTTTGCAATTTCTTTCCAATTTCATGTAATAAGTGATTTCACCATAATATTCACCCCTTAAATACCCGACGTTGTTTTTTATATTCAGTTCGTGTAATATTCAATCCATCCAAGACACAAAAACAGTCATATACAAATTATCATTTGTATTCAACCCGTGTAATACACGGGTTTTAAAAACTAGTTATTAATATATAGTAATTCGGTTCTTATCTTATAGTAGTTTCTTTTAAATTGCATATTAGACAACTTTAAACGTGCTGACAATTTTAAACGTGCGGCAATAATAGTTTAGATGTTTTTTTTTTTTTTTGTTTTTGTTTTGACAACATAGTTGGCTACTCGCCAAGTATTAATTTTTTTATTTACACGTTTATAATACGTTTATGAATTTTATTAGTTGAAAATTCAACTAAAAGAATAATATAATATAATTTAAATACAAACAATATAACATTTTGTATCGGTTCACGGAACATTTTTTAACTGAGATCTCATTAAGAATTAAAAGGTAATAAGCTTTACACGAAAACTATGAATACACATGGAGACAAAGTTAGGATATTGATTAAACGGAACAAATAAATTATTGTGAGAAGGGAAAGAAGATACTAATGAATTTCAAAATGTTGTTTATGTACCTTTTATTATTGAAAACTAAATTTTCCTAACCCGAAATATTCCCGGGTGATAGCCTAGTTAAGCAATATATAAATTGCATATTAGACAATTTTAAACGTGCGGCAATAATAGTTTAGATGTGTTTGAATTAATAAATGGATAAAATCTAAATAAAATCTAAATAATAGTTAACAAATGTATTAAAGCGGATCAAACTTAATTAATAAAGTTAGAAAGTTCGTAATCCAAATAAAAATAGATTATTCATTCCATGATCGGACCAAACATTTCGAAATAGATTTGTATTTTTTACGAGACTGTATTACTAAGGGAATAGTTAAGTGTTTGGGTATAGAATTTGTAAATCAACTTGCGCAGATGTTTTTACCAAAGGTCTGTTATTAAAAACACATGTTGAGTTGTGCAAAGGGTTAAAGTTGTTTGATTTGTTCAAATAATGAAATTGTGGGGGTGTTAAAAATATAAATAAATACAATTTCATTATTTATGTGTTTCTATTTTACTTGTTTTACTTTGGTTGTTATACAGGTACCTGTGGGCCAGAATGACTTGTAGCTGGGCTAATGGTTTGTCATTGATAGTGCCTTATTTAATCTCTCTTACATGTGTCATGCATTTTTCATATTTTTAATGAAGTTTATTTTCCAAAAAAAAAAAAAAATGCGTGTTCATATTTCACAGCGTACATCTTCACATTATTTAAACCCTACCTCAACGGGTTTTCGAATGCACATTCAAACATCTTTTATCTTAAACATTAGTAATCATGTATTTAACCATTATGGTCCTTATCATAATGTTCATATATACTGCTAGGTTTCTATACCAGAAAACTTCAAGCAACGCACACTCGTTACCACCTGGTCCAACCCCTTTGCCGTTTATCGGATGCATCATCCAAATGCTTCTAAATAAACCAACTTTCCGTTGGATCCATAAGCTCATGGACCAGTTTGACACCCCAATCCTTTGCATCCGGCTCGGTCCATCAACCCACGTCATTTCAGTTTCGTCCCCAGACATAGCATGTGAGTTCCTCAAGAAACAAGATGAAATATTCATTTCAAGGCCTGATATCATGTCAGCCCATCTGATAAGCAATGGTTATCTCACTGCTATCATGTCCACTAATGGAGAACAATGGAGGAAGATGAAAAAAGTTATAAGCCGGGAGATTGTTTCATCCCCAATACACAAATGGCTCCAACCGAAGCGTGACGAAGAAGCTGATCAATTGCTTAAGTACATATATAACCAAATAAACAAACAAGATGCTATAGTTGGTGGCGGGTTAATAAATGTTCGCGCTGTGAGCCAACAATTCTTTGCAAACGTGACGAAGAATATTGTTTTCGGGACAAGTTTCTTTGGGAAAGGAATGGAAGACGGAGGACCAGGTGAAGAAGACACTGAACACGTTGCTGCACTTTTTTCCATGCTAAAGTATGTTTATGCATTTTGCATCACTGATTATTTCCCATGGTTAAGATGGAAGACTGACTTTGATGGCCATGAAAAGATAATAAGGGCTGCTATTGAAACTGTTCGGAAGTACCAAGATCCGTTGGTTGATGAACGAATTCAAATGTGGAAAAATTGTGTTAGAAAGGAAAAATCTGATATGCTTGATGTCCTTATTACACTTGAAAATCCTAAGCTTACATCGGAGGAGATTAAAACCCAAATTGTTGTAAGTCTCTCGCCATCTATAGATATTACTATTTTCACATGCACTTCAAACGCATAGAATTGATGGTTTTCTCATTTATATTTATATTTAGATCACGAATAGTAGATAAATGAAAATCAATTATGCTAGCGTGATATTGCTTTTCTAAAGTAATCTTTGTTTGTTATCAAATATTAGGAACTAATGGTGGCCTCAATTGATAATCCGTCTAACGCTATAGAATGGACAATTGGTGAGATGATCAATGAACCTATGATCCTAAAAAAGGCGGCTGAGGAGTTGGATCATGTAGTAGGTCGTCAAAGGCTAGTTGAAGAGAGAGACATACCTCAACTTAATTACATAAAATCATGCATCAAGGAAGCTTTTAGGTTGCATCCTTTTGCGCCTTTTCTTCCACCCCATGTTTCAACTAAGAATACTATTGTTGCTGGTTACTTCATACCCAAGGGTAGCCATGTTATGCTAAGTCGATATGGTCTGGGAAGGAATCCAAAAGTGTGGGCGGATCCATTGCGGTTTGACCCAGATCGGCATCTATGTGGGGAAGGAAAACAAGTAGTTCTTTCGGATGATGAGCTGAGGTTGATCTCGTTTAGCACAGGAAAACGTCGTTGTCCTGGAATAACATTAGGCACAACCATGACTACAATGTCGCTAGCAAGGATGGTCCAGGGGTTCGTCTGGGAGGCGCCGGGTAAAGAGCGGTCCATTGAGCTGGCTGAAAATCACAATGACCTTTGCATGGCTAAACCTCTTGTGGCAATTGCTAAGCCACGACTGCCTCGGTACATGTACCCTACGGATTGACGAGAAGGCGCATCTATTTTATTTTAAATGTTCTCTAATTTTCTTTTAAATGACCGTAAAATGTTATAAATAAGAGTAGATCTTCTCGTTATCATACAAGTTTATCTTCAAACCTAATCAACTCATAAATTGTTCCATACGATAAATGCCAATGATCTCTAGATCAAGTGGTGGAAGGCTTACATTTCTTTTGAGAGATGCAAGTTCAACTCCCACTTTGTGCAGAGTGAGGCATTGGTGGGCAATGATAGGAGACACGAGGAAACTTGGGTTCGATCCTTGAGTCAAACGGGTTTTACCAGTAATTTCACCGTCGTGCCTACAGGCGGGTGGGTTACCGGGTTTTCTCTGGAATTGGTGGGAGACTCGGGTTACTCTCGAAGTACTCTGTTTGATCCAGTGGGTGCCCCAAGAGCGTTCGAGATTAATTTTGTCGACCTTAAAAAAAAGCACATCAATAAATATTACATAAATAAACTGTTGAAAATTAAGCTAAAATCACATAAATTAAGAATATAAAAAATCCCAGATCCATGGTAACATAAGTTCAACAAAAGAAATTTATTCCTATTTTAATCAATTCCAAACCTGAACCTTATTATACATCTTATCACCTACTTTTTTTATTTTATTTAAACTATATATATTTATATAATCTATTTTTATTTTATTTAGTTATTTATTATATTTACGTTATTTATAAAATAGAAAAAAAAATCTAGAAAAGTAACTTCCAAACTAGATAATCAATAAAACCAACTTAAGCCCATCATGTTTTTTCTTATTTTTAAAACAAACTTCCTCATGAGTTTTTTTAGTCGAATAAAGATGATGATTAAATCTTGATTCGTAAGAAATTCGTCGAGTTTACGTGTGAGGCAATCCATGAAATCCACTTTTGTAAGATCTGAGAGTGTGATATGTGTGTTTTTTTATTAGAACAGATTGAAATGATATGAAAACCCAAGTAAAACACAGTTAATACAAACACATCATCATCAATACAATTAGATTTAGGAATGGTTGCATAATGGTTTCATTCAAAATGATTACAATACAATCAGTTGGTATAAAGTGTAGTCCCTTCATCAGGTGTACTCTCTCATACTAAGTTCTTATGTCCTTTCGCTCTTCGTGTTGCATTACAATGAAAATGATGAACTATATATAGGAGGAGAGAACAGCTGGTGAAATCATCATGAAAGCAACCCCTAACAACCCATTTAATGATGTAACTCCCAACAGTTAGTAAAACTAAAACTGTTGGATAATTACACAATTCCATTAATCTACGACTTCAATTGAAGGTTAGAGAAAACAACTGGATTCCTTGAAACTGTTGGTGAGAACCGGCATTTCTAGGAATCCATAACTTCTGGTCTTTAACTTGTTGACTTGATCTTCTAATCTTCTGTCTTGACTTTTGTTGACTTGATTGTTGATTTGTTGACCAACATTTTGACAATGTAGCACTTGTACTTCTGTTTTCTATTCTTGAAGGCAGTAGTTATGTTCCAGTAGTTTGGGCAGTTCTTTTGGGAAGCCTTCAAGGGGGGAAACTTCTGAACCAAAGATTATACTTCAACTTATCCTATCAGGCTGGGAAGGGAAGATGGTTCCCTTTGTTTTTAGCTTTCATCATCAACAGATCTCATATAACCCAAAAACTTTTTTACCATATATTGTTGCATCCACATTTTCACCGGGCCGTGTTCTTCATTCACCGACGTCTCCTTTTGTTTAGATCATTTCCTCGACTCCGCCGAGCCTTTTTAGCCCTTTTTCCCCATTGGACGAGACAACTCTTGAACGTCATCATCATCGAGATTGAAATTGAAGTTTGAACCTTGGATGGGAGTCCATTGTCGTCCAAGTCAACCGCATCAGAAGCGGACGATGTAAATGCTCCCGACTCTGATGTCTTTGTACTTTTTGACATCAATGGGAGCGATGCATTCGATTTCGTTCGTTTTTCACTAATTGAAAATATGCTTACAGTTGTAACGAATATTTTGTTCTGTTCCAAACTCCGCTTTGGCCGGGATCATGACCATTTCATCGGAGTAACCACTATGGGCATTTTTGTGGAGGTTGAATATTCCACAAAAAAAAGTTGTCAGAGTGGCCATTAAGGCCAATGGCACAACAAGTGCTCCTTTGTTCGGTTCAGCTTGTTATCTATTTCTTCACAAAAAATAAGCATGGATACGCTCCCAATAGTTGGTGTTTTTTTCGACTACGGCGCATGTAGACACATGAAGATAAGCTCGCGTAAGGGCTTCTTCTTCGTCAACCGACCACTTGTGAATAATAACTTTCTACTTTGGCTTCAAACCAGCCACTTTTCCTTCTATTTTTTCGGCTCGAAGATGGAGTTGGTGTAGATGTACCAGATGACTAAATGCCTGGGGTCTTGAACATGGGCACTAGCAAAACATTGGGGTTTACACCCGTCTCCAATTATGGAGGTAACCCATATAACAGGTAACCAGTTCTGTGTATCGACATGGCACCGAGTGGAGGCATGAAACCATAGTTTTGGAGTTGTGAATGTACGAAACCGAGTTGATTCATGAACCCGAATTGTTGGCATGGGAAGGCATGAATCCAGGTTGATTAGATGACTGGTAGCTTTGGTAGAGTGGGGTGATTGTAATTGATTGGTTTGTGTTTAAAACGGCCCCTTACATTTCTTGGAAGCTCGTTTGGTCATCAATGTAAGAGTTTGAGATGAGAATGAAAGTTTGAATGTAAAATTTTGGCGTAAAATGGAAAATGGGTTAAGACTGAATGGTTGAGTGTGAAAGTTTGAGAGCCAAAAGGTTGAGAGTAAAATTTTGAATGTTTGAGGTTGGTGTGAATTTGATGTATGTTTAATTTAAAGTTGTAATTGGTTGATTTTTATTGAAAGTTATATATATATATATATATATATAGGAGAAGGATCAGTTAGGAACAACCCTTTATTGCGATAACCAATGTGAACACAACCAAAAATATCTAAAAATAGTTAAAAAGCAAACAATTTTTTTTAATATTTTTTAGCGAAAAATCGCTAATTTTCGTTACTGAAAAAAATTAATTTAAAAAAAAAATTATGCTACTAAAAGTAGCGATTTTTAGCTAAAAAATAGTAAAAAATTATGTGTTTTTTTAAGTTTTTCGGGGGTTTAGTTTTTAGCATTTTAGCTTGGGTGGGGGTGGGGGTGGGGGGAGGGGTTTAGGTTTTTGGGGTGGGGGGGGGGGGGGGGGGTTAGTTTTTAGCATTTAGCTTGGGGGGTTAGGTTTTTTTTTTGTTGTTTAAGGTTTTTTTTTTGTTCACATTGGTTTTCATGGTTCTCACAATAAAGGTGGTTCTCAAATGAACCTTACCCTATATATATATATATATAGGGAGGGGCTCATGCGAGAACCACTCTTATTGTGAGAACCATGAGAACCAATGTGAACACAACCTAAAATAGCTAAAACACCTAAAAAAAAACCCTAAAAAAACCTAACCCCCACCCCCCCCACCCAAAAACCTAAACCCCCCACCCCCTCCCCCCCCCCCCCCAAGCTAAAAAAAACCTAACCCCACCCCCCCCCCCCCCAAAAAAAAAAGCCTAAACCCCCCTCCCCCACCCCCCAAAAACCTAAACCCCCCCCCCCCCCCCCAAGCTAAAATGCTAAAAACTAAACCCCCAAAAAACCTAAAAAAATCTAAAAAAAATCTAAAAAAAATCAAAAAAAAATCCAAAAATTTTTTTTTGATTTTTTTAATATTTTTTAGGTTAAAATCGCTACTTTTCGAATCCAAAAAAAAAAAAAAAAAATTTTTTTAAAAAAAAAAAAAAAAATTTAAAAAAAAAAAATTTTTTTTTTTTTTTTTGGGTTCGAAAAGTAGCGATTTTAACCTAAAAAATATTAAAAAAATCAAAAAAATTTTTTTTGTGTGATTTTTAGCTATTTTTAGGCATTTTTGGTGTGTTCACATTGGTTCTCGCGGTTCTCGCAATAAGAGGTGGTTCTCGCATGATCTTCTCCCTATATATATATATATATATATATATATATAGGGTTTATGCGAGAAACAGTTTATTGCGAGAACCGCGAGAACCAATGTGAACACAACAAAATAAACCCACTACACCACCCAAAAACCTAACCCCCACCCCCTCCCCCCCAAACCTGAACCCTCCCACCCAAGCTAAATGCTAAAAACTAAACCATAAAGCTAAACACCCAAAAAAATTCAAAAAAACACACACAAAAAAAGATTTTAATCTTTTTTTTTGTTAAAATCGCTACTTTTAGTATACAAAAAAATATTTCAAAAAAAAATTAATATTTTTTTATTAACGAAAAGTAGCGATTTTAAAAAAAAAAAATATTTCAAAAAATTGTGTGTTTTTTAGATTTTTTAGGTATTTTTGATTGTGTTCATACTGGTTCTTGCGGTTCTCGCAATAAAGGATGGCTCCTATATATATATACGGTTCCTATCATATATATATATATATATATATATATGATAATTCATAAAGAAAAAAAAAGAATTAAAAAGCAGACTTGATTTCTATATATTAAATGTTTTTTTTCTAAATAAAAGTAAGTGTGTAATAAATAAAACATGTGAATCACAAACATATAAAGACAAAAAACATATTTGATTTCTATATAATAAATGTGTTTTCCAAATGAGATTTAATTTCTATATATTAAATGTGTTTTCTAAATAAAAGTAAGTTTGTAATAAATAAAACATGTGAATGACAGATAAAGGCTAAATTGTTTTTTGAAAGGAAAACTTCATTGAAGCAAAACGACACACCTCAAAACGAGGGGCCCAAACACTACATCGAACCTACATAATTACAAATTTACACCAATCAATCCACTCAATGTTTTTAAATTTACTCCTATTTTTGAACAAAAAAAAAACCTAACGCTTTCACCTCATTAACTATGTCCCCAACTCGAGTCTCCTTGTTCTCAAACCTCGCTTTGTTTCTAGCTTTCGAAATGCACCAAACCGCAATCCTTATAATACCTTTGAAAGCTTCCTTTTTTTCCCCGGTTAAACCCACGAACTCGTGAATCTCCATGATATCTTTAAAGCCAAAGAAGAACATATTCTGAATATTACACCACCTGCTAATTTGCTTCCAGACTACCGAAGCCACATAACAAGACAAAAAAATATGAGAAACTGAGTCCTCACCTTCGTTGCAAAACACGCACGTGTCCTCTTGAACCTGAATATCTCTTTTTTTAGGGCCTCCACCGTCAGGATTCTGTTTAAAACAGATCTCCACATAAAGAAAGATATTGAGTTTCTCAGGGATCCATTTACACTCTTCTAATGGTTCTTGATATAAAACATCGTGTTGCCACTGATGTTTAAGAATCTCTTCACAGCACCCACACTGTAATTCTTGTCCTCGGCTCCTATCCACTCCCAGGAATCAGAACTGTCATCCAGCTTAACGTGAATCAGCCTACTACAGAGGTCCACCATTTCGTCAACCTCAACCCCAGCCGAGATGTTCCTGGTCCAAGCCCAGACGAAAACAGATTCAAAATCGCTGCCGTCCGTCCTCGGTTTGATGCGATCCGCCACCTTACATCTCTTATCCTTCTCCAGCTTGAACAACTCCGGCAATTTTAATTTGAGTGGCTCGTTACACAGCCATGGATCCAACCAAAACGATGTGTTCTCCCCGTTCCCAACCTTGCTTCTAAAAAAGTTTCTTAATGGTCTTCCGTCGACCTTAGTTTTAAAAAGACAAAGGCTTAATATATAGTATCAAACAAATTCAAATACTCCTTTCATAATGAAAAATTTAATAAAGACTACAAAGAGACTTACCTTGTAACACCACGAAAACAGGTTTGGAAATCAAACCACATTAATACTAAAAGACGGGTAAAGTACCGTTAGTGCTAAAATTAACCCGATAAATATTAGAATTTAAATACATAAACCTAATATGAAATAAAAAGTAGCGATTTTTATAAAAAAAATATTTCAAAAAAATTGTGTGTTTTTTAGATTTTTTTAGGTATTTTTGGTTGTTTCATCCTGGTTCTCGCGGTTCTCGCAATAAAGGGTGGCTCCTATATATATACGGTTCCTATCATATATATATATATATGTGTGTGTGTGTGTGTGTGTGTGTGATAATTCATAAAGAAAAAAAAGAATTAAAAAGCAGACTTGATTTCTATATATTAAATATTTTTTCTAAATAAAAGCAAGTGTGTAATAAATAAAACATGTGAATCACAAACATATAAAGACAAAGAAAATATATTTGATTTCTATATATTAAATGTGTTTTCCAAATGAGATTTGATTTCTATATATTAAATGTGTTTTCCAAATAAAAGTAAGTTTGTAATAAATAAAACATGTGAATCAAAGGCTTAATATATAGTATCAAACAAAGTCAAATACTCCTTTCATAATGAAAAATTTATAAAGACTATAAAGAGACTTACCTTGTAACACCACGAAAACGGGTTTGGAAATCAAACCACGTTAATACTAAAAGACGGGTAAAGTACCGTTAGTGGTAAAATTTACCCGTTAAATATTACGATTTAAATACATAAACCTAATATGAAATAAAAAGTGAATAAATGCTTTTGAGGAAATAAAGTTACAAAAGGCTCGAGTTAACGGGACTTAAAATAAACTTCGTCGTAATCTTTCCGAACTCACTAAATTTACTAGGAATGTTTAACCTAGTTAATAAGTGGGAATATTGTTAGAAATAAGTAGGTTGTGGCCTACTTAATAACTAACCAAACAAGAGGGGCCAAAGTTGGATAACTTGAAAGTTTAATTATAAAAACTTAAAAACAAAAATAACACACACCAAGTGTGTGCGTAGGTTTGAACGTACAGGGGAAGCTCCCATGGAGCAAAACCCTAGTTCTATCAAAAATCATTAAATCGAAGGTCTAAACGAAGCTCGAATTCACAATTGAACGTGAATTAATGATCACCCAAGCTAGGGGATCATAAGGTATGTAAAATTTTGATGATTTGTGAAGTTGTGAAATTTGATGAATATTGTTGGTGCAGTTGTCTGTCGACTTTATCTTCGTTCGAGTCTTGGATTAGAAGAGAAGTTCGGGAAGCCCAGAGACTGATAAGGACTGAAGACGTTGAAGACTCGACACTTAAGACTCGTCAACATCTGAGGGGGAGTCTGTTAGTGCATTCATCTGTCGTCTTCGTCTTATATCGAGTCTCGGTTGCGTTGCGGATCTGAACAAGTGACATCATATATGTGACATCACAAGTGACATCATCTATGTGACATCATCATTGAAAGTCAATACACAAAACAGATTCGGTTGAAAGTCATGTTCGCTTGAAATGTAAATTGTTGTGTTCGCTTGAAATGGATTTAGGTAGGTTCGCTTGAATTGGCATATGTAGTTTCAAGCGAACTAGAATATACTATATATATGTGTCATGTATGTTCATTTGAAGTGAACAGGAGAGAGACTAGTAACTTGTACCGAAGTTCTGCCGGTATATTTTGTGCCTGTAATCTTTGTTAAATCAATGCACAAGATGATTAAAGTGATAATCAAGCTGTTTCAAAGTCAGTTTCTTATTTTCCGCATCTGAAACTGATAAAATCTCTTCTGAACGACTCGTTTGGGTCTTAAACCGATCCTACAAGTGGTATCAGAGCTCAGGAGGAAGAGATCTTGCCAAAACAGCCTGTTTTCGTCACTTTTTCTGATTTCTACACCATTCTTTTTCAAAATTAAAAATTTTTCACGGATAAAATCGGCTCAAATTCACACAGTGTATGCGTAATCATGTATTAACAAATCCTGGAAAGTTTTAGCATTAAAATCGATCTAAAACTTGATTTTTTCGTAAGTTCGCTTGAAATCTGTTCGAGTTGCTGACGTCATTGACTGTTCGAGCGAACATAACATCATTGACCGCTTGAAAACATTGATCGCTTGAAATCATTGATCGCTTGAAATCATTGACCGCTTGAAAACATGTATCGTGTATTGTGAAACATTCTAATCGAAGTGATCAGTAGGTTGGGAATAGATATCACATGTGTTTGTGCAAGTTTGCATTAAAGCATTCACATTTTGTCGGCCATTGGGTTTAACTACCGATAAGGTTGCATGTGATTGTGTTGGAAAGAATTAATCAGTTCCATGTGTTTCATATAGAGGTCCAATAGAATTCATGAAAAGTTGAATTGTTGTCGGCTCTTGTTTATACATTGTCATGTGATGCTTTAATTGTGAAATTGGTGTGCACATTCAAATTAAGGTCCAATTGAATCATAATAGTTGTCTGACATTTAAATGTTGATTTGATCAAGATATTGAGGTTCAATTAGAGTAAATTGGTTTTTTGGCCCAAGTCAAAGTGTCAGTATTACGTCTCGTTTGGCCCAAGATTTGCATGTGAATAGTTAATGTGTTGGTAATTGAAATAATTACATGTGACTTAAAGAGTGGCGGCCCAATCATCATACACACGCATTTTATATCGGCCCATGTGATCACACTTGAAGTTGTCAACTTAGTGGGTTTTTGGTCCAATCGTGTGTTGTAATATCATTTAAAGAGTTGTCAGCTAGCTTTATTTGAAAAAAATCAAGGTTGCTTGTGTCAGTCTATGTGATTGCATGTGATCCCAGTTCTTTTGGAAAGCTGAGTTTGTGAAATTGTTTACCGAAAACATGGATTTTGAAGAAGTGTTGGCATATGTGCATTATGAATCTCATCAGTATATTCCGATAAAGAATGAAGAAGAAACAGTCTCAGCAAAAGAAGTTTTGGAACAAGTTCCAGTTTTTGATCACTCGTCTGATGAAGAGAGTGACAATTATGAAGAGGAAATCCGGGAACTTGAATATCTTAAACAACAACTTCCATCTGATCAACGTAGTGGAAAGTTATTTTATGCCGATAAAATTGAAAGAAAAACAAGATGCAAAAAGAAAGAATCAAAAAGCAGTTATTGTTAAAGAAGAGATCAGAGCTGAGAAAGAAGTAAAAGCAGCAACAACAGAAAAGCAAATCAAACCTAGTGTGAAAAGGCAGTTTGAACAAGTTCCAGCTGTCAAGATTGAGAAAGTAGAATCTGAAAAACCTGTATCTGTGAATCCTGAACCAGTATTAAAGAAAAAGGTTGAAGAAGATGCACCTATATTTGATCATTCATCAGAAAAAGAGAGTAAGGATGAAAGTGTTCATGAGGAAAAGAAACAGGTTGAAAATATTTCAGCTTTAAAGGTTGAGACAAAAGCTGATGATAAACAGATTCTTGTTTTGCTGAAAAATTGTGAGATGTTGACATTTGAAAATGACAAACTCTTGAAGGAGGTTGAGAATTTGTCATTAGAAAACAAAAATCTTAAAAAATCAGAAAATGTTTTGAAAAATCAAATACAAAATTTAGAAAATGAAAAAGTAAAAATTGAGAAAGATTTTCAAAGTCAAATAAAAATTTTAGAAGATGAGAGAGATTTGTTTGGTAAAAACAATCTTAAAAAACAAATTGCAATCAATTCTCATCTTGAAAAGATTATTCGACTTGAAAAGGAAGCAGAGTGTGCTCAAAAGAAAATCAAGGAATGGGAAGAAAAGTTGAAGGTGTTTGTGAATACTTCAACTATTCCCTGTCCAAAACCTATTAATTCAGTTTCAATAAGTGACGATGTCACAAACTATGACAAAGCCGTAGTTGAAGATTGCGATGAGAAATCTGATGATGAAAATGAAAAAATTAAGAAAAAGAATTTATTTTTGAAGTTAAAAGAAAAGTTTCAAGAAACTGTTCCACAATCAACTGAAAAGGGAGAATGCTCTAAGCAAAAACCTTTGAAGAAGAAAGTGGAACAAAAACAAAAAGAGAAAATTTTGAAAAATGTTCAAAATGAAAATAAAAGTTCATCAGATCAATCATCCAATCGCAATCAAAAATTACAAAAAGTAAAAAATGAAAATTCAAAAATTGTTGGTAATGAGTGGTGTAGGTCGGACCACAGAGCTCAAAGGCCAAATCCAACAAATAAGAGGAGGAAAGATTATTACCAAGCCAAACAGTGCTTTGATCTAAATGTTTGGACTAAAAATGGTGATTGGTACGATAACAGAGTGTGTTACAGATGTGGTTATCAAGGACACATTGCTGTTAACTGCCAGAGTTGGAGGTTTGAGTCAAGGAGATGCTTTAACTGCAACATCATTGGCCATATTGCTAGAGATTGCTCAATGAGATCAATGAGAAGATTGAGGGCTGAATCTCAGAAGCAGGTGAAGAAATCAGTCAATGTCAAGCCCAAAGAACAGAAGGTTCAAGAACCTAAAGTTCAAGAAAAGAAAGTGAAGCTTTCTCAGGGGCAAAAAGACAGACTGAGGAAGAAGAGGAAGAAGGCCAGAGAGTATCTAGAGAAGATTTTGTCCTCGGATACAACTGGTAAAACAGATAAAAGTTCTGATAAATCGTCTTGCTCACCAAAGAACAACAAATCAAGCAAAACGTATTCATCAGATACAAATCTGAGGACGAAAAAGGGAAAGAAGAAGAAGAAAGTTTGTGGTAATGAATTTGTTTCTGTGGAAACAAAGGAGCCACATGTTGGCGATAAATCTGGCTCATCAAAGTCAGACAAGCCACATTCAGGCAATGATTCTGGTTCGTTAAAACCAGAGGAGCCATTTGTTGAGGTAAAAGTTGAGAATTCTGGTCTAACAATGGATGATGCAAATTTTCCACCATTGTTGAACAAGAATTCAAAATCACCCAAGGACCGTCAGGCTTGGGTGAATCTGTTCAAATGAAAAACCTGACTTGCCGGAGTTCCCAGGTTGGTAAGCGTGGAACATGTATCGGCACATTTCTTGAGAAATTCACGAAAGTGATTTCAATTTAAAAGTGGTAAATCTGGGACATTAAATTGTACTTGATTTTCTACAAGTGATGTTTGTGGATTGATCTTACAAATGTTAGTTTTTACAAGTGGTTGAAAGAACAAGGTGATGAAACCCCATGTTTGAGAAATGACTTACAAAACTAATTTTCCGGAAAAACCATTTTGATTAAAACAAACTTAAGTGTTTTGAAATCACCATGGGAAAATGTTTTGTTGTCAGGGGGAGTTCTGATTGTTCAAGCCAAGTGAATGTAGAATTGAAGTAATTCTCATCATGTTGTCATTTACTTTGTACAGTTCATTTTCAAATTTTCCCAGAAAATCAAAATTGAAATATATTTTGATTTTAGGGGGAGAAAAAAATTAGAAAATTTGAAAATGTCAAAAACATTGAAAAATGTAAAAATGAGTTTTGTTGTAAAAAGAGGAAATGATAGTAGATCAGTGAGACTGTCACAGCATGCTAAAGAAATGGAGAGATAAAATGTGATAAACGATCTTACTAAAGATGTGATGATAGACTCAGCTAGACTAGTAGATTTGCGATAATGATACAAACTTAAATGAAAAAGCCTAGTTCTAGTGGGAAATATGGTCAAAAGCATAGTACTTAGTTTTGTCCTTCTTGATTGTGTGCCTGCTCGGTAATCGCTGATTGTCGAAAGACATAAAACAGGTTAAGTTTGTGAACTTTCACAACTTTGCTAACAAGTCGCTGTGATTGTGCATTTTATTTTGCCAAGATTTAAACTTGTTTTATTTCTTTATTTTGTTTAAGCATTGGACATCCTCTGCGTATACGTGAGTATCGATCTGGATGTTATTGCCTAAACGTTCTGCTTTATTTTCTTTGGTGTTTTGTTTAAGCTTTGGATCACCTCTGCGTATACGGAAGTATTGACCTGGTGGTTAAAGCCTAAACATCTTCAACTTGGTTTTATTTTTCTTATTTTGTTTAAACATTGGACTTTCTCTGCGTAGACGGAAGTATCGACCTGATTGTTAATGTTTAAACATTCTGCTTTATTTTCGCACAAATCACAGTTGATAAAATTTTAAAGGCATTACTTGAGTTAGTGTATTGCATGATGAGGGGATATGCTGAGATCGTGGGGTCCATAAGAATTTAGTGCAAAATTAATATACCTTAAACGTATCGGTAAGCATGTCGAAAGTTTTTAGATTGAGTTTAAGTGGACAACAATGTCGTCAATCTATGTGAATCGTTTAGAACTTAAAATGTTTAAAGCTTAACGGTGTTGGTGGTTTGTCTCATAAACTGATATGATCCTCTTACACAAACTCACAAAAATAGTGTCTGTAAATATTTCTTTACTGCATTTCCTTTATTTCAAAAATCCAAAAAGATTTTAGTGTGTTTTAGCATGAATTTTCGAAAAATACAAAAAGATTTTCGACAACTGATGTTGGAGAGCTGATATTCAAAATTTCAAGTGCTGAACATGATGAACAGGGTTGGGAGTGAGTGCTTAAATGAAAGAATTTTTTTGAGAAAGAAAGTTTGATTAGTTTATCGAGATCATTAATTTGAACTTGATGTAACTATTTCTAGTAAGTTTTTCTTATTGATTTAAGTAAAAACTTATGTTTTTGGTGAGAAAATGTGTGCAGGAGTTGAGCTGAACAGAATTAAAACCAGGTTGTGATCTCAAGGTGATAGCTAATTCCAGACAGCGATCCCATCATGATAAGAGGGGGAGTCTGACGAGGTTAGAGCCAAAGAGAAAATCCTGGTACATGCTTATAAAGAAAGGAGACCGATCAAGATTGAAGAGTCATCATGATGAAGACTCTCACTGAAGATTCTGTCAACATTCAAGGGGGAGCCTGTTGGTGCAGTTGTGTGTCGACTTTATCTTCGTTTGAGTCTTGGATTAGAAGAGAAGTTCGGGAAGCCCAAATACTGACAAGGACTGAAGACGTTGAAGACTCGACTCTTAAGACTCGTCAACATCTGAGGGGGAGTCTGTTAGTGCATTCATCTGTCGTCTTCGTCTTATATCGAGTCTCGGTTGCGTTATGGATCTGAACAAGTGACATCATATATGTGACATCACAAGTGACATCATCTATGTGACATCACAAGTGACATCATCATTGAAAGTCAATACACAAAACAGATTCGGTTGAAAGTCATCTACAAATATCATAATCCATGAATCATGGATGAATTATTGAAGTTATGGCTGAATTGTGATGTATGCTTGCTTAGGAACAAAACCCTAAGTGAAAAATTATACATATATTGCCATGAATTGAAGGTTTAGATGAATTACCACACTAGAATAAGTGGGTTTTAATCATATGATGAAATTGATGATGTAATTGTGTTTAGAATCATCGTACATGATAGTAATAAGGAAATACTTAAACAAATGGTGTGTTTGAGTATATGATTGTTTTGGTCAAAAATTACCGAAGCAATTTAGTGATCAAATTAGTTTTGTGAGGTAGTGTGCTAGTAATACTTTGTGAAAAATATGTTTGTTTGTTAGTTTGCAAAAACAGTTTCAGGATATAGCCCGAGGATATCAGACTATATCAATAATCAAACAATGAGTAAAAATGTAAAGGGTGACATGGGATATACGAGGAAAGCCCTTGATCTATCTAGATCTCCGGCATAAAACCTCGGGAGCTGACAATCGTCGGTTGCCTTGTTCTTCTTATTGCTTTAAATATCAGGACACAGTGAAGGATATGATACGGATCAACTAAGTGTTACAATGTGATTCGAGTACAAGTGTAAGTGTTTTGTGAGTGGTTGCAGCTTGTAGAGAGCAAGAGTGTACGAGAAATTGTGTGTTTCCTTTGATCTGGCATTCCCTATTTATAGTTACAAGAATTAACTAACTATGCTAAAAATCCGGGATACTTAGAATATTCCCTTCTGAACGTTAGGGACTGTTTCAACTCGTTCTCCACGTGCATATTAACTATAAATCCGGGATTTATGCTTCCATAACCGTTACAACATTAATAGCTTTGACCAGCATCCGTAACTCCCATAAAATATGCCTTTCTTCAATGCTGACCATTACAAGAGCTATTTTCCGCCATCAACGCTCTTATCCTAATCAATTTGAGCGGGTCTTCAGGATGACTTGCTCCTCATGAATGTTATTCCCTTGTAACTAACGTTTACAAGCAAATTGTTAGTAATAGTCAGGATACTGCCTCAGGATGTTACCAATATCCTGGCCCGGTATCCTGATCGTAATCAGCTATCATAAAATCAAGATATAGTGTCAGGATATGGGCTCAGAATTTCACCCATAACAATTGTCCCCAAAAATATAACTGTTGGATATCCTGATTCCAACGGATATATTTTTTAGTCATTTTGTCTGGTAAGGATATCTGTTTCGAACATTCCTTGAGGAGCTTGACAGCTACCCCAAGCCTATCCTAATGAAAAATTGAGCCATATGTTGCCACCTGCTCTAAGCCCTCTACTGCTGCTGCCGAAGGTTTCTCTTATGATGACCTTGGCTTCATGGAATCCATCGAGCCCATGACCTCCTTCCCTAATAAGGTAAGTATCCAGATCCTGTATCCCGTACACATATACTGAACCTGTATCCTGGTTAGTTTCTCTTTAATGATACCTGTATTTTGTAGGGTCTAAATCATCTGGTCATCCTGCACTTAGAACAATTTTAATTTCCTGCAAGTAGAATAGTTTGACAGTTGAAGGTGGAGGGATCCTGTGTTTTCAGGACGAAGCCTTCAACTGTTTATGTAAATATGCTTTAAAAGCTAAATTGTATTCTTGGTGGATGGGTCTCTTTTTGAGATGAAACCAAGAATACAATATATTGGACCATTAATAATAAACTAACCTTTTAGCCTTATTTGTTGTTGCTATGTTTTTATTTTGAAGGTATGTTTTGAATATCCTGATCAAATATCCTGGTCAGGATACTGATGAAATGTTCAATACTTTTGTCATCAAAATGTTAGACAAAACTTGGTTGAATATGACTTTTTAGAAAACTTAGATCATTTAGATAAGGTTTTCAAGACTTGAAAAATAATAAATCAGACCAGAAACACTTAGGCAATAATTTCCAACCTCAACCTTTGAATCCTTTGCAATGTCCCCGGCATGGATGTCCCCTGTCTGTGCAGGATATCACATCAATATACGACACACTTGAGTATCTCTTCACTTAGTGATTAAACTTTTTAACTTTTCACCAACAGAAGAACATGTGTAAACACAATCGTAGTTTGTCATATCTTTGGAACTTGTCAAAAAGTTTAGTTTCACTGGGGATAAACCCTTAATATTCTGGGGATAAACCCTTAGTATCCTGGGGATAACCCCTTATTTTCATGCGCTACTGGCGGGAGTGTATAAACTCCAAGACTTAGAAAGGTGAAAACCTTTAAACCTTAGAGAGTATGAAAATACCCTTTCGTGAGAGAGGGTGATCAATCCTCATATATCATAAGGATCCAGGATATAGCCAATGATAACGAAATTGTCAGCCACTTTTACATGAACTATTCCCGCTATCTTGAACTATTCCTGGATAACTTGCGCTCCAGGCGGGGTGTTTAAACCCAATTCGAGAGAAAGGTGAATACCTTTAAACCTTTGAAGGGATAAGGATCCCTTAAACGTGAGAGAGGGGGCCAATCCTCTAATCTTTCGATTCATCTTGAGTATATATCCTGGAGTAACATCCTGAAGTGTATCCTACAAAACACCTTTAAACTAAGGTGGGTGTTAGCTTGCCTAACACCCCTCCGATGCTTAAGTCAGTATTGGGTTCAAAAGAATAAATAAAATCAAACATATTTAAAAGAGATAGAATTCATACTATCCTGAGTTAGAAATTAAATTCTAAACTCACTTGAAATAGAGCTTAAGGTGTATAGCATTCCAGGATCTTGGCAACATATCCCCTTCCATATTCTTGAGTCGGTATGCTCCTTTCCCAGATTCTGACTCAATTTCATAGGGTCCTTCCCATTTTGGAGCTAATTTTCCATCGGCAGGGTTAGTTGTATTCTGGAAAGCTTTCCTCAACACCCAATCTCCAACTTGAAATCTTCTAGTCCTTAAACTCTTGTTATATGATTTGGCTATCCTCTGTTGGTATGCCGCCATTCTTAGCTTTGCTGCATCTCTTGTTTCATCAACAGTATCCAGTTCTTGACATAAGATTTCAGGATTTGATTCAGGATCCCGTAGGCTTGATCTAACTGTCGGTATCACCATTTCTGTCAGGATCACTGTTTCTGCCCCAAATACCAAAGAAAATGGGGTTTGCCCAGTAGCATTCTTCACAGTTGTTCTATCAGCCCATAGGACAAATGGTAGTTCCTCTGCCCATTTTCCTTTTTTGGCACCTAACCTCTTCTTTAAGTTGTTGACGATTATCTTGTTCGAGAATTCTGCTTGTCCATTTGCTTGAGGATGCACTGGTGTTGACGTGATCATCTTAATTCCCCAACTTTTGCAAAAATCAGTAGTTCTTTTGCTGATAAATTGGGATCCATTATCACAAATTATCTCGGCCGGTATCCCGAATCTTGTCAGGATATTCCTCTTTATGAAGGATACCACTTCTTGATCTCTAACTTGGACAAAAGCTTCTACTTCAACCCACTTGGAGAAATAATCCGTCATTGCCAACATGAAAACCTTTCCTCCTGGAGCCTTTGGAAGCTTTCCCACTATATCCATACCCCATTTCATAAACGGCCAAGGGTATACGATAGGATATAATGGTTCTGCAGGCTGATGCAGGATGTTGCCGTGTCTTTGACATGCATCGCATTTCCGAGCGTATTCTGCAGCATCCTTCCTCATAGTCGGCCAATAGTATACAGTTCTCAACACCTTCGAGAACAAAGATCTGCCCCTAGTATGGTTGCCACAGTCTCCTTCGTGTATATCCTAAAGTACCTCCTTGGTTTCAGGATCTTCCAAGCACCTTAGGTACGGACCTGCAAGGGATTTCTTATAAAAAATATTATTTATAATAGTGAAATGAGATACCTTCATCCTAAAAGCCTTAGGATTTGCATCCTTTGGGATATCTCCTTCTTGAAGATACTTCACAATTAGAGTCATCCAGGATTCAGGGTCCTTCTCAGGATATCCATCACCAGGATCCTGGATACATGCTACCTCTTTATCCTGAGATTTTAAATGTTCAATTGCAGGATACAAGATGTGCACTATTGGTATCTGAGTTCCCTCCGGTATCCTGACAGTAGATCCTAAGTTTGCTAGAGCGTCAGCTTCAGCATTCTTTTCTCTTTGTACTTGTTCAAGTGTAAAAATTTCGAAATATCCTGCTAATTTTTTAACAATTTCAAGATATTCAGCTAACTTTTCACCTTTTACTGCATAAGATCCATTGAAATGGTTAGTAATCAACAGGGAATCAACATATACTTGTAAACATCTAATATTCATATTTCTAGCCAATTCTAATCCTGCAACCAAAGCTTCATATTCTGCTTCATTATTAGTGGCAGGAAATTCACACCTAATAGCCTGGGGTAATATGTCCCCCTGTGGCGATTTTAGTAGTATACCCAAACCTACACCTCTTACATTAGATGCACCATCAGTATACCTTAGAAAGGTGAAAATCTTTAAACCTTAGAGAGTATGAAAACACCCTTTAGTGAGAGAGGGTGATCAATCCTCATATACCTTAAGGATCTAAGATATAGCCAATGATAACGAAATTGTCAGCCATTTTTACATGAACTGGTCCCGCTATCTTGAACTATTCTTGGATAAATTGCGCTCCAGGTGGGGTGTTTAAACCTAATTCGATAGAAATGTGAATACCTTTAAACCTTTGAAGGGATAAGGATCCCTTAAACGTGAGAGAGGGGGCCAATCCTCTAATCTTTCGATTCATCTTGAGTATATATCCTGGAGTAACATCCTGAAGCATATCCTACAAAACACCTTTAAACTAAGGTGGGTGTTAGCTTGGCTAACACCCCTCCGATGCTTAAGTCAGTATTGGGTTCAAAAGAATAAATAAAATCAAACATATTTAAAAGAGATAGAATTCATACCATCCTGAGTTAGAAATTAAATTCTAAACTCACTTGAAATAGAGCTTAAGGTGTATAGCATTCCAGGATCATGGCAACATATCCCCTTCCATATTCTTGAGTCGGTATGTTCCTTTCCCAGATTCTGACTCAATTTCATATGGTCCTTCCCATTTTGGAGCTAATTTTCCATCGGCAGGGTTGGTTGTATTCTGGAAAGCTTTCCTCAACACCCAATCTCCAACTTGAAATCTTCTAGTCCTTAAATTCTTGTTATATGATTTGGCTATCCTCTGGTTTTATGCCGCCATCCTTAGCTTTGCTGCATCTCTTGTTTCATCAACAGTATCCAATTCTTGACATAAGATTTCAGGATTTGATTCATGATCCCATAGGCTTGATCTAGCTGTCGGTATCACCATTTCTGTCGGGATCACTGCTTCTGCCCAAAATACCAAAGAAAATGGGGTTTGCCCAGTAGCATTCTTCACAGTTGTTCTATCAGCCCATAGGACAAATGATAGTTCCTCTGCCCATTTTCCTTTTTTGGCACCTAACCTCTTCTTTAAGTTGTTGACGATTATCTTGTTCGAGGATTCTGCTTGTCCATTTGCTTGAGGATGCACTGGTGTTGACGTGATCATCTTAATTCCCCAACTTTTGCAAAAATCAATAGTTCTTTTGCTGATAAATTGGGGTCCATTATCACAAATTATCTTGGCCGGTATCCCGAATCTTTTCAAGATATTCCTCTTTATGAAAGATACCACTTCTTGATCTCTAACTTGGACAAAGGCTTCTGCTTCAACCCACTTAGAGAAATAATCCGTCATTGCCAACACGAAAACCTTTCCTCCTGGAGCCTTTGGAAGCTTTCCCACTATATCCATACCCCATTTCATAAACAGCCAAGGGGATACGATTGTATATAATGGTTCTGCAGGCTGATGCAGGATGTTGCCGTGTCTTTGACATGCATCGCATTTCCGAGCGTATTCTGCAACATCCTTCCTCATAGTCGGCCAGTAGTATCCTGTTCTCAACACCTTCAAGAACAAAGATCTGCCCCCAGTATGGTTGCCACAGTCTCCTTCGTGTATATCCTGAAGTACCTCCTTGGTTTCAGGTTCTTCCAAGCACCTTAGGTACGGACCTGCAAGGGATTTCTTATACAAAATATTATTTATAATAGTGAAACGAGATACCTTCATCCTAAAAGCCTTAGGATTTGCATCCTTTGGGATATCTCCTTCTTGAAGATACTTCACAATTGGAGTCATCCAGGATTCAGGGTCCTTCTCAGGATATCCATCACCAGGATCCTGGATACATGCTACCTCTTTATCCTGAGAATTGAAATGTTTCATTGCAGGATACAAGATGTGCACTATTGGTATCTGAGTTCCCTTCGGTATCCTGACAGTAGATCCTAAGGTTGCTAGAGCGTCAGCTTCAGCATTCTTTTCTCTTGGTACCTGTTTAAGTGTAAAAATTTTGAAATATCCTGCTAATTTTTTAACAATTTCAAGATATTCAGCTAACTTTTCACCTTTTACTGCATAAGATCCATTGAAATGGTTAGTAATCAACAGGGAATCTACATATACTTGTAAACATCTAATATTCATATTTCTAGCCAATTCTAATCCTGCAATTAAAGCTTCATATTTTGCTTCATTATTAGTGGCAGGAAATTCACACCTAATAGCCTGGGGTAATATGCCCCCCTGTGGCGATTTTAGTAGTATACCCAAACCTACACCTCTTACATTAGATGCACCATCAGTATATAATGTCCAGGATTCTAAATTTTCTCCGAGCTGTTGTACTTCTAGGTCTACTTCATTTTGAATATCACTACTGAAATCAGCCACAAAGTCTGCTAGAGCCTCAGACTTTATAGCATTTCTAGGTTCATATACTAGATCATATGCACTTAGCTTTACTGACCACTTAGACATTCTACCCGACATTTCAGGTTTCCTAAGCACGTTTTTAACAGGATAATTGGTTTTAACATGAATCCTATGTGTCTCAAAATAATGTCTGAGCTTTGTCGATGCCATAACTAGGGCCAATATCAATTTTTCTTGATGAGAATATCCAGTTTCAGCATCTAATAAACTTTTACTAACATAATAGACAGGATACTGCTGACCTTCGTGATCATTTACCAGAACAGCACTTACTGCATTCCCTGATACTGCAAGATACAGGGATAATGGTTCACCATCCTTGGGCTTCATCAATAGAGGTGCAGTTGAGAGATACTGCTTCAATTCCTGCAAGGATGCTTCATGCTTCTCTCCTGTAACAACTCTCATTAAAAAGTCCTAATTATTACTTTAATTGTCCAATAGGAAACCCTAATTAAGAAACCCAAGTGATTCTGAATAAACCCTAAAATTTTCAGAATAAACGGAATCAGGATCAGGGCCCCTAAAACTCAGGGGGGTAAAACCTAGTCGGTAAAATCCACACAGTTTGTTGTCGAAATTGAAAATGAACGAGCCACCAACTCAGCTGAGCTACCTGGACACGGAGCAACCCTAGGGTAGAATAGGGTCTCTCGCACCACGCGACGCGCACAAGGATATCTTTCACGTGGCGCGAGGGGGACGAATTTTGGGTATAAATAGAGGACAGTGGGACTTGATACTGTGCGTTCGTTCGACGTTCAAATTCAAATTGTACGTTGAGTTATAGTAGAAACAGTCCCAAAAACACACACGATTCACGAAGTGTTGCCACGATAACAGGGTAATAACTCGATCGCTGATACGATTCATTGTCCGATCGATTAAAACTATCCGATGGATGTTTAAGTGCTGCCCACATTAGGGTTTATGCTTTGTCATTCGTCGTTAATTCGATGGATATTTAAGTATCGCACTTTGTCATTCATTGTGAGGGTATTAATCTCGTGAGCTATCATAAATGCTGTATTAGTTACTAACCAAGTTCGTGTGCATGTCATTAAATTTAGGTCAAAAGGCTAATCAGTAGGCTAGGCTCTGCTCAATTAAATCTGCAATGTGAGTCATTCTCTTTTAATCAAATTACTTTCCAAAAGCATGTTTATTTTCAAAGTTATAATTACAAGGATTAAGTCTTTGTAGTCACCAAATTACAGCCGGTATGTGGGGTTTTGTATACATTACTTGTTCCCATCACCATTGGACAATGAGTTAGCCAATGGGTGATCTGACCACAGTCACAGAAACAAGTCGAGTGACAAATACTGTGGGTAGTTGGTTGATATAGAAACAATGTAATCACCCTTAATACTGTAAATTATAACAAACAGGTCGTTTTAGTAAATAGAATGATTCACCAGTATTTCCTGCTGACAAAACCTTTTTCAAACAGGTTTCAGGTGATCTGTTGTGATCCAGGAAAAGTTCCATGTAGCACTACAAGCTTAAGGAAGCGGCTCAAAATAAAATAAAAGAAACATGTGTTGTAAAATAAAGATTTCTCCGTGAAATCATATGATTGTAAATTACCGGGGTTTATCCCGAGTTGTGAAATAAAATAATCAGGAAACTGCAGTTTTAAAAAGATCCTGATGAAATCTTCCGCTGTTAAACTCAATTAAATAAATACCACGGGATTTTCTTTCCCGCAGCTCCTGAAATGGGTCAAACCGGGTCGGGGGCCGTGACAGAAAAAGGTGGTATCAGAGCCACTGATTTAAGCCTATTAAGTATTTAGAAAATACTTAATTTTACTAATTGCTATTCTGTGATTATGTGTTTTATTAATTGATTAATTGTTAGTTACAATATGAAGCAAAAGCTTTCAAATATCTATCTTAAATTAGATAGGTCTTCCAACGAGAAGGGAAGTTCATCCCAAACAAAATCCTCAAAATACCTAACAGATCCGGATGAAGGAATCTTTGTTCGTAAAGCACACTATGAGGAACCACTTTCTCCTGATAAAAGAAGTTTGATTATTAGGAAAAGTCAGGAGAAAATAAAGAAATTCCGAGAAAAGAAAGTTAAACAAGAAACCCAGGAATTAACCAGTAAATCAACATGGGAAGACAAGTTAGATGAAAAATGGGCAGATCTTTATATGCTAGCCACTGTAGCAGTAAATGCAAATCTTTAAATATTCAAGTTTTAGTACCCTTATCACCTACAAAACTAGAAACCTTATCCAGTAAATAAATAAGTTTACAAGTAAACCTCAGTATGTTTTAATTTTTAGTTATCTTTTGTGTTACACGGTATGCAATAAAATTTAAAGGTTATCCATAAAATTTTGTTATAAAATTTTAACTTAGCATTTTGTGTATTTTGCATATATGTTAAACAGCATGAACGAATTGTCTGAAGCCCTTCAAGACCTAAATCTCTATCCGGTAAAAATAAGGTTTCCAGAGATTTCAATAGGTATATACCAGACATAGAAGAACCTATGGAATTCAACGCTCCACCTCTGGAAAAGCCAAAACCTAAGAAAAGAAAGAGATTCGTATGGGGAAGGCGTGTACGTAGGAGAAAGCCAGCTAAGAGACTTCCTAAAATAGAAAATCCCTTAGATAAAGGGAAGAGAATTGAAGTTAGGGAAGATTCTAGGAAAATGGAAATGGAATTTGGAGAAGGTTCTAGACAGAAGGAAATAGAGATTGGAGGAGGTTTTAGACACACCTAGTTAGAAATCGGGGAAAGCTCTAGACAAGTTGATCAGCTACCATTTCAGGATGAATTGGACCGCGCATTGGCAAGCTGTGATATAATCAGGCCGGTCAACAATAATAATTTTTACTCTAATCCTATCGAAAATCAACTCCCTATAAATTTGGAACCAGCAATCCCAGAACCAATAATCCACACCCAACCTTTAGGAATGGATGAGAGGTGGACAAATGATTGGCAGTTCCAAAACCTTATCAACAGTCCTTATTCCTTTTTTCCTCAGTTCGATCCAGAACCTCTACCAAATCCACCGATGAGTAATGAGAATATGGCTGAACTCCGCCATTTTGGCGAAGAACTGATGGATGTTGTGAATAGGATCCGAGAGATAGGAGGACAAATTTCATGGAAATATGATGAAAGGGAACATCGTTATTAAAAATGCAAGTTGACGAGGGAGAAGTAGGTAGTGAATCTGTGTTTGTATAATAACAGTAATATTAATAAAAATCAGTATGTATAAAATAAACAATAAAACGGCTATAAGATAAAAATGTATATGGAAGCATAATATAATCTATAAAATAAAAGAAAATTTACAATTTTGATTGTATATTTGTTTACATGATTATGTGTGATTAATTATATTGGATTGTTTCTTATTCAATATTAACTATTTAAATTAATTATCAGATGGCAAACATTGGTAATGAACCAGTAAATGAAGTAAATCAATCTCAGGAAGAGCAATTGTTAAATAGGCAAGATATCGAGGATATCGTTGCACAAGGAATAGCCAATGCTATTCCAGCAATCGTTGCTGCTGTCCAGAAACCTGTTAAACCTCAATCAATCATTCCTAGTAAACGTACACAAGGCGACAATTTTAGTAATAGTATAAACGGAGGAGGCAATCTTATTAATAATAACGATAATGATCTGCAAGCCCCAATTTTCAAGAAAATAAATGCTGCAACACCTGGTTGCACTTACAAAGAATTTCTTGCCTGTAAACCAGATGAGTTTGCAGGTAATGAAGGAGCTATTGCAGCACTGCATTGGTTAGAGAAAACTGAGGCAGTGATCACCATAAGTAAATGTGCTGAGGAAGATCAAGTTATGTATGCGTCAAATCTTTTTAAAGAAGGGGCGCTAGAATGGTGGAACACAGTGTTACAAGCTAAAAGAAGGATCGAGGCATATGCCATGAAATGGGAAGAATTTAAGAATCTTGTAGAAAGAAAATTCTGTCCCGAAAATGAAAAAGATCAAATGGCAAATAAGTTCCTAAATCATCGAATGCTGGGTGTAGATTGTCGCGGTTATACTTCGACATTCTTTGAATATGCTAGAGTGGTACCAACACTGGCTTCGCCAGAGCCGGTACTCATTTCTCGCTATATTTGGGGATTAATTAACGAAATCCGTAATATCGTTAAAGCTGCGAGACCTCGCACTATTGACGATACAGTCGAATTAGCTAATACCCTCACTGACGAACTGGTACGCACAAGAGATGAAGATAGGAAAAAGGAACTGGCTCAGAAAATTACCTAAGGATTTCGGGTGGGTAATAATAGCAACTTCAAGAAAAGAGGAACAAGGCAATCTTCAACTTCGCTGTTTTGCAGAAATTGCAAAAAGAAACATTATGGAAGATGTAATGTAATATGCAACTTTTGCAAAGCCATAGGACATCGCGAAGAAGACTACAGGAAGAAAACAAGAATCTGCTATAACTGTGGAGAAACAGGACATTTTAAGCCAGAATGCCCTAAATTGGTTAATCCAGCAGACAACAAAGCTAAAACAGCAGACAGAGCTACCAAGAAGAATGTTCGTGCATTTCAATTAACTACTCAGGAGGCAGAACTTATTCCAGATGTGATAGCTGGTACGTTCCTAGTTCACAACATTTACGCAAAAGTATTATTTGACTCTGGTGCAAACCAAAGTTTTATCAATACTTCATTCTGCCAAGCTCTTAATTTACCTATAACCAACCTTAGGCAGATTTTTACAGTCGAGATGGCAAATGGGAATTCTGTTAAAATAGATAGGGTTTTGCGGGAAGGAAATATAGAACTTTCAGGCCATAAATTCTCTGCAAACCTGTTACCTATGAAATTAGCTGAATTCGATGTTGTGTTAGGAATGGATTGGTTAGTAGCTAACCATGCTTGAATTATTTGTGATAAAAATTCTATAGAAATTCAGGCACCTACCGGAGAAGTAATCAGGATTACAGGAGATAAGCCACGTAAACCCATGAAGTTCATATCAGTAATGAAAGTTGCTAGTTATGAACGTAAGTAAGGAATAGTATATATGATTTCAGTAATCATTAGTACTAAGGGTAAAGAACTTAAGGAGATTCCTGTAGTCTCAGAATACCCAGATATATTCCCAGAAGAGTTACCAGGATTACCACCAGAAAGGGAAGTAGAATTTAGGATTCATCTAATTCCTGGAACTACACCGATAGCCAAGACACCTTATCAGTTAGCTCCTACCGAAATGTTAGAACTGAAAAAGCAATTAGATGAATTACTAAGCAAAGGATTCATACAACCTAGCTCATCCCCTTGGGGAGTGCCAGCATTGTTCGTAAAGAAGAAGGATGGTTCGATGAGAATGTGTATTGATTATAGAGAATTGAATAAAGTTACAATTAAGAATCGATACCCATTACCTAGGATTGATGATCTGTTCGATCAACTCCAGGGAGCTAGACATTTTTCTAAGATCGACTTACGTTCCGGATATCATCAATTGAAAGTACAAGAGGAAGACATACCTAAAACTGCTTTCAGGACTAGGTATGGTCATTACGAGTTTACAATCATGCCCTTTGGGTTAACGAATGCTCCTGCCGCATTCATGGACATGATGAATAGAATCTGTAAACCGTATTTGGATAAATTTGTAATTGTTTTTATAGATGATATACTTATTTATTCCAAAAGTCAGACAGAACATTGTGAGCATTTGCATGCACTCTTAACTTTGTTAACAAAAGAAAAGCTTTATGCCAAATTCTCGAAATGTGAATTTTGGCTACAAGAAGTGCAATTCTTAGGACACAAGGTGAATCATGAAGGTATTCATGTAGATCCTGCTAAGATAGAGGCAATTACCAAATGGAGGGTTCCGCAAACTGCAATGGAAATTAGAAGTTTTATAGGTTTAGCTGGATATTATAGACGGTTTATTAAGGATTTTTCCAAGATAGCTATACCATTAACTAAGCTAACCTGTAAAGCAGTTAAGTTTGAATGGGGACCTAAACAAGAAGAAGCCTTTAGAATCTTGAAGCAGAAATTAACAAATGCTCCAATCCTAGCTTTACCAGAAGGGACTGAAGATTTTGAAGTATATTGTGATGCTTCAAAACTAGGATTAGGATGTGTGCTAATGCAACGCAAGAAGATAATTGCGTATGCTTCAAGGCAATTGAAAAAGCACAAAGAAAACTATACGACTCATGATTTAGAATTAGGAGCCGTAATTTTTGCCCTTAAGATTTGGAGGCATTATCTGTACGGAAGTAAATTTACTGTCTATACAGATCATAAAAGTTTAAGGTATATATTTGGGCAAAAAGAGTTAAACATGAGGCAAAGGAGATGGATGAAAATCCTAAGTGACTACGACTGTGATATTCAGTATCACGAAGGAAAGGCAAATGTAGTTGCAGATGCCTTAAGTCGTAAATACCATGAGAAACAACGACGGGTCTATGCTCTTGGATTAAATCTACATTTAGATTTAATAGAACAACTGAAGCATTTTCAAGAAACAGCAATAGCGGATGCTGCTGAAGGAATGAAGGGACGAATAAAAGAATTGGAACTAGGAGCTGATGGAATTTGGAGATTCCATAAAAGAAGAATTTGGGTACCTAAACAAGGAGATTTAAGAGATAAGATTTTAGAAGAAGGCCATAAACCAAGATATACAATACATCCAGGAAACAATAAAATGTACCAAGATTTAAGAAATAATTTCTGGTGGATAGGAATGAAAAAGGACATAGCTAGATATGTTTCTAAGTGTCTTACTTGTTCACAAGTTAAGGCAGAACACCAGAAACCTTCAGGTCTACTACAACAATTAGAAATGCCCGTATGGAAATGGGAACTTATAACAATGGATTTTGTTACTAAGTTACCCAAAACCAGAAAAGGTAATGATGCCATTTGGGTAATTGTGGATCGATTAACCAAATCAGCTCATTTTCTACCTATGAAAGAAACCTTTAGTATGGAAAGGTTAGCTAAGTTGTATGTAGATGAAGTAGTATCTTTACATGGAGTTCACTCTCCATTGTTTCAGATAGGGATAGTCGTTTCACTTCTCATTTCTGGACAAGTTTCCAAAAAGAAATGGGAACCCGACTAAATTTAAGTACAACATATCATCCTCAGACAGACGGACAAAGTGAAAGGACAATCTAAACTCTGGAAGACATGCTTAGAGCATGTGTAATAGATTTTGGTGGAAATTGGGATGACCACTTGCCATTAATTGAATTCTCCTATAACAATAGTTATCATTCAAGTATTGAAACTGCCCCATTCGAAGCACTATACGGACGAAAGTGCAGAACTCCAATATGTTGGGCAGAAATAGGAGAAAGTCAATTATCAGTTCCGGAAATTGTGCAAGAGACCACTGATAAGATCACTCAGATCAAAGAAAGATTGAAGATGGCTCGAGATCGTCAAAAGAGTTATGCAGATAATCGACTCAAGCCACTTGAATTTCAAGTTGGAGACAAAGTACTATTGAAAGTTTCACCTTGGAAAGGAGTAGTTCGATTTAGTAAGAAAGGAAAGCTAAGTCCAAGATACGTAGGACCATTCCCAGTAATCCAACGTATAGGACCAGTTGCTTATCGTTTACAACTACCAGAAGAATTAGCTGGAGTACATGATGTATTTCATGTATCCAACCTCAAGAAATGCTTATCAGACGAATCTTTGTTAGTACCTCTCCAAGATATACAGGTAAATGAAAAAATAAAATTTGTGGAGAAACCTCTTCAGATAGAAGATAGAAAGGTGAAGTTTCTCAAACACAAACGGTTAGTACTTGTCAAAATTAAATGGAATTCAATGAGAGGACCTGAATACACTTGGGAGCTTGAATCGGAAATGAAGCGAAAGTATCCTCATTTGTTCCAGTAAATCTCGAGGACGAGATTTTTATTAAGGTAGGGAGAATGTAACAACTCTCATTAAAAAGTCCTAATTATTACTTTAATTGTCCAATAGGAAACCCTAATTAAGAAACCCAAGTGATTCTGAATAAACCCTAAAATTTTCAGAATAAACGGAATCAGGATCAGGGCCCCTAAAACTCAGGGGGGGTAAAACCTAGTCGGTAAAATCCACACAGTTTGTTGTCGAAATTGAAAATGAACGAGCCACCAACTCAGCTGAGCTACCTGGACACGGAGCAACCCTAGGGTAGAATTGGGTCTCTCGTGCCACGCGACGCGCACAAGGAGATCTTTCGCGTGGTGCGAGGGGGACGAATTTTGGGTATAAATAGAGGACAGTGGGACTTGATACTGTGCGTTTGTTCGACATTCAAATTCAAATTGTACGTTGAGTTATAGTAGAAACAGTCCCAAAAACACACACGATTCACGAAGTGTTGCCACGATAACAGGGTAATAACTCGATCGCTGATACGATTCATTGTCCGATCGATTAAAACTATCCGATGGATGTTTAAGTGCTGCCCACATTAGGGTTTATGCTTTGTCATTCGTCGTTAATTAGATGGATATTTAAGTATCGCACTTTGTCATTCGTTGTGAGGGTATTAATCTCGTGAGCTATCGTAAATGCTGTATTAGTTACTAACCAAGTTCGTGTGCATGTTATCAAATTTAGGTCAAAAGGCTAATCAGTAGGCTAGGCTCTGCTCAATTAAATCTGCAATGTGAGTCATTCTCTTTTTATCAAATTACTTTCCAAAAGCATGTTTATTTTCAAAGTTATAATTACAGGGATTAAGTCTTTGTAGTCACCAAATTACAGCCGGTATGTGGGGTTTTGTATACATTACTTGTTCCCGTCACCATTGGACAACGAGTTAGCCAATGGGTGATCTGACCACAGTCACAGAAACAAGTCGAGTGACAAATACTGTGGGTAGTTGGTTGATATATATACAATGTAATCACCCTTAATACTGTAAATTATAACAAACAGGTCGTTTTAGTAAATAGAATGATTCACCGGTATTTCCCGCTGACAAAACCTTTTTCAAACATGTTTCAGGTGATCTGTTGTGATCCAGGAAAAGTGCCATGTAGCACTACAAGCTTAAGGAAGTGGCTCAAAATAAAATAAAAGAAACATGTGTTGTAAAATAAAGATTTCTCTGTGAAATCATATGATTGTAAATTACCGGGGTTTATCCCGAGTTGTGAAATAAAATAATCGGGAAACTGTAGTTTTAAAAAAGATCCGGATGAAATCTTCCGCTGTTAAACTCAATTAAATAAATACCACGGGATTTTCTATCCCGCAGCTCCTGAAATGGGTCAAACCGGGTCGGGGGCCGTGACATCTCCCCATTCGAATTTCTTATTCTTCTTCAAGATATCATAGAATTCCTTGCATTTTTTCGAGGATCTTGATATAAACCTGTTTAATGCTGCTACTCGCCCTGTTAATCTTTGTACATATTTCATGTTTGAAAGTGACGTGATATCCAGGATAGCTTTAATCTGTTCTGGGCTTGCTTCGATCCCCATTTTAGTTACCATGTATCCTAGAAACTTTCCTGCCCCACTCCAAAATGGCATTTGGCAGGATTTAGTTTCATGTTGTACTGGTCTAGGATATCGAATGCTTCTTCAATATCCCGGAGATGATCCTCAGCCTTCTTAGATTTTACCACCATATCGTCAATGTATACCTCCATGGTGTCCCCTAGTTTGTCTTTGAACATCATGTTTACCAATCTTTGGTATGTTGCACCTGCATTTTTCAAACCAAAAGGCATAGCAGTATAACAACAAATACCTGTTGGTGTCATGAAAGCAGTATCCTCCAGGTCCGAAGGTTCCATTTGTATTTGCTGAAATCCTGAGGATGCATCCATGAAGGTTAACATTTCATGACCGGCAGTAGCATCCACCATTGAGTCGATATGAGGCAGAGGAAATGGGTCTTTAGGACATGCTTTGTTCAAGTCTGTGTAATCTATACAAACTCTCCATTTCCCATTTTTCTTTGGCACCACAACTACATTTGCTAGCCATTTGGGAAATTTGACTTCCCTAATCATCTTGCTCTTTAATAATCTTTCAACCTCTTCCTGAATGATTTTGTTCCGTTCAGGAGCAAACTTCCTTCGTTTCTGTTGGACAGGCTTGAAAGACCTGTCAATTCCGAGCTTGTGAGTTATAATATCCTTGGAAATACCTGTCATATCCTCATGTTTCCATGCGAATGTTGACATCCTGCATTTTAAAAAGTTAGTCAATTGGTTTTCAATATCCTGAGGGATATTGGTTCCTACGAGCACCGAGATATCTGGATTATCCTAATCAAGGATAATTTTCTTAACATCCTGCTCTGAAGCCTCCAAGATATCCTGGGCTCGCATCTTTAATTGCTATCCTGTTATGGACTTTGTTGAGGATTTCATCGAAGAAGAATAACACTCCTTCGCTTCTTGTTGATCACTTTCCACCTTGACAACCCCCCAAGGGGTAGGGATCTTGATACACTGATGATAGGTTGATGGCACAGCTTTCATATCATGGATCCATGGCCTGCCCAATATAATATTGTAGCAGGATAAAGAGTCCATGACACTGAAGCGTTGCATTGAGTTGATTCCCTCAACATATACTAGTAGCTTTATCTCTCCCACGGTATTCCTGGCTTCTCCACTGAACCCAACAAGCACAATGGATTTCGAAGTAATATCCATCGGGGATACATTCATCCTCTTCAGTGTTTCCAGCTGAATTATGTTGACGGAGCTACCATTATCCACCAGTATCCTGCGCACAAAATGATTAGCAATATATAAAGTAACTACCAAACCATCATGATGGGGATCCTGGACACTATCACTGTTATCACTGTCAAACGTTATCACTTTATCAGTTGTGAGGGTTGTCATCCTGGTTGGCTTGTCTCCCCGTTCTGCTTTAGCCTCCTTTGCATGTCTTTTTGCTGCAGAATAAGAGGTTCCATAAATGTCGGATCCTCCTGAAATAAAGTTAATTATCTTGGCGTCGGCGGGAGGTGATGCTGCTCGTTCAGTATCCTTCTCAATATCCTGACCCTTATTCTTCTTTCTGCCCAGAAGATCCTTCAGATATTCTTTGCTTAGTAGGTAGCTTATTTCCTTCCTCAGTGCTATGCAATCTTCAGTAACATGTCCAAAATCCTCATGGAAGGCACACCACTTGGATTTATCCTTCTAATCAGCCTTTTGCTGGTTCTTTCTGGGCCACCTCGCTTTATCTCCCAAACCCTGCATAGCATACATTAGTTCAGGTATATTAACAGAAAAACAATATTCAGATAATTCAGGATACTCCTCAGGATCCTCGTCTTCAACAACATTCACTTTCTTGCTGTCATTCCTGCCATATAGCTTAGAACGATATGGTTTGTACGAGGATTCTGATTTCTTGTTGGTTGACTCATAGGTTGTGGATGAATTCATCCTCTCTTGCATTTTTTTGTCATCCTCCAGCCGAATATATCTTAAAGCCCTGTTCCGAGCTTCATCCAGGTTCCTGCATGGGTTCATTACAAGATCCTGGTAAAATTGAGAATCTTTTTGCAATCCCATCTTAAAAGCCTGCACAGCTGTTGCAACATCAAGATGTGGAATATCTAAGGATTCCTGGCTAAACTTGTTCACATAATCTCTTAAGGATTCCTGAGGTCCTTGAGTTATCCTGTAGAGATCACTTGTTAGTTTTTCAAAACTTTGACTGTAAGAAAATTGACTATTAAATAAATTAACTAAATGAGCAAACGATGTAATTGAATGAGGAGGAACGTTTAAGAGCCATTTTAAGGCCGATTCTGTTAAGGTAGAACCAAAACCCTTGCAGAGGCATGCTTCCTTGAGATCTGGAGGGATAGGGTTGATTTCCATTCTTTCCCTAAACTGGGCAATATGCTCTTCAGGATCCGTAGTTCCGTCATAGAGCTTCATGTTGGGGGTCTGGAATCTTTTTGGGATTTCAGCATCACAAATAGGATATGCAAACCGGGATATCCTGTGGCTGTCTTGGGATACTTCTGGAATTGGTTGGACCACCCCAGGTACACTGGATATCATGTCCTTCAATTTCTGAAGCTCCCTAGAAAATGCTGATGTTATACCTGCATCCTGCAAAGATCTAATACCATTAGTAGCAAGAGTATTATTATTATTAGATACGTTACCAGTCTGAGGATTCTGGCCATATCCTGAAGCATATCCTGAACTTCTCACAGTTGACACCCTAACCGAAGAGGGTATCTCAGGAATATGACTCTGGGAATGGCTATGTACAATATTCCCCCTGTTATCCTCAATATATACTACAGAACTGAAGTTCAAAGATCTAGGTTGCAAGGGAGTGACATTATCCTCAGTGGGCCTGCTTGAGCTGGATTTCAAGACTTGTATCTCTCTCATCAGCATTTGGTTGGTCTCCTGCTGTTGCCTCATCTGTTCCTGTACACTACCAAACAAAGTTAGAATTTCTTCATTAGAGGCCAAAACAGGAGCAGATCCCTGAATGTTGCGAGCAGGGATAACATCTCGAGCCACATGAATTTCAGTTCCTTGCGAAGAGGCTTGCATTCTCGGGGGAGGTGGTGGAAGCACCGAACCAATTGTTGCAGAGGTTGTAGCAGACACGGTAGAAGAGCTCATGTTTGATCTCGAGGCCATTGAAAATAGTGTAGCAAAAATTTTTGAAAATAGAAAACGAAGTAACGATTTTGCAAAAGCTTTTAGTAGAAATAGCACCACTTGCCCCATGGTGGGCGCCAAATTGTTTTGGTCAAAAATTACCGAAGCAATTTAGTGATCAAATTAGTTTTGTGAGGTAGTGTGCTAGTAATACTTTGTGAAAAATATGTTGGTTTGCTAGTTTGCAAAAATAGTTTCAGGATATAGCCCGAGGATATCAGACTATATCAATAATCAAACAATGAGCAAAAATGTAAAGGGTGACACAGGATATACGAGGAAAGCCCTTGATCTATCTAGATCTCCGGCATAAAACCTCGGGAGCTGACAATCATCGGCTGTCTTGTTCTTCTTATTGCTTCAAATATCAGGATACAGTGTAGGATATGATACGGATCAACTAAGTGTTAATATGCGATTCGTCTACAAGTGTACGTGTTTTGTGAGTGGTTGCAGCTTGTAGAGAGCAAGAGTGTATGAGAAATTGTGTGTTTCCTATGATCTGGCCTTCCCTATTTATAGTTACAAGAACTAACTAACTATGCTAAAAATCCAGGATACTTGGAATATTCCCTTCTGAATGTTAGGGACTGTTTCAACTCGTTCTCCACGTGCATATTAACTATAAATCCGGGATTTAAGCTTCCATAACCGTTACAACATTAATAGCTTTGACAAGCATCCGTAACTCCCATAAAATATGCTTTTCTTCAATGCTGACCGTTACATGAGCTATTTTTCCGCCATAAACGTTCTTATCCTAACCAATTTGAGCGGGTCTTCAGGATGACTTGGTCCTTATGAACATTATTCCCTTGTAACCAACGTTTACATGCAAATTGTTAGTAATAGTCAGGATACTGCCTCAGGATGTTACCAATATCCTGGCCCGATATCCTGATCGTAATCAGCTATCATAAAATCAAGATATAGTGTCAGGATATGGGCTCAGAATTTCACCAATAACAATGATCATACTACTATGAAATGGGTTTTGTATGATAAAATGAAAACGATGATAGATTCATGTTAAAATGATGTTTGATATCATCATGTGTTAAGAATGATTGATGTAGTGATAATTCAATGAGTTATGATTTCGATAACTTGATTGAATAAGTAGTTAAAATGGTAGCATAAGAATGATGCTTACCGGATATTTGACAAAGTACTTAAACGAGTAGTTGAGCTACATCATGTAAATACTTATGTCAATTGGCAGTTTGACTTTAAAAATCAAACTGACCAATGACATGACCGAATGATAAATTCGACATAAAATCGTAGGATGGAATAGTCGTGAATGATTATGACTAATCTAACTATCTTACAAATTACAATGATAGTTTGACGCTTAACAAGCTAGGTGGAAGCTTGTGAAGGAAGCGAGTCAAATAAATCGAGTGTGAAGGAAAAGCGTAATTTGGATGCAAGGTAAGTATAGCTTACACTCTTCTTAAATTGTAGAATATTCTCTTATCGTATTAATTATGAATAAGATAAATAAGCAATTGAAATATGATGTTCTGACGTATAGTCGTACGGAACGAAATAAGTGAAAATGATAAGAAACTATGTTAATGGTTAAAAAGAGAATAATATGATTATTCGGTCTTACAATGACGAATATACGAGGAGTATAGAATGGTTACCTTAAAGGGTAAACCCAAAATAAATAATAAGGGTAAAACGGTAATTCGGTCACGCGTTGATAATAACCGTTAGTCTTTGAAAGACACTTTATGGCATAAGCCATAATGGGTCAAAAGGGTTAAGAAGGGGTTTATAAGTTAAATGACCGTACGGTGTAAACCGAAGCGAGTCATGTAGATAAGATGGTAATAAATATCATCTCACGAAGATAAACGGTCACTTAGACCAAACGGGTCAAAAGGTGAAGATACCACTCTTTGACAATATCGACTAATGATTATTTGTCGAGTTATGTGCTTACAGGAGAAAATATCTCTTGGATATTCGCATCGCTTTAAATTAGCAGTTATTAAAGCAAGATGTTAAAAATGGGTCAATATATTGATCCGAGTCAGGTATGCGTAATAGGTTAACTACTCATTTAGAACTTAAGGTTCAATGAGAGTTAAATGAAGTCAAAAATGGACATTGGTTACCTTAATAGGTAAACCCAATAATTTAAATAATAGTTGTTTTGGTAAAAAATTACCGAAGCAATTAAGTGATCAAATTAGTTTTGTGAGGTAGTGTGCTAGCAATGCTTGTGAAAAATATGTTGGTTTGTTAGTTTGCAAAATCAGTCTCAGGATATGAAACTATAGCAACAATCAAACAATGAGCTGAAAAAGTAAAAATGGACACAGGATATACGAGGAAAGCCCTTGATCAATCTAGATCTCTGGCATAAAATCTCGGGAGCTGACAATCGTCGGCTGGCTTGTTCTTCTTATTGATTGCAAATACAGGATACAATGCAGGATAAGGCTCAGATCGATGCTAAGTGATACAATGATTGTAAGTGTTGAGTGTTGTTGCGTGATTACAAGAAAAAGAAGTGTGAGTTCGAGAGCTGAGAGTGTGAAGTGTATGTTCCTACGATCTGGCCTTCTATTTATAGTTACAAATATTGAACTAATTCTCCTATAAACTAGGGTTACTCCGGAATATTCCCTTTTGAACGTTAGAGACCTCTTCTTCCGGCTTCAACGTCCCTCTTCCAACTGATTAGAGCGAGTCTTTAGGAGAATAAGTCCACATGAATGTTATGAGTCTGCAGTCATGACCTGTACGTGAACAATTAGTAACTGCTAGGATACTGCATCAGGATGTTACCAATATCCTGATCCGGTATCCTGGTCATAATAAAAAAATGATTAAGTCAGGATATAACTCCAGGATATGGGTTCAGAAAACAACCCATAACAATTGTCCCCAAAATATATCGGTTGGAATTCCTAAATTCAAACGGATATATTTTAAACACTACACGTTGATCGAGGCTATTAAAATGATAGGATGGTTGATGTGATTATGTGCAACTTCCCAAGCGAAAATCACTCATCACCCCCTATCTTTGGCCTATATCTTCTCAACTGCTCTGCATAATCATCACTATAATCCGAGAACATTCAGGTATTTTCTCTCACTTTTCTTCTATGTTTTCTCTGTAACCCCCATCGTTCCACTATGGCTAGCCGAACACGATCACACACGGCCGACTCTATTCCAACTTTCGAAGACCAGCACCTTCTCAAGGAACCTGGAAAAGAAATTTGTTCTTTTGATAACGCTGATATCGCCGCCCTAAAAGCCTCCGGTGCCTTTCCCGCCGGAGCAATCATATGACCGTTCGACCGGAATATCCGATCGCATGTGTCTTCCAATGAATGGGTGTGTTTCTTGGCTTACCCATTTTCCATAGGGCTTCAGTATCCCTTTCCCGACTTTATTTCCAATTTCTTTGATCTTACTGGCCTCAGCTTTGCCCAGACCATGCCTATGGTTTGGCGAGTCTTGGTGATGTTGGACTAAATCAAATCTCGTCACATTCCCGATCTTTGCATCGAGGATCTTCCTATTGCATATCGTCCCCGATCTCATGGCAACAGCCGTTTCCTTCTTTTTTCAACTTCCAAAAATCCCCTCATCCTCAAGGCAACTAAGAATGAGGATGAGTGGAATCAAAAGTTCTTCTTTGTAAAAAGGGATTCCATTGACAAGGGTGTTGACCTTCCTGTGAAGTGGTTGACCTCCTGTAGGATTTAGGGTTTTAGGAATATCCCCAAACGTATCCTGAAACGTATCCTAGTCTGATATTTTCATTTTTTGTGCAGCATATATTAAAGAACTAGCCCTCCAAATGCAAAAATCAGAACAAAGAATCAAAGACGTCTACCGACTCCCAGAGAGCGAGAGAACCTTTCCCTGTCCTTTGCAAGTTCAAGTCCAAAATCAAGTTCCAACATGTCTAGTAAGCACATTCATGCAAGTCATTTTTGTACATATTAAATTAATTATGATATAAAATATTTAAGAGTTTAGAATTTTTCCATTTCATGCAGCACCGGCCAAGACCCCCGAAGTTTTCGATCTCGAAGAATTGGACAGTTACTTTGGTCTTGTCCAAGTCAAGAAGGAGCCAAGCCCCAAACCAGCCACTTCATCCAAGCCCACCAGCTCAAAGGCTACTGCTATCCCTAAGCCTTCTTCTGCCATGAAGCCACGTGCTTCTAGCTCCCGCAAGAGAAAAGAGACAGATTCCCTGCTGCTTCTGAGGCTTTCCCCTATTAGAACCACGGGTTCTTCGAATCCAGTGGATTCATGATCAGCTTCCTCAACCAGGTAAGTATCCTTATCTTATATCCTGCACATATATGCTAATTACCTATGCTAATTAGATAGTATATGATGATACCTGTATTTTTTATTGTAAGGCCTCGAGCGTTTGGTGCACTTATACGAGGAATCCTGCGGGTTGAACAAGATGTTGGAGGCCAAGCTGAGGAAGGTTGAAACCACCATTGCGGACCAGGGAGCGATCGCCGCCGCCAAGTCACAACACTACGAAGATAAATTCAAAGCAGTGACTCAGGAAGCCCAAATTGCCATCAAAAAGGCCAACCAAGATGCTCAAGCCAGGCTGGATGCTGCCCAACTCCAACACGATCAGGATATGAACTTCTACCGAGAAGACCTCAAAGGAGTTGTAATCTCCCTCCTCCAAGCCAAGCTAAAAATGGCTTTTAAAGCTAGACCCACGGGCTTCGAATGCCCTTCTTGGAATGTCAAAGCTTGGGAGGTGAAGTTAAAGGATCTTGGTGGTAGTCCTATAGAATATCCTGCCAAACCCGTGGTCGAGGAGTCTTCCAAAGCGGCTGAGATGGCGGTTGATGCTGGTGGTCATGCTGACAAGGATGCTGGGGCTGATCCTGGACCGGGTGCTGGTGACGAAGTGATTGTTGAAGGAGGTGCTACTGCTTGAGGGCAGCAAAGTGGGCGATGATGGATATTGATCCCAAGGCCGGAGCCCACTTTTTTAAATTTGATGGATGTAATCGTTGAACAATTTACTTTTCCTGCATTTACTTTTCCTACACTTAGACAATATGATGGCCAAAGGTGGAGGGATCCTGAGTTTCACGACGAAGCCCTTGGTCATCAATCATTAATATGCTTTTGAACAATCAACAGTTGAAGGTGGAGGGATCCTGTGTTTTCAGGACGAAGCCTTCAACTGTTTAGGTAAATATGCTTAAAAACTAGTTGAACTTTTAGTGGACGGGTCTCGTTTTGAGATGAAGCCAATAGTACAACCTTTTGCAATGTTAATAATAAACTAATTTTCTAGCTTTATCCTTTGTTGTTATTTACTTTTGAAAGTTATATTGCATATGTTTAGCCCAAGCTTTTATAAATTGTTCTTTTTTATTCCGAATACCATACTTTGAATATCCTGGCCAAATATCCCGGTCAGGATACTGCTATTATGCGTAGCACCTTAATCGGAAACGTTCCAATAAAACTTTGTTAAACATAACTCTGGAAACTTAGGTTATTTAGATAAAGCTTTTTTCGAAAAAGAGAGACCATGCCAGAGACACTTAGGGAATAAATTTCATCTTCCAACCTTTGAGCTCTTTGCCATACTTCCAACATGAATGTCCCCACTTAGGAAATTGTCTTCAATTTCATTCCTCGAACCATTTACAATACATCAAAATGGATGTCCCCTGTGTATTAGTGCACAGCATACTTGAGTACTTAGCAACTTCTTGATCTAGACAAGAATGTGTGTAAGCACAATCACAATTGATGTCACATTTGTAAGCAACTTTAGTATTACTGGGGATAAACCCTAAGTATCCTGGAGATAGATCCTTAACATTCTAGGGATAAACCCACGTTTTCGTGCGCTACAGGCGGGAGTGTATAAACTCCAAGACTTAGAAAGGTGAATACCTTCAAACCTTAGAGAGTATGAAAATACCCTTTCGTGAGAGATGGTGATCAATCCTCATATACCTTAAGGATCCAGGATATAGCCAATAATAACGAAATTGTCAGCCACTTTTACATGAACTGGTCCCGCTATCTTGAACTATTCCTGGATAACTTGCGCTCCAGGCGGGGTGTTTAAACCCAATTCGAGAGAAAGGCGAATACCTTTAAACCTTTGAAGGGACAAGAATCCCTTAAACGTGAGAGAGGGGGCCAATCCTCTAATCTTTCGATTCATCTTGAGTGTATATCCTGGAGTAACATCTGTAGCATATTCTGCAAAACACTGTTAAACTAAGGTGGGTGTTAGCTTGGCTAACACCCCTCCAATGCTTAAGTTAGTATTGAGTTTCAAGTAGTAAATAATCATAAAAAGGAATTAGAATTCATACCATCTTGAGTTAGAAATTAAATTCTAAACTCACTTGAAATAAGCTTTAAGGTGTCTAGCTTCCCAGGAACTTGGCAATATATCCCCTTCCATATTCTTGAGTCGGTTTGCTCCTTTCCCAAATTCCGAGTCAATTTCATAGGGTCCTTCCCATTTTAGAGCTAATTTTCCATCAGCAGGGTTGGTTGTATTCTAAAAAGCTTTCCTCAACACCCACTCTCCAACTTGGAATCTTCTAGTCCTTAAATTCCTATTATACGATTTGGATACCCTCTGTCGATATGCTGCTATCCTTAGCATTGCTGCATCTAATGTTTCATCAACAGTATCTGATTGTTGACATAAGGCTTCAGGATTTGTCTCAGGATCTCGGAGGCTCGATCTGGCTGTAGGTATCACCATCTCTGCCGGATCACTACTTCTGCCCCAAACACCAAAGAAAATGGGGTTTGCCCAGTAGCATTCTTCACAGTTGTCCTATCAGCCCACATGACAAATGGTAGTTCTTCTGCCCATGTTCCTTTTTTAGCACCTAATCTCTTCTTTAAGTTGTTGACAATTATCGTGTTTGAGGATTCTGCCTGTCCATTTGCTTGAGGATGTACCGGAGTTGATGTAATCATCTTGATTCCCCAACTTTTGCAAAAATTGGTAGTTCTTTTGCTGATAAACTGAGAGCCGTTATCACAAATTATCTCAACTGGTACCCCAAACCTGGTCAGGATATTCCTCTTTATAAAGGATACCACTTCTTGATCCCTGACTTGGACAAAGGCTTCGGCTTCGACCCACTTGGAGAAATAATCTGTCATTGTCAGCATAAAAACTTTTCCTCCTGGAGCTTTTGGGAGTTTCCCCACTATATCCATACCCCACTTCATGAATGGCCAAGGGGAAAGAATAGGGTATAATGGCTCAGCAGGTTGATGTAGTATATTGTTGTGCCGCTGACATGCATCACATCTTCGAGCGTATTCTGCGGCATCCTTCCTCATAGTCGGCCAGTAGTATCTCGTTCTTAACACCTTCGAGAACAATGATCTGCCCCCAGTATGGTTGCCACAGTCTCCTTCATTTGTATCATGAAATACCTCCTTGGTTTCATGATCCTCCAAGCATCTTAGGTATGGATCTGCAAGAGACTTCTTATACAAAACACATGTTTATAATAGTGAAACGTGATACCTTCATCCTAAAAACCTTAGGATTCTCATCCTTTGGGATATCTCCCTCTTTGAGGTATTTCATAATTGAAGCCGTCCAGGATTCTGGATTCTCTTCAGGATATCCATCACCAGGATCCCGGACACTTGCTACCTCCTTATCCTGAGATTTGAAGAGTTCCATTACAGGATACAGGATATGTAGTATGGGTATCTGAGTTCCTTCCGGTATCCTGACTACAGATCCTAAATTTGCTAAAGCATCTGCCTCCGCATTATCCTCTCTTGGTACCTGTTCAAGGGTAAAAACTTCAAAATATCCTGCCAAATTTTTGATGATTTCAAGATATTCGATTAACCTTTCACCTTTGACTGCATAGGATCCGTTGAAATGGTTAGTGATTAACAAGGAATCAACATACACCTGCAAACTTTTAATATTCATATTCCTGGCCAATTCTAATCCTGCAATCAGAACTTCATACTCTACTTCATTATTAGTAGCAGGAAATTCACACCTAATAGCCTGGGGAATATGTCCCCCTGTGGCGATTTTAGTAGTATACCGAATCCTACACCTCTTACATTTGATGCACCATCAGTATACAATGTCCAGGATTCTGAAGTTTCACCTAGTTGTTGTACTTCTAGGTCTAGCTTTCATGACACCAGCAGGTATTTATTGTTATACTGCCATGCCTTTCGGTTTGAAAAATGCAGGTGCAACGTACCAGAGATTGGTAAATATGATGTTTAAAGATAAACTGGGGGACACCATGGAGGTGTACATTGATGATATGGTGGTAAAGTCCAAGAAGGCGGAGGATCATCTCTAAGATCTTGAATCTGCATTCAATATTCTGGACCAATACAATATGAAACTAAATCCTGCTAAGTGTCATTTCGGAGTGGGGGCAGGAAAATTCCTAGGATATATGGTGACTAAAAGGGGAATAGAAGCAAGTCCAGAATAGATTAAAGCTATCCTGGATATCAAATCACCATCCAACATGAAAGATGTGCAAAGGTTGACAGGACGAGTAGCCTCATTGAACATGTTCATATCAAGATCTTCAGAGAAATGCAAGGACTTCTATGATATCCTGAAGAAGAAGAATAAGAGATTCAAATGGGGAGAAAGACATGAAGCTGCCCTACAAGGATTAAAGCAGTATCTTTCAAGTGCACCTTTGCTGATGAAGCCTGAGGATGGTGAACCCTTATCCCTGTATCTTGCAGTATCAGGGAGTGCTGTAGCCCAAGCAATGGGTATAAAGTAACTGGACTAATAAGTCTAGTCAGTAAGACCGGTTAAGGTCAAAATTTAAATGAAGAATTTGTTTAATACGCTATTCATTTTGAGAGTAGCGTGGAATACACATAAATTATAAATTCATATGACCAAGTGGCAAATTTTGGTGACTCGGTCATGTAAACAATAAAGGTAAATGGGTACAAAACGACAGTGACGGTCCATGAGGCCATACTAACGAAGAGTATTGATCGCTTATACTGAGCGATCATGAGGCAACCCAAGTAAAGTGGCGGGAAGTCAAATCGAGCAAAAGCATGATTGAAGGATAAAGCTACAAGGTATGTGGTTATATGCTTTATAGAATTTTGTTAATATTACATATTAATTTGTGTTACATAATTAAGATCAAAATAAAAAAGTCGGCTTGTTTTTAAAGCGGTGGATTCCATATGAATGAACCGAATGAATAAGTTCATAAACAAAGGAATTTGTTTGTTAAAAGTGAAAGATTTCACTAAAAACCTCCAAACGGGTTAAAATAACAGATTCATGAAGAATTCGAAAGTATAAAAGCGATGGATTTCGCTAAGTTACCCAACCGGTTGAAATAATGAAATTACGTTATTTTGAGTTGCGTTATCTCGTATGAAATATGCATATGCTTTGTAACCAAACAGGTATTACCATACTTTTCTGGTAATACCAAAAAATGGTTAAAGTATGAGTAATGCTTAAAAGATTACTCAGATTAAGTGCATTGGGTGTAAACATAAGGAATTATGTAAGAAAGGTTTCGAGGATGAAACCTCTTTTTGTAACACCCGAAAATGGGTTTGGAAATCAAACCACGTTAATACTAAAAGACGGGTAAAGTACCGTTAGTGGTAAAATTAACCCGGTAAATATTAGGATTTAAATACATAAATCTAATATGAAATAAAAAGTGAATAAATGCTTTTGAGGAAATAAAGTTATAAAAGGCCCGAGTTAACGGGACTTAAAATAAACTTAGTCGTAATCTTTGTTTGGTTACGAGGAGCGTAGAAGCCACCGGGGATTTCTTAAGGGTTTGGAAAATTTAATCAAGGGGAAGAACAAAAGGCATCATTAAAATTTCTTATTTGTTTGTTTTGTATTTGTTTAATTTTCAGTTAAGTCCCTGTGTGAACATCTATTTATGTACCTAGTCCCTGCGAGGACTTGTATTTTCGGTTTAGCCCCTACGTGGGCAAGTTATTTCTATTAAAGTCCTGTTTAGGGCAAATATGTACTTCTTTCAAGTTTAATGGAAAGCTTAAATTCAAAATTTCATTTTTGTCAATATATGCATAAATATAATATATGAAATAAATCAAAATATCATTCCTCTTTGAATTGATCTGCCATTTTTATTAAAAAAAATCTTAAAGGCAAAACCTAGCCTATGTGTTATTTAAGACAGGGCCATGATGGTAGTTCCTTATTAAGATTCAAATCCTTGTTAACATCTAAAAACATGTTAACACTCCTGGCAAATGTGGTTCGATAAAATCACATAAGTCATCCTTATATTGGATTTTTCCAATTTCTTTTCTCTATTTATTATATAATCATCCATTAGTGATGAAGTACCTACGGGCCATAATTATTGTCCTTTGAGGTAAAAGACAGTTGTAGTCTACGACTCTCTGTCAAGAAAAGGTAATGAACTATGTCCAAACCTTAATGCCTTGATTCCTATAATATCATGGTTTATAATTTGAGACTGTCCTTGTGACTAGGCCTTTTGTGCCATTATAATATTTGAATAAATTTTAATTAAGGATTAATTTGAAAATCCTGAATATATATGTGACTAATAAGTTAACCAATATGGTTTATTAAATACCATGGTTAATAAATCATCAAGAATGACAATACTGTTATAGACTTCTGAATAAATCATTATCATTATTTTATGTAGCAATCAAGCTACATGGCAGAATCTGAAGAAGTCAACAGTCACTCTCTAGAAAATCATGATACTGCCAGGATCAACATAACTGGTGTGGAACTTCGAGCATTAATTGACAATGCTATTTCTAAAGCCATGGACAGGCAATTTAAAGAATCTAGTGGTACACACTCTAAGACTCACTCTGTGGCTCATAGTAAGCCACCTTCTAAAACTCATGAGTCAAAGAAGGACGATGCCCAACACTCATCGAATCAGCATAGTATTCCGTCTAAGAAGGTTGTATTCGATCAAGAGCCACGTGCAAAGACCTGTTCATATAAGTATTTCATCTCCTGCAAGCCCAGTTATTTCACTGGGGAAAAAGGAGCCATTGATTGCATGACGTGGCAAGATGAGACGGATACAGTGATTGATATTAGTGGATGTGCAGAGTAAGATATTGTAAAGTACGTCTCACAATCGTTTAAAGGTGAAGCTCTAGCTTGGTGGAGGTCCTTAATCCAAGCTACTGGAAAGATTCTGTTATACAACTTGACATGGGCTCAGTTTGTTGCGTTAATCAAGGAAAATTACTGTCCTCAACATGAAGTTGAGAAAATCGAGACCGATTTCTTGACATTGGTTATGAAAAACTTAGACTGTCAGGCATACCTTACGAGCTTCAACACTATGTCTCGATTGGTTCCTTACTTGGTTACACCGGAACCAAAACGTATAGCTCGCTTTATTGGAGGTTTAACTCCAGAAATTAAGGCAGGTGTGAAAGCATCAAGACCTACTACCTTTAGGTCAGTAGCTTATTTATCATTATCTCTTACCCTCGATGCGGTTAGGCAGAGATCGCTTAAGAGTTCCGATGAAGGGAAAAGGAAACGTGAGGGTGAGAACTCACGTCGTTCTGATAAGAAACATAGGGGGAACTCAGACCACAAGAAGAATTCAGGGTCTAACAAGGGTAACCAGCAAACAGATGAGAAACCTAAATGCAAAACCTGCCAGAAGCGTTGCTTCATTTTAAATGTCACTACTAAAATCAGCCACAAAGTCTGCTAAAGCCTGAGACTTTACTAAATCATAGGCACTTAATTTTATGGACCATTTAGCCATCCTACCCGTCATCTCAGGTTTCCTACGCACATTTTTAATAGGATAATTAGTTTTAACATGAATCCTATGTGTCTCAAAATAATGTCTAAGCTTAGTCGATGCCATAACTAGGGCTAATATCAATTTTTCTAAGTATGAATATCTAGTTTCAGCACCTAACAAACTTTTACTGACATAATAAACATGATACTGCTGAGCTTCATGATCTTTTATCAGAACGACACTTACTGTCATTTTGGAAAATGCAGGTTTGAATCGAAGTCGCAGTCGCAATCAAAGCCTATTGGATGTGGGATCTGCAAGTCCAAAGAGCACAAGACTTTGGATTACAAGAAGTTGAAAGATGCAACTGTTATGGTTGCAACGAGAAGGGGCACATTAAGACTAACTGCCCAAAATATGCAAAGAAACCTGAAGATGGTAAAAAGACCAATGCACGGGTCTTTCAAATGAATGTACAAGAGGCGATTCAGAATGACAACGTGATAACAGGTACCTTTCTTATCAATGATGTTTATGCATGGGTATTGTTTGATTCGGGTGCAGATAAGTCGTTTGTAGATAATAAATTTTGTAAGTTATTAAATCTACCTGTTAGAACCCTAAGCATAAAATATGAAGTAGAATTGGCTGATGGTACTGTAGAAACTGCTTCAACCGTGTTAGATGGATGTTTTATATCCATTAGGAACGATTCTTTTCCACTATCTTTGCTTCCTTTGAAACTAGCTGGTTTCGACATAGTGATAGGCATGGATTGGTTATCTCATAACCAAGCCCAGATTGTTTGTGACAAGAAACAAGTGGTTATCAAGACTCCGTATGGTGTGACACTTACGATACAAGGAGATACTCAGTATGGGTTGCCTAAGCAAGTGTCTATGCTTAAGGCGTCAAGGTGTTTGAAGAAGGGTTGTGTCATTTATATGGCACAGGTGACTATTGATGAACCAAAGCCCAAGATCGAAGACATCCCTATCATTTCTGAATATCCAGACGTATTCCCTGAAGAACTACCTGAGTTACCTCCAGATAGGCAAGTGGAGTTCAGAATCGATATCATTCCTGGAGCAGCACCTGTTGCCAGAGCACCTTACCGATTGGCACCAACTGAGATAAAGGAGTTGAGAACTCAGTTAGATGATTTGTTAGCAAAGGGTTTTATTAGACCTAGCTCATCTCCTTTGGGAGCACCGATTCTGTTTGTGAAGAAAAAGGATGGGTCGATGCGTCTATGCATCGATTATCGCGAGCTAAACAAGGTTACAATTAAGAACAGATATCCGTTACCCAGGATTGATGATTTGTTAGATCAGCTCCAAGGAGCAAGTTACTTCTCCAAGATTGATTTAAGGTCAGGCTATCACCAGTTGAAGGTTAGAGAGGAAGATGTGCATAAGACTGCATTCAGAACTCGTTATGGTCACTACGAGTTCTTAGTGATGCCTTTTGGGCTCACTAATGCACCAGCAGCGTTCATGGATCTCATGAATCGCATCTGCAAACCCTACTTAGACAAGTTTGTCATCGTCTTCATTGATGACATTCTTATTTATTCAAAGAACCAGGCTAATCATGAAAAGCACCTTCGATGTATCCTTAAACTTCTTCAGCAAGAGAAGCTCTACGCCAAGTTTTCAAAATGTGAATTCTGGCTTCGTGAAGTCCAATTTCTTGGACATGTGGTTAGCGAGCATGGTATCCAGGTGGATCCCACTAAGATTGAAGCCATCTTGAATTGGCAAGAGCCGAAGACGCCCACAGAGATTCGCAGCTTCTTGGGTCTGGCGGGATATTACAGGCATTTTATAGAAAATTTCTCCTGGATTGCTGCACCCCTAACTTCGTTAACTCACAAGAATATCAAGTTTGATTGGGGTCCTTAGCAACAACAATCCTTTGATATTCTTAAACAGAAGTTAAGCAATGCACCTGTGTTGACATTGCCTGAGGGAATTGAAGAATTTATGGTATGTTATGATGCATCACACACAGGTATGGGATGTGTGCTTATGCAGAAGGGCAAAGTTATTACCTATGCTTCCTGACAATTAAAGGTGCACGAGAAGAATTACACCACCCATGATTTAGAGTTGGGTGCTATTGTATTTGCACTGAAGCTATGGAGGCACTATTTATATGGTACCAAGTGTGTGATCTATTCTGATCATAAGAGCCTCCAGCACCTGTTTAACTAGAAGGATCTTAACATGAGGCAGCGTCGATGGATGGAGACACTGAATGATTATGATTGTGAAATCCGATATCATCCTGGCAAAGCGAATGTAGTCGCTGATGCTTTAAGCAGGAAGGAAAGGGTTAAGCCCATTAGGATCAATGCCAAGAGCATTGAATTGAAGAACAGCTTAAATGAAAGGTTGTTAGCCGCTCAAAAGGAAGCTGTATTAGAAGCTAACTATCCTAATGAAAAGCTAGGCGTAACTGCTGAACAGTTATCATATGGCAAGGATAGAATCCTAAGATTGAATGGATGAATATGGGTTCCAATTTAGGGAGGACTTAGAGACGTGATTCTTCAAGAAGCCCATAGCTGCAGATATTCTGTTCATCCTGACTGTGATAAGATGTACCAGGATTTAAAGGCAAATTATTGGTTAATAGGTTTGAAGAAATCTATAGCCACATATGTGGTCAAATGTCTGACATGTGCTCAAGTTAAAGCTGAACACCAGAAGCCGTCAGGTTTGCTGCAACAGCCTGAACTTCCCACTTGGAAATGGGAAATGGTAACTATGGATTTTATCACTAAGTTACCAAAGATAAAGCGTGGGAATGATACTATTTGGGTTATAGTAGATAGACTGACCAAATCAGACCACTTCTTACCTATTAAGGAAACACACAGCTCAGATAATCTAGCTCAGCTGTACGTGGATGAGATTGTATCTCTCCATGGAATGCCAGTGTCTATTATCTCCGATAGGGATACTAGATACACGTCTCATTTTTGGAAGAGCTTTCAGCAATCATTGGGCACTAGATTAAACTTCAGCACTGCATATCATCCTCAGACGGATGGTCAAAGCGGGCGTACGATTCAGACGCTGGAGGATATGTTACGAGCTTGTGTTATTGATTTAGGAGGAAGTTGGGATGACCATCTCCCGTTGATTGAATTTTCGTATAATAATAGCTATCATTCAAGTATTCAAGCTGCACCTTTCGAAGCTTTGTATGGAAGAAAGTGTAGGATGCCCGTTTGTTGGGAAGAAGTTGGAGATGTCCAACTAACAGGACCTGATATAGTCCTGGAGACGACAGATAAGATTGTGCAGATACGTGATCGTCTCAAAGCTGCCAGGGATAGGCAGAAAAGCTACGCAGATAAAAGGCGTAAACCTCTGAAATTTGAGGTAGGTGACAAAGTGCTACATAAGGTATCACCCTGGAAAGGGGTGATGCGTTTTGGCAAGAAGGGCAAGTTGAGCCCCAGGTACATAGGACCATTCGAGATTATCGAATATGTCGAAACTGTAGCTTACAAGCTAAATATGCCTGAATAGCTCAGTGGAATCCATAATGTGTTCCACATTTGCAACTTGAAGAAGTGTCTAACTGATGAATCGCTAGCCATGTCACATAAGGATGTGCATATAGATGAGAGCTTAAAATTTGTTAAAAAACCTTTGTCGATTTAGGATAGACAGGTTAAGAAGCATAGAAAGAAGCAAGTACCGATTATGAAGGTTAAATGGGATGCCCGTAGAGGTCCCGAATACACGTAGGAGGTTGAATCCACAATGAAACAGAAATACCCTCATTTATTTCAGTAAATCTCGAGGTCGAGATTTCTTTTAAGGGGGTGAGGATGTAACACCTTGTAAAAAACACAACCAATATAATAAAGACACATGTCATGGATTTTAAACGTGTAAGGAATTGAATCCGAGGGACTAAAATTGTCAAACAATGTAAATATGTGAATAAAGGGATCCAAAGTGTCAACATACCTATCTTGTGCCTCTGATTGACCTCACACGACGTTCGTATTCTTTAAGGAATAATTTATCGAACATGGAAAGTCATTTGTGCTTAAAATAAGGATCTTACGAAGCATAGGAGTTAAAAGTGTCAACATGTTGAAAGTAACCTCTGAGTGACCTTTTACCGAACCTAAAAAGATTGTAACAATTATATATTTTGATATCAAGAATAACGGATATTAATTTTGTGGAGTTTCAATGAATACAAGACTTCAAGGCAACACAAATGCATGGAATGCATTCTGAATGATACATACCTGATCATAAGGGCCCTTACTACTGATAATAACCAAAGATTCGAGGTATGATAGGTTGCATGGTCAAATGTTAAAAGTTCTCAAAATTTTTGTCTTCTGACCAAGGCTTACGGACCGCAAAGAGACCACCTTACGGACCGTAAGGTGGCTGATCTGGGCGATAAAAATTAAAAAGCGGATACGGATCGTAAGGCCCTAAGCTTACGGTCCGTAAGACCTGTAACTGGGTAGAAAAATGGACAAGCTGCCTGTCCAGCCAGTTCCACCGCCTTAGAAAGCTTGTTTTCGAATTCAAGGACTGAGCCAACAGTATTACATGCATAGGGGACACCTGGAATCATCAGAAATCAGTTGTAGGCCTGTGTGGAATGATCTTGTGAATTTTGAAATCCTATTTAAAGGCCCTCTTGTTGCTAGTTCACTTGCACATTTCAAAAATCATTCAAACCCACTCTCTGGAGCTCTCTGGACTTTAAGCAAGTTTCCCTCAGCTCCTAATTCGTGCTAAGAGTCTTTTAAGCATTCTTAGCCTCTCTAGTTCAAGTTTTATTAGTCTAATGACCAAAAGTCAAAGCCATCGTAATTAAGCTTTGACTTAGTGATTAATCACTAATGGTCCAGCCATTATTCGAATTGAAAGTGGCTATGAGTTGGTAATTATGTGGGTGATAAACCCTTAAAAGGGCACCCACTGATTATCACTCTAACTTGGTCAATTGTCGGGTCAAACTTAATATTAAAAAGTCAACAGAATCTATTTTTGCAAATAAATTCATAACTAATAAAGTAGAAGTTATGGAACATGTTTTAACATTAAAATAACTTGGTAAATAATATAAGAACATGTCTAAGCATGTTCAGCCCGACAATTCAGAGTTTAGGATCGGTTCGGAACCGAAAGTCGCAAAATTAGACTTTTGCTTTGACTTTAAGTTCTGGCCCAATTTAGCTTGTTTTAAATATGCCTTAAGGTTCCTTTAGGACCATATTATAAGTTAGTAAAACCATCTGAGGTTATACTACATGGTTCCTTATTAAACTGATTCATTTGCATGTTTCCGTTAATTGCTTAAATGTTGACCATTATGCCCTTTTGATATTAAAATGAGATTTTTGAAAATATGAGAGGATAAAAACCTTTATTACTGATTTATAAATATGTCCTAAAAAATTTGACATCAGTTTGTGCTCTAAATTAGGAGTTATGCTCAATATCGTAAATTGAAGCCTTTTTTATTAATTAAACGGCATTCTAGCATAAAACCCATTTAAACCCAAATTTTGACACCAAACCTTTTACCCACTGATGTAATATAATATTTTAGAATTTTTGGAGATTTTTATTAAATTTTAAACTGATCATAACATGGGGTTCTTGCTTTGATTCGGTAATTGACGGTTATACCCTTTTTACTAATAAAACGAGTTTCACATAACATTTTGATACCAAATCTTTTTCTACTGATTTCATATGTTAAATAAAATATTTTAAGCCTTCTGGACTGATAAAAATCTTAGCTTTCCTTATAGAACCTGAAAATCGCCTAAAACCGACTTTTTACGCATTTTAAACGCGTAGTATGGGTTAAAACTATTTTTGACACATAAGACTTATTACCTACTGATGTTTTAAGTAAATTTTTATACTTTAACAGTAAGTAAAAGTTTTGAACTCAGATTTCCAAATTTGACCTTTAAAGCTTATGTGAAATGACCAAAATGCCCTAACGGTGCATAGCTTGGTTATAAATAATAAATTTCACATATATACAATATCTTACTGTTATGACCTGCAAAAATAAATATTTTTACTGATCATTTTAGACCAGAACCTCAGATTAATATTTAATCTCTTTTATAACCTTTAAAATGACCAAAATACCCCTACGGGGCTTAATTTGACTTTAAATCCGTTTTGGGCATAATGGAAGGTATCCTACTGATATCACAACATATTTAAGGCATATTAACTTGTGAAACCTGTACATGACTCATTTGGTTACCCGTTATGCATTTTTCGCGTTCGGTAAGGTTTATGTAACTAGTTTGCATAAATTGACCAAAACGGGTCAAACCTTATGACTTTTGCTTCAAAATCTAGAATGTGTTTAGTTTACCCATATTATACAAGTTTTCATACTTGTTGGGTCTAAATGACATTCTAATCCGGTCTTCTCTTAATCTTGCGTTGTGAACCGTATACCTTTCTTTAAAACTAACCGGTCTAGGTTTAAACTTAAATACGACCCATTAGAAATCTAATAGGTTATTAAAACCTTCGTTCCAGATTTAGGAGCCCAGTAAAAGATATTTGCACTTGCTGATTGTATACGGCTGAGATAAATTTGAATATTTTGCTCAGGTAAATACTTTTAACTTATTTTCCCTTATACAGGCTTGGGGTACAGTATATAAAATACCGCTTAGTCAGGTATTGAATCTTTAATCGTATGAAGGTTAAATCATTAATATAACCCGTTTAATCTGTTTTGTTTGTTTAAAGCCTTTGGGGGGTTAATGACCATGTCCTGGATATCCTCGGCTCATTCATTGAAATGGCCACGACTTAAGCACGGGGTGTAGGCATACACCTGCCAGTGCGTATGTAAAATAATGTACCCGCGTGTTCGAGAATAACTCTCCGTGGGTTATATTATGCGGTGTGTCTATTAATCTTTAACCCGGTATTTTAACCTGGGCTACTGAACGTATAACAAACGTATAATTCTTTTACAAGATTATTTTTAAATAATTATCCCAAGTTATAAAAGATTATTTGTGCCTCGTGCATTTAAATCAATTTTCTTAAATGTTTTCAAAAGAGTCAGTTAATTGTATTTACCAGTGTAAACTGACGTATTTTCCAAAATGGTTAAGTGCAGGTACTAAGCTTAATGGGCTGGCTACTCCTAGTATCAAATAAAGAGTCTTGCAAGCTTTTGATGCTTAAAATCTGTTGAACAATAATTCCTTCTGTTTAGATCTGCCTGTGGATCCATTTTATAACCGTCGTGTAATATTTTATTATACTTTCGATACTGTTTGTAATAATATTACTTTATGACTTCCGCTGTGCATTGAACTGTGATTATTGACTATGATGATATCGACTACGTCACGAAACTCCCCACTGGGCCCACCGGCAATATGTGGAAATATCGGGGTGTGACATAAAAAAGCCTTGTATTATAGTATGGGCGCTTATAAATGTCAACGTTACTAATATTTGTATACGTTTTAGTTGAAGGACCCTCGCATCCGAAGATGACGAGAGTCTAAAGAATTATCGATACGATAAAGAAATGATCTCGAATTAGAGATCGAACAACAAGGAAAGTTTATCAGGGCAAGTATCTGTAAGGTATACGTCTTAAACTTATAGCATAAACAGTAATATGCAACAAATACACAGTGAATGACAGTTTCATATAGAATATGAAACTTGGAAAACCTGGATAGGTTACCTATCCAGGATGACGTTTCCAAGAGAAATTCAGTAGAGGTACGTATTATTCACAAATTGTGAATAATAAGATAATAACTGAATTCTGTTTAAATAGAAACTTGGACGCGAGTAATCATCCAAGTAAGTATTCTCAATATAAATCCTATTGAAAAAAGTAATGATCACATCAATGAATGTGATTGTATAAATGTTCATAAAAAGGGACATTTTATATGTTCAAGGTTAAAACGGGTAAAACTGATAATTGTTAACTGCCAATTAAATAAAGTTTTACCAAATGAAATCATAAATATGGAAATAAATTGAGGAATTACTTACATGGGACGTGATGTGGTAATTATAAAAAGGTCACGTGTACCATGTGTTGATCGCTTACTCTGGCCAAGTAAGTTGTGAACACATGATACCATGAGCTTCTTATAATGAGCACAATTAGATCCGATTTGGTAAGATCGAGACGAATGAAAAAGTTAAAAGAACCTTGGGGTCAAGAAATCTTATGGACATACTCATATAAATGGTTTTAACGGGAACCATGAAAGCGATATGGCACACATAGAAATAAATGACCTAAGGGAATTCGTGAAATAAGTCATTTTGGATGAAAAAACCATGGTTTACAAAAAGGGCATGTAAAATCAAAGTATAAATGAACTACAAGGTCATAGAAACGAAGGTATTGCCCATACGAAAAGACGATCAAATTTGTTGACTTTAGTTGTAGTAAAGAAAGGATGATGATCATCATCATCATTCAGAATTTATAAGACCGTGAAGGATGGTCAAATAAAGAATAAAGGTTTGGTTGAATAAAGCGATGGATTTCGCTAAGGCAACCAAACAAGTCAAAATGAAGTCTTAATGCATACCGAAATGGTTGCATTAATAATGACTTCGGAAAAGTACCTGGTTGATGGGTAAGGATTTAAAACACATGCGTAAACCGAGAAACGGGAACGCAGATTGAAAATCAAAAGACTCGGATTATGAGTTATGACTAAAAAGACTATAAAATTTCACAAACAGAAATTTTGAAAATAATGTTCAACTATTTTAAGGTTGAACGGGGAGAATAAAGAACAAAGTTTGACTGTTCATAAGTGATGGATTTCACACGAACAAGTCAAACATATTGAATAAAGTATAATGCCTGATGGCATCAGGAAGCGCAAACCGGATAATGGTAGCGTGAAACACAAAAGAATAATGAGCCGGTAAGGGGATATCATTAAATATAAATATATATATATACACACACACACACACAAACCGGATAACGGTAAGTATGAGACAAATTGATACTTAAATGACATAATAAGTCATAGAGTTGGGAGAATGGCCCGAAATAAAACGATTATAGCCACAAACTACAGTCAGAGTTAACGAATTTTAAATGCGAAAACAAATAATTTTCAAACATAAAAAGAATGATCTATGGGATCATCATAACCTTCGGGTTATAAACAGTGTAAAGGTCTACGGGACCAAACTGACCCACGGGTCATGAATAAAAAGACAAAGCGAGGGAACTGGTTGAGAATCCCCGTGTAAAATCAGAATGAAAAAGAATAAAATCTTAACTGTCAATATCTTGATATGAGTAATTGAAAAAATTTAAAGAGAAGACGCTAAACTAAAACTTCAGTTTTAGTAAGAAATAACGTTTTAATAAATATGAATATTATGAAAGGAATTGGAAAATGGTTAATATTAAAAGATACAGGTCTTAACACCAATATGTGTAGGACGATACAATTGAAAAGAATATTTTCGATAATAAAAAGTTGATATAAACTTAAACATGATGTGACACGATCACGGTCAAGAAAAGTAAGGTGAAACATAATCACATTGTAGCCCAAGCAATGGGTATAAAGTAACTGGACTAATAAGTCTAGTCAGTAAGACCGGTTAAGGTCAAAATTTAAATGAAGAATTTGTTTAATACGCTATTCATTTTGAGAGTAGCGTGGAATACACATAAATTATAAATTCATATGACCAAGTGGCAAATTTTGGTGACTCGGTCATGTAAACAATAAAGGTAAATGGGTACAAAACAACAGTGACGGTCCATGAGGCCATACTAACGAAGAGTATTGATCGCTTATACTGAGCGATCATGAGGCAACCCAAGTAAGGTGTCGGGAAGTCAAATAGAGCAAAAGCATGATTGAAGGATAAAGCTATAAGGTATGTGGTTATATGCTTTATAGAATTTTGTTAATATTACATATTAATTTGTGTTACATAATTAAGATCAAAATAAAAAAAGTCCGCTTGTTTTTAAAGCGGTGGATTCCGTATGAATGAACCGAATGAATAAGTTCACAAATAAAGGAGTTTGTTTGTTAAAAGTGAAAGATTTCACTAAAAACCTCCAAACGGGTTAAAATAACAGATTCATGAAGAATTCGAAAGTATAAAAGCGATGGATTTCGCTAAGTTACCCAACCCGGTTGAAATAACGAAATTACGTTATTTTGAGTTGCGTTATCTCGTATGAAATATGCATATGCTTTGTAACCAAACAAGTATTACCATACTTTTCTGGTAATACCAAAAAATGGTTAAAGTATGAGTAATGCTTAAAAGATTACTCAGATTAAATGCATTGGGTGTAAACCTAAGGAATTATGTAAGAAAGGTTTCGAGGACGAAACCTCTTTTTGTAACACCCGAAAACGGGTTTGGAAATCAAACCACGTTAATACTAAAAGACGGGTAAAGTACCGTTAGTGGTAAAATTAACCCGGTAAATATTAGGATTTAAATACATAAACCTAATATGAAATAAAAAGTGAATAAATGCTTTTGAGGAAATAAAGTTATAAAAGGCCCGAGTTAACGGGACTTAAAATAAACTTAGTCGTAATCTTAATAATTAATCATATGATGAAATTGATGATATAATTGTGTTTAGAATCATCGTACATGATAGTAATAAGGAAATACTTGAACAAATGGTGTGTTTGAGTATATGATCATACTTACTATGAAATGGGTTTTGTATGATAAAATGAAAATGATGATAGATTCATGTTAAAATGATGTTTGATATCATCATGTGTTAAGAATGATTGATGTAGTGATAATTCAATGAGTTATGATTTCTATAACTTGATTGAATAATTAGTCAAACATCATTTTAACATCATTGTGATGGATATACATCAAGAGCGAAGTCATCAGTTAATTCATTTCATTGTGTTGTGCATGGTTCGGTCGGTTTGATTATTATGCTCAACCGAAGCACAAACCAAAGCCATCAGTTAGTCTAATTTATTAACCAATCTTTTTTGGTTAATCACTTCGGTTTATGCGGTTGGATTGACGGTTTTTGGTTTGGTTAATTTAGTTTCAACTAATAGAAAAAACCAAACTTGGGCAAAAATTTTTGCTTATAAATATATGAAATTGTGGTATAAATACATGAAATGAAAGTATAAATATATGAAATAGAGATATAGAATATGAAATATATGAACTGAAGGTATTAAAGCTAGATATATACGAAAATATAAATGATTCGGTTCGGTTCAATTAATTTTGGTTAAACGAGAGTTAAAAAAATTGATAACCAGTTTTTTGTTAATTCGGTTTTCAGTTAATTCAGTTTTTTGTTGATTTCGGTTCGGTTTCGTCTGTTTTCGGTTTGGTTTAGGTTAACGATTTAGTTACTGCTCACTGATAAACGGTTTTGGTTAATAACTGATAGGTGTACGCGCGATGCGGCGAGAAACACAAACATTGCCTCGATGTGCATTGTTTGGTTGGTTATATTATTATCTTCAACTGAAATCGAGGTCATTGATTAGTCTATTTTAATAACTAATCCGTTTTCAGTTAATCTGTTTGGTTTATTCATTTAGATTGACAGTTTTTTGTTTGAATAATTTAACTTTAGTTAATAGCCAAAATCAAATTTGGGCTAGAACTCTTGATTACAAATACATGAAATTTAAGTATAAATATATGAAATGGATGTATAGATACATGTAATGGAGGTATAAATACATAAATTGGGGTATAATATGAAATATATGAACTGAATGTATAAAAGCTAGAAATATATGAAAATATGAATGGTTCGATTTAGTTAAATTTGGTTAAATAAGGGTACAAAAAAAATCGATAACCGTTTTTGGTTAATTCGGGTTTTGATTAATCAGTTTTCAGTTAACTCGGTTTTTGGTTGATTTCGGTTCGGTTTTAGTTAACGATTCAGTTATTACCCATCCTTAGATACATAATCACGTAACATAACAATTTTTTAATTAAAAAAATTATAGAAATACTATACTCAAATTAAAGAGAATAAAATATTCTTTTATATGGTGTAGTTTAAAAAAAATTATATATTAACGTACCAAAAAGTTATGACTGTTTAAAAATCATGGGGAGAGTTAATTTTTTATAATGGGATAAAGTGTAACTACTAACTAATTATCTATAATTTTGTTAAAGATGAGTGATTAAAGTGTAGTCTAGATGAGAGGATTATATTGACGATATTTAATCACTTGACATACTGTAGCTATTATACATTATGGAATAATGACAAAGTACATTGAGCTTTAATCGCTTGTACACTAAAGCATCATCTACCTGTACCTTTTAATCCACACGTCAATACTAACCAATTCAACTATCAAAATGTCGACAAAAATAAGCAGGTCGTCACGGTACATTTTGATTTTTCTTAAAATATTATACTTTATAAGATATGACAAGAATACAAAAAGAATTATAAGTTTGTTGTGGAGGGGGAAAGGTGCAACTAATTACCCATAATTATGTTAAAACTCAGGGTTTAAGCGTAATAAGACGGGGCGCTAAAATATAATTATTTTTTAAAAGACCAATTTACCTTTATTTTAGGGGTGTATTTATAAATTAAGAGGAAAAAGTTCTTAATGTTTTGGTATCTTAAAATGTCTGTCTCATGTATTATAATATAGTATATATATATATATATATATAGGGTCAGGATTTAGAGAAAACGGTGGAAAGTGTGAGAACGGTGAGAACGCTTATGGATCGTCGGATCAAAACAATCTATGGACTAGATTGGCGCGGTGGCGTTTTCGTAAATAACACGAATTTTATTAAGTGGACGCGCTTCAGTAAGGGTGAAAGGGTCTTTACACTTCTATAACAAAACGCCAAACTAATGAATAAAACGCCATTACGGTCCAAACCTGAAACGCCATAAAACATCTCAGACATAAAAACACCCCCCCCCCCGAACCTGAAACGCCATATTTTCTACTATATACCATTCATCTTACAAACGCCGAAATCCCCAAAACATCAAACACACCTACTCAAAAAAAGCCATATTTTACTATATACTAATCATCTTAGAAAACGCAAACACTCAAACATCAAAGATTCCAAAAAATCGACGTTTCTTTCAGATACAATATTTCCTCAGTAAAACACCAAAAATGGCAAATATCGTTTCTTGTATATTCAATATTGTTCTACGCATTCTTCCCTAAGGTGTTGTGACTCAAATAACATTTTGCTGCATGAGATGGACAAATCATAAACAAAAAAATGATGGTGTCAGACTTATGTCATTTTTTTTTTGTTTTGTTATTGATGAATATTATAATGGCATGAAGAGACGAATGACACTGATGAGTGGTTTGAAGATACATATCCAGACAAAAAACTCATGTCATTTTGTCTTTCCAAACGGCCACAAAAAACACAAGCATGACAAAGCCAAACCGCCAGTGAACATGTTTCAAAGAAGAAAGAGACTGATGACAGTGAAGATTTGGAAGATGAATTGTTTCTATTTTTATTTTTTTAATTTTCTTTTTCTGTTGTTTGTTATGTATTTTTCAACTTAGAATAAAAAATACATTATATTAATAAAACGCCAAAAAGTCATACTGATTGTGAAATGCCATAATGCAGTAAAACGCCAAAAACTCCCAAACTATAATAAAAGTAATTTGGAGAAGTATTATAAAAAGCTAAAAATGGAAAAAAAAACACCAAAAACTACTTAAAGCCATTAAAAACGCCAACCTTGGAAGATGGAACGTCTATGACCCTAAAAACTCATAAAAAGCTGAACAAAAACAGTAAAAATACACACAGTAACTGAGAAAGATGGTTACTTTTTTAATATCATTTATTATAAAATAAAATCCCGCCTAAACTATTCACTATAAGAGAGACGTCTCTGCACAATCAACTGATCACAAGACAAAAATAACGCCATGTTTCCTAAAAGCCATTCACTTTAAAACGCCAAAAAATAGTTAAAAAAGCCACAGTTGCGGAACCTCGTTTCTTCTATATTAGGTATTGTTCTGAATGAAGTTTCACTGAATAGATTCTTCTCTGAGGTGGGTATCTATATAAGTTTTGCTGAATGAGATGGACAAATATTCATGAAAAAGAGACTGATGACACTGATATGTCATCGTGTCACTTTGTTCTTGATGGATATATTGATGGCATGAAGGGATCAATACATTCGAGCAGGCTATGATCTTCAACATGTCACCGAACAAAGTATATATCAAACCACAATAAAGGATGCCACAAAAAATAAGCATATTCTAAAGACGGGCGTTATGTAGGAAAATAAGGATCTACATAAGGTATTCAAAAACAGGTTCAAAAACGCCAAAAAGGTTAAAAGTAGAAGAGGCTGATGACAGTAAAGATTTGAATGAGAAATTAGATTATAATTTTTATTTTTATTTTTTTCATTTTCTATTGTTTGTTATCTAATTCTCTATTGTTTATTATCTAATTCTCTACTAATAAAAAAATTGAGTATAAAACGTCAAAAACTACAAACACCAAAACGCTTGATAGTGTGAAAACTATGAGAACGGATGCTAGCAAAGCAACATGTTGCTATATAAAACGCCAAAAAACGCCAAACAAAGTATTACTGGAAAAAGCAACACTAATTGAAAGATGAAATTGAACGAAACAGTAATTGCAAAACAGTAAAATGAAGAGACGGTAAAATTGTTGCCAAACATTTATTATATTAAAAGCCACTACATGGAAAATTGAATTTATTTATCTTTTCAAAACGCCATAATTGCCTGTTACATTATAGGCCTGCATCCTGATCTAAAAACAATAAAAACGCCAAACTTACTTAAAACACCAAAATATTTACTATGATCCTGATCTAAAAACAATAAAAACGCCGCGTATTTATTAAACACCAAAAAATGGAAAGGTGATATGACACGTGTTTAAAAAAAGAAATACGAAAGGACAAAAAAGCCCCTCCGCCCTTCTCTATGTCGCGTGACACGTGTTGGGCAGTATGCGTTCTCACCGTTCTCACACTTTTGGGCGTTTTCTCCTGATCCCGTTCCTATATATATATATATATATATATATGAGAGTTAATTTCTCGGATGGTCTCTGTGGTTTTCCATTTTTTCATCTTTAGTTCTCACATTTTCAAAATATCATATTTGTTCCGTGTGGTTAGCTCATGTGTTACTCGGATAGTTCCTAAAGTGGAAAAACATTGATTTTCTCAGTTAAGTTTATGTAAAATGACTAAAATAGCCATGTATATTTTAAAAGAAAAAAATTAAAGAATATACTTAACTAAATGGGCCCACTAATTTTATTAAATTATAAAACTTTAACTCCTTTTATTCTTAATGTGATAAATATTTTTTTATATTTCTTTTATGTTTAAACTTACTAATTATACAAATTAATTTTTTCATCCCGTGTAATACACGGGTAACTAACCTAGTATTAAACATAAACATAAACCCAGCTTCACTAGAGATGATGAAGAATACCGCATTTGTTTCCATCGAATGTGAAGCCACCATCAAACACCTTCGTCATTGATGATTGAAACCCCCACCCTCACACACCTTCATCGTCACCTCCGCCACACCTTTGCCGACTACACTTTCACCACCTAAAATTGTCGACAATGAACCTTTACCTCCGGCGACCAAATCACCGGAAAATTCATCAATTCCAAATCTGTCAATCTCCGACTAGGAACAACATAGAATCTAAAACTAGACATAAAAGTGTGACCTCCACGAATATTTCGGCATCGTCAACGACGAACTTCATGACGGAGTTTAATTCTGAGAGCAGGTGGAGGTTTTACTGAATTAAAAGTGCGATGACGACGGATCCAGATACGATGGATTGTGTCTATGAGCAACAGACCCATGTGAGTCCTCGACGCCAGATAATAATGAGGTTGCCAGAAGATTGCCGGACGTGAAGGATGAAGAAGATTGGAGCCTGATGTTTGATTTGCCTTAATTGTGGGCCTTATGTTTTTTATTCATATATGTATTTTATTTTTTATTTTTAAAAGGTTGGCCCCACTACTTTAATTTTAATTTCCCTTTGTACTTTTAATATAAGGGCATTTTAGTAATTTCATAAAAACTTAACTGAGTTAATTTAACGTGTGTTACTGCCAAGGACCATCCGAGTAACAAACAATCAAACCATATGGAACATACATATAATTTTAGAAAGTTAGGGACTAAATGTGAAAAACTGAAAAACCACAGGGACCATCCGAGCTATTAACTCTATATATGATGTATGAGACAAGAGCATTTTAATATACCAAAAGTTAAGAACTTTTTTTTGCTTTAATGTATAAAGTATAATTCGAAATGAGGGTAAATTAATTTTTATACAGTAATTACACTTTAACAATCTTATCTTGATTACAGTTTAATCCTATATCTTAACAAAAGAGTATAGTTAATTAGTTAATAGTTATACTTTATCCTCTTATAAAAAAACTAACCACCCCTACTATTTTTAAAAAGCTATAACTTTATTATGTGTTAATATATATTTTTTTAAATTACACCATAAATATTTTATTCTCTTTAATTTGAGTATAATATTGCAATAGTTATTTTAATTAAAAAATTGATATGTTGAGAGATTAACAATGTATAGAGGTCAGAAATAACTTAATCGTTAACCGAAACTAAATCGAAACCGAAATCAACCAAAACTTGAATTAACCAAAAAACGATTAATCGAAACCCGAATTAACCAAAACTAGTTACTGAATATTTTTGTACCATCACTTAACCAAAATTAATCTAACCGAACCATTTATATTTTCATATATTTCTAGTGTTTTGTAACACCCTTATCAAATAAATCGAAATTCTAACAATATTTCGCATATGAAAGAATTTATATGAGATTATACCTTCGTACGATAAAATGAGTTTATTAAAACTTTATAACAAAATAAACACTTCAACGTGTTATCATTGATTCGTTTTGTATTAACAAAACAAAGTGCGGAAGATTTAATTTGGTCGTGTTCGGTTCTTCGTTGAGCTTGATCGTCATCCGGTACTCCAATTATTACCTACATACCATAAATCATGATATACGTTAGTTATATGAAATCTATAACTAATCTAGCTAAGCCCGAAAGCTCAATACGATGACCAGGTAACTCGTATGGGTTATGCCTTAAAAGCAACTGATCAGGTAACTCGTCTGGGTTATGCCTTAAAAGCAACAGATAACCCAGATGATCAGGTAACCAGTCTGGGTTATGCCTTAAAAGCAACTGCTAACCCAGATGACCAGGTAACTCGCTAGGGTTATGCCCTAAAAGAAACTGATAACCCAGACATAGATTTAACAAGTCTGGGTTGCAAAAGTTGACCACTTTTCTCCTTTTTAGTAAACGCTGCGTAACTTCTCCGATATTTATCCGATTAGCTTGAAACTTGATTCTAATTGACCGTAATATATTTGCCTACATTATAACCCATAATATTTAACCCGGGTTCATAAATTTTATGATTTACACAACCATTACCGGGTTTATGCGCATTATTATTTTGACCCATTATGTGATTTAAGCAATTTAAGCTTAAATTATCCACAACCCTTCATATCTCTTATTATTCGCTTAATGATCATTATTCATCTATCATCACAACTTCAATTGTGATGGATTATGATAGAAAAATTCATTATATTCTCATTCTACCCTCGTTATTTCAACTTTACGAAAATAACCCATAATGTAGCATTAAGCCAAAATGGTTTAAGACTTCCATTTTAGACTACCAGAAGGATTTGTACAAGTTATAAAACTCATATTTGAACCACCCTTAAGATCGTTTACCCAGTTTATCAATCAAGGGCGTTTTGGTCAACTTTAACCCCTTCTTTTATGACGAAGGACTTTCAATAGCATGTTTTGACAAATTTTGTACGTTTTAACCATAATCTTATTTAAACTCATTATGTTTCTAAGAACGTAATGTCTACACTTTAGATTATTAGATTTACCTACTTTAGGTAACCCAATATTCATTCATGACTTCGTTTAATTCTCATCGAACCTTTAGTACTCAATGAGAGTTTGGCTTATTACACATACCTGTCTCGGGTCATAGCGTTGACCCATTTAAATACCTTGCACTAATAATTACTAATCAATAGCAATGCGAACCTTACGCTATATCCCTGTGAGCACAAACCTCGACAATCGATCATTAGTTATTAATCTTAAATGGTGATAACATCACCATTTAACCCGTTTAGCCTAAATGACCATTTTATCAATATGAGATGGTATTTATTTACCATCTCACCATTTAAACCGTTTCGGTTTACATCGTATGATCATATTATTTAAGTTCGTTTCATAATTCCTTCGACCCATCATGGCTTACGCCATAGAGTGTCTTGTTCAAAACTATTATTTTTTCGTCAACTCATGACTAAAATTACCATTTCGCTCCTGTTACCCATTATGGTTTACACCATAAGGTATCTTTTCCAAAACCCTTTCTTTATTCGGTCATCATATGATCGAATTACCATTTCGCCCTTTTTACCTTTTTCACTTATTCCGACCCGTATCATTTTGCGCCGAAACATCATACTTAAATTACCGATTTACCTTGTTCATAACAAATACAACAAATAGGTGTTCTACTAGAAAGGTGTAAGCTTTACTTACCTTAAGTCCGTTCATGCTTTTTCGCGCCTTCGACCCGTTTGACCCATTCTTCTCCAAGCTTCCACCTAGCTCGTCAAGAGTCAAACTATAATACAATATCCATAAGATACTTAGATTAGTCATCAATACCATGACCATCACCCTTATGGACTTTTCTACCATATTTTCCATTCAATTATAGGCCGGTTTGACTTTTAAAAAGTCAAACTGTCGTTTTACATATATATGCACTAACAAGTTCAATAAAACTCATTAGACATTTTATCTAACACTTGGTGGGCAACATTTTTATGCCACAATTTGGCTAACTTCTTTAACCAAATTTACCTTATTTCTTTCAATTCGTCAAGTTTACACAATTATTAACATCAAGTTAACAAGACTTTCAATCATCATAGCTAATCCCTCAAATTATTATACTAGAATTTAGGGATTTTATTATTATCTTAAAAACCCATTTCACATGATAAATGGACTTTAATCCAAACAATAATTTAGCCAAGTATCTCATTTTTCTTGTAAATATGAAGACTATATGCATGCTTTGACATCACTATAACATCAATTTCATTCTACCATCAAAACCACTTTTTGTCATGTATGAACACTTGACCTAGTCTCTAGATTGTTCAAGTATTTCATCAATACTAGCAAGTATAATGATCATCAATACAAATACATCATCAATTTCATCAAACTAACAATAATTTTGAACTCAAGGTTATCACCTTCAAGTTCTTCTTCACACAAATTTGATGAAATCAAGTTTTACAACATACCTTATGATCCCATAGCCTAGGTGATCAATAATTTACATTCATGCAGGAATTTGAGGCTTGATTCCTCCTTCAATTTGATTATTTCAGCTCCTTGAGGGTTGCCCCCTTTTACTCCTGCTCTGGATCGACCAAACACACACAAGTGTGTGTTTTTTGGTGTTTATTTTATTTTAAAGATATTTGTTTCTGATTTGGCAATTTTAGTCCCTCCCAATGTTAGTTCTTGCACATTATAGTTTACAACTGGGTTATATTTCCAGTTGCCTATCTCTCATAAATTATCAACGGACATGATAATCCTATTTTCTAAGTTCGGGAATGCCACTACCCGACTTAAATTATGTCCCTGTAGGTCGTGCCTTTATAATCTTTATTTACTAAAAGCATTTGTTCACACTGGTTCTCGCGATTCTCGCAATAAAGGATCCTTCTCCTATATATATATATATATATATATATATATATGTATGTATATTTATATATAAGCCCTTACTAAAATACCAGGCTTTCTACAATACTTGTTAACCCAAGTAATTTGTTAAGTATACCAGTCTTTTACCGATTCATTTGAGGTAACATGCGTTCACACGATAGCCTCGTGTGTTGTTTACAACACTTTTAACTATTCTAGACTGTTAATATTCGTAATAACTTACCGGATGTCTTGATCAAGCCATGAACCGAACAAATTTACTCTTTAACCTTGAGCTCTGATTACCAACTCGTAACACCCTTATCACATATATCAAAATTCTAACAATATTTTGCATATAAAAGAATTTATATGAGATTATACCTTCGTACGATATAACGAGTTTATTAAAACTTTATAAAAAATAACCAATTCAACGTGTTATCATTGATTGTTTCGTAATAAAAAAAAACAAACTGCGGATGATTTAATTTGGTCGTGTTCGGTTATTCGTTGAGCTTGATTGTCATCCAGTGCTCTCGTTATTACCCACCTATCATAAATCGTGATATACGTTAGTCATATGAAATCTATAACTGATCTAGCTAAGCCCGAAAGCTCAATACGATGACCAGGTAACTCGTCTGGATTATGCCTTAAAAGCAACTGATAACCAAGATGAACAGGTAACTCGTCTGGGTTATGCCTTAAAAACAACTGATAACCCAGATGACCAGGTAACTCATCTAGGTTATGCCTTAAAAGCAACTGATAACCCAGACATAGATTTAACAAGTCTGGGTTACAGAAGTTGACCACTTTTCCCCTTCTTAACGCTGCGTAACTTCTCCGATATTTATCCGTTTAGCTTGAAACTTGTTTCTAATTGACCGTAATACATTTACCTACATTATTAACCCATAATCTTTAACCCGGATTCATAAATTTTATTATTTACATAGCCATTACCGGGTTTATGCGCATTATTATTTAGACCCGTTATGAGATTTAAGCACTTTAAGCTTAAAGCATCCACAACCCTTCATATCTCTTATTCCTGCTTAACGATCTTTATCCATCTATCATCACAACTTTAATTGTGATGGATTATGATATAAAAATTCATTATATTCCCATTCTACCCTCATTATGTCAATTTTACGAAACTAACCCATAATGTAGCATTAATCCAAAATGGTTTAAGACTTCCATTTTAGACTACTGGAAGGATTTGTACAAGTTATAAAACTCATATTTGAACCACCCTTAAGATCGTTTACCCGGTTTATCAATCAAGGGCGTTTTGGTCAACTTTAGCCCCTTCTGTTACGACGAAGGACTTTCAATAGCATGTTTTTACCAATTTTGTACGTTTTAACCATAATCTTATTTAAAATCATTATGTTTCTAAGAACGTAATGTCTACAATTTAGATTATTAGATTTACCTACTTTAGGTAACCCAATGTTCATTCGTGACTTCGTTTAACTCTCATCAAACCTTAAGTACTCAATGAGAGTTTGACTCATTACACATACCTGGCAATGACCCATTTAAATACCTTGCACTAATAATAACTAATTAATAGCAATGCGAACCTTACGCTATATCCCTGTGAGCACAAACCTCGACAATCGATCATTAGTTATTAATGTTAAATGGTGATGACATCACCATTTAACCCGTTTGGCCTAAATGACCATTTTATCAATATGAGATGGTATTTATTTAACATATCACCATTTAAACCATTTCGGTTTACATCGTATGATCATATTACTTAAGTTCATTTCTTAATTCCTTCGACCCATCATGGCTTACGCCATAGAGTGTCTTTTTCAAAACTATTATTTTTCCGTCAACTCGTGACCAAAATTACCATTTCGCTCCTGTTACCCATTACGGTTTACACCATAAGGTATCTTTTCTAAAACTCTTTGTTTATTCGGTCATCACATGATCGAATTACCGTTTTGCCCTTTTTTACCATTTTCACTTATTCCGACACGTATCATTTCGCGTCGGAACATCATATTTAAATTACCGATTTACCTTGTTCATAACAAATACAACAAATAGGTGTTCTACTAGAAATGTGTAAGCTTTACTTACCTTAAGCCCGTTCATGCTTTTTCGCGCCTTCGACACGTTTGACCCATTCTTCTCCAAGCTTCCACCTAGCTCGTCAAGAGTCAAACTATAATACAGTATCCATAAGATAGTTAGATTAGTCCTCAATATCATGACCATCACCCTTATGGACTTTTCTACCATATTTTCCATTCAATTATAGGCCGGTTTGACTTTTAAAAAGTCAAACTGTCGTTTTACATATATATGCACTAACAAGTTCAATAAAACTCATTAGACATTTTATCTAACACTTGGTGGGCAACATTTTTAGGCCACAATTTGGCTAACTTCTTTAACCAAATTTACCTTATTTCTTTCAATTCGTCAAGTTTACACAATTATTAACATCAAGTTAACAAGACTTTCAATCATCATAGCTAATCCCTCAAATTATTATACTAGAATTTAGGGATTTTATTATTATCTTAAAAACCCATTTCACATGATAAATGGACTTTAATCCAAACAATAATTTAGCCAAGTATCTCATATTTCTTGTAAATATGAAGACTATATGCATGCTTTGACATCACTATAACATCAATTTCATTCTACCATCAAAACCACTTTTTGTCATGTATGAATACTTGACCTAGTCTCTAGATTGTTCAAGTATTTCATCAATACTAGCAAGTATAATGATCATCAATACAAATACATCATCAATTTCATCAAACTAACAATAATTTTGAACTCAAGGTTATCACCTTCAAGTTCTTCTTCACACAAATTTGATGAAATCAAGTTTTACAACATACCTTATGATCCCATAGCCTAGGTGATCAATAATTTACATTCATGCAGGAATTTGAGGCTTGATTCCTCCTTCAATTTGATTATTTCAGCTCCTTGAGGGTTTGCCCCCTTTTACTCCTGCTCTGGATCGACCAAACACACACAAGTGTGTGTTTTTTTGTGTTTATTTTATTTTAAAGATATTTGTTTCTGATTTGGCAATTTTAGTCCCTCCCAATGTTAGTTCTTGCACATTATAGTTTACAACTAGGTTATATTTCTAGTTGCCTATCTCTCATAAATTATCAACGGACATGATAATCCTATTTTCTAAGTTCGGGAATGCCACTACCCGACTTAAATTATGTCCCTGTAGGTCGTGCCTTTATAATCTTTATTTACTAAAAGCATTTGTTCACACTGGTTCTCGCGATTCTCGCAATAAAGGATCCTTCTCCTATATATATATATAGGGAGAAGATCATGCGAGAACCACCTCTTATTGCGAGAACCAATGTGAACACACCAAAAATGCCTAAAAATAGCTAAAAATCACACAAAAATTTTTTTTTTGATTTTTTTAATATTTTTTAGGTTAAAATCGCTACTTTTCGCACCAAAAAAAAAAAAAAAAAAAAATTTTTTTTAAATTTTTTTTTTTTTTTTTTAAAATTTTTTTTTTTTTTTTTTTGGTGCGAAAAGTAGCGATTTTAACCTAAAAAATATTAAAAAAATCAAAAAAAAAATTTTGGATTTTTTTTTGATTTTTTTAGATTTTTTTTAGATTTTTTTAGGTTTTTGGGGGGTTTAGTTTTTAGCATTTTAGCTTGGGGGGGGGGGGGGGGGGTGGGGTTAGGTTTTTTTAGGTTTTTTTAGCTTGGGGGGGGGGGTTAGGTGTTTTGGGGGGGGGGGGGGGTTAGGTTTTTGGGTGGGGGGGGTGGGGGTTAGGTTTTTTTAGGGTTTTTTTAGGTTTTTTTTAGCTATTTTAGGTTGTGTTCACATTGGTTCTCAAGGTTCTCACAATAAGGGTGGTTCTCGCATGAGCCCCTCCCTATATATATATATATATATATATATATATATACTTATACTGGTCGTTTACCCGCGCGATGCGGCGAGAAACATATCACTTAGGTTGGTGAGTTTAGGTTGATATCGATGTTGTTCGTTACAATATCGGAAATATAAACATTTAATTTATTTAATGTTTTAATTATTAATACGAAGTGCATTTGATGTACATATCATGCATTATAGCAACAAACCCTCATTTTCATTTTTCTTATCGTAGATCTGTAGAAAAAGGATGCAAGTTCTTTAAAAATCAATGTTAAAGTAACCTTTTGCAATGAGGTTGAAAAAATGAGAATTGGTAGTCCCGCATTGTTGCTCAACTGTTAACAAACTATGGAGTGTTCCAGGTGATAAGGGCTTTGAGTTTGGTCTTCAAAGATCAATCGTTCAAGTCTACCTTCTACCGTGAACCTATATAACAAACTACGGGAGTTTCCAGCTGGTAAGGCTTTGAGTTTGGTCTTCAAAGATCACTCATTCAACACTTTGGCCATTTTCTAGTATCTTTTTGTTAAATATGACATGCAATAAAAGTCCAACTTTATTGAGAATTAAAGTTCAACTGCCTTCTGATATTAATTTCCTCAAAATATTAGTACACGTTAATATGAAGTAGATAAAAAAAATTGGTTGCATAGGGAATAAGAGTCTATTAACTGTTGAATAATTAACGAAACAAAAGTGCAAATGTGCAATAATATGGATTAATAGAAATTTCATAGCTGTAATCAAACAGTTTAGTGCCAAGAAAATACAACACATATGCAACACGTGGTGAAGTTAACAGTTACTCAATTTTTGTTCTTAATAATTTAATTTAATTGGTAATCTGTCAATTTTTGTTCAATTTTTGTTCTTAATAATTATCTGGTTTCTGTTATTTTTCGTAAAGATCTTTTTCAATATCCATTTAGTTATTCATAGGACAAAAGTGACTTGAAAGCTTATATGGTTCAGTTATATCTATATCTATGAACATTATGTTAGTTCACCATGTAGAACTAATGATGCCTGCGTTATTACTCTCGAAACCCTCCAAATTTCATGTTGTACCGCACCCCACGATTCTTAAGTGTTGAGTTTATTTGCATTTTCAACAGCATCATCTATCCCTGGGAAGCATTTTGACCCGTAATCGTTGCGCTTTGATGGTGCGTAAATCTAGCGTAGACAGTAGACACAATCATTGTTAGATAATGTGTTTCATCTTATTTGTTAAACATTAGGATAAAAGGATTATTTTTTATTTTTTCTTTTAATGTTTTTTTTTTTTGTGGAAGACCAAAGGTAAAGAAATACCTTTTCTTAGAGGTGACAAAAGAGAAGGGCCAGGTAATCAATTAATATGTTGTAAAACAACAGTCAATTAGCAATCCATATACAACTATACCAAACATGAGAGAACAAGACTATAGAGAATAAGTGAATAGGAATTCTTGTTCATTAAGATGTATACACCATATACAAATGCCACTATATAGGCACACATATTAATACAAAAGAAATCAAAGAGATAGAAGTTATGTATGTGGAGAGTCATCATTATGATACATTCATAATACTCCCCCTTGACTATCCGCGTACCTTTAATATGCTTGGTGACGCTGCCTCTTTAAAAACCATGCTAGGAAAACCCAAAGGGACAAAACCATAGCTAAGGAAAAAAGAGTGCAGCGCGTATCGTCTAACCCTAGTACTTCTGGATTATGTATGTTGCCTCATTAAAAACCTTACTAAGAAAATCCAATGGGACAAAACTTAGTCAAGGGAAAAAGAGTGCAACTTGAATAAGTCTCCCCCTCATTTTAACATGTTTCATTTAAGTAACGTGTGTCCATCTTCCTTGAAAGTCGAATAAAGCTTTTGTAGCAACTGATTTGTCGCTTGATCCCTTAATGTGCAATCCTTTATGTTGAGCAATGTTGCATAATCTTCTAACGAGACTTTAGGTGCCTCTTTCCAAAAATTATCATATGTCCATAACTGTGTTTTGTTACATTCCTGCATCTACAAGACTAACCAAACTTGTTTTGATGGGTTAGTAAAATATAATCAAATATCGTTTATACCTGAAATATTTCTTTGAACTCATTCCAATGTCTTACTCGCTTGACAAAGGTTATATCATGACAATAAGCTCAAGTGAAAGATATTATAACCATACATAACTAGCAAAACATATTAATGCACTTATGCATTTAACGATGGTACTTCTAGAATGAGAATCTCTACCTTGGTAGGAGATGATAATAGACGTTTCTTATAACAAATGACTTAACAACCTTTAACATACTTTAAGGTTCAACTATGTCTATACTAAAATATCCAAACATCATCTTCTAGATGTACTTGAGGGATTAGTAAAATATAATTACATATATGCAGTTCGAGTAATAATTAGACCGTGCCAAGGTCATTAAAAAATTTTCCCTCTAAAAGCTCGACAATTTCTCTCAATGATGCCTAGACATCATTACTGTAAATTGCGATTATAGTGAACTTTTAAAAGTAGAATGTTCATAGAACATGGCTAATTTAATCAAACTTATATCCCTCTTTATGCGAATATCTCGAGCTGTACAACAATCGTTTCGACTTTTTAGTCCATACGTATTTTGTCAACTTCATATAATACGTTCTTGAGGTTTTGACATCACTAATGCTTCTAGTATTATCAACCCATGAGGGAATTCTTTCCATCTTATCCAAATTTGCATGTGCTTTCACTCTTTAGAAGTTTTGCTACATAAATTTGCCCATTTGACACATAAATATCTATATCATATGCAAAAATGTCATGAACACTTGCTTTTATCTCCAAAATCCATATTGTACCATGCGTGTACATTATTTATTGAGATATCTCAATCACCAGGTACAAATTTTCTATGTATGTTTATTGGTGCACAAGTATTACGTCGTTAAGATGTGTCAATTAACCTTTCAAGCACTCAATTGCTTTAGAAACTCATCAGGAGTTCCAGTTATATCCAACATATAAAATAATCATAACCTATTCAAATCATAATATGTATAGAAGGATCACATTGTTCTCGAGAACTTACTTTACATGTCCTACATAATTTAATCCTTCGGGACTTTCATGTAAACTCTCAGTATCAAGTGATACATAACATTCATAAGACGAATATCAATTCTCTCTTTATATTAACTGACTAATAAAATATTGGAAAGTCAATGCATCCACCACTAGAGAATACGTTTCCTCATAATCAATCATAGGCCTTTGTGAAAATTCTTGTGCCACCAATTTTGACTTATATCACTTAATTTGATTTTCACATGATTCGCATAAAAGACACATTTGTATCCAACATATTTTACAACTTCAGTTGTATGGACTGTTAGTCCAGAAACTTTCCATTTCATTAGAGAACTAAACTCTGCCTTATTTGTGTCTTTCTATTTTGGCCAATCATTTAATATTCATTCATAGGCAGATCTTAAATCTTGATCCTCATCATTTAATCATTTTAAGCGCTACATTATATACAAAAGTATAATGACGTCGATTTTTATTTCGATTCCATACATATCTTAGACATGATACAACTTATCGAGATCTCTTTATTTTCAAGTACCTGAGGTTCTTCATGAACCATCATGTCTATTGTCTCTTTAGGAGATCTTATTACTATAACCTCGACTTGACCATCTTAATTACTTGCTCCAATTTTTGAGAAATTTTATTATTGGAATCAACTAGTCTACCACCATTTAGGCGTGCAATAGACTCATTACAAAAATATGTGGTTGTCCTCTTGGGACATAAATATAACTGGAGCATAAGCAGTTGATTATGTGAGTTACTTAGTCACTCTATTTAGGTCAGTGAACTTGTCTGGTAATTTGTTCTTTAATATTGGTAAATGAATTATAATTTAAACTTCTAGTTCATAGTTTATAGTTTGAGGATCAAGATGACATGATAATTCATTTCACTTTTCACTTTCCAACTGCTTCTTATCTCCCCCTAATGTTGGGAACATTCATTCACTAAAGTGAAAACCAATGAGCCATAAACGAATTTCTCACTAATGGCAATCATAGACGATTATTTATACCCAACATATTCTCAAACTTTTTAGAAGTCTCATCTTTGAGCTGGTGTGGTGGATGAGTTTCAATATATGTCGCACAAGCAAAATCTTTGATGAGACATCTTTGGTTTTTGACCAAAAACCAACTTTATGGGGAGAACTATAACTTATTGGCTTGATGTGAATTGATGGTACTATATATAAAATTACATGTACCTAAATGAACTTTTGCTCCTCTCATGATCATTGGCTTTGTAACCAATAATAGACGTTTAGTGATCATCTCAACAATAACACTTATTCCAATGATTGTTAATAACTTGGGAATCAAATTCAACAATGAATATAAACTTTATGTATGCCAAAACAGTAACTTAATAAAATATCTCAAAAGATCACATTAATCGTACTAATTAATAGCATAACAAAATCACCACGCATAAAACACATGATTAAAATAATTAAATCTATACCATTTTATGATTGGACACTTATTTGCGTAACCAAATCAAATACTATTAAAGTTTCATGTTATGAATAGAGATAACTAGTTTAAATCCCAAAATACAGACAATGAAAACAAACCACATCATTTGTTTATAATATAAAAATTAGGGCAGAAACACTTTAACCATTCCCGTCTTTTTCAAGTTAAATACCCAGGTTGCCTAAATGGATGCTCTAAGAAATAAGTCATGATGCGTCAGTTATTTTTATTTATTTATACATTGAGGACAAAACATGGAGCCATGAAGTCCAAGGTGAAAGGCTATATGTCAATTGTTTCTACTCTTAATTTCACTTTTCATGGATACGATAAATCATTACGACTAACTCTACAAATTCAGATTTATTTATTTATTTATTAAAGTCACAACAAAACTTCATAACCTTATTCAAGATGTCTAAAATAATAAAACAAGTACTAAGTAGAAATATGAGCTTTGTGTATTATTACCTGAATGGATGAAGGAAAACCAAATCATGGATATGAAGATTGAAATCATGGATATGAACATCTTGCAGCAACTCGTGCTGAAACGTGTTGTAAAACAACGGTCTATTAGCAATCCATATACAACTATACCAAACATGAGAGAACAAGACTATAGAGAATAAGTGAATAGGAATTCTTGTTCATTGAGATGTATACACCATATACAAATGCCACTATATACGCACACATATTAATACAAAAGAAATCAAAGAGATAGGCGTTATGTATGTGAAGAGTCATTATTATGATACATTCATAACACAATACATGTAATTAGTGTCACAATAGACTTTTTTGTCAAAAAAAATTCATTTTTATGTAAATAATTAATAGGGTAAATTACACTTTTCGTCCTTTATATTTGTACCGGATTGCAACAGATAGCCTTTAACTTCAATAATTATAGTCACAATCCTTTATTTGCAAAACCCATTACACTCTACGTTCTTTAGTACAAACCAGGTTAAAATTTTCGGTGAAGTTTCTTCAATTAAGGGTATTTTGGTCAATTCAAATTTTTATTTAAATGTTTAATAAATAAAACCAAAAACATTGCATATACACTTCATCTTTTTTACACTTCATAAATACAATTGATATTTTTAGTTAATGGTTATTCGTTGCAATTAAGTACAAACATAAAGGACAAAAAGTGTAATTTACCCTAATTAATATGTCCAATGGATTATGTTATATGAATAATATTCTGAATTTTTGAAAAAATATATTCATGAGGTTTAGGGATTTAAAATTACCCCGGGAAACTTTTGACCCATAATGACTTCTTTCTAGAGGTAACTTTTGACCAATTTGACATGTTTTCTTCTAAGCTATATTTTTAGTCAAACGTTTGTAAATGCATGACTTTTCCAAAAAAATGAGTTTTCATCAAGACCATACCAGATGCTTATACCACGGTCTTCTTGAGAGCCCGTCCCTGTCTGTAAGTGCGTGTTCCACCATCATTAATCTGTCATTTAGTTCTCTAACTCTCCATGGTTGATTTTTCCACATGAATGCCCAACATTTTCTTTCTTTTATTTACTGAAATTGAGTAGTTTACAAAATTTTTAATCTTCATTTTAATGATTATATAAGCTTGCAAAAAAATTGTTATTGATAGAAACTCGAGAATACCTTGATTTCATCATGTATCCGTATGGCTGCGTTTTTCATTTTTTCTATAGATCTTAACAAAGGAGTAAGGCTTATGCTCTTATCAGATAATTCAGTTTCCAAATCTTCTACACTATTCTGTATTAATTATTAAATATATTTAAATAAATTAACATAAATATTAAATGAACTACCACAAAATATATTATGAACATACCTGAAGCTCATTTACATATGAAGAATAATTAAAAGGCAATATTTCTTCATCTGCTAGCTGAAGAGCTACCAATGTTAATCCCTTACCACTCTTAAGTCAAGGTCCAAAGTCATACCCCATTCACAATGTTAATCACGGTTTATTGGTTATTTTCTAGCAAATCAAAATGATACTCCTTTTCTAAAACAAGGAAATACCTAACCAAACCTAACGTGCGGTGGTTTTTTTTTCATGCAACACACCCCTCACAATTGTTCATTACTCACGGTTTCATTTCTGAACTAGCGTGTAATGCACTACTAACAAGCTCTCAAAGATCAACTATGTTAATCCATAATCATAGGCTTGTACAACAATCACACCTCCACTACAACACATAAACACCGCAAATATGAAAAGGTCTTACGGGTTTTTGGCTTAGGAGAGGGTTAGGAATTTTTGTCTAAAAAGTGGTTAAAAATGAAAAAGGTGAACACGAACCGTTAAAGAATCCTTATTCCTACTACACAAATAAACTATAAGATGTTGTGTAATATTGACTCATATCTAATTTATTCATACTTTCGGGGTTTTTTTCAGCCTTTATTGTGGTCATTTGACCCATTTGTTGGCTTTTTTTTAAACAACTATATACAAAATAGACAAATGGATCTTCTTTAAACAGTTTTCAACGGGGTTAAAGTTTAATTTGGGTAAAGATGTGGGTTGACAAACGAATGGAAAAAGGTTCAAGTTTGGCTTCTAATGGGTGGTTTGTGGGTAAGTTGGTAAACAAAAAAGGTGGTCTTAAATTGCCTTTATCATCTATGTGAATGTCTAGTCCATGGCCTCGGTGTGTATCAAATCATACCAGTTCTAACATATGGCCTACCCTCAAACAAATGAAACATATATGTGTATGATAATGAATTTGGTTTTAAAGTTGGCTCAAACTCTCCCCAAGTGGGGGAAAGGGGTTACCCATGTGAAGCATACATTAATTTTACCAAAAGCTTGTTAACTATAGCCTATGCATTCCTGTTCCTATTTGTTTTAAAAACATTTGCTAGAATTACATTTTATTCAACAATCAGAAGGAATTTGACCATGACTAAGGACCTATACATGTGGTTTGGTTTGGGACCCGTTGATGATTATTTTGAAAACTTCGATTTTCAAAAATGTTGGGATTGAACCCTACCAAAGGAACAGTTGATAAAGCCAAAACTGGATCAGATCAGTGGATTCAATAAGCAGTTGATTGCAACAGTTCTTTCCCCTTGAAACTGGCCTAACAACTGATGACCTCTATCTATTGTCCATCTATAACAACTGCTGATCTTCAACAACTGATCAAGTCTAAAGATTGTTGAAGTGTAAGCACTGATGCTCAATCTACGGTCATGGTTCAAGTACAGCTGAAGACACAAAGCACTGCTAGGAGTATAATAGTGGAATGAGAAGTAGTAGTTTAGTTTGTCTTTATATTTATTGTTATTCAGTAGTTTGTAATAGCAGTAGTTGTATAAGTCAGTAGTTATAAGTTGTTAGGATGTTAGATGTCACTTTCATGGGATGTCAGCAAAGATGCCACAGTGCTTTGTTCGGTACTATAAATAGAACAGTACCCTGTAGTGTTCTATTAGCTCTCTTCATCACAAGTCATTCTGTACTAACATTCTCTGTGAGCTCAGGCTGAGGGGGAGATTGTATGCATTCATGCAAGTGTAGTTGATGATTGTAATAAATATAATCATTCGATTCTCTGTTAAACATGTTTGTTGAAAGCAATTCTCTCATTTGATTGTGTGTTGAATGTTAGTTCCATTTAATTCCACTGCAATTGTTCTTATTCATCTTCATTAATATCAAACAAGCACAATCATAAGAAACTCAGATCCTAACAATTGGTATCAGAGCTCGGACAGTCAAATTTGATCTAACAATCATTTTGACGTAAAGTTCAGCTCAAAATCGTTGATACTTTTAATTGTTCGTTTTGTTGAAAAACAGTGTAAGGTTTAATCATGAGCAAAGTTGATTAATCAGTACCTGTAAAACAACCAGGATGACGTCACAATCACAGGATGTTAACAATAACATCGGTTCACTCTTTAAACCACCTAAGTTGAAAAGAAATGAATGCAACATCTGGGAGCGAAGGATGGATCACATCCTAGCTCAACAGAACACCGGATGTTGGAAATTGGTTATCTATGGACCACATGTTCCAATGGTGACGAGTGCTGAGGATCTAAAGGTTATGGTTCCTAAGAAAATAGAGAACTATACTGAACAGGATTTTCAGAAAATTGAACTAGATGCCAAGGCATTTAGCATCGTTGCATCTGCACTACCTAATGAGATCTATGTTGGGCTATTACACTGTAACAGTGCCAAGGAATTGTGGGATGCACTGAAGGAACAATTTGGGGGGACTGAAGAAGTACTTGAAAATAACAGGGAAATTTTAAACCAACAGTATGAAACATTTTGTCACATTAAGGGTGAATCATTAACACAACAGTTTGAGCGTTTTAGCTGTCTCATGAGTGAACTAAAACTTGTTAAGGTTGAATTTACTAATGCAGCCCAAAATAGCAGGTTTCTTAGGTCACTTCCTGATAAATGGGACATAATTGCTTTTGTAACCAGGAATTCTATTGGGTTCAAAGATCTGACCCTAACCCAGCTTCATGGTAGACTCCTGGCCTATGAAAGGGAGTTGAACCAGAAAAAGAAGTTATAAGAGTCTGGGAAAGTTGCGGATGACTATTCATTTGGCAACACAACTCTTTTGGGTCAGGAAGAGTCTGGCAGTAGTAAGGATCAGAGTTATGATCATTTTATTGACATAACAGCTGGTGGAAATTTTAACTCAGATTCTCACTCATCTAGTTATGCTTTTACAGCTAATGAAGAAAGCCAGAACTCTGATAATCTGTGCTTTGAACTCAATGATCTCCAGCATTTTGATCCAACTGATTTAGAGGAAATGGACATATTACACCAACTTGCACTGCTGAGTGTTAGAACCAGCAAGTTTTACAAAAGGACAGTGAGAAAATTCCCAGGGTTGCATGGGAATCTAAAAGTAGGGTTGGATAAGTCTAAAATCAAATATTACAAGTGCAACAGGTTAGGTCACTTTGCTAGAGAGTGTAGGAGTCAAAACAGTGGACCAATCATCACACACCCTAGCCCAAGACCACAAAATAACCAAAGCACTATGCAGTATTCCCAATATACCCCTGCTGCCCATGTAAACCCTACCCATTATGCACATCCTGCAACCCCTGGTTCCTGTGCATTATGTCCAAACCACTGTTCCTCAAATTTAGTATGTCCAAGCCCCTGTCCCTCAGGTTCAAGTGTAACCAGTTGCACCTCAACAAGCTGCACCAACAGTGGTTCAACCAGATCAGCAAAGCTTTTTCACCCAAGGCTTTGTTGACTGGAGCAGCTTACCGGATGAGCTAGGTGTTGAAAATTTTGCACTCTATGCTACTAATGATGCTTCTAATGTTGATTACTATTTTATGGCATTAGAGTCAATACCAGAAGGGCTGGAAACTGAAGAAGGACAGTCAGATGCTGAAACAGTGGATGAAATTGCTGAAGCAGTGGTTACTGCTGTTGCTGGTGAAATACTGTTGGGAGAAAATTCAGAACCCCTGTTGGAACCACTGTCTGACCCCTGGTCTGAAGAAGAAGATAAGAAACAAGGTGAAAAAGAAGAGAAAGTGCCAGATGAGAAAGAGCATGTCTGTGATTGTGCCATGATGGCTGCAGCTAAGGTATCATCTCAGGTTCTTAAAAATCTGTGTTCAGAAAAATGCATCATAGCATTTGCTAACATCAAAGAGGTGAATGAAAACCTTAGGGATAAAGTTTTGAATGATGAAGTACAATTTGAAAAGTCCTTAAAAGAAATAAAAATCAAATTGGCTGAAAAAGATAATGAAATCTGCAGTCTCAAACAAGAGCATAGCATAACCAAGGACCAACTCCAGACCATGATAGAAAAATATCAAGTCTGTAAAAAGGAGTTGGAATCCACCCAAATCACTTGTGAAAAATGGGTGGAATCCTGCAAAGGTTATGAAGTTATGCTTGAAAAACATATCAAAAGCAATGTAAAATTTGGTGTAGGCTTTAGAAAACATGATCAAATTGAAAACACTGCTGCAAATGAATCTGTTCAAACCTCTGTTGAAATCATACCCACCAACAAGGATGGCCAAGAAGTTAAAATAACTGATAAACTTGGTAACAAGATCACTTTGGAAAGATCTGTGGGGTCCTCAACTTTTGAGGAGATTGAGAAATACCAATTCAAACCCACATGGTCTGATGAGTGTGACATCCTTGAAAACTTCAAACCAATGGACTTCACAACTATAGATGGTGTTACAGCTCCAAAGGCCAAGGTGATTCCTCTTAAGGACATCCCAACAGTAGTTCAAAACTCTGTTGCAAAGGAGTCTGAAAAGAAGAAGAAAAGAGAAAAGATAAAAAACTTGTTTTGTGACTTTTGTGAAAAGAAAAATCACCTGACCAAAGATTGTTTTCACTTAAAAGCTTATGATCTTAACAAAACAAGTACTATTGTGCCTTCACAGAGCTGCACCATCTGTGGTAAAACAAATCATTCTACTCAGAAGTGTGTGTACTTGAAATCCTTTGAGGTCAAAAAGCAAGAGTACATTTCAAAAACACCAATGAGTTCATCAAAAAATCAAGTAAAGAATCAACCACTGTTTGTGCCAGTTCAAACAGCTGTTACAAAACAGCTGAACCAAACCTCAGTTAAAAGAGAAGTTCAGGTGACTGATGCACCCTCTGCTAATCAATACCGAAGAGGTAAAGGTCAACCACCATACCCAAGGGTCCCACATGTTTATGAGGCTTACAAAAGGCCTTCTAAACAAAGAGTGAACAGGCATCCCTTTGGGTATCAACAGCTGATAGGACAAGACCCCCAACAGTGGTTAGAGAAAAACAGTTCCAAAACTGTCTAAACCCCTGAGCTAACCACTGTCTATCCACCTGAACTTAACACAGACACTGTTGAGACCCCATCCAAAGCCTTATTGGCTTTGGAGACCCTCATGAACTAACCTTTTACTTGATGTGCAGGGAGCTTCTGCATGCTTAGATAGTCTTTGGTATGTAGATAGTGGAGGCTCCAGGCACATGACTGGATGTAGAGCCCTACTCAAAGAATTCAAAACTCATGGAGGGAGTGATATATCCTTTGGTAATAATAGTAAAGGGAAGGTGATGGGATCTGGTACAGTTCAGTCTGGAAATGTTAAGTTTGAAAATGTCAATCTAATAGACAATCTAAAATTCAACCTTCTTAGTGTCTCACAAATGAGTGACAAAGGGTATGGGTCATTCTTTACTAAGGAGTGTTGTAGGATTGTTGGACCAGAAATGGTTAAAAAGATTAAAGAAATAATAAAAAATGGAAAAACCCAACTTGTTGCTCAAAGGAGTGGCAATATTTATGTAGTTGATTTGTCAAAAGAGTGCCCTAGGACTGATGCTTGTCTGTTCTCAGCTACCTCTAACAAAGAGACAGAACTTTGGCATAGGAGATTGAGGCACACAAATCTTAAGACAATCACTGCTTTGTCAAAATAGGGGTTAGTAAGAGGTCTTCCTCAAAAACTGTTCACCTGTCCTGAGCATTGTGTTTCTTGTTTAAAAGGAAAACAACATAAAAGCTCATTTAAGTCCATTGAAGAGTCCAAAACAACCAAGTGTCTGCAAATGCTGCACATGGATCTGTTTGGCCTAGTAAAAGTCATGAGTCTTAGAAAGAAAAGATATTGTTTACATGGACTTATTTCTTACATTCCAAAGATGAGACTGCAGGCATTCTGCAAGACTTTGTCAAACAGGTTGAAAAGCAGTTTGACTTGCCAGTAAAAATCTTTAGGAGTGACAATGGCACAGAGTTCAGAAATAGGGAGTTGGATGAGTTTTGTGTGTCAAAAGGAATTGTAAGGCAGTACAGCATTCCAAGGACACCAGAGCAAAATGGGGTTGTTGAGAGAAAGAACAGGACACTGATTGAGGCTGCTAGAACCACGCTTGCTGAATCAGGTTTGCCATTAACTTTCTAGGCAGAGGCAGTAAACACTGCTTGCTATGTCCAGAACAGATTTTTAATCAACCCTAGGCATCAAAAGACCGCCTATGAACTTCTGTATAAAATCAAACCACTGATCTCATACTTTAAAGTATTTGGCTGCCCATGTTTTATTTTGAATTTAAAAGACTCAATTTCAAAATTTGCAGCCAAAGTAGACAGTGGATATCATTTGGGATACTCAACCACTGCTAAGGCCTACAAAGTGTTTAACACAAGGACCAAAACAGTGGAAGAGACTTTGAATGTGAAGTTCAATGAACTTTCTTCAATGAAAATCCCTGCAAACCCTACAGAATTGTTTGATCTTGATAAATTTACTTTTGAAAACGTTTCTGTCAAGACTAACAGTGCAGGTCCATCTCAAAATCCTCCATCAGACAATGGGTATGAATTTATTCTTCCACTACAAACCTTCAAATCCATTGCAAGAGCAGCAGATGCTCAAAACAGTTGTCAAAGCTCAACCACTGCTACCTCAACAGTTGTTGACCAAAGTAGCCCTTTAACCCCTGCTTCCACATCATCAAACACTGTTGATAAAAGTCCTCAAACAGTGGATAAAAGTCAACATGTTTCCACATCAATTCCACCTATTCCTCCACCTCCATTTCAAGACACTGTTGGATCATCAAAGTCACCAACAGTTGTTTGCTCAGATGATTCACATCTGCAGCCCTCACCATTAAATGCCATTGTACCATACAAAGGAGATCTAATCTTCTTGAAGTCTCATCCACCAGACCAAATCATGGGCAACATCAGTGAAGGGTTGCTCACAAAAAGCCAATCCCAAAACATCTGTCTTTTTGTTGGTTTTCTATCTCTCCATCAGCCAGTCAAGTACCAAGAGGCACTGAAAGACTATAGCTGGGTAGAGGCCATGCAAGAGGAGCTCCAATAGTTTAAAAGACAACAAGTATGGGAGCTTGTACCACTGCCAGAGAATGTGAGTCCTATTGGCACAAAGTGGGTCTTCAAAAATAAAATTGATGAGAGGGGCATTGTTGTCAAGAATAAAGCAAGGCTAGTGGTTCAAGGTTTCAGACAGGAAGAGGGCATTGACTATGATGAAACTTTTTCCCCTGTAGCAAGATTGGAAGCTATTAGACTGTTCCTGGCCTTTGCTGTCAACCACGACATAAAGGAGTTTCAAATGGATACCAAATGTGCTTTCCTCTATGGTAAGATTCAAGAAGAGGTATATGTTTGTCAACCTCCTGGTTTTGAGGATCCATTTTATCCAAATCATGTCTACAAGCTAAACATTGCTTTGTATGGCTTGAAACAAGCACCTAGAGCCTGGTATGAAACTCTTTCTACCTTTCTTCATTCCATTGGTTTCACAAGAGGTAAAATAGACAAAACACTGTTTTTAAAATGGAAAGGGAAAGATTTGATGATTGTCCAAATTTATGTGGATGACATCATTTTGGAAGCACATGTCCTAAAATGTGTGAAGAGTTCAGACAACTCATGACAGCTGAGTTTGAGATGAGTGCAATGGGTGAACTACAGTGCTTTCTTGGTCTCCAAGTAAAGAAACTGCAAAATGGTACTTTCATTCATCAAGGAAAATATGCCAAAGAACTTTTAACTAAGTTTGACATGAATGATTGCAAACCACGTAGTATACCTATAGCAACCACCAAGTTAGTCATGTCTGATGAAAAGGATGATTTGGTTGATCAAACTCTTTATAGAAGCATGATTGGGTCTTTATTGTACCTAACTGCATCTAGACCAGACATCATGTTTGCAACATGTGTTTGTGCAAGATCCCAATCAGCCCCTAGAAAGTCAAACCTTATTGCTGTAAAAAGAATATTCAGATACCTCAAAGGTGCTCCCACACTTGGTATCTGGTATCCAGCTGATGGAAATATCAAGCTTTCAGGTTTCTAAGATACTGACTTTGCTGGATGTAACACAACAAGGAAGTCCACTTCAGGAGGGTGCCAATTCCTAGGCAATTGCTTAGTGTCTTGGCAAAGCAAAAAGCAAGCAACTGTTTCAACATCCACTGCTGAGGCAAAGTATATAGCTGCTGCAAGCTGTACAGCCCAACTGCTTTGGCTTCAAAATCAACTTCTGGATTTTGGTATCACTGCCTTAAAGACACCTCTCATGTTGGACAGTCAGGCAGCAGAAAATATCATCAAAAATCCAGTTTCTCATTCAACCACCAAGCACATTGATATCAAACATCACTTTGTGAGGGATTGCTATGAAAAAGGTTTGATTTCTCTGCACCATGTTCCAACTAAAGATTAGCTGGCAGATGTGCTAACAAAAGCTTTAGATACATCCAACTTTGAAAGCTTGATCTCTAGGATTGACATGCTGAACATGGAATAACAGGCAAAATCTTGTTTTACTATGAATAAAAGCATTAAAATGTTTTCAGAAAATAAAAAATCCATCCTTAAAAATAGCTAAAAATGAAATTTTTCATTAATCCTTAAAAGTCTGCCATAACCACTGTTTTGGTTCAAACATCTGTTCTGCTGAATGTTGTCCACTGCTGAAAGTCAACCTCTGTTCCTTCATCTCCTTGCTAATCACTATTGATCAAACATCAGTGTTTTCAACCACTGATAGGCTATCCACTGATAGTTGAAAATCAGCCATTGTTTTCATTATAACCGTTGTAAACCATTGATACTGCTCCATCAGTGGTTTCCTTAAACAACTGGCATCCATTAGTCATCAGAGGTTGTCACGTCGACAGTACTTGGCCGTCAGATCTTTTGTAACCGCTGCCACGTCAGTATACACTTTTTCCACCTATAAAACCCTGATCAAAACCCTAAACAGGGTTTTCACTGTCGAATCGAATTCAAAATTCCTTTCAAAAAGCAGTTTCTCCACAATCCTCTCACAAATCACTCATCTTCTTCATTCGTTCTTAACCATCTTCGAATCAATCAAGGCTCTTCCATTCAAAACTCCTCATAATTACTTGGGTTTACTTGAAAAACCAAGTCATACCACAACCTTCAACTCTGTAATTGATGCTCTTTCGTCTTCAAAGTACAAAACTTTGTTGACCTATGATGCTCCGATTTACCTGGAAACCCAACAAGAATTTTGGAAAAATGCTAAACTTAAAACTAAGGACAAAACGCCCTTAGCCATTACTTCATTAATAAAGGGTATTTCAGTCACCATCACACCTCAAACCATTTCATAGGTCTTTGAACTCGATGATCTTACAGGTAAAACCTCTTTCCTAAAAACAGAGTATCAAACTGATTTCATTGAAAGAGGGTATGAAGATGAAATGAAAAAAGATACTTTACAAAAGGGCAGTTTTCCACCTGCCACAAGGTTTTTATTTCATACCCTCCTAATGTGTGTGTCAAACAATACCACTGCTTTCAATGAGATTCCATTGGAGATCCAATACCTGGGCTATGCTATACCGAATGAAGAAAACTTTAACTATTCCCAGGAGATCTTCAATGATCTTGTCAAAAATGTTAATACAAAATCATTTTTATTATTTCCAAGGTTTTTAAATTTTTATTTTCAAAAGAAATTTTCAAAGGATAATGCTCATGTGCTTATCCAAGGCAATCCTTTTCAAATAAACAGCCTAACTTCTGAAACATTCACACGGCTGTCAAAACCTTCCAAAACACAAACAGAGGTTCCTGAGCAGACTTTAGCAGCAACCACTGCTCCTCAGGCACCTGCTGTTGAGCCCACTGCTCAAGGTGATCACAGCAGCACAACCACTGCTGTGAAACCCACACCTAAAACCACCAAAAAGCCTAAAAAGAAAAATATCCAAAAGCCCCCCCAAACCCACTAAAAAGGTAACTCTGGAAGATGAGATCCCAGAGGTCATACCTGTGACAACACAAAAGTCACAAATAACCACTGCTGCTACTTCCTCACAACAGTTGGAAGAAAGATCTCAACCTGAGCCTAAAACTCCTCCTGCATCTTCTCAAAAAGATCAGGTTGTAAGTATAGGGACACCACGTTATGATGCTCTGGAATCACTTGATTCCATCATCCACAGCCCACCTCCCAGGGAAAATTCTCTTTCTACCCCTATCCTCACTGCACAAATTCCACCACAAATAATACCCTTGTTGGATGCACTTGATTTAACCCAGACACAACTCAGTTCTTCTCAATCACCTGTTAATGAGAACATACCCCAACAAGTGACTAAGTCTGGTGTCTCAATCATTGCTAACCCACCAATAACTGAGGAGGTTACACTGCAGGAATTACAAGTAATTCCTGTCAGTAGTTCAAGTGGAGCAGCTACTACAAGTGTTGAACCTACTGGTTTACACTTGGACAATAGTTTCATAAGTAAGACTCCCTTGAAGGTAATTTCTTCTTTGGAAACCAGAGTGTTTCCAGTATTCACTGGTACACTTAAAATGGTTACCCCAGCTGAAGAAAGAAGTCCCCAGTACCGAGAACAAGGGGCATCAGTGGATGATTTTTGGGAAACTTTCCCTAAGTCAACCACTGATACAACCACCATTGGTGGGAAATTAGATGATCCCGTTAACTTGGGTGATGGTTTAATGTACAGAGAATTGACGGAGAAGGTTGATAAACTTGACACATCTGTTGCAGACATTAAGTCTATGCTGCAACAGTGGTTACAAGCTCAAAAGGCACCACCCACTGCTGCACCATCAACAACATCTGCTCCATCCTCTGCTGAGCTCTGGAGTTTATTTCAACCTATGCTTCATCAGCAAAGACAATATGCTGATCAACAACATGAAATTCAAATTCAAAAGATCAAAAATCTGATGGAAGCTAGGTTCAAGGATACAGAAGTAGACATCAAGGCAATTAAGGCCTATTTATTGCAAACCACTGGCACTGCTCATCCTACAATCATCTTTGTTGACAACCCTGATGATGCCAAAAAGGGGGAGAAAAAGAAGAAGGGATATGAAGATGGCCTATACATTAAACCAGATCCACTGTCTAAATTGGTTGTGGAAATCCCTAGGCCAGATGGTTCTAAAAAGGTTGATGAGACTCAAAATGCCTTTTGCTAATCTAAAAGCAAACATAAAAGAGTCAATGGAGATAAAAGGGTCTAAAAGGTTTGCTGAGGAGAAGAAAGTTTTGATGGAAAGGGAAGAGCATGGTACTTCTGAGCCCAAGGAAGAGGAAGAAACTTTTAAGCATAAAAGAAGACAGCCCACTAGAAAAGTGAGGCAACCTAAATCCACACCTTCCAGAATCACAAAACATACTCCCCAAACTCCTAAAAGCTCCTCTCATCAAACCTCCAAACCAACAGATGTTGAAACACCTATTGTATCAACAGCTGTTGGTACTTCAGTGGTTTCAACAGATGTTACCCCAACAACTGCCATCACTACCACAACCACTCTCACTCAATCCACTGATCCACCAAAAACATCCTCACTACCACCAACACCACCTGCCAAAAAGCAGAAGGCAACAGTTGACACATCAACTGTTGTAATGACAATAGTGGTTGAAACACCAGTTGTTTCAACAACTGTTAGTCAGACACCAACCACCTCAATTACCACCACTCAACCTACAAAAACACCACCAACCTCTCCTAAGAACAAAAGAAGAAGGGTAACCAATGTTGTACTGGAAGATGATACCTCCCCAACTCAAACATCCACACAACCACTGCCCCTTGTCACCATTCCAAACCCTGTTCCATTATCATCAGCTCAAGTTCTGAATACAAACACTGCTATTGTTCCAGTGGGATTACTATACCCATTGGATCTTCCAGCAGTCAAAGAGGAGATAAAGTCCTTTTATTCTGAAGATGACCCTGCAAAAAGGAAACTTCCTTCCATCCAAGGTTATCCTTTCCCAAGAAACATTGAAGAGTATCTCAAAATAAAAGGTCAACAAGCAGAAGACATATCTAAAAGAGATACCGAGGGAAGTTGTATCACCTTGAAAATTCACGTCCTATAATGTATAGACACGTGTCATATGTTTGAACGTGTGAAAGAATGTTATAGAAGGACTAAAGTTGACAGTCATGGAAAGTATGTGAATATACGGGTTCTAAATGTCAATAGTGAATAAATATATTGTACATTAACCCTACATGATGTTTATACCTTCAAACGAATAAATGATGGATCATACGAAGCGAAATATGGAAGAAAGTGAGAGATTACAAACTACAGGGGTTAAATGTGTCAACATGTTTAAGTTATACCTCTGAGTGACCTTTTGACAAACCCGAAGCTTTGTAACGGTTAATTATGCTCACTAGAATGCACGATATAAATTTCGTAAAGTTTCGTTATCGTATGAGAAAGTTATGATCAAATTCGTGTGCGAGGGGTTAAAGCGTCAACGTTGAAAGTTATGACTTTTCGGGTAATAACAAAGTGATCAAGGACCAAGTAAAGTGGGTATAAGTCCTAAAGCCCTTGTAGGTAAATAAGAAGGGGTCAAAGTGCAAAAATATAAGCTAGTTGACCTTTCGAAGAGCCAAGGATCAAAACACAATAAATCAAAATTTCTGATTTGATCAGACAAGGCCTCGCGCCACGCGAAGCCCCAGGGGGGGTCTACGCGTGCCGCGAGGGACTACCAGCTCCGAAAATTTTGTTTCTTGTCTGCCTTTTGCATTCTGCTCGACTTTAACCGAATTTCCTCATCTCTCTTGACCCCTAAACAACCCCTAAACATCTAGGGACACTTGTGGATGAGTTGTGGTCAGTTGTAGACTATGGTGTCAACAATCTATGGTGATTTAATCACTATAAAAGGCCATGATGTGCAACAAGTTCTTCACACCTTCATTCTTGCATTCCTGATCATTCTGGAGCTCAAGACTTCTCTCAAGTGATCTCTGGTCGTTCATAGGACTCTTGTAAGTTTGCTTAACCTTCTTTAATTGAGTTTAGCTTAGTTATTTAGCTAAAAGTCAAACCGTCGTAATTACGGTTTGACTTCGAGATTAATTAATAATGGCTCAGTCAAATCTCGAATTAAAAGTACCTTTAAGTAGGTAATTATGTGGGTAATAAACCCTTAAAAGGGTTCCCCCTGATTCCCACTCTAACTAGGTCTAATGTCGGGTCAAACTTGTAATTAAAAAGTCAACAGGATACTTAATTTCTAATTTATGGATAATTAGAAATGTAGAACACATACAACCTGTTTGATCATTAATATAACTTGGTAATTAGTGTAAGAACATGTCTAAACATGTTCAACCCGACAATTTCCTGTTTAGACCCGGTTCGGAACCGAAAGTCGCAAAGCTTTGACTTTTGCTTTGACTCCAGTTCTGACCCGTTTTGGCATGTTTTAGAAATGCATTAGAGCTTAATTTGGACTAGGTTACATGCTAGTATAACCCTCTGTGATTATACACCTTGGTTCGTTAGTTAACCTATTAATATGCATGATTCCGTTAATTGCTCATATGTTGACTATTATGCCCTTTTCACCTTGAAACGTGAGTTTTGAAAATGTAAAAGAGTAGAAACTTTAATTACTGATATTTAAACTTGCATACAAAATTTGACATCAGTTTGAGGTGTAGATTAAGAGTTATGCTCGTTAGCGTAACATGAAATCTTTATGTTAATTAAACGACATAATTAGCGTATAGCCTATTTAAACATACTTTTTGATATCAAACTTAATACCCACTTATGTAATATATTATTTTGGGATTTTTGAAGATTTTTAATTAATTTTAGGCTGAGCATAACTAAGAGTCGTAGGCTTAATCCGGTAATTGTCGGTTTTGCCCTCACGGGCTATAAAATGAGTTTTACACATCTAATTGACTCCAAACCTTTTGCTACTGCTCACATATGATAAATAAATTATTTTAAGACTTCTGGAATAGTAAAAATATCAGCTTTATGTATCGAACCCGGAATTGGCTTCTAATCGCCTTATTAAGCGTTTTTAACGCATAGTATGTACTAAAACTATTTTAAACATAAAAGGGTTGATACCTACTGATATTTGAGGCAAATTATAATATTTTGACAGTAAGCAAAAGTTGTTTAACTCAGACTTCAGTTTTGAGCTTTACGGCTTATGTGAAATTACCAAAATGCCCCTACGATGCATAGTTTGGTTATAATTGATAAATTTCACATATATACTTACCCTACTATTATAACTTAGTAAAATAAGTATTTTTGATGATTACATCAGACCTGTAACTCAGGTAAATACTTAAACTCTTTTATAACCTTTTAAATGACCAAACTACCCCTACGAGGCATAGTTTGTGTTTAAATTCGTTTCGGGCATAATAAAAGACAACTTACTGATGTCACAACACATATGAAACATATTAACTTAGGAAACCTGTAAATGGCTCATATGAATACCCGTTACGCATATTACGCGTTCGGTTCGGTTTATGTAACTAGTTTACATAAATTAGCCGAAACGGGTCAAAGCTTATCGGTTTTATCTCAAAATACAGAATGTGTATGAAATACCCAAATTAAGCAAGTCTCCGAACTTATCGGGTATAAATCACATTCTATCCGGTCTTCGCTTAATCATGCGTACGAACCGTATCTTTAAAACTAACCGGTCTAAGCTTAAGCCTAATTTAAGACCTGTTAGGATTCTAATAGGTTAATATAAACCTTCGTTCCAGATTAGGAGGACCAGTAAAAGCTACTTGCATTTTGCTTATTGTGATTATTACATTGCTCAGGTAAATACTTTTAACTTATTTTCCCTATACGGGCTTGGGTTACGGTATATAGAATACCGCTTGATCGAGCATCAAATCTTCCATCGTTGGGTGGTTAATTGAATAATTTGATCGGCTCGTTTGAACAGTCTTGTTTACTTAAAGCCTTTGGGGGGTTAATGACCATGTCCCGGATATCCTTGGCATCATTTTACGAAATGGCCACGACCTAAGCGCGGAGTGTAGGCGTACACTCGTCAGTGCATAAATAGTTGATGTGGTGTGTCTATTGATCTTTAACCCGGTACGTCCAGGCTACTGAACGCACAAGGAACATGTAATTCTTTCACAAGATTATATATTTAAATAATTCTCCCAAGTTATAAAATGTTTATGCCATGTGCATCCAAACCAATTTTCAATCATTTTTAAAATGAGTCAGTTGATTGTATTTACCAGTGTAAACTGACGTATTTTCCCAAAAGGATTAAATGCAGGTACTAAGCGTAATTGGCTGGATTGTCTCCTTAGCATCAATAAAGAGTCTCGCAAGCTTAAGATGCCTAAAGTCTGTTGAACTAGTGTTTCCATTTTATTTCCGATCCGTCAGTGGATAAACAATCGACTATTGTGATACATGATATTACAATATTTTATTCGGTTGAAATATATCTTTTAAATTGCTTCCGCTGTGCATATTAAATATTGTGTTGTTTGACTATTATGTTGCCAACCACGTCACGATACTCCCCCACCGGGCCCACCGGTGACACGTGGAAATCGGGGTGTGACAGGTTGGTATCATAGCCAACATTGAGTGAATTAAACACTAGCCTTTTGTGTTTAATCTCAATGACACAATTGCACAATTCTAAACTTTCGAGTCTAGACATATAACATAGGACAAATTCTATTTTGTTTTGTTTTGTCCTTTCTTTTTATATATATTCTTGTCGTTATCTTATGTTGTATTGACAGGATTAAAAATGCCGCCAAGATTCTTTCGAAGAAGAGGAAGAGGCAAGGGGCCAGTCACCGCCCCCAATGATAATGAAGCTGGACCTTCGCATATGCGAGCTCCTTCTACCACGGAGAGTGACGTTCCTCGACAGAACCGGAGAAACCTTTTTGAGCCGGCTAGACGGTCGGTCTCACACAGTTCAACACCTCCTGTTCATAACCCTTATGGGCCACAGCCGGAGTATGAGCCCAACAACCCGCAACCTTCCTACATACCGTTACAGCGATCCTTATCGCATAATTCTTTTGGTGACCCTACACCAGTTTTTCGGGGCCGGTTTAACCCGGCAAACAACATAGCAGAAACAGTGGGTTTTAACCCATTGGGACCGGAGGATCACTTCTCGGGGGACAACGCTATGGACATGGACGAGGACACGGATCCCGTCGAGCCAGCAAGCGGTACACCGAACCATCCCATCGAGATTTCGGATGGATCTTCTTTCCACGGATCACCCTACGGTGGTCCAGACAGTTTTCAGGCGAGGTTTACTCAGCACGAGTGGTACTTCACACCCTCGCATCATTCGTCGCCTCAGCAGCAGCAGCAGCAGCAGGATCCCTCTGTGGATTCACGGTTTGTGGCAGTCACGCCACCGCCTCCACCACCACCAGTTCAGCCGGCACCTCCGCAACCGCCAAGGCGTAGGAGAACCGGAGCGCGTATGTCTGCGCGAGCGGGAGACTTTCATTTTAGTTCTCCACGCCAATCAAGTGGCAGCCATTACCCGTCACTTCAGGAAGACCCACAGATGGGTGGGCCTTCGCACCCAGTTGCACCGCAACCACCACCTATGGGTTTTGATAACCTGATTCCGGCATACACGGGTTCCATGGCATATAACCCGTTTGAGCAGCCGGTGCACACCAACTACAACTACGCCGAAGCCGACCCATACCTGGTAGCAGCTAATTATAACACCCATCATCCGGAAGGACCGTATGGGGATCCATGGGGAGTAGGGTACCCAACACATGGGTACCAAATACCGCCAAGACCTATTATCCGGCAACAATCGCAGCCACCAAGGTTCTCCCCACCAGAGCGTGAAGAAATTCTGCAAAGGTTGGACCAAGTGGAGCGAGACTTCCACAGGGACCGCAGGGAGAGACAAAGTTTCTTCCAAGGATTAGCAAGCTTGATCAAGGGGAAGAGTAAGAAGGACCACTGAATCCTTCCATTGTTTGTTGTAACTTCCTTGTATAAATTGAGCCCCTGCGTGGGCCTGTATAGTTGTATTAACCCCTGCGTGGGTGTATTTGGTTGTTAAGCCCCTACGTGGGTATGATGTTTATTTAAGTCCCTGCGTGGACTAGTATGTTGCTTGACCCCTGCGTGGGTAACTTGTTTGTTTAAAAAGTCCCGTTTAGGGCGACGTGTAATCTTATAATAAATTAATGGAATGTAAGTTTATAAATTTCATTTTTGCCATTATGTGCATAAATATATTATGTATGAAATAAATAAATCGAAATCATTCTTTTTTTTTTAAATATATCTGCCTATTTAAATATTAATTAAGGATCTTAAAGGTGAAACCTAGCCTTCGGGTTAATTAAAAGACCGGGCCAAGATGGTAAGGCCTGTTAAAAAGATTCAAATCCCAGTTAACATCTGTAAACATGTTAACACTCCTGGCAGAAGTGATTCGTTAAAATCACACATGTCATTCTTATATAAGGATTTTTAAAAGATTCCTAACCCAGCTAAATGATCTCTGAATCATGGGTTTAGATCATCAATTAAGATGATCATATTGTGACCATACGTTGGTAATACAAATGCCTACGGGCCTTGCTCATTTCTACATGAGCCAAAAGACAGTGGTAGCGATGACTCCCTGTCTGAAAAAGGGTAATAAACTATGCTTAAAGTTTAAAAGTCTTGGTTCTCTGAAATCATGACTTATAATTTAAATTGTCCATGTGACTAGGCCTTTTGTGCTATCAATAAAATTGTTATTGTTTTATAATTAGGATAAATTATAATAGAAATCCTAAATAAATATGATTAATAAATTAACCAAATATGGTCTCTGTTACCATGGTTAATGAATTACCCTAAGGGGCAATTCCATAATAATAAACTCCCAAATAAACTATTGTCCTTGTTTTCTGCAACAGTTCAATTAAAATGGCTAACTCGGACGAGATAAATAGTCACCCAGTGGAGAATAATGATAACGCCCGAATTATTTTGACGGGTGCTGAACTGAAGGCGTTAGTAGATGGCGCTGTTACAAGGGCCTTAGAGCGGCAGTATGAAGATTATAGTGGGACCCGAAGTAGGACCCAATCTGCACCGCACTCAAAGCCCAAAACTTATTCAGAGGCTCATAGCAAGCCTCCTTCCAAGAAGGAAGAACCCAAGAAAAATGATGATAGACTCTCCTCAAACCACCACAGTGCTCCATCTCAGCAGATAGTACTAAATCAAGAACCCCGTAACAAGGGTTGCTCCTATAAATACTTTGTGTCATGCAAACCCAGAGATTTTACTGGGGAGAAAGGAGCCATTGACTGCATGACGTGGTTAGATGAGATGGACACGGTAGTGGATATCAGCGGGTGCGCTGAGAGGGATATATTCAAGTTCGTGTCTCAATCTTTTAAAGGCGAGGCATTAGCCTGGTGGAGATCACTGATTCAAGCCACCGGGAAGATCCCATTGTATAACATGTCTTGGGAACAATTCGTTGCCCTTATCAAGGAAAATTACTGCCCTCAACATGAGGTGGAGAAGATAGAGTCTGATTTTCTATCGTTGGTGATGACAAACCTTGACTGTCAAGCTTACCTCACAAGCTTCAACACAATGTCCGGTTGGTTCCATATCTGGTAACCCCGGAACCAAAAAGAATAGCTCATTTTATCGGTGGTTTAGCCCCGGAAATAAAGGCAAGCGTGAAGGGCTCACGGCCAGCTACATTCAGATCTGTAGCTGACATATCTTTGTCTCTTACTCTAGATGCGGTCAGGCAAAGATCGCTGAAGAACAAAGATGCTGAGAAGAGAAAACGTGAAGATGATAATTCACGGAGGTCGAATAAGAAGCACCGAGGAAATGGTGACAACAAGAAGGGATCCGAGTCAAGGAAAGACGGGCATCAGTCTGGTGAGAAGCCCAAGTGCAAGATTTGCAAGAAACAGCACTTTGGAAAGTGCAGACTCGAGTCGAACTCGCAGACTCAGTCAAAAACCTATGCTTGCGGGATATGCAAGTCTAAGGAGCACAAGACCTTGGATTGCAAAAAGCTGAAAGATGCAACTTGCTACAGTTGCAATGAAAAGGGGCATATCAAAACCAACTGCCCTAAATACGCCAAGAAGCCAGAAGAGGCCAAGAAGACCAATGCGAGAGTCTTCAGAATGGACGCAAAGGAAGCAGTCCAGGATGACAATGTGATTACAGGTACTTTCCTTGTAAATGATATCTATGCAAGAGTACTGTTTGATTCAGGCGCTGATAAGTCTTTCGTAGATAACAAGTTTTGTGAATTGTTGAAATTGCCTGTTAAAACTTAAGCGTAAAGTATGAGGTGGAGTTAGCTGATGGCACCATAGAAACCGCCTCAACCATAATAGATGGATGTTTCATATCCATTAACGACCACTCTTTTCCTCTATCCCTACTTCCTTTGAAGTTAGCTGGTTTTGACATTGTTTTAGGCATGGACTGGTTATCTCATAACCAGGCCCAGATAGACTGCAATAGGAAACAAGTAGTGATCAAGACTCCATCTGGCGAGTCCATTACCATTCAGGGAGATACTCGATATGGATTGCCTGAGCAAGTGACTATGCTCAAGGCCTCGAAGTGCTTGAAGAAGGGTTGTGTCATCTACATGGCACAGGTTACTATTGATGAACCGAAGCCAAAGATTGAAGACATTCCCGTTATTTCTGAATACCCTAAAGTGTTTCCTGATGAACTACCTGGTTTACCACCAGATAGACAAGTGGAGTTCCGAATTGACATCATCCCCGGAGAAGCACCTGTTGCTAGGGCACCTTATAGGTTGGCACCAACGGAGATGAAGGAATTGAGGACAAAACTAGACAAACTGCTAGCCAAAGGTTTCATAAAACCTAGTTCGTCTCCTTGGGGAGCGCCAGTCCTATTTGTCAAGAAGAAGGATGGATCGATGCGTCTGTGCATCGATTATCGTGAACTTAACAAGGTCACAATAAAGAATATATATCCTTTGCCCAGGATCAACGATTTGTTCGATCAGTTACAAGGGGCAAGTTATTTCTCGAAGATTGACTTGAGGTCAGGTTACCATCAACTGAAGGTTAGAGATGAAGACGTACACAAAACTGCATTTAGGACTCGTTATGGTCATTACGAGTTCCTAGTGATGCCTTTTGGGCTCACTAATGCACCGGCCGCGTTCATGGATCTCATGAATCGCGTTTGCAAGCCGTACTTGGACAAATTCGTCATCGTCTTCATTGACGACATTCTTATTTATTCGAAGAACCAAGCTGACCATGAGAAACACCTTCGCTGTATTCTCAAACTCCTGCATCATGAGAAACTCTATGCCAAATTCTCTAAATGTGAATTCTGGCTTCGAGAAGTCCAATTCCTTGGACATGTGGTTAGTGAGCAGGGTATCCAGGTGGATCCCGCTAAAGTTGAAGCCGTTATGAACTGGCAAGAGCCAAAGACGCCTACAGAAATTCGTAGCTTTCTGGGCTTAGCAGGATACTATAGGCGTTTCATTGAAAATTTTTCAAGGATTGCTGCACCCCTAACTTCCTTGACTAGGAAGAAGATTAAGTTCGATTGGGGTCCTAAGCAACAAGAATCTTTTGATATCTTGAAGCAGAAGTTGAGCAACGCTCCTGTGTTGACGTTGCCTGAAGGTACTGAAGAATTCGTAGTTTACTGCGATGCGTCACACACTGGCATAGGGTGTGTGCTTATGAAGAAAGGCAAGGTTATTGCCTATGCTTCAAGACAGTTAAAGGTGCATGAAAAGAATTACACCACCCATGACTTGGAGTTGGGTGCCGTTGTATTTGCACTAAAGCTCTGGAGGCATTATTTATATGGAATCAAGTGTGTGATCTATTCTGATCACAAGAGCCTCCAGCACCTGTTTAATCAGAAGGACTTAGACATGAGGCAACGCCGTTGGATGGAGACTTTAAATGATTATGATTGTGAAATCAGGTATCATCCCAGCAAGGCGAATGTAGTCGCTGATGCCTTGAGCAGAAAGGAAAGGGTTAAACCCATCCGAATCAATGCCAAGAGCATTGAAATAAAGAATAATTTGATTGAAAGGTTGTTAGCTGCACAGAAGGAAGCTGTGTTGGAAGCTAACTATTCTAATGAAAAGTTAGGAGTAACTGAGGAGCAGTTATCTCTTAACAAGGACGGACTTCTGAAATTGAATGGACGAATATGGGTTCCAATTTATGGAGGACTTCGTGATGTTATCCTCCAGGAAGCCCATAGTTCCAAATACTCCATTCATCCTGGAGCTGATAAGATGTACCAGGATCTAAGGGCAAACTATTGGTGGATAGGCTTGAAAAAGTCTGTAGCCGCCTATGTAGCAAATGCTTGACATGTGCGCAGGTCAAGGCAGAACATCAGAAGCCGTCAGGTCTGCTACAGCAGCCTGAACTTCCCACATGGAAGTGGGAGATGGTGACGATGGATTTCATCACCAAGTTGCCAAAGACAAGGAAAGGCAATGATACAATATGGGTGATAGTTGACAGACTGACTAAGTCAGCACATTTCTTACCCATCAAGGAGACTTATAGCTCCGATATGTTAGCCCAGTTATACGTGGATAAGATTGTAGCTTTACATGGCATACCTGTGTCTATTATCTCTGATAGATACTAGGTACACGTCCCATTTTTGGAAAAGCTTCCAACAATCTTTGGGCACATGTTTGAACTTTAGTACGGCTTACCATCCTTAGACGGACGACCAGAGTGAGCGTACTATTCAAACGTTGGAAGACATGCTACGTGCATGTGTGATCGATTTGGGTGGTAGTTGGGATAATCACCTGCCACTAATTGAATTCTCCTACAACAATAGCTACCATACCAGCATTAAGGCTGCACCTTTTGAGGCATCATACGGTAGAAAGTGTAGAACGCCCGTTTGTTGGGCGGAAGTTGGAGATGTCCAATTATCAGGACCAGAGATAGTCTTTGAAACGACGGACAAGATTGTCCAGATTCGTGACCGTCTCAAAGCTGCCCGAGATAGGCAGAAGAGTTACGCTGATCCAAAGCGTAAACCTATGAAATTTGAAGTAGGTGATAAAGTCTTACTTAAGGTATCACCCTGGAAGGGGGTGATGCGATTTGGCAAGAAAGGTAAATTAAGCCCGAGGTATATAGGACCGTTCGAGATTATCGAATGTGTTGGATCAGTGGCTTACAAGTTAAATTTACCAGAAGAGCTCAGTGGTATTCATAACGTATTCCACGTCTGCAATCTGAAGAAATGCCTAGCTGATGAATCGCTGGTCATACCACACACAGATGTGCATATAGATGAGAGCTTGAAATTTGTGGAAAAACCATTGTCGATTGAAGATCGACAGGTTAAGAAGCTTCGAAGGAAGCATGTGCCTATTGTAAAGGTCAAATGGGATGCCCGTAGAGGTCCCGAATACACGTGGGAGGTTGAGTCCACGATGAAAGAAAAGTACCCTTATTTGTTTCAATAAATCTCGAGGTCGAGATTTCTTTTAAGGGGGTGAGGATGTAACACCTCGAAAATTCACGTCCTATAATGTATAGACACGTGTCATATGTTTGAACGTGTGAAAGAATGTTATAGAAGGACTAAAGTTGACAGTCATGGAAAGTATGTGAATATACGGGTTCTAAATGTCAACAGTGAATAAATATATTGTACATTAACCCTACATGATGTTTATACCTTCAAACGAATAAATCATGGATCATACGAAGCGAAATATGGAAGAAAGTGAGAGATTACAAACTATAGGGGGTTAAATGTGTCAACATGTTTAAGTTATACCTCTGAGTGACCTTTTGACAAACCCGAAGCTTTGTAACGGTTAATTATGCTCACTAGAATGCACGACATAAATTTCGTAAAGTTTCGTTATCGTATGAAAAAGTTATGATCAAATTCGTGTGCGAGGGGTTAAAGCGTCAACGTTGAAAGTTATGACTTTTCGGGTAATAACAAAGTGATCAAGGACCAAGTAAAGTGGGTATAAGTCCTAAAGCCCTTGTAGGTAAATAAGAAGGGGTCAAAGTGCAAAAATATAAGTTAGTTGACCTTTCGAAGAGCCAAGGATCAAAACACAATAAATCAAAATTTCTGATTTGATCAGACAAGGCCTCGCGCCACGCGAAGCCCCAGGGGGGGTCTACGCGTGCCGCGAGGGACTACCAGCTCCGAAAATTTTGTTTCTTGTCTGCCTTTTGCATTCTGCTCGACTTTAACCGAATTTCCTCATCTCTTTTGACCCCTAAACAACCCCTAAACATCTAGGGACACTTGTGGATGAGTTGTGGTCAGTTGTAGACTATGGTGTCAACAATCTATGGTGATTTAATCACTATAAAAGGCCATGATGTGCAACAAGTTCTTCACACCTTCATTCTTGCATTCCTGATCATTCTGGAGCTCAAGACTTCTCTCAAGTGATCTCTGGTCGTTCATAGGACTCTTGTAAGTTTGCTTAACCTTCTTTAATTGAGTTTAGCTTAGTTATTTAGCTAAAAGTCAAACCGTCGTAATTACGGTTTGACTTCGAGATTAATTAATAATGGCTCAGTCAAATCTCGAATTAAAAGTACCTTTAAGTAGGTAATTATGTGGGTAATAAACCCTTAAAAGGGTTCCCCCTGATTCCCACTCTAACTAGGTCTAATGTCAGGTCAAACTTGTAATTAAAAAGTCAACAGGATACTTAATTTCTAATTTATGGATAATTAGCAATGTAGAACACATACAACCTGTTTGATCATTAATATAACTTGGTAATTAGTGTAAGAACATGTCTAAACATGTTCAACCCGACAATTTCCTGTTTAGACCCGGTTCGGAACCGAAAGTCGCAAAGCTTTGACTTTTGCTTTGACTCCAGTTCTGACCCGTTTTGGTATGTTTTAGAAATGCATTAGAGCTTCATTTGGACCAGGTTACATGCTAGTATAACCCTCTGTGATTATACACCATGGTTAGTTAGTTAACCTATTAATATGCATGATTCCATTAATTGCCCATATGTTGACCATTATGCCCTTTTCACCTTGAAACGTGATTTTTGAAAATGTAAAAGAGTAGAAACTTTAATTACTTATATTTAAACTTGCATACAAAATTTGACATCAGTTTGAGGTGTAGATTAAGAGTTATGCTCGTTAGCGTAAAATGAAAGCTTTATGTTAATTAAACGACATAATTAGCGTATAGCCTATTTAAACATACTTTTTGATATCAAAATTAATACCCACTGATGTAATATATTATTTTGGGAATTTTGAAGATTTTTAATTAATTTTAGGCTGAGCATAACCAAGAGTCGTAGGCTTAATCCGGTAATTGTCGGTTTTGCCCTTACGGGCTATAAAATGAGTTTTACACATCTAATTGACTCCAAACCTTTTTGCTACTGCTCACATATGATAAATAAATTATTTTAAGCCTTCTGGAATAGTAAAAATATCAGCTTTATGTATCGAACCCGGAATTGGCTTCTAATCGCCTTATTAAGCGTTTTTAACGCATAGTATGTACTAAAACTATTTTAAACATACAAGGGTTGATACCTACTGATATTTGAGGCAAATTATAATATTTTGACAGTAAGCAAAAGTTGTTTAACTCAGACTTCAGTTTTGAGCTTTACGGCTTATGTGAAATTACCAAAATGCCCCTACGATGCATAGTTTGGTTATAATTGATAAATTTCACATATATACTTACCCTACTGTTATAACTTAGTAAAATAAGTATTTTTGATGATTACATCAGACCTGTAACTCAGGTAAATACTTAAACTCTTTTATAACCTTTTAAATGACCAAACTACCCCTACGAGGCATAGTTTGTGTTTAAATTCGTTTCGGGCATAATAAAAGACAACTTACTGATGTCACAACACATATGAAGCATATTAACTTAGGAAACCTGTAAATGGCTCATATGAATACCCGTTACGCTTATTACGCGTTCGGTTCGGTTTATGTAACTAGTTTACATAAATTTGCCGAAACGGGTCAAATCTTATCGGTTTTATCTCAAAATCCAGAATGTGTATGAAATACCCAAATTAAGCAAGTCTCCGAACTTGTCAGGTCTAAATCACATTCTATCCGGTCTTCGCTTAATCATGCGTACGAACCGTATCTTTAAAACTAACCGGTCTAAGCTTAAGCTTAATTTAAGACCCGTTAGGATTCTAATAGGTTAATATAAACCTTCGTTCCAGATTAGGAGGACCAGTAAAAGCTACTTGCATTTTGCTTATTGTGATTATTACATTGCTCAGGTAAATACTTTTAACTTATTTTCCCTATACGGGCTTGGGTTACGGTATATAGAATACCGCTTGATCGAGCATCAAATCTTCCATCGTTGGGTGGTTAATTGAATAATTTGATCGGCTCGTTTGAACAGTCTTGTTTACTTAAAGCCTTTGGGGGGTTAATAACCATGTCCCGGATATCCTTGGCATCATTTTACGAAATGGCCATGACCTAAGCGCGGAGTGTAGGCGTACACTCGTCAGTGCATAAATAGTTGATGTGGTGTGTCTATTGATCTTTAACCCGGTACGTCCGGGCTACTGAACGCACAAGGAACATGTAATTCGTTCACAAGATTATATATTTAAATAATTCTCCCAAGTTATAAAATGTTTATGCCATGTGCATCCAAACCAATTTTCAATCATTTTTAAAATGAGTCAGTTGATTGTATTTACCAGTGTAAACTGACGTATTTTCCCAAAAAGATTAAATGCAGGTACTAAGCGTAATTGGCTGGATTGTCTCCTTAGCATCAATAAAGAGTCTCGCAAGCTTAAGATGCCTAAAGTCTGTTGAACTAGTGTTTCCATTTTATTTCCGATCCGTCAGTGGATAAACAATCGACTATTGTGATACATGATATTACAATATTTTATTCGGTTGAAATATATCTTTTAAATTGCTTCCGCTGTGCATATTAAATATTGTGTTGTTTGACTATTATGTTGCCAACCACGTCACGATACTCCCCCACCGGGCCCACCGGTGACACGTGGAAATCGGGGTGTGACAGAAGTCTGATAAAGAGATTCAGAGAAATCTGCTATACCTGCTCACCAAGGTCAGAACTTTAGAACAGTTCTCAAAAGGCCTTTGTCAAAAACTATCTGAAAGAGATGATGAAAGCTTGAAGAAAGATTATCTTGATTATATCATGGCTTACAAAAGTACAGGGCAGAAAAGCACCAGTACAAGGAATGGACCATCAGTGAGCTAGAAAAAGAAGCAGCCAGAATTCAAGATATGATAAAAAACAAGGTAAAGCAGACTCCACCAATCTGGGCCAAATATAAGAAAAATCTACCAGAAAGAACCTTACAGTTGAAGAGAATGAAAGAAGAGCTAATAGCAGCTGATTATAGGTCAAGGAATCAAGTGACAGGGTGGTCAGAGGATAAAGTGTTGGCCACTTACAAAAAGTTGGAAGAGTTGAGAAAAAGGGATCCCACTGCTCCTCAAAAGCCTGATTATCCAAAAGCAGTGGTTCCAGTCAGAAAACCAAAGCTACCCATTAGGAGACCCATTGTTCCAACTGCTGCCATCTATTATCAAAGAAGGTATCAAAAGCAGATGGATGCAACAGTATCAAAAGAAGACCAAGCTTCAGAATAATATATCATGAAGATGGTACTTCAGACACTTAGAGCAGAATAACAGGAATCAACAAAATCTCAAGACCCTGCTCAAGTTGTCTTCACCAGGCCTCAATCTCCAAACTCATCAACAATAAAAACTCTCCCAAGAAACCCATTGAATTCAAAAATACTAAAGTGGAAGTCTGATCAAAAGACCCACGTATTGACTTTGCTCAAATCCAATGGGAAAGTGGAGCATATATCAAGGGAACAAGCACTTAGCCTGGGTGTTGAAGATCTACAGGATCTCCTTGAGCTTCCACTGTGCAGGGATGAGGATGATACAAGTTCCATGGACTTTGAATTACAATTCAAATGACAAGTTAGGGAATATTTGATGAGGCAATAAAAATCCAAGAATAATGAAGAGTTTTGGCATCATCTGTTCCAGGGGGAGATTGTTGGGATTGAACCCCACCAAAGGAATAGTTGATAAAGCCAAAACTAGATCAGATCAGTGGATTCAATAAGTAGTTGATTGCAACAGTTCTTTCCCCTTGAAAGTGGCCTAACAACTGATGACCTCTATCTACTGTCCGTCTACAACAACTGCTGATCTTCAACAACTGATCAAGTCTAAAGACTGTTGAAGTGTAAGCACTGATGCTCAATCTACTGTCATGGTTCAAGTACTGCTGAAGACACAAAGCACTGCTAGGAGTATAACAGTGGAATGAGACGCAGTAGTTTAGTTTGTCTTTGTATTTATTGTTATTCAGTAGTTTGTAATAGCAGTAGTTGTATTAGTCAGTGGTTATAGGTTGTTAGGAGGTTAGATGTCACTTTCATGGTGACGTCAGCAAAGATGCCACAGTGGTTTGTTCGGTACTATAAATAGAACAGTACCCTGTACTGTTCTATTAGCTCTCTTCATCACAAGTCATTCTGTACGAACATTCTCTGTGAGCTCAGGCTGAGGGGGAGATTGTATGCATTCATGCAAGTGTAGTTGATGATTGTAATAAATATAATCATTCGATTCTCTGTTAAACATGTTTGTTGAAAGCAATTCTCTCATTTGATTGTGTGTTGAAAGTTTGTTCCATTTAATTCCGCTGCAATTGTTCTTATTTATCTTCATTAATATCAAATAAGCACAATCATAAGAAACTCAGATCCTAACAAAAAACGATCATTTTGACCTTAAGGCAAAAAAGTTTCAGAATTTCCAATTTTTTTCTCCATCCCCACAATTGAGATTGACACAATGTGTAGTGTTTTGAATGAAGTATTTGAACTTTTAAGTTTTGAAAATTTTGAAACATCCCGAATTTGCAAAAAATCTTAACCGCAACCACAAAGACCTTATACCCAATAGTATACAATTACAAACTAATATGAAAATAAAAATACGACAATCAAAGCTTAGGAAGATAGAAATATATGCACTTGGTTTTCTTCATAATCCATGATATCCTAGTTTCCAAGAAAAATGGTCACCATAGAAAAACTGAAACCATAAGTTTGTTCATTTTACCATTTCATGAAAACATTTACCAAGTTGTCTATTATTTGTTCTGGTTAGTGGAAAAATTAATTTAGAACCACAAAAAATGACAGATCCATTGCGATTATCTCTACCATGCACCATTAGTCAAATGCCAATCACTTATGCTCTTGCCGATTTTGGTGAAAGGATAAATTTGATGCCAACTCATATTTATGACAAACTAAAACTTGGCATGCCTCAACCACTTCAAGCTACGATAGAGCTAGCCGATGGTTCGATGAAGCAACCCGATGGAGTAATTGAAAATCTATTGGTGAAAATTGGTAAGTTTGTTTTCCGGCTAATTTTTTCATTTTAAACATGGTAAGAGACAACACGGTACCTTTGACTTTGGGACGACCCTTCCTAGCTACTGCTAGAGCCATGATAGACATGAGCGAAGGGATCCTCGAACTTCATGTTGGAAATGAAGAAATCAGTTACACCCTTTGGAGGCAAGGAATATATGTCATACGATCTATTCAATGTAGTTAACTTTATTGATACTCATCTTGACTATCAATTGAAGAAGGCTATGGGAATTCAAGTAGCACCCACATGTAAGAGTAATGTAGGAGGAGTTCAAAATGTTACAAGATGGATCGATCATCTAATCCGGAATGGACAAAGAAGAAACCATACCGTAAGAGGGGAGAAAATATCGTGGGGATATCAAGTATCCTTACCAAATGGATAAAAATCATCAAAACCATGTTTTCATTACATATCACAAGGTCCTAAAATCCTCTAGAAATTAAAAAAAAATTCAAACCCTTTGAGTTCATAATAAATAATCAAGTAGGAGAATGAGGGTAATGGTATGTAGAAAGAACAAAAGTTATGCATGGATTTTACACTCTACCCTATTCCATTGATTTACATGTGAGAATATTGAGCCTAAAGCATTAAGCATACATACTTAATCACATGCTGATTTACTTTAAATAGATAGAAAATTCATCCATTGTATTGCATTGGTAAATTCATCCATTGTATTGCATTGTTAGAACTTGTGCTACTAATACATGTCCAATGCCAGGATCAAGGCAAAAATTGCATGAAAAGGATTGACGCACTTAGGATTATCATCCATACTCCATCAATTGTACCTAAATTCACCTACCATAAATTATCCACTTAGATAACCCTTTGACCCTTAAACTTATTGCTTCTATCACCGAACTATCCACCCAAAAGTCAGGCTTTTATAAGAATTACCAAGGAATGATATAGAAATGAGGGGATCGAAAGAAGTGCTAGTTTATGAAAAAGACATATAGCCATCATGATCTACAAGGAAAATATCAAATTATGGAAAAGGAAGTTTTTAAGAACAACAACAAGAATGTAGTTTTTGGCCTTAACAAAATCATGAAAGCCATTAAGAAAAGTTCAAGAAATCTGTGGGACCAAAAGTTCTTAAAAAAGAAGTTTTTGGCAAACACCTATCCTTAATGTTTTTGGCGCACAAGACATCAAGTTCAAGATTTAAAGACAACAATAAAGTCTAAGGTATCAAAACATTAAGAAAACCACAAATCACGAAGAAAAAAGCAAGAAAAGAAGTGGTACACATCAAAAACCACAATTTCACAAAGAGTGTCACCAAGAAGAACCGGCTCTGAGAAGAAGTAGATATGGAACTAGTCCTATTGGATGCTTTTAGGACAAAACTCGTCGAACAGTCTAAAGAAAAGGGATAGTTAAAATGTCTACAGTTGGAGGGGAATTAGGCAAGAAAAGTTATGGAATGGTCTTGATGATATAACCTAAAAAGAGTCACTAGCATCATTTCAACCATTTGAGAAGGATCATCACCTAGTGTTCTATGAAAAGCATTGACCATACCCCACTCATTTTCCATCCACCTAAACCTTTGAAACCATTAAACCACCACATACGTTATCATATCACCCAAAGATGCCCTCTTGATTCGTGCAAATTTGCTAAGTGATTGGTACATATATGATTTGCATACAAGTCTATGACTCATGCATGCACTCAGATTGACATGAATGTTACACCCATAAAAACTCACCCCCAAACATAGCCGAGAGTTGAGTGAACATTGTGAGGTGTGTAAGACTACGTAAAACCAATGATTTAGTAGGCATGTCATGATTCATTATTATCCCAATAGTGTTTATAAGTTGCAACTCATTTGAAGTAGGCAATATCCAAAGACATTTGAATCACCTACTATTTTCAACTAAAAACTTGTTAGATTGCTTGAGGACAAACAATGTTTAAGTGTGGGGTTTATAATTTGCCATCAATTATACATATTTTTAGTGCATAATTACCCCCTAATTCTACATATTTTTATGACTTTTTAGTTGAAAATACTACCTAAATCGTTCCTATTTGAAAAATGCAGGTTTCTAAGGTCTCGGGATGAAAAGAAGTGAAAAACGAGAGTAAACAAGGCAAAAATCCAAGATTCTATGGAAATCAGCAAAATGCTAGATAGGCGCGGCTGTGCCAGGCTATGGGCATGGTCGTGCACAATACCCAGAACCACAAAGTCAACAAGTCAAGCCAAGAATGGTCAATGAAAGTCCACGATATACGGAGACAGGGCCCTGCACACCTAGGAATGCTCGTGCTTAGCTAAAGAAAAATCGTAGAAGCTTCGAGATCTGACAAGAAAGACATGTTCAAGCCCTGTTTGGACATATGTCCATGCACAGCCATACATTGTTGTGAACGCATTTGCCTATAACTGAAATCTTTGAGAAGGGATGAGAATAGCAACCATATGTCAAGGACAAGTACTAATCACATCCGTGCTATCCCCATGCATGCCTGTTTTCCCCTACATCAGATCAACCTATAAATAGGACCCCTTAGTTGCCTATTTCCACCATCTGAATTCACCCACTCCTCTTCCATTATTCACACACATACTCTTTGCTCTTGACCTCACATTGGAGTTTGGGATCACTCCAAGTAAACACTTGTAATAGCATAGTTTGAGAGATAGAAAGGACTTGTAATCGACAACCTTTATTTAGTTGTTTTATTACACTTGTGGACAAGTTACTATGACCATTTCCAGCCAAACCTTTTGTGTTTCTTGGGTTGTAGATAAAGCTTGGTATGAATTAAATGTTTAACCATTGGTAAAGTGGTGTATTTCTTTGATAATTCTTTCGACTCTTCTCCTTTGCTAATAAGGCTTGTGATCAGTTTTGGTTTTTGATCCTGTGGGTGTTCTTGACAATCTACAGAGGAGAAGCTTATTTGTACACTTATGTTATGTCAAAACCAGATGTTAGATTTGCACAGATGTTTGCAACATCAGTGGAATCTGTTTTCCTGTTAGGAATGTTAGATTTCACTATCAGGGTGATGTTAGCCAATCACAAACAGATCTTTTATACTTAGTATAAATAGATCTCACCTGTTAGAGATCTATTTATCACTACATATCACTGTTTCTTTTGTATGAACAATAATTATTATAGTGATCAGTCTAAGGGGGAGTCTGTAGAATCAACTTTGTGTAAAACATTTTAATCATTGTGATTAATGAAAAACAGCTGTTGGTGATGACTTCTCGTTTGCGATTACATTTCTTTATTACCATACAGAATTGTTTTGAGCTTAATTATTAGTTATTCACAAACTTAGTAAACTCAGACTTAACAAATCCAATATTGGAGAAGTGGTTGACCCATTTGTGGAAACACATCTTGTGATCAACCCTTGTTTATCAAGGATATCAATGTTTGCCTGCACGGTCTATATGCTAGGCTTCAATGATAAACCAAAGCTTGGTTATGCGACTCGTCTAACATGGTCTATATGTTACGCTTGGCGCGAAGCAAGAGTTTGTGAACCTATGTTAAAATACTATACATCTTTTAATATATTTTTGTATTATAACGTCTCACGTTAAATAAAGATCAATCACCTCAACTAATCACAAGTGTCATTAGCAACCTATGGGGAGCACTTCGATATATACTTGGCAATCTTTAAGTGAGATGAAGATTTGTCTTTTAGAGGATCGTAAACCATAGTGATTTGTAGAAAAAAGAAGAGTAGTTTGATGTATTTAACCCATAATTAGGGGATTGCTCCTTAAAATGAGTCTTCTTCTAAGGTTGGCAATGAATTAACTTTCATCGACTCTAATTCTTACTTAACCTCATAGTCATAATTTTTAAATATAATGAAAACTCGTCAGTAACCTTAGCTAGGAGCCGAGCTTTTAAATTAATTAACCACACCAGTTGCCAATAACCTAATTATAATTCATCCCAAGTGGAGTCCAAAACCCAAAGCAACATTCTTCGCGCTCTTGATATTCTCTACTAATTCTCAATTACTTGCTTTTATTTTTTAGTTTTAAATATAAATCGACAAACAAGCAAAAGATAATTAATCAACTAGTTGGTAATTTAAAGTTGAGTAGTAATAGTTGTATACTTTAGGTTTCGATATTTGGTTCTTACATAAACTCTACTACAAATAGGTACACTTGCCTATTGGTTGTGTTTAGTCTAGGTAATAATCATTTCTATAAATTTAAAACTAGTGAGACGTGTTTAAAAGTTATTAAGTTAACCCAGCTAATCGTACTAAGAGTTATTACATTAACTAGACCAACATAAAACTGTCACACCAGCAAAAACGTTACATTAGCATTGACAACTGTTTGGGTGATATTGGTGGTTCAAACGGCCTTGTGTGGTGATTGTGAAACGCGTACAACCATCAGTAATTTGATGGTCTTCAGTATTTCAATAACAACACTCGTGGTTGCAAGAAGACAAACACAAGTAGGTCAGCAACTTCAAGTGATTTGGACTTCATTTTGGAGATGAATCAAGGTGTACAACCGTGGGTTCATATGTGTAGCATGCATGGTTGTAAAAGTCCCACCTAGGTTCTTAGTACTCTCCAAGTACTCGCTACAAGGTAGGCTGCCGAGGCCCGAGTACTGTTTGCCTAGGCCAATTACTCCCCGAGTAATCTCCGCCTAGGGCGAGTACTTCCCAAGTACTCCCGAATCCGACTAGGGAGCGCCTAGCGACTTTTGCAACCATGGTAGCATGGTGATCGATCCGATATTTGTTAAACTGTCGAAGATGGTGTCTCATGGTTTGTAGGTCCCCTATTCGTATGGATCTTTCACAGAATTGTCTTTCCAATCAAGAGTGCGGAATCCTCTTGATCAGAATATCACAGAAACAAGTAGAAGAACAGAAACAGCAAATCACTTTCAAACTGGGTTTCTATTGATTATCCAAACAAACGTTTTACAATCAATCAAACCCTAACCAACTATCAAATTCGTCCAAGCACAAAGACTCTCACGAAATTGCTCTCACACACTGTTTTTGGCTGATTAACCTAAACCCTAAAGCCTAACCTTGTTTATATAACACAAGGTTTGCTACTTGGGCCAAGGTTAAACATGGACTGCGAATTGGACAAGCCCAATTCGCCCCCCATCACCCAATATGGGTTTTGGTTAGCCCAAACATTACAACTAACTATTACAAAGCTAAACCTGCTAACTGTTTATCGTTTATCTAATTACAAGATATCCAAAGACCAAATCTAAGCTGTTGTCACAAACTTGCACCAACAAACTCCCCCTTGACAATAGCTTCATAAAATAACTTTGTCTTCAGTCTTCTTGCAATCTTCATGTATTCTTGCACTGTCTTTGGTCTTTGGATAGCTTCAGCTTCAATAGCTTCTGTCAGCAACAGACTCCCCCTAAGCTGATGCATCCAATCACCAAATCTTCAAAAACTTTAGCGTTTGAGTAAACTCCAGTTCAGCATTTGTATAGCAATCTTCAAACTCTTCAACTTTGTCTGCAATATAGAAAGGAGGTTCTACCATGCATCCAATCAAACTCTCATCTTCACAGCAACTCATCACTTTAACTTCTCAGCAACACACCGCTTCAATCTGTATACTATAAAACAAACATCTCGAGAAACCATAAGAATTTTTCAACAAAAGTTAAACAAATTATTATTAATCAAGAGATTGTTAAACTGTATCACAGATTAAGCATTTTCAACTTCATCACCAACACGCAAAACTTTTTAATCACACACCCTATAACCCGCATGATTTAAAATTTTGAACTCACTTTCTAACACCGTCTCCCCCTATCAGTAACAATTCCTCCAAGAATAACATTTTTCCGTACATTAAGAATTTTAAACAGAAAAAGACACTATTTTTGGATTTTTTGTATTTTCTGAAAGCAAGTAAATAACAAAAGCAATAAACACTCTATTTTTGTGAGAATCACTGGTAAGAAGATCATATCAACAAAATCAAACTGTTTCACACTATTAGATAATTCTTTATTTAATTTTGCGTGAAAAGCAATCCAAGACGATTACCAGTATGTTTGTCCACTTAAACAAAATGCATGAACATTTCAAGTACCATTACCGTATGATACGTTAAGGTAATATTATTTCTGATATACTAGTGTATCCCACTTCAGGATATACCCCCACGATCAAGGTATGCACAAAGATTCATCGTAGTAGGTGAGTATACTGATGTCAACCTTTAAGATATCCTGACAATGTCTAGGTCTGCATATAATCTGTTTTATCATGTTTTGATTGCTTAACAATGAACACCCAAATAAATACTAATCAAATCCTGGAAATATAAACAACACACTCTATCATGCAAGTATCTTCCCTACCACATGTTTCACAAGTCCAATGCAGATTTCTGAAATCTTAACTGGGAATAGGTTGAGAAGAGAACAGAATAGATCTTTAGGAGAGATGGTATAATATACAGATCAAATGAGTTTTTCTCAGTTTGATATAGGTTTATTGGGTTTCTTTTGGGCACTAGAGGGCCTCTTTCGGGTGTATTAGATCTATAGCGCGACAACGTACAGCTAGGTCAGCATGTATCTGGATGCAGCAGAAGCTGTCGTTTCCTAGCACCTCCAGGTCAGCATATATCTGGATGCAGCAGAGGAGGTACACGACTTTTTTCAGAGAAGATTTCAAAATCAGATCAAAATTGTGTGTATCGGGACAACATACAGACATTCAAATAGAAATGTGCTAATTCCAAGTGACTTTCTTTCCTGGGGTCATGTACAATTTTAGTTCTGAACAGAAAGACAGTCAAGATATCCCCAGATGAAATAACAGTATAAAGACCCAAAACTTCAGATTTTGGCAATCTATCAACGCAAGATTTAAGGTCATTAAACCATACACCACTGATGTGTTCCCCACTCATATTCGGTTTATTTAAGTTTATATCACATTGGTAAGTTGATTATTTCATGCTTTTTGCCTACTGGTACATCATATGATGAAGCTGCTATCACACTTAAGCAATTTAATTCATTTTCAGTGTGACAGTCTAACTTGCTGATGTACTATCATTTCTCCTTTTTCACACAGTGAACTCATTTTTGATTTTCTATTTTTTTTATGTTTTTTATTTTTCAATTTTTTTTTCAATTTTTTTGATTTTTGATTTTTAAGAAAAGCAGTAAACTATTTACAAAAATTCTTATGAAAAACCAGTTATTCAGGATTCCTCATCCCGTTGAGTTCGACTAGGTGTTCAAAGCGAGACCTGTCAAATGCTTTAGTATAAAGATCTGCCAGGTTATCTAGTGTGTCAACTCAGCACTTTGAACTTCAATTTAAATCAATCAATATAAATATATCAACAATCTCACATCCCCCTTCTTCATGTGCTTAGAGCAGCCATTATCAACATAAGTTGATAATCCTCCTTAGCAGCTCCTGCACACACCAACTAAGAAATTAGTTAGATTGGGGGACCCAAGCCTTAATGGTCTTGGGTCGTCCAAATTCACCAACCACTGGAACATCCATCCAATATCCATTACTCCGAACTGGAGTCTTGGATCTCAGACCTGTTGATGGAATTTGATTTTGATTTCCACTAGGTCTTTGGTCCTGAGGGTTCCTATATGTATTTGAACTATATGACCTTTGAAAATTCTGATTTTGAAACCTCGAATTTTGATTCCAAGAAGCTTGATTGTTATAATTTCTAAAGCCATTGTTATAAAAATTTCGACAACCATTATTTTGGTATCGATTTTGATATTGACCTTGACTTCTGAAATTATTTAAATTTCCATTAAAATTGCTTCTAGGTCTCTCAAATCTGCCTGGTGGAGATCTAGACTGAAATCTAGGTTGATTTATTTGAAAACGAGGAACTTGTGGAGTTCCTTTTTCAGCCTTATCTACACCAACAGCAACATTTTCTGGTTGCTTAGGAGCAGATTTCTTTTGAGAATTTGATCCTTTCTCCTCACTATTACCATTCTTTTCTGGTAATTTCCCTCTCTGTTTTTCACTAAGTTGTGCTTCACTCTTTTTGTTAGGACAGCAGCTTGCGACATGTCCTTTGACGTGACATTTGAAGCACGATCTCTTTCTCGAAGACTTCTTAGCTGGAGTCTTTGAGGTAGATCCCTTATCAGATGGTGATGATCCCTTAGATGAACCTTGTTCAGTTTGCTTTATTTCAGATTTTTCTATGCTCTTATTTTTAGCAAACTCTACATTCGATTCATTTTCAATAACAGCAGTTTCGTTTTTCATATCACTACCTTGAACAAAATTAATCTTTTTAACAAAAGCTTGATTTTTATTCTTAGGCGGTGAATTTTTCTTTTTCAAAGGTTCCCTGTTATTGTTCTTCTTATCATCATCACTCTCAAATCTATCACCTTGACTTGATGTGGATGTGAAACTACTTGGTGTAGATGCCATAAAGTTTGCTAGCTCATCATCACTAGGCAGGAATGAATAGTCATGACTAAGAGGAGGTGGAACTTCATTAAAGCCCTGGAAGCCCACACTGGTCTTGTCATTACTCTTCTTTAACCCACCCATCATGTGTTTCATAACAAAAGTAGAGTCCCTGAATTGACCTAATTTCTTTTCAAGTTCAACAATTTTGAGTTGTGCATCTGACAACTCTTTGCATTTTTCAGAAATCTCTTTTGTTTTCTCAGCCATCATGTCATGAGCTAAATCTATTACTTGAAGTTTTTCATTTAACTTGCATGTTAAAGCTTCAATTTCAGCTTCACAACCTTTTATTTTCTTCAAGTATGATGATTCATTTCTTTTAACAAAAAAGTTTGCTTCTTTTATGTTAGACATCTCACTTACCAGACTTTGGTTTTGTGTTGTCAACCTGGCAACCTCACCCTGTAGTTCACGACATCTCAAACACACAGAAATAGATTGTACCTCTTTCTCATGAACTTCTGAGTTTTCATCAGCAACAACCTGTTCAGCTTCACTCTCTTTCCCTACTTCAGCATCCACTTTTGCTTCAGCATTGTTCACTTCAGATTCAGCATCACTCACACTAGTTTCAACCTCATCAACTGGCACTATCTCTGCCATGAATGCCTGAGTGGCACTCTCATTTCCCTGATATCGCTTTTGTAATGCATCCCACATATTCTTTGAATTAGTGTACTTGTGGAAGATATGCTTGATGCTATCAGGTAAGGACATTTTAATTGCAGCCATTGCTCTCTTTTCAGCGTCATACTTCCTTTTATCATCCTCTTTCATGTTCACATAGTCTGTTCTACGTGGTCTGCCCTCATAATCGTGTGTTGGGTTTGTGTACCCATCTTCTATACAGATCCACATGCGAGCATCCTGAGATTCAATGAAGGATTTGAAGTTGTCCTTCCATGTAAGATAATTCTCCACCTTCATCATCTTAGGTTCTTTCAAATTCATCATGTTTGACATTTTAACGCAAACAGACTGGTAAAACCGTACAAAATATCTCTGAAAACAGTGGTTACCAAATTACACCTTTAGAATCGTCTCGAAAAGACAAATCCAATGATATATAATGTCAAAAACCGAATTCGGGATTTTCCAGAGTCTTTTTTTTTTTTACCCTAAAAATCCAAGGAATCTAACGGTCCAAACGGTTCTGTCAAACGAGCTACGGATCAATTTCTAAATGCAAAACAGTCAAATTTTATCGACGCTTGCCAATCAAGATTCCACCACTTTAATTATGCTGATAATTTCGCTGGTACTGGTAATTTCGCTGGAACTGTTAATTTCGCTGGTACTGCTTAATTATGCTGGTCTATTTCGCTGACAGATTAAATTTGCTGACAAGTTCGCTGAACAATTTCGCTATTACGACGACCAGTAAAGTCGCCGAAAACCGTGGTAATTTCGCTGTGGACAATTACACGGTTACCAAAGTCGCCTTTGGATTTTAATTTCGCCAACAACTTCGCAGATCAGTTAAAATCGCTAGCACAGTTAATTTCGCTGATCAGTTAAGTTCGCCAGATCAGACAAGTTCGCAGATCAGACAATTTCGCCAACCAGTAATTAAGGAAATTCAATCTTTTTCCAAACTTCTGAGATTTTCAAGATTCTGTCAACACTTTCCTGCAGAATCGAAACACCAAAAATATCAGAAATTTCGAAAATCAGTAAGAAACAGAACGAAGAACTTGAAGAACACGAAGAACAATCTTCGAATCTTCAAGCGTTTTCAGCCAAAATCCTTCAAAACAATCAACCAAAAACTTTCCTGAAATCCTGTAAAACACCAAACAAACAAACAACCAGAAGATCAAAACAGCCAACAAATTCGAAAAATTATATCAAAAATTTCGAAAATTTTAAAACCCTAATTTTTTTTCAGCTTTAAAAATTCGAAAATCTCCCTGTTTCTCCAAGCACAATTCTGAACCGGGCCTTCAAGAGCACAATGCTCTGATACCAATTGTAGGTCCCCTATTCGTATGGATCTTTCACAGAATTGTCTTTCCAATCAAGAGTGCGGAATCCTCTTGATCAGAATATCACAGAAACAAGTAGAAGAACAGAAACAGCAAATCACTTTCAAACTGGGTTTCTATTGATTATCCAAACAAACGTTTTACAATCAATCAAACCCTAACCAACTATCAAATTCGTCCAAGCACAAAGACTCTCACGAAATTGCTCTCACACACTGTTTTTGGCTGATTAACCTAAACCCTAAAGCCTAACCTTGTTTATATAACACAAGGTTTGCTACTTGGGCCAAGGTTAAACATGGACTGCGAATTGGACAAGCCCAATTCGCCCCCCATCACCCAATATGGGTTTTGGTTAGCCCAAACATTACAACTAACTATTACAAAGCTAAACCTGCTAACTGTTTATCGTTTATCTAATTACAAGATATCCAAAGACCAAATCTAAGCTCTTGTCACAAACTTGCACCAACATGGTTGCTTATGGTGCAGTTGATTGGCTAGAGAGAGAAAAGGGATTTTAGAGAGAGAAAAGGTGGTGACAACCATTTATATATGAGTTGTGTTCGCTAGGAGCTCTAAATGGATGATCAGGGGCTGCCAAGGCAGTGATGGTGGTTTACGTTTAACAATCGACAAAACAAATGGCAGTAGATGCGGCAGATGGTTCGCAACAGTAGCGACAATTTGAGCTTAAAAGAGAATTCAAACGAGTATGTGGAACGATAGAGATCAATTTACTCAATCTAGGTGAGTTCATTAATCCCCTCTTTTTAATGTATTTAAAATTTTTTGTGGTTGGAAACATACAAGAAAGAAAGTGTTTTGAAAAAGGGTATAAGTCGTGGATCGCAGTTAAACGTTAAGCCGAACGTGGTTTTCGAGGCTGATTTGAGTGGGAACAAATAGAGATGTGTTTCCATCTGTTAATTGACCTTATTTGTGTATAGAATGTGGTTAATTTGGTAGGTAAAAGGGTTTGTATGCTTAGTTTTTGCAATAGCTTGAAATTGTATGTGAATATGTGCATTCTTAAGCGTATGTGATTTTTGTGTGTCTTGGGGAAAATTGTGGGTTGTTCTGATAGGGTTAAAGTAATGTGTCTTAAAGAGATAATTGTGTCATAAAGAGATAATTAGACAAATTTGGTTAGTTTAAGACAATCTATAATGGTTAATGCCCCTAAGGGGAATTTTTCGTAACCTCAGCATCCTAACGCTCTTCAAAAAATATGTAATGATTAACGCCCTATAATGCCCGTTCAATCATTACTTTCCAAATTTTGTTTTCATCATTTGGCGTTATACTAGAAATATCTTCTCTCTTCATGCCTATATAACGCCCAGGGGCGGTATTGAGGGTGTAATCAAACCCCTTCATGCCCTTATAATGACCATTACGCATGACCTAGTATTGGAAAGGGTTTAAACGTTACAGAACCGAAAGTCATGCCTTTAAATGATTTTGGGTGTTGTTTCGAAAGTGTTTTAAAGTGACATGTTATATGAAGTAACTAACCTGATTAGTTGAGAAAAAGATAGTTATTTATGTGAGTAGAGGGTCTAGTTTAACTGTGCACGTTATGGCCTTGAATTTGTGATTTCATACCATGTTAAAGTGTATGTGATAATTCATGGTTCTATGTTTGTGTTGGAAGTTTAATATGGGAATATGAGTTTGTTATGATAATCATACTTGTTGATGAATTCATTATGTGCAAGCTATAAATTATGTGAAGTAGCGAAAATGGTCATGACTATTGAGGTTGTTTGGATGATTATGTGAGGTTTTGATAATGTTGTATCTAAAGGTTTTGCGATGAAACGTAGAGTCCAAAGCTATAGTGATAAAACAGAGACTAAAGATATAGTGATATTGTCCAAAGCTATCGTGATAAAGAATAGTCCAAAGGTATAGTGATAGAAATTAGCCCAAAGGAATACTCATAAAGAAGTGCCTAAAAATATAGTGATAAAGAAGAATCTAAAGGTATATGATAAATAAGTGGGTATAGAAATAAATTTGGAATATGTTATGAAATAATATGATAAATATGTTAAGTGTTGCTTTAGAATGTTACTTATGAGCTAATTTGATGAAGTATAAAAGATTACAAAGATACCGGCGATGATGATGTTAAGTTAAATGATAATATGGTTATAGAGAATGTGATGTAAATAGTCATAGAAAATTATATGATTTAAAAGTTGCTCATGCAAGTTAATTGTCAGTAAAATCTATGTGTTTAAAGTAACATAATCAATAAAGGGTTGGGGGCAAGATAGTGTAAGTACCGAAAATCCTGATCAAACAACGATATCAAACTATCACCAAGGATGGGTTATGATCTTCAAGAAATAATCAAGAACAAGATGAAGAAATATTGAATTGAATGCTTAATCTTGCATTTAATGTAATTGTCTAATACAAGTGTGAACGCGTTGTAGGACCGTTTACGACTCCCGTACGATTGCGAACGACACGTGCGACATGCGGAATCCGTGCGCGTGCGTGGACCAAACACAAGAACGTAATATAATCGTGATTCTATTGAATATTCGACAATATACAAGCACCTTGAATCACCTTTTGCAACTTTCTCTCTCTCTCTCTAGTTTCTCTCTCTAGGCTCCAAGCTCTCCAAAGATGCAAAAGTTGCAAAAGTTACAAAAGTTCCTAAAGCCTAACATAAGGCTACTATATACAGGCAATGGCATAAGGCTTATTACCTTATTTACAAGTTTGTCATTCCTCATTAAAACTAGACTGTTCCCTAAATTTATCATTATAAAACCTTGTCTTCTACTAATTTCTGCTACAAACTAAATTGACGGAGGCGATAGACATAAGTGCACTCACAACAAGATTCAAAAACAAATCAACCAACCCATGCTCCTCATTTCCACTTTCTATTTATAGGGAGGGTTTCCCCTAAAACCCTAGGCCCATATTCCCTAAACCCACTCTAATACCAACCTTCTAGAAACTTGGTCCATTAGCCTATAATTCCTACTAATCCATAAACCTATAGGGCCTAACAATCTCCCCCTAGGTTTACTGGATTAGTTGTTGAATCCATCTGGAGGACCACCAGGCAACGGAGCTGGATCAGCAAACAAACGATTCTTGATTACGTTCTTGAACTTCTTTTCCAGCTTAGCTTTCAACAGATATAAGCATACCCGCATCACTTTGTAGTTGCTCGATCGTCTGATCTTTGCTTGATTTTTGAGCTTGCAAAGATGAGATCTGAGCTTCTTTCAGGGCTGCGTCTTGTTTCAACACAATAACTTTTCTTTGCAACTTCGCTACATCAATAGTCGTATCGTCATAACAATCTCTTTCTTCAATAAATTTCATTTTGTTGGCTGCAAAGTGCATGGTTGCTTCATTATGCTCAGAGAAACCGGTACCACTGGAACTTCCTTCATCGAACTTGACGTCGCTTGAGCTTTCTGGTTACGAGAGAGTTGTTTCAGGCAGATCAAAATTGAAATTTAAATCAAAATCGAGATCTTGTGTGCTTGTTTCTTGAGTAGCAGCAGTGACTTGTGGATCGGTGGGCATAATAGGCTCTGGTTCTGAGCTTGGGCTACAGAATGAATATAAGGAGCGGTTCCGGTTCTTCGTTTCTTGTTGGATGCTTCTTCAGCATCATCTGTTGCATTATCTTCAACACGAACTTGTGTTTCAGGAATAGGTACGGAAGGAGGGTTTCTGACACTATCCTTCAAAGATTTAATTAGGGCTTGTAGGTTTTCAGCAGTCATTAAGATTAATTCTCGAACGGGTTCCTAAACTTTCTTAGATACAATCACTTCCACATCACTGTCGTCGTCAGATTCTTCTTCGTCTGAATCCGGAATTTCTGTTTCTATCTCAGCTTTCTCATCAGCAAGTGTCTGTTGCACATTATATTCTGCAAGCCTTGTAATTCGAATAAGTGGTCCAGGAAGACAATGAGCGAATCCGAAATGCTTAGGAAATGAGATTAGTCCGAATATGCGACTCGAATGAAAAATGGTTGACAATATATAGTGTTTCGGATTGGGCCTGAGATCAAACGGCCAAGCCCCAACTCGGAACAATGGTCCGAATTACATTCGAGAGCAAGGGGCCAGATCTGATTCGTTTTATCCAAAACAGTGGGCCCCAATCCGAAACAGTGGGCCAGATTATTACTTTAATGTTTTTCATTTTCAAGACAGAAAACATCTTTCTCAAAATCAACGATCCAACCAAACCGAGTAACCCTTTTTGAATATACAAATAAGAAAGACAGTAGTAACACAAAAAATAATAATAGAATAATAGTAGAGCGGTAATATAGGGAGAAGCTGCCAAGGGATCAAATCGTTTTCGAACTGATTAATGAACATTTTTCAGCACATGCTTGCTTAGACTGGTCCACGCGCTTGTTGATATATTTGTTCTCTTAAATCTAACGCTCAACCTTCAATTTTCAACTTTGTGATACGCTTAGGGTAGAATTATACTGTGACATCCGTGTGTCCCATTCCAAGACATACCCCTGCGATCAAGGTAAGCACAACGGTTCATCGTAGCAGGTGAGTATACTGAGTCCATCCTTTTGTTTTTACAACGCCGGACTTTCTGGTGAACAGGTCAGTACTTTCGTACAGCAGAGAGACCAGAGAAGTCGGACGAGGGCTAGGAAAATACCTTTTACGGTACGATTTTGGCTTTAATAGCGCACATAATTCTCCTTTTTATGGTATTTTCTTACATTTAAGGTTTTGGCCCTTTTTGCGGCTCTTTTTCAAGATACCCTGACTGTGCCTAGGTCTGCATATAATCTGGATGCAACAGAAGGGTAGTCCTGATATTCCGGATGACTCATTAGTATAAAGACCCGAAACTACAGATGTTGGCTATCTATCAACCCAGGATTTAAGACCATGAAATCATACATCGTTGGTCTGTTACCCACGTGATGTCCAGTCCATTAGGTTTATATCACTTGGTATCTCTTTGCTTTTTGAGCGTTAGACCTATCAACACATCGCAGTAGATCCTATCGTTTTTAGCTTCGATACCTTACATGTGTTAATCAAATTCTTTAGCACGATTTTTGCTTTTCTCCCCCTCAGACAATGCGTATGTACATATATGTTTTTTTTTTTTTTTTTTTTTGGTTTTCTCCCCCTCAAACAATGCATATGTACATATATGTCCTTCCCCCCCCCCCCCTCTTAAATTTGTGCATCACACTTTATGCGCAAATTTACTTATTTATTTACATTAATATAGAAACCCCGTTTTTTTTTCGTTGCTCAGTCGGTGATACGCATCATTTTCAAAAGATCCAGAAGCACATTGAATCTCGAGAAGCTAACAGGTTTTGTAAAATGATCCGCTGAATTAGAATTAGTGTGGATCTGTTTAACTTTAAACAATCCTTTGTCATAGCAATCTCGAATAAAGTGCACCTTGATATCAATGTGCTTGGTTTTATACTGAAAGACAGGGTTTTTGATAATCTGGATAGTGGCATCATTATCAAAATAAGTAGTAGAGTTTAGATAAGTCAAACCGTAATCCTTGAGTTGGTGATGCATTCAAAGAACCTGAGAGCAGTAGGCAGCAGATGCTGTAACGCACTTTGCTTCCGCTGCAAAAGTGAGCTGTTGCTTCTTGCACTGCCAGGAGATGAGACTGCCCCCCAAGAATTGGCATCCAGTTGATGTACACTTCATATCCCTATTTTGACGAACTTGCAAGCCCAGAAACATTTTCACTTCTCCCAATGAGCTCATTTCAAACTTCTTTCTCATCATTTACCTCATCATGATCCATGCCTTTAATTTGCTCGAAACCTTAAACTGCCAATCGTGCTTTGTTCCTTACGATCACGCCGAGGTCATCTTGTTTGTTTCTGAATACCCAGCGCATTCCAAGTGCACGTTTTCTTTTGGTAAAGAGAACCTCCATCCCTTTGTCGCACATCTAAGATACGCTTAAAAGGCTGTGCTACAGATCAGGGACATTATTGATGTCTGAGAAGATGAGAACTCCATATTTGACAGTGCCCTTCATGGTTATTCTTCCAGTTTCCCCTCCCGCAAAGTTGACAAATCTACCGTCGAATACCTCCTTTTTTTGTTATTCAACTGGGATAAGTCTTCATCACGTGTCTAGAACAACTACTACCGATAAACCAAGGTCTAACGATCGCCCTCGATAGCCGTTCCTGCACACTTAGTGGGATTAATTTGAAACTGGAACCCAGGCCATTGTTGACCTGATTTGACCATCGCTATCAGTGTATGAAACCTCACGAAAAATCATATGATTTTTTATTAAAGTTGAGGTTTGAAGTGAAGATGTGGATGTTGACGGTTGTGAACAGTGAGACTGGGATCCAGCAAGAACCATGGGCTTCCAAATCTTAGAGTCAGTGTTGTTGTTTGAAATATTTTTCTTTACAGATAAGACTTTTGACTCCATTTGCTGACATTGGAACCCATTTGTGTTTGAAAACCTTTGATGGCTCCTTTTTGCTAGATTCCAGTCTCCATCAGAAGGCACGGCTTGAGAAAATCAATTTTCTTCTGATCGATAATGCATAGCCTTCTGGTGATGTGTGTTACCAGAGTAGTAGGGACGATTAACATAGTTTCTAGCAATGTGCCCCGGAATTCCACAATTAAAACACGTCTGTCTCTTTGAGAAAAAGACATTCAGTTCTGCTTGTGTGATTCTAGGGAACTGATCAAGTATTTTCTTTTCCTTTGGTGCTGATTGCTTGTGTGTATGTTTGGTCTTGGAAGAGCCTTGCTTACAGTTATCAGCACAAGAGCTAGTATCGACAACTTTACCCTTCAGCTTAGGTTTAGTTTACTTGAGACACGAGTTTTCCTTTTGAGTCTTCTTTTTGTGTGGTTTTCTGTTTTTACGTGACCGTCTTTTCTTTAAAGGAGCAGATTCAGTAGACTTTGCTTCATTTAAAACACTTTCTTCAGAATCTAATCTTTTGGGATTGAGAGTTGAATCATCTGTTGAAGTGATTTCCAGGGATCCCTTTTCTTCAGAAAACATGTTCTCATGAGTTTCTACAGAATTGGTTTCCACAGATATCTCTTCTTCAATTTCATCAGTTGAATCAACTGTTGAATTGATTTCCAGGGATCCCTTTTCTTCAGGCTCCGAGTTCTCATGAGTTTCTGCAGAATTGGTTTCCACAGATATCTCTTCTTCAGTTTCATCAATTTCTAAGTCTTTGACATCAGCTGATTCTGGTTTCTGACACGAAGAGCAGTTTATGTTTGAAACTGTTTGTCTCTCTTCGGGCGTAGCACAGCTTGAATCTGAGTGTTTGTCACATTCAGAATTTTCAGAAGTGCTACGCTCATTATCTGATGTACCAGAATCTGCAACTTGAATGTCAGCTTCATCAGATGACCCCTGTTTATCAATTTCTTCACCATCGCAATCAAAAATATCAATTTTCTCATCTTATCATGAATTTCCGATGTATCAATTGATGTTTTAGGCACACTAGAATAGTTGCCCGAATCACCAGAACTGATTTCTGAAACACTTGAAACAGAAGTTTCAAGTTTATCAGTCAATACATCAGATTTCTCTTTTAAAACATTTTCATCACAACCATAATCTAAAACCACAGCACCTGAATCATCAGTTTTGATATGAATACCCCGACTCTCAGCATACCAAGACATAACATCGTTCCAAGCGTAATGATCGGATTTGGCAGCATCCGAATCATCAGCAACATTAGCAACGTTTGAATTTGGTTCATCATCCAAAGCAGACTACTCTTCAACTATCTCTGATTCTGCACATGAACTAAAATAGTTAGTATTTTCTACAGAATCAAAATTTGATAAATTTTCTTTGGGCTCATTTGCGGATGTTTTCACTGGTTCTGTTTCATTCTCTGGTTCATTTTCTTTTTCAGATTCGCCCGCTGAATCGTTTGAGCAATTTTGATCCGAATCCGTGTTCTTAACAAAACTCTTGGGCTTTTGAAAATCAGTGGGTCTGGCATTCTTCGGTTTGAGAGGCTCCGAAGGAACATAATCACTTGGTTTACCATAAATCATTTTATCATAGTTCTCTATTTCTTGCTCAGTAGTGGGCAATCTTGAGTAGTTATGATTATACAGCGGTGGAACCTGCTTGTAGCCCAAACCCTTTTCCCTTGTTTTCTTTGAAAGCGAGCTGCACATTGCATAGATCACGAACAGTGTCACTGGAAGTATCAAACTTCTTTATGTTCAACTCGTTTTGTTTGTACTTCCCAGTAAGAAGTTCCAGCTCAGCTCTCACAGAGTCGCATTCTAAGGTTTCTACGATAAGTCTGTGCTTATAGTCGTGAGCCCAACATTCCTGTTGATTCACGTCTCTGTGAAGCTGAGCTATATCCTTCTTAAGTGCGTCAATCTTTTCAAAGAGAATTTTATTGTTCTCTCGAAGACTAATGTACTTTGCCATGACACTGTTGTAATCATCCATCATTTTAGAATTGAGTGCCCTAAGTTGTGCCACCCTATTCCTGCAAGGTTCAGTACACAACAGATAGTTGATAGTGTCAATGAGCGATCTTGGTTTGTCTGACTGAGTTTGGACTTGGGCTTGGGGTGCTGGTTTGGCCACTTCATCGAGATGAGATCCTAATGATTGTGGGGCCTTCACATCAGATGATACAGTAGCCACAGGTGAAGCTGAGGGTATCTGAGCTGCGTTGGGATCAGTAGCAAGTGGTGAAGTAGCAAAAGCCTTCTGACAGTTAGACATAGACGACGATGTGTTTGCGAGATTCTGACTCCTCTGCTTGTCCTCCTAGACATATTCATTGACTGAGGAAATCACATCTTTTGTTTCCATTGTACAATGATTGTATCTCCCCATGATAACTACAACACGATAGTCCCATGTCTTGTTACGTGGCAAACCATACAGAAAAGCCCTGTTAATCCTACCACGTGTCACATTTAATCCGCTCTTCTCGATTTCAGAAAGCAGCTGCGTAAACCTTCTGGTCACCTCTTCTACAGTTTCACCCTCAATGTAACCGAAATTATCGAGTTGTTGCCAGAGCAACTGACGTTGAGAATCAATACTTGGAGAACTCATTGTTGAACCAAGCAATAACCCGTGAACTCACAAGCATGTCGCAAAACACGCGAGATGAATAGCAGAACAAACGATTCTGTAATGATGGGCGAAAGAATCTCAAGTATAGGCTCGACATTATTAGTGAGCAGGACGACTAATGGCTCTATAGACCGAGACGTGACATATCGTAACCGTACAAAGTAAGTGTGTGATCAATGTGAATAGTAACACATAAGGCCCAAATAAATAGAAAATCACGTATGCACATAAACACATAAAGATGTTCAGACATGATAAAATTTTCCATGTTTATTTAAAAATTTTGGCTTCGAGAATTTTGGACTTTATATCTCAAAATTCTCCGGTTGAAGTCTAGTGTTTTCCTCCGAAAACATCTAGTTCGCTAACAACCAATGGCTCTGATACCAACTTCTATCACACCCCAAAAACGTCGCAGCGGAATATAAAACGTAGTGGAGACAGAAGTTGGTGCCCATTTATATCTTATCGATCGATGCATTTAATTGTTGGACATTTTAGTATGTTTTAAATGTAAGTTATTTAAACATTACATTTTAAGACACGACACAACCAAGACATAGTTAAGTTGTTTTGATCCTCACGGATCTTATTACATTTGTCCCAAAAAGTTTTAAAAGACAGTCCAACATTTTAAGTAACAAAACATGCATCAGCGACCACAAGATACGCCATAATTCCCGAAGCCGAACTTAAGTACCTGTAGAACACGTTAAAAATCAAGTGTCAACACAAAGGAAGCTGAGTTCACATATTCACTTACAAACAATTTTTTATTCCAAGGAAAACTTTCTGTTTAGGTGTTTATTTGAAAACATCCATATAATTTTGAAAGCCCGTTTTATTTCCTTAATAAAATCCATGGGCCTTCCGTCGCAGTTTCATGAACCCGACAATATTGTTACTACCCATGTTTTGTATATTAAATTTTTGCGTCAATTTTCAGACTCGTATGTTAGCTAGACAATACGAACTATATATTAACCATGCAGGGATAATCAATGCTAGACAATAAACAGAATCAAAATTCGTCGCTTGACTTGACACGGGGCGACCGGTCACGACGGGGTTGTCAACCCGATAGATCTACCAACAATTCCTCGCGTACATTACTTAAATGATTAAACGACATCATGGGCGCAAGGTCCTATCTCAATCAACCATATGATGTCTGCCTAACGTACAATATATATATCCTACTAATATGACAATTTAATACACGATGTTGTACGAATTCCCCTGTCACTCTATTATTTGAGACCAGTCCGGAATTCGTCCCCAACTGTACGGTCATGTTTCGCTTAGGAAATACCGTACTTTCAATATTCATTCATCAAAAACGTTTTACTTCGAAACGTATGACTTATCAAATTTCATATATTTTCAACGAAAATATATATTTTATATTAAAAGGTATGTTTTATTTCAAAAACATTATTAAACCCGTTTTGGCGTGTTCTACCCCCAAAATATATACAAAACAGTAAAAAGAGGGGTTTAGTGACACTCACCTTTGGGTGCGTATTTTAAATAGCGCAATCCCAGAGATTGATTTCTACACGTCCTATTATATATGTAGGAATGATTTTAAACCAATATAAACATCACAAAAATCCTAAGTTTCTCTGTTTCTTAGAATTATCACATAACTTTGAGATTTTCTCGAAAAGTTATTATTTTTTATTATGTTGGCACGTTAATATATATATATATATATATATGAGTCCATATAGATATATTTTTATGATTTTGCGACTTGAACGATTTTATTTGTGACCATTATTGTGTAAATTCGGTAACACTCCCGTTTATACGCAATATATCTACGATTTGCGCGTCATAATATATATACATAAACGTTCACATAAATTATCATCGAAACACACGAAATCTTGTTAACTTATCTATTTTGTCATTTTTAAAGCAAATATACACAAAATATCTCATATGTATCAAATTTCATGCTCGACAAACAAGTTTCACGTTTAACGCAATTTTTACCGTTTCTACAGCACAAAACGTACAAGCATACATGCGTAAGCTAGATTTCTAATATCATGTTAAAAACTTAACATATTTTCACATTCTCATGTTTAAATCACATAACACATTTTAACACATAAGGTTCACCCAAAATTTACCTATACAAGTGTACATTGAAAAATGCGTATTTTAGCGATTCGGTAACGGTTTCGGGCGTCGGAAGTCACGTATGACTAACCAAACACCAAGTAAACTTAAAATTAGTTAAATTACTTATTTTCAAACTAAAAATATCAGTTTACTTACTGATCTAAATCATTTTTATAAAAATCACTCGAAAAGCCGATTTTTGACCGTTTTAACGCATAGTTTTGCGTTAAACGTTACTATAACCATCCCAACTCGAAACGATTTGATATTTTAACACAATACATGTTATTTACTAATTAAAATAGTGGTTATAATCAGATTAGTGCAGTTTTTGTGCATGTCACATAAATCATGCGATTTCACATATTTTACAACCTTTAATGCACCAAGTACAACATGCAAAGCTAGCAAACATTAGGACAAAGTTATATGTCACTAAACACTTTAAAATAACTTTATTTTAGTGTTTATAATCTGCTCAAAACTGATTTTTACTAAATCATACACAAAACACATTATTTCACCTATTTTACTAGTTTCTAAGCCTCATGTATAACATGCAAAGCTAGTAAACCTTATAACAAAGTTTTATATCATTAAATACTTCAAAATAATCATATTTTGATATTTATAATCTGATCAAATGTCATTTTTATCAAATCATGTTCAAATCATCATTTCATGCTTTCATAGGACACCTTTTAAACATGCATGCATTCATCTTTTTTTATTTTTATCAATCAAGAACATCAAGAAAATTAAAACTAAAACTCCATACATATATATATATATACACACACACATACGGCTACACATATACATACTAGTTCATCTATTTTATTTTCTTTGAAAACCCATTTGTTTAAGAATTCAAGTTTGTGAAATATTCTAAGATTCAAGAGAAACCTTTCACTATTATTTTCAACACTAAGAATCAAGAACACTTTTAAAAAGAATAGTTTTATACCCTCAAGATTCAAATGGGTTTTTGATTAAAAAGATGATATTAAGCTTGGTTTTTGCTTGAAACTCCTTGGAATCACCTTCAAACCTTCAAATGGCCTTGAAATCACCGTGGAATGGACTTGAATTCTCAAGAACAATTTTGAAATATGAAAATATGTGTGTGTATAGAGGGTATTCGGCTGAATGTATTAAGAGAGAGAGAGTTAGAGTGCTTTGAAATGATTGTCTTGGATTTTTGCAAGCTTTGAGAAGATATGAAGGACATAAACACATGGCACCACCCGCCATAGCCAATAGAGTTATGAGAGAGGAGAGAGAGTGTGTTTAGTGGCTGCCATGTATCTCCACACATACATACACCTCACGCACACACTCACATATATATATACATATATGTAATATAGTGTAAAAACATGTATTTTACTGGATACTGGGTATTTTATCTAGCGTTTTAACTCGTTTTAGCGTGTTTTAAATTATTTTTAACGCTCTATAAAAATAATCTCACCAAACTATTATTGAACAATATTTTGTTTTCCTTGACTGGCTACGTTGCCGGTATTTGGCAGTATGCGCGTTGCGCTGCGCGGTATGCGCTTAAAATTGCAAAAATAGGAATTTAAGCGTTTTTATTTATTTTTATCATTCTATAGTAATAAAATCATCAAATTATTACTAAAATGATTTTAGGTTGCCTTGACAGGCTGTGTTGACAGTATTTTGTCGGTACACGCGCTGCATTGCGCGGTACGCGCTTAAACTCGAAAAATAGAGTTTCCTTGCATTTTAAATTATTTTTCAACACGGATATGATTAAAATAATTATTCTAATCATAACAGACTATTTTTAGGATTTTAACACTGATCGGGTGGTCACCGATGTTCGTTTCGCATTTTATTCGTTACGCGATAAGCGTTTATCTTATCGTTGCCAACATAATTTTTATCAAAGTTTAAATTTACCAACTCATTAAATTTCACTTAAAAACATCATAATCAGTCAAATATGGCCCTGTTACCTAATTACAACACGTGTTACAATTGTACGGTACGGCCTGAAAAGCCGGGTGTCACATTGATGGTGGTAAAACACAGCGTCAAGAAAACCTCCAGCATTACCAGCATGATTGCTAAAACACAACGGTATTAATCAGCTTGCTGTTAAAACACAATGTCAAGAAATCCTTCAGCATTACCAGCATGGATGGTAAAACACAGCGTCAAGAAATCCTCCAACATTACCAGCATGAATGCTAAAACACAACTGTATTAATCTGCTTGCTGTTAAAACACAATGTCAAGAAATCCTCCAGTATTACCAGCATGAATGGTAAAACACATCGTCAAGAAATCCTCCAGCATTACCAACATGAATGCTAAAACACAACTGTATTAATCTGTTTGCTGTTAAAACACAATGTCAAGAAATCCTCCAGCATTACCAGCATGAATGGTAAAACACATCGTCAAGAAATCCTCCAGCATTACCAGCATGAATGCTAAAACACAACGATATAAATCTGCTTGCTTTTAAACACAATGTCAAGAAATTATCCAGCATTACCAAACATCATTCATATTATGGGATCTATAAAAACATTGACTTTAACCCTCTAATTGTTAAAACACAGTACCAAGAACATGTTGATAGATTCCAGATGCCATGATTTTTCTCTCCGTATAAAAATATGATCAGCGATGAATTTTGTGAGCAAGAAAACGAAGGAATGATTGATATTTACGTGAGATCAGAATTCGAAAACAAAAAATTCCGAAAATTATGGAGGAAATCGGTTTCATTATGGATAGTTAGTTATTGAAGATAATTTCCTAAAATAAAAATAGATTGTGAAAGTACATAATTGCCCTTCTAGTTAAAATCCTTCAATGCCACGTGTCGCATTCTGATTGCTTCCTATACTTTCTAGGAAAAATCCACTTTCTACCCAACTTCTCCTCTAATATTATATATATATAAACCTTTTAAATTTAATATAATTTAAAATAAACTATTATTATAATTAAATACTAATAAAAACTATTAATTAATATATAAATGATTGGGTAATGATTACCTAATTATTATATAATTATATTTATACATATTAATTTAAACTATTGATGAATAGTGTTTCATCATTTTTAAGGATGTACTTTTATTTAATACTTATTTATCATTTTATTGATTTTGAATAATAATAAATGATAATTGATCATATTTAAGTATTTGTTTTTTCAACTTTTATTATCTAATATTGTATTTTATTTTTGGTAATAACGTGCATTCGTTAACTTTTTTAAAAATCTAAATCCGTAACATTTATTTATTTTTATCATTCTAGGTGATCTGGTCGCATGTTGTGACGATACATTACAACGGGCATTAGATCGTTATTGATTCGGTTAGTTACAAAACCGATACAATACATGCACTCGGTATAATAATCAACACGTGATTTATATTGACCGGAAACAATAAAATCGAACAAGGGCATTGACACCGATGTTCGAACGGTATCGATCGGTTCATAATCTCACGATAATGTTTCCAATATTCATTCATCGTTGCAAACAGAGTTGTATAAACGAATTTTTTTTACATACGTAACCATAAAATTAATTCTTGATGAATAGTATTTCATGATTTTTAAGATTTATTTTTTATTAATACTTATTTATCATTTTATTTGATTTCTAATAATAAATGATAACCTATCATATTCAAGTATTTGTTTTTTTAACGTTATTATTTATTATTATATTTTATTTTAGTAATAACTTGCATTTGTTAACTTTTTTAAAAATCTAAATCCGTAACATTTATTTTTTATCATTCTAAGTTATCTGGTCGCACGTTGTGACGGTATGTTACGACGGGTATTAGATCGTTATCGATTCAGTTAGTTACAGTACCAATACAATAGATGCACTCGGTATAGAAATCAACATGTGATTTATATTGATCGAAAACGATAAAATCGAACACTGGCACCGACACTGATGTTCGAACAGTAACGATCGGTTCAGATTGTCACGATACGATTTCCGATATTCATTTATCGTTGCAAACAGAGTTGTGTAAACGATTTTTTTTATATCGATAACCATAAAAATAAATACAAGTACCATTTCTGATGCGCGCTATTCCGTACGATACGGTAGCAATACGGTGTCAGTTTATTGAAAGAAAAGAATAAAAAATAGTATTACCGAAACCAATGTTGCTCGTTTAGTTCACTATGGTAGCGACACTGTATCCGTTATCAAATAGAAAACCATAAAAGAGAATACATTCCGTGCTGATATTGTCCGGTATGGTAAGGTAGCGATGCAATGTTTGTTTATCGATAGCAAGAACAAAAATTTTAAGTACACGTACCAACACATATGTTGTTCAGTCGGTTTCGGTTCGGTTTGATACGATAGTAGCACCCGCCGTATATCGCGGGGAATCTCACTTATACGGTGTAAGTTTATCAAAAGCAAAAGCAATAAAAACAAATACCGAAAACGATACATCAGTCGATTTCAACTAGGTTTGGTATGATAGTGGTACAATATTCGTTTGCAATATGACTTGTATCGCAATGTTGTAAAAAATAAACATAGAACACAAACAAATAAACAAACTAACTAACTGATATCAACTAAACAACATTATATTCGTTTTTATTGTTTTTTATCGATGTAAGCTTTTCTCTTTCTATTATTATAGTGAATGACTGTACCGTAACTATTTAAACAGATAACAAAGAATTCCGGCCGCAAAGCGCGGAGGGAAACTCCCTAGTTATTATTATGTAATATTAATGAAAACAGAAAAACAAGGGTAAATTACACTTTTTGTCCTTTATGTTTGTACCAGATTGCAATGGATGACCTTTAACTTGAATAATTACAGTCACACTCTTTTTTTTTTTTGTTAAAAGCATTACACTTTAGCTCCTTTAACACTAACCCAATTAAAATTTTCAGTTAAATCTCACATATGCCTTGTACATGAGGGCATCATTGTCTTTTTACCATTCTAATACAATAAAGATTAAAAAAAATTAATAGATAAAATCCCCTTCAGTTCTCTCTCAAACACCCTCATCTCTCTCTTTATCTCTCTCACTCACTCACAACCAAACCCTCACCAGTGCCCCCATCTTGAAATTGAAAGTGGGATTTATGTGAAGCTTCTTTCTCTCTCAAGGCCACATTTCACTCCACCCTCCACCTCCGAGAAACCCCACCACAACTAAACCTCCTATCTCCATCCCCACCACCGTCGCAGATGGCTCCGTCACTGGAACCCTAGTTTCGCCCCTGTTTCCTCTTCAAAATCTGAACTTGTTGTCGATTTCTCCAGTTGCAAATCTAAAACCCTTGCATTAAGGGTCGATGAAACCCTGGCCAGCGCGAGAGAACATCTGATTTTGTTTGGATCGTGTTCTAAACATGGGAATTATCAGGTTTTTCCCCCACCTTTTATCCTTATCTTTATCCACGTTTTCATCTCTTTCTTTTCAAAACAACAAAGGTTCGCTTATGTTGATCTCATGGGAGTCGACTAAAGTTGCAATTGTTTTCGAGTTTGAAAATTAAAATGATTAGTTTTGTTGTGCGCATAATGAAAGTGACAGAGTGTAACAGAGCATCTAGTAACACGTTCATTTAATTTTTTGTTGTTTTTGTTGAAATAATAATCTATTGAACTAATTAATTTGATTTTGTTTTACAGAAGCATTATTCTGGATTCAAGGTTAATAAAAGAGATGACATTCAAGATAGAGATAGAGAGAGGGTAATTAATTTGATTTTGTTTTTACAGAAGCATTATGCTGGAAGATGATGTACAGTCGTGGTGGGGTTGGCTGGAGAGAGAGCTAGAGAGATGGGTTTATGTTTAAAATTATCAATCTACCCTCATGAGCAAGGCACATGCCATACTTAACAGAAAATTATAATCAGGTTAGGGCCAAAAGACGTATAGTGTAATATGTTTAACAAAAAAAGGACTGTGACTGTAATTATTAAAGTTAATGGTCATTCATTGCAATCTGGTACAAAGACGAAAAGTGTAATTTACCCAAAAAACAAATACCCAGGGAATCTTCTTCGTTTACCCAACCCCAAACCCTAAATTCAAATTTCAGCCGCCACCTTAAATATCTCGATTAGCAACAGTGAAGTATGAGACTGTCGATGATGTCGAACAAGATGATGAAGAAGATGATGTGTTAGACAGAATGAGGTGATCGGAGAAAATGGTCGTCGCCAGAGATGATTGACGGAACGAAGGTGAAAATGAAGACTGTGAGGACAAAAATTGATTATGGATGAAGATGTTGAACGATGAAGTTAATCGGCTGAGGATGACCGGTGAAGAGGATGACAATGACCAGTGGAGTTGAGTCGTGTTATGTCGGAGGTGAATGATGGTGAAGATGATGAACCTCGGAGGTGACCGGAGATGGGTTAACAGTAAACGGAGAATGGTCAAGGTGACCATAGATGAAGGTGAAGATGGAGGTGAACGTTTAATGGTGAATGATAAACAATAAGGTTGAAGATGAAGGATCTCCGTGGTATAATTTTACTTTTATTTTATGAACCCGGTCCATATGCGTATATATTTATTTGTCACAAATAAATAGTCGAAACTCTTTTGACAAGTAAGTGTACATGTATATATATATGTTAGTTAACATAAACTTTAACTAGTGAAAAGTATATATATAAATTTTTTAAGCAACGGAAGCATGAGTAACAATATATAAAATATGAACACCTTTTATACCAAGGGATATCCGCAATGGAACAAGATCACCAACATGCAAACACGAAATAGAACATCAACCGTAGGGGGTTTAGATATACCTTCGGTTAGTGAATAACTGGTTGAGACACCGAGGTTCAACGAACGAATGCTAGTTATACGAACTATCGAAACACGGGAATGGGTCGGGTAGCGGCAGAGCGGCCGGCGGTCTGGCGGCGGCGGCAGCCGGCGGCTCAGGTCGGCGGGGCTTGGCCGGTTGCGATCTTGTTCGGTTGGGGTTGTGGGTGTTGTGTGTGTTTTTGTTAAATTCTTGCAACCACAAATACAAGACCCAACACCCAAATATACAAGACTTGGTGATCCTTGCATGCATGCCAAGCGTTGGAGATCCTTTGCATGAAATGTCATTGGCCGAAATCTAGGTGCGTGCCAAATGGCGATGCAAGAGTATTCTTGTCCCACCCGATTTACGAACCCGTCTCACAGTTCAATACCCGCGTATCGTTCGTAATTACCAGTTAAATTAGTTAAGTGGATTTTAGTTCGTTGACCATGGTGTAACTCTTACGGGTCAAGACCCGGTCGGCAGCATTGACTTATCGAACCGGACATAAATATCCAACAGCTCCCACTTGGAAGGTCTCTGATAAGATCTCAACGCAAACAGCGAGCGGTGCTCTAGCTACACATAGCTGCCCCCAACAGGTCATGACACTTTAAAGTCACTAACCAAGGTATCTTCGCTTTAGCAACGGCTTGCTACATGAAGATAATAGACTTATGGCAATCGTTGTCATCTATCCCTTCTGTAAAACACATCAATTGAACAATGAGACATGGATCAGATTCAATCTCATATGGCGTTCAATCATTATCGTTCTCGTTCGCAGAATCAAAGTGGTCCAATCAAACGCAAAGTAAGTTTGGGTAAGGCCTTACACTTCACCAGTTTGAATCAACGAGGGTTCCCTGATGTCTAACTGTTACATATAATGTAAGAGTACAGAATTCCATCTTGACTACATACAACTCCCAGTGAACTTCAAAACCATTCCCAACTAATGCCTTTATGACTGGCAGTTACGCGACAGCGGTTGACACTGATCAAAGAATAGTCTTTAGTAAACGAAAGTTCTAATATATATCTCAGGTCAGAGGATAATAAATGAGTATGCGTAAATCAAAACAACTTATGACCAAGATCCATGAAGATAATTTGATGCGAGTTACATCCAGCGTCATTCATAATGAAGCCTGTGAATTTGGAAGTCAATTCCTTGAGTCCAAAATTAGAATAGTCTTAATTCAGAGTCGTTCCCACGAGTCTGACCGACTACGGATAATTTAGAATACAAGATTCATGGATTAAACATATCAAATTCGAACACAGTTGTAGGATTCAAGAATTGCATTTAACTAGTAAATCAAAATGAATACAGGAATACAACTGTTTGATGTTCGTACATCCAAATACAAAATCAAAACATTTCACTAGCTAATCTAAGCCCAATAGCGCCCATGTGATGGTCATGTTTCTCTTGAGTCATTGGCTTAGTAAATGGGTCAGCTAAGTTTTGATCTGTGTCAATTTTGCTAATAACGATGTCTCCACGTTCCACAATCTCACGTATGTAGTGAAACTTTCTCAAAATGTGCTTGGCTTTGTGATGTGATCTAGGCTCCTTGACTTGAGCAATAGCACCTGTGTTATCACAAAATATCTGGATGGGTTTCATGATACTTGGAACCACATCGAGATCAGTTATGAACTTCTTCATCCAAGCAGCTTCCTTTGCGGCATCCGATGTGGCAATGTACTCAGATTCCATGGTGGAATCAGCTACAACACTCTGCTTGGAGCTTTTCCACAAGACAGCTCCTCCGTTGAGAGTGAACACGAAACCCATTTGTGAGCGAGAGGTATCTCGATCAGTTTGAAAACTAGCATCAGTGTAACATTTTACAGTGAGCTCCTCATTGACTCCTCTAAATATCAAGAACATATCCTTTGTCCTTCTCAAGTACTTAAGGATGTTCTTAACTGCAGTCTAGTGGGCAATCCCAGGGCTCTGCTGGTAACGGCTGGTCATGCTCAAAGCATACGAGACGTCTGGTCGAGTACATACTATAGCATACATGATAGAACCAATCGATGAGGCATATGGAACTGCTTCCATTTGCTTTATCTCACGGTCCTCAGATGGATCTTGTGATTTGTTCAAGACGGTTCCTTTGGTCATTGGAACGCCTCCTTTCTTGGAGTTTTCCATCTTGAAGCGTCTTATCACTTGATCTATGTATGTGCTCTGAGTTAGCCCCAAGAAGTCGCTTAGATCTATTCCTATAGATCATGATTCCTAGAATGTAAGTGGCTTCTCCAAGATCCTTCATTGCGAAGCAAGATCCCAACCAATGTTTAATTTCCTTAAGCATGGGGATGTTGTTTCCAATGATCAATATATCATCTACATACAAGATGAGAAATGATATAGCCCTCCTACTAGCCTTTCTGTAAACACAAGGTTCATCTTCGTTCTTGACAAAACCAAACTCTTTGACTTTCTGGTTAAAACGAAGATTCCAGCTCCGAGATGCTTGCTTGAGTCCATAAATGGACTTGTTTAGCTTACATACCCTATTAGGATATTTTGGATCGATAAAACCGTCAGGTTGAACCTTATAAACATCTTCGGAAAGATGTCCATTAAGAAAGGCGGTTTTAACATTCATTTGCCAAATTTCGTAATCATAGTACGCAGCTATGACAAGTAATATCTTGATCGATTTGATCATTGAAACGGGCGAGAAGGTTTCATCATAGTCAATACCTTGAGTTTGAGTGAAACCTTTCGCTACTAGCCGTGCTTTATAGGTTTGTATATTTCCATGAATGTCGGTTTTTCTCTTCAAAACCCATTTGCTCCCTACTGCCCGAGATTCGGGGGGTAGCTCAACCAAGTCCCAGACTTGATTGTCACGCATGGATTGCATCTCGGCTTCCATGGCCTCTAGCCATTTCGCAGAATCTGGATTAGAAATAGTAGATTTATAACTAGTAGGCTCGTCATCAGACTCGGCTACTGTCAGGACTTCAGAATCCTCAACATGCCAAAGGTATCTATTGGGTTCTTTACGAGTCCTGATGCTCCTGCGAAGGCTTGTGTTCGGGTCTGATGGAAATCGTATTTGTATTAGGATGGTAGAAGTAATAACTGCATTGGTTATAGTATCCGACGAAAACAACCTTTTCGCCTGGAGGGTCGAGCTTGTCATCAGAGTCACTTATGATGTAAGCATCACACCCCATACTCTTAGGTAACTCAAATTCGGCTTATGCCCATGCCATATCTCATATGGAGTTTTGTTTACCTTTTTGGTCGGCGCTAGATTTACGAGTCGAGCAGCAGTCATAAGAGCAAAACCCCAAAAGGAGTGAAGTAAATTTGTTCTACACATCATCGATCGAATCATATTTAGTAGGGTTCGATTTCTCCTTTCACACACGCCACTAAGTTGGGGTGTGCCTGGTGGAGTGGGTTGTGAAACTATTCCACGTTCCTTTAGATGATCGAGAAATTCTAAGCTGAGGTATTCACCGCCTCGATCTGAGCGAAGCATTTTAATCTTTCTATTAAGTTGGTTTTCAACTTCGTTCTGAAACGCTTTGAACTTTTCAAAGGTTTCATGCTTATGCTTCATGAGATAGACATAAGCATATCGACTATAGTCGTCGATGAACGTAACGAAGTATCTCTCGTGATTCCTAGTCATGGTTCTAAAAGGACCACATACATCTGAGTGTATGAGTCCTAGTAGATCACTAGCTCGTTCACCAACATGGGTGAAGGGATCCTTAGTGAGTTTGCTAGCTAAGCAAGACTCGCGATCATCAAATGAGTCCGTTCCGATGGATTCAAGAATCCCCTCAGATTGGAGCCATTTTACGCGTGCCTTGCTTATATGGCCAAGTCTACAATGCCATAGGAATGAATCACTAGCACCATTTTTCTGACATTTAGAAAGGTGATATATATTACTGCTAGGCTGAACATTAATTTCATAGATACCGTTTTGAGGTTTAGCCTCAACATAGTAAATGCCATTTAGATAAGCAGAAATAGCAACACCATTAAAAACATATCTAAATCCTTGTTCAAAAAGCAACGAAACTGAAATGATGTTCCTGGTTAAACCAAGTGCATAAAGACAATTGTTCAAAACAACAACATGACCAGAAGGACATGTAAGATTAAATGTGCCAGTTGCCAGAACTGGCACTCTCTTCCCATCGCCAACAATGAGCTCCATGTCTCCCGGCTTCAGTTTCTTCCACTTCTCAGGCTCCTGCAAGACATTAATGATGTGATAACCACACCCGGTATAAAATACCCATGTGTTGCTTGAAACAGTGAAAAGTTCGATAACATATATTAGAATACCTAAAGAAGTGCCTTCTCCATTAGCCTTCTTCACTTTGAGCTTGGCAAGATACTCGGGGTAGTTACGTTTCTAGTGGCCCATCTTGTTACACTCATAGCATTGCCGCTCTTCTGGAAGAGGGGCTTTCACAGCTTGCTTGCTCTTGTTGGTGGTAGGTTTGGCAGCAACAGGAGCCTTTCCTTTGCCTTTGCTGTTATAACTCTTCTTCTTTGTTTTGGGCTTTTTAACACCACCAGATCGAACCATTAACACTTGGCTTACTTTGTTGGAAATGTTCATCTCTGCCGTTTTGATCATCCCATGTAGCTCTGGCACTGTCTTTACCCAGTCATTCATGTTAAAGTTCATAACAAATTGATCATAGTGACTGGAAAGAGAGTTGAGAATGAAGTCAACAGCCATCTCATCTTGGAGAGGAGAACCAAGTTTGTTTAATTGGTCGATGTAGCCTTTCATCTTGAGGACATGAGCACTAACTGAGGAACCCTCTTGCATTTTACAGCTTATGAGCTGTTCCATGGTGTCATAGCGTTCCTGACGGGCTTGTTTCTGAAACATGCCCTTGAGTTGTTCAATCATGTCGAAGGCATTCATGTCTTCCATATTCTTCTGAAGATCTGGAGACATGATGGCTTGCATGAGGCAAGCAACTTCCATGGCATCTTCTTTATGTTTGTCGAAAGCCTTCTTCGCAACCACAGTGTTGTTCTCAGGTGCGGTTGGGATTGGGGTTTCCAAAACATAAAGCCTTTTTGCCATCTTGAGAACGATTCTCAAGTTGCGGTGCCACTCAAGAAAATTGGTGTTATTTAGTTTGTCTTTCTCAAGTATGGACTTGAGAGCAAAAGAGTAGTTGTTTTCAGATGACATCTGTTAAGCAAAAAATTATTTAATTAGTATTTTTAATGTATTTCCTTATTTAGTGAGGTGAGACGATAAGGAACGAGAATCCGGTTAGAAGCTCTTTCTAAAGGCAGCTGGGGCATGCAACATTAGCGAGAGGCTTAAGCGGACTGACAACGATTGTCAATTATGAGAGAAGCACAACTCCTGGGGTTTATGAGGCTGCGAGGACAACCTTTGTCCTTGCATTGATACGTTTGGCCTCATCTATGTCACTTTTGTTCTCGAGACGGCTGGGGCACGCAACACGAGAAGAAAAGTAATAGTATTCCTAAAACGGTCACATGTGGAAGGGTCGGATGTGTCGACGGAACCCTTGCACCTTGGAAGGATAAACTAGACACCAAGTGTCGTGCTGTGGCTCCAACACTGATGGTTCGCATTATGCCCCAAGTGTTACTAGTAGTAGGATGGCATACACCATTGATTTTAATTTTTTACCAAATAGGGTTGTTATAGTCGGTTTTAATTTAAATATTAAATTTGCGACATAACCAAAAGACCCTTTCACCTCTCGGGACAATTAGTTTTAGATAACCTACAAAACTAAGTTTGTCGCGACTTGGAATAACCAATTAAAGTTAATAGTGAATACTATTAAGTTTATGAGTTTTAAAGATGTGAGAAAAAAAAACATGTTATAAAACTCTAGTGGTTATAAAAAATATGCAAGTTGCTAGAACTTGCTTTTTCTCGATTTCATTTAAAAAAAACTTTTTAAGAATGCGTTTTGGTATTAGGTTGAAGTGTAATAACATTTATTAAAAGGCAACCATAATAGCAAAAAAAAATGAATATGTAAATCATGTGGGCATGATAATGATCTCGCTAGAGCCAAGTAGCAAGATCAAAGGGGTCACGGCCACAACACACAAAACAACCACAAGGATGGACTTGAGTGCATCTCGTTGTCTTGAGCAACTCCCACTAACTCCAAGACTCCTCTTGGCATTCGGTTTTGCTTCGGGTCTTCGTATCAATAATATTTAACAAGTAAATATAACAAAACAAAAACCCTATCTATTACAACTTTGAACCACAAAGCGGGCCAAAACCATAAACTAATCTATTACAACTTTGAGCCGCATAACGGGCCAAAACCATGAACAAAACCAAATATAAACACAACCACAAGGTCGGGCCCGATTTACATATTCAACATAACCAAAAGTATGTTTGGGCAATTTTGGTCAACAAAATATCAACAAATAAAATATTACCAAAATATATATAAAAGAAACCCAAATATAAAATAAATCAAAACCTTTAGACTTTTAAAGTTTGTGATTTATTATTCCGGTGAAAAAAAGACCGGTTTCGATTTGCATGTGGCGAGCATCGGCTCTGATACCACTGAAGGATCTTCGTGGTATAATTTTACTTTTATTTTATGAACCCGGTTCATATACGTATATATTTATTTGTCACAAATAAATAGTCGAAACTCTTTTGACAAGTAAGTGTACATGTATATATATATATATATATATGTTGGTTAACATAAACTTTAACTAGTGAAAAGTATATATATACATTTTTTAAGCAACGGATGTCACACCCCGACCACGTAGAACATACAAAACGTGGCGGAAATGTCGGGGAGTGTTGTAACAGAATTAATTGTTTCAAATCCATGGCAATTGAAGTTTCGTTTTATTGATTAAAAGTGTTACAATGTCTTAACAAACAAAGAAATACAACATAATTAACTAGTCTTGCATCTTTTATTGTCACTAAAGCCCAAGTCTGCCTATGTGTATCTTGATCATCTTATGCAATAGCTCCTGAAAAACACATGTGAAAATAGGTACGTCAGCATAAAAATGCCTGTGAGATACATAGGTTTTGTGAAAATAAGTTTCATGACTTATGTTTGAGAAAATATTTAGTCATGAACCTTGTAATTTGCTTTGTCTTGTAAATCATTTGAAAAACAATGAGTTCAGATGATATATATAAATAAGTGAATAATGTATGGTTAAATGAATAACCATGTAAACTGAGTTTGTATAAGATAAGTTGTTTGTAAATCAATGTCTTGTGAAAAGTATGTTATTTGTATAAAATGTTCTATGTCTCAAACTGAAATGATTCAAATAACGTTACAGTATGTAATACCATACAAACACTTATATATAGGAAGTACCAGCGGCGTATCCACCATGCTTGTATCATATTACACACGCATCGTTACTTAATCACTTAATCAAACCAAACCAAACAATGTAAGATGTCTATGTTTAAACCAATTGTCAAATGTATTGAATAATATGTCAAAGTGTTCATGTCAAGATGTAAATCATGTCAAAATGTCTATGTCAAATATCCATGTCAAATGTCTATGTCAAATATCCATGTATGGCAAGTGAAATGTCTCAACTAAACCATATGCACAAAAACAAAGTATTGAAGTAAAACCTGGTTTAAATCAAAGTTATGTTTTGTGGGAAATGCATGATCAAATGTCAATCATGTTAAAATGTCTATGCCGAAATGTCTATGTCAAATGTCTATGTAGAAGTGTCAAAAATCATGTACTATAATGTACTAACGAACATAGCAGGTATATGATGTGAAAACAGGAAAACATGAAAGTAACAAGTAGGCACATGTGTTCCACCCCAAAATGTTTGGAAAACAGTAAAAGAGGGGTCTATGTACTCACTTGAGAATGCTCAGTAGTCCTTGAGTGACAACCAAACAATGCTAGAGATCACGGAAATCAAACGGCACCTAATATAGATAACTATGTTAATAAACCGGACCTAAATCGGAAGATCGGATAGAATGCGGGTTCGTAAACCAAACGAGTATAGAGACTCGTGTCATATGGTTTAACAAAGCCTACATACTAACTGAAACTTAACCTAATTGTTTACGACCCATTACGACCCGTTTAGGTAGCTTATGCTACTTTAACGCGTCGTTCGCGTGAAACGCGTTCGGACCGCCTAACTAGTCCTATGACAAGTGTTATATGCCTAAACATGTTACATAATCAGTTATGTGACAAAAGTTTAGGTTACATATGCTTAATTACCAATTATACATGAAAAGGGTATTCTGGTAATTTACCTAAGGCATATAAACTACCTATCATACAACTACTTAAACGATGTGACCATAGGGTATAACCTCGGAAGGTTATGCCCTATACTAGGGTCACCTAATGTATTTGGTCGGATCCTAATGATCGACCAAACTGGGTCGGGTTCGAAGGTATAGGCGATTTATTAGATCGCCTACCCTACGACCCTAGACAACGTGGTAATCAGTGGGCATAGTCCCAAGGGACTATAACCAACGTGATTACACTCACGTTGCGAAGTTCAAACGAACTTCGCATTGACCATTACTGGTCAACGCTGAAAGTCAAACAAAGTTTGACTTTCTGACTCGAAAAGCAATAAAATAAGGAAAAGAACGAAAGAATACTTACGAAGGGTCCCCGAATGCTAATCCCGATCCAAGAACTCAGGTATGAAACAATGGTTTCAACTTAGAGCTCTCAAATCAGAATTCTAGTGCTTTTAGCAATGGGGGGTATGGGGTATTTATAGGAATACCCGAACCGTTAAGATCGTTTCATGGAAAACGTGCCTTAATCCCATCCGTACATGTGTTGCAAAGTTATGGTGTTTAGGTGCTTAAATTCCATCCATACATGTGTTGCAAAGTTATGGTGTTTAGGTGCTTAAATTCCATCCATACATGTGTTGCAAAGTTATGGTGTTTAAATTCCATCCTTATCCGCTGACTAAGCATGTTAGAATGTGTGGTTGTGAATTAAACAACGGCTAATACATCGAATCTGGTCCCGAAAGTGCAAAACTGATATTTCTGCATGTTTTCTGTCCAGCATAGGCAGTCGCGTAGCGCGACTGGTAAAGCCTATAGCGCTCGCGCTACGCTAGCATGCACCAGCTTCAGAAAAGTTTCAAAATTGGCAGGAATGGTCCCTGTTGTGTTTTAAGGCCTTTTTCGATGCGTTTGAACCCCGTTAACCTCATTTCAAGGCTCTAAAATGAAGTTAAAGTATAGGGAACTCAAAACATGCTCAAAAATATCTCAGAGGTTGGTTCGTTTGGCCGTACGAACGCGATGTTCGCTTATTTACGACGAAATGCGCATAAGCGCGAAAAACGATCCAAATGACGTGACGAATGGATTTTTCTTATGGCGAACACTAAAATAAATTATTTTAGTGCTTACATAAATTTTTGGAAGTCCGGATGTATTCAGAACGTAAGTTATGCGTAAAAATGCAAACTTGTGCACTTTTTGACGTTTTTAGTCCCTGAATGACACAAAAGTTTATTTTAGCATACCGAACACCTCAAAGCCTATTTCTAAGCTATGTAAAGGATATTTATGGTATGTTTAACTTATGGTCATGTTCCGGAATGTCTGTTACAGTTCAAATTGACATACTTTCGCAGTTTGTCAACTTTAGTCCCTGTAAGCGATTAAACTTTGATTTCACCACACCAAACCTTCCAAAACTTATATCTAAGTTATGTAAAGGTTGTATAAGGTATGTTAAGCCTATTTCACTATTCCAGAGTGTTCGTTGCATTAAACTGGTTATATTTACGCATCAGTGCGTGTATAACCTTCCAGAAAGAGATTTAGAGCTTGAAATCGAACAAGAGTTGATATGTGCAAAAGATACACATATTTATACAAGTCCAAAGTATGAAATACAATATTTCATTGGTTTGGCATTTGTTTGATGGTTGAAATGACACAGGTGTTACAGTCTCCCCTACTTTAGGAAATTTCGTCCCGAAATTAATTCGTAGGAGTCTATCTGTGACTTTGTGTTAAATAACCATCAAAGATGAACAAGACATAATCCTGTAATTTCTCTTTAACGAACATTTTTCAGAAATAAAAAAATGAACGGAGTTATTTTCAACAGGCATTATTCAGAAACAAAAATGAACAGAATAGTCATTCTACATCTTCAGAAACAAAAATGAACAGAATAGTCATTTTACATCTTCAGAAACAAAAATGAACAGAATAGTCATTTTACATCTTCAGAAACAAAAATGAATAGAATAGTCATTTTATATCTTCAGAAACAAAAATGAACAGAATAGTCATTTTACATCTTCAGAAACAAAAATGAACAGAATAGTCATTTTACATCTTCAGAAACAAAAATGAACAGAATAGTCATTTTACATCTTCAGAAACAAAAATGAACAGAATAGTCATTTTACATCTTCAGAAACAAAAATGAACAGAATAGTCATTTTATATCTTCAGAAACAAAAATGAACAGAATAGTCATTTTACATCTTCAGAAACAAAAATGAACAGAATAGTCATTTTACATCTTCAGAAACAAAAATGAACAGAATAGTCATTTTACATCTTCAGAAACAAAAATGAACAGAATAGTCATTTTACATCTTCAGAAACAAAAATGAACAGAATAAACTCTAGACACATGACAAAACTCACTGTGGTTTCCGTGCACTGAATTTCATAATTATGTATGCATCCATAATTACGCAATTCCTTGCATAGTCCGCACAATTTGTCTGAAATGTGAAGGGGAGGAAAAATCAAACCTGATGATGAGTGTGACTAAACTACCATAGGGTCCTTTTAATTAGATCGACAAAGGATCCTTTTAAATTAGACCACCAAGGAGTCCTTTCAGCTATATCATCACATGATATTCCTAACCAGATTTTTGGATCAATCTGTTTACCTAGACCTCTCAGGGTCTAATTATGGAACGGTACAATATAATCCAAGGGTCTTTACTATTACGTACAAGCCCGTTGAGGATTTAATATAGCACCCAAAGATATGGAAGATTCTACGAGGATTTGAATGACAAGAATTTGGATCACACCAAAAACATAAAGGGAACATATAAACACATAATCACATAGTTGTTTAATTTGTTTATTAATTTGTTATCTTTGGACGCGGATATTTAAAGCACACCAGGAATCCAATTCGTGGATTTCATTTGGCACTTTAATCATTTCAAGAATACATTCATGAAGATAGGATGATCTACCAAAAATTCGATTTTTCGTTTTCAGGAAAACGCAATATTCGAATTAAGGTACACAATAATTTAGGACATACGGAAATACCCTTGGGTACCCTATTAAGAATTTATAATGGTACTTGGGGTATTCGTACAGAGTTATAACTTGCACTTTGCACTTCGTCTCTTTGCAAGAGACGGGTACTTGGGATCTTTGTGTAAAACGCAAGAGATTGTAAAATGGAAGAATTTTGGGGGTAGTTTGCTTTTCAAGTAATACGATTCCTTGATTGCCGGTATTATAGGGGATATGTTGTTTATGCATACAACCACATAATATACATTGCAATGTAAATAAAAAGATTTATTTATTAACAATGATAACAACTGTTTCATGGATCTTGACAACAAAAGAAAATAATACATAAGACATGATTATTTCTAAACGGTGTTGTCTTCTAGTCGATCAGATGCTCATCTCTGTGCTGGATTAGCATTTGCAAGCTTTGGGCAATTTCTTCGGAAATGTCCCATCTCACCACACTTGTTGCAAGAACCTGGTGGAAAGCGAGCTCGAGCAGGTTTGTTGTCAGCTCGATTTGGTGCAACAGCTACTACGCAAACTTTTGCTGTATGACCTTTAAGTCCACAAAGTTGGCATTCGCGGCACCTCACATTAGCATGATGATGGAGGCCACATTGGTTGCACAAAGGTGAAGTTCCATTGTATGGCTTCCTAGTACGGGGTTGAGCTGGTTGGTTGGGGACGGCTTGACCATTGTGAGCGACCATGGCGAAGTTCTGAGAAGCCTTTCGCTTCTTTGACTGTTCAGGGGATCCAGTCTGTTCATCCATGGTCTTTGATTCCTCGAGCGGTTTCTTGTCACCCTTTCGGAAAAGCTTACGTTTCCTGATCTGAGATTCAGTCAGGGTTGCAGATAGCTCAATGGCCTGCCTAACCGTAGTGGGGTTACTACCAGTAACAATGTCTTGAACTGAGTCAGGGAGACCATCAATGTACTTTTCGATCGCCTTATCCAAAGGCGTAACCATGGTAGGACACAACAGGCTCAGCTCCTCATATCGATCAGTGTATGCTCGATGTTCGCCGCTGTCTTGCTTAAGGTCATCGAATTCCCTTTCCAATGCCCTGATCTCGTGACGAGGACAGAACTCCTTCATCATCAGTGCTCGAAGTTCTTCCCAAGTTTGGGCCAGTGCCACTTCGGCACCCCTATCTCTCACCACACCGTTCCACCATGTCAAAGCTCGTTTCTCGAAGACACTAGATGCAAAATCTACCTTTCGCTCGTTTGGACATTGAACATGCCTGAAAGTGCTCTCTAGACTCTCGAACCATTGCAGAAGTGCAGTCGCTCCTTGAGACCCAGAAAACTTTGATGGCTTGGCCGAGTTGAACGTCTTGAAGCTGCAGAGGGCATTATTGTTGTTGATAGCTTGGTGACATTGGGCAACGATGATCGGGATTGCAGCAGTCATTTGCTGTGTAATGACAGCTGCCAGATCGTCAACAGATACTGGATTTTCACGTCGTGGAGGCATTCTAAAAGAGGAAATATGAAACGAAACGAGTGAGAGAATTAGACGAAAAAGAATGAGATGAACAAATCTGATGAAAGCAAGGATAGTGGTCATTTGTTTGTTACTACAAAGCAACAAACGACACACAGTGATTAATCAAAGTAAATAGGTCAAAAATAATGTATCGCGAAGACATGCTCGCCTATAAGTGAACACTCATCCCAAGAATTCCCAGGTAAGCACAACTGGTCTCGCGTCTGATGAGATGTATACGAAGTGCTTGCCTAGACAGAAAACCCAGAATACAGGCATTCACCCTTCCAGTTTGCACGTGTTCACATTATTTAAAACCCAAAACCTTGACGAGATTTTGAAAACTCAAAGGGGTTCAAAACCATATAACAGAGGGTTCAAAACCTAGTAATCAATCATCCTAGAACAGATGATTAGTTTTCAAAGCGGTTTTGAAATTTATGTTCTAGTTGTGGTCGTCACCTAAGGATAGGTGACGGTATTGTTTTATGACTAAACGCAAGTAAACTCGCGTTAGGGTCCTAAGAAGGTTATAGACTAGGTCAAAGCATTACTAATAACCTAATTCCCTATAACCATTGGCTCTGATACCATCTTTTCTGTCACACCCCGACCACGTAGAACATACAAAACGTGGCGGAAATGTCGGGGAGTGTTGTAACAGAATTAATTGTTTCAAATCCATGGCAATTGAAGTTTCGTTTTATTGATTAAAAGTGTTACAATGTCTTAACAAACAAAGAAATACAACATAATTAACTAGTCTTGCATCTTTTATTGTCACTAAAGCCCAAGTCTGCCTATGTGTATCTTGATCATCTTATGCAATAGCTCCTGAAAAACACATGTGAAAATAGGTACGTCAGCATAAAAATGCCTGTGAGATACATAGGTTTTGTGAAAATAAGTTTCATGACTTATGTTTGAGAAAATATTTAGTCATGAACCTTGTAATTTGCTTTGTCTTGTAAATCATTTGAAAAACAATGAGTTCAGATGATATATATAAATAAGTGAATAATGTATGGTTAAATGAATAACCATGTAAACTGAGTTTGTATAAGATAAGTTGTTTGTAAATCAATGTCTTGTGAAAAGTATGTTATTTGTATAAAATGTTCTATGTCTCAAACTGAAATGATTCAAATAACGTTACAGTATGTAATACCATACAAACACTTATATATAGGAAGTACCAGCGGCGTATCCACCATGCTTGTATCATATTACACACGCATCGTTACTTAATCACTTAATCAAACCAAACCAAACAATGTAAGATGTCTATGTTTAAACCAATTGTCAAATGTATTGAATAATATGTCAAAGTGTTCATGTCAAGATGTAAATCATGTCAAAATGTCTATGTCAAATATCCATGTCAAATGTCTATGTCAAATATCCATGTATGGCAAGTGAAATGTCTCAACTAAACCATATGCACAAAAACAAAGTATTGAAGTAAAACCTGGTTTAAATCAAAGTTATGTTTTGTGGGAAATGCATGATCAAATGTCAATCATGTTAAAATGTCTATGCCGAAATGTCTATGTCAAATGTCTATGTAGAAGTGTCAAAAATCATGTACTATAATGTACTAACGAACATAGCAGGTATATGATGTGAAAACAGGAAAGCATGAAAGTAACAAGTAGGCACATGTGTTCCACCCCAAAATGTTTGGAAAACAGTAAAAGAGGGGTCTATGTACTCACTTGAGAATGCTCAGTAGTCCTTGAGTGACAACCAAACAATGCTAGAGATCACGGAAATCAAACGGCACCTAATATAGATAACTATGTTAATAAACCGGACCTAAATCGGAAGATCGGATAGAATGCGGGTTCGTAAACCAAACGAGTATAGAGACTCGTGTCATATGGTTTAACAAAGCCTACATACTAACTGAAACTTAACCTAATTGTTTACGACCCATTACGACCCGTTTAGGTAGCTTATGCTACTTTAACGCGTCGTTCGCGTGAAACGCGTTCGGACCGCCTAACTAGTCCTATGACAAGTGTTATATGCCTAAACATGTTACATAATCAGTTATGTGACAAAAGTTTAGGTTACATATGCTTAATTACCAATTATACATGAAAAGGGTATTCTGGTAATTTACCTAAGGCATATAAACTACCTATCATACAACTACTTAAACGATGTGACCATAGGGTATAACCTCGGAAGGTTATGCCCTATACTAGGGTCACCTAATGTATTTGGTCGGATCCTAATGATCGACCAAACTGGGTCGGGTTCGAAGGTATAGGCGATTTATTAGATCGCCTACCCTACGACCCTAGACAACGTGGTAATCAGTGGGCATAGTCCCAAGGGACTATAACCAACGTGATTACACTCACGTTGCGAAGTTCAAACGAACTTCGCATTGACCATTACTGGTCAACGCTGAAAGTCAAACAAAGTTTGACTTTCTGACTCGAAAAGCAATAAAATAAGGAAAAGAACGAAAGAATACTTACGAAGGGTCCCCGAATGCTAATCCCGATCCAAGAACTCAGGTATGAAACAATGGTTTCAACTTAGAGCTCTCAAATCAGAATTCTAGTGCTTTTAGCAATGGGGGGTATGGGGTATTTATAGGAATACCCGAACCGTTAAGATCGTTTCATGGAAAACGTGCCTTAATCCCATCCGTACATGTGTTGCAAAGTTATGGTGTTTAGGTGCTTAAATTCCATCCATACATGTGTTGCAAAGTTATGGTGTTTAGGTGCTTAAATTCCATCCATACATGTGTTGTAAAGTTATGGTGTTTAAATTCCATCCTTATCCGCTGACTAAGCATGTTAGAATGTGTGGTTGTGAATTAAACAACGGCTAATACATCGAATCTGGTCCCGAAAGTGCAAAACTGATATTTCTGCATGTTTTCTGTCCAGCATAGGCAGTCGCGTAGCGCGACTGGTAAAGCCTATAGGGCTCGCGCTACGCTAGCATGCACCAGCTTCAGAAAAGTTTCAAAATTGGCAGGAATGGTCCCTGTTGTGTTTTAAGGCCTTTTTCGATGCGTTTGAACCCCGTTAACCTCATTTTAAGGCTCTAAAATGAAGTTAAAGTATAGGGAACTCAAAACATGCTCAAAAATATCTCAGAGGTTGGTTCGTTTGGCCGTACGAACGCGATGTTCGCTTATTTACGACGAAATGCGCATAAGCGCGAAAAACGATCCAAATGACGTGACGAATGGATTTTTCTTATGGCGAACACTAAAATAAATTATTTTAGTGCTTACATAAATTTTTGGAAGTCCGGATGTATTCAGAACGTAAGTTATGCGTAAAAATGCAAACTTGTGCACTTTTTGACGCTTTTAGTCCCTGAATGACACAAAAGTTTATTTTAGCATACCGAACACCTCAAAGCCTATTTCTAAGCTATGTAAAGGATATTTATGGTATGTTTAACTTATGGTCATGTTCCGGAATGTCTGTTACAGTTCAAATTGACATACTTTCGCAGTTTGTCAACTTTAGTCCCTGTAAGCGATTAAACTTTGATTTCACCACACCAAACCTTCCAAAACTTATATCTAAGTTATGTAAAGGTTATATAAGGTATGTTAAGCCTATTTCACTATTCCGGAGTGTTCGTTGCATTAAACTGGTTATATTTACGCATCAGTGCGTGTATAACCTTCCAGAAAGAGATTTAGAGCTTGAAATCGAACAAGAGTTGATATGTGCAAAAGATACACATATTTATACAAGTCCAAAGTATGAAATACAATATTTCATTGGTTTGGCATTTGTTTGATGGTTGAAATGACACAGGTGTTACAACGGAAGCATGAGTAACAATATATAAAATATGAACACCTTTTATACCAAGAGATATCCGCAATGGAACAAGATCACCAACATGCAAACACGAAATAGAACATCAACCATAAGGGGTTTAGATATACCTTCGGTTAGTGAATAACCGGTTGAGACACTGAGGTTCAACGAACGAATGCTAGTTATACGAACTATCGAAACACGGGAATGGGTCGGGTAGCGGCAGAGACGGCCGGCGGTCTGGCGGCGGTGGCAGCCGGTGGCTCAGGTCGGCGGGGCTTGGCCGGTTGCGATCATGTTCGGTTGGGGTTGTGGGTGTTGTGTGTGTTTTTGTTAAATTCTTGCAACCACAAATAGAAGACCCAACACCCAAATATACAAGACTTGGTGATCCTTGCATGCATGCCAAGTGTTGGAGATCCTTTGCATGAAATGTCATTGGCCGAAATCTAGGTGCGCGCCAAATGGCGATGCAAGAGTATTCTTGTCCCACCCGATTTACGAACCCGTCTCTCAGTTCAATACCCGCTTATCGTTCGTAATTACCAGTTAAATTAGTTAAGTGGATTTTAGTTCGTTGACCACGATGTAACTCTTACGGGTCAAGACCCGGTCGGTAGCGTTGACTTATCGAACCGGACATAAATATCCAACAGAAGATGATGAATGTTTAATGGTGGTATTCAAATTTGATCGATGAAGATGTTATTGCAGGTAATGTTGGCGTCAGGGATTGTACGGTGACTGTGAACGGAGATGACGATTGAAAACGACGGTGGTGATGGTCGGAGAAGATGACCGGCGTGAATGAAAATGATGTGGAGGTGACCGGAAAACTCAAAACAGTGGAGTTGCAATGATGAACTGAGATGTAAATAAGCATGAGTTGTGATGTCTGTGATGACACCGGCCAGGGCCGGTGATAGGTAGGGGCAGGTATGGCGATGGACCCAGGCCCAAATATCCTGAGGGCCCAAAGTTTAAAAAAAATCTATATGTTATGTATTTGTTGTGAGCCTTTGAAAAATTTAACTAGTTATTGTTATAGGGTTGTAACCTGTGGGCCCTTGAATTGTAAACAAAAGTGACGAGCAGGATATAAAAACACATCAGATAATACACAACGTCACATACAAGCCATCATCTACGATACCAGCGCTCCAATCTGCAAATCGAAGCTCTCACTCGTCTAGCGACCAAATCGACGATCAGGGCACTGAATCAATTCTTTTCGTATTCTGTCTTCATATACATTCCACTATTCCAGGGCTTTGAATCATTTTTTTTCAAGGAATCAAGGTATGTCCTGTGTTTGGTAGACGAATAGTTTGTTTATGTGATTATGTGGTTCCATTAAGTGTTAGTTTAGTCAATTTTATGTATTAAGTTCAGTTGTTAAATAAATCGTTTTGTAATTTAATTTTAGTTATGTGTAATGTTGATTTGTAAATTACTAAATCGTAAGTATGAAATTCATGGTTGGCCATGTGTGATTCTGATTTGAAGTTTATTCTTTTAAATTGTAAGTGGTTTTCGCCTTTCTTTCGGGTTGTAATTTATCTGGGTTAGGGTCGTTAGGTATTGTTAAATGTTGATTCTTGAACATTTAAACTTTGAATTTATGTTTGTCTCAATTGTTTAAACTTTCATTTTTTTCTTTAGAAATATGCCTCCTATATATGCCACACGATTTGCTTAAGTAGGTAAATTTAGATTATTTTGCTATGATACTTTTGTTTCGATGATTGTTATAACAATTCTTGCCATATTATGGTTTTTTATGTATGATTATTGGGTTTAGATTATATGGGCCCGATTTATTTTTATTTGCACCAGGCCCAAAATGTTTCAACATTTCTCGGAGACGGCACTGACACCGGCGATGAAAGGTTGAAGATGAAACTATGATATGATGAGTCTCGGATGAAGTTTGATATCCCGGAAAGTATCTCGGATGATAGGCTTGAAGATGATGATTCGGTTAATCTCGGATGATGTCGTCATCGGATGAATCACGGATGGAACGATGACGAATGTTGATGAATATTCAAGAGGAAGACGATTCGAGATGACGATCTCGGATGAAAAATGTTAATCAACTAGCGAGATTACCCGCGCTTCGCAGCGGGTTTCGGTCGGCATCTGGTCGGTTCAATATGGTACCGGCACTCGGAGTAGCAATCGAAAGAGACAAGCACAAGAGGATATACACATCGATTGAAAACAAAAAAAAATGAATATCGTTACCGATAGCGATGTTGTTCGGCTTGTATCGATTTGATTCATCACGGTAAAGTTACTATACCAAACTCGCCATAGCTTACGGTACCAAAAAAATATCTATTCAAATACAACTCCATCTTCAACAAACTTTATACCGCCGCATCGTGAAAGCCATAAAAATAATACGTTACTCGTAGCAATACCGATGTTGTTCAAACAATATCGGTCAAATTTCTTACGGTAAAGTTTGACTATATTTGACTCGTTCGAATAAAGTTATAAATAAAAAACAAAATATACTCAAAAGTATTATAAAGATAAAATAACAAACAAAACTAAGTTTAATAATTTTTTAAATAATATAATTAAAAAAACTAATAGTCAAAAAATAAACTAAAAAAATATTAGTAAAATTAAATAAATAATATTAAAATATTAATCTACTTAAAAAAATGTAAGATATAGTAATTATTTTTTTATTAAATAATATCATTAAAAAAAGAGTAAACTGCCATTTTGGTCCCTGTGGTTTGGCCAGTTTTGCCACTTTAGTCCAAATCTCAAACTTATTACATCCAGGGCCCTGTGGTTTGCATTTTGTTGCCATTTTGGTCCAAATTTCAAATTTGACCAGATTTCCCATTAATGACCTGCTATTTTGTCTTTACCCTCAGGGGCATTTTGGTCATTTTAGATTTATTATCTCTTTATAATAACTCATTTATAATAAAACCCTTAGATCATCATCTTCAACCTCATCTCAAACATCTCTCTCTCTCTCTCTCTCTCTCTCTCTCTCTCAACATAAAATCTGCTCTCTCTCTAAAATACCACCACCACACCACCACCACCCCCACCATCGCATCATCCCCACCACCATCCCACCGCCGCCAACTCTGCTCTCTCTCTCTCTAAAATGACCTGCTCTCTCTCTAAAATACCGCAACGCTCGAAAACACATGGTAAATCGAAGCTCAAACGCTCGAAATCGAAGCTCAAACGCTGCTGGTGCTCAAATCGAAGCTCAAACGCTCGAAATCGAAGCTCAAACGCTCGAAAACCCTAACCCTAAGAGAGGGGCGGTAGTTGCAGGGGGTGCGAGAGGGTGGTTGCAGGGAGTTGCAGGTTCATCGGATGTGGTTGCAGGGGGTGCGAGTGGGTGGTTGCAGGGAGTTGCAGGTTCATCGGATGTGGTTGCAGGGGGTGCGAGTGGGTGGTTGCTGGGAGTTGCAGGTTCATCGGATGTGGTTGGTCCCTGTGGTTTTGGTAGAATTTTGTTGTTTCAATTGCTGATTTGGATTACTTTTATGTGATTCAGTGGATTTTTTTTTTTGAGTAAACTGCGAGGCTGTGATGATTTCACCTAATCCGAGTCAAAATTGGGTCAACATTTGAGATTTTCCGCAGCTTGGCGTGGCAGAATCGGAGGAGGGCAAGTGCGCTTGCAACCTCTGTTTGCAGCCATGGCGGTTTTGATTTGTTGTTGGAGCCTCGTTTCTTTTTACAAATCGGTTTTTGATTTTCTTAAAGATGATGTTCTTGATTTTCTGGATTTTCTGGGTTTTGATGATGATGTTTCTTGATGTTCTTGAAGATACAGATCTGAGCCTCGTTTCTTTTTACAAATCGGTTTTGTTTTTGTGATGGTTTCTGGTTTTGTTCTGGGTTCTTGATTTTCTTGAAGATGATGTTCTTGATTTTCTGGGTTTTGATGATGAAGTTTGACGATGTTCTTGATTTTCTGGGTTTTGATGATGAAGTTTGATGATGTTCTTGAAGATAGATGTTATTAATTACTGAAATGTTATAATAAATTAACATGGACCAAAATGCCCCTGCACTACAGGACAAAATAGGAGGTTGCAACAGTCAAAAAATAGGGTTTTTGGATTTTGGACTAAAATGGCAACAAAATGCAAACCACAGGGCCCTGGATGTAATAAGTTTGAGATTTGGACTAAAGTGGCAAAACTGGCTAAACCACAGGGACCAAAATGGCAGTTTACTCTTAAAAAAAACTAAACTAATAAAGAAATTATTAGTAAAAATAAAAAAATAATATTATTCTACTGTACATGTACTTGTAAAATGTAAGATATAGGAATGATGATGAATGTTCTTATCTCGGATGAAAATATGCGATGAACTTGGATCCGAGATGTAATGTTGTTGATTCGAGATGTAAGCTATAATTGATCCGAGATAATTCGAGATGTATGAACTAGATTCGAGATGATGATGATTGAATGAATATGTTTGAAGATAGTCACGTGATGTTGTCTGATGAGAGATGATGATGACGTTTGCTGCTGTAATGATGATGTCTCGAATTGAAATATGTGTCAGAAGATGATGCTGATGTTCATAATATGCTGATGTTTATAATATCTCGAATGGAACTCATGTTTAGGAGAAAAAAGATGTTGATTCGAGATGTATCTAGGATGATGTCTGATGTAAGCAAGATGTTGATTCGAGATGTATTTAGCAAGTTTATTTGCATTTGAAAAGGAGTATGTGGAATCAAAAGAGATTATATGAATCGTAAAAGTTAACAACGTTTTCTAAATGGAAAAGCCTTTGATTAGAGGATATGAAATGGTCATAGGGACTAACGGGAAATAACTTGGGTTAATACGTAGCTATTTGTATTACAAAGGTAATGTGTTTAGATAGGTATTAGGAAAGGGTGATTTTTATAATGAATGAAGTTGACGAGTTATAATAATTGAACACATATTGCCCTGTTTGCGGTGTGCACATATAATGTGTATATATGTGTGGGCGCTCAGGGGGCAAAAGTGAAATGGTACAAATTTTAACGTTATTTTACTAATTTCATGAAAATAACGTTAAAAGCGGCGGATGGTTAATCATGCATCATGTGGTGGCGTTGATAGCTTAAAAACACAGGGGTACATGCACTAGTCGGTCTCTGTCCCGATGGTTTGAGTGTTATGTGCCTTAGGTTCAAGGTTTGATACAAAACTACAATCGAGCCAGGGGTCTCACTGGAAGCAGCCTCTCTATTGCTACGGGGTAGAGATAAAGCTGTCTACATCTACCCTTCTCTACCCTCCTTAGACCCTGCCTTAGCTTTGTTATTTGTGGGATTTACTGAGTATGATGATAACGATGATATTGTCAATGGTTTTAAGTTTTTATTATGACACCACATAGTAAGTTAGCTCGTTTTAATACGTGTTTTAGAGTGAGTTAGGTGATTGGTGGCATTGTGTCTCGGGGCTATCCGACGAGCAAACGGGACATCCTAATAGTAATTAAATTGTTTTTAATGAATTTTGTAAACCGTAAAGTTATTTGTGAAAAGTTAAAAATCGTAACGGTATAACAAATTATGAAATGATTATAAATGTTTTATGTATGTGTGATAGGTAAATCCAACGAAAGTGACATAGTGGAAAGGCAATAAGAGAGGGAAGTTAGCTAAGAATAACTGAGCAAGTTAGTGAATAGCGGTTGAGAAATTTGGTTGCCTACAAAGCATAGTTATCAAAGGCTGGCGCACTCAAGGGGCATTGGCCTCCCTAGGCTATGCAAAGAGTCGGAACCGACTCGGACCCTCCAGAACCGAAAACCCTTTTATTGATGAAATTGGGAACCACGAACCGAACCCCAGAAGCCTATGTGGTTCCGGTCCGCGAAGAAAATCCAAAAAATGACAAAAAAAAAATGGAACTAGTGCACGTACTCTTGAATTGTATTAGTAACAATCGGTTCATGAAATACCACTAATGCTTATTCGTAAAAAAATGACATTAATGAATCAAACAACTAACTTTGACTCGTATGCAAATTAAGAGCAAAAACATTGACAAAGAGAATATAACGTAATATAGAAATTTAAAAAAATGAAACAATTTACAACTTATATAAACAAGTAAATTAGAAGTTTTGTACTTTATTACATCAAATTGCAAGTGCTGTCTTCAGGGGCAGACCCACCCCCATGCCAAAGTGGGCGGGCGCACCCTCGAGAAAAAAATAATTAATGTTAATTTTCGTAGAAAATCCCGTCCGCACCCCTTGGAATTTTACGTCCGCACCCCTTGGACTTTTTCGTTCGCACCCCTTGAAATTTTTCGTCCGCACACCTTAGATAAAAAATATTATGGATTTATATTATAAATTTTTTTATTAAAGTTTGATTTAAAAAAAAAAAAAAAAAAAAATACCTACATTGAACTTATACACTTATACTACCCAAACCCAAACCAAACTCATTATATAAACTTATACATTAGCCCACTAACATTCCTAGCCCATTAACCAACATAACTTAAACTAAAACAATTAAACTTAAGCCCAAAACCCCTTCAATTTCCTTCCCGCCTGTGCGTTCTGCCTCCTGCCAGCGAGAATCATCATCAGCGAACACAAGTCAGTCAGCAACAACACTGCACTCTGCAACAGCGATCACGGCCGGATTCTGACCGGAATCCGCACCAAACTAACCGGAGAGTATCCAAAGGGTAAGTTTTTATGTTTTTTTGATAATTTTACTTGATATTATGGTAGAATAGGGGTAATAAAATACTTAAATAGGTTTGAAAAATCGTATGTTTTGACGTTGTTTAGATGATTTTTATGATGATTATGTTATTTAGATGATTTTTAGGGGTGATTAAACAATTCTAGGGCTTGATTGCTTGAATAGTTTAAAGTTAAAATTTAAAACATTATGTTATAGGAAACCATGAGTAGGGACGTTATGGCGCGATTTCTCAAGAGTAAAGTGGATACATCTTCCGAATTAGTTGATGTGGCTACTCTTCCTTCGGATCCGTATGATCGCAAGCCGATATAATCATATAACGTGAATCAACGAGATGAGATTAGAAAGGCATATCTACTAAGAGGACCGTATCAACCAAGAGGTATCGAATTCCCACAAACAACGTTTCAAGGTGACGAGTTAAGAATATTTAAGGAAGAATAGTATGACAAACATGAGTATAAGGGATGGTTAGAGTATAGCTCAAAATCGGATCGCGTGTTTTGCTTATGTTGCTATTTGTTTAGGAGCCAATTCGGAGAACGTAGAGAAGGATTAGAGGCCAAGGCTATGACGGGGCAAGTAAGATATCGGGCGAGTTTAACGGCCTAAGGGCTCTAATCTTAAAGAAAAATGATTCGGCTTTTTATATTCATTTCTTTGCACACCAACTTCAACTAGTTGTTGTGGCGGTGGCTCACAAACACACACCAATTTGGAGAGTTTTTGAAACGATAACATGTTTAACAAATGCCGTTTGTGCATCTTCAAAACGACAAGATATGTGTTGGATCAGTTATTGACTCCCGAACGATTGCGTATAACACGTGTGACGTGCAGAATCTGTACACGTGCGTGGACCGAACACGAGAACCGTACTATAATCTGTGATTCAATTGATAGATCTGAAAAGTTACAAGTCACGTGAATCACATTTTGCACTTTCTCTCACTACTTTCTCTCTCTAGCTCCAAGCTCCAAAGTCTTTTAAATGTGCAAAAGTACTAAAACTAAGACATTACCTTCCTATTTATAGGCCAAGGCTTTAATGAGAGTTCTCATTAATTACATAATTGCCACCTTGCCTCTTCTCTAAATATAACACTGTAATGTCTTGTTTTCTTCTGATTTCTGCTTCGTACTGATTGACGAAGGCGATAGACATTACTGCACTAACAGACTCCCCCTTGGATATTACCGCAGTCAATCTCGTAGCGTCTTGTCTTTGCTCGAACAGAATCCCCGTGGATCTGTCTTCAGCTTCAGCTGCTTCCCCTTTCGGTAGACTCTTTCTTCAGGCACCCCCTTTCGTCAAGCTTCCGTGCTTTTGGGATCGACACCTGGCTTTCCGGTTACAAGCTCCCCCTTGCGTCGAGCTCGTCTTCAGACTCCCCCTTAGACTCGGCTATCGGGATCGTAATCTGGCATAGCATCTGCAATTTCTCAAACATTTATAAGTGAAAAACATTTTGAACATCCAGGATTGACAACCTGGCTTTCTCAGCATAAGCTAAAACATTTCGAATATACGACAGTTAAAGCATTTTCGATTCTCCAGGAATGATTGTCACACCCTGACTTTTGCGGAAGCGTGATTATGGTGTGACTTTCTTAATACCATTGCATTCAATCATAACAACACTATATGATAAAACCATTAGATGTTCATCCATAAATTAAGTTTGAAACATAACAACATTGTTTTGAAACACAGACTTCAAACACAAGTTTTACAAACCATACGAATTGTTTTAAGAGTTCACTAAGGACTCATCAAAAGACATTAAATAAAACCAAGGTTTGGAAGACGTGTCTCGTCCAGGAATAAGACACCCAACCCAAACCTCAAAACCATGGATGACATCTTTACTCACAACGCAGCATGAAACTTCCAACGCCCGCCAGATCCACTTACTAATTCCCTGAAATACATGTATTTTGAAAACATCAACAAAAGTTGAGCGAGTTCGTGTATTTGTTTGAGTGTATGTATAAACCTTTGAAACCACTGTAAGTATGTATGTACGTTTATAAATCCCGGTATGAAAGTAACAAGGAAAACAGATCACCAATGGGTTGCAAGGCCATTGATATGTGTGACGTGATGCAGGTAGCTCAAACCTAGCAAATTTTGCACCGGGCTTCCGACTGTAAGACATAGTCTACCCATGGGCCAAACCCTGGTCCAACATGGGCGGGGCTCGCTACACCCAAATAGATCTATCACTCATGTCCCTCGGTCCTACAACTAGGATTGATGGCCTTAAGCGTTGTGCCCACCACTCACATGATCTAAGTGTACCCTTCCTTAGCTAACCATACCAAATAGTAATGTATGTAAACATTTGTAACATGTATTTCACCTCTGAAGTTATAAAACTGAAAAATAGTTAAAGAAAATGGGGAACACGAAACTCACAGTCTTGCGTCTTCAACAATCGTAACTCGTACTTCTCCGGTGAACACGACTACCTACAATGTAGTAATGTCTATTAGACGAACGGACCGTGCCTTGACTTAGTGTTAACGTTTCTGAGTTACGTTTCTTTTATGCTTCTGATATTATTCCAAGTTATATTTTTAAGTTTTGGAATAATTGTTAAACAACATCTTGGTAATAATACTTCTCAAGTATTTATAATGGTATTTCTTTCCCAAGGATAGGGTATCTCATATATGCGTATTTTGCCATATCTTGGGGTCGTATTCCGGTGTATATTATCTTTAATAAATATCCAATATATATTTCCAAAATATACATATTTTAAGGAATACTACCTAGAAAAATTATTCATAATTTTTCTTTTGGCAAAAATATTTGTAGTTCTATAATAATATATTTTCAAGTCTAACTTAGAAAATATTTATAAACTTATTTTCATCCAAAATAATGTATTTCAAGTTTACTCAAGAAAATATATTTTTTTTCCAAAAATAATATATCTTCTAATAATTCCAAAGAAAATATATATATATTTTTATTCACCAAAAATCATATATTTCCTTCTTGTCAAAATATGATATACTCTTGTGATAATAAAAATCATACTTTCGATTCCTTGTGTCCAAAACATTATTTACCAAAATATATTTTGTGAACATATTTTCCGGAATATTTTGTATGTTGCATTTCTTGTTCGGTTTCACCAATATTTTGTGTGTAGCTTGTATATTTATTCCTTGAAGTTTTGGTAATATTTTGGATTGTAATTCTTGGTGTTTTAATGTGTTAGATTATTTTAAGTCCTACAATAACATAACTATTACACAAAGTATACACATAATCACACATGTGTGTCTTTAATGTATAAGTATATGTTCTAAATATATCTAGCCACTTTTATTTATAAAAACCAACCTCCAATACTTATATTTTTCTAACAAAAATTATGGCAAAGTTTGTATGGGAATCTCATGGTTAAAACACACTTGTAAATATTTGTCTAAAATATTTTTCTAAGTGTTTATATTTTTAGAAAATTTCGCCATAGTTTCCCCTAAAAATGGAGGTTTCCATGCTTTCAAGCATATCATTTTCTTTTGTAAAAATCATCACAATCAATTTACAATCATCATCAAACAACATTTACTTACCAATCTTGCCAAAATCATGCTTAATCTACTACTTCATGAACTTGAAAGTTTATGAAAATTTGTAGTAACTTGGTAATGTGTTTAGTAGGTTTATTTACCCTTCGAAATGTGTTTACTTCTTTAAAAACTTTTTTTAAAGAAGTTGGATGTTTACAACTTCAAAACACATTTTCTAAAAATGCTTCTTTATGTAATCTTCTTGTTACACAAGTGTTTCTACACTTGTTTAACCATTAAAAATAGTGTTTGTTTATGTAAGAACCAAGATCCACTAAAACTCATATTTTAAGTTTGGTTCTTTTGAAAAACCATTCATAAATCTTAGATCTATATGATTATTAACTCACTTTGATTATTATTTTCCAAGAAATCAAAGTATCCTTTTCAAGTTCATGATTTAAGTGTGGATGATCTTTCATCCTACAACCTTCTTACTTTCTCATCTTGCTAAACTATGTTTCTAATCATGATTTAGCAAGATGTTATGATGATCAACATCATCTATACAAACAATCAATGATCAACAAGCATTCATACCATAAACAACTTAGTTTCATCAAGATTACTTCATAAATCAAGCTTATGTTCATGTTTCATGATTATGTTCTTTAGTGTTCTTCATATTTTTGATCATGGTTCATCATTAACCACTAAAAATGGAAGTAAACTAGCAAGATTAAGATTCTTACCACTAGCACAAGGCTAGGGATGATCAAGAGTAGAAATCAAGAGGATAAAAGCAAATAGAGGAGGTCCTTCAAGTTCCAAAGCCACTACACTTCCTTGTATACCTCCTAGCACCTTTGTATGATCTTGTAATGGTTGGAGAGAGTTGGATGATGATGGTGGTGTGTGGTTGTGGTCTCGGCCGAGAGGGAGAGAGATTGAGTGTGTGTTGGTGTGTGAAGAATGATGAACTCTAATCCTCTCATATCATACTTATAACCATGTCCTTCAAATATCTCATGTGTAATATATTGCATAAAGTGACACAAAATCTAATATAATAGTGAAATCAAATCTGGAAGATATGGAGGGGGTATGGCCGATTATAGGTGGGGGGGGGGTAGTAGAGTAGGCTTTAACTAGTTTGATTACTTACTAGTTCAAAATCAAGTATTAGTTACGTGTTTCAATTATTAGATATTTTTAGAAGGTGTTATGATGTTCGGGGATCATAACTAGCTTGGAAACATCAAAACAATGCTTCTAGTGTAGATTTGGTGTTTCGGGTAGTGTCCGGTTATTCGGTTAGATACTGATTCGTTAAAGTGCTAAACTATACCGTTTAGTGTTCTTTATGTACCCTTTTGTGAAACTTTTAATTTCTGACACTTAGGAAAGCATTTAGGACCATTTTATCATGTTTTTGCATAATATTTATGTGTTAAAAAGCTGATTTATGCTGAATTTTGCTAAATTCAGCACTTTGGGTGAGTTTTAGGCACTTTTCGGCACTTAAACTATCAACTAGAAAAACAGTTTTGTGGTCCTTACTTCCCTACACTCCATACTAGTGTAGTACTTAGTCTCTGGCCCATACTGGGTCTCAAAACACTGTCTGTCTACGTACTGAACTTCGTCAGCATATTCCTGATTTATCAGATAACTGTACTAACTGTATTTAATGCATCATTTGAGGCAATATAGCTTTCATGCAATATTGGTATGACATTTAACAATGTATGATGCACATGTCTGTGTATGGCAAAAATCAGAAAGCAGTTAATTTGTAATTCAGCACACTCATTAAGCATTAATCAAGATTAATTAATTGTACGGATACCTGGATTTTTGACAGTTGTCACATTCTCCCCCTGTTAAGAAAATTTCGTCCCGAAATTTTAAGCTTTACTACTAGCTGCAGGGGCATTAGGGAATAAGTGTGGGTATTTAGCTTTCATGCGGTCCTCAGGCTCCCAAGTAAACTCTGGGTCGTGATGCGCATTCCATCTAACCTTAACAAGCTTAACACTACTCCTTCTGGTTTTGTTAACTTTCCAATCCGTGACCTTAACGGGTTCTTCTGTAAAATGGAGTGTGTCGTCAATGTGAACTTCGTCGGCAGGAATAACAATTGTTTCCTGTGTTGGACTCTTCTTCAGGTTAGATACATGGAATGTATCATGAACACCATTCAGTTCCGTAGGTAGATCCAACTTATAAGCTACAAAACCAATCTTTTCCAGGATTTTAAACGGTCCAATAAATCGTGGGTTTAACTTTCCACGCTTCCCAAAGCGTGCCACACCTTTCCAAGGTGAGACTTTTAGTAAAACCATATCTCCCACTTCAAACTCCAAAGGTTTCCTTCTTTGGTCCGCATAGCTCTTTTGTCGATCACAAGTCGCCTTAACGGTGCAACTTGGATGCTTGTATGGTAGCTGTTGTTATAGGAGAACTCAACCAAAGGTAGGTGAGTGTCCCAATTGCCACCCAAGTCCATTACACAAGCTCGCAGCATATCTTCCAGAGTCTGAATCGTTCTCTCGCTCTGACCATCCGTCTGTGGGTGAAATGCAGTACTTAAATTCAGTTGAGAACCAAACGCTTCTTGGAAAGATTGCCAAATCCTTGACACAAATCTTCCGTCTCTATCGGAAATAATCGAGAGAGGCACTCCATGTCGGGCAACTATCTCTCTAAGGTACAGCTCGGCTAGCTTACCTGTGTTATCTTTTTCTTTGATCGCAAAAAGTGCACAGATTTTGTTAGACGGTCTACGATTACCCAAATCGTGTCATGACCTCTGGGTGTTTTTGGCAACTTGGTTATAAAATCCATTGAGATTTGCTCTCACTTCCACATGGGTATCTCAGGTTGTTGCAGAAGACCTGAAGGCTTCTGATATTCGGCTTTTACCTTGGCACAGGTTTAAACATTTTCCAACATAAGTCGCAACATCACCCTTCAATCGCGGCCACCAGTAGAAATCCTTCAAATCCTGGTACATCTTGTCCGATCCTGGGTGGATCGAGTACCTTGATTTATGAGCTTCATTGAAAATCACGTCTCTAAGACCACCAAAGAGGGGAACCCAAATTTGTTTCATGAAACACAATGTTCCTTCCTCGTTGGGTACTAACTTCTTCTCCATCCCACGGATGTATTCATCCTTAAGATTCTCCTTCTTAAGAGCTTCTCTCTGTGCAGCACGAATGCACAACGAGAGGTCTGTCTGTATAATCATCTCCAAAGCCCTAACCCTTATGGGCTTAATCCTCTCTTTTCGACTCAAGGCGTCTGCCACCACATTCGCCTTTCCTGGGTGATATTTGATTTCACAATCATAATCGTTTAACAACTTAACCCATCGTTGTTGTCTCATATTAAGCTCTTTCTGATCAAATATGTGCTATAAGCTCTTGTGATCGGTAAAGATCGTACAGCGCGTACCATACAAATAATGTCGCCAAATCTTTAATGCAAACACCACTGCGCCTAATTCCAAATCATGCGTAGTGTAGTTCTTCTCGTGAACCTTTAATTGGTGCGAAGCATAAGCGATAACCTTCTATTGCTGCATCAGCACACAGCCTAATCCTTGACGCAAGGCGTCACAATATACCACGAAGTCATCGGTGCCTTCGGGTAGGGATAAAACAGGTGCATCGCAAAGCTTGTTCTTCAGCAACTGAAAAGCTTCTTCTTGTTTATCTCCCCATTCGTACTTCCTATCCTTCTGAGTAAGGGAGGTCAAAGGTTGAGCGATTTTTGAAAAATCCTCAATAAATCTACGATCATAACCAGCTAAACCTAAGAACTGGCGAATCTCTGTTGGCTTCTTCGGAGTTTCTGTCGCAACCCCCGATCCCTTATCTGTCCCGGGAATAGAAGGACGCGAGCTTAGTGGCAGTGGTATCAGTGTTTCGTTAATCCTGCAGCGGAATTTACATCAGGACCGTAGTTAGGAAATGTTTATCAGAGTAAAACCACCATAATTGATATTAATTAACACATGGGCAAAACCCAAGTTTCTTATTACAGTACATTTATAGGGACAAACCCTATTTTATTGAATTTAAAACATCGTTTATTAGGTAACTTTTATAGCCACATTTTTCCCAAGCCTTCAGTGCTCTCCAGCTGGCTTTTTACTAATTGGCTGTCACATTGTGTTACCTGTAACGCGTTTTAAAAACATTTGTCAGTCGGAAATACTGGTGAGTGAATCCCAGTTTAATCAAGAAACATTTTATCAATTAAAACAGTATTGAGAGCGATCACATTGTTTATTTCTACACAATTACTCATTCAGTATTTGCCACTCGACCGGATCTGTGGCTATGGTCAAGTTACACATTGGATAACCCGTTGTCCAATTGTAACGTACTGTTATACCGACTTACTACTACTCGTAGTAATAAATTTTGTATACAAAACCCCATAATACCAGCAGTAATTGAAGAACTACAAAGACTCAATCACCGCTTAATCACATTGTAAAACAATTAAGGTTTTGTAAAACATTCCAAAAAGATTAACAAAATGAGGATAAACTCACATTGCTATCTTAGACTTCGCGTAAGGGTTTCCTGGATATAATCTATAATTTATACAAATGTACATTGGTTAGTATCATAACCCTTTGAAAATATTAATGATACCCTCCCCGAGACGGCATTCCAACAACTACGTCAGGCAGAACCACGACAGTTGTTACGGAGCCCTAAATCAATCGGGCAGCGTAACTATTACGAAACTGGGGTTATAATACTTACAACGGAGCAGAACCTCGCTAATTAGGGGTATAATACCCGACTATAATGTTTATAACTTCAGAAATTCGTTTAGAAAGAAAGAAATGAGCGACGGAAAGTGAAACCCGATGGCCTTCTTATATAGTTGCTGAAACTGACTCTCACGCGGCCCGCGTAAAGGATAAGGCAAAGCCTTACGCGGCCCGCGTCAACATATGGTCAACGCGTAGCTTATCCGGGTCAGCATGTAGGTCCGCCATGATGTCGACACGTGTCGTCCTCTGGTGTCTCCGCGTTGTAGGTCTCTCGCGGCCCGCGTTAACTAAATGGGGCTATTACGCGGCCCGTTTGAACTGAAGAAACTCAAAGGAATCCGGTCTACACCTTCATACCGCTCGCGTAAAGGCTTGGGGTGGGTCTACGTGGCCCGCCTCAGCTTAAGTTTCAGATTTTCTATTTTATTTTTAATGCTATATTGTATTTCGGGCTCGGTTTTTACATACGGGGTGTATTTAAAGACATATTGAGACATTCTACAATATACTAGAGTGTCAGACATATTATGAGGGTGTCGGTTTTATCGAGGGTTGTTACATTCTCCCCACCTTGTTTTAGAGCTCGTCCTCGAGATCTACTGGAATAAGTGCGGATATTTTCTTTTCATTTCAGATTCAAGTTCCCATGTGTACTCAGGTCCTCTTTTGGAATCCCACTTTACTTTGACTAGAACTAGTCTCTTATGTTTGAGATTCTTGACTTTCCTGTCTTCAATCTGTAGAGGCTTTTCTACAAACTTGAGTTGTTCATTTACCTCTATATCCTTAAGAGGTACTATCAGTGATTCGTCAGCTAAACACTTTTTGAGATTAGATACATGAAACACATCATGTATTCCTTCCATTTCCTCTGGCAGTTGTAGCTGATAGGCTACAGATCCTATTCTTCTAATAATCTCAAAAGGTCCAACATACCTGGGACTTAGCTTTCCCCGTTTGATGAATCTTACTATTCCTTTCCAAGGAGAGACTTTTAATAATACCTTATCTCCTACTTGAAATTCCAAGGGTTTGCGTCGGTTATCGGCATAACTCTTCTGTCTATCACGTGCTGCTTTCAGTCGTTCCTTGACTTGAATAATCTTGTCAGTTGTTTCTTGTACTATCTCAGGTCCAGATAGTTGCTTTTCCCCAATTTCTGCCCAACAGACTAGGGTTCGGCACTTTCGTCCATAAAGTGCTTCGAATGGTGCAGCATTGATACTTGTGTGATAACTATTATTATAAGAAAATTCTATTAAAGGTAAGTGATCATCCCAATTACCTCCAAAATCAATTACACAAGCTCTAAGCATGTCCTCCATTGTCTGAATTGTCCTTTCGCTTTGTCCATCTATTTGAGGATGATAAGATGTGCTTAGCTTTAACTTGGTTCCCATTGCCTTTTGGAAACTTGACCAAAAATGAGAGGTAAATCGACTATCCCTATCAGAAACAATTGATAAAGGAATTCCATGTAAAGAAACAATTTCATTTACATATAATTTAGCTAATTGTTCCATACTGAAAGTTTCCTTCATTGGTATGAAATGAGCTGACTTGGTTAGTCTATCTACAATCACCCAGATTGTATTGTTACCTTTCCTTGTTTTGGGTAATTTGGTAACAAAATCCATTGTTATCAATTCCCATTTCCAAACTGGCATTTCTAATTGCTGTAACAAACCTGAGGGTTTCTGGTATTCAGCTTTAACTTGTGAACAAGTTAAACATTTAGAAACATAGGCTGCTATGTCCTTTTTCATTCCTATCCACCAGAAATTTTTCCTTAAATCCTGGTACATTTTATCATTTCCTGGATTCATCGTATACTTAGACTTATGGGCTTCTTCTGATATACGATAACGTAGATTTCCTAATTTAGGTATCCACATTCTCTTTTTATGGAATCTCCAAATTCCATCTATTCCTTGTTCCAATTCTTTTAGCATACCGTTTAACTTTTCAAAATCATCCTTGATTACTGATTCTTGTGCTTCTCTTATCTGATCATTTAAATCTACTTGCAGATTTAACTTAAGAGAACGTACCCTTTTTGGCTTTTCATGATATTTTCGGCTTAAAGCATCGGCCACTACATTTGCTTTTCCTTCATGATACTGGATATCACAATCATAATCACTAAGCATCTCCATCCAGCGTCTTTGTCTCATATTCAACTCTTTTTGTTTGAAAATATACCTTAAACTCTTATGATCAGTGAATATGGTAAACTTACTACCATAAAGGTAATGTCTCCAAATTTTAAGAGCAAAAATTATAGCTCCTAATTCTAGATCATGAGTTAAATAATACTCTTCATGATTCTTAAGTTGTCTAGATGCGTAAGCTATAACCTTTTGTCGTTGCATCAATACACATCCATAACCTAATTTAAAAGCATCACAATAGACTACAAAGTCTTCAGCTCCTTCTGGTAATGCTAGTATGGGTGTATGGGTTAATCTTTGCTTAAGGATTCTAAAGGCTTCTTCTTGTTTTAATCCCCATTCAAACTTAACAGATTTACAGGTTAACTTAGTTAAGGGAATGGCTATTCTAGAGAAATCTCGAATAAATCTTCTATAATAACCGGCCAATCCTAAGAAACTTCTAACATCGGTTGGTGACTCAGGGATTTTCCATTTAGTAATCGCCTCTATTTTTGTTGGATCCACATGAATTCCTTCATGATTAACTAAATGTCCAAGGAATTGTACCTGTTCTAACCAAAATTCGCACTTAGAGAATTTAGCATAAAGCTTTTCCTTTCTTAATAAACTTAAAAGTGCGTGCAAATGCTTTGCATGATCCTCTTTATTCTTAGAATAAATTAGAATATCATCTATGAAGACAATTATGAATTTATCCAAATATGGCTTACATATTCGGTTCATCATGTCCATAAATGCAGCTGGGGCATTTGTTAAACCAAATGGCATGACAGTAAATTCATAATGACCATACCTTGTTCTAAATGCGGTCTTAGGAATGTCCTCTTCCTGTACCTTTAATTGATGATATCCTGACCTTAAATCGATTTTAGAGAAAAATCGAGCTCCTTGTAGTTGATCAAACAGATCATCGATTCTTGGTAATGGATACCGATTCTTAATCGTGACCTTGTTTAATTCACGGTAATCAATGCACATGCGCATTGATCCGTCCTTCTTTTTAACAAACAATATCGGCGCTCCCCATGGCGATGAACTTGGTTGTATGAATCCTTTCTCTAACAATTCATCTAATTGTTTCTTTAATTCTTGCATTTCTGCAGGTGCCAAACGATAAGGTGCTTTGGCAATCGGTGTTGTTCCTGGTATTAAATGGATTCTGAATTCAACTTCTCTATCCGGAGGTTGCCCTGGCAATTCTTCTGGAAATACATCTGAAAACTGAGATACTACTGGAATATCTTTTAAATACTTTCCTTTAGTGTTAGTGATTATGGAAATCAAATACACTATAGAACATTTTCTTATATAACTTGCAGTTTTTATCACAGAGATAAATTTAGTGGACCTAGAAGGTTTATCTCCTTTAATTGTGATCGTTTTACCTTTTGGTAAATTTACTTGAATTAACTTTTGATCACATAAAATACTGGCTTTATTGGCTATTAACCAATCCATTCCTAAAACAACATCGAATCCTACCAGATTCATGGGATAAAGATTTGCAATAAATTTCTGATTTAAAATTTCTATGCTTGCTCCCTGCAAGATTTCAGAAATTCTAACAGTTTCTCCATTAGCTGTCTCTACTAAGCATTCTTGTGGTAGTTTAGTTAATGACTGATTTAGAAATTTGCAAAATGATGTATTAATAAAACTTTGGTTTGCACCAGAGTCAAATAATACTTTAGCAAAAACATCATTAACTAAAAACGTACCAGCTATGACATCTGGAATCATCTTGGTTTCATCTGCAGTCAGAACAAATGCTCTAGCATTTTTATTATTCTTGTTGTCTAGAGCTGGAGCTAATTTCGGACAATTAAGCTTGATATGGCCTTGTTCTCCGCAGTTGTAACATATCCGGATGTTAGCCTTCTTCCTACAATTTTCTTCCTTGTGTCCCGATATTTTGCAAAAGTTACAGTATATGGAGCATCTTCCTGAATGCTTTCTTTTGCAATTCCTACAGTAGGGTGTAGAGGTAGAACCTACATTTTTCCCACGATTAAAATTTCCAGAACGAAATTCTTGTGTGAGCTTCTGGGTTAGGTTCCTTCTTTGATCTTCTTCTCGGGTACGGACTAATTCATCTGTCAATGTATTTGCTAGTTCTACAGCTTCTTCTATGGTTTGAGGTCTAGCTGCCTTGACTACGTGTCTAATCTCCCCAATTAATCCCCAAATATAACGGGAGATTAATACTGGTTCTGGTGAAGCAAGAGTTGGCACTATTCTAGCATATTCAAAGAACATTTTAGTATATCCCTTACTATCTACACCAGTCATCCTAAGGTTTAGGAATTTGTTTACTATCTGTTCCTTCTCATTGGGTGGGCAGAATTTCCTTTCTACCTTGTCCTTAAATTCTTCCCATGTCATATTGTAAGTTCTATCACTTCCTCTTGATTGGAGGATAGTGTTCCACCATTCTAGTGCTGCATTCTTAAACAGATTAGAAGCAAACAATATCTTATCTTCTTCAGCACACTTGCTTATCCTTAAGACTGCCTCAGTTTTCTCTATCCAGCGTAAGGTTGCAATGGCTCCTTCGTTGCCCGAGAATTCCATTGGTTTACAAGACCAGAATTCTTTATATGAACAACCGTAAGACACGGTTCTTCTTCTTTTGGGAATGGGCAATTGAAGTATTGGTCCATTGTTCACGCTGTGTTCCGGTTCAATTGGTCTCTTACTGCTATGTTTACTTTTATTATTAGCTTCTTGAACCGTTTGAACAATAAATGGCATTGCATCTATAATTCCTTGTGCTACTATGTGTTGGATAGTGATGTGCACGAAGTGGTCTAATAAAAACAACTAAATTTAACCTAAATCTAGACACTCTAAGCTTTAAATTTATAAAACTAAGACTCGATCTAAAACTAAACCACACAACCGGCAAGTGTACCGATCAATGTAGTATAGCTACAGTAAGTCCGAGTATCGAACCCACGAGACTCTAAGGATTACGCTAAGACTTTATTTAGACTAGAACTGACACGACTCAACTATTTGTTTATTGGTTGGGGGGGGGGGGGTTTCTAAAAATCCTAAAGAATGCAAAAACGAATAAACTAAAGTAGCTAAAGAACTAAACACGAACTCGGACGAAGACTTTGACCAGTGGTGAATGAAGACTACCTAGGCTAGACGCAAGTTTAACTCAGAATGAATTTCTATTCGATGATTTTGTGGTATGGAACCAGGATCTTTGGATACTAAACCTATTAAGACACCACTAAGCCCCTCAAACACTCTCAAGGCGATTCTTGTGGCACTACCTAGGCTGTTACGATTACCGGTTTTCTAGATTTCCTCACAGTCCTCTAGTTTCTTGAAAGTGCCTATATAAGACGATCTACCTCACAGCGCGAAAGTCTAAAGCAACTACGGGTTTTAATCTTGGTTTAATAGACAATGGAATGTTTAAGGACTAGACCAGCTCTTAGACCTAGCTATAAACCAAACCGAGACCTATTAATAACCTCGAGCCTCACAGCGACAAGATTAGCAGAACACTTGATTTTATTAAATTACCGAATATTACTTCTAAGGTTACTTACGCGTTTTCACCCTAAAGGATTAATGATCTATTACGTGATATAGACACTCACCTAAATCAAGAACCCTAGCACAACCCTATTATGTGATAAAGACCGTCACCAAGGATTATACGAAGCAATAAACAGCGATAAAACAAATATCAAGCATGCATATACACCAAGTTAAAATTCCATAGCTTTTACAATACAAGAAAAATCCATAAACCACGCCAAAAACCAAATAAAAATCCAAACTTTATTTAAACCATTGTCTTAACCTAGGTAGTTTATGAAGTTTAGCCAAGAATCATAACGAACAAAGTCTCAAAAATAATCAAACAAGGTTCAAATAATGAATTCATTGAATTAAAAACAAAAAGACTAGAAAATAAAAGAAACCGAATGACAAAACCCGGTTATTCCTTGCTCTCCAAGCTTCTTGCTTCAACCCAACGATTCCGTGGCTCCAAACCTTGCCAAAGAAGCTTCACAATTTTTGTTCCTGAATATGATCGCGCGTCTCTGTTGTGCCAATCCTCCTCTTTTGTGCGGCTGATCTTGTTGTATATATATGTCTGCCTTTTTCTTTTCGTCCAAGTATTTAATCCCTTCTGTTCGTTTTTCTTTTCGTCCAAGTCTGCTTCTGTTCGATGTATATGGGCTTATGGCCCAATCCCTTGTATCGCCCTCAAATAAAACAACAATAATATTGTGGCGGCAACTATATGAATCTAATATCACCAATGATATCCAACCCATCTTCTAATATCTATCAATATTATATAGCTGCCTTTGCAAATAATAAAAATATATCCCTTTCTTCTCAGATCGATGTCACCCTCCACAAATATAATAATTAGGATATGGCAGTTCTATTTTAATGTTCATGCTCATGAAATCACAATTTCCTTTTTTTTTTTCGTGATGTGTAAATTGAGTTGATGGAATTAATTAAGTTTCATCACTTTGACAATAATAGTCCCTCGACTTTAATGGACTATTTTTAAACAACCCTCAACTTTATTTAATTTGGCCACCCAACTTATCAAATAGAGATAGTGGCCTTGGGCCACTCACAGAAAATAGCGGCAAATTTCATTCTATTACTGGCGCCCCATTCTACTCAACTGGCTGGTTATTTTCATATTACTCGTTTTCGTTCCATTTGCACCAGTACCTGCCAAAACACAAAATAATGTAATATAACACTAAAACTAAATAAAACAAATAAAAGCTATACAAAAATTATACAATTTACACGGGACAAATATGTGTATTTTACGGTACATCAAATATCCCCACACATAACCTTTTTTCGTCCTCGAAAAAGAATTATGCATAACGGAATCATAGTCGAAATAATTATTCGGGAACAAAAGCTTAGTTACTTATTAAAATCGAAACTTGTGTTAGCCGCGATTACAAGTATATTTGTCCTCTTAAACCCAAACCCGGTTCCAAGGCCTTATCATGCAAGTTAAGTTCAAGTGCGGTCAATCTACCTAGGGTCTCACACTAAGAATCGCAAGTCCACCTAATCCCCCCTCAAGCTTATAGGACAAAAGGAACAACCACTGGGTTATTTCCTAACCGCCTTATACCAAGATCAAGAGAGTTTAGAATCAAATCAAATCTATTCTTTTTTTTTTCTTTTTCATCATCATTTTTTTTTCATCACTTTTTCATTTTTTTTTTCTTTTCGAGCGTAGACGTTGTTTTCCCTAACCCAGAGGCATTCCGGCTGTAGAGTCGCTATCCCCAACTCGGATTACTTAGGCTTCGGTACTTTTTTTTTTGCAAGGTCGATTTCATACACCCTAGCGGTAATCCGGCTGTAGAGTCGCTATCCCCAACTCAGACTACATAGAAGTGGCTACTTTCATTTAGTTTCTAGCTCTTTTATTATTATTTTTTTCTTTTTCAACGAGATATGACAAAAAACTCTAACGATCTTAGCTTATAACGGCATCCCTTATACTATTATCGGCGGTTTCAATTTCCCCACTTTCCCTAGATGAGAACCCACTAGTAGACCGACAATTAGGTATATTAAGATCAAAGGAACCTAGAACCGAATCGAGCCTACCCGCATATCCCAAACTAGACACAAGCTCAATTATTTTATCTCATATTATTATTATTTGAACCCGAACAAAAACCCATCTTTTCTATCATTTTCCGCTTTTTAGATTGCAAACTTCTCATTTCAAAAGACATTTTCTAATTTTTCAAATTTTTTTTATGACTCGACTAACTATACTAGCGACACAAACGATAGTTTCCCATCCCCACACTTAAACTCTACATTGCCCTCAATGTAGGATGGAAACCGACTCAAAAACTAAAATAAATAAGAAATAAAAGACTAAGGGCATAATTGGAAAAGACTTAGCTGGTTTTATAACGCGTATGCTCCATAACTCTCGTCCAATCCAGCTCGATCGTATAGCATTTCGTTCGCGATCGGCTTTGACTCTGACACTGGTACGCTCGATAAATGCCTGGAATTTGATAAGCAGCTCCGAAATCACCCGAATGGAGATTGAGTACGGGTGGTACATATTCAAACCTGCATAAACAAAAACAAGCAAAAACCAAAGCAGTACCGACTCTAAACAAAAACTGACTCAAAACTACTAACTAAGACTCAATACAAAAACTACGACTCTATACAAACTCTACAAAACCTCCCCACACTTGAATTTAATCAGGAGGCTTTTCCTTGACTTGAACCCGGTCCAACCCATTTAATTCCACCCGATCCTCAAAAATACTTAAAAAATTATTGGTGGAATTATAAAATATTTTAAAAAATTTAAACGGGTAGGACCACCAGAATTTAAACTTACCTGGAAGAAACCGAATATGCGACATGTAGCGAGAAGACTGATCGTGCTTGAAATTCAAAGGCTCTTTCTTCTTCTTCTTCTTGTATAACCCTTCGGTCCTCTTCCGTTTTCGATCTTTTCTTTTCTCTTTCATCGCCTTCTCCCGTGGCTTTTCTGATTTTTCAGTTTCACCTATCACTAATACCATGGGCCAGTTGTGGTGTTCTTCTTCTTCCACCACTTTCATAGGATGATCCCCGCACTTAGTCTCTTCGTCTGGCCCATCAGGAACCAACACTCCTACATCTTCATAGACTGGTAAACCATCTAATTCTAACTCTGAAAATGCATCCTCCCCAGACGACTTAATTTCAACCTCTACAGTTTCTTCCTCTGCACCAAACATTAACCCAAGGGAGTCTCCTAAATCCACTTCCTCCTCCATCACTTTTTCTTTTTTCACTTCATCAAACATCCAACCAGTGGAATCCCCCAATTCCACTTCTTCTATAACTTCTTTCTTCACTAACGACCTTTGATACGCTGCCCATTCTTCGTCATCTATCTCGTCATCAGAGTCACTCCAGTAATTAACAATTGGAACCTGTGGAACCGGAGGTGGGACTTCAGCGTCCATTTTCGTCTCCGTAGCTGAAGTGATCTCTTCATCTGACCAATCCTCATATGGCAGCTCTTTCCCTTCCGCATCATATGTATAACCAGTCTTTGGCTGTTCTGATATAACAAACTCTTGATCTAATATAGCAGACTGTTGATTTCTCAGAATAGACTGTTGATTTCTCAGAATATTATCGAACTCTGCTAGGGTTTTCTGGGTCATCTGATTATGCGCCACCATCTGGGCGAACATCTCCTCCATCCTACTCAAACAACCCTCTAAACCTCTATCGCTAGTCTGACCCTGGTTATGATGTGGCTGCTGATACGGATCATCGTAATATGGCCGATCATCATAAAAATGCAAAGAATACCCCTGTGAAAAATATGGATGCGGCTGCACAAAAGGGTTAGCATAACATTGTGCAGAGGACCCCTCATATTGTGGGCAATTAACAGTAAAATGAGGTCCTCCACAAATTTCACACATATTTACAAGACTCAAGAAAAACAAAAGACACGAACAATTAGACTCCTAAGACTCAATATACAAAAGCAAGTAGCACGTATGATGTTAATTAAGTCCAAATAAAGTAATTAACGCAATCGCCAAGAGTCCCCGGCAACGGCGCCAAAAACTTGATGTGCACGAAGTGGTCTAATAAAAACAACTAAATTTAACCTAAATCTAGACACTCTAAGCTTTAAATTTATAAAACTAAGACTCGATCTAAAACTAAACCACACAACCGGCAAGTGTACCGATCAATGTAGTATAGCTACAGTAAGTCCGAGTATCGAACCCACGAGACTCTAAGGATTACGCTAAGACTTTATTTAGACTAGAACTGACACGACTCAACTATTTGTTTATTGGTTGGGGGGGGGGGGGGGGGTTTCTAAAAATCCTAAAGAATGCAAAAACGAATAAACTAAAGTAGCTAAAGAACTAAACACGAACTCGGACGAAGACTTTGACCAGTGGTGAATGAAGACTACCTAGGCTAGACGCAAGTTTAACTCAGAATGAATTTCTATTCGATGATTTTGTGGTATGGAACCAGGATCTTTGGATACTAAACCTATTAAGACACCACTAAGCCCCTCAAACACTCTCAAGGCGATTCTTGTGGCACTACCTAGGCTGTTACGATTACCGGTTTTCTAGATTTCCTCACAGTCCTCTAGTTTCTTGAAAGTGCCTATATAAGACGATCTACCTCACAGCGCGAAAGTCTAAAGCAACTACGGGTTTTAATCTTGGTTTAATAGACAATGGAATGTTTAAGGACTAGACCAGCTCTTAGACCTAGCTATAAACCAAACCGAGACCTATTAATAACCTCGAGCCTCACAGCGACAAGATTAGCAGAACACTTGATTTTATTAAATTACCGAATATTACTTCTAAGGTTACTTACGCGTTTTCACCCTAAAGGATTAATGATCTATTACGTGATATAGACACTCACCTAAATCAAGAACCCTAGCACAACCCTATTATGTGATAAAGACCGTCACCAAGGATTATACGAAGCAATAAACAGCGATAAAACAAATATCAAGCATGCATATACACCAAGTTAAAATTCCATAGCTTTTACAATACAAGAAAAATCCATAAACCACGCCAAAAACCGAATAAAAATCCAAACTTTATTTAAACCATTGTCTTAACCTAGGTAGTTTATGAAGTTTAGCCAAGAATCATAACGAACAAAGTCTCAATAATAATCAAACAAGGTTCAAATAATGAATTCATTGAATTAAAAACAAAAAGACTAGAAAATAAAAGAAACCGAATGACAAAACCCGGTTATTCCTTGCTCTCCAAGCTTCTTGCTTCAACCCAACGATTCCGTGGCTCCAAACCTTGCCAAAGAAGCTTCACAATTTTTGTTCCTGAATATGATCGCGCGTCTCTGTTGTGCCAATCCTCCTCTTTTGTGCGGCTGATCTTGTTGTATATATATGTCTGCCTTTTTCTTTTCGTCCAAGTATTTAATCCCTTCTGTTCGTTTTTCTTTTCGTTCAAGTCTGCTTCTGTTCGATGTATATGGGCTTATGGCCCAATCCCTTGTATCGCCCTCAAATAAAACAACAATAATATTGTGGCGGCAACTATATGAATCTAATATCACCAATGATATCCAACCCATCTTCTAATATCTATCAATATTATATAGCTGCCTTTGCAAATAATAAAAATATATCCCTTTCTTCTCAGATCGATGTCACCCTCCACAAATATAATAATTAGGATATGGCAGTTCTATTTTAATGTTCATGCTCATGAAATCACAATTTCCTTTTTTTTTTTCGTGATGTGTAAATTGAGTTGATGGAATTAATTAAGTTTCATCACTTTGACAATAATAGTCCCTCGACTTTAATGGACTATTTTTAAACAACCCTCAACTTTATTTAATTTGGCCACCCAACTTATCAAATAGAGATAGTGGCCTTGGGCCACTCACAGAAAATAGCGGCAAATTTCATTCTATTACTGGCGCCCCATTCTACTCAACTGGCTGGTTATTTTCATATTACTCGTTTTCGTTCCATTTGCACCAGTACCTGCCAAAACACAAAATAATGTAATATAACACTAAAACTAAATAAAACAAATAAAAGCTATACAAAAATTATACAATTTACACGGGACAAATATGTGTATTTTACGGTACATCAAATATCCCCACACTTAACCTTTTTTCGTCCTCGAAAAAGAATTATGCATAACGGAATCATAGTCGAAATAATTATTCGGGAACAAAAGCTTAGTTACTTATTAAAATCGAAACTTGTGTTAGCCGCGATTACAAGTATATTTGTCCTCTTAAACCCAAACCCGGTTCCAAGGCCTTATCATGCAAGTTAAGTTCAAGTGCGGTCAATCTACCTAGGGTCTCACACTAAGAATCGCAAGTCCACCTAATCCCCCCTCAAGCTTATAGGACAAAAGGAACAACCACTGGGTTATTTCCTAACCGCCTTATACCAAGATCAAGAGAGTTTAGAATCAAATCAAATCTATTCTTTTTTTTTTCTTTTTCATCATCATTTTTTTTTCATCACTTTTTCATTTTTTTTTTCTTTTCGAGCGTAGACGTTGTTTTCCCTAACCCAGAGGCATTCCGGCTGTAGAGTCGCTATCCCCAACTCGGATTACTTAGGCTTCGGTACTTTTTTTTTTTGCAAGGTCGATTTCATACACCCTAGCGGTAATCCGGCTGTAGAGTCGCTATCCCCAACTCAGACTACATAGAAGTGGCTACTTTCATTTAGTTTCTAGCTCTTTTATTATTATTTTTTTCTTTTTCAACGAGATATGACAAAAAACTCTAACGATCTTAGCTTATAACGGCATCCCTTATACTATTATCGGCGGTTTCAATTTCCCCACTTTCCCTAGATGAGAACCCACTAGTAGACCGACAATTAGGTATATTAAGATCAAAGGAACCTAGAACCGAATCGAGCCTACCCGCATATCCCAAACTAGACACAAGCTCAATTATTTTATCTCATATTATTATTATTTGAACCCGAACAAAAACCCATCTTTTCTATCATTTTCCGCTTTTTAGATTGCAAACTTCTCATTTCAAAAGACATTTTCTAATTTTTCAAATTTTTTTTATGACTCGACTAACTATACTAGCGACACAAACGATAGTTTCCCATCCCCACACTTAAACTCTACATTGCCCTCAATGTAGGATGGAAACCGACTCAAAAACTAAAATAAATAAGAAATAAAAGACTAAGGGCATAATTGGAAAAGACTTAGCTGGTTTTATAACACGTATGCTCCATAACTCTCGTCCAATCCAGCTCGATCGTATAGCATTTCGTTCGCGATCGGCTTTGACTCTGACACTGGTACGCTCGATAAATGCCTGGAATTTGATAAGCAGCTCCGAAATCACCCGAATGGAGATTGAGTACGGGTGGTACATATTCAAACCTGCATAAACAAAAACAAGCAAAAACCAAAGCAGTACCGACTCTAAACAAAAACTGACTCAAAACTACTAACTAAGACTCGATACAAAAACTACGACTCTATACAAACTCTACAAAACCTCCCCACACTTGAATTTAATCAGGAGGCTTTTCCTTGACTTGAACCCGGTCCAACCCATTTAATTCCACCCGATCCTCAAAAATACTTAAAAAATTATTGGTGGAATTATAAAATATTTTAAAAAATTTAAACGGGTAGGACCACCAGAATTTAAACTTACCTGGAAGAAACCGAATATGCGACATGTAACGAGAAGACTGATCGTGCTTGAAATTCAAAGGCTCTTTCTTCTTCTTCTTCTTCTTCTTGTATAACCCTTCGGTCCTCTTCCGTTTTCGATCTTTTCTTTTCTCTTTCATCGCCTTCTCCCGTGGCTTTTCTGATTTTTCAGTTTCACCTATCACTAATACCATGGGCCAGTTGTGGTGTTCTTCTTCTTCCACCACTTTCATAGGATGATCCCCGCACTTAGTCTCTTCGTCTGGCCCATCAGGAACCAACACTCCTACATCTTCATAGACTGGTAAACCATCTAATTCTAACTCTGAAAATGCATCCTCCCCAGACGACTTAATTTCAACCTCTACAGTTTCTTCCTCTGCACCAAACATTAACCCAAGGGAGTCTCCTAAATCCACTTCCTCCTCCATCACTTTTTCTTTTTTCACTTCATCAAACATCCAACCAGTGGAATCCCCCAATTCCACTTCTTCTATAACTTCTTTCTTCACTAACGACCTTTGATACGCTGCCCATTCTTCGTCATCTATCTCGTCATCAGAGTCACTCCAGTAATTAACAATTGGAACCTGTGGAACCGGAGGTGGGACTTCAGCGTCCATTTTCGTCTCCGTAGCTGAAGTGATCTCTTCATCTGACCAATCCTCATATGGCAGCTCTTTCCCTTCCGCATCATATGTATAACCAGTCTTTGGCTGTTCTGATATAACAAACTCTTGATCTAATATAGCAGACTGTTGATTTCTCAGAATAGACTGTTGATTTCTCAGAATATTATCGAACTCTGCTAGGGTTTTCTGGGTCATCTGATTATGCGCCACCATCTGGGCGAACATCTCCTCCATCCTACTCAAACAACCCTCTAAACCTCTATCGCTAGTCTGACCCTGGTTATGATGTGGCTGCTGATACGGATCATCGTAATATGGCCGATCATCATAAAAATGCAAAGAATACCCCTGTGAAAAATATGGATGCGGCTGCACAAAAGGGTTAGCATAACATTGTGCAGAGGACCCCTCATATTGTGGGCAATTAACAGTAAAATGAGGTCCTCCACAAATTTCACACATATTTACAAGACTCAAGAAAAACAAAAGACACGAACAATTAGACTCCTAAGACTCAATATACAAAAGCAAGTAGCACGTATGATGTTAATTAAGTCCAAATAAAGTAATTAACGCAATCGCCAAGAGTCCCCGGCAACGGCGCCAAAAACTTGATGTGCACGAAGTGATCTAATAAAAACAACTAAATTTAACCTAAATCTAGACACTCTAAGCTTTAAATTTATAAAACTAAGACTCGATCTAAAACTAAACCACACAACCGGCAAGTGTACCGATCAATGTAGTATAGCTACAGTAAGTCCGAGTATCGAACCCACGAGACTCTAAGGATTACGCTAAGACTTTATTTAGACTAGAACTGACACGACTCAACTATTTGTTTATTGGTTGGGGGGGGGGGGGGGTTCTAAAAATCCTAAAGAATGCAAAAACGAATAAACTAAAGTAGCTAAAGAACTAAACACGAACTCGGACGAAGACTTTGACCAGTGGTGAATGAAGACTACCTAGGCTAGACGCAAGTTTAACTCAGAATGAATTTCTATTCGATGATTTTGTGGTATGGAACCAGGATCTTTGGATACTAAACCTATTAAGACACCACTAAGCCCCTCAAACACTCTCAAGGCGATTCTTGTGGCACTACCTAGGCTGTTACGATTACCGGTTTTCTAGATTTCCTCACAGTCCTCTAGTTTCTTGAAAGTGCCTATATAAGACGATCTACCTCACAGCGCGAAAGTCTAAAGCAACTACGGGTTTTAATCTTGGTTTAATAGACAATGGAATGTTTAAGGACTAGACCAGCTCTTAGACCTAGCTATAAACCAAACCGAGACCTATTAATAACCTCGAGCCTCACAGCGACAAGATTAGCAGAACACTTGATTTTATTAAATTACCGAATATTACTTCTAAGGTTACTTACGCGTTTTCACCCTAAAGGATTAATGATCTATTACGTGATATAGACACTCACCTAAATCAAGAACCCTAGCACAACCCTATTATGTGATAAAGACCGTCACCAAGGATTATACGAAGCAATAAACAGCGATAAAACAAATATCAAGCATGCATATACACCAAGTTAAAATTCCATAGCTTTTACAATACAAGAAAAATCCATAAACCACGCCAAAAACCAAATAAAAATCCAAACTTTATTTAAACCATTGTCTTAACCTAGGTAGTTTATGAAGTTTAGCCAAGAATCATAACGAACAAAGTCTCAAAAATAATCAAACAAGGTTCAAATAATGAATTCATTGAATTAAAAACAAAAAGACTAGAAAATAAAAGAAACCGAATGACAAAACCCGGTTATTCCTTGCTCTCCAAGCTTCTTGCTTCAACCCAACGATTCCGTGGCTCCAAACCTTGCCAAAGAAGCTTCACAATTTTTGTTCCTGAATATGATCGCGCGTCTCTGTTGTGCCAATCCTCCTCTTTTGTGCGGCTGATCTTGTTGTATATATATGTCTGCCTTTTTCTTTTCGTCCAAGTATTTAATCCCTTCTGTTCGTTTTTCTTTTCGTCCAAGTCTGCTTCTGTTCGATGTATATGGGCTTATGGCCCAATCCCTTGTATCGCCCTCAAATAAAACAACAATAATATTGTGGCGGCAACTATATGAATCTAATATCACCAATGATATCCAACCCATCTTCTAATATCTATCAATATTATATAGCTGCCTTTGCAAATAATAAAAATATATCCCTTTCTTCTCAGATCGATGTCACCAATGTTTTAAAAACCGGTAAATACCAGCCGGTTATACCGGTATTACCGTTTCCAGATGTAAATCCGGTACGAAAACCCCGGTAAATAAGGGAAACGGCATAAGGTTTGTACCGGCGGTAAAATCCGGTATACCGGTTTGAAACATAATACAGGTACCGGCTCAGGTTATTTTAGTTTGGATTGTTGCTTATTTTTATTATATATGTTACTTATCTTACGTAATATTTATATATTATGATTATTCGTAACTAAAAGTTCTTATTTAATATTGTATGAAACGAAAATAGTTGATGTATTCAACACTCAAATGGCTTAAACGTATCGTACTGTATACTTTCATTTAAAATAGCTTGTTGGAAAATTGAATTGCTTTCGATTATCTTTGGGATTATTTTTTATTATGGATTTACTTTTGGATCATCTTTTAATATGTAATCATGTATTTTTTGATTAACTTTTGAGTTGATGTTGTAATTTATGAAATTATAGAGTTAGATAGTCAACCCGGTTGAACCGTTCGGTACAACCTGGTTCAACCGGTTAAACCATTTGTTAGCCTAATCCGGTTTGATTTAAAAACCGGTTTTTAAAACATTGGATGTCACCCTCCACAAATATAATAATTAGGATATGGCAGTTCTATTTTAATGTTCATGCTCATGAAATCACAATTTCCTTTTTTTTTTCGTGATGTGTAAATTGAGTTGATGGAATTAATTAAGTTTCATCACTTTGACAATAATAGTCCCTCGACTTTAATGGACTATTTTTAAACAACCCTCAACTTTATTTAATTTGGCCACCCAACTTATCAAATAGAGATAGTGGCCTTGGGCCACTCACAGAAAATAGCGGCAAATTTCATTCTATTACTGGCGCCCCATTCTACTCAACTGGCTGGTTATTTTCATATTACTCGTTTTCGTTCCATTTGCACCAGTACCTGCCAAAACACAAAATAATGTAATATAACACTAAAACTAAATAAAACAAATAAAAGCTATACAAAAATTATACAATTTACACGGGACAAATATGTGTATTTTACGGTACATCAAATATCCCCACACTTAACCTTTTTTCGTCCTCGAAAAAGAATTATGCATAACGGAATCATAGTCGAAATAATTATTCGGGAACAAAAGCTTAGTTACTTATTAAAATCGAAACTTGTGTTAGCCGCGATTACAAGTATATTTGTCCTCTTAAACCCAAACCCGGTTCCAAGGCCTTATCATGCAAGTTAAGTTCAAGTGCGGTCAATCTACCTAGGGTCTCACACTAAAAATCGCAAGTCCACCTAATCCCCCCTCAAGCTTATAGGACAAAAGGAACAACCACTGGGTTATTTCCTAACCGCCTTATACCAAGATCAAGAGAGTTTAGAATCAAATCAAATCTATTCTTTTTTTTTTCTTTTTCATCATCATTTTTTTTTCATCACTTTTTCATTTTTTTTTTCTTTTCGAGCGTAGACGTTGTTTTCCCTAACCCAGAGGCATTCCGGCTGTAGAGTCGCTATCCCCAACTCGGATTACTTAGGCTTCGGTACTTTTTTTTTTGCAAGGTCGATTTCATACACCCTAGCGGTAATCCGGCTGTAGAGTCGTTATCCCCAACTCAGACTACATAGAAGTGGCTACTTTCATTTAGTTTCTAGCTCTTTTATTATTATTTTTTTCTTTTTCAACGAGATATGACAAAAAACTCTAACGATCTTAGCTTATAACGGCATCCCTTATACTATTATCGGCGGTTTCAATTTCCCCACTTTCCCTAGATGAGAACCCACTAGTAGACCGACAATTAGGTATATTAAGATCAAAGGAACCTAGAACCGAATCGAGCCTACCCGCATATCCCAAACTAGACACAAGCTCAATTATTTTATCTCATATTATTATTATTTGAACCCGAACAAAAACCCATCTTTTCTATCATTTTCCGCTTTTTAGATTGCAAACTTCTCATTTCAAAAGACATTTTCTAATTTTTCAAATTTTTTTTATGACTCGACTAACTATACTAGCGACACAAACGATAGTTTCCCATCCCCACACTTAAACTCTACATTGCCCTCAATGTAGGATGGAAACCGACTCAAAAACTAAAATAAATAAGAAATAAAAGACTAAGGGCATAATTGGAAAAGACTTAGCTGGTTTTATAACGCGTATGCTCCATAACTCTCGTCCAATCCAGCTCGATCGTATAGCATTTCGTTCGCGATCGGCTTTGACTCTGACACTGGTACGCTCGATAAATGCCTGGAATTTGATAAGCAGCTCCGAAATCACCCGAATGGAGATTGAGTACGGGTGGTACATATTCAAACCTGCATAAACAAAAACAAGCAAAAACCAAAGCAGTACCGACTCTAAACAAAAACTGACTCAAAACTACTAACTAAGACTCAATACAAAAACTACGACTCTATACAAACTCTACAAAACCTCCCCACACTTGAATTTAATCAGGAGGCTTTTCCTTGACTTGAACCCGGTCCAACCCATTTAATTCCACCCGATCCTCAAAAATACTTAAAAAATTATTGGTGGAATTATAAAATATTTTAAAAAATTTAAACGGGTAGGACCACCAGAATTTAAACTTACCTGGAAGAAACCGAATATGCGACATGTAGCGAGAAGACTGATCGTGCTTGAAATTCAAAGGCTCTTTCTTCTTCTTCTTCTTGTATAACCCTTCGGTCCTCTTCCGTTTTCGATCTTTTCTTTTCTCTTTCATCGCCTTCTCCCGTGGCTTTTCTGATTTTTCAGTTTCACCTATCACTAATACCATGGGCCAGTTGTGGTGTTCTTCTTCTTCCACCACTTTCATAGGATGATCCCCGCACTTAGTCTCTTCGTCTGGCCCATCAGGAACCAACACTCCTACATCTTCATAGACTGGTAAACCATCTAATTCTAACTCTGAAAATGCATCCTCCCCAGACGACTTAATTTCAACCTCTACAGTTTCTTCCTCTGCACCAAACATTAACCCAAGGGAGTCTCCTAAATCCACTTCCTCCTCCATCACTTTTTCTTTTTTCACTTCATCAAACATCCAACCAGTGGAATCCCCCAATTCCACTTCTTCTATAACTTCTTTCTTCACTAACGACCTTTGATACGCTGCCCATTCTTCGTCATCTATCTCGTCATCAGAGTCACTCCAGTAATTAACAATTGGAACCTGTGGAACCGGAGGTGGGACTTCAGCGTCCATTTTCGTCTCCGTAGCTGAAGTGATCTCTTCATCTGACCAATCCTCATATGGCAGCTCTTTCCCTTCCGCATCATATGTATAACCAGTCTTTGGCTGTTCTGATATAACAAACTCTTGATCTAATATAGCAGACTGTTGATTTCTCAGAATAGACTGTTGATTTCTCAGAATATTATCGAACTCTGCTAGGGTTTTCTGGGTCATCTGATTATGCGCCACCATCTGGGCGAACATCTCCTCCATCCTACTCAAACAACCCTCTAAACCTCTATCGCTAGTCTGACCCTGGTTATGATGTGGCTGCTGATACGGATCATCGTAATATGGCCGATCATCATAAAAATGCAAAGAATACCCCTGTGAAAAATATGGATGCGGCTGCACAAAAGGGTTAGCATAACATTGTGCAGAGGACCCCTCATATTGTGGGCAATTAACAGTAAAATGAGGTCCTCCACAAATTTCACACATATTTACAAGACTCAAGAAAAACAAAAGACACGAACAATTAGACTCCTAAGACTCAATATACAAAAGCAAGTAGCACGTATGATGTTAATTAAGTCCAAATAAAGTAATTAACGCAATCGCCAAGAGTCCCCGGCAACGGCGCCAAAAACTTGATGTGCACGAAGTGGTCTAATAAAAACAACTAAATTTAACCTAAATCTAGACACTCTAAGCTTTAAATTTATAAAACTAAGACTCGATCTAAAACTAAACCACACAACCGGCAAGTGTACCGATCAATGTAGTATAGCTACAGTAAGTCCGAGTATCGAACCCACGAGACTCTAAGGATTACGCTAAGACTTTATTTAGACTAGAACTGACACGACTCAACTATTTGTTTATTGGTTGGGGGGGGGGGGGGGTTTCTAAAAATCCTAAAGAATGCAAAAACGAATAAACTAAAGTAGCTAAAGAACTAAACACGAACTCGGACGAAGACTTTGACCAGTGGTGAATGAAGACTACCTAGGCTAGACGCAAGTTTAACTCAGAATGAATTTCTATTCGATGATTTTGTGGTATGGAACCAGGATCTTTGGATACTAAACCTATTAAGACACCACTAAGCCCCTCAAACACTCTCAAGGCGATTCTTGTGGCACTACCTAGGCTGTTACGATTACCGGTTTTCTAGATTTCCTCACAGTCCTCTAGTTTCTTGAAAGTGCCTATATAAGACGATCTACCTCACAGCGCGAAAGTCTAAAGCAACTACGGGTTTTAATCTTGGTTTAATAGACAATGGAATGTTTAAGGACTAGACCAGCTCTTAGACCTAGCTATAAACCAAACCGAGACCTATTAATAACCTCGAGCCTCACAGCGACAAGATTAGCAGAACACTTGATTTTATTAAATTACCGAATATTACTTCTAAGGTTACTTACGCGTTTTCACCCTAAAGGATTAATGATCTATTACGTGATATAGACACTCACCTAAATCAAGAACCCTAGCACAACCCTATTATGTGATAAAGACCGTCACCAAGGATTATACGAAGCAATAAACAGCGATAAAACAAATATCAAGCATGCATATACACCAAGTTAAAATTCCATAGCTTTTACAATACAAGAAAAATCCATAAACCACGCCAAAAACCGAATAAAAATCCAAACTTTATTTAAACCATTGTCTTAACCTAGGTAGTTTATGAAGTTTAGCCAAGAATCATAACGAACAAAGTCTCAAAAATAATCAAACAAGGTTCAAATAATGAATTCATTGAATTAAAAACAAAAAGACTAGAAAATAAAAGAAACCGAATGACAAAACCCGGTTATTCCTTGCTCTCCAAGCTTCTTGCTTCAACCCAACGATTCCGTGGCTCCAAACCTTGCCAAAGAAGCTTCACAATTTTTGTTCCTGAATATGATCGCGCGTCTCTGTTGTGCCAATCCTCCTCTTTTGTGCGGCTGATCTTGTTGTATATATATGTCTGCCTTTTTCTTTTCGTCCAAGTATTTAATCCCTTCTGTTCGTTTTTCTTTTCGTCCAAGTCTGCTTCTGTTCGATGTATATGGGCTTATGGCCCAATCCCTTGTATCGCCCTCAAATAAAACAACAATAATATTGTGGCGGCAACTATATGAATCTAATATCACCAATGATATCCAACCCATCTTCTAATATCTATCAATATTATATAGCTGCCTTTGCAAATAATAAAAATATATCCCTTTCTTCTCAGATCGATGTCACCCTCCACAAATATAATAATTAGGATATGGCAGTTCTATTTTAATGTTCATGCTCATGAAATCACAATTTCCTTTTTTTTTTTCGTGATGTGTAAATTGAGTTGATGGAATTAATTAAGTTTCATCACTTTGACAATAATAGTCCCTCGACTTTAATGGACTATTTTTAAACAACCCTCAACTTTATTTAATTTGGCCACCCAACTTATCAAATAGAGATAGTGGCCTTGGGCCACTCACAGAAAATAGCGGCAAATTTCATTCTATTACTGGCGCCCCATTCTACTCAACTGGCTGGTTATTTTCATATTACTCGTTTTCGTTCCATTTGCACCAGTACCTGCCAAAACACAAAATAATGTAATATAACACTAAAACTAAATAAAACAAATAAAAGCTATACAAAAATTATACAATTTACACGGGACAAATATGTGTATTTTACCGTACTGAACCATCCTCGTTTCTTATGAGGGAATGGTTCTTCTGACTAAGCTTTAAAAGCAAACACTCCTTCTTCCTGATCAGCAGAATACCCAGAAAGGGCAGGCTGTGAAGAAGTACCTTCACTCTTAGGTGAATCAGACAACTGACGACTCATGTCTGAGGGTCCTTGATCACTCATACTGTAAACTAACAAATAGTCAAATAACACATAACAAATAATTACAGTTATGCACATATTTCCGTAATTTATTTCCTAACACAAAATTTAGAATTTAAGTGTCAGCAGAACACTTCTTTGGCTTAGACCAGTGGCTAGGCTCTGATACCACCTTCTGTCGCAACCCCCGATCCCTTATCTGTCCCGGGAACGGGCGGACGCGAGCTCAGTGGCGGTGGTATCAGTGTTTCGTTAATCTTGCAGCGGAATTTACATCAGGACCGTAGTTAGGAAATGTTTATCAGAGTAAAACCACCATAATTGATATTAATAAACACATGGGCAAAACCCAAGTTTCTTATTACAGTACATTTATAGGGACAAACCCTATTTTACTGAATTTAAAACATCATTTATTAGGTAACTTTTATAGCCACATTTTTCCCAAGCCTTCAGTGCTCTCCAGCTGGCTTTTTACTAATTGGTTGTCACATTGTGTTACCTGTAACGCGTTTTAAAAACATTTGTCAGTCGGAAATACTGGTGAGTGAATCCCAGTTTAATCAAGAAACATTTTATCAATTAAAACAGTATTGAGAGCGATCACATTGTTTATTTCTACACAATTACTCATTCAGTATTTGCCACTCGACCGGATCTGTGGCTATGGTCAAGTTACACATTGGCTAACTCGTTGTCCAATTGTAACGTACTGTCATACTGACTTACTACTACTCGTAGTAATAAATTTTGTATACAAAACCCCATAATACCGGCAGTAATTGAAGAACTACAAAGACTCAATCACCGCTTAATCACAGTGTAAAACAATTAAGGTTTTGTAAAACATTCCAAAAAGATTAACAAAAAGAGGATAAACTCACATTGCTATCTTAGACTTCGCGTAAGGGTCTCCTGGATATAATCTATAATTTATACAAATGTACATTGGTTAGTATCATAACCCTTTGAAAATATTAATGATACCCTCCCCGAGACGGCATTCCAACAACTACGTCGGGCTGAACCACGACAGTTGTTACGGAACCCTAAATCAATCGGGCAGCGTAACTATTACGAAACTAGGGTTATAATACTTACAACGGAGCAGAACCTCGCTAATTAGGGGTATAATACCCGACTATAATGTTTATAACTTCAGAAATTCGTTTAGAAAGAAAGAAATGAGCGACGGAAAGTGAAACCCGATGGCCTTCTTATATAGTTGCTGAAACTGACTCTCACGCGGCCCGCGTAAAGGATAAGGCAAAGCCTTTCGCGGCTCGCGTCAACATATGGTCAACGCGTAGCTTATCCGGGTCAGCATGTAGGTCCACCACGATGTCGACACGTGTCATCCTCTGGTGTCTCCGCGTTGTAGGTCTCTCGCGGCCCGCGTTAACTAAATGGGGCTATTACGCGGCCCGTTTGAACTAAAGAAACTCAAAGGAATCCGGTCTACACCTTCATACCGCCCGCGTAAAGGCTTGGGGTGGGTCTACGCGGCCCGCCTCAGCTTAAGTTTCAGATTTTCTATTTTATTTTTAATGCTATATTGTATTTCGGGCTCGGTTTTTACATACGTGGTGTATTTAAAGACATATTGAGACATTCTACAATATACTAGAGTGTCAGACATATTATGAGGGTGTCGGTTTTATCGAGGGTTGTTATAGTTTCCCAACTCTTAATCGCCTCGATCTTGGTGGGATCCACATGGATTCCATCCTCATTCACTACCTGGCCAAGGAATTGAACCTCACGCAACCAGAACTCGCACTTTGAGAACTTTGCGTATAACTTTTCCTTCTTGAGCAACTCTAAAATGGCTCTAAGGTGTTGCTCATGCTCTTCCTTCGTTCTTGAATAAATCAAAATATCGTCGATAAATACAATCATGAATTTATCGAGATATGGCTTGCAAACTCTATTCATCAAATCCATAAATACTACTGGCGCGTTTGTCAAACCAAACGGCATCACTAGAAACTCATAATGTCCATAACGAGTTCTGAAGGCAGTCTTCGGTATACTCTCTTCCTGAATTCTCAACTGGTGATAACCTGATCAAAGATCGATCTTGTAGTAATAACTTGAACCTTGAAGTTGATCGAATATGTCATCAATCCTTGGCAAAGGATACCGATTCTTGACGGTCAACTTGTTTAGCTCTCGGTAGTCGATACACATACGAAAACTACCATCCTTTTTCTTAACAAACAGCACTGGAGCTCCCCAAGGTGAGAAGATTGGTCTGATAAATCCCTTGTCCAAAAGTTCCTGAAGTAAGGTCGACAATTCCTGCATCTCGGAAGGCGCAAGTCGATAAGGTGCCTTGGCTACAGGCGCGGCACCTAGAACCAAGTCAATATGGAATTCGACTTGTCGTTGTGGCGGCAATCCTGGTAAGTCCTCGGGGAAGACTTCAGGATATTCCCTCACAATTGGATATCTTCCAGCTTTGGCTCAGCGGCTTCCTTGTCCACAACGTGCGCCAAGAAGGCAACACATCCTTTCTGCAAACATCTTCGGGCCTTCAAACAACTGATAATCCTTAGAGGCGTATCATGCTTCTCTCCATGCACTACAATCGTCTCTCCATTTGCCATCGGAATGCGAATGATCTTCTCATGGCATACGATCTCCGCTCGGTTGCTCGATAACCAATCCATTCCCACTACCACGTCAAGCTTCCCAGCTCGACTGGCAGAAGGTCAAGCGTAAACTCATGCTCTCCGAGCTCTATTACACATCCTCTAATTACTTCGTTTGCTTCTACTAGCTTTCCATTAGCTAGCTCTATCGAATACGGAATATCTAGCTTACTAGCTACCAACCCAAGTATATTTTTAAATTCTAGGGATACAAAGCTATAATCGGCACCAGTATCAAGCAGTACAGATGCAAAGTGTTGGTTAATAGGGAACATACCCATGACTACGTTCGGATCTTAGCGAGCTTCCCTAGCTCCAATGTTAAAAGCTCTTCCTTGGGCTTGATTGTTCTTTGGGCAATCTCTCTTGAAGTGCCCAATATCCCGCAACTAAAGCATCCTTGCTTGTTTCTAGCACCACCTTGGTTGTTGTTGCGGTTTCCATTCCCAGCTTGGTTCCTGGTACCACCACGATTACCATTACCGCCATTTCCTCCCTGATTGTTTCTATTCCCAGTACCGTTTCCACCACGGTTTCCACTACCACTACCATTACCTCTCTGGCCACCATAACCACGACCATTACCATTACCAACCCAGCACGTCTCCTTTGAATGACCATTCCTTCCACAATTTTCATACTTCCTATACCTACATGGGCCGGCATGATGTAACAGGCATACATTACACTTAGGCAAAGTGCCCATGTAACCTTTCCCCTTATTCTTTGAACTTGCAACACCAGTTTTGTCCTCAGCTGGTGGGTTTGCATCCTTTTTCTTGTTGCTACTGTTGCTTCCTTGAGTACCTTTCTTGAAGTTAGAGAACTTCCGCTTGTTCTCTCCAGATGACTCGACATGAGTCTCCTTTTTCTTTCCATCAGAGGTTGAAAACTTGTTCAACCTAATCACCTCTTCAGTCAAAGCTACACTCAGATCAATGGCCTCAGTGATCATTGGAGGCTTTGATGTTGTCACCATGCTCATGATTTGGGGTGCCAATCCCCAAATAAAACGCTCGATGCGCTTGGACTCCGGTTCAACCATATAAGGAATGACGCGAGATAAGTCATGGAATCTCTGTACGTACTCAACAATCTTTGGACCATCCATCTTGAGGTTCCAAAACTCAGTTTCCAATTTTTGAATCTCAACCCTTGAACAATACTTCTTGCACATAAGTTCCTTCATCTCTTCCCAAGTCATAGCATATGCAGCCTCTTCTCCCAGGGCCTGAACTTGGAGATTCCACCACGATAGAGCTCCGTCCAGAAAAAGTCCAGAAATGTAGGTGACCTGGTGCTCCGGCGCACACTTGCTCATTCTCAGCACAGAATCAGTTTTCTCCGCCCATCTAACAAAAGCTACAGCACCCCCGGTGCCGTCAAAATTCAGAGGCTTGCAGTCAAGGAACTGCTTGTAGGTACAGCCTGTACAAGCCACATCATTCACAGAAAGCATTAGCGAACGCACATGGAGTATCCAAATGTAACGTAATGTGTCTTTAGTGACTTAAACATTACCATGAGGTGGGTTATTCCCCGAGGTACCTCCGCTGTGTTCAGAGCGCAAGGCCTAGTGCTGTGCTATTGCTTGTGAAATCCGTTCTTGTAGTTCTGCCTCTGTTGTGGGCAACCGAGTATCTCTTCAAGGAGGCATCTTCTAAAAGAAGATTGTATAGGTCAGGTCTTATGTATATAAGCATGTAGTACGTGTACGTAATATCATTTATCAACGCAGGTAAGCACATAACATCACATTCATATCACCAATGCATAACTCAACAAAGTATATAATGAGGACATTAGCTTTCATAAATCAACGACCACAAATACAGTTACATGTTCTACAAATGTATCATATCACATAAAAAGGGACTACAGGGTCACACTACCCTTGTCCAAAATGTCTATCAATCTACAACAGTCATATACTCAAAAAGTGGTCTCCAAAAGGCTTTTCCAGCTACGCTCAATAGCGATACTCTCATCAAAAGCAAGCTACCTGCATAAAACCAAAAACCGGCTATGCTGATGGTGGGGGAAGAGGAGGTGGAGGAATGAAGAGCAAGCTGCACACATGCGCTAGCTCCTCCTCAAGAGCATAAACGTGCCGCAACAGATAACTGATCTGCTGCTCCATGGTAAGAAATCGAACATCGAAATCTGGATAAGGCAAAAGAGGAGCAGGTGGATTCGCAAAAGGTGACTGACATGAACAAGGTGGAGGACGTGGAATCCTCTCGAGCTCCATAACTCTACGACACAGAATCTCCTGCTGAAGTTGTAATGACAAGAGTAAATCATCCCTCGTGTAACCAGCAAAATGCGAAGGATGGTAGGGATTAGAAACTGGCATGGTGTTTGGCGGAAACCATATGAGTGGCTCGCCAGATGGTGCAGAAGTAAAATGAGCAGTAGGTGTATACTGAGGCATGTGAGGAAAAGCTGCTGTCACGTGTGGAACATGGCTAGGCTGCTGGCTAGAAGGGGCTTCCCCTGGACGGGGTGGAGGGATATCCTGCAAGAATGTGATAGGCAGGTTAGTGCGGTGTACATCGGACACAATCGGATGAAACGGGGCAACCTCAAAAGGTGTAGGTGCATGAGGGGGAGTAACAGGCTCAACAAAAGGGGGTACATCGTCATCATCATCTATCCACGCATTGCTGGTGAATGCGTATCTGGGGTCTATCTGACAGGCAAAAGCAGCATGGTCAGCGGGTGCAGGGATCGGATCTGGTACAAGTGGTGCAACAACAGGTATGCCAACAGGTACAGGATCATGATCAGGCAAAGGATCAGGAGCTCGTATCGGCTCAGGAGCAAGTGCCTGCTCAGGATCAGCAGGATCAAGAATCTGGAACAGAATGATCAGAGGAAACCTCAACAATAGGAACCTCAACGAGTGGAACAACAATGACATCCTCAACTAGAACTTCATCACCCTGGGCATCCTCAGGGGGACCATCAATGAAAAGATTGACATCATCATCAGACAAGTCATCAAAAGGCAAATCCTCGAAAGGAAAAGCAACAAGAGGCAGAGGGGCGAGGATCGGAACCACGACATGCTCACCATCGGGATGTCCGAGGATGAGATGGTCCTGGTCAGGAATAGAAATAAGAAAGGGATCCTCGTCGGGGAAACCATCAGCATGCGGTACATCGTCGCCAAAGTCGGGTAGTGCAAAAGGCCGGAAATCATCATCGTCATCCGACATCATCTCCGGGTCACTCTCAGTGTCGGAGGTAAAAATCTCAGGCTCTGGGACAATCTCGTCGTCCGAAACAATATCCATGGGGTCGACAGTATCAGACAGTCCACTCTCAGACGAAGACATAGTGTCTGTAACAAAACAATCACAACATATGCACATGTATCAACAATCATCAATAAACATGTAATCAATAACAATGTATGCACGTATCCATCCTAGTCTTCCCATACTATCCCACCCAGCCTCTCAGACTGAACTACCAAGTCTCTCAGACTAAACCTCCCAGTTTCTCAAATTGAACTACCCAGTCTCTCAGACTGAATCTCCTAGTCTCTCAGACTAAACTTTCAGTTTCCCAAACTGAATTACCCAGTCTCTCAGACTGTACTACCCAGTCTCTGAGACTGAATCATAACATAAACCTTGAAATGTGTTTCGTGTCTTTTGTTTGTAAAAATGTTTGTCTTCCTGGATCTGGGCGTTGTATGCAATGAAAGTAAGTTGTGAAAACATTTTCGTGAGAGCCCTAATGATTGTAGTCTAGACTCGAGAAGGAATCCTAGTTTGCTACAACCGAAGCTCTGATACCAAGCTGTCACACCCTGACTTTTGCGGAAGCGTGATTATGGTGTGACTTTCTTAATACCATTGCATTCAATCATAACAACACTATATGATAAAACCATTAGATGCTCATCCATAAATTAAGTTTGAAACATAACAACATTGTTTTGAAACACAGACTTCAAACACAAGTTTTACAAACCATACGAATTGTTTTAAGAGTTCACTAAGGACTCATCAAAAGACATTAAATAAAACCAAGGTTTGGAAGACGTGTCTCGTCCAGGAATAAGACACCCAACCCAAACCTCAAAACTGTGGATGACATCTTTATTCACAACGCAGCATGAAACTTCCAACGCCCGCCAGATCCACTTACTAATTCCCTGAAATACATGTATTTTGAAAACATCAACAAAAGTTGAGCGAGTTCGTGTGTTTGTTTGAGTGTATGTATAAACCTTTGAAACCACTGTAAGTATGTATGTACATTTATAAATCTCGGTATGAAAGCAACAAGGAAAACAGATCACCAATGGGCTGCAAGGCCATTGATATGTGTGACATGATGCAGGTAGCTCAAACCTAGCAAATTTTGCACCGGGCTTCCGGTTGTAACACATAGTCTACCCATGGGCCAAACCCTGATCCAACATGGGCGGGGCTCGCTACACCCAAATAGATCTATCACTCATATCCCTCGGTCCTACAACTAGGATTGATGGCCTTAAGCGTTGTGCCCACCACTCACATGATCTAAGTGTACCCTTCCTTAGCTAACCATACCAAATAGTAATGTATGTAAACATTTGTAACATGTATTTCACCCCCGAAGTAATAAAACTGAAAAACAGTTAAAGAAAAAGGGGAACACGAAACTCACGTCTTGCGTCTTCAACAATCGTAACTCGTACTTCTCCGGTGAACACGACTACCTACAATGTACTAATGTCTATTAGACGAACGGGTCGTGCCTTGACTTAGTGTTAACGTTTCTGAGTTACGTTTCTTTTACGCTTCTGATATTATTCCAAGTTATATAATTATTGTCAAAATAATTTATATTTTAACTTAAATTATATTTTTAAGTTTTGGAATAATTGTTAAATAACATCTTGGTAATAATACTTCTCAAGTATTTATACTGGTATTTCCTTCCCAAGGATGGGGTATCTCATACATGTGTATTTTGCCATATCTTGGGGTCGTATTCCGGTGTATATTATCTTTAATAAATATCCAATATGTATTTCCAAAATATACATATTTTAAGGAATACTACCTAGAAAAATTATTCATAATTTTTCTTTTGGCAAAAATATTTGTAGTTCCAAAATAATATATTTTCAAGTCTAACTTAGAAAATATTTATAAACTTATTTTCATCCAAAATAATGTATTTCAAGTTTACTCAAAAAAATATATATTTTTATTCACCAAAAATCATATATTTCCTTCTTGTCAAAATATGATATACTCTTGTGATAATAAAAATCATACTTTCGATTCCTTGTGTCCAAAACATTATTTACCAAAATATATTTTGTGAACATATTTTCCGGAATATTTTGTAAGTTGCATTTCTTGTTCGGTTTCGCCAATATTTTGTGTGTAACTTGTATATTTATTCCTTGAAGTTTTGGTAATATTTTGGATTGTAATTCTTGGTGTTTTAATGTGTTATATTATTTTAAGTCCTACAATAACATAACTATTACACAAAGTATACACATAATCACACATGTGTGTCTTTAATGTATAAGTATATGTTCTAAATATATCTAGCCACTTTTATTTATAAAAACCAACCTCCAATACTTATATTTTTCTAACAAAAATTATGGCAAAGTTTGTATGGGAATCTCATGGTTAAAACACACTTGTAAATATTTGTCTAAAATATTTTTCTAAGTGTTTATATTCTTAGAAAATTTCGCCATAGTTTCCCCTAAAAATGGAGGTTTCCATGCTTTCAAGCATATCATTTTCTTTTGTAAAAAATATCACAATCAATTTACAATCATCATCAAACAACATTTACTTACCAATCTTGCCAAAATCATGCTTAATCAACTACTTCATGAACTTAAAAGTTTATGAAAATTTGTAGTAACTTGGTAATGTGTTTAGTAGGTTTAGTTATCCTTCGAAATGTGTTTACTTCTTTAAAGACTTTATTTTTAAAGAAGTTGGATGTTTACAACTTCAAAATACATTTTATAAAAATGCTTCTTTATGTAATCTTCTTGTTACACAAGTGTTTCTACACTTGTTTAACCATTAAAAATAGTGTTTGTTTATGTAAGAACCAAGATCCACTAAAACTCATATTTTAAGTTTGGTTCTTTTGAAAAACCATTCATAAATCTTAGATCCATATGATTATTAACTCACTTTGATTATTATTTTCCAAGAAATCAAAGCATCCTTTTCAAGTTCATGATTTAAGTGTGGATGATCTTTCATCCTACAACCTTCTTACTTTCTCATCTTGCTAAACTATGTTTCTAATCATGATTTAGCAAGATGTTATGATGATCAACATCATCTATACAAACAATTAATGATCCACAAGCATTCATACCATAAACAACTTAGTTTCATCAAGATTACTTCATAAATCAAGCTTATGTTCATGTTTCATGATTATGTTCTTTAGTGTTCTTCATATTTTTTATCATGGTTCATCATTAACCACTAAAAATGGAAGTAAACTAGCAAGATTAAGATTCTTACCACTAGCACAAGGCTAGGGATGATCAAGAGTAGAAATCAAGAGGATAAAAGCAAATAGAGGAGGTCCTTCAAGTTCTAAAGCCACCACACTTCCTTGTATACCTCCTAGCACCTTTGTATGATCTTGTAATGGTTGGTGAGAGTTGGATGATGATGGTGGTGTGTGGTTGTGGTCTCGGCCGAGAGGGAGAGAGATTGAGTGTGTGTTGGTGTGTGAAGAATGATGAACTCTAATCCTCTCATATCATACTTATAACCATGTCCTTCAAATATCTCATGTGTAATATGTTGCATAAAGTATCACAAAATCTAATATAATAGTGAAATCAAATCTTGAAGATATGGAGGGGTATGGCCGATTATAGGTGGGGGGGGGGTAGTAGAGTAGGCTTTAACTAGTTTGATTACTTACTAGTTCAAAATCAATTATTAGTTACGTGTTTCAGTTATTAGATATTTTTAGAAGGTGTTATGATGTTCGGGGATCATAACTAGCTTGGAAACATCAAAACAATGCTTCTAGTGTAAATTTGGTGTTTCGGGTAGTGTCCGGTTGTTCGGTTAGATATTGATTCGTTAAAATTCTAAACTATACCGTTTAGTGTTCTTTATGTACCCTTTTGTGACACTTTTAATTTCTGACACTTAGGAAAGCATTCAGGACCATTTTATCATGTTTTTGCATAATATTTATATGTTAAAAAGCTGATTTATGCTGAATTTTGCTAAATTCATCACTTTGGGTGAGTTTTAGGCACTTTCCGGCACTTAAACTATCACCTAGAAAAGCAGTTTTGTGGTCCTTACTTCCCTACACTCCATACTAGTGTAGTACTTAGTCTCTGGCCCATACTGGGTCTCAAAACACTGTCAGTCTACGTACTGAACTTCGTCAGCATATTCCTGATTTATCAGATAACTGTACTAACTGTATTTAATGCATCATTTGAGGCAATATAGCTTTCATGCAATATTGGTATGACATTTAACAATGTATGATGCACATGTCTGTGTATGGCAAAAATCAGAAAGCAGTTAATTTGTAATTCAGCACAGTCATTAAGCATTAATCAAGATTAATTAATTGTACGGATACCTGGATTTTTGACAGTTGTCACAATGATGACCTGGCTCTCAAACACTTTTTATCAAGAATTTGGCTCTAAATATAATAATATGAATATATTCAGGTTTAGCTTGACTTTCTCCCCCTATCAACTTGCTTTATAGATTTGGCAGTTTAAGCAACTAAGATCGAAACCTAGTTCTTTAAAGCAGATTTTTTAACAATTTGAACATCCAAAACCTTCACGATTTATCATCCAAGTCCAAATTAATGACCTTGGAGATATCACAAACTGTTTTTTATTTTGATTTTAAAACTTCAAGATTCAAATTAATGAACTTGTTTTATTTTCAGAAACATGATCAGCGTACTTAGATTTTGAAACTCAGCAATCAGACATCGGTTGTCGTAAATAAAGTTGAAACAAAATCTTTTTGTATTTTTCTTGAAACATAAAGCAGTAAAGAAATATTTGCAGACATATTTATAGACAATATTTATGTTTGAGTTCGTGTCAGAGGATCATATCAGTTTATGACAAATTACTAGCACCGTTGAGCTTTAAACACTTTAACTTCTAAATGATTCACTTAGATTGTTAGTATACTGATCCATTAAAATTTTCACACACAGTTCAACTAATTCGAGATACGAGATTAGTGTTTTAAGAACTTAACTTATTCGCGTGTCCCACCTCAGAATATACTCCCGTATCAAAATTTCCTAGATTCAGTCTTACAGGTGAATATACCAATTTAATATCTGTACTATGGGTTAGTGCGAGACCTTGAGAGCTTAGGTATGAACTTCCGTTCAGTTAAAGAGATGAAGGCTCGACTTTAGGTGTGTTCCCTTTAGAGAATCTTTTCTTCAACTGCAATTGATTCATATCTTTCGATATATTTCAATTTTTATGCAGAGGGTAAGCTTTTAAAGCGCGTAAAGTATTATACGAGGTCTAGGCCATTGCTTCCACAATATCAGAAGACCAGGTATAATACCCAAGATATCAAACAGTATAAAGACCTAGTATCTCAGAATCAGGCAATCTCTCAATCAAGATTTCGGGGGTTACCCATATACCCGAGATATGTTCCCCACGAGATAAGTAAGTATTGATATTTAGGTTTATATCTCGAAATCAATCTACTAAGCGTGTAAAAACCTACTGGCATATCATCAGTGAGACCGTTTATCACATTTGACTTTCCATTTCTTTAGCGTACTATGATTGTCTACTGATGTACTATCATTTCCTCTCTTTACACACAACTCATTTTTGAATTTTATCATGTTTTTGGCTTTTTCAAATTTTCTAATGTTTTTGGATTTTCTGAAAACAACTCTTACTCCCCCAAAAATTCAAAACATTTTAAAGAAAATTTGACAAACCGGTGTAGATAGCTTTGTCTCGCCATCCATTTTCTGCTTTACATGCTCTGTTTTGCAGACAATATACCCCCATGATTTACAACACATTGATATTTTACAGTTTGAAAACCGTTTTTCAATCTTGTGAAATTAATCATGTTTGTTCAGCCGTGGGGGTTTCGGCATATTCAAGTAACATATTTTTGGAATTTTTGATTTTTGACAAAATTTAAAAAACAAACATATTTTTGATTTTTTAATTTTTGACAAAATAAAAACATATTTTTTTTGTTTTTAAATTTTTCAGTTTTAGGGTTTATGAAATATGGTTTATTTATGTACAGAAATGAACAAACTCCCTGTTTTAGTTGCAGGGTTCAGCAACCTCCTCTTCTTATGCCAGGCTGCTCTGACACTCCTCTAGATGACATTCAGAATTCTTGAGCACCTGCATATTCAATGTATTCAATTACTTGAACAAGTTAGCCCAGGTCTGTTTGACCTTAGGCATTTCTACACAATATGATTCATTCAACTTCGGAAAATCTTTATCATTTTTCACAAATGTGTTTTCATTCCGATTATCACTCACAGAAACCTTTTGTTTCTTTCTACCCAAGTTTGTCCTTTTGAAGCACTTCTTTTATAAAAATGTGTATTATTTTGAGTTTTTTTATTTTCAACAACTTTTGTTTTCCAAAACTGATTTGGTTTTGTTGCATCGACAGTTGTTTTCCAACTTTGTGTTGTTCTAAATCTGTGGGTGTGAAAATTCCATGTTTGTCTTGAATCAAACCTAGTTGGGTTTGATCTCCAAGTTTGATTCGAAACAAATTTATTTGTGTTGTACCTCCAAGTTTGTTTTGAATCAAATCTGGTTGACCTTTGTTTCACATCCTCAGATTTTTGTTTTTCAACATCATCAGACTTCTTTTTCGTCTCAACACCAACAGGTTTTAGATTTGGACACTTGCATGCAAGATGTCCAGTTTGATCACATTTAAAACATGTTCTCTTGGACACATCTTTGACCTGTTGTTGTTGCTTTTTCTGAGCAGAGAACTCTTCATTAGACTGTCGTCTAAATTGGAGTTCTTTCTCTTCCTCAGAACTTGTTCCGTGAACAAAATTCATCTTTGTCTGATAATTTGGCACTTCATTTTTCTTCCAATTCTGTTTCTTTTTATAACCCAACCCAGCCTTCATGTTTTTCTTTTTGTAATCAGGTTTGTTATAAAAAGTTTGGTGACTTTTTCCAGCAAACTTTGAAATATCGGATTTTTCAATTTCAATCATCTTGAAAACTTTGTCAATCTTTTCTGAAATCACATTCTGAATCAGGACTTCAAGATCTGAGAATAATTTGTCCGATCCAATTATGGTATAAACTAATCCTTTTGAATCATCATTCGCATTTTTCTCGGATTTTGAGTTTTTCAGATAACCTTCATGAAAACTACCTTCATTTTCATCCTGTGATTCAAATTTACCTGTTTCGACGGACTCTTTCAAAACACTTTCAACGACCTTACCTACCACCTCTGAATCACTAGAATCATCAGATTTGGAATAGGTTACGTCAATGTTATCTGGCAATTGATCAACTATGTTGAAAGCTTTTTCCACCTTCTCGTCATCATAGAACGTGAATTTTTCCTCAAACGGTGGTGGAACTTGATGATGCTCTGAACCAATTCCTTTCTTGTTTTGCTCAGAATCTTTACCATTCGGTTTTAGATTGAAAATGCGTTCAAGAACATATGATGAAGCGTGATAACTGTGTAAGTTGTTGTTGTCTTGTTCTAAATCAACTATTTTACGCTTTAGCTTAGCAACATCTTCAATGTAAGAGTTTACAACTTGTTGCTTTATTTCATACTGTCGCTTAAGCGTATCAGATGTTTCAGAACAATGCTTCAATCTCGATTGAACAAGTTTCAATTGACTTTTCACGTCTTCATATGATTCTTTTGTGATATGGTATGCAAGTTTTATTGAATCGTATTCCTTTTTAATTTCTTGAAATGAACTTTCCTTTTATAAACATTCTTCTGTCATTTTCGAAACCTTTTCTTTCAAAGTTTCATTTTCTTTTTCTAAATTCTTGCATTTTTGTGTTAACTTTTCGTCATTATCTTTCAAAATCTTTTCGTTTTCTAACATTTCTTTGCATTTTTCTTTGAAAACTTTTTCGATTTTAGTGAATTCTAAGTCTCTTGTTCTGAATTTTTTAATCTTTTTCAGTACAAGCACTGCACATTTCCATGCATTTCTTGCACTGTTCAATAGTTTTATTTAAAATTTCAGAATCAGTTTTTACCGCAGTGATTGGCACCTCGGCTTTCTCTTCAGTCTGCTTCTGATCTGCTTTTATCTTCTTCTGTTCCTCACCAACACCAGAACTATCATCCACTTCAACCGATCTTTCCTGCTTCTCTTCAGCTTCTTCTTTCTTCTTCGGATCATCTTCATTTTGCTGTTCTTCAGTAACAGCTTCTTCGACAACTGCTTTGTCTTCTTTTTCACCTTCACTCCTCTGTTCCTCAGCAACCTTCTTCAAATCATCCACCAAATTGTCAACATTCTTCTTCATCCTCTCTTCATCTCTCTGTCTTAGACTCGCTGTCATGACATCTCTGATGATTTTATCCAGCTTTTTCTCATAATGTTTATCTTTCGCAACATTTGAATAGTACTCGCCGGATAGAGGGATTACTGCAAGAACGTCGTCAAACACCACTTCTTTTCAATGGACAACTGGTTCTCCTTTTCTGTTGATATAACATTCTCGTTTCTTGTCATATCTTCCATAGTTCCTTGCTTCTTCATATTCCTTCTCCATTTCTTCAATTCGATATCCAACAATACATCTTTCTCTGTATGTCTTCTCTTTCAGAATCTCTTCTTTTGTTTTCTCTTTCACAACAACAACAAATGCACTTCGTTTATTCTTTGATACAGTTTTGCCATGTGCTGTAAACGGGTGACTAACTGCATCCTCTTCTGGGAGAAATTCACTCCAGTCAAATCCTTCGTCATCTTGGATCACAGCACATGCTCTTGACTTTTCCTTTTCAGGATTATCTTCAATTTGTTTCAACCTTGGTGATTCCTCTTTGTTCTTGTGATAGACCGACTTTTGATAGTAATCTTCTTTAAACGTATTAGCGGTTTCTTCAACAACAGAGTTTTTGCATTCTCTTTTGAAATGACCCTTTTGCTTGCATTTGAAGCAGGTCACTTTTGATTTGTTGAATCCCAACTTTGTTGATGGTCCACAAATTGATTGTCTGCCAGTAATATCCATGAACCGCTGAGCTCGTCGAATGCAGCTTGCCAAACACCATCTCAGATCAATGAGTTCCATTTCTTCTGGATCGATCTGGTCGTAATCTTCCTTTGTCAGTTTGGAATTTCCAATTTTCCCAGCTACCAGACCTTCGTATGATTCCAGAATTGATCCCAGAAAACTGTTTTGTTGTTTAGCAGCTTTGATGTTCATTGTTGAAGAATTCTTTAGCTTTAAAGCAATGTTGCAGAGAATCTCATTAGGTTCTTCAGAGTTTGATGTTGTTGATGATGAATGATATCCTGGATCGTAGCTTGATGAACTTTTCTGTGAGTCTTTCGTCTTTTCAACACTATATGCAGTCTTTATCAGTTCAATAACGGTCACCGAAGGTACACTTCCCTTGTAATAAAGACCGACATTCTGTTGATGCGACGAACTGTTCATCTAGCTTTGCTTTTGCAGCTCAAGCTCATGACTTTCTATCTTCTCTATCAAAACATCAAGAGTAATTGTTTCAAACAACACATCGTTTTTCAAGATAAACACAAACGTTTGCCACTGATCAGCTCGTGGTAACGCTTCAATAATTTTGTCAATGATTTGTTCTCGTGTTTTAACAATTTCAAACCTATCAAGTTCAATTTTAAGGTGACAAAATCTTTCAATCATTTGTCTTACAGATTCACATTTTAAACCATCAAACAAATCAAATTCCTTTTTAAGTAAAGCTATTTTGTTCTTTTTGATTTGTTTACCCCCCTTAGCTTTAACCCGTAATGCTTCCCATACTGATTTAGATGACCCATTGTGATTAAGCAATGCGAAAATGTCATCTCTGATCGACTGTTGGATTAGAGCAATCATTCATTGTTCGTATGAAAAATCCTTTTTATCGTCAACGGATAAGCTTTTAAGTGGAATTTCTTCGTTTTTGTCGTCGACTGGTCTACTGTATCCGAATTCCATACAAAACCAGCTTTTGTACGCATAAGCTTTGGCCCAGTTGATGAATCGTTCTTTCCACCATGTGTAATCTTCAATACTTTCGAGCTTTAGTGGTTTTGAATGGGTTCCGTAAAAATTATCATGGTTAATATTTTCAGTTATAGCTTTCGATATGCTTTTTGGTGTGACAGTCGATGTTCCGGAAGATTCGGACGTGAACGCCATGTAAAACGTGTTGTAGAACTCTTCAGCTGTCACGACCCCCGACCCACCATGGACGGAATCGGGAGTCACGAACAGCCCAGTGGTACCGGTGATTATTTTGAAAAATATTGCAGCGGAAATTTCATCAGGATCGTGAGTTAGGAAAAATATCTGAGTTTAGAAACACCGGATTTTATTTATTAAATAGATGGGATAAACCCATGTTTTACAATGGTAGCTTTAATAAAGATAAATTTGATTACATAAAACAATATTTCTTAATTTGATTTAATTAATAAATAAGCCACTTCTTGAAGCCTTTCAGTGCCGTATCCATCTCTTAATCCAATCTACTGTAATTACCTGAAACGCGTTTTAAAAAGGTTTTGTCAGCAGGAAATACTGGTGAGTTCATTCATTTTAATTAAAACATATTTGTTATAATTTATAGCTTTAAGAGTTTTTACATTTGCTTCTTAAAGATTGGCAAAGACTTAATCACTGCAAAGTATAACTAGAAAACAGTGTTATAAATTACAGTATTAAGAGAGATTACAATGTTTTAGATATCAACCAACTACCCACAGTATTTTGTCACTCGACCCATTGGCCCATTCGTCCAATGGTGTCTGTGACTATGGTCATATCACCCCTTGGCTGCCCCAATGGTGAAGATTATCAAGTAATGTATACAAAACCCCACATACCGGCTGTAACTTGGTGATTACATAAACTTAATCACTGTAATTATAATCTTTGAAAATAAACATGATTTAGAAAGTAATTTGATAAAAAGAGAATGACTCACATTATAATCATGCAGATTCATACGGCCAAAGTTTAGTCTACAGATAAGCCTTGATATATTGCAGATTTATACAGGCAGAGCTTAGCCTATTGATTTAGCCTTGTAACCTAGTGCATACGAACTAGGTATGTAACTTAATACAGCAATTACGATAACTCACGAGATTAAAACCCTCACAACGAATGACAAAGTGCAATCACTTAAACATCCATCGGATTCACAACGAATGACAGAGTATTCCCCGAGTTCGGGTGGTACTCAAACATCCTGTCGGAATCATGACAAATGACAAAGGATAGCGCTTAAACATCCATCGGATAGTTTCCATCGATCGGACATTGAATCGTAGCAGCGATCGAGTTAATACACGGTATCGTAGCAGCACCCCGCTATACTAATTAGTGATTCGTGTGTGTTTTTAGAGTATTTGGACGATAGCTCAGCGTGTATTTTGAGTTTTTTTCGTCGAACTGAAGCCAGGAATCAAATGCCAATGTTTGCTATTTATACACGATTTTTGACATGCTTACGGACCGTAAGCATAATCCCTTACGGTCCGTAAGGGACACATTTTCACTATATGGTAGCCACGTGTGTGTGTAGGCCTGCTGAGTCGACGAAACATTTAAATTCAATTTTGACAGCAACTTATAAAGATAATCGTCGAGTAGGGAATACCCCCCCCCCCCCTGAGTTTTAGGGCCATGATCCTGATTCTAATTGTTCTGAAAATTTTAGGGTTTGTGCAGAATCACTTGGGTGTCACAATTAGGATTTCCTATTGGATAAAATAATAAAATAAATAGGACTTTTAATGAGGGTTGTTACATTCTCCCCACCTTAATAAAAATCTCGTCCTCGAGATTTGGGTTACGATATTTCTTTTTAGACTTATGTCATATTTTAGTCAATAAAACAATATTAAGATAGATGATATAGAATTAAAATATCAAATTTTGTGAGTACGAGTTGTACCATAATTAGGATTCAATGTTCAACTGAATTAGTTCAAGAAATCGATGACAAACGGATGAGATGAAATGATATAATTTTCAAGGTGACTAGGTTTAAGCCAAAAGATACATGATCAATAGATTATTTAAATGTGAAGGACTTTTAGAATTTAATAAAATTCTTTGTCAAAAGGAAGCTTACTTTGATTGGCAATGGAGGAAGACTTAGAATTGACAGGTTCCAAATGAAATAAAAGCATGAAAAATGATTTGTCAAATATTTATGATATGAGAAAATCAAAGTGTTGAGATGAGTGAAATGCAAAGATACACCAAAAGACAATAGAGTTAGTGTATCATTATTTAAAGTTCCAAGTTGTTTTAATTGTGAAACAATATGATAGTACACTATTAGTGACCATAGTTTTCATACTATATCCTAGAGATCGAAATAAGAACAAATTATTTTGGCATGACCAACCATTATATTATATTTGTAAAACAAATGTAATATATATTATTTGTGTTCCTGTCTGAACCGTATTTTACATATCAAATATAAATACTATGTAATATATATTATTTGTTACACATTTTTACTATGTGTAAATGGTCACCACTTTTAAATAAATATTATTTTAGTATTTTACTATACTATGTAAAATAACTTATATTTTCTATGTAATATATATATTACAAAACACTGCAATGAAGTTATTACATTACAAAATATTTTAGTATTATTATTTTGTAAAAGAAATCACTATTATTTATAACGTTAAATGAAAATTAAAGGTGTAAAAATATTTATTGTACAAAAGTATTTGTAAAATATTTTGTAAATATATAACACTTAATGGGTCGATTCTATTTGATTACTTATTTTCATTTTGAAATCATATAACGTTGTGAATGTATTTACAAATGTTGTAAATAAGTGAAAAAAAAAACGGGGACTATTCTTATATATTACCATGTTCCCCTAACCCAACGTAGTTGATGACTACTATATTATTCTTATATGGTCATTTTCTTACCAAAGCGTTACGGTACATAGTTACCACAAAACATGTAATACATAATTATTTATATAATTTTATTCGTCCCTCTAATTCTTGTATTTGTTTTATGAACATATGTCTTCTCCTTACAGTACAAAATATATATAAAAGAAATATTTTTATATATATTTAAAATTTTCTAAATAAGTATGATGACTTAATTTATATATATTAACTAGTCATTATCATGGTTGGATATTGGTTAGTGCTGCCTTGTTTAAGCATAGGTGGCCAGTCCATGCCTAACTAAGGCTAGGTTACCCAATATTTGCCCTTGACAATAACCCTAGTATTTTAAAATAATACTAACACTATTACTATTAATATTTTATTTACTAATAATAAAACTGATATTAGTAATAAATATCTAAACATACACTTAAATGAGAGTATAATTCAAACATAAAATTTTTATATATATAAAAATATAAATTCTTCACCTCAATGGTTTAATAAGAATATAGTAATACTATTTTATAATTTAGGTAATCACTTATGTAAGTTTCCATATATAATTAATTTTATATAATGTTTTTCGATTGAATATTGTTAAAGCAATAATTATCACGAAAGGCTAGATTGATGTTGTAAGAATTATTAAGAGATACACTGAAATATGACAAGAATTTGTGTATCATTATCTTAGCACACGATTTGTGTTAAGATGGCTTTTATCAACAAAGCAATTTAATATATAATTAAATAAATAATTAAATCCGTATATGATATATATAAACGAGATTAGTGCAAGCTTTAAATTTTGTGAAAATGTCAATACAAGGTGATCATAATCAAAGAAATGATTCAATGAAGTCGAAGACTAAACAAGCCTATTATGGTTCAAAACAAATGAAGTGCTTGTTGGGAATATTTTGAATATGATAGCTTCCATCCATCATATGGAATTTTGAAATGAATATGTAATGTGAGCAAGTCAAATAATTTGAACTTGATTTAAACAAAATAAGTTTTAATAAGAAAGTTCGGACATGGTCACTATAGAAACTATGTATGTCAAAGAAAATTAATTTTTTCAAGAAATTCATTGACTCGATATCAAGGAGTTATTGTTTTGCAATAATGCAGTTCACAGTACAAAAAACGGAATGATATTTGAGTTTGGATAAAATAACAAATCGGAATGAAGCCCTCCATTGGTCTTCATAAATCAAATGAACCAAATGCATAACAAACAATGCATGTGTAACGTGTGGATTTACCAAGAAATGAAATAGATCAATATTCGCTACTATGAAAGAAATCCTCATGGTATGATGACTATTAGGGGAAGTAGAAACATGAAAGTGCAAAAGTCAGAATTTCAATGAAAGAAATATAAGAACTTCTATCTGGAATTTCGTGTGATAACTGTTGTTAAGGGACATTACCAGGGAATGTCGAATAAAATGAAATAGGGAATTTGCAAAGGTATGTGACTCCTTTTGCAGTGATAATAATTATGAATCTGATTAGACTGTGTACAGATAGTTGTGAAATATTGTTCCAACGTACCTCAGTGAGATTCAGGTAGTTTGTAGGATCACGTGGCAAAGTGCTTCTTTTTGATTAGTAGTTCTTCTACTGACAGAATTAGCCTTGTTGCCGTTGTGCCCAACTATAAAAGGTTTTGCCTCGAAAGTCGTGTGTGATATACTTCAACGTCTGTGGACGTATAATTTAAGTTTCGTGTGTTTTCTTGTGCACTAGCACAACTTTACATGCTTCTTACTTGCGTTAATAGTTTATGGTAACGCATTGGAAATTCTTTATACTTTTGATGGTGTCCCAACTTTAAGGGGTTCTCATTGTACGAGTTACGAGGTAAATGATCAAACGAAATAATGTTTGATATCGGAAAATAGATTCTTGATAAAGAAATCTAGACACATATGCTTGTGCTTTATTCCTAATTGACTTTTTGGAATTTCTTATAGATATATATATATATATATATAATCATATATTTCACATGCTGAAATAAACATACCATCTATCAGGTCAATGTATTTAACAGATTCATATTTCCAAAAACTAGTCAGATATCTGGTCATGATACTATTTAGGGAAATCTTGTCACTCGTTTGACATATTACATACCCTGTCTTATCCGATTCGCGTCGGAGAGGTAACCTCAGTATATCCGAACAAACTGGAGAGTCTACTACACCATACCCAGTCTTGCCGGAGAAAATTTTCTATTTCCCATAAATAGTATCTTTTCAAGATTTTAAAAGTGCCTATCTTATTAGGGCTTTTATCCAGAATTAGGGAAATTTGTATTCCCGTAACATATCTTATTCTAGACTAAATAATATCAATAAGCAAGGATTAATAGTAATTTAAATGTTATTGCTTATTTATCGTATTCTAATTAGCATTCTTATGACATACAAAAACCCATCATAATTTATTCACATAAGTACTTAGCTTATCTTGAAGTTTATACTAAGGCATCTTTTCTTAAGTTCAAGTCTAAATGCTATCATGTGTGCTACCAGTTAACAGCAATCTCCTAACTCTTTTATACAAACTTAAGTATTATTGTCACAACACCTAAAGGCTTAAAGCAGTGGCTCTGATACCACCTTCTGTCACGACCCCCGACCCACCCTGGACGAAATCGGGAGTCGCGAACAGCCCAGTGGTACCGGTGATTATTTTGAAAAATATTACAGCGGAAATTTCATCAGGATCGTGAGTTAGGAAAAATATCAGAGTTTAGAAACACCGGATTTTATTTATTAAATAGATGGGATAAACCCATGTTTTACAATGGTAGCTTTAATAAAGATAAATTTGATTACATAAAATAATATTTCTTAATTTGATTTAATTAATAAATAAGCCACTTCTTGAAGCCTTTCAGTGCCGTATCCATCTCTTAATCCAATCTACTGTAATTACCTGAAACGCGTTTTAAAAATGTTTTGTCAGCAGGAAATACTGGTGAGTTCATTCATTTTAATTAAAACATATTTGTTATAATTTACAGCATTAAGAGTTTTTACATTTGCTTCTTAAAGATTGGCAAAGACTTAATCACTGCAAAGTATAACTAGAAAACAGTGTTATAAATTACAGTATTAAGAGAGATTACAATGTTTTAGATATCAACCAACTACCCACAGTATTTTGTCACTCGACCCATTGGCCCATTCGTCCAATGGTGTCTGTGACTATGGTCATATCACCCCTTGGCTGCCCCAATGGTGAAGATTATCAAGTAATGTATACAAAACCCCACATACCGGCTGTAACTTGGTGATTACATAAACTTAATCACTGTAATTATAATCTTTGAAAATAAACATGATTTAGAAAGTAATTTGATAAAAAGAGAATGGCTCACATTATAATCATGCAGATTCATACGGCCAAAGTTTAGTCTACAGATAAGCCTTGATATATTGCAGATTTATACAGGCAGAGCTTAGCCTATTGATTTAGCCTTGTAACCTAGTGCATACGAACTAGGTATGTAACTTAATACAGCAATTACGATAACTCACAAGATTAAAACCCTCACAACGAATGACAGAGTATTCCCCGAGTTCGGGTGGTACTCAAACATCCTGTCGGAATCACGACAAATGACAAAGGATAGCGCTTAAACATCCATCGGATAGTTTCCATCGATCGGACATTGAATCGTAGCAGCGATCGAGTTAATACACGGTATCGTAGCAGCACCCCGCTATACTAATTAGTGATTCGTGTGTGTTTTTGTATTTGGACGATAGCTCAGCGTGTATTTTGAGTTTTTTCGTCGAACTGAAGCCATGAATCAAGTGCCAATGTCTGCTATTTATACACGATTTTTGACATGCTTATGGACCGTAAGCATAATCCCTTACGGTCCGGTCCGTAAGGGACACATTTTCACTATATGGTAGCCACGTGTGTGTGTAGGCCTGCTGAGTCGACGAAACATTTAAATTCAATTTTGACAGCAACTTATAAAGATAATCGTCGAGTAGGGAATACCCCCCCTGAGTTTTAGGGCCCTGATCCTGATTCTGATTGTTCTGAAAATTTTAGGGTTTGTGCAGAATCACTTGGGTGTCACAATTAGGGTTTCCTATTGGATAAAATAATAAAATAAATAGGACTTTTAATGAGGGTTGTTACATCAGCCATGATGCTTTCTTGTATCAAACTTTGAATTTGCTCCTCGTTTATCGCAATGGTTGTAAAAATCCTGACTAGTCTCCGATTAGTCGCCGATTAATCACTAATCAGAGGTTCACCGATTAATGGCCGATTAATAGCTAGGCAGTCAACGGCGGTCCTATTCTTGCCAAATTTTGCTAGATGCTAGCCAAATTTTGACCAAACCATATAAATTCCTTCCAATTACTTAAAAAAATGTGTTAATGAGGGGTTAAAACATGTCTACTTTAAAAAACTATATATAAAAATGTGTGTGTATATATGCAACTAAAAATTACTTATAAAAATCTCAATCTGATTAATTCCGATTAATCCCTATTAATCCCGATTAATCGCTAGTCGGTACCCCACCGCACGACTAGCGCCCAACGATTCTTACAACACTGTTTATCACCTCAAATCACCTGCAAACGAACAAACAAACGATCAGTTTAAAACAAACAGTCAGTTGGATCGGATGTGTAACCGATCGGACGGGGTCAACAAAAGTCAATCGAATGACTTTGGATCGGATGGCAATGGATTGAATCACTTGGTCTTCGATCGGATCGCCCTTCGATCGAACGTGGTCAATGAAAGTCAAAAGTTATATGTTGATCGGATGTGTGTTCGATCGGAAGGCCTTTCGTCAAATAACAAATGTAATGGATCGGATCACTTTTACTTCAGTCGGATCACTTGTTAAAAAAAACTGACAACCTCTGATATAGTCCAACACTAACACACCTTTTCAATTTGAGCCGACAATACACATCACCTTTTTAATCCTATTGGACCTTTAACTTTGATGGGCCGATAACACAGATATATTCACGTGAATAATCTGACAACACTAAGCATTCATTGGGCCGCTTAAATTTCAATAAATGGGCCTCGAGCTTCACGTAATTCACTGATCAAGAATCACATTCACGTGAATGATTTAATGACTTTAACCTTATGGCCGACAATCAATTCAATCCTTTGAATCTTATTGGGCCGCTGACATTGATCGTTGAAAGATTATTGGGCCATGCAATTCTGATTTAATGAAAGAACCAACTGATTATGATTGGGTCGCAATGTTATTGAATGCAATGGATCGAATGGTCTTTCGAACGAAAGGCCGTTCGATCGGTGAACAAAATGACAAAATCCATTTCCCTTTCGATCGGATGACAACAACAATGATCAGATAGAACTTTGGATCGAACGGTGATACATTCGGATTGCCTTTCGACACTTAGACTTTAAAAAAATTGAACAAGGGCCTTGGATCAGATTGCCTTCTGTTCGAAGTGCCTTCCGACACTTGGACCAAAAAAAATTGAACAAGGGCCTTGGATCGGATTGCCTTCCGAGACCTGACAAACAAATGTATCACTTTATCAATGTTGAAATGTATTTGGATCGGATTGAGATCCCATCGGTTTGCCGTTCGAAGATTGGACCACACCTTTTTGATTCACATGCAAACTGAAGTATTAAGATGGCCGACAATCTCTTCACTCAATGAATTTTTATTGGACCGAGAACATAAACACCAAAGAATTAAATGGGCCGTCAACTATTTCATTAAAAGTTCATGTGGGCTGTTGACTAATTAATTGGACTTTTGTCAGTTTTTTTTTTTTTTTTTGAAAAGTATACTTCATAAAAACAACCTCCGACCCAAACGGGCAAAAGGCCAAACAAACAAAAGCACCCCCGACCCAAACGGGCAAAGGGCAACACATTACAACATGTACATCGGGTATTTACACCAGTCCGTCCAAATAATATAATTATAGGAAGTTCTATTCTTAACCCACGCAAAACCTCTAGATTTTATCTCCCCAAAGATGTCACCCGGACTACATTTCCTCTGGTTAAAAACCGTATCGTTTCTGCCTTTCCATATACATCAGCATGCTATAATAACCGGCCCGTAGAAGATTTTTTCCGCCTGAATACCGTTCCTTATGAGCTTGTGACTATCTAATATGTCTTTAAACTCAAAAAAGAAGAGCGGCGGGGCTTTTGTCAGTTAAAGCAACTTTAATGGCAGACACTTTTCACAATGTTAGAACCTTATTGGACCATATATTTGAACAGATGACATTTGAAGATGTGTATTGATCGGATCAGATTATAAGAAACAATATTGAATGGGATCGGATGGCACTTCGTTCGAAGTGCCACTCGAGACTTCACACAATAGCCAATATTCCACTTCGATCTAGTGTCAATCCGAGAGTTGTCACTTTAACTAAAATCCACTTCGATCGAATGTGTTTATAAAAAACAATATTTAACTAACTTTGATCAAATGAGATTTTGGATCGGATGGTCATCCAATCGGATGGCCATCCGATCGGTGAACAACAATATGAACAACAACAGCAACAGCTAACATTTTTTAACGTTTTTCAGACCAAAAAATCTCAATATCTCACAAACCGTTTGGAATTAAGATCTCAAATTTTGTAGGCTTGTAAAACAATGATTTTCGCACAACATATTAAAATTTCAGCCAATTTTATCCGTAAAAACCTCGTTAATTTTGTGTTTTTCTGTCAAAAACGTGAAGAAAATGAGTAGAGTGAGAGATTTGACAAATCTGATGTGTTTTTGACTCTGAATCTGATGAAATCTCGTGCGATTTTGCGTGTTTGATCCGTGCAATCGAGCTCCTACTTTGATACCACTTGTAGGATTGGTTTTTGACTCCCGAACGATTGCGTATGACACGTGTGACGTGCGGAATCCGTACACGTGCGTGGACCAAACACGAGAACCGTACTATAATCTGTGATTCAATTGATAGATCTGAAAAGTTACAAGTCACGTGAATCACCTTTTGCACTTTCTCTCTCTACTTTCTCTCTCTAGCTCCAAGCTCCAAAGTCTTTTAAATGTGCAAAAGTCCTAAAACTAAGACATTACCTTCCTATTTATAGGCCAAGGCTTTAATGAGAGTTCTCATTAATTACATAATTGCCATCTTGCCTCTTCTCTAAATATAACACTATAATGTCTTGTTTTCTTCTGATTTCTGCTTCGTATTGATTGACGAAGGCGATAGACATTACTGCACTAACAATATGCTTCGTGAAAGCCAAAGAAGACAATTGGAAAAAATGGAGGACATGCTTTGTACCGGAAGTGGGTTGAACCAAGAAATGACACTTTCAAGGCCCGGGGATACACGTTGGAATTCCCATTACAAGACACTTTCCCGTTTAATTTCTTTATATCCAAACATTATGGAAGTTCTTGGATGGTTAGTAGAAACGGGTCAAACTCTTCCTTTTAGTAGACAAGCAGACAGACTCTGATATGAAAAAATATGACTTTGTATTTTACATACACTTGATGGAGTATATTCTAAACATTACATATACGTTGTCCCAATGTCTTCAAAGAAAGGAGCAAGATTTGATGAATGCGGTTAAATTGGTTTCTTCCACCAAAAACCAACTTGAAAAGTTTAGGTTGGAATGTTTTAATCAGTTCTTGGAGAAGGTTAACTCCTTTTGTGACATGTATGAACTTGAGATGAAAAAATTGGATGATGAAGACGTTAACCTAAGGTGGCCAAGAAGAAAGACGAACATCACAAATTGGCATTATTACGAGTGTGATTGCTTCAATGCGGTTCTAGATTTGCAAATTCAAGAATTTGGGAACCGTTTTAACGAGGTAACATTGGAACTACTTGTTTGTATGAGTTTTTTGAGTCCGTATGATAATTTTAGTGCATTTGATATTCCAAATATACTAAAGCTAGCCGAGAAGTATCCATATGATTTCAATGAAGAGGAAAAATGAAGGCTTCCGGTTCAACTCGGAAACTACTTTGATTTTGTGAAAAAAGATAAACAATTCGCTAACTTGGATGGTTTGTCAAGTCTTGTAAGGTTAATGGTTTCAGCAAATATTCACGTAACTTATACATTGGTATATCGGTTATTGAAGCTTGTTCTTGTATTACCCGTCGCAAACGCAACCGTTGAAAGATGTTTTTCGGCAATGAAGAATGTGAAGACCGACTTGCGTAATCGGATTGGGGATGAGAATTTAAGTGATAGTTGTGTATGTTATATAGAGAAAGACTTGATTAAAAAAGTAGCTTTAGATGATGCTTTGGATAGATTTCAGAAAATGAAAACCCGTAGGGCGACGTTTTAATTATGTTTGTAACAAGGTTTGACGTGTTTGACAAATATATAAATTTAGTTTGATGTTCTTTTGTCTTACATGACCCGACCCGATACAACCGATTTTTTTACTTATGTACCTAGGGGCCTAAAATTTTTAAAAATGTTCTGCACCCCAATGGAAAAATTCCTGGGTCCGCCACTGGCTGTCCTTTTGGCCTAAAGTTTACGGGGGTGTCCTTAGCCTTTCAAAATCTTGCACGTTTTCTCCTTTAGGCCAAACCTGGTTAGAAATCTCAGTTAATTCTTGTCATGTGCAATGCACATGAGGGTACAATGGTCTTTTTCGCTCTCAACCCTTTCTATTCTCCATTTATAACCCTCGGTCCCTTTTCTCCAACCTAGTTGTGTGTGTTCTGTAGAGAGAGAAATGGGGTAAACTGAAACAAGGATGATGGTTTAGGGTTGTAAAGATTGTAAACGGCGACGGGTTACAAGTGATGATTACCGGCAGTGTTGTGAGGTTGTTGTGGTAGAGAGTGGTGGTTGTCGATAATGGATATTAACTCCGTTTTCGACAAAGATGTGGGTTGTGAAAGTCAGTAGTAGTTGAAGTCTGAAACAAAGAATGGTGATGTGGGTTGCGGGTCAAAACCAGTTCCGTCATGCTGTTTCTGGTGGTTCACGGTAATAGCGGTAGTTTATGGTGGTTATCGCCAGGCTGTTGCTGGTGGTTCCGGATGGAAGTGACCTACTGTGGCGTTAGATTATGGTTTCAAGCCAATCAACGGTGGCTTTCTGGTGATTTGGGGCGACAGTCGGAGATTAAAGTGGTTTCAGTTGGAGATAGGTGGTTTCAAGGGGTGTATGGTGGTTGATAGCAGGTCGGCGATAATTGCCGATGATGTGTTATGCGATTCCGACGATATTGTCCAACTTATGAAGTTTAATCAATCAATTAGATCATCACACTTCCAGTTATGTTCAAATTAGTGCCTTACTAATAGCAAATACTTCAGATCTAGTGGTTTTACGATCGGGTTAGAATTGAGGTACACATAGAGGGTTTAAGACAACAGACCGACATTCAGATGGCTGGGTGGATTTTCCGGCAACGACATTAGTGCTGAGAGCACACTCCAAACGCATTTCATCTCCCCTAGCCAACGGTTTCAATCACCAAATTAGACTTCCCAACGATGCCCCCACCAATATCCCCCCCACTGCAAATCTAACTTTTCGACAAAGGGGTTTTTGGATATGTGGACCATGTAGGTAAATTGAAGCTGGAAAAGATAGTTCAACTCTCTTGTTTCTCATCTTTGGCCTCAGGTTTCGTTTCCCGATGCTAGAGAACAAGGGGGTTGGTGGTGATTGTTGTATGCTTGGAGAAGAATGGGGATATTGGTGGTGGTTCTTGGTGGCCAACCATAGAGACAGAGAGAGATTAAGGTGGAGGTTGGAGAAAATGGACTTAGGGTTATAAATGGGGAAATAGAAAGGGTTGAGAGGGAAAAAGACCATTGTACCCCATGTGCATTGCACATGACAAGAATTAACTGAGATTTCTAACCAGGTTTAGCTTAAAGGACAAAACGTGCAAGATTTTGAAAGGTTAAGGACACGCCTGTAAACTTTTGGCCAAAAGGGCAGCGTCTGCAATTTGATGTAAATATAAAGGACAAACTTGTAATTTACTCTTATATAAACTGTCAACTACTCAGCTATATTCCAACTTGATTCCACACATAGCATGTTATGATCATAAATCAGTTGGTTGTTGTCCTGAAGCAGAGATTTTGAGGATTTATCCTTTAGATCTACTGTAATACTATTATACTCAAAAGAGATAAATGCTCGGATAGTCCCTGTGGTTTTCATTTTTTTACCTTTAGTCCCTAACTTTCTAAATGGAAAAATTACACGTTTGGTCCTTTATCTATATACCACTTTTCAGGCGGTATCCTTTTCAACGAATTTTGACAGGTTTTGCCCTTTATAGGGAATTTTGCTACACGTTACGTCCTTTGTACCTCTCTCCTCATCAAAACCCACCACAACCGCCATCATCTAACTACCACACATTGCCTGAACCGACACCATCTCTCTCTCTCTCTCTCTCTCGTATGCAACCATTACCTTGTTCATAAGTAAGATCTGTAAAACACCTGTCACGCAGGTGTCCCTAAAAGTTTCTTTGTTTTCAGACTTCATCTTAACAAGCGTCAGATCAAATTGCAGATTTAGAAACGAGCACGTGAGATAATTAACATATCATCCTACTTATCTTAGCATTCCGATCAAAAGCCCTACCAAATCAAAGATAATTCTGTAACCGTTTAAGCGATTTTTGGATTGAATTGATTTAGGGTTTTTATTTGGGAAGATGATGACCTGAACCAATTTTTTTAAATAAATAAAATTCTGTTTTCAAAATCAAAACTGGTTTAGTCCTCCAAAAGTGGCTGTGTGTTGTTTTAAAATACAAATGGTAAAATCATCAATAGATCTATATACTTGTTAGAACTTTGAATGATAGTGATAGTAATTAAACAAGAATCATATTAATGCTGTTTAAATATAATTATTATATTATTATAGTAATTAAACCTGTGGTTTCTAGGAACTGAATTGAGCTTTTGAACCGCGATTTCAATGGCAGCTTTTTGTTCTTTCCCTGCTCTTGAACCTTCGTCGATGATCACTCCTATGTTTGAGGTTTGATTCAAGGCTATCGAGGTCGAACTGTTGGTTAAAATGAATGTTACTAATAAATGTATTGGATTATAATATAATATAATATATTGTTTGGGATTTTTTGTTATTATCTTGTATATATACTAGATAAATTATATTAGTTGCAGGTGTAATAAGATTTAACAAAATAAATTATAAGTTTTGTCCTTTAAATAAGTAAAAAGACTAAATTATCCATGTGTAATAAGATTTAACAGAAAAATTTAACTGGGTTAGGCTCAAAGGGCGTAACTTGCAACAAAATTCCCTATAAAGGGCAAAACTTGTCAGAATTCGTTGAAAAGGACACCGCCTGAAAAGTGCCATATAGATAAAGGACAAAACTTGTAATTTTTCCCTTTCTAAATTACAGCTATAGTCCTCAACTTTTCAATTTTCTCTCCAGGATAGTCCTTGTGCCTAACATTAGTTAGTTTTCTCAGTTAAGAGGTTGTGAAATGACAAAAATACACTTTCCTTAAAAAGGACAAACCACAGGGACTATCTGGACATTTAATAAATAAACATCTAATTAATAAGTCAAATTTCAAGTGGATCTCACAACCTACCCCACCTTCACCCTACCCCCTATCATCTTCTTCTTGACATCTATCACCCACCTGTAAATAAGATTAAACCAACCCCACCACCTGCAAATCAGTTATGTTGTTTGGTAGACTATGGGGTATGGGGCGGGGTTGGGGCGTGGGTTGGGTACAAACGCCCAAGTCACCACCCCGGGTGGGCTTGGGTTTCAGCGTGGCACGTTTGGCGTGGGATTCAGCCCGGGCATTGGGCGGGGCTACCCACATGACATGGCAGGACCTCATTAGCCAAGAGCACTAGCCATCATGGTGGAACGTCATTATGATGTGGCTTGGCCACGCCACCCCAGCCACCCCCCCACCATACCCCTTTGAAATTGGCTTTTGGTCTTCGGTGACCCATACTCCACGTGTCGCACCATGCCCCCAACCCACGCCCCACCATACCCACGGACGTAGGTAGGTTTATCAATTAATCAAACCCACTCTTTTGATTCGATACTCCAACCATTCATTTACTAACAGATTATTTAGCTATTATCTCAAAGCATTAACTGAATTAAATCATAAACTAATTGTTTTGAAGACACACAGCCACAATCCGACAACGGAGAACAAAGACAATGGACGGTGGAGGTCGTGGTGGCGTATACAATCCGTGAACCGTCGAAGAAGTTTACAGAGATTTTCAAGGCTGTCGTAACCGCTTGATAAAAACTCTGATAACCAGTGTGCTGAACATCTTTCCTTTGTTTTCCGTTTATTTATCTGTTATTTAATTTCTATTAATCATGCTCGTTTTAGTTTTCATGAAGTTAGGGTTTCTGTATAGTGTTGAATTCTGCATTCTGATAATGTTCGTATCTGTGCAGATGTTGAACGGTTTTATCGGCAATGCGATCCAGGTTTGTTTTGTGCGCATGTTAGACTATCCACATCAAGGATTTTTGTAGGTGATTCTTGGCCTATGTGGAGGGAATTTGTGAGAGGGATGGATTAGTGGGTGTTGTAGAGGATGACATGGAGGGTGTTCATTCTTAAGGATTCTTGGGGAAGAATGGTGAAGAATGGGGGAATGGTGGGTCCTTTCTTTTTTTATATAGTTTAAATTTAATAAAATAATTATAATAAGGTTGTTTGTGGGAAGGATATATATGTTATTGTTGTGGGTAAAAAGTGTTTGTGGGAAGAATAAGTGAAAAGCTGATGTGGCATGCTGATTAGGCTGTTTGTAGAAAGGATAGCCTTTCACTGATGCGGATAGTCTTATATTAATAGAGTTGTGTAGAAACATCTTTAAATCAGATAATTTATCAGTGTATGTTTCTGTTGTTCCAAAGAAGGAGAAGATGATAGGGGTAGGGTGAGGGTGGGGTAGGTTATGGGGCCCACTTGAAAGTTGAGTTATTAACTAGCGTAAGACCCGCCCGCGTTGCGGCGCGGGTACATCGTAAATATTGAATGGATTAGTTCAAACGTTATATGTTGCATTAACCATATGCAAACACACATTTTGACGTATCTAGTTGAACTCAATGTAACCTGTATAAGCATTGTGATTGGATCAAACGTAAAGTAAATCAAATTCGTATCGAACAATCATAACGTATTACATGTGACCTAACTCATACATAGAAAACGCAATGAGTATGAAGGAAAATATGCACATGTAATCGAAAGTGATTAATTAGAGCTTTCGAAAAAATTGGAGAAAAAGAAACCATAATTTGAGTCCACTCGATTCGAAACAAACTTTACGAAACATACATAAAATAAACACGAAAACATATTGTATTTGACGTGAATCATTTTCCAAAAAAGTTTACGTCGAAACGTAGAACAACTTGAATTTATACCAAAACGTACATAAAAATATGCACGTAAAAATGGTTTCTTTAAACGAAAACGTATTATATTTGACCTGATTCGTCTATAAAAAAAGTTTACGGCGGAATGCGATCCGCCGCAATGCGGCGATGATTCTTTAGTTATAACTAAGTCGATCTAGGACCCGCACGTTATGTTAAACCTGTCAAACGGGAAAAAAATAGACGATGTAAAGACGTTCACCCACACACGTACGTTGCGTCGTGTTAACTCGCAAAATTTAGAACGAAACGTAAAAACGTTAAACCAAAGACGCATGTTGCGATGTGTTAAGTCACAAAATTTAGAACCAAGTATAAAGTGAAAAATTTGCGGAAGTGAAAACTATAAAGGACCAAAGTTGAAAGTAAAAAAAGTTGTGAGAATAGATTGCAAAAGATAAAAAGTTTTGAGTTAAAAGTAAAAAAAAAAAAAAAAAAAACAAATAGTTTTTGGTTAAAAAGTAATTTATGAAATACTTTTGGGTGAAAAGTAAAGAAAAATCATTTTTTTTTGGAAAATCCCCAAAGCCAAGGTTACGACAACCATATGCATAACCATTTTTCTTTGAAAAACCCCTAAAGCACACCCCGCGTTGCGGCGGTGCGTAAAACGGTGTCAAATAGTACTAATGTCACACAACCGTTATCGACCACCAACACTGACTCGACCTAGGATCTGCGTGTTGCGACAAACCTGTCAAACATGAAAAAATAGAGGTAAAAACGTTGAACCACACAAGCACGTTGCGCCGTGTTAACTTGCAAAATTTGAAACAAAACATAAAAAAGTTGAAGCACACTCGTACGTTGCGTCGTATTAACTCGAAAAATTTAGAACTATACGTAAAACGAAAATTTGCGGAAGATGAAAACTATAAGTGACAAAAAGTTGTGAAGTTAAATTGGAAATAATGAAAAGTTTTGGGTTAAAGTTAAAAAAACAAATTATGTAGGGTTAAAATAGAAAAAGGTAAAAACCTTTGGGTTAAAAGTTAAAAATCAAGTTTTTTTTTTTTGGAAAAGGTTCAAAGTTGATATGCATAAAAAACTTGCAAATTTATATATGGAATAATTAGATTTTTATTTATTAAATGGCTAGATGGCCCCTGTGGTTTGCCCTTTTTAAGGAAATCGTATTTTTGTTATTTCACACTCTCTTAACTAAAAAAAACTAACCGATGTTAGGCACAGGGACTATTCGGCAACGAAAATTTAAAAGTTTGGGACTATGACTGTAATTTTAGAAAGTTAGGGACTAAAGGTGAAAAAGGGCAAAGCACAGGGACTATCCGAGCATTTAACTCTACTAAAAAATATGATAAATTCTATTTTCTGGTTGATGATTACAGAAGCCTATGTGGTACCAAAAATTTGGGCTTGATTGAATACTCAATTTAGTGGTACTCGAACTAGTGGTCATACTCTTGAATTGTATTAGTAACAACTAGTAAAATATTTTGCGGGTTGTGGCGGTACAAGACGACCTCCGCTTCAACGCAATTGTGAGGTCGCTAATGATCATTTACTGAATGACTATTTTTCTGAAAACCAATTGTATGAAAATGCCACTTTTCGACATCGTTTTTGAATGAGTACCCAACTATTATTACGAATTGTCGGTGATTTAGAACGTGGGTTTCAATATTTTCATTAGAGGGAGGATGCCAACCACAAACTAGAATTTTCTGCTTTGCAAGAGTACATAGCCGCAATTCGTCAACTAGCATACATCATGATGTGGTATTGTGGTAGACGTCTGAAAAAAACCTAATGCCTATTCAATGAAAACAAACTCAGTGCTTATGTGGCTTGACACTTTCACCAACTTGTTTTTAGTTAAAACACAACACATAGTCTAAATAAAAGTACAGTTGAATCTATCCATATACCATGATCTGGTATCAAAGATTTGATCCACGTAAATCCGTCTTTGTTGCTTTAGGTGCTTCTGGTTACAAAAATATCATTCATCGCTACAAAGATTTTCCTGAGTAACCTATTCTCTAACAAATTGAAAATCAACTTCCACATGCCCTATCCTTGCATGAAAGATGTGATTAGCTTTGGGGCGACCGAACGTGGCTGGAAAGAGGTTGTCAAATCAAAAAAGTTTGAGCAACGGAAGCTAGTATACGCGGAGATGGCAAACACGCCACCAAAAGAGAATTTGGTTGGGTTTTCAAATTCCAGCAAGAATCCCTCGGTGGGGCGGCAACAGCTAGGCTGGTTCGGGCATGTTTGTGACATCTATGAGAGCGGTGTTCGTGCTGATGGCGACAGTGCAGTTGAAAAAAAATATATATATATATATATATATTTCTCGCCAAATATTATCATAGAAGTAAACTTTGGTAATTTCTTCATGTGGCGTGTGAAGCAGTGGAGGACGACCACATTAAACCAGGGAATTGTATTTTATATTGATTGTTTTCATAATAGGATCACATAGCATATGTATAGCTTATCTACCTAAATTTACAAGATAGCTAATTGACCTCAAATTGCAGAGTTAGGCCTCCAAAACTTAGCAAAGAAGATGGTTTCTGATTCCAATCACAGTGGATGATATTTTTCACTTCAACCTATACTTAGTATTTTTTAAGAACTACTTCAAACTACTCATATTAATCACTTATACCTCTCCACCTTGTAGAATTTGAACCCATCTTTTACAAAGAGGAGAGACACTTAACCACTGCACCACATCTCTTGATAACCTAGTATTAGTTCTTGAACTGACAAATGGATATATTAGACTATTTTAAACTATTACATATTAGACTATTTTAAACGTAAGGCAATAATAGTGAAGATGTGTTTGAACTAACCAATGGATATATTAAAAACTCTATTAAAGGGGATCAAAGCTAATAAAGTTATAAAGTTCTTGATGTAATTAAATATATATTATCCTAGTCATTCTTGTGATTATGCCTTATCTTTGATCCGTTTGTTATATCCATATTTCATCCCGCTACTTCTTAACATTATTTAAACTGTCCCTCAGCGTGTTTTTGAATTAACATCCTAACATCTTGTATCTTCAACGTACTTCAGGAATCATGTCTTTAACCATCATCCTCATTACCATAATGTTCATATTTGTTTGTAGGCTTTTAGATAAGAAATCATCAAGCAACTCATGTTCGTTACCACCTGGTCCAACTCCTTTGCCATTTATCGGATGCGCCATCCAAATGCTCCTAAATAAATCAACTTTGAGTACCAGAAAACTAGGTTTTTCGGACCGCAATTTTGGTCGCAAACCAGTCTCAATATCTTGCGCATTTTCCGTAATGCTTTTTCTTACATATCTTACAGAAAGGTGAAGAAGATGAATATGTTCCTTTTCCACGTAATTCCTGAGTAATTTTCTGAGCTAAATTGTTTTTCTGATTTTCTGCTTGAGTGCGTACCAATTCATCTGTCAAAGTGTTGGCTAGTTCTGCTACTTCTTCTATGGTTTGTGGTCTAGCCGCCTTGACTACATGTCTGATTTCACTGATTAATCCCCAGATGTAACGGGAGATTAATACTGGTTTTGGTGAGGCAAGGGTTGGTACTATCCTTGCATATTCAAAGAATATGGTAGTATATTCCCTGCAATCTACTCCAATCATTCTATGATTTAGGAACTTATTAGCAATTTGTTCCTTCTCATGAGGAGGACATAATTTTCTTTCAACTATTTCCTTAAAGTTGTTCCATTCCATGCAGTAAACTCGGTCACTTCCTCTTGTTTTGAGAATAGTATTCCACCATTCTAAGGCTGCATTCTTAAAGAGATTAAAGGCATACATGATCTTATCCTCATCTGCACATTTACTTATTTTTAAAACTGCTTTTGTCTTTTCTATCCAGCACAAGGCTGCAATGGCTCCTTCATTACCTGAGAATTCTATTGGTTTACAGGATAAGAATCTATTATATATAATAAATGAAAGTTATTTGGGCCATGTGTCACTTAATTAGGTCATCCTCAGTTCTGTTTTCCCGCCTAACAGTACCACACTTCCATCCCTTTTATACTCCCTCCGTCTCCTTTTTTACTTTTCAAAACCCAGAATCTGAATCTTTTTCTCCTCTCCTTCTCCTTCTCCTGTACTCTTCTCCTTTCTTAATCAAAGATCAAACCAAATCATCTCATCATGAATCATTCAGCCTTTGTAATTTTCATGTCTGATTATACCATGAAGAGGTAATATCTGGCTTTTGTAATTATCATCCCGAGCTATAGTTGGGAAGATTCTTTCATCTTCTTCGTCTGCAAGGTTCTTCCATTTGAGGTTTGATTTCTATGTTTATAGATATGTGTTGATTTCTTCTTATTTTCATACAAAGTTTTAATTAAACCCTAATTTCTACTCGTAATCTCATCATATGGTTCCAGGGTTGTTGTCATCGATGGTCATCAAAGTTTAAATCCGCTTACCTGCGGATAGATTTCTGCCATGAACTGGTATGTTTGAATATGTTCAGAAACTAAGGGTTTTTTTCTTAACGGTGATGATATGAGTACAACATCTGTTGATTATTGATCTTTGAATATGTTCACCGATTATTCTTTTTGAAATTAGGGTTTCATTTCCAGTTCCCGAGGTATTATCTGTTTGTAACAGCAGTGGTTCAGCATATACAGTGGATTCAACATCAGGTGTTTGCTATTATTGTTTGATGTTGTTTGCTATTATTGTTTAATGTTGTTTGCTATTGTTGTCAAGTAAGGTAAAAATGGCCATTCTAATTACCTGAATATTGCGTATGATATCCTTTTAATTTTAATCGCCCAACAAGTTTTTTGGTTTGTTTCTTTCATATTTCATTATGATTTGTATGCAATTAGGGTTTGATTTTATATTGATCATCACATTAATGGTGAGTACTCAAGAATATTGGATGGTTTTATTAGTTTTATTTTGGGTATTTTTGGATGCAGTTGAAGGGATCATTTGAGTGAAATGAATGTTGATTTATCAGAAGATGCAGCTGAAGGTATCTTAAATAAGGTAATAATTGTATTACATCCCTGTTGAAAAATAGAATTGATAAATTTAGGGAAAGTGAGGTTGAAAGATGTTAACCCAATAGTGGATATCTCATTCTACAGGTTCGATAAATTAAGGGTATTCTCATATAATTCTTCCTCGATGCTTCCAATGAAGCGGCACTTTGGACATCTGTTGTCTTCAAACATCTATTATCTATTATCTATTCTATCTATTATATATAATAAATGAAAGTTATTTGGGCCACGTGGACCAAATCACTTTCATTTATTATATATAATAGATAGAATAGATAATAGATAATAGATGTTTGAAGAACAACAGATGTCCAAAGTGCGGATTCTTTGGAAGCAGCCAGGAACCATTATATGAGAATACCCTTAATTTATCGAACCTGTAGAATGAGATCCTCCACTGTTGGGTTATCATCTTTCAACCTCACTTTCCCTAAATTTATCAATTCTATTTTTCAACAGGGATGTAATGCAATTATTCCTCTCAATCAAATAGACCGACCCTTGGTTCCTCTCAAAGTGTTATGGAATGGTTATAACAGCTGATCATGCTAAGGACTGTTATAACTAACCACTGCTCCTTATAAAGACTGATGGACTTAAATACTGATGAGGCCTATCCACTGTTGAAGGCAAATCCCTGTTAAAGTTCCATGTGCTAAGGACTGTTATAACTAACCACTGCTCCTTATATAATCATCGTTCCAGTATCATTGTTCCAACATCGTTGTATCAATGAAGCTTCCCATCACACATCAACCTTTCAATATCGATGTTGCAGTATAATTGTTGCAACATCGTGAAAAGTTGCATGTGCTACCTTCTTTGATGGGAGAGTTGTAAGTTGAACGGACGATATGTATCTCTTCTTCTCAATACTCGGCATTTGTTCGTAAAGGATAAGAGCAAACTGAAGCTCTCTCTAACCCATTTTCAGAAAAAATTTTGTTGATATGTGGTTTTCCTTGATAATGGTATGTGTTTTTGTTTTTGATTTTTACTGAAGTTTTGTTATATGAGTTGTGACTAAATGATGATGGTGAATGATCTGCTGCAGATGATGATGATGATGATTGTTCTACGGTTGTTTCCAGTATCATTGTTCCAACATCGTTTAAAGTATGTGTGTTTTGCTACTCCAATTTTGAATTTTTTTAGTTTTTTTATTTTTAAGTGATATACTCTAATTCTTGCTTTATATTTCATTCTAATCACAGTGGTTTGAAATTGATACACTCTGCTGCGGGTTATTATAGGTTTGTATTAAAGAAGCATAAAATTAAATTATACACAAAGAAATATTTTTAAATCTACATTTATAATAATTTTTGCTGGTGACTAAATGATGATTATATGTGATTCTGGGCAGATGATGATGATGTAGAAGCCGCAGTAGTTCCTACTAAACGCAAGAAAGCATCTGCTATTGCTGTAAGATAATGTTTTATCTTACTAGAGTAATGGTCTTTCCTGCCTTTTTTGTATTTAAAGAAGCATAAAGTTTGTTTTAAAGCAGCTCTTTATGAACAAAGTTAAGTATTAAGTATATGAGGACAGGGCTACTCTTCCACAACTGAAGAAGTGTTTTCATGTACTGCATGTTGGTCTGTTCACGAGAGATCAGGTTTCTATAAATCCTGCTGTTGATGCATTGAGTACTTCCACAGAGTTCATGGCGATTGTCGAAGATATACTTTGATGGAGTTTAAAGCTAAAAGCACTAAATTTTAAGCTAAAAGCACTAAATTTTTGCTGTTAGGTTCGTAAATTTCTTGGTGTTGTTCTTAGATTTTAAATTGTTGCTTTTAGATTCGTAAATTTCTTAGTTTCGTTTTCTTGAATTCTATGTAATTTTGTAAAGTACAATAACAATCAGTGGTTTGAACATCTGTTTGCATTTTGGTCAATAGATAATGGAAACCCATGTTAGGTTGAACAGTGTTTTTAAGAGGAAAACAGTGTGAGAAGACAGTAGATCATATTAAGTTAAACATCTGTTCAGTGTTAAAAAGATGTTTGGCCTTTAACAGATGTTTGGCCTTTTATATCAGAGGTTTGGACTTAAACAGTTGTTTGACCTTAAACAAATGTTTGGCCATAACGGATGTTTGACCTTAAACATATGTTTTACCTTAAACAGATGTTTCACCTTCTGTATCAGATATTTGGACTTAAACAGATGTTTGACCTTAAACAGATGTTTGGCCATAAACAGATGTTTGGCCTTAAACGAAACATCTGTTTAAGGTCAACATCTATTTCACTATTGGCCAACATTTGATTGACTTTTGGTCAACAGATGTTTGAATTTTGGTCAGCATCTTATTTTTTAAACAAGTACAAAATCCCAAATCACCCTATCATTTAAGTGCATTGAAGTAAAAGTGGAAATGATATTATTCATGTGGTCCTGTTGTTGTTTTGTTTGACCTCTAATATGGGTTCATCATCTAATCCGGTGATTTGAAGACATTGTTGTTTCATGTTTATACTAATAAATAAAAATCAAGTACACTTGGATGATTATTAAGCTCCTCATTTTGATTGTTTGGGTATAGTATTCTTGAAATTGGTCTTTTTTTGCAAACAGATGTTTATGGGGAAATATCTGTTTATGGCCAAACTTCTGTTTATGGGCAAACATCTGTTTAAGCTCAGACCTTTGTTTATGTTAACAGTGTTTATATGTAACAGTGTTTTTCACATTAGTGTTTTATAGTCTGTTAGGTTGTTAGATGTTATCACCTCAGTGTCTTATATGTAACAATTTTTATGACATCAGTGTTTATATGTAACAGTGTATATCCCAACAGTGTTTATATGTAACAATATTTATCAAATCCCTTCATTGATTTGATCTGTACTATAAACTGAACAGTTGTTTCATTTTTTTGGGTATAGTATTCTTGAAATTGGTCTTTTTTTGGAAAACATTTGTTTAAGCTCGAAGATATGTTTAAGGCCAAAAATCTGTTTATGGCCAAATTTCTGTTTATTGGCAATCATCTGTTTAAGTTCAAACTTTTGTTTAAGTCCAGACAATTGATATATAAGGCAAAACATCTGTTTTAGCCCCAACATCTGTTGATATTCGTTAATTTACACATATTTTAGTTCCCTGTTTTACCCCTATTTTATGCGTTTTTGGCCGTAAAACCGTCATTCGGATACTTATTTATCTACATTTATGTTTACAGGCCTAAAACAGCATACCAGACAAGATGATAGCAAAAACGAGGACTTTTCGGACAAAACGAAGAAGCTGCGGACATTCTGTTAAGGATTCTGAACTGGGCCTGTGGAACGACCGTTCCACCTGATGCACGGTCGTGCATCTCCGACAAAGCTGATCAGCTCGGTGATGAACGAGAGGTGCGACTGGGCGTTCTAGGAAACAAGGCGGCTCGGTGAAGAACGGACGTTCCATCTGTGGAACGACCGTGCGTATCCGATGAACCAACAGAGTCTCGGAAATGAACGACCGGTGCGACTCGGCATGCAACAAGTAACCCGGAACTGAACGACCGTTCCACACGAAGAACGGTCGTGCCATTTCGAATCTGGTCAACGATCTGATGACGTATGCAGTATGGTGACCCATCCCCAATAATTGCATAAAGTGCACGGTCGTGCCATATGGAGAACGACCGTGCAACAGCAAAAAGTATAAAAACAGAACAGAAACCTTCTGTTCGATATTCTGGATTTTTGGAGAGCTTCACAGGCGATTTTCAGGCTCCGGAGGCATTAGCTTTCACCCGGATTCAAGCACATTGTCTCGTTTAGCTCGATTACTACCTGGATCCTTAGTCTAGTACTTGTTTATGGTTTGATTTTCTAATCTTTCCATGTTTTTGTTAATCTTCCAAGTACTTAGATTATTGTTTATGTATTATTGTAGCCTTTGGGCAAAAACACAACAATCCCTTGCTAGATTATAGCCATTAGTATGTTAAACTTTGTTTGTAATGACATTTGAAGTATTTTCTATGTTAATCTTTGATGATTAGTTTGCAACCTTGTTATTGATATTGATTTCTTGATTATAAGTAATTATGTTGGATGATTGATGCTTGGTTAGTTAAGATAGTTGAAAAATGAAGCTTAATTAATCTTGTATTAGTAAACTTTGAATTTGGTTAACTAGTTTAACTTGGTTTAAATGTATGCATCATGATACTAGAAAATGGTTAGTGATTTAATAAAATGTAATTATTGTTAATCAAGAGAGCTTGCCGTCACGTAAGGACCTTAACGGGTTAGATGGTGTCGTTATAAATTCTTGCCATGATTTGTTAGCTTAGTTAGTAGTTTAGGCCAAAATTGCTATCTTAGTGAATTATTGTGCAAGATTTGTAAAATGAACTTGGTTGTGATTTAATCTAGTTTATGCTTGTCTCGGTGGTTGCATTGTGTTTATCGGTGTCTCTTTCCTTGATTAAGTGCGGTTAGAAAACTCCTAACGGATGACTAGCTTATTTTTAAGAGATTTTCATAGACACTTATCAATTGCACGTTAAAGAACAATTTTAGGTGGTTAAAGTGTGTTTATCGTTTTAGCTTTCCGAATGATTGTCATGTTAGGATTCCCGAAAGGGATACTAATTGTCTTAAATTGGAATATTGACCGAATGCTTCTAGTGCCAAAACTGACTTAGTTGACATGCTGTGGTTGTGTATTTAGCAAGGCTTTTTATCTACTATCTATTATGTTTTTATTATGTATTTATTTATGCTTACTTTAGTTTAGTTAAAATCAACCAAACTTATGTTTTTACCGGTAGTTTAGTGACAAAGGTCTAGTATTATTTCTCCGCCCATTTCCTTGGATCGATACTTGGTTCTTACCAATACTTTATTACATATATGACGGGGTACACTTGCCTCTTTCGTGTGTGTTTTGATGTAAAAGTAATAATCACTTTTATAAATTTAAAAACCAAATCGTGTGTATATTCATTGCAAAATTATGTATATATACGCACACGTCATCTGTTTAAAAGCCTGTTACAACCACTGTGTTGGTTGAAACAGTTGATTGTTAAAACTTATGCAATGCTGAAATACAACCTCTGTTTCTTCAATCTTCGTGTTGACCACTGACTTACCAAACATCGGTGTTTAAAAAACTGTTCGGTATCCACTGATAGGAAAAAATGGCCACTGCTCACTTTTTTATTGTTGACATCCATTGATATTGACCATCAACGGTTTTCCTAAAAAACAGCCACTGCTCACATTTTTATAATTGATGGTGTTAATTAGTGATATATTGAAATTATCAAATAAAAACTAGAATTAAAATGAAATTGCCATTTTACCTAATCGTTACATTCCAATGAGATAAGAGTTCCTCCAACATTGTTTTCGTGATGAAATTAAATGTTAAATTAAAAAATAAAAAAAATACTTGATGACTATTTGTTGCAAATCAAATCAATAATTAATGCTAATTTCTTGAGCTTTGGACTTTTAAAATATGCAAAATGTGAATTTCAAACTGACGGTTATTATCTCTTAATTAAAGTTAAAATAAAAATTTGAAAAGTCACCATGACAATTGCTTTCAAATCAGATCACTGATAATATCAATAATTTTGAAATTCAAAATATGCAAGATGGTAATTTAAAATTGACGTTCTCTTTTTTTTTCCTACTTTGCATATCATTTCTAATATTTAATTAGTTTAATAAAGCAGGATATAAAGATATACACTATTTACCTTTCAGTTCCCAATAAACATCAGTTCCCAATAAACATCATGACAATTGCTTTCAAATCAAATCAGTAATTACTGATAATATCAGTAATTTTGAAATTCAAAATTCAAACCATATATATTTTTATCCTATAAATAAGATATAATTATCTGGTTTCACATTCAAATCTTGCTCGCTCTTATATGTGAGCGTATCTTTCTCTCTCAAATGCATCTTTCTCGTGATTCAGCCACTAATTTCCGATTACACTTCTTTGTTCGAATGTTTGTTGATAATGTTTACATGTTATCGTTCCAGTATCATTGTTCCAACATCGTCGTTTCAATATAAATTCGTATCTATCTATCTTCATCGTCGTATCATTGTTTACATGTTATCGTTCCAGTATCATTGCAAAACCTTAAGTTTTCCTAACAATGTCCACCCTAGCTTCTTACGTATTCTATCTTCATTTAATGGGTTGTTGTTAGTTTCCAATGAAGGGATTTGCTGTCAGTTGATTCTTTGGAATCCAACTATCAGGCGGTATAAGGTTTTGTGTGATGACTACTTTAATTACAATCATCATCGAAACTCTGATACTGGTGGAATTTATTTTGATCAGTTCAATGATCTGAAAGTGCTGAACATCAGATGTTACCGTAACGTAACAACTACTCGTGTTTACTCACGACGTCGTGAGTCATGGAGAACAATAAATTTCGGTATCGTAAACAATTATGGTTCAAGTCGTTATTCATGGTCTACAGGAGTTTATGCTGATAAAACCATATATTTTATGGTTTCAAATTATTGGTATCCACTAGGTGAGAGGAACATCGTTGCTTTTGATGTTCTTAGTGAGACTTTCAGAATGCTTCATTTTCCCGAGAGTATTGTAGTCAATCCTTGCCAAGGGCATTTTTTGACCATCGCAAAGAGGTTGCATTTGATTGTTATTGGAAAGTCTGCTGAGCTAACTGCGATTTGCTCAGATATGAAGAAGAAGGCTGGATGAAGGTGTCTGTTTTCAATAATCCTCGTGTAGTTGATTATGTAGATACGCTCCGAAGTACTAAAATAATTGAAGACAACAAGTGGCCGATAACAAGCATCTGGGGGGATATGATTGAAGTTGATCTGACCAACGAACTTCTGAAATACCTCCAACATGTTAACAACTACAATGGTCCGAAAGGAGCTTTACTTATCGAAACTACTGTTTCACCAATAGATTAGGAATTAGGATCCTGTATTTTATTGAATGCTATTTGCTGTTTTGACAATTGTATTTTTTATATAATTAGTTGTGTTAAAATTATTAATCATGTTTGTTATTTAAATTAAGTAAATGAATATTGATGTTTGAGAGTGTAAAAGCTTGTAATATTGGCAAAGGTCTGTTTAAATGATCAAAGCTCTGTTATTGGGAACAAATGTTTCAAAATTAAACAGTGGTTGATACATCTGTTGACTTGGGTCAACAGATGGATGAACTTTGTATGCTGTTTGACACATGTAGTTTTTATATAATTAGTTGTGTTAAAATTATTAACCATGTTTGTTATTTAAATTAAGTAAATAAATATTTAGGTTTCAGAGTGTAAAAGTTTGTAGTATTGGCAAAGGTATGTGTAAATGATAAAAACTCTGTTATTAGGAAAAGAAGTTTGAAAATAAAACAGATGTTTGGAGCTACTGTTAACAAAACTATGGTTGAAACTACTGTTTGGTTAAAATGGTGGTTTAAAACCACTGTTGGGTTAAAATTGTGTTTTGTGGAGGTTGAAGGGGATTGAAACGATTGTTGGGTTAAAATATAGTTTTTTTTTGGAGAAGGAACATGCTTAAAATGGTGGTTTAAAACCACTGTTGGGTTAAAATAGTGTTTTGTGGAGGTTGAAGGGGATTGAAACGACTGTTGGGTTAAAATATAGTTTTTTTTAGAAGGAACGTGCTTGAACTACTGTTTATATAATGACTGTTGTTAAAGCTCAGTGTTTTAATCCACTGATAGTTATAGTCAGCTACTGTTTTCATTTTGATCACTGTAAACTACTGATATTGATTCATCAGTGCTTTCCTAACAACTGTCATTCATTATTCAGCAGAGGTTGTGACGTGGACAATACTTAGCCGTCAGATCTTTTTATGTTGTTTCGCGCATTGATTTGGAATTAGTATGCTGTATTCTATTGATTGTTGTTTGCTTTTTTGAACTTTGTTTATTATATAGTTTCCTCTGTTTTACACTTGTAGTTTTTATATAATTAGTTATGTTAAAATTATTAACCATGTTTGTTATTTAAATTAAGTAAATAAATATTTAGGTTTGAGAGTGTAAAAGCTTGTAATATTAGCAAAGGTATGTTTAAATGATCAAAGCTCTGTTATTGGGAACAGATGTTTGAAAATAAAACAGTGGTTGATACATCTGTTGACTTTGGTCAACAGATTGATGTCCACAGATGTTTGGAACTACTGTTGAGAAAACTGTGGTTGAAACCGATGTTTGGTTAAAATGGTGGTTTAAAACCATTGTTGGGTTAAAATAGTGTTTTGTGGAGGTTGAAGGGGATTGAAATGACTGATGGGTTAAAATATTGTTTTTTTGGAGAAGGAAGATTCTTGAATCAATGTTTATATAATGACTGTTGTTAAAGCTCAGTGTTTTAATCCACTGATAGGCTATCCACTGATAGTTATAGTCAGCTATTGTTTTCATTTTCAGCATTGTAATATTGGCAAAGGTATGTTTAAATGATCAAAGCGATACACATATCTATATATTCTGTCAGTATATGTTATGCATGTGAAATATCTTTTATATTTACTTATAGTTTTCTTTTAGCTATAATAAATAACACGTTTTGGTACAATATCTATACACATATCTATATATTCTGTCAATATATGTTATGCATGATTTTCTAAGAATCGAGCTGTGTTTGCACCCGGGTCTTACCGCTTCAGTGGTTGAAACACCAGTTGTTCCAACAACTGTTAGTCAGCAACTTTCCACTCAAATCACTACCACTCAATCCATCAAAACAACCCCAACCACTCCTAAACCCAAAAGTAGAAGGGTAACCAATGTTGTCCTAGATGATGACACCTTACCACCACAAACAACCACACAATCACTGCCACTTGTACCTATTCCAATGTTTTCCTAGATGTTAAAATGTTTGTTGAAAGCATTTCTCCTGTTTGATTGTGTGCAAAGTTTATTTCCATTTTAATTCTGCTGCATTACTTGTTCATCTTCTTAATTCTTAAACAAAAACACAATCAAAAAGAAATTCAGATCTTAACAACCTCTAATATGGGTTCATGATCTAATTTGGAGATTTGAAGACAATGTTGTTGAATTGAATGAGATGGTTGATGTAATGTGGTCGTATTAATAACAAATAGTTATTAATCTAAATAACTTTCCTGAGCCAGGGAAGCAATCCCGGGTAAAAACCTAGTTCCTTATAAGAACAAACATATGAGATGGTCCTTCTTCTTTTTGGAATTGGAGCTTGGATAACTGGTCCGTGATTTCCATTCACACTGTGACTTGGTTCGGTGGGTGCACGTTTACTTCCGATTATGGATTATTATTTTCTGTCTTTTTAATAGTGTTGATAATATAAGGCATGGCATCTATGATTCCTTGAGCTACTATGTGTTCTATAGCACTCTTATTTACTTGGTTCTCATTATTATTATTCTAAGCTTCCTGATTTACTTCGTTTGACATCTGAATTATAAACACGATCAGGTATTAATATCACATAATAAATTAAACAAACAAATATTCAAGCATATTGAACCAAAATCATCGAGCATTGCGACTTTTACTCTTTTTCATATATGTATGTATCTAGTACAAACAACTGGAATATTGAAAGTTAATAGCTATGCATCGATATATATATATAGGTGATATGTATATTATTTTATATCTAGCTTTTATATATATATATATATATATTTCTAAGTAACAGAAATTACACAGACACACACATATATATAGTATACTAGGTGTCTGCTTTCTAATACGGCATCTGTAAGACCCTAATTCATTTAACCTTTAAACAACGCAGCGGAATTTCGAGTCTGAAAATTTCTTTCATGACATACATCTTGACATTCTAAAACTTCATATCATAACACAAGAACATAACTTATCGACACTAAATTACATATTTAAACATTCCTGTACAATCTGTCTTGTGACTCGATCCTCGATCTCCAAACCTTGGTTATCCTCATGACTGGTACTACCTGCGCTCACCACATAAAATTCATAACGTTAGTACGTATCGTAAGCATACAAGATTTATGCACGTTTACTTTTCATTCCATTAACTCTTTACATTCCGGCTTTCTTTCTGATCATACGATCCGTAGTGAGACTTCCTTGGTATCCTGCGTTACACTTCATCACCAGGCACGATGTTATTATCGTTAGTACTCAATTTCATTGAATGCAGGCGTACATACCTTCATACATACTATACACACACTTACGATCACACATAGCAACATACATACCTATGTACCTACATACATACTTACGTGCATACCTAAACACATCCATTCATACATACATACATTCATATTTACATGCCTTCATACATACATACATACCTACCTACATACATACATACAAACATACATACCTTCTTACATACATACGTACATGCTTATTCCATACCTTCTCACAACTTACATACGTACATACATTCGTACACACTCACTTGACTACATATACATACCATCTGTATACATCCTTACATACAAACACTTATACTTATACAACGTACTTACGTATATACCTACATACATACCCACGTATCTATCTTCAATCGCCCATTGCAATATACCCAACTTATACTTGCCTACTCATATGCGTCTGCATATATATAAATATCCATATGTACTCGCTTACACGCTATAATCTTACATACATTCGCACACACACGCTTACATGCCTTCTACATACGTGTAAAGAGATGCACAACATCCATACATACCTATCCACACATACGCTTACTATAAAGGTCATAAAACGCGAGTTAAACTAATCATACGCAACTTAAAACGCGTTTAAGCGAGTTCCCATGGCAAAACGAGGCTCGAAAATAATTTTCGAAGAATTAAGACCCGTCGCGCGACGCGACGGGCCGTCGCGCTACGCGACGCCCTCAAAAACACAGAAGGTTGTTGCTGCTGTGCTGCAGATTTCCAGCGCAACCGCATTTCACGGAAACTGTCATAACTTCTTCGTTATAGGTCCGTTTTACCCGATTCTTTTTCCTACGCGTCCGTAATTTAATTCCCCATCTATTGGAACTAAAATCCAACATCCGACTTAATAACATTTCAGACTTTTAACCCTTCGGCTTATTACCCTTTTACCCATCTTTGACCCGTTCATGCATTCATCAACGTAACTTGCTCGTTTTACCATAACCTCTTATAAACATAATGATATCAATGACGTCTATCATAAATTACCAAATTCTTGGATGTCTTGCATCCTCTTAACACATTATCATTCACATGTTCATTTCGACCCGTTAAGGGTATTCGCACATTAATTGGCCTATGACTAACCAAACCATCATTCCCACTTTCCTACTTGTCCAAAACATTACACTAATCGAATAACTTACTTCTAAACTACTTTTAAGATCGTTTACCCCAAAATACCCATCAAGGGCATTTTGGTCAACTTTAAACCCATCATTTACGACGAAAGACTTTAACACATATTTGACCTCAAACATCATGTTTAATTCATTACAATACTTTATTACTTACGCGTACTAAGAAGTGATTACGGAAATCACTTACCTTATGCGTCCGTGCTCGTATCCGATTCCTTGCCTCTTCTTGACCCGTTAACACCTTATGCTTGAGTCCGTCTCGGCGTGATTCCTATACTTCATTTCATCGAAATCACGCTCTTATTAGCATACACCTTTGTACACGTAACAATCATATCACTCGCATAATTCACACTTAACTTTCCTTAGTCATTTCCAACAAGCATTGAAATACATAATCAACTTCATATAATCATATCCGTATACGTTAAACTCATGTACTCATCATGTCATTACATTTAACACGGATTGCTATAACATGTACCATACGACTTCCCATCAACCTACATTCACGACAACGAGTCAATTCATGTTTCTTATACTTAGTTGACTTTCAAAAGTCAACTATTAACCATACTTAACTATCGACTTAACATCATATACCCGTAACATCATAATCGACTATACGGACGACACTATATACATTTCATCATACACTTGATGTGAGTATAACCCTTTAAGCATAACGTACAACTATTTCATGCACAATTCTTCTAAACTCATACATAACCCATCAAAACCAACTACTAACCATCATATATCATTCCAAATGAACATTAAACATAACATCATCATATTCCTATACTTTCATCTAACAATAATTCATGATACCCACATAATACATCAATCATTCAATCAAGACTTGAACATAGGAGGTGATTCTAGTCATCATCTTCACCCTAACTAACGGGTGTCACCTCTAAACATCAAATTAACGCAAACCATTCATAACCCATGTTCTACACGAGGATTCTAACCCTTGTACATGATCAATTTCATATTAACTCACGGATTAGAACATAACCCACTTCACCCATGATCACCAATCTTAGATTTAAAACATACCTTATGATCCTCTCGTGTTGGTGATCATTAATCCATGCTCGGTTATGGATTTGGGCCTTAATTCATCCTTCAAATTGAAGCTTTTTGAAGAACTAGGGTTTTGGGGCTCTTGAGAGCCCCTGCTCGATCTTTCCAGAACACACACGATGTGTGTGTTTATGTGTGTGTTTATTTCTTTTTAATTAGTAATTAAACTTTCACTTGATCCACTTTAGCCCCTCGGGTTTACCTTTAAAACATAACTGACACTTCCTTCATTATTTAATACTTTTGACCATACTCTTAACTAGGTTAAATAGCCTAGTTATTTATTTCATGACGTGTCACATAAGAACATACGACAATTATTAACATTCAGATTTTTGGGGCGTTACAAGTCTACCACCCTTAAACAAGGTTTCGTCCCCGAAACCTTTCTCACTTTCATCGAACACACATTATCTTTTCTTCCAATTCATCCATACGACCACTAGCCCATACTTTTCTGATCATTCTTTCCTATTTCATTTTCATTTTCATTCACTTGACCTGTCATTAACTGGTCAATGCACATAACCTTCCGTTCTTTAATATGATCCATTCTCAATGGATCTAATATTTCCATCTCACTTCTAAAAATTTACATTCTCTACATACTCTGTATAGCATTTAACTTTTCTTTTGTTATCACAACAAAACTATTATTACATAATCACGCCTACGCGCTTAATTCTAACGTTAACCTCATTCTACATTTTCTATAGTTACTTGTATCCTGCATACCTTTACATTTCCTTTAAATCATTTCGTTCATTACACATCACTACTGCTTTTACTTCATGCATTACTTAATTTACACATATACAGGTGTCATACTAGTTCATATCTATCCAATCATGAGTTAAATATTTTTACTAACCTCTTTTTCATTTCCCAAACCACGATCTGCAACCCAGATCGATTCATCTTTTCCTCGAGTACCAGCCATAATAGGCCAGATTTCATTCATCCGTGTCCTGAGTTTCCACTCGTGCACATCCTTTCACCAATACGATTGGTTTCACCACATCAATAATTCTAACATTATCATCAACATCATCGACGGTTAGCATATATCATTTAAACATTCATTAAACTAGGTGATTACCCACCTATAACTTTTCTACAATTTCCTACGTACCTGCTATAACGTACCGCACATTCTATTTCTTACATGCAATCTTTTCATTCAATTAATCATTTTGCCAACGGAAGTACACGCTCGTACTTCCTTCCATTCATGCTTACTTTCAAAGACCTTATTACATCGTTTCAATATTTCTTACTGAGCTTACCATTTCCGCCCATACTCAAGTTATTGTCCGGGTCACAGCCCGTCATCATTCCGACTTCTAAGAGTCAATTACTAACACATCTAACACGTAACTTATACAAAACTTCGTTTTTTATACTATCACTTTTTACTTTATACTTATTTCTATGACCCGTTCGACTCAATCATGGTCAAACTGTCGACATCTTCTTAGGCGGGTTAATTTCATCTTCTTATATTTATTTATTTATTTTTTTTAAATCCGTCTCATGGATTCGGACGCATCATTCATGCTTTTTCATTCATTGAATCCGCCTTACGGATTCAAACATTACATTCATGCCTCTTATCCTTGAACCCGCCTCGCGGATTCAAACATTACATTCATACCTTTCCTCCTTGAATCCGTCTCGCGGATTCAATCATTACATTCATACTTTTCCTCCTTGAATCCGTCTCGCGGATTCAATCGTTACATTCATACTTTTCTTCCTTGAATCCGTCTCGCGGATTCAAACATTCATTCTTACCTTTCATCCTTGAATCCGTCTCACGGATTCAAACATATCGTTCATGCCTTTCATCCTTGAATCCATATTACGGATTCAAACATATCATTCATGCTTTTCATTCCCTGAATCCTTCTTACGGATTCAAACATTTCATTCATACTTTTCATCCTTGAATCCGTCTCACAGATTCAAACATCGCATTCTTATCTTGTTGACCCGTACTTAACCACGGATTCAACATTCTTCATTCATATCAGGCATGTTTTTCATTCTTACATAGTACTCTCAATTTCCCGAGAGTCTTACTTCCCTTTTCACCCACACGCCCGCCTGCTACCCAACTCTACCGGGCATACCTGTAACAATTATCATGATCTCACGAACGTCATACGTTTCTCGTGTACTGGCCAGGTACACAATCCACATAATAGTTTCGTGCCTTCATGTAATTGTCACCTTATGTCCGTAGACTTAGGTTTCGGCACGTGTATCGCTTCCAATACTTCATTACTATACTATCATTGTCTTTCATCTTAAAATCTTTCCTTCCCTTAATGAACTTTACCATTACCTACATCCACATATTACATTCACGTACCTGGGCTCATTTGCCTATTTGTCTTATTACCTCTTTGCCTGCCTTAGTATTCATCCTCGACTGCATTCACGGATCACCCTCTTCCAACACTTATGCTTACCTTGCACATACAAAACCGTCAGTTTCTTTATACGTATATATAAATACATACTTTCATCAACCTTTACCTTTGGATCTTGATCGAGTCTTAGATTGTACGGATTTCTTATCTCAAGAGCACACAAGTTTGAGTTCAAGTACTTACCTTCTCGTACTTGATTCCCTCAAACCAGGGCTCTGATACCAACTTGTAAGACCCTAATTCATTTAACCTTTAAACAATGCAGCGGAATTTCAAGTCTGAAAATTTCTTTCATGACATACATCTTGACATTCTAAAACTTCATATCATAACACAAGAACATAACTTATCGACACTAAATTACATATTTAAACATTCCCGTACAATCTGTCTTGTGACTCGATCCTCGATTTCCAAACCTTGGTTATCCTCATGACTGGTACTACCTGCGCTCACCACATAAAATTCATAACGTTAGTACGTATCGTAAGCATACACGATTTATGCACGTTTACTTTTCATTCCATTAACTCTTTACATTCCGGCTTTCTTTCTGATCATACGATCCGTAGTGAGACTTCCTTGGTATCCTGCGTTACACTTCATCACCAAGCACGATGTTATTATCGTTAGTACTCAATTTCATTGAATGCAGGCGTACATACCTTCATACATACTATACACACAATTACGATCACACATAGCAACATACATACCTATGTACCTACATACATACTTACGTGCATACCTAAACACATCCATTCATACATACATACATTCATATTTACATGCCTTCATACATACATACATACCTACCTACATACATACATACAAACATACATACCTTCTTACATACATACGTACTTGCTTATTCCATACCTTCTCACAACTTACGTACGTACATACATTCGTACATACTCACTTGACTACATATACATACCATCTGTATACATCCTTACATACAAACACTTATACTTATACAACATACTTACGTATATACCTACATACATACCCACGTATCTATCTTCAATCGCCCATTGCAATATACCCAACTTATACTTGCCTACTCATATGCGTCTGCATATATATAAATATCCATATGTACTCGCTTACACGCTATAATCTTACATACATTCGCACACACACGCTTACATGCCTTCTACATACGTGTAAAGAGATGCACAACATCCATACATACCTATCCACACATACGCTTACTATAAAGGTCATAAAACGCGAGTTAAACTAATCATACGCAACTTAAAACGCGTTTAAGCGAGTTCCCATGGCAAAACGAGGCTCGAAAATAATTTTCGAAGAATTAAGACCCGTCGCGCGACGCGACGGGCCGTCGTGCTACGCGACGCCCTCAAAAACACAGAAGGTTGTTGCTGCTGTGCTGCAGATTTCCAGCGCAACCGCATTTCACGGAAACTGTCATAACTTCTTCGTTATAGGTCCGTTTTACCCGATTCTTTTTCCTACGCGTCCGTAATTTAATTCCCCATCTAATGGAACTAAAATCCAACATCCGACTTAATAACATTTCAGACTTTTAACCCTTCGGCTTATTACCCTTTTACCCATCTTTGACCCGTTCATGCATTCATCAATGTAACTTGCTCGTTTTACCATAACCTCTTATAAACATAATGATATCAATGACGTCTATCATAAATTACCAAATTCTTGGATGTCTTGCATCCTCTTAACACATTATCATTCACATGTTCATTTCGACCCGTTAAGGGTATTCGCACATTAATTGGCCTATGACTAACCAAACCATCATTCCCACTTTCCTACTTGTCCAAAACATTACACTAATCGAATAACTTACTTCTAAACTACTTTTAAGATCGTTTACCCCAAAATACCCATCAAGGGCATTTTGGTCAACTTTAAACCCATCATTTACGACGAAAGACTTTAACACATATTTGACCTCAAACATCATGTTTAATTCATTACAATACTTTATTACTTACGCGTACTAAGAAGTGATTACGGAAATCACTTACCTTATGCGTCCGTGCTCGTATCTGATTCCTTGCCTCTTCTTGACCTGTTAACACCTTATGCTTGAGTCCGTCTCGGCGTGATTCCTATACTTCATTTCATCAAAATCACGCTCTTATTAGCATACACCTTTGTACACGTAACAATCATATCACTCGCATAATTCACACTTAACTTTCCTTAGTCATTTCCAACAAGCATTGAAATACATAATCAACTTCATATAATCATATCCATATACGTTAAACTCATGTACTCATCATGTCATTACATTTAACACGGATTGCTATAACATGTACCATACGACTTCCCATCAACCTACATTCACGACAACGAGTCAATTCATGTTTCTTATACTTAGTTGACTTTCAAAAGTCAACTATTAACCATACTTAACTATCGACTTAACATCATATACCCGTAACATCATAATCGACTATACGGACGACACTATATACATTTCATCATACACTTGATGTGAGTACAACCCTTTAAGCATAACGTACAACTATTTCATGCACAATTCTTCTAAACTCATACATAACCCATCAAAACCAACTACTAACCATCATATATCATTCCAAATGAACATTAAACATAACATCATCATATTCCTATACTTTCATCTAACAATAATTCATGATACCCACATAATACATCAATCATTCAATCAAGACTTGAACATAGGAGGTGATTCTAGTCATCATCTTCACCCTAACTAACGGGTGTCACCTCTAAACATCAAATTAACGCAAACCATTCATAACCCATGTTCTACACGAGGATTCTAACCCTTGTACATGATCAATTTCATATTAACTCACGGATTAGAACATAACCCACTTCACCCATGATCACCAATCTTAGATTTAAAACATACCTTATGATCCTCTCGTGTTGGTGATCATTAATCCATGCTCGGTTATGGATTTGGGCCTTAATTCATCCTTCAAATTGAAGCTTTTTGAAGAACTAGGGTTTTGGGGCTCTTAAGAGCCCCTGCTCGATCTTTCCAGAACACACACGATGTGTGTGTTATGTGTGTGTTTATTTCTTTTTAATTAGTAATTAAACTTTCACTTGATCCACTTTAGCCCCTCGGGTTTACCTTTAAAACATAACTGACACTTCCTTCATTATTTAATACTTTTGACCATACTCTTAACTAGGTTAAATAGCCTAGTTATTTATTTCATGACGTGTCACATAAGAACATACGACAATTATTAACATTCATATTTTTGAGGCGTTACAGCATCTCCCTCTCGTCGTACTTCCAGACGAGTTTTTCCCCTATTTGGCGAATCCGGTTTCCTTCCTCAACCAACTTTTCACCGTATTGGCGAAGTTCTTCTAGGTTTTCTTGATTCATGGGTGGCTGTTGAGCTGGTATGGGTTCGTTGTGGACTGGTTCTGGTTCTACGTATGGCATAAAAGGATATGGATTATTCACTAGATTCTGAAATGCCCAGTCGTTGTTCCACCACTGTTCTAAGGGATTTGGGGCTGGTATCCTGGGTATCTCATTGGGATCAAAAGGTGGGATTGGAAGTTGGTTCTCCTGGTTTTGTTCTAGGTTCATGGGTTGGTTAGGGAATAAAGGTAGAAGTTGTGGGTTTGGGACTGCTTCTTGATTGAGATCCATTTCTACTTCTGCATTTCTAAACATGTGAAAATCAGCTAGTTGTCTATCCAATTCCACTTCACATAAAGGTCTAGCTTCTGGATTTTGGGTATTTCTCTCAGCTCTATTTGCTATTGCTCGTTGTTGGGCTTTTTTCATTTTTTCCTCCTTTCTACTTTTGCTCTACTAAACCATCCTCGTTTCTTAGGGGGAAAAGGTTCTTCGGATTTGGCTTTGAAAACAAAGATATCCTCAGAATCTGCTGTGTAACCAGAGATTGGATGGGATGTTCCTTTGTCCTTAGGGGAATGAGGTAGGTGACGATAAGCGTCAGAAGTACCCTGATCACTCATACTGTAACTTAAAAGAAATTGTCAAATTAACATAAAATAATAACATACACATTTACACAAAATAATACATAAATTATTTCCTAACACAATTTGTTAAAATGTAGGTATTTAAAAGAACACCTAAATGGCTTAAACCAGTGACTCTGATACCACATCCTGTCGCAACCCCCGACCCTACCCCGGGAGCGGGAGCCGCGAGCCAGTGACGGTGGTATCAGTGTTTATTAATTTGGCAACAGAAATGAGACATTAGGATCGTAGTTAGGAAATAAATTTCAGAGTATCAAAACACCAAACTTTTATATTAAACAAATGGGATAAAAACCCATATTTTATTTATAAGATGTTTATAGGGATAAACCCTAATTGCTGAAAACATAATTTTTTATTTAGGTAATTTTATAGCCACTTTCTTTAAGCCTTCAGTGCTCCATAGCTGGCTTTTAATATCTTCACATCAAGTTACTTGAAACGCGTTTTAAAAATATTTTATCAGCAAGAAATACTGGTGAGTACATTCCATTTTATAAAATGACACATTGTTATATTGTACAACATCAAGAGTTTTTACATTTGTTTATATCTAACAATTTCTCAACACGGTATTGCTACTGGGGCAGCCTCTGTCCTCGGTGCTTGCGGTCATGCTAACATTGGCTAACCCGTTATCCAATATTAACTAGTGTCAGGTAATGTATACAAAACCCCACATACTGATGATAATTGTAGAATTACAAAAACTTAATCACTGTAAACATGACTGATAAACATTTAGGGTTTTGTAAAACATTTGAAATAATGACTCACAAACTGTGAGAAAAAGAGAAATGACTCACTTTGTAAACTTATGTTTTACTACGGCTTCCTGGTAATATCTCCTGTTATTTCCTTGAGTTTCTATTAAAAATAAACAATGCATGCGTGTTAGTAAAATAACCCAAATTCAACTTATCAATACGACCCGAGATAGAACCCCAATCAATCGGACAGAGTATCGAATTAGTGATCGGGGGTTAAAATACTTACAACGGGGCAGAGCTTCATGTTTTAGGGGGAATTTTAACTTGAAATTTCGGACTATAAGTTTGAGAGAGAAAGAAATGCTGAGCGAATTTGCAAGTGCAGGAAACTGCTCAATTTATAGGTGATCTCGAGGTCTGTGGCGCCCCGCGACCCCCTCCCTGTAACAACCCGATCTTCGGATTGTTCCTATTTACCGTGTTTCTTTTGTAAACGTTCGTACTCCGAGATTCGATAAACTTTACGGGATTTAACTATATTTTAAATGCATATTATACACTTAATTAATGCACTTCACATCGCTATTTAACGCATTTTTCACATTTGAACGCTATTTATCACAACGCTCATCACAACGCAAACTAGAAACGCGGAATTGGTTATTTATTTACATGTGTTAAATTGTGTGTTTACTTGATTACTTGTTTGTGTTTATTAAGTGTATGGTTACTGCAAACACTATCGCAACGCAAACCCAAATGTTACTCGCATAACTCGAATTACCACACCGAAATGCAACACAATGCTACACTCGATATCTAACTAAAACACATAAAATATACATACTAACTAACGCAACCAAACACATTGAACAAGCATCCTACACGTGAAACGAGAGTTCATTTTACGAAAACTCGGTCGCCGTCCGAATGGGCCATCTGACCGGATGGAGCCCATCCGACCGGATGATCCGGATGGAGCCATCCGGACATGCCCCCATTCGAACGCTGCCATCCGGAGTTATGCCCCATCCGGAAATCGCACCTCACTCTCTAGCCTATAAATAATGGACTTATGTCTCACTTCAACATTTTCACCTCTCATCCGTACTCAGTCACTCCCAAATGCTCTCAAGCTTCAACCTGTGATTCAATACCGATTTGTAAGCTTTCTCACTCGAATCTCCTTGAATCTTCATCTCTAATCATTTCTACTTCATCTTCTTCCTCAAAATCACAAAAACATTTTAACTTTTCCTCAAAAACCCTTGATTCCAGCTGTTACGGAAATGGTTCTCACTCAGATTGCTTAGGTAAACTGGTGTGCAGCATCATTCAACCGAGATTGGTTTGAATCTAAAGGATTTTCACACTTTTCAACTAATTTATGAAGAATTTCAACATTTTTCAACTTATTTTCGAAACATCTTCTTGATTCACACGAAACACTGGTGAAATCAGACTCAGTCAGACTCTCGAATCGTTCCTTAGTCGAAATCCGGCTTGAAAACTGATTTCCACCAAAGAGATGGACCGATTAACGGGTCAAGCATGAATCTTCATCAAGAACAGCACCCTTGTCCGTACGGGCAAGGCCAATCCGGATGGACTAAGCTTGATAAGGATTCGGTTGGTTGATTCCGTCGTCATACAGTCTCCGTTAACCTAAAACTTTTACTTAGAAATTTTTTACAAAACGTCGGACCACAGACCATCCGACCGAATGATCTAAGTCTGATAATATCCGTTGTTTAAATGTTGTTGCCACGACTGATAAACATTTTTTAGCTAAACTTCAAATTATCGCAAAACCATCCGAATAGTCATCCGTTCGAATGGCCATCCGTCCGGATGGGACCCATCCATTCGGATGCACCATTACTACACTTAACCCGCTCGGCATTCCACTTACAACCGTTCAGCCCTGAGGGATACTTATGTTCTGTTTCCATTCACAGGCTAACTCAGCGCTCCCTTCAATCCAACCGACTGTGTTTATCTGTTAAACACTCACTTTGAGTATACTCGAATCCTTTTTCACTTAACGCACTTTTGGGTGTTACATACGTTCTCTATCAAAACACAACGCACACAATACTAAACGCCTTACAAACGCTAACCGCTCTCGCATGTTGTACGTGATTCGATGAATGCTTGTATGTTATGTTTACACAGTGATTACTGCTTGCCACCCTTAGCAACGGTAGTACAATAGTTTGGGCTCAGCACCTGTTTACTCAGGGGTTGTTAAGGTTATTACTTCACGTGTTCACAGTGGTGGACATCTGTCGCGCACTCTACAACTCGCAGTCATGTTGGTATTGCCTGTATCATTGTCGATAGCTTACTTGATTCACTTCTCTACGTGTTACATACTGGTTATGCGTAAACGCTTTTCATACTATATCTATGCAAACTTGTGTACTCACCTTTACATTTTATGTATTGACTTTCATTTTAACGTATGTGACAGGTTGATGGATTATTTGCTGCAATGGATTAGGAAGTCTAGAAACCCACCAAATAATATCTGAGTTGTCGGAACACGTTTTGTTTATGAGAACTTGTTATCTGTAATGACTATATTTGTGATATTTGTTTGATAGTATCGGATGTTAAACGTATTAAAAATCTTGTCATTTAATAGTTGTTATGGATTCCCTTGAACAATCTGTTTCGCTCAGTGCCACGCCCCGATGATTCTGCCATCGGTTCTTGTGTGACAATCCACTCGTTTTTGTCGCACCCCACGAGAGGCACCCTAGCTACGGCAAGGGTTTCCGGGTAAACCCCTAGACCCAACACGTGGTGGATACGTGTCCACATGGGTGTCCGACAAGTAAAGGGCCGTCGCGCCCCGTGACTGATAGAAGGGTGAATAACCGTGTTTTAACATGTGTAAATATAAGGTTTTAAATGTTTATTATCGTAAAACATGGTTACTTTGAGTGTGTTTCTATTTGTAGGTACCCAGAGCTTAACGGATGGATGTTGAAGCTAAACGGGAGGTTTTCGGGAAGATTTATGAAGCTTAGAAGCTTACACACAAGTTCGGAGTTGAAAAATGCGAAAAATGGTAAGAAACCAGTACTTGGCGCAAGAAGAAACCAGTTTGGCGCAACCTGGTTTCAGTTTTGACGCAATACAGATGCTAGTAACTCAGGGGCGCAACCTTGTGCCAGGGGGCGCAACCTTGCGCTGACATCAGATAATCACGCGAAAATTCAGGATTTCACTTTATTTTAAGATATCTTCAACCCCAAAACGAGATTATCATTAACCCTAGCCGTTTTCCACTTCCCAGGAATGAATTTTGGAGTTCCCAACCTCAATCCAGTCATCAATCATGCAATTCCTCATCAAGATTGAAGATCAAATCAAGAACATGAGCGGCTAAACCACCCGTGACCATCTCCTGGACTAGGGTTTGTGTTAGGAATCGGGTTGGCTTAGTTTTACACACTTTTGGATTGAAATTTGACTAATCATTCGGTTAGTTTATCTTTATTGTTTATTTGTTTTTGATTAAACATTGTTGGATTATCATTTGTATACTTGTTCATCAGTTATTTGGTTTTGTCATCAACAATTGGGATTAAATTCTAAGTTGTCATTGTTCTTCAACCTTTAACCGTTGAACTTGTTTATGTTTATGAAATCTAGGATTGGTAATTAATTAGGTTACTATTCATTTGCATCAATCTTTCAGTTTCGATCGTGGATCATTGCAATCAAATATATTATCTATTAATTATTTATCAAAACAAGTAGTTAGCAAATCATGTCTATGTGATTTTCAATTGGTAGTAATTAGGTTACCCGTGTTTCTACACAACTTGAAAACCTGGAGATTGGTCCTTATCTCATAATTGTTTACAATCACATTAATTACATTTGTTTTTCTAATAACTCTCTTAATCAGCAAAAAGCAATTAGTTTAGAATTAGACAATCATTAAAAACAACGAGCTTTCATACTTTCCACTGATTCCCTGTGGATTCGACATCCTACTTGCCCTTTTCTAGTAAAGGTGATTAGGACACTTTTAAAACATTTTTTTGAATGACGTTATGACATCGATCAAAATGGCGCCGTTGCCGGGGAGTAGTGCGCTTAGTTAGGTTTTCTTGTTTTGTTTTTATTTTTCTAAAAAAAATTAATTAAAAACCCAAAAAGATTTTTTTTATTGTTCGTGATTTACACTTGGTAGTTGAGTTGTGTTGTGCAGGATGACAGAGCCTTACACAGATTTCATCTCTTCTACGTGTAGATTCTGCGGGGGTCCACGTCATCCGTGTATCGGTTGCCACGAGGCCCAATATAGGAGGGCACATGGAAAACCGGTGTCTTATGTTTCAAAGCTTCTACCTCCACCACACTTCGATGATTATGACTCAGAGATGGAGGATGATTATTACTCTGACGGATGGGAATGGGACGAGGATGCTTATTATGAGCCGAGGACGGATGGACGATGTTTCTGTTGCGGTCTTGATCATACCTATGATTATGATATATGCGAGGTGTATTTGGAAAATCCAAAGTATTGGAATAAAAAAATAATGGATGCGTACATCTCAAGACCGTATCAGGGATACCAACTGTATCATCCCGAGGAATATTCTGAGCCCAAGGGTGTCTATACTTATCAGACTGAGGCGGAGAAAAAGCTTGCTATGTTGGAAGTGATTTTTTCCAAACTCGAGCAATATTTATCAGCACCCAACCTTTCCGATGAAGATTGAATAAGCTGTCTAGTTTCCAAGTGTCAGAAGATAAAAATGAAGATAGAAATAGAAGAGCGTCTCTCACCATTAACTGATGATATTAGAGATTGTTCTCACATGGAGGAGGAGGAGGTTGTGGAGGATAATACCACACCAATGAATCCTTTATCTGATGAAGAGTCACTGGTGGATCAGATGGTGTGTGAGGATGATGAGGCAGAGCAGTCTGATGAGATGAATGTGTGTACCGAACCTCTTCCCATATCAGTCATTCCAATTAACAAGTATGGGGAAGAGGGTTTGAGGAAGAATATGAGAAGGGCGAAGCTACAAGACATCGGTGTATATCTCGTGAAGTGGATCAGCGAAACCCGCAGGTGCTTTCTAAACATGCCAATTATACCGACGAGCTTACGGAGATGGCATGTAAAATTCCGGGCATTTATTGGAAATACAAGGGGTAAATGTGCATTGAGACCACCGTAGCGCATATCAGGTACGGTCTGGCTGAAGACCTTTAAACTTAGCGCTCTCGGGAGGCAGCCCGAGGATGTAGAGTATTGTATTGTATTGTATTGTATTTTGGTTTGGTCTCGGTTTGGTGTGTTTGTGTTTTGACAGGTTTCTACTGTAATAACCCGTGTTTCGAAAGTCAAAAGTACAAGTCAAAGTCAAAGGAAGAAAAGATTGCTAATTGCGATTTGTCACTCCTTGCTTAACTGTTGACTGTACTCCTTAACTTGTATTCGAATTCTATTATTTGTTTGCTTTAGTTGTATTATGTGGAGTATCTGTGAATAATCAAAGTTTAAATCGCATGTTTATCGCTAATCTATTTATCGCATCGCAATCGCATTCGCAACTCGAATTATGTGTTCTGGATATTGTTTTACGTGTGTGTGCTATTTATGTGTTACTTGTGCATGTTTATATTATGTGGTGATTTATCAAAACGCAATCGCAACTCTATCACAACGCAATCTAATCGCAAACGCTAAACGCAAGTTAATTTTGATGATTGTATGTTAGATATAGTATTTGTGTGAATATTAGTTAAATCTATCGCATCTCTTAATCGACACACGTTTAAACGCATCGCAACGCTCAACGCGCAAAACGAAATGCTGAAACCTAACTCACCGAGCCACTTCGATCGAATGACCATTCGATCGAATGGCCATCCGATCGAATGGCCTTCCGATCGGATTGTCATCCGATCTAATTGTCATCCGATCTGACACTTGTGCTCCTCTTTCCACTTTTGGCAACCTATAAATACCCCCTGTCACATCACAAACAGTGATGTGACAGCTCTCTCTCCGACCAGCACGCTCAAGCCCACTTTTCCTTCGATTTCTCGCGATTTTTGTAAGTTTCTTCCTCAAATCTTGTACTTCTATGATCTAAACGCACTCCTTCATCATTTTCACCTTTAAATCTTAACTTTTAACCGTGAAATCAGCGGATTTGAGGTATTCTAGGACGATGTCATTATGTAGTTCTTATGAACTTCAAGATTTGGCTTCATTCCACCAAGAACAACTTAGATCTAAGTGATTTCCACATAATTTAACACTGTTTTCGCATAGATCTAAACAACTTCAGAGTTTGAAGGATTGGAAAGATGGTTTCACAACTTTCTTTCAACTCTTTTACACTCAATGCACTCAAAACCGATAGAATCGAAACTGATTCAGGCCTTCTACTCGTTTCTAGTGAAGTGTCGGTCCAAGATCCGATTTCTGTCAAGGAGACAACCGATTTCGGGTTGAACATGAACAACCGTCAAGAACAGTTAACTGGTCGGATTAGGGTGATTCCTATTCGATTGGGTAACCTGGGTCTTGACGAGGTTCCATTGTTTACCACGTAGTCATACCGTCTCAATCAAACCGCAAAAATTTTTCAAACTTAGCAAAATACTCAAGTTTTCAAAAGGATCAGCACGTCGAACGGATTGCCGTCCGATCGGATTGCCATCCGATTGAACGACAATCCGATCGAATGACATTTGGGTCTTCAACACTTAAACATTTTCACAATTTACAAAGATCATCAGTTCTAACGGATTGCCATCCGATCGGAAGATCATCCGATTGGAAGATCATCTGATTGAATGACAATCCTGCTGTGAACTTGTTCTCTGAGAAATACCTCGGTGGACGGATCGCTATCCGATCGAACGGTCGTTCGATCGAACGACCTGAAAGGTAGAGATACTTCTCTGTTTTCAAAATGTTACAACGAAAACTTTAAAGCCATCATACACAACCACATCCATCCCAAATGAATGTCAATCCGACCGAATGACCATCCGTTCGGATTGTCATCCGATCGGATGACTCTTCGTCACTTGTTTCACTGCACTGTTTTACGCGACGCCCTTCGCTTATGCTATCGTTAACTGTTAAGGCTAATCTCTCAGCGCTCCCTTCAATCCAAGAGAGTATTTACTTGTTAAACGCTATCTGTCAGTATACTCGATCCCTTTTTGCTTTACGCACTTTTGGGTGTTACATACGTTACCTATATTCAAATTACATCGATCACACAATGCAACACATTTTTATACGCTAACCGCTCTGCATGTTATACATGTTATTCGATGAATGTTTGTATGTTATGTTTACACAGTGATTGTTGCCTGGCGCCTTAGCAACGATAGTACTATAGTTTGGACTTAGCACCTGTCAGGGGTTGTTAAGGTTATTTCTTCACATGTCACAGTGGTGATATGTGTTGCGCATTCTACAACTCGCAGTCATGTCTGTTCATATTTCATTGTCGATAACCTACTAGCTTCACTTTGCTACATGTTACATGCTGGTTATGCGTTAAGGCTTTCGAAATCTATTATACTATTAAACTTGTATGCTCACCTTTACACTATGTGTATTGACCTCTATTTTAACGTATGTGACAGGTGTTTAGGATGCTTTGCTTGTTACTTGCTGGAATCAAGCTAGGATGGAGTCCAGAAACAAACCTAATGAAAATCTGAGTGGTCGGAACAGTTTGCTTGTTCTTGAGACAATTATCTGTAATAACTATTTTTACTTTATCTGTTAGTAGTATGGGATATTAACATTAAGGATTGGTAATTTAATAGTTGTTGTGGAATTCTCTTGAACAATCTGTTTTGCTCAGTGCCGCGCCCCGATGATTCCGCCATCGGTTGGGGTGTGACAGATTGGTATCAGAGCCATAACTATAGGGAATTAGGCAAGACTCGACCTAGTCCGGGTCGATGTCTTAGAAACGACCTAGTCTATAGTGTCACACGTGAATCTTGTTTGTGGGAACAATGATTGTCCTTGAGTCAGACTCCTCTAAAGACTAGACAGAATGTGTCGCGATCATTACTGATCTTTTCTGGAAGTTTCAGCTTGTGAGCAATGGTCCCGATCCCTACCAGGATCTCGAAAGGTCTAATATACCGGGGTTCAACCTTCCACGTTTTCCAAATCGCATTACGCCTTCTCAAGGCGAGGCTCCCATTAAAGCCATACTTCTTATCTCAAATTCCTACGATTTCCGTCGCTCGTCGGCGCAATCTTTCTATATTCCGCGGGCTGTCTTGATATGATCACATATCTGAACGATCTTGCCTCAAATTTTTCCTGAACCAACTCGGGCCAGTAGATTGTTTATCTCCGGTCTCCGTTTAACACAACGGGGATTGACTTATTATGTTCCATCTAAAGCTTCACACGAAGCGATTTAAACAGCGGTGTAATAAATACTGCACCTAGATCAAGGTTTCTTCTCATGATCCCTTAATCAATGTGACGCGTATGCAATGCCGTGGTCTCGTTGCATCGATGCGTAATCGAGACTTTGTCGAGAAGCGTCACATAATTGCAACTCTAACTTCTTAGCTCTTGATCGCAGGGTTGGCATGAATCTCATTCTTATCCACCATGTATCCTAAAGTTCTTACCTCACGAATTCGAAATCCGTTTTTCGACATCTTAGCACATAATTGTTCTTTCTCTAGGAGTCGCAAGGTAAATTGCAGATGTTGCTCATGACCTTCCTTGGTAGCTGGTCATATAAGAATGTAGCCAATTAATATAATCGTGATCTATCCCCGTATGGCTTACGCGTTTGATTCATGAGGTCCATGAATACTGTCGATACATGTGTTAAGCCAAATGGTACGACAAGGAACGCGTAATGCTCGAAGCGAGTCCTAATAGTCGTTTCAGGGATATTTCCTTCTTGTATTCACAGTTGAGGACATCCTGTCCTTAAGTCGATCTTTGAGTGGTAACTAGAACCTTACGATTTGTCCAGTCATGTTGCCAATCCTTGGCAAAAGGATACCGGTCCTTGATATCCAATTCTCTAAAGTTGATGAAAAATGGAAACTGCCGACTTTCTTCTCATGTCCTTAACTAAGGATGTCATGTCTTTAATTCCCTCTGTCCAGCAGCTCTCACAGCTGCATCAGAGGTTCTTGTATCTCGGACGAAACTAGTTGGTAAGGCGTCATCTTGCCACTGGTGCCGCTCCTGGCACGAGGTTCATCCTAAACTTCTCTCGTTGCTATAGAGGTATTCCTGGCAAGTCATCAGGAAGGTCTACTGGGAATTCCTCCTCCACGGGGTTGTCTTCTAACTCCAGCTCCTAGGTCTCCTTGTCGGCAACATGAGCTAGGAAGGCTATGTAGTCTACTCAGAGGCGCTTCTGTGTCTCTTCGACCAATGAGAGATGTCGCAGATCACGGTCTAGTACCCTTGCACCTATCGCAAGAAGGTTGTGGACTATAAATGTGTCATCATTCGCAAGAGGGATGCGACTGATTTTCCTTATATCGAACGACTTCAGCTCTATACTTAGATTTCCAATCCAGGCTGACTATCATATCGTGACTTCCCAAGTCAATGGTAACAGAAGGTTCCGGCCTTCTGAGTCCCCAAAATATAATCCTTAATTGCTTCGTCTGCTTAAACTAGCCTTCTATATGCCCATTTTTAAAGAATACGGGGCGTCTATTCTACTCGAAACTAGGCTAAGCAGTTTCTTACGTTCTAAGCATACAAGGTTAAAGTTGGTGCCAGTATTAATAAAAAATAGATGCATAAGATTGGTTAATAGGGAACGTACCCGTAACCGCATCTGGATCCTGGCGTGCTTCACGAACTCTAATCGTGAAGACCCTTCCTTGCTTGTTTCTTCTTAGGGCAATCTTTCCTAAAGTGCCCTGCTTCACCACATCTGTAGCAACCTGGAATTTTCCCATTATCTCTTTAGTCTGGATCCTTCGCCCAAAAGGCATCCTTGCTGTGCCCTTCTTTTCCACACTTAGGCCTCAGACATTGACCTCCATGGTAAAAATTGCATTCCTCGCACCTCGGCTTAGTCCCCAAGTAAACCTTACCGCCAGCCGTATTAGTGGCTCCATAAGCTTTCCTGCCACGCGGCGGGTTCACCCCCTTTCCTTTGTTTGCTTTAGAGCTTTCATAGCTGACTTGGGTGCCTATCTTTAGGTTTAAAGACTTCCTTTTCTTGTTGCCTGATGACTCCACATGAGTCTCCTTCTTGTTATCCTCAGATTCCGAAAATTTTCCCATGCGTAGAGTTTCTTCAGTAAGAGTGACACTCAAATCGATAGCCTCTGCGATGGTTGAGGGCTTCGAGGTAGTAACCATGCTCCTAATTTGAGGTGCAAGTCCCCAGATGAATCGCTCAATCCTCTTGAATTGCGGCTTTACTAAGTAGGGGACGACTCTAGACAAGTCGTGAAATCGCTGGACGTACTCAGAAATCTTTGGCCCGTCCATTTTCAAATTCCAGAACTCCACTTCAAGCTTCTGGATTTCAGCCCTTGAACAGTATTTCTTCTCCATCATTTCCTTGAGCTCGTCCCAGCTCAGTGCATGAGCAGCTTCGTCACCGAGGGTCTGAACCTGAAGGTTCCACCAAGAGAGTGCGCCGTCCAAAAACAACCCTGAGATATAGGTAACACTCCGCTGGGGTGAACAGTTACTCATTCTTAGAACGGAGTCAGTCTTTTCTGCCCAACGAACAAATGCAACGGCACCTCCTGTGCCATTAAAATTCAATGGCTTGCAGTCCAGGAAGTGTTTATAGGTGCAGCCAGTTGCAGGGTTATTTCCGGAAGTGCCACCACTGTGCTTAGAGCGGAGGGCTTCATGTCGTGCAATTGCCTGTGAGATGCGTTCTTGAAGCTCGGCTTCTGTCCTTGGTAACATACTGGTGTCTGTGTCTTGTCTGGGCAGCATTCTCTTCTGTCAAAAGGTATGAGGTAGGTTAGACAACATTCCATAATTGTCTATGAGGTACATAGCACCATAAGCAAACATGTAATCACCCAATATCACATGCATATATACTCAACAATGTACGAGTGAGGAAACAACTACTGAGTTTTCATAATATGAAGGTAGTAGTGATTTTCCTTCTACGTTAGCTCTACAAGACGGGTATACTTCCCCTGAGATGGGGGGTGTCCATGTAGGGGTGGTAGAGAGTGTAACGTCACTGAATCTTTCTGAATGTTATCCATCTTCACTTGCTTAAATATCGGTTCTCAAACGTCTCGTATACGGGTAGAAGTGTCAGTCACGAAGTAGGCAAAGACAGGTTTCCTACTTTATAAAGTGCTAAAGCAATGGTCTATGTATTGTTCTACCAGATGAAGGTGTGAACACCTATAGATTATTTTTGTGTGGTGATCATTAGCTCGACCCGCAGAGTCCACCAGGATTTCCATGCACTACAAGTCGTTATTACGTGGGCCCCCGTAATAATAAATTGTCTTGCACGGTCACCCCAACTTTCCCTCGTCCAAGCAGATGATCAATCAAAGAGGGGACACTACTGTCCTTATACCTCTATCATGGAAAGGACCATTGCGGTGGTCCACGCGCTAACACTCGTTATCGTTACGCGCGAATAGGCACGATGATTAAACGAAACAGGAATAAGGAGAATTCCTAGTAGTTGGAGGGGCACCTTCAAGATGAATACTTCATCTCCCCTTTCTGGTCAAGTATGTCATCAATCTTGCTTCACAAAAGCCGTAGGGATCTCGTCCTGCTGATTAAGAAGTTGTTCAAGGTTGCCGCCTCTGCCTCGCCATCACTACCGTAGTCGGGCACCTTCAAGATCAAGAGGGAAGAGCAGCCATCTCCTACGGAAGCAAGCTCAGAATCTTGTTTGGTAATCACTCCAGCCAAGAGCTTTGCAATGAACGCGGGGCCGATAGCTTCATCATGCGAGTAAGAACAATAATAGGATTCGGAGTCGAAGGTATATTATTCACGTCAATAATCATTCCGTACACTTATTCGTATGTATATATCAATAAATAAGTATGTTACTTAGCATAAACAAGCAATTCGATGCATCATATCACGTATAACTCTCGTTTATCCTTTGGGGGGTAATTTTGTCTTTGGCAAGTCTAACTCATGTAGACTATGCCTTAGTTGGCACCTTATTTTGGAGTATTCTCCTCCCTACTAATGTCCTTGCCTTGTCTCTTCTTTGAAAAATGTTTGACTCATGGATCTTGACGCTTACGTGAATGCAATGAAAAACCTTTTTGTAAAAATGTTTTCGTGAGAGAGTTCTAATGATTGTAGTCTAGACTCGAGAAGGAATCCTAGTTCACTACAATCGAAGCTCTGATACCAAACTGTCACACCCTGACTTTTGCGGAAGCATATGATGTGTGACTGGTTTAATATCATTGCATCCAATCGTAACAAACAACTATATGATCAAACGATGTTCATCCATTCAAAAAATTTGAGTATTACAACACCAGTTATTTAAGTTTTAAAACACAACCTTCGACTAGGTTACAAATCAACAAAAGTGGATGACATCTAAACTTGAAATTTACTTCTAGAAACAACACCCGCGCCCAAGATCCAACCTGTCACCTGAAATACATGTAATTTTGGAAAACATCAACAAAAGTTGAGCGAGTTCATGCGTTTTGTTTGAGTACTTATAAACCTTTGAGAGACTCCATTGAAAACAGGTATGAAAAGTGTGTATGAACATACCAAATGAATATTTTGTACAAGGACATTAAGGCATATGAGGACATAGAGAGCACTCAAAATGAGTGGGCTTATACCCTTGTCGATTTTCCTCGACTATGTCGAATTTCCCTACGACTATGTCAATTTACCTTGACTATGTCGATTTCCCTCAACTATGTCGATTTCCCTCGACTATGTCGATTTCCCTTGACTATGTCGATTTCCCTCGACTGGGACATCGAAGCACTACTTGGTACTAGTTGTGACCATGAGTGGGGTTCGGCCGTACCCGTTAGATCTAACCTTCGTCCCTAATTATGAATGAATGGCATTTCAGTATTTAGTCTATGCTCACATGATCTAGTAGTTCATTTCATAGTCATTTCATACCATTGAAACATTTATACATGTATTCCACCCCCGAGAGTTATAAAACCGAAAATAGTTAAGAGAAAAGGGGGACATGAACTCACTTGTCTGTAAACATTTAGTAACATGTACTTCACCCCCGAAGTTATAAAACTGAAAACAGTTAAAAGAAAAGGGGGAGCATGAACTCACGGTTTTGCGTCTTCGATACTCGTAACTCAAAGTTCGTCAGCAAACACGACTACCTACAATGTATTATGGTCTATTAGACGAATGTGTCGTGCCTTGTCTTAGTATTTACGTTTTTTAGTTACGTTTCTTTTATGTCTTCATAGTTATTCCAAGTTATAATTTCTTGTTAAAATAATAATTATTTTACCTTTAAATTATATTTAATTTTGGAATAATTGTTAAACAATATTTTTGTATCAATACTTCTCAAGTATTTATTTCGTATTTCCTTCCCAAGGATGGGAGTATTTCATACATGTATATTTGTATTCTCGAATTTGTAATCCCAAAATAATATATTTTCAAGTCCCACTTTAGAAAATATATATAACTTATTTTGTCCAAAAATGTATTTCAAGAAAATATATATTTTTCCCAAAAATCATATATCTTCTAAATATTCTAAGAAAATATATTTTTACTTCCAAAAATAATATATTTTCTCTTTGTCGAAAATATGATATACGTTGTAATAATAACGAAAATCATATTTTCATTTCTTGTGTCCAAAATAGTATTTACCAAAAATATATTTATAACGGTAATTTCCGGAATATTTTGTAAGTTATGTTCTATTGTTCGGTTCCACAATATTATGTGTGTAAGTTATATATTTATTCCTTTGTGATTTTTGGTATTATTTTGGGATTGTAAATTCTTGGTATTTGTTAAGTTATATTATTTTACCCTAAAATAATATAATTATTCCACAAGGTATACAAATAATCACACACAATGTGTTATTAATGTAAATATATATTCTAAATACATATTTATCCATTTTTATTTACAAAAACCAACCTCCAATATTTGTATTTTTGTTACAAAAATTATGGCAAAGTTTGTATTGAAAACCATAGTTAAAGTACACTAGTAACTATTTGTTAGAAAATATTTCTTTAAGTGTTTATATTTTTTGAAAATTTTGCCATAGTTTACCCTAAAAATGGAGGTGTCCATGCTATTAAAGCATATCATTTTCTTTTCAAAAATCATCATAAACAATCAACAATCAATCTACACTTACCAAGCGCTAAAACAAAGCTATCTACATAATGATCATGAACTTGAGTTTTCATAAAAACTTGTAGTAACTTGGTAGTATGTTTAGTAGACTTAGTTACCCTCCAAAATATATTTACTTCTTGATAAACTTTATTCTTGAAAGTTTTAGGTGTTTACAACTTGTAAACATATTTTACAAAAATGTTTCTTTATTAAATCTTCTTGTTTCTCTAGTGTCTCTACACTTATTTTATCACCAAAAATAGTGTAAGTTCGAGTAAAAACCAAGATCTTCTGAAAATCACATTTTAAACTTGGTTCTTTTGGAAAACCGTTCATAAATCTTAGATTCATAAGATCACTAGCTTAGTTTGATTATTATTTTTCAAGAAATCATTTTATTCATCAAGTTCATGTTTACACAAGAAGATGATTATCTTATGTTATCACATAATCATCCTCTCACTTGCTAGATCATGTGTTTAATCATAATCTAGCAAGCTCCATGTGATGATCAATATCATATTCTCAAGAAAACAACAAGCAAGCATTATGCATACACTAAACAACATTATTTCACCAATATATCATCATATGTTAAGCTTATGTTTATGATTCTTGTTTATGTCTTTTAGTGTTCTTGTGATTTACAACATAATACATCTTTTAACCAACTAAAATAGAAGTAACAAAGGGTTGTGAGAGTCTTACTACTAGCTCTAAGCTAGGGATGAACTCAAGATGAAAATGGAGTGGATAAAAGCAATTGATGGAGGTCCTTCAAGTTCTACAAGCACCAAGCTTCATAAAACACCTTCTAACACCTTGGAATGATCTTGGAATGCTTGGATGGTGGATGAAAAATGGTGATGGTGTGAGTGTGGTTTGGGCCGTAGACAAGGGGAAGAAGAAGGAGGTTTTGTGTGTGTTGAGAAGTGTTGAAGAAGATGGTTACTTATAATCAAATTTGGAGGATTGTCCATTGGGTCTTATGTCTATAATAGTACACACACAATCTAATCAAATCCATGGGGAAGATTATGGAAAGATTTAGAGAAGATTATGTAAAATCTAGGTGGGGTCACCCCATTGTGACCGTAGACAAGAAGGGGGGGGGGGTAAGTGTAACTTTGATGGTAAATGATGTTAATTAGTTGGAGGTTAAGTGTAAAGTCTAGTGTTTTAAGTGTATGATGCATTATATAGTGTGTTAGGGTGTTCGGGAACCATAACTAGCCAAGAAATAATGAAACAATGCTTCTAGCAATATTTTGGTGTTCCGGGTAATGTCCGATTGTTCGGTTAGATACCGGTTTGTTAAAGTGTCAAGTTATTCCGTTTAGTGTTCTTTAAGTACCCTTTTGTGACACATTTAATTCCCGACACGTAGGAAAGCATACAGGACCATTTCGCCATATTTTTGCACATTACTAGCTTGTTAAAAAGCTGAATTTTGCTAAAATATGCATAATTCTGCACTTTATGTGGGGTTTAGGCACTTTCCGGCACTTTATCTATCACCTAGATGTAACACCTCGAAAATTTATGTCCAATAATGTGTCAACACATGTCATGAGCTTTAAACGTGTAAAAGATTACTTTAGAGGGACTAAAGCTGACAAACAAGGAATCTGTGTGTATGAAAGGATTTGAAATGTCAACAATGGATAAATATACTTCACAACAGCCCCACATGATGTTTATACCCTTAAACGAACAAATCATGGATCATACGAAGCTAATTGTGAAAGGAAGTGAGGAATTACAAACTACAGGGGTTAAATGTGTCAACATGTTCAAAGTATACCTCTGAGTGACCTTTTAGCAAACCCAAAGCTTTGTAATGATTAATTATACTCACGAGAATAAGTGATAAAATTTTCATAAGGTTTCGTTAAAGTATGAGAAAGTTATGACAATATTCATATACGAGGGGTTAAAAGCGTCAACGTTGAAATTTATGACTTTTCGGGTAAACATAAGTTAACCAAGGACTTAACAAAGTTTGTATAAGTCTTGGAACCCTCAAAAGTAAATTTAGAGGGCTTATAATGCAAGAAATAATGTGAAAACGACGTTTGGAAAGACCAGGGACCAAAAGTGCAAATATGAGAAACCTGTTGACCAGGTCCTTACGGACCGTAACACCAAGACCTTACGGTCCGTAAGCAGTTGCCCAGCGACAGAAAACAGGCAGCTGCCTATTCCAGCCCGTTCCACCGCCTCAATCTGCCATTTTCCGATTTTAGGGACTTGTTTATTGGTTTTAGGCTTTAGGGGGGGCACTTGTATGCATCTTGGATCATTGGTAGACTTGTTTGGCATGATCTTGTGAGATCAAACTCACTATATAAAGCTCCATGTTTGCAACATTTTGATCATCCATTCCATCTGCAATTGTGGGACTTCCTGGAGCTCAAGCACCTTTCCTAGTGATCATTAGTCGTGCTTAGGACTATTGTAAGTATGCTTAACCTCCTTTAATTCAGTTTAACTTAGTTATTTAGCGTAAAGTCAAACCGTCGTAATTAAGATTTGACTTCGTCATTAATCTTAATCTCTTTAGTCAAAATTCAAATTGAAAGTACCTATGAGTTGGTAATTATGTGGGCAATAAACCCTTAAAAGGGTATTCTCTGATTCCCACTCTAACTAGGTCAATTGTCGAGTCAAACTTGATTATAAAAAGTCAACATGAAGCCTATTTTCAAATAAATGCATAATTAGCAATGTAAAAGCTATGCAACCTGTTTTATCATTAATATAACTTGTTAATTAATGTGAGAACATGTCTAAACATGTTCAACTCGACAATTTTCATTTTAGGCTCGGTTCGGAACCGAAAGTCGCATAGTTTGACTTATGCTTTGACTTTCAGTTCTGACCCGTTTAAGCATAGTTTAGAAATGCCTTAGAGCTTTATTAGGACCAAGTTACCTATAAGTATAACCCTCTGTGATTGTACAACTTGGTTCATTAGTTATCCGATTCATATGCATGATTCCGTTAAATGCTTAAATGTTGACTATTATGCCCTTTTGACCTTAAAACGTGATTTTTGAAAATGTAAAAGAGTAGAAACCTTGGTTACTGATTTTTAAACTTGTCCCTAAGATTTGACATCAGTTTGAGGTCTAGATTAAGAGTTATGCTCATTAGCGTAATTAGAAGGCTTTTTAGTAATTAAACGATGTAATTAGCGTATATCCTATCTAAACTCGATTTTTGATACCAAACTTTTTACCTACTGATATAAAATAATATTTTGGGATTTTTGAAGATTTTTATTTATTTTTAGGCTGAGCATAACATAGGGTTCTAGGCTTGATTCGGTAATTGCCGATTTTGCCCTTTTGGGCTATAAAATGAGTTTTACAAATCATTTTGACCCCAAACCTTTTCTACTAATCTAATATAATAAATAAAGTATTTTGAGCCTTCTGGAATTATAAAAATATCAGCTTTCCTTTGAAAACCCGGAAATGGCTCCAAATCGCCTTTTTAGGCATTTTTAACACATAGTATGTATTAAAATTATTTTAAATACTTAAGGTTTGATACCTACTGGTATTTTAAGTAAATTATTATATTTTTACAATAAGCTAAAGTCTTAAACTCAGGTTTCCAGTTTTGACCTTTTTAGCCTATGTGAAATTACCAAAATGCCCTTAAGATGCATAGTTTGGTTATAAAGGATAGATTTCACATATATATGATACCCTACTGATATAACCTAGTAAAATAAGTATTTTTATTGATTACATCAGACCCGAAACTCAGATTTATATTTAAACTCTTTTATAACCTTTTAAATGACCAAAATACCCCTACGGGGCGTAATTTGAGTCTAAATCCGTTTTGGGCATAATAGAAGATATCTTTCTGATGTCACAACATAACTAAAGCATATTAACTTAGGAAACTTGCATATGACTCATTTGGTTACCCGTTACGCACTTTTCATGTTCGGAGCGGCGTATGTAACTAGTTTGCATATATTAGCCGAAACGGGTCAAACCATATCATTTTTGTCTCAAATTCCAGAATGTGTTTAAGTTACCCATATTAAACAAGTATACAAGCTTGTCGGGTCAAAACCACATTCTAAATCGGTCTTCGCTTCGTCATGCGTTTGAACCGTGTCTTCCTTTTTAAAACTAACCGGTCTAAGCTTAGGCTTAATTAAAGACCCGTTAGAAATCTAATAGGTTATTATGAACCTTCGTTCCAGATTAGGAGCCCAGTAAATGTACTCGCACTTGCTGTATTTGATTTATACTTTGCTCAGGTAAATACTTTTAACTTATTTTCCCTTATACGGGCTTGGGGTACGGTATATACAAATACCGCTTGGTCGGGCATTGAATCTTTAATCGTATGAAGGTTAAATCATTGAGGTGTCCTGTTTAAATTGTTTTGTTTGCTTAAAGCTTTTGGGGGGTTAATGACCATGTCCCGGATATCCTTGGCATCATTCATGAAATGGCCACGACCTAAGCACGGGATGTAGGCGTACACCTGACAGGTGCATATGTAAAAACTGGTATCCCACTTAAAGGAATCAGCCTTGTGGGCATTATACCTGTGGTGTGTCTATTAATCTTTAACCCGGTCTGCGGACCGGGCTACTGAACGTATAAGAAACATGTAATTCTTTTACAAGTATTATATGCAAATAATTATCCCAAGTTATAAAAAGTTTTGTGTCGTTTGCACTCAAATCAATTTTCTTAAACATTTTCAAAATGAGTCAGTTAAATTGTATTTACCAGTGTAAACTGACGTATTTTCCCAAAAAGGCTAAGTGCAGGTACTAATCGGAATAGGCTGGCTACTCCTAGCATCAATAAAGAGTCTCGCAAGCTTAGATGCCTAAAGTCTGTTGAACAATGTATCATTTTATTTTTCAATCCACCTGTGGATCCTTTACTTTCCGTTTGTAATACTTTGATATTACTTTATATCGGATTGTAATATATTTATCTTTTGCTTCCGCTGTGCATTTAAATATTGTGTTGTTTGACTATGATGATATCAACTACGTCACGATACTCCCCACCGGGCCCACCGGTAATACGTGGAAATATCGGGGTGTGATAGGTTGGTATCAGAGCCAACACTGAGTGAATTAAACACTAGCCTTCTGTGTTTAATCTCAGTTACACAGTTGCACATTCTCGAGTCTAGACAAGAACATAGGACTAATCGTAATTCGTTTTATTTGTTCTTTTGTTATTTTCTGATTAGCCCTTGCATGGGCGAGTCATTTCGGTTAGAAGTCCCGTTTTGGGCAACCATGTATTTATTTAAATTTTAAATGGAACGGTTAGATTTAAAAATAACATTCCTTTTATAAGATCTACCATTATAATAAAATGGCAAAATCTAAATAGAACAAGACCTAGCCCATGTGTCATTTTAAAGAACGGGGCCAAGATGGCAGTTCCTCAATTAGATTCAGATCCTTATTAACATCTCAATTTAGGTTTGTTCTGCGCTTAATATTAAAAGAATCTTAAAGGTACAACCTAGCCTATATGTCATTTTAGACAAGGCCAAGATGGTAGAACCTATTCAAAAGATTCAAATCCTTGTTAACATTCCTGGCAAATGTGATTCAATCACATAAATCATCCTTATAGTGGATTCTCCCGGAATCCTTTCTTATTTTGTGAATTAAGCATCCATTAGGGATATAATGCTTACGGGGCCGTATTCATTGTCATATAAGACAAAAGACAGTCGTAGCCTACAACTCCCAGTCAAGAAAAGGCATGAACAACGTTCCAGCCTAAATACCATGATTCTACAAAATCATGGTTTTTAATTTAAAGTTTGCCCTTGTGACTTGGCCTTTTTGTGCTATAGTTATATTTTAACTAGATCCAGGATTATTATAATGGAAATCCTGAATAAAATAAATATCATTCCTTTCCTGCCAGTGTACATGTTAAAAGAAAATCTTAAAAGGTATAACCTAGCTTGAATGTCATTAAAGACCTAGCTAAGATGGTAAGACCTGTTTAGAAGAAATTTAGATCCTTGTTAACATCTGAAAATATGTTAACACTCCTGACAACAGTGATGCAATAAAATCACACTTGTCATCCTTATATTAGGAATTTCCAAACCCCTTATTTAGCGTAATAATCAAGAGGAATCATGGCTAATAAACGTCGAACATGATGAACACATCAAAACATCCATTGGGATGAATACCTTCGGGCATAGATGTATATATGAAAAAGATAGTTTTATTTCATAACTTCTTGTCAAGACAATGAACTATGAAATTTTCCGACCCAAAGGAATCATCGATTATGTTTTAAAATTTTCCTAGTGACAAGGCATCTATGCCGTCAAAAAGTCCTTTGGAACATGCCCTTGTGCTATATAAAATGTCGGTACGACATTGACAGTCGTAATTTATGTCCCCTGTCTAATAAACATAAAGGATTATATTCCATTTAAACGCCAAAGATGGTTTATTTAAAAACCTAGGCAAATCATAATCAAATAAATCAATACTATCTATTAGCTTATATGGTTTATTTGCACCATGACTATTTAATTATCAAGTTCGACAATTCACTCTAATTAAACAAACTATTACTACTTGGTTTGTAGCCTTCAAAGCTTCACCATGGCTGACTCCTCTGAAGCTCACAACCATCCAGTTGATCAGAATGATGATGCAAGACTGAACTTAACGGGCGCTGAGTTACAGGCTATGTTAGATACAGCCGTAAACAAGGCCGTGGACCGAGCGTTAAAGGATCATAAACGAAAGTGCGATAATACCCCGAATAAGGGATTCAAAAAGGGTAAGACCGGTTCAAGCTATAACCAGTCCAAGCCAAAGGAGGCAAAACCCGAATGTAAAACATGCGGGAAGAAGCACTTCGGAAAATGTTTCTATGATCAAACCAGGGGATGTGTCATCTGTAAAAAGATGGATCATAAGACCCATGAATGCAAGGACTTGAAGGTCAACCAGCAGTCAGATGAAAAGACCAGATGCAAAACCTGTAAGAAATGCCACCTCGGGAAATGCAGATTTGAACCTCAGCCTCTATCATGTGGAATTTGCAAATCCAAGGAGCATAAGACTTTGGAGTGCCAAGACATAAAGGACGCAACCTGCTATGGTTGCAATGAAATAGGGCACATCAAAACTAATTGCCTTAATAAAACCAAGAAGTCTGGCAAGGCTAAGAAGACCAAAGCTGGAAGCTCTCAGATGAATGCTCAAGAGGTTATTCAGGATGACAATGTCACAACAGGTACTTTCTCTATCAATAACGCTCATGCTAGAGTATTAATTGATTCAGGTTCAGATAAGTCTCTCGTAGACAATAGATTTTGTAAATTATTAAATCTGCCTGTTAAAACTCTAAGCGTTAAGAATAAAGTAGAATTTGGCCGATAGTACCTCAGAGACTGTTTCAGCAATATTAGATGGATGTTTTATGTCCATTAGGAATTTTTCTTTTCCGCTGTCCTTATTTCCGTTAAAATAAAGGAATTCGATATAGTGAAAAGAATGAATTGGTCGTCTTAAAAGTCAAGCCCATATTGAGTATGATAAGGAGCAAGTAGTTATCAAGACCCCTTATGGTGAGCCTTTGACAATTCAAGGAAACACTGGGTATGGATTGCCTAAGCACTTGTTGAATTTGGTATTTAATAAGCTTCGAGTATGGAAAACTCAGAAGAGACATACAAAAATCGTGATGCTGGAAACGCGACAAATGTTAATGGTGCATCAGATGTGAACCTCAATATTACTGAAGTTAATCTCCAAAACTGCAATTAACGCAGCTGTTAGAAAGGCTATGAGAAAATTCATGGAAAAGTTTCAAAGCCTTCTTATTAAGAATCCATTATGGATCCACCTCAGCTACTCACGTTTTATAGATTAAGAAACAACCAGTCAAAGCTAAGACTGCCTTAAATTGGTCAAAGATTTTACAGCTAGGTTTAAAAGGATTAAGAATGGAGGCGTTTAACCCTCCTGATGGATGATTAGGGGCAGTTTGCGTTAATAATGACATCAAATAAACCCCTTATTGTGATTTTATTGCTAAGAGTTACATTTGGGTTCAGATGCCGTTAAGTCTCTTATAAGACCATAAGTTTAGCAAACTTTTAGAAATTTTCCCGTAAGAACCCCAGATATTAAGTGTAAGGTAAGACTTACAGACGAAATCATAAGAACCATTTCTTCTGTTCCTATCAGAAACCTCCAATCGTAGAATTCCAGAAGTACCCTTTCTCTAGAGGAAGTGCGTCAGCATATATAGTTGATATCTCCTTGATCTCTATCGATTGCGAAAACCAGACAGTATGATAAAAGCGCCAGATGAGGATTGGTGTATCTTAATATGTTCCATAGATTGCTTCCATGCCTGATCAGTATGGAGGTTTAATGCATGGGACCACAAAGATATCCCGATGGTCATATGGTACTAAAGTCAACTAATGGTATTCAAAGAAGATATCCAGAATGGAATTGTCCAACAAAATGTGTTCGATTAAGGAATTCATGGACTTGTAACATAAGTGTGTCACTTGTTTGACACAAACAATGATGAATGAACTGGAGCCTGAGATTTGGAAAATCTCTGTAACCTCCTTGTATCTTGATTATCTTCTCCTAAGATTACCCTGTTTACCTCCTGAGAGGCAAGTAGATTTAAGATTAACATCCCGCTTTGGGTTGGAGTGTTGTAAAAACTCCATGTTGAATATGGAATAATCGGAACCCTGATTAAGTGAGTTTTAAGATAGAGGTTCATATAGCCTAACTCAATATTCCGAGAATTCGGTATAGTTAATTAAGAAAGACGGTTCATTTTGCTTATGCATTGATTACCGCAACCCTAATTAGGCAGCAATTAAGAATCGCCATCAGCTGCCCAGGATCGTCGATTAGTTCGACTAACGGAAAGGATTAGCTATTCCTTAAAATTAGTTTTAAGCAGTGGTTGGAATAACCATCTCACCTTAAAATAAGCTTTTCTATAATAGTTTTCATATAAGCATCAAGGCTACTTCTTTGGAGACCTTGTATAGATAAAATACCAAAACGTCCATTGATGAACGGGACTTGGGAAGGTCAATTACTAGGATCTGAAAGTTGCCTTGGAAACAACGAATAAGATCATACAAATCTATAATCATCTGTAAGTTGCCAGTATTCGGCAGAAAATCAAGGATTAATGAAAGTAGCAACCCTCCTAAGTTCTTGTTAAGGAATAAGGTTCAACAAAAGATATCACCCTGGAAGGGTGTGCCAATTTGTTAATTATCAGACTAGTTAAGCTCTGAATATATAAAATCATTCGAAGGAATCGAATGTATCAAGATCAGATAGCTTAAAGCTAAAACCTATTTAAGGAGTTGGACGGAACTCGCAATACTTTTCACACTAATGATTTAAGGATGTGTTTCACCAATAAGTCGAGAAGCATTATCACATAATGATATGCAGATTTATGATATGATGGGGACCCTACATCGATTAAGGATCGACAGGTTAAGGAGCTCCAAAAAGGATACTTGTACCTATTATAAAGGTCAACTTGGGAGCTTGGAGAGGCTACAAATATGCTATAGAAGTTAAAGTCCTTTATGCGACAGCATTTTAGCAAATCTCGAGGTCGAGATTTCTTTTAAGGGGGTGAGGATGTAACACCTCGAAAATTTATGTCCAATAATGTATCAACACGTGTTATGAGCTTTAAACGTGTAAAAGATTACTTTAGAGGGACTAAAGTTGACAAACAAGGAATCTGTGTTTATGAAATGATTTGAAATGTCAACAATGGATAAATATACTTCACAACAGCCCCACATGATGTTTATACCCTTAAACGAATAAATCATGGATCATACGAAGCTAATTGTGAAAGGAAGTGAGGAATTACAAACTACAGGGGTTAAATGTGTCAACATGTTCAAAGTATACCTCTGAGTGACCTTTTAGCAAACCCGAAGCTTTGTAATGATTAATTACTCACGAGAATAAGTGATAAAATTTTCATAAGGTTTCGTTAAAGTATGAGAAAGTTATGACAATATTCATATACGAGGGGTTAAAAACGTCAACGTTGAAATTTATAACTTTTCGGGTAAACATAAGTTAACCAAGGACTTAACAAAGTTTGTATAAGTCTTGGAACCCTCAAAAGTAAATTTAGAGGGCTTATAATGCAAGAAATAATGTGAAAACGACGTTTGGAAGGACCAGGGACCAAAAGTGCAAATATGAGAAACCTGCTGACCAGGTCCTTACGGACCGTAACACCAGGACCTTACGGTCCGTAAGCAGTTGCCCAGCGACAGAAAATAGGCAGCTGCCTGTTCCAGCTCGTTCCACCGCCTCAATCTGCCATTTTCCGATTTTAGGGACTTGTTTATTGGTTTCAGGCTTTAGGGGGGGCACTTGTATGCATCTTGGATCATTGTTAGACTTGTTTGGCATGATCTTGTGAGATCAAACTCACTATATAAAGCTCCATGTTTGCAACATTTTGATCATCCATTCCATCTGCAATTGTGGGACTTCCTGGAGCTCAAGCACCTTTCCTAGTGATCATTAGTCGTGCTTAGGACTATTGTAAGTATGCTTAACCTCCTTTAATTCAGTTTAACTTAGTTATTTAGCGTAAAGTCAAACCGTCGTAATTAAGATTTGACTTCGTCATTAATCTTAATCTCTTCAGTCAAAATTCAAATTGAAAGTACCTATGAGTTGGTAATTATGTGGGCAATAAACCCTTAAAAGGGTATTCTCTGATTCCCACTCTAACTAGGTCAATTGTCGAGTCAAACTTGATTATAAAAAGTCAACATGAAGCCTATTTTCAAATAAATGCATAATTAGCAATGTAAAAGCTATGCAACCTATTTTATCATTAATATAACTTGTTAATTAATGTAAGAACATGTCTAAACATGTTCAACTCGACAAATTTCATTTTAGGCTCGGTTCGGAACCGAAAGTCGCATAGTTTGACTTATGCTTTGACTTTCAGTTCTGACCCGTTTAAGCATAGTTTAGAAATGCCTTAGATCTTTATTAGGACCAAGTTACCTATAAGTATAACCCTCTGTGATTATACAACTTGGTTCATTAGTTATCCGATTCATATGCATGATTCTGTTAAATGCTTAAATGTTGACTATTATGCCCTTTTGACCTTAAAACGTGATTTTTGAAAATGTAAAAGAGTAGAAACCTTGGTTACTAATTTTTAAACTTGTCCCTAAGATTTGACATCATTTTGAGGTCTAGATTAAGAGTTATGCTCATTAGCGTAATTAGAAGGCTTTTTAGTAATTGAACGATGTAATTAGCGTATATCCTATCTAAACTCAATTTTTGATACCAAACTTTTTACCTACTGATATAAAATAATATTTTGGGATTTTTGAAGATTTGTATTTATTTTTAGGCTGAGCATAACATAGAGTTCTAGGCTTGATTCGGTAATTGCCGATTTTACCCTTTTGGGCTATAAAATGAGTTTTACAAATCCTTTTGACCCCAAACCTTTTCTACTAATCTAATATAATAAATAAAGTATTTTGAGCCTTCTGGAATTATAAAAATATCAGCTTTCCTTTGAAAACCCGGAAATGGCTCCAAATCGCCTTTTTAGGCATTTTTAACACATAGTATGTATTAAAATTATTTTAAACACTTAAGGTTTGATACCTACTGGCATTTTAAGTAAATTATTATATTTTTACAATAAGTTAAAGTCTTAAACTCAGGTTTCAGTTTTGACCTTTTTAGCCTATGTGAAATTACCAAAATGCCCTTAAGATGCATAGTTTGGTTATAAAGGATAGATTTCACATATATATGATACCCTACGGATATAACCTAGTAAAATAAGTATTTTTACTGATTACATCAGACCCGAAAAGCAGATTTATATTTAAACTCTTTTATAACATTTTAAATGACCAAAATACCCCTACGGGGCGTAATTTGAGTCTAAATCCGTTTTGGGCATAATAGAAGATATCTTTCTGATGTCACAACATAATTAAAGCATATTAACTTAGGAAACTTGCATATGACTCATTGGGTTACCCGTTACGCACTTTTCACGTTCGGAGCGGCGTATGTAACTAGTTTGCATATATTAGCCGAAACGGGTCAAACCATATCATTTTTGTCTCAAATTCCAGAATGTGTTTAAGTTACCCATATTAAACAAGTATACAAGCTTGTCGGGTCAAAACCACATTCTAAGTCGGTCTTCGCTTCGTCATGCGTTTGAACCGTGTCTTCCTTTTTAAAACTAACCGGTCTAAGCTTAGGCTTAATTAAAGACCCGTTAGAAATCTAATAGGTTATTATAAACCTTCGTTCTAGATTAGGAGCCCAGTAAAAGTACTTGCACTTGCTGTATTTGATTTATACTTTGCTCAGGTAAATACTTTTAACTTATTTTCCCTTATACGGGCTTGGGGTACGGTATATACAAATACCGCTTGGTCGGGCATTGAATCTTTAATCGTATGAAGGTTAAATCATTGAGGTGTCCTGTTTAAATTGTTTTGTTTTCTTAAAGCTTTTGGGGGGTTAATGACCATGTCCCGGATATCCTTGGCATCATTCATGAAATGGCCACGACCTAAGCACGGGGTGTAGGCGTACACCTGACAGGTGCATATGTAAAAACTGGTATCCCACTTAAAGGAATCAGCCTTGTGGGCATTATACCTGTGGTGTGTCTATTAATCTTTAACCCGGTCTGTGGACCGGGCTACTGAACGTATAAGAAACATGTAATTCTTTTACAAGTATTATATGCAAATAATTATCCCAAGTTATAAAAAGTTTTGTGTCGTTTGCACTCAAATCAATTTTCTTAATCATTTTCAAAATGAGTCAGTTAAATTGTATTTACCATTGTAAACTGACGTATTTTCCCAAAAAGGCTAAGTGCAGGTACTAATCGGAATAGGCTGGCTACTCCTAGCATCAATAAAGAGTCTCGCAAGCTTAGATGCCTAAAGTCTGTTGAACAATGTTTCATTTTATTTTTCGATCCACCTGTGGATCCTTTACTTTCCGTTTGTAATACTTTGATATTACTTTATATCGGATTGTAATATATTTATCTTTTGCTTCCGCTGTGCATTTAAATATTGTGTTGTTTGACTATGATGATATCAACTACGTCACGATACTCCCCACCGAGCCCACCGGTAATACGTGGAAATATCGGGGTGTAACACTAGAAAAGCAGTTTTGTGGTCCTTACTTTCCTACACACTACACTAGTGTAATACGTAGTCTCTGGCTCATACTGGGCCTCAAAAAACTGTCTGTCTATGTACCGAACTTCGTCAGCATTTTTAGTTTGTCTGATAATGGTGCCAATTATGTTCTGTGTATTATTAGAACTATATCGTGTTGCATGTAGCAACGATAAAAGTCTTGCAACATGAAATGCCATTGTATGTATATAACAGTAATCAGAAATTCATTTTTCTTGTAAACTAGATCATGCGCAGTTATTAAAGCACAGTTTACTGTTCATTTAGTGTACGGAATGTACGGAAAGGTGACAGTTGTCACATATAGTCTAAGTACCCACAGACCACCTTGTGCGAACCCGGTAGGGGTTTCGCACGAGCCTATTTCTGTTATTCGATCGACTCGCAATCATGCTATACTTTATCACTCTGCCTTTCCTAAGGCAGTCGCACCGCACACTATTTTCAAAAAGGAACGAGTGATTAGATAGAGACTAGGTGTGAAAACCACAAACTCTCGATTGGATCGATTGTTCGACGCAACTTTTTACTATAAACACGAGAATTTGCGTTGAATCAGGAGTGAAATCCATACTTCGACGCAAATATTCCTCTCTACTGCATCAAAACAGGAAGCATAGTCATTAAGTTAGGGGTGAAACCCGAATCTTGATGACTTATTCCGCTCTTTATTTTGGGTTTTAACAACGACTTGAGTCACGTTGGACTCCAACGACTTGAGTCACGTTGTAACTGGAAGGATGCGTGCCGATCGCCCGGAACGAGGCGAGAGCACAGTCCAGAAGGCCAAAGTGTGTACTCGAAGTCTTTGTGAATAGTCAAATCACTTTCGTTAGTCGATGTCTACATACCCAGACAATCTATTCTCGATTTCTATGTGTTTCGATTCTGGTTTTCGCCGTCACTAACTCTGATTTTGGTCACTTTTATGTTAATTTTATGTGTTTTATGTGTTTTTATCTGTTTAAGTGTTTTGATTTTTGGTGATTTATTCGCCTTTTCGCTCTCGCTTTGATCAACACACACAACTCGCGCTGCACATCTATCTCAACCCACGCACAAATCGCATGCTATGTTACTCGCTTATGTTATACTACTCGCTATGCTACTTACTGTGTAATCGCTAATCGCAATCGCTACTCTCGAACGCGCGAACCTTGAATGATAGGTGAATACATGCAATATACGTTGGTGAATACGTGCAAAACATAGTGTGTCCTCATGGTTGTTGTGTCCTATGTGCCTTATGTGTTTCGGTGCTCTACATGCTTATATGCTTATGTGCCTATGTGTTTACGTGCCCTACTTGTTGATATGCTAGACGTGTTACTGAGCTTTAGTAGTATTAAGTACGTTGTGAGGTGAGATTTGACAAATAATGTATGAATCCTGTGGCAATGTCTATTACAGACAATGTCGTCATTTGGATCTCACACTGCTTGCTCCGCTCGCCGAAACCATGAAGACAAACGCATTGCTGCTCTCGTCGCTAAGCAAATGGCGAAAGTTATCCCACAAATCATCAGTGAGCTGAATGAAAACGCTTGCAAGTCCTCTGAAGAATCCCGGATTGATACTCCTAAAGGCACTTTTAGCTTCAAGCAGTTTAAAGCTTGCGGACCCAAGGAATTCACCGGAGAAGATGGACCAACGACCATGTTTCAATGGTTCGATTCTATCGTAGTCACCCTGTGCCAAAGCAACTGTCCTGATAATGTCCGCGCTGTTAACGCCACTAGCGTCTTCCAGTCCAGGGCTCTGGACTGGTGGACTGCCAGAAAAACAAGCGTGGAAATGATGCAGCCTATGGGCTTACGTGGGATGAGTTGAAGGACATCAGGATGAAAGAGTTCTGCCCTCCCCACGAGCTTCAAAAGCTGGAGGACTAGTTCTGGCACATCAAGCAAGACGGTGGCGACAACGCCGGTTTAACTGCCCGCTTCAAGCAGCTGAGTATCATTTGCCCTGGTCAGGTTACTACCCCCGAAATCACCATCAAGAAATACATCCGTGCTCTACCGGATTGTGTGGCTGATTTCGTACAAGCCACGAAGACGACAACTATTGAAGAGACCTTCCTGCTCGCTGCCGAGATCAATGACAAGCGAGTTCGGGCTGGTTACTTTGATAAAGCCTCCAAGAATCTTCACCAAGTTACCGCAACTCCCACCGCTGAAAACGCCACCGCACCGCAAGCTTCAAAGTCCTCCCGTCGCTAGAGAAAGAACAGCAACAACAACAGTAGCAAGAATTGTGCTGTTACTGCCACTCCACTTCAAGTTGTCTCTACTCAACTGCAACCTCAGAACCGCCAAGTAGCGACACCAGTGACCACTGCACAGCCGGCCAAGCATGCATATACTGGCCCTCACCCGCTCTGCCCGACTTGTACCTATCATCATCCCGTGGGGATTGCTTGCCGATTCTGTGTTCATTGCAACCAGTACGACCACTTTACTGCCAATTGCCGTACTTGTCCACGCCAAGCTCCAGCTCAAGCTCAAGGTCAAGCTCCTGCACCACAAGCTCTCCTTCCTGCTCCCCAGGGCCAACAAGCAACTCCTGCACCCACTGCTTATGCTAGAGCTTGCTTTGCATGTGGTGATCCCAACCACTTTGCAAACATGTGCCCCAACAGAGTGGTGAAGTAAAAGCCACAACAGAAGCCGCAACAACATCAACAGCAGCAGCCTCAGCAGCAGCAGCAGCCAGCAGCCCGCGGACGTGCTTTCAACATCAAAGCCCGCCAGGCTCAAGCAGACAACAATGTGGTTAACGGTACGTTCCTTGTGAATGGTATATATGCTTCACGTTTATTTGATACTGGAGCCGATAACTGTTTTGTATCGTTTGAATTCGAAATCGTAAGCGTGCCCATCTCCCCTCGCCGTTCGATGTTGAAGTTGCCACCGGAAGAACCGTCGCTGTCAATTCTGTTCTACGTGATTGTACTCTTGAACTCAACAATCACGTCTTCCCTATCGACCTTATTCCGATGCGACTCAGTAGTTTTGACGTCATAGTAGGCATGGATTTTCTCCGTGAAAATCGTGCTGAAGTTGTTTGCTTCGATAAGATGATTTGCTTCTCGCTCGCTAATGGTGATCAATTGTGTGTTTACGGTGAAGTCGCATCGAAGAAACTCTAACTTATGTCGTGTGTCTAGGCTAGCAAGTATCTCCGCAAGGAATACCAAGCTTTCTTGGCGCACATTGTAGTAGCGGAGAAAAAGGAAGTTAAGGCAATAGACAAGGTTCCTGTGGTTCATGATTTTCCTAACGTCTTCCCTGATGATCTACCTGGTTTACCTCCGAGTCGTGATATTGACTTCCGTATTGATCTCATTCCTGGAGCAAATTCTGTTGCTAAATCCCCTTATCGCCTCGCTCTGTCTGAAATGTGGGAACTCTCGAATAAACTCCAGGAATTACTCGACAAAGGTTTCATTCGCCCTAGCACCTCTCCTTGGGGCGCACCAGTCCTTTTCGTCAAAAAGAAGGATGGATCACTCCGGATGTTCATCGACTATAGGGAGTTGAATAAGCTGACTATCAAGAATCGCTATCCCTTGCCTCGAATCGGTGATTTGTTTGATCAGTTACAAGGTGCTACGTGTTTTTCAAAGATTGATTTACGCTCAGGCTATCACCAGTTACGAATCCAGGAGGAAGATATACCGAAAACTGCCTTTTGCACTCGATACGGCCACTACGAGTTCGTTGTTATGCCCTTTGGTTTAACCAATGCACCCGCGGTTTTCATGGATCTGATGAATCACGTGTGTAAACCCTTTCTCGATCCCTTCATCATCGTGTTCATCGATGATATCCTGATCTATTCCAAGATGAAAATCGAACACGCGCAACACCTACGTTTGGTTCTCGAATTGCTCCAAGGGAATCGACTCTATGCCAAGTTCGTCAAGTGTGAATTCTGGCTGGAAGAGGTTCAATTCTTCGGTCACATTGTCAATAGTCAAGGTATTCACGTCGACCCTGCGAAGATCGAAGCTGTTAAGAGTTGGGTTACACCTAAGAACCCGTCTGAAGTCCGTTCTTTTCTCGGACTAGCGGGCTATTATCGCCGATTTATCAAAGGATTCTCTAAAATCGTTGTTCCGCTGACCTCTCTTACACACAAAGACAAGCCTTTTGTTTGGGGAATTGAACAAGAGACTGGCTTTCAAGCTCTAAAGAATATGCTCTGCAATGCTCCTGTACTCGCTTTACCCTACGGAAATGATGACCTTATAGTCTATTGTGATGCCTCGAACCTTGGTCTTTGTTGTGTCCACATGCAACGGGACAAGGTTATCGCTTACGCGTCTCGTCAGCTCAAGATCCATGAGAAGAACTATACAACTCATGATCTTGAGCTTGGAGCAGTTGTTTTTGCATTAAATATTTGGCGACACTACCTTTATGGTACCAAGTGTATGGTCTTCACAGACCATAAGAGCCTGCAACACATCTTGAGTCAAAAGGAACTGAATATGCGCCAACGCCGCTGGGTTGAACTTCTTAATGATTACGACTGTGAGATTCGTTATCATCCTGGCAAAGCAAATATCGTTGCCGACGCTTTAAGCCGACGAAGCTATTTGCATAGCGTTCGTAATATCCAAGCCCAGCATAATCTCGAAGCTCTTATCCGCGATGCCTAACATGCTTGTTTTACCGAACGTACTTTGAAGAAGGAAAGGATTCTCAATAATGGCGAACAACTGATGAATAAATCGAATGGAATATTCCATTATCTAGACCGAATTTGGATCCCCAAGCGCACCAACTTACGACAAATTCTATTGGACAAATCCCATAAGTCTCGATATTCTATTCATCCTGGTGCTGATAAGATGTACCAGGACCTTCGCTACAAGTACTGGTGGCCGGGCATGAAGAAAGATATCGCTATCTATGTTTCGAAGTGCCTGACTTGTTCGAAAGTCAAGGCCGAACAGCAAAGACCCTCTGGCTTACTCGTCTAACCCGAGATCCCTATGTGGAAATGGGAGAGTATAGCTATGGACTTCATAACGAAACTCCCACGCACGCCATCAGGTCACGACAACATCTGGGTTGTCGTTAACCGTTTGACTAAATCTGCTCATTTTCTGCTGATACGAGAAGACTTTAAGGTAGAAAAATTAGCCCGAATCTACACCGACGAGATCATTTGTCGACACGAGACACCTCGTGACATCATCTCTGACCGCGATGGTCGGTTTACCTCACGTCTTTGGGAAACGTTTCAATCTGCTCTCGGTACCATGCCTAATCTAAGTACCGCTTTCCATCCCCAAACCGACAGTCAGACTGAAAGATCGATTAGTACCCTTGAAGACATGCTTCGCTCATGTGTCATAGATTTCGGTGGTAATTGGGACGCGCACTTACCTTTAGTCGAATTCTCGTACAATAACAACTATCATTCTAGCATCCAAATATGGTACCATTTTAGGCATTATACAGAAGAAAATGTCGATCGCCTATTGTATGGCACGAGATCGGAGACGCGCAAATAACCGGTCCTGAGCTGTTGTAAGAAACGACTGACAAAATCCTCCAAATTCGAGACAATCTGCTGAAAGCTTGAAGTCGTCAAAAAAGTTACGACGATAGACGCCGCAAGCTCCTTGAATTTGACATTGGCGATCACGTACTCCTAAAGGTATCACCTTGGAAGGGTGTGATCAGATTCGGCAAGAAAGGAAAGCTCGCGCCTCGATATGTTGGACCCTTTAAGATTATAGAAAGGATCGGCAAAGTGGCCTACAGAATCGAACTACCGGAGGAGCTTAGCCACGTCCACCCGACTTTCCACGTTTCAAACCTCAAAAAGTGTCTAGCCGAGCGAGATTTACAACTGCCACTTGAGGATCTACAACTAAATGAAACATTACACTTCGTGGAGAAGCCTGTCGAGATCATGGACCGAGAAACCAAGAAGCTCAGGCGCTCATGCATTCCCATTGTCAAGGTTCGCTGGGAAGGCAAAGGCGGTGCAGAGTTCACCTGGGAACTCGAAAGTGACATGAAGGCGAAGTACCCTCAGCTTTTTGTTACGCCTGTGCCTTAATTTCGGGACGAAATTCCCTAAAGTAGGGGAGGCTGTAACACCCCGTGTTTCGAAAGTCAAAAGTACAAGTCAAAGTCAAAGGAAGAAAAGATTGCTAATTGCGATTTATCACTCCTTGCTTAACTGTTGAATGTACTCCTTGACTTGTAATCGAATTCTATTATTTGTTTGCTTTGGTTGTATTATGTGGAGTACCTATGAATAATCGAAGTTTAAATCGCAAGTTTATCGCTAATCTATTTATCGCATCGCAATCGCATTTGCAACTCGAATTATGTGTTATGGATATTGTTTTACGTGTGTGTGCTATTTATGTATTACTTGTGCATGTTTATATTATGTGGTGATTTATCAAAACGCAATCGCAACTCTATCGCAACGCAATCTAATCGCAAATGCTAAACGCAAGTTAATTTTGATGATTGTATGTTAGATATAGTATTTGTGTGAATATTAGTTAAATCTATCGCATCGCTTAATCGACACACGTTTAAACGCATCGCAACGCTCAACGCGCAAAACAAAACGAAACGCCAAAACCTAACTCGCCGAGCCACTTCGATCGAATGACCATCCGATCGGATGGCCATCCGATCGGATAGCCATCCGATCGGATAGCCATCCGATCGGATTGTCGTCCGATCCGACACTTGTGCTCCTCTTTCCACTTTTGGCAACCTATAAATACCCCCTGTCACATCACAAACAGTGATGTGACAGCTCTCTCTCCGACCAGCATGCTCAAGCCCACTTTTCCTTCGATTTCTCGTGATTTTTGTAAGTTTCTTCCTCAAATCTTGTACTTCTATGATCTAAACACACTCCTTCATCATTTTCACCTTTAAATCTTAACTTTTAACCGTGAAATCAGCGGATTTGAGGTATTCTAGGATGATGTCATCATGGAGTTCTTATGAACTTCAAGATTTGGCTTCATTCCACCAAGAACAACTCAGATCTAAGTGATTTCCACATAATTCAACACTGTTTTCGCATAGATCTAAACATCTTCAGAGTTTGAAGGATTGGAAAGATGGTTTCACAACTTTCTTTCAACTCTTTTACACTCAATGCACTCAAAACCGATAGAATCGGAACTGATTCAGGCCTTCTACTCGTTTCTAGTGAAGTGTCGGTCCAAGATCCGATTTCTGTCAAGGAGACAACCGATTTCGGGTTGAACATGAACAACCGTCAAGAACAGTTAACTGGTCGGATTAGGGTGATTCCTGTTCGATTGGGTAACCTAGGTCTTGACGAGGTTCCATTGTTTACCACGTAGTCATACCGTCTCAATCAAACAGCAAAAATTTTCAAACTTAGCAAAATACTCAAGTTTTCAAAAGGATCAGCACGTCGAATGGATTGCTGTCCGATCGAACGACAATCCGATCGAATGACATTTGGGTCTTCAACACTTAAACATTTTCACAATTTTCAAAGATCATCAGTTCTAACGGATTGCCATCCGATCGGAAGATCATCCGATCGAATGACAATCCTGCTGTGAACTTGTTCTCTGAGAAATACCTCATCGGATGAATTGCTCTTCTATCGAACGGTCGTTCGATCGAACAACCAGAAAGGTAGAGATACTTCTCTGTTTTCAAAATGTTACAACGAAAACTTCAAAGCCATCATACACAAACACATCCATCCCAAACGATTGTCAATCCGACCGAATGGCCATCCGAACGGATGACCATCTGAATGGATTGACATCCGATCGAATGACCATCCGTTCGGATTGTCATCCGATCGGAAGACCCTTCGTCACTTGTTTCACTCACCGTTTTACGCGCCGCCCTTCGCTTATGCTATCGTTAACTGTTCAGGCTAATATCTCAGCGCTCCCTTCAATCCAAGAGAGTGTTTACTTGTTAAACGCTATCTGTGAGTATACTCGATCCCTTTTTGCTTTACGCATTTTTGCGTGTTACATACGTTACCTATATTCAATTCACATCGATCACAAAACGCAACACATTTTTTATACGCTAACCGCTCTGCATGTTATACGTGTTATTCGATGAATGCTTGTATGTTATGTTTACACATTGATTGTTGCCTGACGCCTTAGCAACGATAGTACTATAGTTTGGACTCAACACCTGTCATGGACATGGGTTGTTAAGGTTATTTCTTCATGTGTCACAGTGGTGATATGTGTTGCGTATTCTACAACTCGCAGTCATGTCTGTGCATATTTCATTGTCGATAACCTACTAGCTTCACTTTGTTACATGTTACATGCTGGTTATGCGTAAAGGCTTTCGAAATCTATTATACTATTAAACTTGTATGCTCACCTTTACACTATGTCTATTGACCTCTATTTTAACGTATGTGACAGGTGTTTAGGATGCTTTGCTTGTTACTTGCTGGAATCAAGCTAGGATGGAGTCTAGAAACAAACCTAATGAAAATCTGACTGGTCGAAACAGTTTGCTTGTTCTTGAGACAATTATCTGTAATAACTATTTTTACTTTATCTGTTAGTGGTATGGGATATTAACATTAAGGATTGGTAATTTAATAGTTGTTTTGGAATTCTCTTGAACAATCTGTTTCGCTCAGTGCCACGCCCTGATGATTCCGCCATCGGTTAGGGTGTGACATCTACGTCCCATCTTCATGGATGCAATGAATCAAGTGTGGGGATGTTTGGCAACATCCCCGATGAGATCTCAAATAATCTATGAGGGGCGTATGTTCCGGTTAGATCACAGCAGCTACACCAACATAAACACTCACTTATTTTCTGATCAGGTGCATGTGTTTCTCTATCCTGTGTTTTATTTATTTTCGTGTACTTGGTGGTGTAAAATTTTTGTGTTGGCAGTGGTTTCCTTGTGTGAGTCTAGTAGGTTGTTAGCTGTTCATGGTTTGTGGGTGGTATCTCTCGAGTTTAGAGTATAAATTGCACCATACATTGGTGACAATGTATCCCAAGTGTGGGGATGATGTGGTAACTCGAGAGAGGGTTGGTAAGATTGTTGATCTTAAATGCTTGAAAGGGTTGAATGTGCTGAAAATTGAAAAATTTTGAAAATCTTTTGTGTCTCAAGTATGCTAAAACTACATGAAAACCAAAAGTTTCAATTACTTAAAGGTTTCCTACGGATATTAAACTAACTTAGATCCCTAGTCATGGTTGTCCATTTAAGTTTCATGAGAGTATTTCTGACAAGTTTTAGAGAATTAAGAAGAGATACCTAACTAGGGGTAACATGCTTTAGGAATTAAACATGCTACGTGTCGGCAACCCATATTCCTTCTATTCGGTGAGATATTTGAGCCTACTAGATGTTATTTGAATTTGAAATAAATGTTCATTTGATGAGTGTAGGCCATATGTTGCTTTGTGTTAGAACTTGTGTGGTTTGATACGTGCCAAGACTGTGCTTTAGCGTTTACACATAGATGATAAAGGCATTAGGATCCCTTTATTGTGTTATCTGTTGATTATTTATACATCTTACCTTAGTTAACCATGTTGAGCCTTATACCTTTCGTTTGATACACCTTGTTTGACCCGTTTGCTTACCAACTATGAATGACAAGATGTATTAGATGTTTGTGGAAAGAAAAAAAATGAAAAGAAAAAAAAAGAGAAAAAGGGAAGAAAAAGAAAAAAACAAAAATCATTGTATGTTCGTGTTAAATAAATGGTTCGGAAATCACCCAAGTGTAAGTATTATTGTGAATAAGTTGTCATGGCTTGGTATATTCATTTGTGTTTGCCATCTAAACATAAAAATCCAAAACACTTCCTTACCTTTACCCTTAACCCGAAAGTCCTTTTGATATGTGTTACGTTATTTGATACAGTGGAGGTATGATTGCTATACAAGCTTATGATTGCAAGGTAGCATATTTGGTTTTGAGCGAAATATATACTAGCACATTACACGCTAGTCTTGATTAAACCGAGAGAAGTGATTATTGTGAGGGGCGTGTGGCATGTGTGTAGTATCATAAGCATGTTAGTTTTAGTTAGGCAAATCTTAAGTTGTTTTAAATGCGTATCACTTACTTGTCAGATTGTCAATCTCGATTGTGTTAGTCTATGGGATGGGTATGACTTGGGACCTTAAATTGCTAATTCGGTAAGGGATTTAATGGTGATTTGTTAATAAGATGAGTAATGTTTGCAATGGTTGCTTGAGGACAATTAATGTTAAGTGTGGGGAGGTGATGGAGAGTGCAAAACATGAGAATTAAGTGTGTTAAAATACGTGTCTAATTGTGTTTTAAGCTATTACATATCTCGAATGTGATAACTACGAGCTTTGGTGGTTTTACATATTAATCGCGCAATTCGGTGAAGTTAGAGTGCGTGTAGATAAAGCAGAATTACTGGGGATGATAAACAATGCGAAAGATATCATTCGGTAGATGTTCGGGTCGAAGAGATAGCTTGAATGTAGCTTATGGTTAAATACGTAAGTAGGCATGAGCAAATGGTATAAAATACCGATCCCATCCCGATCCCGATACCGATAATCCCGATCCCGACATGTTTCGGTATCGGAAACGGTATCCACATTTTGGTTTTTTCGGTATCGGTACGGTACGGTATCGGTAAAATACCGACTTTTACCCTCAAAATACCGATACCGTACCGAACCGACATGTTTCGGTATCGGTATCGGTATCAAGTATTCATGAAATTTCGGGATCGGGATTATCGGTATCGGGACGGGATCGGTATTTGCTCATCCCTATACGTAAGTTACGGCCTAGAAATAACAAGACATCATAAGCTACGAACCGTAGCTTACTATCCGCAAACGTAAGTTACGGTTAGGTATGTATGGTAACGCATGGTAGACATGTGACAAGGAGTCAACATTAAACACACTTTTTCATGCAACTACGACGGTGGACTAGAGCCATCATATTTTTATTATTCTTTTGGGGGACAATCTTGGCAGCCATATCCGACTTGGGCCGACATAAGGGACACACAAGTCAACAACATCATTATGGATGGCGGACAGTGACTTTGGGAGGGAGTCACGTGAATTTGAGTGACTTTTTGGGGGTTTCTTTTGGCAACTATCATCAATTAAAAAATATTGGAGCAACTTCATTATTTTTATTGGGCTCTTTTACTTCCTGATCCATCTATCCTTATGTAATTTGCTCTAATGATTGGAATGAAATAAAAATTTGGAAAAAAAAAAAAAATTTATCACTAACATCACTTATCAGGGGGATCGAGGAGGATGGGGACACAGCCGCCATCATAAAATACCAAAATCAACATCATCACTTCACGGCAACAAGGAGGTTCGAACCAACGATGCGCGTGTGCGGCTAGACTCTCCGCGGCTTCCTCCAGGTGGACGGTTTTGTAGGTTTTTCATGTCTGAGTTTGTTATACTTTCAATTTATGTTATTTATGTGACAGATATTTAACTTGATTGATTTGGTTGACATGTGATTTGTTTATATTTTGAGTTCCGTCTTTACAACGTGTTCGGTTGATGACAAAACTTTGAGCGGGTTGGGTATGACATAAAGAGGGTAGACTTGATATAATTAATTGCTAGTTAACTAATTTATGAACCAGTTGTAATAGACTTGCGTTATTTTATATTCACTTGCTTTATCTTTCAATGGCCGAGAGTTCTAGTAATTGGCTTATATTAGAGGGGTAGGTGATTGGTAACGTGTAGTTGGTAATTTTGAGATAACCCCACGCTGTTTGGTCAGTCTGGGAAAATGGTCCTTAATTATCACAACTGGTAAATAAACGTTAACATAACTATGTCTATGTGGTTCTGTTAAATTAATTAATTCAGAACGTGTCAAATCTAGAACCTGAAATCTAAAGGGAGTTGTTTTGTTTAATTATTGTTTCAGCCGTTTAGTTTAGTTTTTTCTATAATTATTTAAACTGCTCAGTTTTTTTCAGTTTATTTTAGTTCTTTTCTTTTAGTTAATCAAATAGAAAACTTAACTGACCACATACTCTCCGTGGATACGATACCCTGCTTACCCTAGCTATCTAGGTTAAATAGGTTTTTGATTGACACTCAAGACAGTCATCAAAATGGCGCCGTTTTTTATTTGGGTAAGGTACATTTTCCCGAAATGTTGGTTCTTGAAGCTTTAATGACCGGTGTTCCAAAGTTGTTGGCCAAACACCTTATCATGTACAACGTGTGGGAAGCGAGGGAGAGAGAACAACGGATGATGATTCCACATGCTAGATTGTTATCTTTGTTGTTGAAAAAGCAAGGGGCCATTCCTAAGGGGGTTAGGGGGTTTGTTAAGAAGCAAACAAAAATTAATATGCAAATGTTCACTAAGTCGTCTAGGTGGAAGTATTCCAAGACGAGGACTAAACATCGATTGACTGTAGAAGGGACAAATAAGTACGTAGAGGGGCAGAGATCAGATGTGGAAGTGGACGAAGAGGATGAGGAGATGTCGGTTCAGGTTGGTACGAGAGTTCCGGAGGGTGTTCCTTTGGAGATTGAGTTGGAACCAAGGAGAGTTGTGAATGCAGGTGAAGGTGCCTTGTAAACAGCAGTGTTAGAGCCGTATTTGACCGGGTTCACCCCGGAAATGTTAGGGACACCTTGGTATGTTCATATGTATGATACGGTGATACGAGCTAGGCCCCCAGTTTTTGGGACATGGGATGAATATAAGAGAATTCAGTTTGATAGGCAGTCTCAGGCGATAGAGGAGAATAGGATGTTTCAAAACCTGAGGATCTTGCAGAATCAGTAGCGGATGGGTGAAGGATCGAGTTCGCAGGAACCGCATGGCATGGGTGCAGTGATGAGAGGCTATTATGAGATGGTTTGTATGGGACAGGATACGCTTCTAGGAGTTTGATGGGTAGTGTGTGTTTTTTTAAACACTCACTGATCAGGGTTGCATCCATGATCAGGTCCATGTGTTTTTCTCTTTCTTCTATTTGGCGTGTTATGATTGTTACTTTACAACTGTTGGGACGGTTGGGAGGTGGATTGGGATGTTCTATGGGATGTTTGAACATTATGGTAACATTTTGGTTAGAATAGAGGGTTAAATGTTTTGAGATTTTAAGTTCGCAAATGGTACCACGCCCCATTATTGATAAAAGAGTTTTCTGAAAAGCATACATTGGGGACAATGTATCCCAAGTGTGGGGATGGGGGAACCCGAGGAAATGATTGAAAATTCACATATACATTGAGCGAATTTGAAAATAAATGAAAATTTTGAAAAAAAATTGTTTCTAAGCGGGCTTAATTGCGCTTGAAAGCTTCATTTTCAGTGTAAATTATCAACTTTTCAAACGCTAACTTATTGGTCTAGGTCCTTAGTCATGGTCTAATTCTATAGAGAAGTAATATGAACCGTTTTCAGCAGGTGTTTTATAGAAAATGTTTAGAATTGCCTAACTAGGGGTGACAACCTCTTGGTAATAAATGCATGCACACATCGGCAACCCTATTCCCTACTTTAGTGAGATTTTGAGCCTACTAGAATGGTTAGATGATTTGATATATATATATATATATATATATATATATATATATTCATTTGTTGAGAGTAGGCTGTATGTTGCTCTGTTTTACAACTTGTCTGATTTGATACATGCTGAGGCTGTGAACTTGATTTATGCACATAGATGACAAAGGCAAATTAGGAATTCCTTCTCCTTTACACTTTTGTTTAACAATTACCCGTAGTAGCCAAATTTGAGCCTGATACCTATTCGTTTGTTAAACCCAAAATATTACCTAAACCGAACCATTCTTTTATCTAACGGCAATCTATGTGTTTAGCTATGTATATAGTTGTTAAAAAAAAGAGAAAAGAAAGAAAGAAAAAAAAAGTTCAGCCAAGTAAATGGGTCAAATGATCAAAATAGGCGGCTGAGAAAAAATATATGTTATTGGTGTTTAATTATGGGTCGAAAATAACCAAAATTGTTCGTTAGTAGGATTAGTATGAATAAAGATTGTTACGGTTTGGTATTCCTCTGTTCTTATTAGCTACTTACAAAATCGAGAAAAATTACCTGTCTCTAGCCTAAGCCCAAAACCTGTAAGTCCTTTAGATATGTGCATTGTCTATCTGGTACAGTGGAGGTGTGATTGTCAAACAAGCTTATGAGTACAGAGTTTCATATTCAGTTGATGAGTGATTAATACTAGTGCATTACATACTAGTTCAGATATTAAACCGAGGGGAGTGACTATTTGTGAGAGGTATGTTGCATGAGAATAAAAACCGGGAGCGTGTTATGCTTAGTTAGGTAAATTTGGTTTTAAAAATAGTATCATGTTTTCCTGTTGAATTAACACATCTAATGCTGATCTGTGAATGGGGTATGACTTTGGACCAAACCGAGAATTGGTAATGATTAGTGAAGTGTAATTGCTAATGTTGGTGGGATAGTTGTGAGAAAGCTTTGCTTGGGGGCAAGCAAAGGTGAAGTGTGGGGATGTGATAGAAGGGTGAATAACCGTGTTTTAACATGTGTAAATATAAGGTTTTAAATGTTTATTATCATAAAACATGGTTACTTTAAGTGTGTTTCGATTTGTAGGTACCCAGAGCTTAACGGATGGATGTTAAAGCTAAACGGGAGGTTTTCGGGAAGATTTATGAAGGTTAGAAGCTTACACACAAGTTGGGAGTTGAAAAATGCGAAAAATGGTAAGAAACTAGTACTTGGCGTAAGAAGAAACCAGTTTGGCGCAACCTGGTGTCAGTTTTGACGCAATACAGATGCTAGTAACTCAGGGGCGCAACCTTGTGCCAGGGGGGCGCAACCTTGCGCTGACATCAGATAATCACGCGAAAATTCAGGATTTCACTTTATTTTAAGATATCTTCAACCCCAAAACGAGATTACCATTAACCCTAGCCGTTTTCCACTTCCCAAGAATGAATTTTGGAGTTCCCAACCTAAATCCAATCACCAATCATGCAATTACTCATCAAGATTGAAGATCAAATCAAGAATATGAGCGGCTAAACCACCCGTGACCATCTCTGGGACTAGGGTTTGTGTTAGGAACCGGGTTGACTTAGTTTTACAAACTTTTGGATTGAGTTTTGACTAATCATTCGGTTAGTTTATCTTTATTGTTTATTTGTTTTTTATTAAACATTGTTGGATTATCATTTGCATACTTGTTCATCAGTTATTTGGTTTGTCATCAACAATTGGGATTAAATTCTATGTTGTCATTGTTCTTCAACCTTTAACCATTGAACTTGTTTATGTTTATGAAATCTAGGATTGGTAATTAATTAGGTTACTATTCAGTTGCATCAATCTATGTGATTTCCAATTGGTAATAATTAGGTTACCCGTGTTTCTACACAACTTGAAAACTGGAGATTGGTCCTTTTTCTCATAATTTTTTACAACCATATTAATTACATTTGTTTTTGTAATAACTCTCTTAATCGGCAAAACGCAATTAGTTTAGAATTAGATAATCATTATAAATCATCAACTTTTCAAACGCTAACTTATTGGTCTAGGTCCTTAGTCATGGTCTAATTCTATAGAGAAGTAATATGAACCGTTTTCAGCAGGTGTTTTATAGAAAATGTTTAGAATTGCCTAACTAGGGGTGACAACCTCTTGGTAATAAATGCATGCACACATCGGCAACCCTATTCCCTACTTTAGTGAGATTTTGAGCCTACTAGAATGGTTAGATGATTTGATATATATATATATTCATTTGTTGAGAGTAGGCTGTATGTTGCTCTGTTTTACAACTTGTCTGATTTGATACATGCTAAGGCTGTGAACTTGATTTATGCACATAGATGATAAAGGCAAATTAGGAATTCCTTCTCCTTTACACTTTTGTTTAACAATTACCCGTAGTAGCCAAATTTGAGCCTGATACCTATTCGTTTATTAAACCCAAAATATTACCTAAACCGAACCATTCTTTTATCAACTGTTAACAACAATCTATGTGTTTAGCTATGTATATATTTGTTAAAACAAAGAGAAAAGAAAGAAAGAAAAAAAAAAGAAAAGTTCAGCCAAGTAAATGGGTCAAATGATCAAAATAGGCGGCTGAGAAAAAATATATGTTATTGGTGTTTAATTATGGATCGAAAATAACCCAAAGTTGTTTGTTAGTAGGATTAGTATGAATAAAGATTGTTACGGTTTGGTATTCCTCTGTTCTTATTAGCTACTTACAAAATCGAGAAAAATTACCTGTCTCTAGCCTAAGCCCAAAACCTGTAAGTCCTTTAGATATGTGCATTGTCTATGTGATACAATGGAGGTGTGATTGTCAAACAAGCTTATAAGTACAGAGTTTCATATTCAGTTGATGAGTGATTAATACTAGTGCATTACATACTAGTTCAGATATTAAACCGAGGGGAGTCACTATTTGTGAGAGGTGTGTTGCATGAGAATAAAAACCGGGAGCGTGTTATGCTTAGTTGGGTAAATTCGGTTTTAAAAATAGTATCATGTTTTCCTGTTGAATTAACACATCTAATGCTGATCTGTGAATGGGGTATGACTTTGGACCAAACCGAGAATTTGTAATGATTAGTGAAGTGTAATTGCTAATGTTGATGGGATAGTTGTGGGAAAGCTTTGCTTGGGGGCAAGCAAAGGTGAAGTGTGGGGATGTGATAGAAGGGTGAATAACCGTGTTTTAACATGTGTAAATATAAGGTTTTAAATGTTTATTATCATAAAACATGGTTACTGTAACACCTGTGTCATTTCGACCATCAAACAAATGCCCAACCAATGAAATATTGTATTTCATACTTGGGATTTGTAAAAATATGTGTATCGTTTACACATATCAATTCTTGTTCGATTTCAAACTCTATAACGCTTTCTGGAAGGTTATACGCGCACTGATGCGTAAATATAACCAGTTTAATGCAACAGACACTCTGGAATAGTGACATATACTTAACATACCTTAAATAACCTTTACATAACTTAGAAATAAGTTTTGAGGGGTTCGGTATGCTAAAATAAACTTTTGGGTCATTCAGGGACTAAAAGTGTCAAAAAGTGCACAAGTTTGCATTTTCGCGCATAACTTACGTTCTGAATACATCCGGACATCCAAAAATTTATGTGAGCATGACTACATTATATTTTAGTGTTCGCCTTAAGAAAAATCCATTCGTTGCGTCATTTGGATCGTTTTTCGCGCTTGTGCGCATTTCGTCGTAAATAAGCGAACATCGCGTTCGTACGGCCAAACGAACCAACCTCTGAGATATTTTTGAGCATGTTTTGAGTTCCCTATACTTTAACTTCATTTTAGAGCCTTGAAATGAGGTTAACGGGGTTCAAACGCATCGAAAAAGGCCTTAAACACGTGCAGGGACCATTTCTGCCAACTTTGAAACAATTATGGAACTGGGAGGCAGTAGCGTAGCGCGAGCCCTAAGGGCCTACCCGTCGCGCTACGCGACTGCATGATCTGGATCAGATTCAATGTTTTAACAAGCGGGTCCCAGCTGTTCGATTCTCAACCACACATTCTCAATCGTCTAGTCAGCGGATAAGAACCTAATTTCAGCCACCATAAGGTTCCGACAAGTGTACGCCTTGGATCATGGCACATTTTCCATGAAACGATCCTAACGGTTCGGGTATTCCTATAAATACCCAACCCACACAACCTCATTTTGCACAAGAATTCTGATTTGAGAGCTCTAAGTTGAAACCATTGTTTCATACCTGAGTTCTTGAATCGGGATTAGCATTCGGGGACCCTTCGTAAGTATTCTTTCGTTCTTTTCCTTATTTTTACTGCTTTTCGAGTCAGAAAGTCAAACTTTGTTTGACTTTCAGCGTTGACCAGTAATGGTCAATGCGAAGTTCGTTTGAACTTCGCAACGTGAGTGTAATCACGTTGGTTATAGTCCCTTGGGACTATGCCTACTGATTACCACGTTGTCTAGGGTCGTAGGGTAAGCGATCTGATAAATCGCTTATACCTCGAACCCGACCCAGTTTGGTCGATCATTAGGATCCGACCAAATACATTAGGTGACCATGGTAGGTAGGGAATAACCTTCCGAGGTTATACCCTATGGTCACATCGTTTGAGTAGTTGTATGATAGGTAGTTTATATGCCTTAGGTAAATTACCAGAATACCCTTTTCATGTATAATTGGTAATTAAGCATATGTAACCTAAACCTTTGTCACATAACTGATTATGTAACATGTTTAGGCATATAACACTTGTCATAGGGCTAGTTAGGCGGTCCGAACGCGTTTCACGCGAACGACGCGTTAAAGTAGCATAAGCTACCTAAACGGGTCGTAATGGGTCGTAAGCTATTAGGTTAAGTTTCATTTAGTATGTAGGCTTTGTTAAACCAAATGACACGAGTCTCTACACTCGTTTGGTTTACAAACCCTAATGCTACCCGATCTATAACCTTCTTAGGACCCTAACGCGAGTTTACTTGCGTTTAGTCATAAAACAATACCGTCACCTATCCTTAGGCGACGACCACAACAAGAACATAATTTTCAAAACCGTTTTGAAAACTAATCATCTGTTCTAGGATGATTTATTACTAGGTTTTAAACCCTCTGTTATAAGGTTTTGAACCCCTTTGAGTTTTCAAAAATCTCGTCAAGGTTTTGGGTTTTAAATAATGTGAACACGTGCAAACTGGAAGGGTGAATGCCTGTATTCTGAGTTTTCTGTCTAGGCAAGCACTTCGTATACATCTCAACCAGACGCGAGACCAGTTGTGCTTACCTGGGAATTCTTGGGATGAGTGTTCACTTATAGGCGAGCATGTCTTCGCGATACATTATTTTTGACCTATTTACTTTGATTTTTCACCGAGGTCGTTTGTTGCTTTGTAGTAACAAACAAATGACCACTATCCTTGTTTTCATCAGATTTGTTTCATCTCATTCTTTTCGTCTAAATCTCTCACTCGTTCCCTTTCATGTTTCCTCTTTTAGAATGCCTCCTCGACGCGAAAACCAGATAGAGACTGCCGAGTTGGCAGAAATCATTGCGCAGCAAATGGCTGCTCAATTCCCAAACCTCTTTGCTCAATGGAATCAAGCCAACAACAACAACAATGGTCCATGCAACTTCAAGAGTTTTAACTCGGCGAAACCACTCAAGTTTAGTGGTTCTGAGGGAGCGACTGGGCTTCTTCAATGGTTCGAGAGCATTGAGAATACTTTCCGCCACGTGCAGTGTCCTGACAATCACAAGGTCGAGTTTGCTTCGAGTGTATTCCAGAAGAGAGCCCTTACGTGGTGGAACGGGGTTATGAGAGATCGAGGTGCAGAAGTTGCTCTAGCACAGACATGGGCTGAACTTAGGGCCCTTATGATGAAGGAATTCTGTCCTCGACACGAGATCAGGGCTTTGGAAAGGGAATTCGACAATCTCGAGCAAGACAGCGGTGAGCATAGAGCCTACACGGACCGTTATGAGGAGTTGAGTTTATTATGCCCAAACATGGTCACGCCTTTGGATAAGGCAATCGAAAAGTACATTGATGGCCTCCCTGATTCAATACAAGACATTTTGACTGGTAGCAACCCTACTACAGTTAGACAGGCCATTGAGCTATCTGCAACCTTGACTGAATCAAAGATCAGGAAAGGTAAACTTTTCCGAAAAGGTGACAAGAAGCCGGTCGAAGAATCGAAACCAATCGAGGAATCAAAGATCATGGATGAACAGACTGGATCCCCTAAGAGGTCAAAGAAGCGAAAGGCTTCTCAAAACTACGCTGTGGTCGCTCACAATGATCAAGCCGTCCTCAACCAACCAGCTCAACCCCCTGCCAGGAAACCCTACAACGGAACTGCACCCTTGTGCAACCAATGTGGCCTACATCATCATGCTGGGGTGAAGTGCCGCACATGCCAAGTTTGCGGACTTATAGGTCATACAGCTAGGGTTTGCCCAACCGCAGCTGCACCAAATCAAGCTGGCAACTATCCTGCTCAAGCTCGTTTTCCACCGGGATCTTGCTACAACTGTGGCGAGATGGGCCATTTTCGTAGGAATTGCCCAAGGCTTGCTAATGCAAATCCAGCGCAGGGATGAGCATATGATCAACCAGAAGACAACATCGTTTAGAAATAATCACGTCTTATGTATTATTTTCTTTTGTTGTCAAGATCCAAGAAACAGTTGTTATCGTTGTTTATAAATAAATCTTTTATTTACATTGCAATGTATTTATGTGATTGTAAGTATAAACAACATATCCCCTACAATACCGACAATCAAGGAACCGCATTCCTTGAAGAACAGACTACTCCCAAATTTCTTCCATTTTATGATCTCTTGCGTTTTTCACGAAAATCCTAAGTACCCGTTTCTTCCAAGAGAAACGATGTACGAGGTGCCAAGTTAATTGCAATCAATAACAAGATAATAACAATTAAACAACTATGTGATTATGTGCTTATGAACATTACAAGACAAACTGTGCGGACTATGCAAGGAATTACGTAATTATGGATGCATACATAATTATGAAATTTTGTGCACAGAAACCACAGCGAGCTTTGTCATGTACCTAGAAGTTAACCCTATTCATTTCCAATTCTGATGAAGTATCCGTTGAATAAAAATGAATTAGCTATTCATTTTTCACTTCTGAAGAATATCCGTTGAGGAAATGAATATCCGTTTCTCCTTCATTTCCAATTCTGAAGAATACCCGTTGAGGAAAATGACTCCGTTTGTGCATTTTCGTTCTGAAGAGTATCCGTCAAGGGAAATGAATATCCGTTTATTTAATCCTTCATTTCCGAACCTGAGGAAACAACCGTTGAAAATGACTCCGTTAGTTCATTTTCGTTTCTGAAGATTATCCGTTGAGGAAATGAATATCCGTTGTTTAATCCTTCATTTCCGAACCTGAGGAAACAACCGTTGAAAATGACTCCGTTAGTTCATTTTCGTTTCTGAAGATTATCCGTTGAGGAAATGAATATCCATTGTTTAATCCTTCATTTCCGAACCTGAGGAAACAACCGTTGAAAATGACTCCGTTAGTTCATTTTCGTTTCTGAAGATTATCCGTTGAGGAAATGAATATCCGTTTGTCTATCATTTTCATTTCCGTTTCTGAGGAAGCAACCGTTGAAAATGACTCCGTTTGTTCATTTTCGTTTCTGAAGATTTGTCCGTTGAGGAAATGAATATCCGTTTGTCTATCATTTTCATTTCCGTTTCTGAGGAAGCACCCGTTGAAAATGACTTCGTTTGTTCATTTTCGTTTCTGAAGATTTGTCCGTTGAGGAAATGAATATCCGTTTGTCTATCATTTTCATTTCCGTTTCTGAGGAAGCACCCGTTGAAAATGACTCCGTTTGTTCATTTTCGTTTCTGAAGATTGTCCGTTAAGGAAATGAATCCCCGTTTGTTTATTCCTTCATTTCCGCTTCTGCATAATACTCGTTGAGGAAAATGACTCCGTATGTTCATTTTCGTTCTGAAGAATGTCCGTTAAGGAAATGACAGGATTATGCCTTACATATCTCTGGTGGTTATCTGACACAAAGTCACAGATAGACTCCTACGAATTTAATTTCGGGACGAAATTTCCTAAAGTAGGGGAGACTGTAACACCTGTGTCATTTCGACCATCAAACAAATGCCCAACCAATGAAATATTGTATTTCATACTTGGGATTTGTAAAAATATGTGTATCGTTTACACATATCAATTCTTGTTCGATTTCAAACTCTATATCGCTTTCTGGAAGGTTATACGCGCACTGATGCGTAAATATAACCAGTTTAATGCAACAGACACTCTGGAATAGTGACATATACTTAACATACCTTAAATAACCTTTACATAACTTAGAAATAAGTTTTGAGGGGTTCGGTATGCTAAAATAAACTTTTGGGTCATTCAGGGACTAAAAGTGTCAAAAAGTGCACAAGTTTGCATTTTCGCGCATAACTTACGTTCTGAATACATCCGGACATCCAAAAATTTATGTGAGCATGACTACATTATATTTTAGTGTTCGCCTTAAGAAAAATCCATTCGTTGCGTCATTTGGATCGTTTTTCGCGCTTGTGCGCATTTCGTCGTAAATAAGCGAACATCGCGTTCGTACGGCCAAACGAACCAACCTCTGAGATATTTTTGAGCATGTTTTGAGTTCCCTATACTTTAACTTCATTTTAGAGCCTTGAAATGAGGTTAACGGGGTTCAAACGCATCGAAAAAGGCCTTAAACACGTGCAGGGACCATTTCTGCCAACTTTGAAACAATTCTGGAACTGGGAGGCAGTAGCGTAGCGCGAGCCCTAAGGGCCTACCCGTCGCGCTATGCGACTGCATGATCTGGATCAGATTCAATGTTTTAACAAGCGGGTCCCAGCTGTTCGATTCTCAACCACACATTCTCAATCGTCTAGTCAGCGGATAAGAACCTAATTTCAGCCACCATAAGGTTCCGACAAGTGTACGCCTTGGATCATGGCACGTTTTCCATGAAACGATCCTAACGGTTCGGGTATTCCTATAAATACCCAACCCACACAACCTCATTTTGCACAAGAATTCTGATTTGAGAGCTCTAAGTTGAAACCATTGTTTCATACCTGAGTTCTTGAATCGGGATTAGCATTCGGGGACCCTTCGTAAGTATTCTTTCGTTCTTTTCCTTATTTTTACTGCTTTTCGAGTCAGAAAGTCAAACTTTGTTTGACTTTCAGCGTTGACCAGTAATGGTCAATGCGAAGTTCGTTTGAACTTCGCAACGTGAGTGTAATCACGTTGGTTATAGTCCCTTGGGACTATGCCTACTGATTACCACGTTGTCTAGGGTCGTAGGGTAAGCGATCTGATAAATCGCTTATACCTCGAACCCGACCCAGTTTGGTCGATCATTAGGATCCGACCAAATACATTAGGTGACCATGGTAGGTAGGGAATAACCTTCCGAGGTTATACCCTATGGTCACATCGTTTGAGTAGTTGTATGATAGGTAGTTTATATGCCTTAGGTAAATTACCAGAATACCCTTTTCATGTATAATTGGTAATTAAGCATATGTAACCTAAACCTTTGTCACATAACTGATTATGTAACATGTTTAGGCATATAACACTTGTCATAGGGCTAGTTAGGCGGTCCGAACGCGTTTCACGCGAATTACGCGTTAAAGTAGCATAAGCTACCTAAACGGGTCGTAATGGGTCGTAAGCTATTAGGTTAAGTTTCATTTAGTATGTAGGCTTTGTTAAACCAAATGACACGAGTCTCTACACTCGTTTGGTTTACAAACCCTAATGCTACCCGATCTTCCGATCTAGGTCCGGTTAATTAACATAGTTACCTATATTAGGTGCCGTTTGATATCCGCGATCTCTAGCATTGTTTGGTTGTTACTCAAGGACTTCTGAGCAATCTCAAGTGAGTACATAGACCCCTCTTTTACTGTTTTCCAAACTGTTTTGGGGTGGAACACATGTGCCTACTTGTTACTTTCATGCTTTCCTGTTTTCACATCATATACCTGCTATGTTCGTTAGTACATTATAGTACATGATTTCATTACATTTCATGCTAGGTGTGCCCATTGTGTGCATTACTTAGTACATCGTTCTACATTACATTTCATACTACGTATGTCCATTGTGTGCATACTTAGTACATTGTTTTACATTGCTTTTCTGTTGCATATGCTTATCCAGCTTATGAACACATTATACTACATATTGAACCGTTGTAAACATTTGACTATGTGATCCGTTGATATCTGTGAACCGTTTGTATCTGTGAACCGTTTGTATCTGTGAACCGTTTGTATCTATGAACCGTGTGAACCGTCTTTGACCATACATAAACATTTCTACAACTGTTAAACATTACTTTGGTGTTTTGGTTTGATTTAAGTGATTAAGTAACGATGCGTGTGTAATATGATACAAGCATGGTGGATACGCCGCTGGTACTTCCTATATATAAGTGTTTGTATGGTATTACATATTGTAGCGTTATTTGAATCATTTCAGTTTGATACATATAACATTTTATACAAATAACATACTTTTCACAAGACATTGTTTTACAAACAACTTATCTTATACAAACTCATTTACATGGTTATTCATTTAACCATACATTATTCTCTTATTATACATATCATCCGAACTTATTGATTTTCAAACGATTTACAAGACAAAGCAAATTACAAGGTTCATGACTAAACATTTTCTCAAACATAAGTCATGAATCTTATTTTCACAAAACCTATGTATCTCACAGGCATTTTTATGCTGACGTACCTATTTTCACATGTGTTTTTCAGGAGCTGTTGCATAAGATGATCAAGATACACATAGGCAGTTTTGGGCTTTAGTGACAATAAAAGATACAAGACTAGTTAATTATGTTGTATTTCCTTGTTTGTTAAGACATTGTAACACTTTTAATCTATAAAACGAAACTTCAACTTCCATGGTTGTGAAACATTAATTCTGTTACAACACTCCCCGACGTTTCCGCCACGTTTTGTATGTTCTACGTGGTCGGGGTGTGACAGTTACTTTGAGTGTGTTTCTATTTGTAGGTACCCAGAGCTTAACAGATGGATGTTGAAGCTAAACGGGAGGTTTTCGGGAAGATTTATGAAGGTTAGAAGCTTACACACAAGTTGGGAGTTGAAAAATGCGAAAAATGGTAAGAAACCAGTACTTGGCGCAAGAAGAAAACAGTTTGGCGCAACCTGGTGTCAGTTTTGACGCAATACAGATGCTAGTAACTCAGGGGCGCAACCTTGTGCCAGGGGGGGGGGGGGGGCGCAACCTTGCGCTGACATCAGATATTCACACGAAAATTCAGGATTTCACTTTATTTTAAGTTATCTTCAACCCCAAAATGAGATTATCATTAACCCTAGCCGTTTTCCACTTCCCAAGAACTAATTTTGGAGTTCCCAACCTCAATCCAATCATCAATCATGCAATTCCTCATCAAGATTGAAGATCAAATCAAGAACATGAGCGGCTAAACCACATGTGACCATCTCCGGGACTAGGGTTTGTGTTAGGAACCGGGTTGACTTAGTTTTACAAACTTTTGGATTAAGATTTGACTAATCATTCGGTTAGTTTATCTTTATTGTTTATTTGTTTTTGATTAAACATTGTTGGATTATAATTTGCATACTTGTTCAGCAGTTTTTTGGTTTTGTCATGAACAATTGGGATTAAATTCTAAGTTGTCATTGTTCTTCAACCTTTAACCATTGAACTTGTTTATGTTTATGAAATCTAGGATTGGTAATTAATTAGGTTACTATTCAGTTGCATCAATCTTTCGGTTTCGATCGTGGATCATTGCAATCAAATATATTATCTGTTAATTATTTATCAAAACATGTAGTTAGCAAATCATGTCTATGTGATTTCCAATTGGTAATAATTAGGTTACCCGTGTTTCTACACAACTTGAAAAACTGGAGATTGGTCCTTTTTCTCATAATTGTTTACAACCACATTAATCACATTTGTTTTTCTAATAATTCTCTTAATCAGCAAAAAGCAATTAGTTTAGAATTAGATAATCATTATAAATCATCAACTTTTCAAACGCTAACTTATTGGTCTAGGTCCTTAGTCATTGTCTAATTCTAAAGAAAAGAAATATGAACCGTTTTCAGCAGGTGATTTATAGAAAATGTTTAGAATTGCTTAACTAAGGGTGACAAGCTCTTGGAATAAATGCATGCACTCATCGGCAACCCTATTCCCTACTTTAGTGAGATTTTTAGCCTACTAGAATGGTTAGATGATTTGATATATATATATATATATATTCATTTGTTGAGAGTAGGTTGTATGTTGCTCTGTTTTACAACTTGTCTGATTTGATACATGTTGAGGCTGTGAACTTGATTTATGCACATAGATGATAAAGGCAAATTAGGAATTCCTTCTCCTTTACACTTTTGTTTAACAATTACCCATAGTAGCCAAATTTGAGCCTGATACCTATTCATTTGTTAAACCCAAAATATTACCTAAACCAAACCATTCTTTTATCAATTGTTAACGACAATCTATGTGTTTAGCTATGTATATAGTTGTTAAAAAAGAGAAAAGAAAGAAAGAAAGAAAAAGTTCAGCCAAGTAAATGGGTCAAATGATCAAAATAGGCGGCTGAGAAAAAAATATATGTTATTGGTGTTTAATTATGGGTCGAAAATAACCCAAAGTTGTTCGTTAGTAGGATTAGTATGAATAAAGATTGTTACGGTTTGGTATTCCTCTGTTCTTATTAGCTACTTACAAAATCGAGAAAAATTACCTGTCTCTAGCCTAAGCCCAAAACCTGTAAGTCCTTTAGATATGTGCATTGTCTATATGGTACCGTTGAGTTGTGATTGTCAAACAAGCTTTTGAGTACAGAGTTTCATATTCAGTTGATGAGTTATTAATACTAGTGCATTACATACTGTAACACCCCGTGTTACGAAAGTCTAAGTCAAAGTCAAAGGAAGAAAAGATTGCTAATTGCGATCTGTCACTCCTTGCTTAACTACAGATTTGTGCTTCTTGACTTGTAACCGAATCTTTTATTTTTGAGTGCTTTAGTTGTATTATGTGGAGTATCTATTAATAATCGAGGTTTGATCGCATGTTTATCGTTTTATCGCTAATCGCATCGTAATCGAATTCGCAACTCGAATTATGTGTTTTGGATATTGTTTTACGTGTGTGTGCTATTTATGTGTTACTTGTGCATGTTTATTTATATTTGTGGTGATCATTCGAAGACGCAATCGCAACTCTATCGCAATCGCAGTCCAATCGCAAACGCTAAACGCAAGTTATTTAGGATGATTGTATGTTAGATATAGTATTTGTGTCGTTATTATTAATCTATCGCATCGCTTAATGGAAACTCGCTCAAACGCATCGCAACGCTCAACACGTGAAACGAAACGTCGGAACACAACTCGTCGGAGCCACTCGATCGAATGACCGTGTGATCGAATGGCCATCCGATCGGCACGCCATCTGCCACTTGCGCTCCACTTTCCCTTTTTGGCAACCTATAAATACCCCTGTCACATCACCAAAGTGATGTGACAACTCTCTCTCATTCGACCAAGTGCTCCAGCCCACTTTTCTCTCGATTTCTCGCGATTCTTGTAAGTTTTCAACTCAAATCTTGTACTTCTATGATCTACACACGCTTCTTCATCATTTTCACCTTTGAATCTTAGCTTTTAACCGTGAAATCAGTGGATTTGAGGTGTTCTAGGGTGATGTCATCATGGAGTTCTTATGAACTCCAAGCTTTGACCTCATTCCACCAAGAATAACTCAGATCTGAGGATTTCCACATGATTAAACAATGTTTTCGCATAGATCTAAACATTTTCAAAGATAAAGGATTGGAGGATGGTTTTGTAACTTTCTTTCAACTCTTTTACACTCAATGCACTCAAAACCGATAGAATCGAACCTTGTTCAGGCCTTTTGCTCGTTCTTAGTGATGCGTTGGTTCAAGATCTGATTTCTATCAAAGAGATAATGATTTCGGGTTAAACACGAACTACCGTCACGAACAGTTAACTGATCGGACTAGGGTGATTCCTGTTTGATCAGATAACTTGGGTCTTGGTGGGGTTTCCGTTGTTTAATACAAGGTCATACCGTCTCGATCAAACCACAAAATATTCAGAACTATCAAGTTTCCAAAACGATCAGATCGTGGGATGGATTGTCGTCCGATCGGATTGCCATCCGATCGAACCGCAATCCGATCGGATTGCACTTGGTCTCTGCAGTTAAACAATTTTCAACATGTTCAATTCTTAGTCATTTTTAACGGATTGCCATTCGATCGGCAGACCATCCGATCGAATGACAATCCTAATGTGAACTTGTTCTCTGAGAAATGCCTCGCCGATCGGATCGCCATCCGATCGAACTGCCGTTCGATCGAACGACCTGAAAGGTAGAGATACTTCCCTGTCTTTAAAATGCTACAACGAAAACTTCAAAAGACAAGCCATCATACACAAACACATCTTTCCCAAACGAGTGCCAATCCAATCGAATGGCCATCCAAACGGATGACCATCCGAACGGATTGACATCCGATCAAATGACCATCTGATCGGATTGCAATCCGATCGGATTACCATTCGACACTTAGTCCATCTTGCACTGTTATACGAACCGTTCTTCGCTTATGCTATCATTAACTGTTCAGGCTAATCTCTCAGCGCTCCCTTCAATCCAAGAGAGTGTTTATTTATTAAACACAATCTGTGAGTATACTCGATCCCTTTTTGCTTTACGCACTTTTGGGTGTTACATACGTTACTTATTCAAATCACAATCGACACACAACGCAAACGCTACTTATTACGCTGACCGTTATTGCATGCTACATGTTATTCGATGAATGCTTGTATGTTATGTTAACACAGTGATTGTTGCCTTACACCATAGCAATGATAGTACTATAGTTTGGACTCAGCACTTGTCGTGGACAAGGGTTGTTAAGGGCTTTACTTCACGTATCCCAGTGGGGATATGTGTTGCGCATTCTACAACTCGCAGTCACGTCTGTGCATATTTCATTGTCAATAACCTACTAGCCTTCGCTTTGCTACATGTTACATGCTGGTTATGCGTAAACGATTTCAAACTCTATTATAGTATCAAACTTGTATGCTCACCTTTACACTATGTGTATTGACCTCTATTTTAACGTATGTGAGTATGTGACAGGTGTTTAGGATGCTTTGCTTGTTATTTGCTGGACTCGAGCTAGGATGGAGTCTAGAAACAAACTAAATAAAATCTGAGTTGTCGAAATGGATATTTGTCGTTGAGAACAATGTCTGTAATAACTATTTTTATTTTATTTGTTTGTGGTATGGGACATGAGCGTTTAATATATTATAATTAATAGTTGTTATGGATTCTCCTGGACAGTCTGTTCCGCTCAGTGCCATGCCCCGATGTTTCCGTCATCAGTTGGGGTGGGACATATTGGTATCAGAGCCATAACTATAGGGAATTAGGCAAGACTCGACCTAGTCTGGGTCGATGTCTTAGGATTGACCTAGTCCATAGTCTAAGTACCAACAGACCGACTTGTGCATACCCTGCGAGGGTTTTGTACGAGCTTACTTGCTATTCTCGCTCGCACTCGCTACACTCTATCACTGACTGCCTTTCCTAAGGCGGTCGCACTGCACTATTTACAAAAGTGTACGAGTGATTAGATCAAGACTAGGTGTGAAAACCGCAAACTCTCGATTTGATCGCTTGTTCGACGCAACTCTTTTTTTTACTATAAAATAGGAGAATTTGCGTTGAATCAGGAGTGAAATCCATACTTTGACGCAAATTTTTCCTTCTATCTCATGATTTTAGCACACAAACAGGAATACAGTCGTTAAGCTAGGGTTGAAACTCGAATCTTGATGACTCGTTCCGTTCTCTGTTTTGGTTTTACAAAACTCTCACCAAAGTCTCGATAGATTCCAACGACTCGAGTTGCGTGAATAACCGAAAGGATACGTGCCATTCGTCGTATGTCGGTGAAGGAGCACAGTCTATTAGGCCAAGATGTATACTTGTAGTCCTTGAGAATAGTCGAATCACTTTGGGTAGTCAACGTGTATCAAGCCGAGACAATCTATTCTCGATTTTATGTGTTTCAATTCTGGATTCGTTGCCACTGACTCTGATATTTGTCGCTTTTATGTAAATTTTATGTGTTTCATGTGGTTTTACCTGCTTATGTGTTTCGATTTTTGGTGCTTTATTCGCTTTTCGCTCTCGCTTTGATCGACACGCACAACTCGCACTGCACATCTATCTCAAAACGGTAATAAATCGCTTGATACTCGATTATGCTATACTACTCACTATGCTACTCGCTGTGTACTCGCTAATCGCAATCGCTATTCTCGAACTTGCGGACTCTGAATGATAGGTGGATACGTGCAATATATGTAAGTGTATACGTGTAAAATATAGTGTGGTTCCTGTGTTTTACGTGCTTCTGTGCCTTATGTGCTTATGTGCTTCTGTGTTTATGAGATTTTGTGGTTTTTGTGCCTACGTGAATATGTGATTATGTGATTGAACGTGTTCCTGTGCTTTACGTAAAGTACCCTTTCGGTGTGTTCACTAGACTATGCTAGGATTAATCGAAATTGTGTTTGAGTCCTATGGCGATGTCTGTTGCAGAAAATGTCGTCATTTGGATTGTTTCACTCCCGCTCTGCCCGCCGAAACCATGAAGACAAGCGCATCGCGGCTCTCGTTGCCAAGCAAATGGCTAAAGTTATCACGCAAATTGTTAGCGAGCTGAACGAAAACGCTAGCAAGTCTTCTGAAGAGTCCAGGACTGATGCTCCTAAGTCTACTTTTAGCTTCAAGCAGTTCAAAGCCTGCGGCCTGAAAGAATTTACCAGAGAAGATGGGCCTATGGCCATGTTTCAATGGTTTGATTCAATCGCAGTCACCCTGCGCTAGAGCGGCTGTCCGGAAAACCTTCGCATTGTCAACGCCACCGGTGTCTTCCAATCCTGAGCTCTAGATTGGTGGACGGCTGAAAGAAACAAGCGCGGAAATGATGCAGCTTACGGGCTGACGTGGGATGAGTTGAAGGACATCATGATGCGCGAGTTATGCCCTCCCCACGAGCTCCAAAAGTTGGAGGACGAGTTCTGGCACATCAAACAAAAGGATGGCGACAACGCTGGTTTAACTGCTCGCTTCAAGCAGCTGAGTATCATCTGCCCAGGCCAGGTGGCAACACCTAACATGACCATCAAAAAGTATATCCGTGCTCTACCGGATTGCGTGGCTGATTTCGTTCAAGCTGCAAAGACGACAACTATTGAGGAAACCTTCTTACTCGCTGCTGAGATCAACGACAAGCGAGTCAAGGTTGGTTACTTTGATAAAGCCTCCAAGAATCTCCACCAAGTTACCGATGCTCCCACCGCTGACACCGCCACCGCTCCGTAGTCTTCAAAGTCCCCCCGTCGCTAGAGGAAGAAGAAGAAGAAGAAGAAGAACAACAACAACAACAGTAGCAAGAATTGCGCTGTCACAATCACCGCTCCGCTCCAAGCTATCACCGCTCAACCGCAACCCCCGAACCGCCAAGTAGCGGCCCCGGTCACTCATGCACCGCCGGCTAAGCGTGCATACACTGGTCCTCACCCGGCTTGCCCTACTTGTACTTACCATCATCCCGTGGGGATTGCTTGCAGATACTGTGTGCATTGCAACATGTACGGCCACTTCACCACCAACTGCCGTACTGGTCCACGTCAAGCTCCAGCTTCAACTCAAGGTCAAGCTCCTGCTCAACAAGCTCTACTTCTTGCTCCTCAAGGCCAACAAGCGGCTCCTGCACCCGCAATCTAAGCTAGAGCTTGCTTTGCTTGTTGTGATCCCAACCACTTCGCAAACATGTGCCCCAATAGGGTAGTGAAGCAAGTGCCACAGCAGCAGCAGCCTCAGCAGCAACAGCAGCCAGCAGCCCGCGGACGTACCTTCAACATCAACGTTCGCCAGGCCCAAGTAGACAACAATGTGGTTAATGGTACGTTCCTCGTAAATGGTATATATGCTTCGTGTTTGTTTTATACTGGAGCCGATAACTGTTTTGTATTGTTTGAATTCGAAAAGCTCCTTAATCGTAAGCGCGCCCATCTCCCCTCGACGTTCGATGTTGACGTTGCCACTGGAAGAACCGTCGCTGTCAATTCTGTTCTACGTGATTGTGCTCTCGAACTCAACAATCACATCTTTCCTATCGACCTTATTCCGATGCAGCTCGGTAGTTTTGACATCATAGTAGGCATGGATTTTCTTCGTGAGAATCATGCTGAAGTTGTTTGCTTCGATAAAATGATCCGCTTCTCGCTCGCTAATGGTGATCAACTTTGTGTGTACGGCGAAACTCCTTCGAAAGGTCTCAAACTCATGTCATGTGTCCAAGCTAGCAAGTATCTCTGCAAGGAATACAGAGCCTTCTTGGCTAACATTGTAGTAGCGGAGAAGGAAAAGAAAAGAACCACAGGTATAAAAGATGCCCCCGTTGTTCGTGAATTTCCTAACATCTTCCCTGATGATTTACCTGGTTTACCTCCAAGTCATGATATCGACTTTCGTATTGATCTCATTCCTGGAGCTAATCCTGTTGCTAGAGCTCCCTATCGACTCGCTCCGTCCGAAATGCACGAACTCTCGAGTAAACTCCAGGAATTGCTTGACAAAGGCTTTATTCGCCCTAGCACCTCTCCATGGGGCGCACCAGTTCATTTCGTCAAAAAGAAGGATGGGTCATTCAGGATGTGCATCAACTATAGGGAGTTGAATAAGCTGACAATCAAGAATCGTTATCCCCTGCCTCGAATCGACGATTTGTTTGATCAGTTACAAGGTGCTACGTGTTTCTCGAAAATTGATTTACGCTCAGGCTATCACCAATTACGCATTCAAGAGGAGGATATACCCAAAACCGCTTTTCACACCCATTAAGGCCACTATGAATTTGTTGTTATGCCCTTTGGTTTGACCAATGCACCCGCGATTTTCATGGATCTGATGAATCGCGTATATAAACCCTTTCTCGACCGCTTCGTCATCGTGTTCATCGATGATATCCTGATCTATTCTCAGTCGAAAACCGAATACGCGCAACATCTACGTTTGGTTCTCGAATTGCTCCAAGGGAATCGACTCTATGCCAAGTTCTCCGAGTGTGAATTCTGGCTGGAGGAGGTTCAATTCCTTGGTCACATTATCAATAGTCAAGGTATTCAAGTCGACCCTACGAAGATCGAAGCTGTTAAGAGTTGGGTTACACCTAAGAACCCGTCTGAAGTCCGTTCTTTTCTCGGACTAGCGGGCTATTATCGTCGATTTATCAAAGGATTCTCTAAAATCGATGTGCCTCTTACTTCTCTCACACATAAAGACAAGCCTTTTGTTTGGGGAACTGAACAAGAGATTGCCTTTCGAACTCTCAAGCATATGCTCTGCAATGCTCCTGTACTCACTCTACCATACGGAAACGATGACTTTGTAGTCTACTGCGATGCCTCGAACCTTGGTCTTGGTTGTGTTCTCATGCAACGGGACAAGTTTATCGCTTACGCATCTCGTCAGCTCAAGATCCACGAGAAGAACTACACAACCCATGACCTCGAGCTAGGCGCAGTTGTTTCTGCGTTGAAGATTTGGCGACACAACCTTTACGGTACCAAGTGTGCGATCTTCACAGATCATAAGATCCTACAACACATCCTCAGCCAAAAAGAACTGAACATATGCCAACGCCGATGGGTTGAACTTCTCAACGATTACGACCGTGAGATCCGTTATCACCTTGCAAAGCTAATATCGTTGCCGATGCTCTAAGCCGACGAAGCTATTTGCATAGCGTTCGTAATATTCGCGCCAGCATCATCTCGAAACTCTTATCCGCGACGCCCAACATGCCTGCTTTACCGAACGCACTTTGAAGAGGGAAAGGATTCTTAACAATGGAGCCCAGTTAGAGAATAAACCGAATGGGATATTCCATTATCTAGACCGCATTTGGATTCCCAAGCGCACCAACCTACGACAGATTCTGCTAGACGAAGCCCACAAGTCTCGATATTCTATTCATCCCGGTGCCGATAAGATGTACCAGGACCTTCGCTACAAGTACTGGTGGCCGGGCATGAACAAAGATATCACTCTTTATGTTTCAAAATGCCTGACCTACTCGAAAGTCAAGGCCGAGCACCAAAGACCCTCTGGCATACTCGTCCAACCCGAGATCCCTATGTGGAAATGGGAGAGTATAGCCATGGACTTCATAACGAAACTTCCACATACGCCATCAGGTCACGACAGCATTTGGGTTGTCATTGATCGTTTGACTAAATCTGCTCATTTTCTGCCGATACGAGAAGACTTTAAGGTAGAAAAATTAGCCCGAATCTACACCGATGAAATCATTTGTCGACATGGGACGCCTCGCGACATCATCTCTGACCGCTATGGTCGGTTTACCTCGCGTCTTTGGGAAACATTTCAATCTGCTCTCGGTACTACGCTTAATCTAAGTACCGCTTTCCATCCCCAAACCGACGATCAGACTGAAAGAACGATTCGTACCCTTGAAGACATGCTTCGCTCGTGTGTAATAGATTTCGATGGTAATTGGGACGCGCACTTACCTTTAGTCGAATTCTCGTACAATAACAGTTATCATTCTAGCATTCAGATGGCACCATTTGAGGCATTATACGGAAGTAAATGTCGATCGCCTATTGTATGGCACGAGATCGGAGACTTGCAAATTACCGGTCCTGAGCTATTGCAAGAAACGACTGACAAGATCCTCCAAATTCGAGACAATCTGCTGAAAGCTTGGAGTCGTCAGAAAAGTTACACCGATAGACGCCGCAAGCCCCTGGAATTTGACGTTGGCGATCATGTACTCCTAAAGCTTTCACCTTGGAAGGGTGTGGTCAGATTCGGCAAGAAAGGGAAACTCGCACCTTGATATGTTGGACCCTTTAAGATTCTGGAAAGAATCGGAAAAGTGGCCTATAGACTCGAATTACTGGAGGAACTTAGCAACGTCCACCCGACTTTCCATGTTTCGAACCTCAGAAAGTGTCTGGCTGAGCATGATTTACAAGTTCCACTTGAGGATCTACAAGTGGACGAAACATTACACTTCATGGAAAAGCCTGTCGAGATCATGGACCGAGAAACCAAGAAGCTCAGGCGCTCACGCATTCCCATTATGAAGGTTCGCTGGGAAGGCAAACGCGGCGCAGAGTTCACCTGGGAACTCGAAAGTGGCGTGAAGGCGAAGTACCCGCAGTTATTTGTTACAGCTAAGGCCTAATTTCGGGACGAAATTCCCTTAAGTAGGGGAGGCTGTAACAGCCCGTGTTACGAAAGTCCAAGTACAAGTCAAAGTCAAAGGAAGAAAAGATTGCTAATTGCGATCTGTCATTCCTTGCTTAACTACTGATTTGTGCTTCTTGACTTGTAACCGAATCTTTTATTTTTGATTGCTTTAGTTGTATTATGTGGAGTATCTACTAATAATCGAGGTTTGATCGCATGTTTATCGTTTTATCGCTAATCGCATCGCAATCGCATTCGCAACTCGAATTATGCATTCTGGATATTGTTTTACGTGTGTGTGCTATTAATGTGTTACTTGTGCATGTTTATTTATATTTGTGGTGATCATTCGAAGACGCAATCGCAACTCTATCGCAATCGCAGTCCAATCACAAACGCTAAACATAAGTTATTTAGGATGATTGTATGTTAGATATAGTATTTGTGTGGTTATTATTAATCTATCGCATCGCTTAATAGAAACTCGCTCAAATGCATCGCAACGCTCAACACGCAAAATGAAACGTCGGAACGCATTTCCTCAGAGCCACTCGATCGAATGACCGTTCGATCGAATGGCCATCCGATCGGGTTGCCATCCGATCAAAGTGTCATACGATCGGCACGCCATCCGACACTTGCCCTCCACTTTCCCTTTTTGGAAACCTATAAATACCCCTGTGACATCACCAAAGTGATGTAAACAGCTCTCTCTCGTTCGACCAAGTGCTCCAGCCCACTTTTCTCTCGATTTTTCGCGATTCTTGTAAGTTTTCAACTCAAATCTTGTACTTCTATGATCTACACACGCTTCTTCATCATTTTCACCTTTGAATCTTAGCTTTTAACCGTGAAATCAGTGGATTTGGGGTGTTCTAGGGTGATGTCATCATGGAGTTCTTATGAACTTCAAGCTTTGACCTCATTCCACCAAGAATAACTCAGATCTGAAGGATTTCCACATGATTAAACAATGTTTTCGCAAAGATCTAAACATTTTCAAAGATAAAAGGATTGAAGGATGGTTTTGTAACTTTCTTTCAACTCTTTTACACTCAATGCACTCAAAACCGATAGAATCGGACCTTGTTCAGACCTTCTACTCGTTCTTAGTGATGCGTTGGTTCAAGATCTGATTTCTATCAAAGAGATAATGATTTCAGGTTAAACATGAACAACCGTCATGAACAGTTAACTGATCGGACTAGGGCGATTCCTGTTCGATCGGATAACTTGGGTCTTGGTGGGTTTCCGTTGTTTAATACAAGGTCATACCGTCTCGATCAAACCGCAAAATGTTCAGAACTATCAAGTTTGCAAAACGATCAGATCATGGGACAGATTGCCGTCCGATCAGATTGCCGTCCGATCGGATTGCCATCCGATTGAACCGCAATCCGATCGATTGCACTTGGTCTCTGCACTTAAACAATTTTCAACATGTTCAATGCATAGTCATTTCTAACGGATTGCCATCCGATCGAAAGACCATCCGATCGAATGACAATCTTGCTGTGACCTTGTTCTCTAAGAAATGCCTCGCCGATTGGATCGCCATCCGATCTAACTGTCGTTCGATCGAACGACCTGAAAGGTAGAGATACTTCTCTGTTTTCAAAATGCTACAACGAAAACTTCAAAAGACAAGCCATCATACACAAACACATCCTTCCCAAACGAGTGTCAATCCGACCGAATGGCCATCCGAACGGATTGACATCCGATCGAATGGCCATCTGATCGGATTGCAATCCGATCGGATTACCATTCGACACTTAGTCCATCTTGCACTGTTATACGCACCGTTCTTCACTTATGCTATCGTTAACTGTTCAGGCTAATCTCCCAACGCTCCCTTCAATCCAAGAGAGTGTTTATTTATTAAACACAATCTGTGAGTATACTCGATCCCTTTTTGCTTTACGCACTTTTGGGTGTTACATACGTTACTTATTCAAATCACAATCGACACACAACGCAAACACTATTTATTACGCTGACCGTTATTGCATGCTACGTGTTATTCGATGAATGCTTGTATGTTATGTTAACACAGTGATTGTTGTCTGACACCTTAGCAACGATAGTACTATAGTTTGGACTCAACACCTGTCGTGGACAGGGGTTGTTAAGGGCTTTACTTCACGTGTCCCAGTGGGGATATGTGTTGCGCATTCTACAACTCGCAGTCACGTCTGTGCATATTTCATTGTCGATAACCTATTAGCCTTCGCTTTGCTACATGTTACATGCTGGTTATGCGTAAACGATTTTGAACTCTATTATAGTATCAAAGTTGTATGCTCACCTTTACACTATGTGTATTGACCTCTATTTTAACGTATGTGACAAGTGTTTAGGATGCTTTGCTTGTTATTTGCTGGAATCGAGCTAGGATGGAGTCTAGAAACAAACTAAATAAAATCTGAGTTGTCAGAATGGATATTTGTCTTTGAGAACAATGTTTGTAATAACTATTTTTATTTTATATTTTTGTGGTATGGGACATGAGCCTTTAATATATTATAATTAATAGTTGTTATGGATTCTCCCGGACAATCTGTTCCGCTCAGTGCCATGCCCCGATGTTACTTGCTATTCTCGCTCGCACTCGCTACACTCTATCACTGACTGCCTTTCCTAAGGCGATCGCACTGCACTATTTACGAAAGTGGACGAGTGATTAGATCGAGACTAGGTGTGAAAACCGCAAACTCTTGATTTGATCGCTTGTTCGACACAACTCTTTTTTTTTACTATAAAATAGGAGAATTTGCGTTGAATCAGAAGTGAAGTCCATACTTTGACGCAAATTTTTCCTTCTATCTCGTGATTTTAGCACACAAACAGGAATACAGTCGTTAAGCTAGGGGTGAAACTCGAATCTTGATGACTCGTTCCATTCTCTGCTTTGGTTTTACAAAACTCTCACCAAAGTCTCGATGGATTCCAACGATTCGAGTTGCGTGAATAACCGAAAGGATGCGTGCCATTCGCCGTATGTCGGTGTAGGAGCACAGTCTAATAGGCCAAGGCTTATACTTGTAGTCCTTGAGAATAGTCGAATCACTTTGGGCAGTCAACGTGTATCAAGCCGAGACAATCTATTCTCGATTTTATGTGCTTTGTTTCTGGATTCACTGCCGCTGACTCTGATATTTGTCGCTTTTATGTGTTTTGATTATGCTATACTACTCACTATGCTACTCACTGTGTACTCGCTAATCGCAATCGCTATTCTCGAACTCACGGACTCTGAATGATAGGTGGATACGTGCAATATATGTAAGCGTATACGTGTAAAATATAGTGTGGTTCCTGTGTTTTACGTGCTTCTGTGCCTTATGTGCTTCTGTGTTTATGAGATTCTGTGGTTTATGTGCCTACGTGAATATGTGATTATGTGATTGAACATGTTCCTGTGCTTTACGTAAAGTACCCTTTCGGTGTGTTCGCTAGACTATGCTAGGATTAATCGAAATTGTGTTTGAGTCCTATGGCGATGTCTGTTGCAGATAATGTCGTCATTTGGATCGTTTCACTCCCGCTCTGCCCGCCGACACCATGAAGACAAGCACATCGCTGCTCTCGTTGCCAAGCAAATGGCTAAAGTTATCCCGTAAATTGTTAGCGAGCTGAACGAAAATGCTAGCAAGTCTTCTGAAGAGTCCAGGACTGATGCTCCTAAGTCTACTTTTAGCTTCAAGTAGTTCAAAGCCTGTGGCCCGAAAGAATTTATCGAAGAAGATGGGCCTACAGCTATGTTTCAATGGTTTGATTCAATCGAAGTCACCCTACGCCAGAGCGGCTGTCCGGAAAACCTTCGCACTGTCAACGCCACTAGCGTCTTCCAATCCCGAGCTCGAGATTGGTGGACGGCCGAAAGAAACAAGCACAGAAATGATGCAGCTTACGGGCTGACGTGGGATGAGTTGAAGGACATCATGATGCGTGAGTTATGCCCTCCCCACGAACTCCAAAAGTTGGAGGATGAGTTCTGGCACATCAAACAAAAGGATGGCGACAATGTTGGTTTAACTGCTCGCTTCAAGCAGCTGAGTATCATCTACCCAGGCCATGTGGCAACACCTGACATGACCATCAAGAAGTATATCCGTGCTCTACCGGATTGCGTGGCCGATTTCGTTCAAGCTACAAAGACGACAACTATTGAGGAAACCTTCTTACTCGCTGCTGAGATCAACGACAAGCGAGTCAAGGCTGGTTACTTTGATAAAGCCTCCAAGAATCTCCACTAAGTTACCACTGTTCCCACCGCTGACACCACCACCGCTCCGCAGTCTTCAAAGTCCTCCCATCGCAAGAGGAAGAAGAAGAAGAACAACAACAACAACAACAGTAGCAAGAATTACGCTGTCACAACCGCCACTCCGCTCCAAGCTGTCACCGCTCAACCGCAACCCCAGAACCGCCAAGTAGCGGCCCCGGTCACTCATGCACCGCCGGCTATGCGTGCATACACTGGTCCTCACCCGACTTGCCCTACTTGTACTTACCATCATCCCGTGGGGATTGCTTGCAGATACTGTGTGCATTGCAACATGTACGGCCACTTCACATCCATCTGCCGTACTGGTCCACGTCAAGCTCCAACTTCAACTCAAGGTCAAAAAAATCGACTTATGCTTGATTTGATTTGTACGTGCCTCCATTTTGTTCATAATCATCATTGTCAAAAAAATCGACTGAAAATTAGGCATAAAATTATGATCATTATGCTGTTCGACTTGCTCTTGCAATGAAAGTATAAACTAGGAGCACCCTTGATCAAACAGTAAGTACGAATTAATATCATAGTATGAATTAATATCAAAGGATCAACGTTTAGAGTGTGTAATGTGTTTTACTTAACAATATCTTAAGAATACGGGCGGAGCGTTAATCCTATAGCGCTATAATTGTTAAGGTAGGCTTGCAAAGTTAATGAGCATATAGATACAATGTATATCGAGCATATGAGATTAACAAGCATAACATGTTTTCATATTTAAATGTGGATAGAGTGTGATTGAATAAACAAGTATCATAGTGTTGCGTGTTTTTATATAATGTACATGTTGCACCCAAAGTGATTAAAATGAAAAAGGAATCGAGTATACTCACAGTTTGCGTAGAGTTCCACGAAAACCGAGAGTTGAGTTAATGAGGTTGGAACACAGGAGTCACCCTGAAATGGGTGAACAGTAGGGTGAGTAATATGTTGTGAAAGATGTTCGGATCAGATTGTAGAATATAAGAAAATACGGAACAAAATAGTTAACAGCACCTTTCGGACGAAAGTGCCCTTCGTACGAAAGGGCAAGTGCCTTTCGTACGAATGGGGGTTTCCCTTTCGGACGAATGTGCTGCTTCAAACGAGTAAAAGTTTGTTCGTAACCTGACTTAAACATAAATAGTAGGGTAGTTGTTAAACACAATAAAATCAGAAAGTAAGGAAATCAAACACCCAAGTGAGGACAACCCAGGTGTGCCAACACGACACGGAAAGAATGAACTAAGTGTTAGAGGCTAGACGGGGTTAACTCATTTATGACTAGTAAACTGTTTGGGGGTTCATCACTGATGAACTGATGTAAAACACAATGAAATCGAAAATAGAATAACGGAAGACTGTCACTTTCGTACGAACGTGACAAATTTGTCAAAAATAGCATTTTAGATCCATCCAAAACAGATCATTTCTTAGTGGGAATTAACCCTAATGCAAACCCTTAACTATTGATTGAGTTGAGGGTCTGATGGGTTCCAGATCCCATCAAGATCGTACAATAATCAAATGAAAGTTATAAACAAGTTGTAAAAATGTTTAAGATTCATATATCTCGATTTGAATCTGTTGGGATTGAACCATACCAAAGGAACAGTTGATAAAGCCAAAACTGGATCAGATCAGTGGATTCACAATAAGCAGATGTTTGCAACAGTTCTTTCCCCTTGAGAGTGGCCTAACATCTGATGACCTCTATCTACTGCCCTTCTACAACAACTGCTGATCTTCAACAACTGATGAGACTTAAAGACTGTTGAAGATAATACACTGATGCTCAATCTACTGTCATGGTTCAAGTACTACTGAAGACACAAAGCACTGCTAGGAGTATAATAGTGGAATGAGAAGCAATAGTTTAGTTTGTCTTTTGTATTCATTGTAATCAGTAGTTTGTTAAGTAGTAGTTGTATAGATCAGTGTTATAGGTTGTTAGGAGGTTAGATGTCACTTTCATGGTGATGTCAGCAAAGATGCTTCAGTGGTTTGTTCTGTACTATAAATAGAACAGTACCCTGTACTGTTCTATTAGCTCTCTTCTTCCACAAGTCATTCTGTATGAACAAACCATCTGTGAGCTTAGGCTGAGGGGGAAATTGTATGCATGCATGCATTGTAATTGAAGATTGTAATAAATATAATCATTCGATTCCAAGTTAAACATGTTTTGCTTAAAACAATTCTCTCTTTGATTGTGTTGAAAGTTTATTCATCTATTTCCGCTGCAATTATTTCTGATTCATCTTCACTTTAGTTAAACAAACACAATCAAATCAAACTCAGATCCTAATAATTGGCATCAGAGCAAGAACAGTCAAACTTGATCTAACAATCATTTTGACATAAAAGTTCAGCTCAAAATTGTTGATACTTTTTAATTGTTCGTTTTGTTGTAAAACAGAGTAAGGGATAATCACATTCAAAGTTGATTATTCAGTGCCTGAAAAACAACCAGAATGACATCACAATCACAGGATGTCAATAACAACATTGGTTCACTCTTCAAACCACCTATTTTGAAGAGATCTGAATACAACATCTGGGAGCGAAGGATGAGTCACATCCTAGCTCAACAGAATACCAGATGTTGGAAGTCGGTTATCTTTGGACCACATGTTCCAATGGTGCTAAGTGCTGAGGATCTAAAGGTCATGGTTCCTAAGAAAATTGAGAACTATACTGAATAGGATTTTCAGAAAATTGAACTAGATGCCAAGGCATTTAGCATCGTTGCATCTGCACTACCAAATGAGATCTATGCTGGACTGTTACACTGTAACAGTGCCAAGGAATTGTGGGATGCACTGAAGGAACATTTAGGGGGGGGGGGGGGGACTTAAGAAGTAATTGAAAATAACAGGGAAATTTTAAACCAACAGTATGAAACCTTTTATCACATGAAGGGTGAATCGTTAACACAACAGTTTGAGCGATTTAGCTGTCTCATAAGTGAACTAAAACTTGTTAAGGTTGAATTTCCAAATGCAACACAAAATAGAATGTTTGTTAGGTCACTTCGTGATAAATGGGACACAATTGCATTTGTAACCAGGAATTCTGTTGGGTTCAAAGATCTGAACCTAACCCAGCTTCATGGTAGACTCCTGACCTATGAAAGGGAGTTGAACCAGAAAAAGAAGTTATAAGAGTCTGGAAAAGTTGCAGATGATTATTCATTTGGCAGCACAGCTCTTTTGGGTTAGGAAGAATCTGGCAGTAGTAAGGATCAGGGTTATGATCATTACATTGACATAACAGCTGGTGGAGCTTTTAACAACTCTAATCCTCACTCATCCAATTATGCTTTTACAGCTAATGGAGAAAACCAGAATTCTGATAATCTGTGCTTTAAACTCAATGATCTTCAACATTTTTATCCAACTGATTTAGAGGAAATGGACATATTACACCAACTTGCACTGCTGAGTGTTAGAACCAGCAAGTTTTACAAAAGGACAGGGAGAAAATTTCTAGTGTTGCATGGGAATTTAAAAGTAGGGTTGGATAAAACAAAAATCAAATGCTACAAGTGCAATAGGTTAGGTCACTTTGCTAGGGAGTGTAGAAGTCAAAACAGTGGACCAATTATCACACACCCTAGTTCTAGACCACAAAATAACCAAGACACTGTGCAGTATTCCCAATATGCCCCTGCTGCCCATGTAAACACTGCTCATTATGCACACCCTGCAACCCCTGTTCCTGTGCATTATGTCCAAGCCACTATTCCTCAAATACAGTATGTCCAAGCCCCTGTCCCTCAGGTTCAAGTGCAACCAGTTGCACCTCAACAAGCTACACCAACAGTGGTTTAACCAGATTAGCAAAGCTTTTTCACCCAAGGCTTTGTTGACTGGAGTAGTGTAGGACCGTTTTCGGATCACCGGACAACTACGAGATCTTGTTTCGAATACCGTAACGAGTGCGGAATCCATGTTACGATACAAACCGAGTGAGAGATAAACACAACACAAAGATATAACGTTTAACGGTTGTGTATTGAATTAACAGAGTTTCGTTACAGAAAGATATTACAATGAAATACACAAATGAAACTCTCAGTTCTCTCTCTCTTTTCTGTTATGTGTTCTCAACTTGTTTATATAGGCAGCCAGTCACAGCTTCGATGAAACTCCAATATCGACAAAACTTGAAGAGTTTCGTCGATATATATGACGAAACCTTGTATGGCCATGACGAAGCTTCAAAGTCGACGAAACTTGGTGAGTTTCATCGACATACATGCACAAATAAAGGGTTTCGGCCCAAGTGAAGTTTCGTCCAATAGCCAAGACTCTTCGTGACTTGGTCAGGCCCAACACATGAAAAAGGCCCAACATGCAATAACTCTACGTGTTATTCCATGGAAGCCATTGCTAAATGCATTTGGTCAAAGTATATGACATCATCATGATGATGTCATGATGATGTGTCAGCGGGAAACGCTCACGGCTCTTCGTGCTTCGCGTGTCGAACTCTGGGGCGCACGACGGAGGAATGTCGCTACGTCGAGCTTGAGCTGAACCTAACCGAGTCGAACCGAATCGAGTCGAACCGAATTGAATCAAACCGAATCGAGTCGCGTCCACATAAAGTGTACCAACAAACTCCCCCTTGGACGCTACTCGTGAGGTTCATCTTCCATGTCTTCCATGTCGGAGGATCTTCAAAGTCTTCACGCGTCGTAAGTAGAAAATGTATCAACAAACTCCCTTTTCATTTAGGAAGTATGTTAACAAACTCCCCCTTAAAATAAGCTCTCCTTTGAGTTATGCTCGCGAATCTTTTTATCACAAATACTTTTGATCCTTTTGGTGTTGATGAGTGATCAGTTGCAACTCGATCATCTTGATATTCTGATTGCATCAATGACGTGTCTTCACTTTACGGCTTGTCATCTGACACGTTCTCTTCGCCTTTAGCTGATTCTGATGTCGCATCTGCACATACAAGAAAGCTAAACACGTAATGAGAACAACCGCTTGGAATATAGACAAATAAAACAAACGACACATATGAGATCAAATCTCAATCAAACACCGACCGACAATAGTTTAAAAGTTTAAAAATTGATAAACTTTAGCTTTTAACTTTCAAAACCCATTAACTTCGACCGTTTATGAAGATGCAATTGTTTTCCGGCTTACAATCAGGATTTTGGGTAGGATAGACTCGAGTTCCAACATCGTACGATCGAAAATAAGATAAAAGAAAATCTTTTTAGATTTTATAAAGTTTATATTAAAACACACCTAAAATCTTTTTGTAATTTTGAATATTTCAAATGTAAATACAGAAAGCAGTAAATGAATATATACAGAGATGCAGAAACTGAAATACGGTAAATAAATATTTACAGACTTTCTTTTTGCGAGTTTCGAGGGTAAGAGAATCATATCAGTGTACGGTCACGTCAAAACGCTCTTGTTGTTCAGTTAGTTAACATTTAAATAAGCATCCTATAATGATTATCGATATTGTTGTCCACATAAGCTCAACTGATCAGACGTAATCATAATTAGGAGATACGATTTACGGTAAGAGTTATACTTACAAGTCGGTGTTCATCCACTCACGAAACATTCCCGTATCAAGGTATGCACGAGAGTTCATCTTACCGGTGAGTATACCGCTTATCATCTGTTTGACCGTATATGATGTGAGAAACTCACTTATTTTGATTTGAAAACAAGCCCTATGTGAAAGAATCACTTATTGATGAGGAACTTGATATTCAAATGCATGAGGGCACAGGAGCAAGTCCGTGAACAGGTCAGTACATTGTACAGCAAAGAGACGAACTTGACTCCCGGATAAATGTGATATTTTATCACTTATTTGATTAGACATGTCATTGTTGATCACTTATTGAGGTCGTATGCAATATTTACACGTATGTATGGTATCATGGAAGATCTAGACTTCGTCTCCGTAATTTTTCGGTAAAAGAAACAACCATGATACCCAGATGATAAAACAGCATAAAGACCACATATCTCAGAACCTCGGCAATCTCTCAAACGAAATTTTGGTACCAAGACCATATGCCAATGAGCGGTTCCCACCTGGTCTTCAGTCGATTTAAGTTTATATCACCCTGCACACTTTAAAATGATTGTGAGCCTACCGATACATCTTATATAGAGCTGTTTATCGTTTTTCATTTTAGGTTCAGTTTGAAAAAGTTTCGACAGACCACTGATTTACTATCATTTTCTCTTTTTCTCGCCAGGAAACTCATTTTTGTTTTTCTATTGTTTTTGTGTTTTGATTTTTTATTTTTTTTTGATGTTTTTGAATTTTCAAATTTTGGATTTACTCCCCCTAAAATCAACAAACTATGATAAATTTTAAAAACACAAAGGTATCTACAAAAATGATTTCCCGATGTCGGTTAACTCATGTTTTACTTCAATGCCGTTTACCAAAATTAATTTTAATCAGAATTGATTTATCGAATTTTGGAAAAATCAGTTGGCACATTGGTAATCGGTGTGGACCATGACAACATTGACGAGTTTCATAGTGAAACAATCACGTGCGAGGTGATATTCGAGTTCAACGTGTCTGGTCAAAGAGTGCTGTACGAGATGATAATAATTCATAAAGCAGCTTAAATATCGACAAGTATAGGAGAGATTAGAAATTCAAAATCGTATCCTGCAACTGCTTCGTTCCTTGGCAGGAATCTGAGCTCTCTCCTAAACTGGATATCCACCCGGTGTGGACTGCAAAGTCGATTTTTGTAGCTACTTCAATTAATCCGAGAAAACTATTCACAGCAACAAGATCATAAACCTCTGGATCCGGCTGGTCTTCCACATTGCACCAGCGAAGGTCTTTGACTTTCTCTTTGAGAAGTAGTGTGCGGTTGTTCAATCCATGCCAAGGCATCCGCACACCCGGTTGGTTTGTTCAACAACACATTTTCTTCAATCACACCGCGAAGAAATGTACACTGCACGTTCATCTTGTGAATTTTGAACTTCAGACGTGCTATGGGTGCGTACATTTTAATTGAATCTATCCTGGGGACCCGATCAAAGCCTTTAACAATCAAACTTTGGAATGATTTTCATTTTGTCGAAGCTTTCAATTTCTTTCATCGGACATTCTTTCACTTCTTTTCTTTTTCCTTCTCTCCATCAAATTCAACAACTCCTAGATGTAATGATGTTTCGGAGCCTTAAGTCGCCGATCTTGTGCATGGACGCTCCACTATTAACAATCCGATGACTATCGATAGTTCCTCCTGGAACATCCTGCACACTCACTCAGAGATTAGTTGGAGAGGGGGACCCAAGCCTTCATAGACTTGGGTCGTCCGTCATCATTGAGGACTGTGACATCCATTTCCCCATGATTCGGAATAGATTGAGCTCCCCCTGAAACATTTACCGATTTTGGTTTCCAAATTTGTTTCTGTTTTTCATGTTTAACATCCGATTTAACAGATTTTGTTTGGAAAACCTCCGTTTTTAACGCCTTTTCAACTTCTTTTCTTTGTTTCTTTTTATGTTTCTTTTCTCGTTGTTTAACAAGACGAGGGTCCTGTTTTGGTGAAACAGATCTTTTATAGTAACTTTTACCATGGGGGGCTTCAACCTTTGCCTTTCCTCTTGTGAGATATGGACAATTTCTGACAATGTGCCCATACTCACCACATTCAAAGCATGATCTCCGCTCAACAAACCTCGGAGTATCATAACTATAAGAGCTTGATGATGAACTTCGTGATCTTGAGGTACTTGGTCCTACATCACAACCGTTTGTGTGTTGTGTGTAATTGTTTTGACTGTTTCTTTTCAAAATTTTAACTTGTTTAACAAAATCCGTGTTGGATTTGTTTTCGAAAGTTTTAATTTTATCAGTCCCTCTGGATTTCACGAAGTTGATCTTCTAAACCTTTTTCTTGTAACGAGCTCCTTTTGTTTCTACCTTCTGTTGTGAAATCTTGGGCTTTTGAGCTCGTTGTTCCTTTTGTTTACCTTTAAAAGTGATAGGTTGTTGCTTTTTTGGTAATCTTTGATTTCCAAATTGTCTTCTAACTTCAGCTTTTGGAATAGGATCACACTGAGTTACAGAAACTCTCGGGATCGCTTTTCCCAAAAACTTACTTGTAGAATCCTCGAAAACTTTATCAATCAAGGATTGATTGATGTTTTTGATTGGAAAATCTTTGTCTGAATATATTTTACTATCACCGACTAAAGTGTACAATACGTTATCACTTTTAATGGCAGACACAGATTCCTTCACTTCCTTGACAGGATCTATCACTTGTTTGGCAACAGATTGCACAGCAGGAGTAGAAGGATCACAAAGAATATGATTCTCAATTGGAATTTCTACTCCTTTCATCTTATCAAGTGATTCATCCTGGTCACTCACATCTGATTCATCATCAGACGAATCATAGTCCTCAATGATTGGAGGACTTTGTTTCGTAGATGTTGAAGTTTCTGTTTGCTCAGATGAGGTACTTGAAGAACTGTCCGATTTGAACCCTAGGCCAGTAGTAACTTCCTCATAATCAAGAGGCACACTGGGTTCAAAACGTGGCATTTCTTCTTCATTAGGCATATGAGTATAATTATGTCTCAAAGGGGGCGGACACGACTTATACCCAACGCCTTTCACGTTCCCTTTCAGCTTTTGAACGTCTATGATGTGATCAAGCACATATCGGGAGTTTGAGTAACTCTCCAATTTGAGGTTGATCGCATCATTCTCACACATGGCGACGGCTAGCTCCTTTTTGGTTTCCTCGATGATATTAATGTAATTGTTAATACCAATTTTCTTATTGAAAACAGTTTTGGTCAATTCGGAAACACTTTTCTTTAAGGTTTCAATTACAGATTTAAAATCCTTTTCGTTTCTAGCTAAAGCCATGTTTGCCTCTTTGCATTTGGATAGCTCAATCACTAAACTTTGATTATGACTGTGAACCTTTTTAGATTCCTCGTTCAAATCTGCACACATATTACAAACACTAGGAGTAGGAGTTTCAGATTTTACCTGACTTGTAGAAGCTGCGACGTTATCCTTAGTGTAATTCTGGCAAGAGAAAGATCCATTTTCAGATAAGGACTTCTCCATGTCATTCGATGCAGCAACAGCTTTCTTGATTAAGTCAAATTTTTGACATTTCATCTCCTTGGCATCATTCGACAAACTACCATCTTCAGAATCCATTCTCTCCTTGACGTCCGATTCTGAACTGTAATCACTCACACCTGAGCTATCTTCATCAGTGCCACTATATCTTGAACTGTCATCTTTTCCTGAAGATTCACCATCATTGACATTCTTGACAATTTCAGCATAAAACGCAGTTCCTCCTTGATCTCCACCTCCACATTGTACAGACCAGTCACATCTTCTATCAGTTTGATTTGAGTTGGACGTGGATGTACTTGTTTGATTTCTGAAAGGGTTTTGGTTGCCTTTTTGAGGTTGAGCTTGAGGTGTAGCAAATAGAGGTTGAAGTGGAGTGTAACTAATCGATGGTGTCATACCGAAGTAGACACTTGGATCGAATTTAGGTTTTGAAAAAGCGTGAGCTTGAGCAATCATATGCGCTGGTGGATGATAAGCACTCGGATCGAAAACCTGAGGTGGAGGTGATTGGGGAAAAGGAAACGAACTCGACATTGGATTGTTATTTGTGAGTAATTACTCGAAAAACCAACTAAAACTAGTTTGATATGATTGTAAACCTTCTGTGAAAAAAAAAATTACAAGTTTCTCAACGAAACTCCAGGTCTTGGCGAAACTCTATGCTTGAAACACCATGTGACTTTGGCGAAACTCAAGGATCGACGAAAGTTAACTCAAGCAGTATATCATGTGAACATTTGTGCGGCTCAATATATTCTTACACAACTCGATAAAATCAAACTCAATATGCTTTTATGAAAAAGGCTGTCAAATACCTTGTGTGGCCCAATTAAAAATAAACATCAAATAAAGGTTTGAGATAATCACGTGAAAGATTCATGTTTCAATAACATTGATTGAATTATAATAGATGTGTAGCCCTTTAATTGCAATAATATCGGCCCAATTTTCCCAGAAGTACCTTGTGTGGCCCAATTAAAAATGATGAAACTCCCTGTGATGATCTTTGGCGACGAAACCTTATGATGAACCTTGATCGACGAAACCCTTTGTCAAACTCTCTGATCGAAGAAACTCAATGTTCGACGAAACCTATCTGTGCACGACGAAACTCTATGGAGAAACAAGTGTGACGAAACCTGTTATGATGATAGCGACGAAACCTTTCTGTGCACGACGAAACTCTATGCAGAAACAAGTGTGACGAAACTCAAGAGGGTTTCGTGGATTGTGTCTTCAGTCAAGATAAGATCCAATAGTTGGTGAGATCTTTTTGAAGAAACCTTATCCTATCGTCTGACACAATACACCCTTTTTCAACTCACAGCATGCCTATCTCACCAACCAAAGCATGGTCAACCATATTTTAATCCAATTAACTTTTATCTTTTAAATTTTAAATGCAAGAAATCTTTGAATATCACTTGAAGTTTTCAAGAACACAGAAGAATACTATGAAGATTTGAAGATTCCGGTCACTGACGAATTTTCCGAACAACAGATTTTGACGTAGAAACTCGACACAACTTGTACCTTTAAAGATCTCCAACGTTTTTAACAAGTTTTAAACCAAACAACATCAAACAAACATAGATTTTCGAGTTTAAAAATAAGAACTTCAAGAACACAACTGGGTTTTTGACTTTTAACCATAAAAGAGACTCAAAACCCACTCAAAAATGCCACCGGAAACTCGGTTTTCAACATGAAATCGAGCCTGAAGCTCTGATACCAATTGTAGGACCGTTTTCGGATCGTCAGACAACTACGAGATCTTGTTTCGAATACCGTAACGAGTGTGGAATCTACGTTACGATGCAAACCGAGTGAGAGATAAACACAACACAAAGATATAACGTTTAACGGTTGTGTATTGAATTAACAGAGTTTCGTTACAGAAAGATATTACAATGAAACACACAAATGAAACTCTCAGTTCACTCTCTCTTTTCTGTTCTGTGTTCTCTACTTGTTTATATAGGCAGCCAGTCACAGCTTCGACGAAACTCCAATATCGACGAAACTTGAAGAGTTTCGTCGATATATATGACAAAACCTTGGATGGCCACGACGAAGCTTCAAAGTCGACGAAACTTGGTGAGTTTCGTCGACATACATGCACAAATAAATGGTTTCGGCCTAAGTGAAATTTCGTCCAATAGCCAAGACTCTTCGTGACTTGGTCAGGCCCAACACATGAAAAAGGCCAAACATGCAATAACTCTACATGTTATTCCATGGCAGCCATTGCTAAATGCATTTGGTCAAAGTATATGACATCATCATGACATCATCGTGATGATGTCATGATGATGTGTCAGCGGGAAATGCTCACGGCTCTTCGTGCTTCGCGTGTCGAACTTTGGGGCGCACGACGGAGGAATGTCACTACGTCGAGCTTGAGCCGAATCGAGTCGCGTCCACATAAAGTGTACCAACAAATAGCTTACCTGATGAGCTAGGTGATGAAAATTTTGCACTCTATGCTACCAATGATGCTTCTAATGATGATTATTGTTTTATGGCATTAGAGTCAATACCAGAAGGGCTGGAAACTGAAGAAGGACAGTTAAATGCTGAAACAGTGGATGAAATTGCTGAAGCAGTGGTTACTGCTGTAGCTGGTGAAATACTGTTGGGAGATAATTCAGAACCCCTGTTGGAACCACTGTCTGACCCCTGGTCTGAAGAAGAAGAGAAGAAACAAGGTGAAAAAGAAGAGAAAGTGCCAGTTGAAGAAGAACATGCCTGTGATTGTGCCATGATGGCTGCAACTAAGGTATCACCCCAGGTTCTTAAAAACCTTTGCTCAGACAAATGCATCATAGCATTTGCAAACATTAAGGAGGTGAATAAAAACCTTAGTGATAGATTGTTAAATGCTGAAGTACAATTTGAAAAATCTTTAAAATAATTGAAAAACAAATTGTCAGAAAAGGATAGTGAGATTTGCAGCCTCAAACAAGAGCATAGCATAACCAAGGACCAACTCCAGACCATGATAGAAAAATATCAAGTATGTAAAAAGGAGTTGGAAACCACCCAAATCACTTGTGAAAAATGGGTGGAATCTTGCAAAGGTTATGAGATTATGCTTGACAAACAGCTTAAAAGCAATGTAAAATTTGGCATAGGTTTTAGAAAAAATGACCAAGTTGAAAACATTGCTGCAAATCAAACTGGTTCTGTTGAAATCATACCAACCAACAAGGATGGCCAAGAAGTTAAAATAACTGATAAACTTGGTAACAAAATCACTTTGGAAAGACCTGTGGGGTCCTCAACTTTTGAGGAGATTGAGAAATACCAATTTAAACCCACATGATCTGATGAGTGTGACATCCTTGAAAATTTCAAACCCATGGACTTCACAACTGTGGATGGTGTCATAGCTCCTAAGGCCAAGGTAATTCCTCTTAAGGACATCCCAACAGTGGTTCAAAACTCTGTTGCAAAGGAGTCTGAAAAGAAGAGAAAAGATTAAAAACTTGTTTTGTCACTTTTGTGAAAAGAAAAATCATTTGACCAAAGATTGTTTTCATTTAAAAGCTTATGATCTTAACAAAACAAGTATCATTGTGCCTTCACAGAGTTGCACCATCTGTGGTAAAACAAACCATTCTACTCAGCAGTATGTGTACATGAAATCCTTTGAGGTCAAAAAAGGAAGAGTACATTTCTAAAACACCAATGAGTTCATCAAAACCACATGTCAAGAAACATCCATTGTTTGTGCCAGTTCAAACAGCTGTTACAAAACAGGTGAACCAAACCTCTGACAAAAGAGAAGTACAGGTGACTGATGCACCCCCTGCTAACCAATTCCATCAAAGAGGTAAGGGTCAACCTCCATACCCAAGGGTCCCACATGTTTATGAAGCCTACAAAAGGCCTTCTAAACCAAGAGTGAACAGGCATCCCTTTGGGTATCAACAATTAATGGGACAGGACCCCCAGCAGTGGTTAGAGAAAAATGTTTCAAAAACTGTCCAAACCCTTGAGCTAACCACTGTCCATCCACCTGAACTTAACAACGACACTGTTGAGACCCCATCCAAAGCCTTATTGGCTTTGGAGACCCTCCTGATCTAATTATTTACTTGATGTGCAGGGAGCTTCTACATGTTTAGATAGTCTTTGGTATGTAGATAGTAGAGGCTCCAGGCACATGATTGGATGTAGAGCCCTACTCAAGGATTTCAAAACTCATGGAGGGGGTGATATATCTTTTGGTAATAATAGTAAAGGGAAGGTGATGGGGTCTGGTATAGTTCAGTCTGGAAATGTTAAGTTTGAAAATGCCAATCTGATAGACAATCTAAAATTCAACCTTCTTAGTGTTTCACAAATGAGTGACAAAGGGTATGGGTCATTCTTCACTAAGGATTGTTGGGCCAGAAATGGTTAAAAAGATTGAAGAAATAATAAAAAATGGAAAAACTCAACTTGTTGCTTAAAGGAGTAGCAATGTTTATGTAGTTGATCTGTTAAAAGAGAGCCCCAGGACTGATGCCTGTCTATTCTCAGCTGCCTCTAACAAAGAGACAGAACTATGGCACATAAATCTCAAGACAATCACTGCTTTGTCAAAACAGGGGTTAGTAAGAGGTCTTCCTCAAAAATTGTTCACCTGTCCTGAGCATTGTGTTTCCTGCTTAAAAGGAAAATAACATAAAAGCTCATTTAAGTCCATTGAAGAGTCCAAAAGAACCAAGTGCTTGCAAATGCTGCACATGGATCTGTTGGGCCCAGTAAAAGTCATGAGTCTTAAAAAGAAAAGATATTGTTTAGTAATTGTAGATGACTTTTCTAGGTTTACATGGACTTATTTCTTACATTCCAAAGATGAGACTGCAGGCATTCTGCAAGACTTTGTCAAACAGGTTGAAAAGCAGTTTGACTTGCCAGTAAAAGTCTTCAGGAGTGACAATGGCACAGAGTTTAGAAATAGGGAGTTGGATGAGTTTTGTGTGTCAAAATGAATTGTAAGGCAGTACAGTATTCCAAGAACACCAGAGCAAAATGGGGTTGTTAAGAGAAAGAATAGGACACTGATTAAGGCTGCCAGAACCATGCTTGCTGATTCAGGTTTGCCATTAACTTTCTGGGCAGAGGCAGTAAACACTGCTTGCTATGTCCAGAACAGAATTTTGATCAACCCCAGGCATCAAAAGAATGCCTATGAACTTCTGTATAAAATCAAACCACTGATCTCATACTTCAAAGTATTTAGCTGCCCATGCTTTATTTTGAATTTAAAAGACTCATTTTCAAAATTTGCAACCAAAGTAGACAGTGGATACCATTTGGGATACTCAACCACTGCTAAGGCCTACAAAGTGTTTAACACAAGGACCAAAACAGTGGAAGTGACTTTGAATGTGAAGTTCAATGAACTTTCTTCAATGAAAATCCCTGCAAACCCTGCTGAGCTATTTGATCTTGATAAATTTACTTTTGAAAATGTTTCTGTCAAGACTAACAGTGCAGGTCCATCTCAAAATCCTCCATCAGACAATGGGTATGAAGTGATCATTCCACAACAAACCTTCAAATCCATTGCCAGAGCAGCAGATGTTAAAAACAGCTGTCAAAGCTCAACTACTGCTACCTCAACAGTTGTTGACCAAAGTAGCCCTTTAACCCCTACTTCCACATCATCAAACATTGTTGATAAAAGTCCTCAAACAGCGGATAAAAGTCAACATGTTTCCACATCAATTCCACCCATTCCTCCACTTCCATTTCAAGACATTGTTGGATCATCAAAGTCACCAACAGTTGTTAGCTCAGATGATTCACATCTGCAGCCCTCACCCTTAAATGCCATTGTTCCATACAAAGGAGATTTATTCTTCTTGAAGTCTCATCCACCTAACCAAATCATTGGCAACATCAGTGAAGGGGTACTCACAAGAAGTCAATCCCAAAACATCTGTCTTTTTGCTGGCTTTCTATCTCTCCATCAGCCAGTCAAGTACCAAGAGGCACTAAAAGACAACAGCTGGGTAGAAGCTATGCAAGAGGAGCTCCAACAGTTTAAAAGACAACAAGTATGGGAGCTTGTACCACTACCAGATGGTGTGAGTCCTATTGGCACAAAGTGGGTCTTCAAAAATAAAACTGATGAAAGGGGCATTGTTGTCAAGAATAAAGCAAGGATAGTGGTTCAAGGTTTCAGACAGGAAGAGGGCATTGATTATGATGAAACTTTTGCCCCTGTAGCAAGACTGGAAGCTATCAGACTGTTCTTGGCCTTTGCTGTCAACCACAACATAAAGGTGTTTTAAATGGATATCAAATGTGCATTCCTCTATGGTAAAATTCAAGAAGAGGTATATGTTTGTCAACCTCCTGGTTTTGAGGATCCATTTAATCCAAATCATGTCTACAAGCTAAATAAATCTTTGTATGGTTTAAAACAAGCACCTAGAGCCTGGTATGAAACTCTTTCCACCTTTCTTCTTTCCATTGGTTTCACAAGAGGTAAAATTGCAAAACACTGTTTTTAAAATGGAGAGGGAAAGACTTGATGATTGTTCAAATTTATGTGGATGACATCATCTTTGGAAGCACATGTTCTAAAATGTGTGAAGAGTTTAGAAAACTCATGACAGCTGAGTTTGAGATGAGTGCAATGGGTGAACTACAGTGCTTTCTTGGTCTCCAAGTAAAGCAACTGCAAAATGGTACTTTCATTCATCAAGGAAAATATGCTAAGAACTTTTAACAAAATTTGAAATGAATGATTGCAAACCATGTAGTACACCCATAGCAACCACCAAGTTAGTCATGTCTGATGAAAATGATGATTTGGTTGATCAAACTCTTTATAGAAGCATGATTGGGTTTTTATTGTACCTAACAGCATCTAGGCCAGACATCATGTTTGCAACATGTGTTTGTGCAAGATCCCAATCAACCACTAGAAAGTCAAACCTTATTGCTGTAAAAAGGATATTCAGATACCTCAAAGGTGCTCCCATACTTGGTATCTGGTATCCAGCTGATGGAAATATCAAGCTTTCAGGTTTCTCAGATAGTGACTTTGCTGGTTGCAATACAACAAGGAAGTCCACATCAGGAGGGTGCCAATTCCTAGGCAATTGCTTAGTGTCTTGGCAAAGCAAAAAGCAAGCAGCTGTTTCAACATCCACTGCTGAGGCAGAGTATATTGCTGCTACAAGCTATACAGCCCAATTGTTATGGCTTCAAAATCAACTACTGGCTTTTGGTATCACTGCCTTAAAGACACCTCTCATGTTAGACAGTCAGGCAGCAGAAAATATCATAAAAAATCCAGTTTCTCATTCAACAACCAAGCACATTGATATCAGACATCACTTTGTGAGGGATTGCTATGAAAAAGGTTTGATTTCTCTGCACCATGTTCCAACTAAAGATCAGCTGGCAGATGTGCTAACAAAGGCTTTAGACACATCCACCTTTGAAAGCTTGATCTCTAGGATTGGCATGCTGAACATGGAATAACAGGCAAAAACCTGTTTTTCTATGAATAAAAGCAGTAAAATGTTTTCAGAAAATCAAAAATTCATCCTTAAAAATAGCTAAAAATGAAAGTTTTCATTAATCCTTAAAAGTCTGCCATAACCACTGTTTTGGTTCAAACATCTGTTCTGCTGAATGTTGTCCACTGCTGAAAGTCAACCTCTGTTCTACCATTCTCTTGTTAATCACTGTTGATTAAACATCAGTGTTTTAATTCACTGATAGGCTATCCACTGATAGGCTATCCACTGATACTTAAAAGTCAGCCATTGTTTCAGTTTTACCGTTGTAAACCACTGATATTTGCTCCATCAGTGGTTTCCTAAACAACTGTCATCCATTATTCATCAGAGGTTGTCACGTGGATAGTACTTAGCCATCAGATCTTTTGTAACCGCTGCCACGTCAGCATTCACTTTTTCCACCTATAAAATCCTGATCAAAACCCCCAAACAGGGTTTTTCACTGTCGAATCGAATTCAAAATTCTTTTTAAAAGCAGTTTTCATCAAATTCTCTCTCAAATCACTCATCTTCTTCATTCGTTCTCACCATCTTCGATTCATCATGGCTCTTCCATTCAAAACTCCACACAACTACCTGTGTACCCTTGCAAAAACAAGTCAAAACACAGATTTTCACTCAGTTATTGATGCAGTTTCGTCTTCAAAGTACAAAAGTCTGTTGACTTGCAATGAAGCCATCTTCCTGGATACCTAACAAGAATTCTGGAAAAATGCAAAACTTGAAACTAAGGACAAAAAGCCCTTAGCCATTAATTCTTCAATAAAGGGGATTCCAGTTACAATCAGACCTCAAACCATTTCAGAGGTATTTGAAATCAATGATCTTTCAGGTAAAAGCTCTTTCCCAAAGTCTGAGTATCAAACTGATTTCCTTGAGAGAGGGTATGAGGAAGAAATGAAAAAGGACACTTTACAAAAAAGCAGTTTTCCACCTGCCATTAGGTTTTTTATTCCATACCCTCCTCATGTGTGTGTCTAATAAAATAACAGCTTTTAATGAGATACCATTGAAAATCCAATACCTGGGTTATGCTATCATGTCTGAAGAAACTTTTAACTACTCCTAGGAGATTTTCAATGATATGGTGAAAAATGTTAATAAAAAATCATTTTTATTGTTTCCAAGATTTCTAAGTTTTTTCTTACAAAAGAAATTTTCAAAGGATAATGCACATGTGCTTATCCAAGGAAACCCCATTCAAATGAACAGCCTATCTTCTGAAACATTTACAAGGCTGTCAAAACCTTCAAAAACACAAATAGAGGTTCCTGAGCAGAATTTAGCAGCAACCACTGCTCCTTAGGCTCCTGCTGTTGAGCCCACTGCTCAAGGTGATCACAGCAGCACAACCACTGCTGTGAAACCCACACCTAAAATCACCAAAAGACCCAAAAAGAAAAATATACAAAAGCCCCCCAAACCTACCAAAAAGGTAACTCTGGAAGATGAGATCCCAGAGATTATACATGTGACAACACAAAAGTCACTTGAAACCACTGCTGCTACTTCCTCACAGCAGTTGGTAGAAAGATCTCAACCCAAGCCTCAAACTCCTCCTGCTTCTTCTCAAAAGGATCAGGTTGTAACAACTGGGACACCACAATATGAAACATTTGATTCACTTGAATCTATGTTCAACAGCCCAGCTCCCGGGGAAAATTCTCTTTCTACCCCTATCCTCACTACACAACTTCCACCATCCATGATACCTCTGTTGGATGCACTTGATATAACCCAGACACAAATTAGTTCTTCTCAATCACCTGTCAATGAGAATATACCCCAACAAGTGACTGAGTCTGGTGTCTCTATCATTGCTAACCCACCAATAGTTGAGGAGGCTACACTGCAGGAATTACAAGTAATTCCTATCAGGAGTTCAAGTGGATCAACTACTACAGGTGTTCAACCCACTGGTTTACACCTGGACAGTAGTTTCATAAGTCAGACTCCCTTGAAGGCAATTTCTTCTTTGGGAACCAGAGTGTCCACTTGTGTGTTTCCATTATTCACTAGTACACTTAAAATGGTTACCTCTGCTGAAGAAAGAAGTCCCCAGTACCAAGAAAAAGGGGCATCAGTGGATGAGTTTGGGAAAATTTCCCTAAGTCAACCACTGATACAACCACCACTGGTGGGAAATCAGATGATCCCACTAACTTGGGTGATGGTTTAAAATACAGAGAATTGACAGAGAGGGTTGATAAACTTGATACATCTGTTGCAGAAATCAAAACTATGCTGCAACAGTTGTTACAAGCTCCAAAAGCTACACCCACTGCTGCAACATATGCAACATCTGCTCCATCTTCTGTTGAACTCTGGAAGTTATTTCAACCTATGCTTCATCAACAAAGACAATATGCTGATCAACAACATGAAGTTCAACTTCAAATGATCAGAAATCTGATGGAAGCTAGGTTCAAGGATACATAAGCAGATATCAAGGCAATTAAGGCCCATTTACTACAAACTACTGGCACTGCTCCTCCTTCAAAAGAAGCTAAAAGAAAAGGTAAAGCAAACTCCTCCAATCTGGGCCAAGTACAAGAAAAATGTACCAGAATGGACCCTAAAGCTGAAAAGAATGAAAGAAGAACAAATAGCTGCTGATTATGGGTCAAGGAATCAAGTTACAAGGTGGTCAGAGGATAAAGTGTTAGCCACTTATAAAAAGTTGCAGGAGTTGAGGAAAAGAGATCCCACTGCTCCTCAAAAGCCTGATTATCCAGAAGCAGTGGTTCCAGTCAAACCACAAAAGTTACCAATAAGGAAACCCGCTGTTCCACCTGCTGCCATCCTTTATCAAAGAAGGAAACAAAAGCAGATGGATGAAGTATCAAAAGAAGACAAAGCTTCAGAAGAATATATCATCAAAATGGTTCTTCAGACAATGATGGCAGAACAACAAGAATTAGCAAAATCTCAAGACCCTGCAAAAGTTGTCATCACCAGGCCTCAATCTCCAAACTCATCAGCAATAAAAACTCTCCCAAGAAACCCATTGGATTCAAAGATACTAAAGTGGAAGTCTGATCAAAAGACCCACGTATTGACTCTGCTCAAATCCAATGGTGATGTGAAGCACATATCAAGGGAAGAAGCACTTGGCCTGGGTGTTGAAGATCTACAAGATCTCCTTGAGCTTACACTGTGCAGGGATAAAAATGATGAGGACTCTATGAACTTTGAATTACAATTCAAAGGTCAAGTCAGGGAACTCTTGATGAGACAATAAAGATCCAGAATAATGAAGAGTTTTGGCATCATCTGTTCCAGGGGAGATTGTTAGGATTGAACCCAACGAAAGGAACAGTTGATAAAGCCAAAACTGGATCAGATCAGTGGATTCACAATAAGCAGATGTTTGCAACAGTTCTTTCCCCTTGAGAGTGGCCTAACATCTGATGACCTCTATCTACTGCCCTTCTATAACAACTGCTGATCTTCAACAACTGATGAGACTTGAAGACTGTTGAAGATAATACACTGATGCTCAATCTACTGTCATGGTTCAAGTACTGCTGAAGACACAAAGCACTGCTAGGAGTATAACAGTGGAATGAGAAGCAGTAGTTTAGTTTGTCTTTTGTATTCATTGTAATCGGTAGTTTGTTAAGCAGTAGTTGTATAGATCAGTGGTTATAGGTTGTTAAGAGGTTAGATGTCACTTTCATGGTGATGTCAGCGAAGATGCTTCAGTGGTTTGTTCTGTACTATAAATAGAACAGTACCCTGTACTGTTCTATTAGCTCTCTTCTTCCACAAGTCATTCTGTACGAACAAACCATCTGTGAGCTCAGGCAGAGGGGGAGATTGTATGCATGCATGCATTGTAATTGAAGATTGTAATAAATATAATCATTCGATTCCAAGTTAAACATGTTTTGCTTAAAACAATTCTCTCTTTGATTGTGTTGAAAGTTTATTCATCTATTTCCACTGCAATTATTTCTGATTCATCTTCACTTTAGTTAAACAAACACAATCGAATCAAACTCAGATCCTAATAGAATCTCGTATATACGATGCTCCAACAGCAGTTTGCCCTAGAAAACTAGTGGAAACCATCTCTGAGATGTGTTGGATCAAGAAACTTTTGTAAAAGTTTAAGAATGATGATTAAAATGCAAGAAATGTGATGAAATGCAAATGGAAAAATGAAAGAAACCCTTACAAAATACTTCTGATCACAGAGGGGAAGTTGAGAGCGTTTGTGAAGAAGTGAGCAAGTGGTAGTGTGAAGTCATGTGCTTATTTATAGGCTTAGGGTGAAATAAGGGTTTCCGACAAGTTCGGACGGATGCGAGTTTGGGACGAGAGTGCACATTCGTACGAATGGGCACTTCGTACGAATGTGGCTTTCCAATTTCTTTCGAGGTTCAAGTTTGATTATTTTATATGTTTTAACCCGTTTTAACGTGCAACGAGAATAAATATGTATTGTACCGTTATGAAACATGTATATTATAGTGTTTAAAAATGTCAATTGTGAATCTAAACTTGCACATAAGTTAACGTGGATAACATGAATATGAATAAAATACTTGCGTTATCATTATGATCACTAGTCTCGGATTACGAATTGAAATGAAATAGAACACAATAAGAGTACAAGTGTTTTGAAAATAGAATGTACAACAATACTTGCTAAATCGGGGAAGGTACAAATATGCGAAGCGTCACAATCTCCCTACTTTAAGAGATTCCGTCCTCAAAATCTAAGAGGAAGGCTGAACGAAAAGTTATGGATGCTTGGTCTTCATCTTGCTCTCGAGTTCCCAAGTAAATTCGACACCACGCTTTCCTTCCCATCGAACCTTGACTATGGGAATTCTGCTGCGCCTAAGTTGTTTGGTTCCTCGATCCATGATTTCAACCGGTTTTTCCACAAAGTGAAGTGTCTCATTGATTTGCAAGTCATCGATAGGAACTTATAGTCCTTCTTCAGCTAAGCACTTCTTGAGATTTGAGACATGAAACGTTGGATGAACGTTGCTGAGTTCTTGAGGTAAATCGAGTCGATATGCCACTTTACCAATCCTCTCGAGTATCTTGAAAGGACCGACATAACGTGGAGCAAGTTTACCCTTTTTACCAAAGCGGATTACGCCTTTCCAAGAAGATACATTGAGTAGGACATGATTACCAACATTGAATTCCAATGGTTTAGGTCTCTTATCTGCGTAGCTCTTCTGTCTGCTTCTAGCCTTGAGGAGGTTGTCGCGGATTTGAAGAATCTTATCCGTCTTTTTCTTGAATAAGCTCCGGACCAGTAATTTGAGCGTCACCAATTTCGTGCCAACAGATAGGAGATCGGCACTTGCGACCATATAATGCTTCAAAATGAGCCATTTGAATGCTGGAGTGGTGGTTGTTGTTGTACGAGAACTTGATCAAGGGTAAATGTACATCCCAATTACCACCAAAGTCGATAACACAAGATCGAAGCATGTCCTCTAGGGTTTGGATAGTACGTTCAGTCTGTCCATCTGATTGAGGATGAAAAGCCGTACTGAGATTCAAATGAGTACCCATAGCGGTTTGAAATGTTCACTAAAGACGTGAGGTGAAACGACCATCGCGGTCAGAAATGATGTCAATGGGTATACCATGACGACATATGACTTCATCCGTGTAGATTCGAGCTAGTTTCTCAACTTTGAAATCCTCACGAATGGGGAGGAAGTGAGCGGATTTGGTCAAACGGTCAATGATCATCCAAATGCTATCATGACCAGAAGGTGTGCGAGGAAGTTTGGTTATGAAGTCCAAAGCAATGCTATCCCACTTCCAAACTGGGATTTCTGGTTGTTCGAGTAAACTAGAACGACGTTGATGCTCGACCTTGACTTTCGAGCAAGTTAAACATTTTGAAGCGAAGGTGGCTATGTCTTTCTTCATGCCAGGCCTCTAATATGATGTACGAAGATCGTGATACATCTTATCAGCACCAGAATGAATAGAGTATCATGATTTGTGAGCATTCTTCATTATGAGCTCACAAAGTTCACCACGACTTGGTACCCAAACTTGATCGAGATAATATTGGAGTCCATCGGATTTCATCACAAGTTGGTTTTCAGCACCACACTTCATTTCATTATACATATTTGCCTCATTGAAAGATGCATACAGCTTCATAAATGCGAGTATGAAGGTCGTTAACGATTTGAGAACAACGGATTCTGCTAACATGAGATTTGCGACTGAGAGCATCGGCCACGACATTCGCTTTGCCAGGATGATAGCGAATTTCGCAGTCGTAGTCATTAAGTAATTCCACCCAATAACGTTGACGCATGTTTAGCTCTTTTTGGTTAAATATATGTTGTAGGCTCTTATGGTCAATGAAGACCACACACTGTGTACCATATAGGTAGTGTCGCTAAATCTTTAACGCAAAAACAACTGCGCCAAGTTCGAGATCGTGAGTAGTATAATTTTTCTCATGTATTTTCAGCTGTCTAGAAGCATACGCGATAACCTTGTCTCGTTGCATGAGAACGCAACCAAGAACACGGTTCGATGCATCGCAATATACTACGAAAGCATCCTTTCCATCAGGGTGGGCGAGAACAGGAGCATTGCAAAGCAATTCCTTGAGTGTTTGAAAGGATTCCTCTTGTTCGGGACCCCAAACAAAATATTTCTCTTTCTGAGTCAACATCGTGAGGAGAACAACGATTTTCGAGAAATTCGAGATGAATCGACGGTAGTAACCCGCCAATCCTAGGAAAGAACGAATTTCTAATAGGGATTTAGGTGCGATCCAATTCTTCACAGCTTCGATCTTCAAAGTCGACATGGATTCCTTTTTCACTCATGACGTGTCCAAGGAATTGAACTTTTTTATCCAAAATTCACATTTGGAAAACTTTGCGTACAGGCGTTCACCATGTGAGAGTTCAAGAATGAGGTGCAAATGACGTTCATGTTCAGCTTGGGTTTTTGAATAAATGAGAATGTCGTCGATGAAAACAATTACAAAACGATCCAAATAAGGTTTACACACGCGATTCATCAAGTCCTTGAAGACTGCTGGTGCGTTGGTCCAGTCAAAGGACATAACCACAAACTCGTAGAGACCCAAAAAAATCTAAGGAAACTTATGTTAAACTCACATAAACTAGTAATATAAAAAAAATCTAAAAGAGAAATATAAGTTTTAAAAATTATTTTTATATGGTAAAAACAGAAAACTCAATAAATATATAATAATTTATATATAAATTTTCTAAACAAGGTATGACCGTCGCCTTACTCAATTATCATATATCTTAAAATCAAAAGTCGGTGATATTTACTCATTTGGTCCCTCTCTTTTTCCTCTAAGCTACGCATATACTCCAGGTTGTTTTTCTACTTTGTGTCTAGCTCTGATCGTAAGGGCTTTCTTCAAGCTATTTGTCAAATTACAACAACAGGATTCCAAAAACATAATATTAACAAAATCAAACTGCACAAGAAATCATCAAATTTCACTAAACCTAGAATGGATTCGACTAATGGGTTTTGCCATTTTACCTCAAGAATTTCAAATCGTGTAAAAGGATTTAAAGTTGAAGCGATTTTGAGAGCCAAGAACTTTAAATGGTATATCATATTTGCCGTTCCGGCCAGTCTTGTTACATTTTAAAAAACAAAAAATCTCAACTTTCTCATTGTTGTACCATATTAACTAGATTTTCACCGGTGTCGTGCGATGTAGTGTAAAGTCGTAAAAGGAATTTAAACAAAATAATTGAAGTGTTGGATAACATGAGTTGTGAAGTTATTAAGCAGAAATAAATCAGGGGCCAATGTGTCACTAACCAAAAGATTTGGGTTGAATAGTAAAGTGTATAAAATTGAGGGTCAAAAAAGAAAACTTTAATACCATGGTTCAACAACATGGTTTTTAAGTTTATACGAGTTATTTAACCCGCACGTTGCGGCAGGGGACTAGATGAGAACTTAATCGATAATGACTCGGTCTGTTACGGAACTGGTAAGGTATCGGTATGGTACCATTAATCACTACAACTACCGAATCAACACGTGTTCCGTACGTTAGTTTTTAAAATTTAATGTTTCTTCGTATTAAGGACAATATATTTAACAATTATAAAGTTATTTAGTTACATAATTAAAAAAAAAATCCCTCATAACTTATTGGTCTAGTGGTATGGTATTCGACTCACCACAAAAGTGATACAACTTCAAATACTTACAAGTATAAAGTTAGATAAAATTTTAGTGTAAAAAAATTATTGATAATAATATCTAGAAAAATATTAGTTAAACAAATAATAAGAAAATATAAAATAGAAAACCTAAATATAATATAAATTTTCAATTTAAATAATAACAGAATGTAATTAATTAATTTTAGTAAAACAAATATGCAACAACCCATATGTGAGTCATTTTCCACACATAAAGAATGTGATTTATGTTATTGTTACCCATATGTGAGTCACATTATCCACACATAAAGAATGTGATTATGTTATTGTTTTGGATTTAAAAAAAAGTATAATTTTGAGGAAGTTAAGGGGGTTAGTTGTAACAATAGTATAGAAAGAAGGAGAGAATAACAAAAGAAAAAAAGCAATGATCTGAATGGCCCTTAAAAAAGAATGGAAGAGAGGCATCAGAATGAATCCTCATCTTCACTGGTTTGGCCCTTTAAAAGAAATGCTTTTTGTCGATGACAATCCGATAACTTCCATAGCTTGTCTATCTAATAACCTCCATTATAAATCCTCATCTTCTCTGGTTTTTATCTTGTCAAAGGTTCATGTAATTTCCTATGATACATGTATATAATCCTCTATGTGCATCTTTTAGAATCCAAAATCATGCTCATCAAACTTGTAATCTTGAGCTTCCCATCTTTTGTCATCTGTCATGATAACCAATTAAAAACGGGTGTTGATAAAGTCATACCCCAAAATCACCCTCTATATGGGCCGTATAGAATAATTGGCATAACAAATATTCGGTCGTATAATGTTATACGGCTCGTATAGATGGGAATATATTTGGGTCGTATAACATTTTATACAACTCGTATAACATTGTATGAGGTTTGAGTCGTATAGCATTTAATGGCTCGTATAACATTCTATACGGGTCGTATAATGATATACAGCTCGTATAGATGAAGATAAAAAAAACATTCTCTGACATTTTTTATTAAAATAAAGAAGATATTTAGGGGATCAGCAAGATTGGTTATAGGGTTTAAATATATTGTTTCCATTCCTAAAAAATGTGCAACCTTTGATAGTTTTGTTTCTCAAATTAAAATCATTATATAAGGGGCTGTTTGGCAACATCTGAATGATTAAGTGCTGAACTAGTAAGATGTCTGAACCATTAAGTGCTGAACCAGTAAGAGGTCTGAACCATTAAGTGCTAAACCGGTAAGAGGTCTGAACCATTCAGACTCTGTATAAATCTTAACCATTCAGAGTCAAATGTCTGAACCATTCAGACATCTGCTCATGAAACAAACAGTCTAAACCATTAAGTATTGAATCGGTAAGACGTCTGAACCATTAAGAGTCTCATTAAAAGGTAAACAAACAGCCCCTAAGTAAAGATTACAGCCCCTAAGTAAAGATTAATGGTTCCCTTGTAAAGGTATCGATCCAAACAATACAATTAAAAAACAATCTCTTATTCCAATTCTCTCTCTTGAATATGGCATAGTCTTTTCTGATCCAAGCAATACAATTGAAAACAATATCATATTTCAAAAAAAAGTCGGTTAATAGTATTTATGAATGAAAACTTACGTACTTTTAAAGATTAAGTGCATATCAAGCAACTACGATATAGGCTGGAGTGGGCTTGGTCATAAAACTTGGAAGTTGCGATTCCTTGCTAAACACCCATTATAGTCTCAAGTCTTTTTTACTAGATCTAACCTTATGGGACATTTTGTACCGAACAAGTTTGAATAAATTTTATTTATTATATTCAAACTTTTTTGCATTTAGTATTTTTATCATCCTATATTTCTTTGCCAAATGTAATACTGTTATTCGACTGTCACAAATAAACCCCAAGTCTGGGCCCACCCGGAAATCAGGGTGTGACAAAACTATCAAAATCAGTTCAGTTCATCATTATACCATTTTACGATACCAAATAATTTTTCTATTTTGAATACAAATTCGTTTTAAAAAAGTACGTACTTATATTTTTAGAAAAAGGTAATGAACATAAGTTATTAAAGAAATATCAAATTAAAAATAGAAAAAGAAATTTGAATTAAAAAAAAGAAAAACAAATTATTAAAGAACTATGAAATTAAATGATAAAACAAAAATAATTAATAAAGAATTGTTTAAAAAGAAGAGTAAATTACAAATTTTGTTCTTTATGTTTATACCAAATTGCAGACGTTGTCCTTTAGCGTAAAAGTTGACAATTTTTGTACTTAATGTTCTAAAATCTTGCACATCATGTCCTTTAGGCCAAACTCAGTTAGATTTTTTAGTTAAATCAGATTACACAAGGATATCTTAGTCTTTTTAGCCATTTATTTAATATTCTTTAAAAAACTAAAACAAAATATTTTAAAAAATTATCACCACCACCATTAACCCACCACCACCATCGATTCTTTGTCTCCCACCACCTCCATCAACACACCACCACCACCACAATGAAGTGATCTCAAATTGAAGTAACAGTGATAATCAAATTAGGAAGAAAGAAGATGTGATTCTAATGATTTACTGGAAAGTTACACTAAGAAATCAAATCAAACAACATAGAAAAGGGGATGGGAATTCAGATTACAGATTAGGGATGGGAGAAAGATGATCACACACATGCATCATATTCCTTGTACTCTATATCTCTCATTTGATTCATAACACACAACCACCACCACCACCACAACCACCTCCACCCACTACCGCCACAACTACTTTCTCTCTACCAGACTACCACCACCGTCACCAGTCACCACCCCCACCGAAACCCTAACCCCAACCTGCAACAACCCAAATCAACAACCAACACCATTAAACCCACCATCCCCACTGGAACCCTAACCCCAAGAACCTGCAAACCACCCAAATCTGCAACCACCACCGTTAAAACCCACCACCCCATCCATCATCACAACCCCCCATTGTCTTCATCATCGCCACCTTCACTGAAACCCTAATCCCAAACAACCTAAATCACCAACCACCACCACCACCACATCCACTATCACAACCCACCACCGTCACCATCTACAACCGCTCAACTTGATAGAGAAAGATAGAGATAACAGATAGGATCAAAACTTGATAGATCAAAGAGATTATAGTGATTTACTGTCGAATTGAGGAAATCTTCGGTGAAGACGGAGGAGCAGAGCGACAATTTATGGTTTAGTCGGGACTGATTTGAAGATTTTAACTGATATTGACTTTGAGTTTGGTGCAGAAGTAAAGCTGGAAGAAGAAGAAGCATACCCTTCTTCAAGGGTGGCTATTGAAGATCATGATTTTTGGTATTTTTTATGAATCTGTAGAGTGGTTTTTATGATTGTAATGTTGATGTTAATGGTGATTGTGAAGTTTTCTACAATAAGAGAGAGAGAAGAGTAAACTGTGTTAGAGAGAGTGGCAAGATTTTTTTCTATTTATAAATCTTTTTATTTTTTATAAACTAGTCCCTACACGTAAGTTATTTTAAAGAATAGCCCCTGAAGAGATAAAATGACAAGAATACCCTCATGTACAAGGCAAATGACCAAATTTAACAAAAAAATCTAACTGGGTTTGGCCTAAAGGACATAACGTGCAAGATTTTAGAACATTAAGTACAAAACTTGTCAACTTTTGCGCTAAATAACAGCGCCTGCAATTTGATGTAAACATAAAGGACAAAGCTTGTAATTTACTCTAAAAATAATTAAAATACGAAGGGCCACTTACTATTCATGGTCCTTCACCAATTATATATTTGAAATATATTTTTCCCATCAGGTGTTGTAGCAGGCGATAATTATGTCGGAATCAGCTCAGTTCGTCAGGTTACCGGTACTGTCACACCTGGTCATAGGCGGAAGTACGAGGTGTGATTGTGATTGATTCTCATTGTATACGAATTAGCAAACATGCTGGCCGATTTAAGATAAACTCCAATGCCATTCGTATAAGTTTCAAACATCAACATGGGTTAACCAAAATGTTTACATCACTTCAAAATAAAAGTTTTAAAAGTCTACATCATAATTCAAGTTCTAAAAGATAAAAGGATTTGTTCCACATGTCACCGCAAGGAGGCGGGATATGATGAACAATCCAGCAAAAGTGGCATGGAGTAAGGACTCTTGACATCTTGAAGCAAAAACCCGCAAAGCTATCCACTAATATCCTGAAACACATGTAAGTTTGGAAAACGTCAATAAAGTTGGTGTGAATTCATGCAATTTTGTGTAATAAATGTATATTTATAAAATGTGAGATGTATTTGTATGAAAAGTGGTATGTAACTGTAAAAAGTAAGATAAGTAAATAAGGAAATCGAGATCGATAATGTTTAGCTAGGACATTAACATGTGTGCGACATAGGATGCATCAAAACCTTGACGATTTATGTGCCGATTACCCTTCGACTCAGGGGCGGATTTAGTATGGTTCCATGGGTTCCTAGGAACCCGTTCGATTCGAAGAAAATGGAAAAAATTAGTGTAAACCTTGTATGATTTAGGAAAAAATAATGAAAATTAGTGAAAAACTACCAAAAGGAACCCAGTGGAATCCGACCCTGGATCTGCCACTGCTTCGACTGGGACACAAAAACACTCTTCCGTATGGGTCATGTGGACCAATAGTCGGGCTGCCAAAACCCAATAGATCTACCCTTTCCGTTCCTTGATCTAAACTTAGATTAATGGTGCTTATGTATCCCCTATTCGCACATGATCTAATGTATCATTCCTTAGTCTATCATACCATTTGAACATGTGTTTTCGCCAAAAGTTTAGAAAACTAGAAAATGTTTAAAAGAGGGGACATGAACTCACATATTTGCGTCTTGATGCGTAATACTTCACTGGTACTTCCTTTGGTTTGCGACGTAACCTATAAATGTTCTAAATACGTTAACCACCAAAGCTAACGTTTACTATGTACAAGTTATCCATCTTGATTATGTATTTGTTTTGCCTTAGGTATATATGTTCTAGAGTTGTCATTATATATTTTACCAAATATATATAGTTTTGTATGCTTTTAAGTTGTGTTAACGGATCCTGTTCTTCTTGCGGCTTCGTGCCTCGCACGAGTAAGATGTGTATGTTCGAGACATGTGTGGGTCGTGCCCATTGTAGTCGGGTCTCGCCCGTTCGTCACGTTATTGATATTTTAAATTGTATTTCCTATTTGTAAATATATATTTTTATTCTCAAATAAAATAAATATATATTGAACTTTTGTATACGATATGTGTTAAAAATAAATAATATATTTTTAACATATCTTTGTATATGTATTCTTATATTATTTTGTGTATTCTTGTCCTTGTATTGGATTGACCAAGTCAACGTCGATTTATACATTTATTAAATAATATTTTCAATATTATCTTAGTATAAATATATTAGAAATTTACCAAATGTATACTTAGGCAAGTATACATGCATTTAGGTGTAAACTGTAACACCCCGAAATTTAAAAAGGCTTTATATTAATATTATATAAAGTATAAAATAAACGAGAATGAGCTAACTAGGAAGAAATAACCTAGTTAGTTAATTGTCCCGTTTTAAAACATGAATGAATTTAAAATGCCAAAGATATAAACTAAATAAAAGTGGAGGGGCCTATGTTGTTAAAATCTAAACTTATATTATTAAGTTTAATAAAAATAAAAACCAAATACACCATTGAGGTGCCTAGTTCGATCAAACAGGAGAAGGGTGACCCCCACTCTCAAAACCCTAACAACTCACTAATCTCACCAATTGAAGGTTCAAACCAAGTTAAAATCGAAAATCGAGCATAGATTACTGATCCCCATTGCAAGGGGGTTGTAAGGTATGTAAAATTTGATGTTAATTCTCTGTTTGAAATTCTCATGAATTTGGGAAATCCGAAATTTGATGTTGCATGTTTACTATTTGGATAGAATAGGGATGATATAGTGTTTAGGAGTAAAACCTAGACAATAACATGTGAAATCATGCCTAAATTCTGGAAATTTCATGAGTACATTGAAGGTCATTCATGGGTTTTGTGAGAAAATGATGAACACTAGGGTGTAGAATGCTAATCTAGTGTAAATTGATGCATAGAAACTGATTTCTGAAAATATGATGTGTAATTCTATATGTAATAGCTCAATTGATGTTAATCAAGGCTAAGTAGCAAGCCATGAATTAGAAAATAAAAGATGTAAAATTCTGCCCGTTAAGTGTTTGTGAAAATGCCCCAAAGAAGGCTCGAAATTGAAATTTAAAGTTAAAGCGCATGATTGTGATGATTTGGTAAACTATGCGAAATATGATTAAAAGGGAGTTCTAAACGAATCGTGATTGAACTCTATAGGAAAAGATACCGGAGCGTCGAGTGGACAAGCCGGTGGCGATTTGCGTTTGAAGGGCGTGCACTAAAGGTATGTAACTTGACCCGTTACATTAAGTGAATTGTTATTAAATTATGTATGGTCACATTGTTGAATAGAAGTTGCATTGACAGTAGCGATCATGTTCGTTACTTACATCCGTAGGTTAAGATTTGGTTAGAAGTCGTTTGGTAGTCATTATAATGGAGGATTCCGTAGACGAGCCAAACGGGTCGAATAATGTTGTACATTGTAGTGTTAGTGTTTTAAATAGATAACGATGGCGATAACGATCACAAGAGCATGAAGCCATAAGTTTGGTAATGAAATGCCAGTGATAACAAGCCCCGGAAGTTGGGTAACAAGCGCCTTGTGTTTACTATTACAAAGGTAGCAAATTAAGGATAACTAGAAAGTGTCGAATAATTACAAAGTGAAATATGGTTGTCTGGTCCGTACAATAAACTTTTGGTATGGAATTCATTATAGTTGCGTCGGCATTGAATTACAGACGCATAGGAAAAAGAAGCACCTAAAACGGACTCACGAGTCAAAAGTTATGGTCATTTTAAGCTGAAAATCTGAATTTCCGGAACTGGCAGCAAGTGCAGGTCACAAAACTGGACCTGCTGGAAAACCAACTCCCCCACGCCACGCGACAGGTTACAATTTTATTTTTTTTAATTTTTGCATGTTTCAACGTTCGGGACTTGTTTATACACTTCATATAAATGTCAAAACTAACATTTTAAGTGGTTTTGACCTTAGGTGACAATGGGGATTTTACGGATGGCGGTCGAGCAAGTCTTGAAGAACCGAACACACTTTAGAAGCTTCCGCGATATCTAAACTTTATAATCAAATGTTTTGTATGTAAACAATTTGCTAAACATGTCATGAACTTTTAAACTAGTCGGTGGTTAACTAGTTATGAATACTTAAAGTCTTGTGTTGATAACTTATGTTATAATTTAGACGCCTTTTATTTGAAACCTTGTGAATTTTCATTAAATCCATGTAGTAATTAGACGGGTGTTACAAGTTGGTAATCAGAGCTTAAGGTTGTAAACAAAGTGTTCGGTTCAAGCTTGATCATCGTCCGGTAAGAATTAATTTATTATTTTAGTAGATCCTACATTATGTATGAAATGAGATGAGAATTAATGTTCATGGGAAGGGTGTGTTAACACACTCAAACCCGGAAAGTGCACCAAATGTGAACGGTAAAAGCAAGTCACGCACTTGGCTAAACCAAAGCAAATAAAGCTATGTTATAAATGAAATGTTTAATGTTTAATGTAAACATTTTAGTTTCAAGATGTCGGAAAGAAACGATGATGATCCGGTGCAGACAAGCACCGAACAAATGAAAGAGATAATTGCCGAAGAAGTAGGGAAGGCAATTGAAAGTAGTCTATCCGGTTTTATTGACAAAATTTAAAACACGGTATTGTCACTAGTTGAGGAACGAGTCAAAAGGTTGGAGGATAGTGTCAACCTTATGAAAGAGAAATCGGGAGAACGTAAAGGATGTTCTTACAAAGAATTTATGGCGTGTAAACCGCTAATCTACAACGGGGAGGTTGACCCGATAATTTGCCAAAGATGGTTGGGCGACGTTGAAGGGGTGTTTGAAATGACCCATTGTGACGAAAGTGACTTTGTTGCTTACGGAACGGGTCAATTGAGAGGTCAAGCCAAAGATTGGTGGGACAATAAAAAGAATGAAATAGGGGCCGAAGCGGCGAGGGCCATGACATGGGAGGAGTTTAAGACGCCATTTCTTAAACATCATAGTCCCAAGGCGGTCATTAATAAAATCAAGGAAGAGTTTATGCAACTTAGGCACAAGGGCGAAACCATAGACAAGATAACGGCGACGTTTTTGGATAAGATGAAGTTTTGCAATGAACTGGTGACAAATGAAGAGCATAAGATATACTACTACTATAACATGTTAAGCACCGAGTATAGGGAGTTCATGACTCCTTCAAAATACGAGACCCTTACCGAGATCATAAACGTTGCTCGGGAACGGGAAATCGAGTTGAAGAAACAAGTTGAGAGGGGCGAGCGAAGGGCACAAGATGTGAATCCAAGCCCTACAAAGAAAGCTCGAACTGTTGAATCAGGAAAGAAGGTGGATGCTAAAGGCGGGTCGCCAAGTTGTAAAGTGTGTGGGAAAGGGCACAAGGGGGAGTGCCGCTTTAAGGACAAACCGTGTCCTATATGTGGGAAGACGGGGCACACGGCATCTCTATGTCCGGGTAAAGTCTCGGTTTGCTATAAATGTTATCAGCCCGGCCACAAAAAGTCCGAATGCCCGGACTTAATCGGAAAGAGAGATGTAAAAGAATCTCCAGCAGAAGCTCCAAAGGCGAAGGCTAGGTCCTTCCAACTTACCGCAGCTGAGGCGAAAACAGAACCTGATGTGGTCTCAGGTATATTCACAATTAACTCAATTCCTGCACGTGTATTGTTTGATACGGGTGCGAATAAATCCTTCATTTCATATGGATTTATTCGACATCCTTCATTTGTATTGACGAAATTATCTGTGCCCTTAGAAGTTTAAATAGGGGACAACAAAAGTTTTATAGTTTGTGATATTTGTTGAGGCTGCAAATTAAGCATCGACGATGAAGAATACCTGATAGACCTAATCCCGATGTCAATGGGGGAATTTCAAGTAGTCTTTGGGATGGATTGGCTATCTCAGCACCACGCAAAGGTCGTGTGTTTTCGTAAGGAGATAAAGCTAACATCTCCGAGCGGAAAACACGTTACAATCTATGGTGAAAAGGGAGGCAATCCTATAATATGCTCGATGATGAAAGCTCACAAGCTCATGCGGCATGGATGTAAAGCATTTATGATATACGCAAATGAACCCGAGAAAGAACTACCGAAGATTGGAGACGTACCCGTGGTATGTGACTTTGAAGATGTATTTCCGAACGATTTACCGGGAATGCCGCCCGAGCGGGAGGTAGAGTTCGGAATCGAATTGATTCCGGGCGCAAAACCCGTAGCTAAAGCACCGTACCGACTCGCGCCGTCGGAATTACAAAAGTTGATGTCCCAGATTCAAGACCTGCTTGACAAAGGATTCATAAGGCCGAGTGTGTCTCCTTGGGGCGCACCGGTACTGTTCGTGAAAAAGAAAGACGGAAGCATGCGCATGTGTATCGATTACCGGGAATTAAACAAACTCACGGTAAAGAACCGATACCCGCTTCCGAGGATAGATGATTTATTCGACCAATTGCAAGGTGCGAACTGGTTTTCAAAAATTGACCTTAGATTGGGGTATCACTAACTAAAGGTCAAAGAGGAAGATGTGCCGAAGACGGCTTTCCACACGCGATACGGACATTACGAGTTCCTCATGATGTCATTTGGGCTGACAAATGCACCCGCGGCTTTCATGGACCTCATGAACCGGGTTTGCAAGCCAATGCTAGACAAATCGGTCATCGTGTTCATCGATGATATTTTGGTGTATTCGAAAAGTGAAGCTGAGCATGCACACCACTTACAAGAGGTGTTAGAGATACTTAGACGAGAAAGGTTGTATGCGAAATTTTCTAAGTGCGCCTTTTGGTTACGAGAGGTGCAATTCCTCGGCCACATTATAAGTGCTGATGAAGTATTGGTAGGTCCGTCAAAGATCGAGGCCATGTCGAAATGGAATCCCCAGAAGAACCCTTCGGAAATTAGAAGCTTTTTAGGGCTTGCGGGGTACTATAGGAGATTCATTCAAAATTTCTCCAAGATTGCGTCGCCACTAACAAAGTTAACCCAGAAGGAGGAAAAGTTCATTTGGGGTGTTGAACAAGAAAGGGCGTTTCAGACGCTAAAAGAGAAGTTAACTCAAGCTCCGGTATTAACATTGCCGGACGGAGTCGAGGACATGGTGGTTTATTCGGATGCCTCGTTATCAGGGCTAGGATGTGTTCTGATGCAACGGGGAAAAGTTATAGCTTATGCTTCGAGGCAATTAAAGATACATGAAAAGAAATATCCCAGGCATTATCTCGAATTAGCTGCAGTGGTATTCGCGTTAAAAATATGGAGGCACTATTTGTATGGGGTAAAGTGCACCATATTCACCGATCACAAGAGCTTAAAATACTTCTTCGATCAGAAGGAGTTAAATATGCGCCAGAGACGATGGTTGGAAACGGTGAAGGATTTCGACTGTGAAATACACTACCACCCCGGAAGGGCAAATGTGGTGGCGGATGCTCTGAGCAGAAAAGCGGACTATGTCCCAATACGGGTAAGGTCGATGCAGCTTGTGGTGACCTCGAGTATACTTGAACGTATCCGAGAAGCAAGCACAAGTAGAAGCAGTAAAAGAGGAGAACTGGAAGAAGGAATGAATAATCGGCCAATTAAAAGATTTGTCAGATGGAAAGAACGGGTTGAAGACTCGATCCGAAAGAATATGGATTCCAAATACTTGTGGAGTGAAGGCGCTATTACTTGATGAAGCCCATAAATCCCGATATTCTATTCATCCAGGAGCGACCAAGATGTATAATGATCTGAAACAAAATTATTGGTGGCCCGAAATGAAAAGGGATGTGGTGAAATATGTGGAGAAGTGCTTGACTTGCTTACAAGTCAAGGCGAAACACCAGAAACCTTATGGGAAATTACAACCTTTGGAGATCCCGGTTTGGAAATGGGAACATATTACTATGGACCTATTGACCAAACTACCTAAAACGATTCGAGGATTCGACGCCATATGGGTGATTGTGGATAGATTGACGAAGAGTGCACATTTTATCCCTATACGCGAAACATATACTTCAGAAAAGATGTCCGAGATATATACAAACGAAATAGTGGCACGTCACGGAGTATCGGTATCCATCGTGTCGGATAGAGATACCCGGTTTACTTCAAATTTTTGGCAAGATTTTCAAGAACAGATGGGAACGAAACTCTTCATTAGCACCGCCTAACATCCTCAGACGGATAGGCAGAGTGAAAGAACAATACAGACGCTAGAGGATATGTTACGAGCATGTATCATCGACTTCGGTGGAAGTTGGGATGTTTATCTACCTTTGGCCGAATTTTCATATAACAATAGTTACCATTCGAGTATCGGCATGGCGCCTTACGAGATGCTATATGGTAGAAAATGTAGAACCCCGGTGTGTTGGGGTGAAGTGGGACCACGCGAATTGGCCCATACAGATGTAATTCAGGCCACTAATGAGAAGATTGAAGTGGTACGAGCTCATTTGAAAGCAGCTCAAGATAGGCAGAAGTCATATGCCGATAAAAGACGAAGACCGATTGAATTTCAGATAGGCGACATGGTTATGTTGAAGGTTTCCCCATGGAAGGGCGTTATTAGATTCAGAAAAAGAGGGAAACTAAGCCCGAGGTTTATCGGGCCATTTAAAATCATCGAACGAGTTGGCAAAGTAGCTTATCGCCTCGAGCTACCGGAAGAGTTGAGTGGGATACATGGCACGTTTCATGTGTCACAACTGCAGAAATGCCTAGCAGAGGAAACAGCGTATATCCACTACGACGATATCGAGGTGGATAGTAGCCTGAACTATGCGGTAAGACCAATAGAGATTCTAGATCGAAAGGTTAAGCACTTGCGGAACAAACAAATCGATCAAGTCAAGATCAAGTGGGAGCATAGGAAAGGTTCGGACACTACATGGGAGTCCGAAGAGGAGATGCGACGTCTCTATCCTGCACTTTTCGGTACGTATTCTGGTTTCGGGGACGAAACCCTTTCTAAGGGGGGTGGACTTGTAACACCCCGAAATTTAAAAAGGCTTTATATTAATATTATATAAAGTATAAAATAAACGAGAATGAGCTAACTAGGAATAAATAACCTAGTTAGTTAATTGTCCTGTTTTAAAACATGAATGAATTTAAAATGCCAAAGATATAAACTAAATAAAAGTGGAGGGGCCTATGTTGTTAAAATCTAAACTTATATTATTAAGTTTAATAAAAATAAAAACCAAATACACCATTGAGGTGCCTGGTTCGATCAAAGCAGGAGAAGGGCGACCCCCACTCTCAAAACCCTAACAACTCACTAATCTCACCAATTGAAGGTTCAAACCAAGTTAAAATCGAAAATCGAGCATATATTACTGATCCCCATTGCAAGGGGGTTGTAAGGTATGTAAAATTTGATGTTAATTCTCTGTTTGAAATTCTCATGAATTTGGGAAATCCGAAATTTGATGTTGCATGTTTGCTATTTGGATAGAATAGGGATGATATAGTGTTTAGGAGTAAAACCTAGACAATAACATGTGAAATCATGCCTAAATTCTGGAAATTTCATGAGTACATTGAAGGTCATTCATGGGTTTTGTGAGAAAATGATGAACACTGGGGTGTAGAATGCTAATCTAGTGTAAATTGATGCATAGAAACTGATTTCTGAAAATATGATGTGTAATTCTATATGTAATAGCTCAATTGATGTTAATCAAGGCTAAGTAGCAAGCCATGAATTAGAAAATAAAAGATGTAAAATTCTGCCCGTTAAGTGTTTGTGAAAATGCCCCAAAGAAGGCTCGAAATTGAAATTTAAAGTTAAAGCGTATGATTGTGATGATTTGGTAAACTATGTGAAATATGATTAAAAAGGATTTCTAAACGAATCGTGATTGAACTCTATAGGAAAAGATACCGGAGCGTCGAGTGGACAAGCCGGTGGCGATTTGCGTTTGAAGGGCGTGCACTAAAGGTATGTAACTTGACCCGTTACATTAAGTGAATTGTTATTAAATTATGTATGGTCACATTGTTGAATAGAAGTTGCATTGACTGTAGCGATCATGTTCGTTACTTACATCCGTAGGTTAAGATTTGGTTAGAAGTCGTTTGGTAGTCATTATAATGGAGGATTCCGTAGACGAGCCAAACGGGTCGAATAATGTTGTACATTGTAGTGTTAGTGTTTTAAATAGATAACGATGGCGATAACGATCACAAGAGCATGAAGCCATAAGTTTGGTAATGAAATGCCGGTGATAACAAGCCCCGGAAGTTGGGTAACAAGCGCCTTGTGTTTACTATTACAAAGGTAGCAAATTAAGGATAACTAGAAAGTGTCGAATAATTACAAAGTGAAATCTAGTTGTCTGGTCCGTACAATAAACTTTTGGTATGGAATTCGTTATAGTTGCATCGGCATTGAATTTACAGACGCATAGGAAAAAGAAGCACCTAAAACGGACTCACGAGTCAAAAGTTATGGTCATTTTAAGCTGAAAATCTGAATTTCCGGAACTGGCAGCAAGTGCAGGTCACAAAACTGGACCTGCTGGAAAACCAGCTCCCCCGCGCCACGCGACAGGTTACAATTTTATTTTTTTAATTTTTGCATGTTTCAACGTTCGGGACTTGTTTATACACTTCATATAAATGTCAAAACTAACATTTTAAGTGGTTTTGACCTTAGGTGACAATGGGGATTTTACGGATGGCGGTCGAGCAAGTCTTGAAGAACCGAACACACTTTAGAAGCTTCCGCGATATCTAAACTTTATAATCAAATATTTTGTATGTAAACAATTTGCTAAACATGTCATGAACTTTTAAACTAGTCGGTGGTTAACTAGTTATGAATACTTAAAGTCTTGTGTTGATAACTTATGTTTTAATTTAGACGCCTTTTATTTGAAACCTTGTGAATTTTCATTAAGTCCATGTAGTAATTAGACGGGTGTTACATAAACATTTATGTATTTTGTGTTTAATGTCAAAAATCATTCTTTATGATTTTTATACTTTATAGAATTATATTTCTTAAAAATAATATATTTTTAGGGCTTGTTGAATATATATATTTTTATTACACTTGTTAAATATATATATTTTGCTTCCTCTTATATATATTTTTGTCCATAAAGTCCAATGTCCATAATCCATAATTCTTGGTAAGAAAATATATATAAGTATATATTTTGTATTTTTGTCCTTATACCCACTTAGGCAAGTATATGCATTTTTATACTTCCTTATATTTTGTGGTATTTTTGGGTGTATTTTATACTTGTATTCTCTTGTGTGTATTTTGTAGTTTTGGCCGTACGTGTATACTAATAAGTATTACACATACTATACACATAAACACACAAATTTTTGGGTGACAACTAAATATATATAACTTACCCTAATTATATATATTTATATTCATTTTAATCTTTAAGAAAAACACTATTTTCTTAACTTATATTTTGTATAAAAATTAGGGAAAATTATGGCTAAACATATAACGCCCATATTTTCGAAAGGTCAAAACAACATATAAAACGTCAAAAATTAAAACTTTCATTCCAGCATTTACATTTTTACCAAAATGCCCTTAAAGGTAGTTCGAAAACAGCACAACCGTCTAATCTAGTCATAAGTGTTAACCCGAACTACCATATTAAAGTACTAGTTTAAACTTGCTTGCTTACAAAAGACCTAAACTTTTGTTAAAAAACTAACATTTACAACCCAAAAGAGTTTTGACCTATTTGTAATTAAACATAAACCGGAAGCGTAAAAGGGTGGTGAAGCGTGTTCGATCCAAGCTCGCCATCTTCAAAGGTGAGATTTTCCTATCATCCAATACACAAATATTCATTAGTACAATTCTTTAATCTTATCTTTTACATCTAACAACATGTCACATATTTGACCTATTAGAAGGTCAAAATGATAAATTCATGTATTCACCATTCATTCCTTTCGTACTAGCAATTCCATTTAGAAATGGATATTACGAGCATCATTCCTTCATAATCATCATCTTCAATACATCCGACCTATTTGTAACGGATCAAATCATAACCGTTTCGTCATTCCGCAACTTCATCCGTTTGACCCGTTTACAACGAGGTCGTTACATATCCATTTCTAGTTTCTTATTATTCATTCATTTTAACCCGTTCGTGATGGGTCATCATGCGTACTTCATAATTAATCAATATTCAATACATCACATTTACATACTTTGAGACTATGATTTATAAACTAGTAACAAAACATATAACTTATGCCATAATCTACATTGTTAATAAGTGAAGTTCACATGAACTTACCGTGATCTTGCGTAATTTGCGACTTGGAATGGCTTGAGCTTTCTTCCTTCTTAGCACCTATACGTTACACATTTCACTTTTAGCCTTCATAATAAACCATTTCGCTTCATACAGACACTTCACTTATTTACTATGGTGCTACCATAATTACATACACTTCCATTTTTATTCTAACACATCGACTTAACTATCATTCATATCAAATCACAATTTATTAATTCTAGGCATTTCATCGAACACATTGTTTGCGTACTATCTACAAAGCAAAACGTTCAAGTACTTTAAGCACCCTTTTCCAAATTCATATTTGATTGTCTTAGTAATCAAATGTTTAGTTATTCATCATCCTATATGCATTTTCATTCAACAAATTACACACTACATGTGGTTTTCAAGCATTGACGTTACAAAATACACAATCTTTACTAAACCTCATCATCCTAAAATTTCCATGTGGGTTTTACTTCATATCATCAATACAATCAAAATTAAGCATAATACCACTTCTATTTGTGGATATCAACTAGCATACATGTTCAATTTCATACATAATCACGGATTACACATAACCCACTTCATCAACCATTACTAAAACATGAAATTTAACTTACTTGATGTCAAGAACACTTAGGTGATCATAGTTCCTAACTCATGTGTAAAAATCCAGCCTTAATGTTCTTCAATTTGTTGATTTCTTGCTAGGTTTTGAGGAGAAGGGTTTCTCCGGGTCTCTCTCTCGATCACACACACATACACTAACCAAAATTTTATCAAATGTTTATTTTGTAATTTTCATTTCTAGCCCTTAATCTTTTAGAGCATGTCCTTTTACTTATTTCACCTACTAAAGTTTTAAACTTACTATTATTTATCTAACTTTTCTTATGGTAAAATCTATATTTACCATTTTCTATTATTAAAGCATCACAAACATAATATTATATTATGACATATGAAATTCGGGGTGTTACAAAACTCTTTGAACATTATTCTTGTAAAAAGTCTTGAAAAATATATTTTTTTCTAAGTGTTTAAATTCTACAGAAATTTTGCCATAGTTTCCCCTAAAAATAGAGGTTTTTCCATGTTTAAAACATGTGTTTATTTTCTTTTCAACTCCAAAACTTATTCAACAACAAATGCAAGTAACAATCATCAAAATCATCTATACTTTTCATGTTAACATACTTGAAGTTTCACATAAACTTGTAGTAATTTAGATTTACACTTTAAATATGTAGATCTACTTAAAACCAAACTCACTTGTTAATTTTTACAAACTTGTTGAAACTTTATTTTGAAAACTTGTTCATCCACTTTTTTAGTAGATTTATAAACATGAACATTTCATTTTTAACAAACTTACAAGTTCATTTTCAAGATCTTCAAGTTTACTAATATGTTCATCATGGATCTTTCAAGATCCATGTGTATACTTGTTAGATCTATGCTTCTAACAAGCATGCATGTGATGGATCTCATCAAAATCACAAAACAAACAACAACTTCATCACAATCTTCATACAGCACTAAAAATTACTTTTTCATGTTAGATCTTCTTATTTCTTTACTTTTTCATATTTTAAAGTTTAGTGTTCTTGATGGTTTAACTTGTACATTATCATTACACTACTAATAAACATCAAAACAAGTTTTAGAAGACTCACAACTAGCTCTAGTTGTTAGGGAAGTGGCAAAATGAACAAGAAGAATGTGAGGAGATGAAGATGGTGGTTAATAGCTCCCTTGAGTGGTCCTTGAGCTTCCAACACTTGCAACTTTCTTAGATAACCTTCTTGCACCTTAGAGTACACTTGGAAAGGCTTGAAGATGAAAGGAAAATGAAGGTGATTCTTGGTGTAACATTTAAGGTAAAGAATCTATATCTATATCTATATCCATACTATATAATAAAAGAAACAATTTGGGGGACACTTGCCATTATATTAGGCCATGTATCTTTTGATTTTTCCGCCAATCTCTTATGGATAGTTAGTATTTAGTTTAATCTCTTCTAATTAATTATAGATAACCCTTCTACTAAATATTATTTTGTTTAATCTCTTATAGATAATTATTATTTAGTTTAATCTCTTCTAGTTAATTATAAATAACTTTCCTACAAAATATTATTTAGTTTAACCTCTTATACTTAACTATAGATAATTATTATTTAGTTTAAATTTAATCTATGCTTCTCATTTATAATATTATTTATTTGATTTTCAAGATCTTATTATCTTCATTGTTTATTTTACGTAACGTGTTATATAACAACTACAATTTTTAGTTTCCTTTTACCACAACTATTCAATCATATATTTTTTTCTATCTTATATTAACTAAATAAATTTTTTTTAATATTAAATCTTATCCTACTTTAAATGTGAATAAAATACTTCTATTTTCTAATAAAATATTATCCTTAAATTTAAATTGTTATCTTAAGATGTTTTTAAATAACCAAATTATTTATCACCAACACCAAACTTTGTGATAATATATTATTTATTTTTATTATTAAAAAAATTATTATATCGATTTTATTACATAATTTTTAAACAAATTGTATATAACTTTCAATATTACTTTATATATAAAATTGGATTTATTACCACTTTTTAATATATAAGTTATATTTTATCATTCAAATGACTGCTTATTTGCTTCTTGAATAACATGTTTGACCATTGTATCTTTTTTCAATAATCATCTCTGCAATCACCATATCTTTTGTGTACCGACTGTATCCATTATTTTTTTTTTAAATATAATTTTCTTATTATTTGGTATATAAAATAATATTTATTCAACCCGTATAATACCCGAGGTTTTTTTAAAGATATAACTTTTTTATTATTTGGTAAACAATATTACATTTATTCAACCCGTTTAATACACATGGTTTTAAAGATATAATTTTTATTTGGTATATAAAATTACATTTATTCAACCCATACAACACATATGGTTCTTATAGATATAATTTTTTTATTACTTAATATATAAAATTACATTTATTCAAATCGTGTAATAAAAGAGATTTTTCAAGATACATTTATGATTAGTATATAAAATCCATTTATTCAAGTCGTGTAATACATGAGGTTATAATCTAGTGAGTAAATGTGAAAAACTTCTTGTTTTATAAAGTTAAGGGTAAAATAGTCATTTTTAATATGCTTTTATTAAAATGGATAAATGCAACATTTAATTTAGTTTTAAGTGTGCATATATATTTTTTTTTATTTAAATTGTTTATATAAAATTCTTCTATTATAAGAGACCATAATCTTTGGATAATATTAAAATTCAATTAGAGATCATAATCTTTGGATAAACTTCAACTTAGGGGTGAGCAAGGTTAGGTCCGGACCGAAAATAACCGAGAACCGAATCGAAAATATACCCAACCCGCCCGAACCCAAGTACCTAGGTATTTAGATCGGTTCCAATTTTCATATAAAATAGGGTCGGGTCGGGTCGGTTCTCGGTTCTTTTCATGGTGAAACCCGACTTGGACCTATGGACCGGAACCGACCCTATATTTAGGGTAGTGAATCGGTTCTGTATTTTATGTTTGATCGGTTCTCGGGTCGGGTCAGGTAATGGCCGGGCCGGGTCGGGTTTTTCCTTTTGCTCACCCCTACTTCAACTTTATTATAATAAAATAGACCATAATCTTGGGATAAAATTCAACATTTATTAGTTAAGGTCAGAGAAACGCGTGTGCAATTTAGTTTTTGACTTTTCTTTCTTCATTTCTTAACATCTTCGTTCCTTGGCCAAACCCAATGCCGTGTTGTTGAGGTTCGTGATTCTCTAATTCTTCAACGCCAAAACATTTTTTCCAGAATCACGAACCTCTCTAAACCCTTTCCACACCTTAAAAATCTCTCCTCTCAAAACCCAACCCCTCTGATTTATTTCTTAGAGCTTCATCTTGTATTCTAGAAAACCTTTTCTTGCTTTGGATTTTCGACCAAGATCATCGATTTCTTTTGTAAGGACACACAATTACATTTACTGTATCTAGTTGTTGTTATAATTTCTTTGGATTTTGTATTCATCAGTGATCACTGTTGATGTTCATTAATTACAGATGACAATCGGCTAATTGATTTTGTGTAATTTGATTGTTTTAACTGGTATCTTTGGATTCTTCGAATTCGTAGTGTATTTGATTGTTTGGCACTTTAATCTGATTAAATTGTGCATACAAGCTAATTGCTTTTGAGTAATTTGATCATTTAATTTGTCTGTTCTTGTATACTGGTCTGATTCTTTGTATTGTTACAGTTAAGGAACATTATAGGTTCATTGGATCATTGAATTTGTCGTTTCCTAAACATATTATCGTGTTTTCTCTCATTGTATCCTCGTATTTGCGGGTTCCTAGACTCTTTAGACATGCTTAACTACATTGAGGGAAAAAGTGACGGCCCCACCCGCAAGTATGTGAGAGGAGGGAGGGGGGGGGGGTATAGTTAGTAGCACCCTTGCAGAATTGGGCGGTTGTAGTACCGTACAATTATTAGCAATAAGGGGCAGACGAATTATCGTATTCTCTCTGATATCTATTGTTTTCTTAAGGTTACTCAACTGATATTTCTGTGTCTGATTTGTCTGTTCCCGACTTCTTGTATTCTGTCTGTTTTTGTATTATTACAATCTAGGAACATATAGATTTTCACTGGATCATCAAATTTGTCGATTCAAGAATCCACTTTATGTTGAAACCTCATCTTTATGTTGTGAAGGCTAGTCTCTAGGCATGCTTAACTACATTAAACTAAAGTTCTAAACCAAATGAAATGCGGTTTTCGACTAGATATTTTAATATTTACAAAATATGATTTTGACTGCAGAATTGAATAGCCAGTGTAGTATTAGCAGGTGTAGTTGTCACCAATAATGGAACAGACATTTTTGTATTCTCTCTTTAAATTTATTGATAAATTTCACGCCTGTTATAATGAGACCAAGGTTTATCTGCAGGTAGAGATTTATTTGAACCTGTACAGATATTAGTTACTTGTAATGGGTTGGCTTAGCAAATTTTTTAAAGGCTCCAACCATGAAGTTTCAGAAGGGGATTATAACTGGAGATACGAAGATAATACAGCACCATATGGAAATTATCCTTCTACATCATGGGTAAAAATTGCTGTTATTTCTTGTCATTCATATATTCACTCACTTATTGAGGCGTTGCGATATTTTATATATATAAAAATATTGATATTTCTGATGTTTGATCTCTGTCAAGTATTCCACTTTGGGATCGTTCTTGTTTTATGCATGATTAATTTGTCAAAATTGGATCTTGATTTATTAATTGGATATAACTATAGCAGGATCCACGGTCTGAGATAGATGATATTGACCGTGCAATCGCGATATCACTTGCAGAGGAAGACGGGAGAGGGAAACATGTGATTAGTAAGTACAGTAATTAACTGCTCATAATATGTTGTGTTAAAATGAAAATGCATTTAGTCCTTAATAAATTAGTGAATAAAGATGTACTTATGAATATGATTACTTTAGAAATAATAGCTTAATATTGGTACTCATTCCTAACTAAAAACTATAACAAAAGCCACCTTACTTACATTGAGACAAGCAGCCATTTTATAGGTTTAAACAAGCAATGGTGGGACACAACTTTACAACACCTAGAATATAAATTCTTATGCAACTTCTAAAATTATTATATTCAACTTTTTGTGAGGCTACTTTAAGTTAGTCAATAACAAATTTTAACTACCGTCCACATTATATATGTAACAGCTTGTATGCATCTTGATTCTCGAGTAGAGTAAGCCTCATGCTCGGCGGTTTAATGTTTTAATTGTATATTACAGTTAACAAACTGTAAAAATGGTCTGACTTCATAAGAGTGTACAGTGTACCTTTTTTATAAGATGGGATGAACGGGTTTTAGGAATCTGATATATTGTCCTGCTGCTTCTGAATGAAATTTCTTGTGATAACATATACATACTCTTTTGTAATCTAAATATTTGCTAAAGGTTAACTATTTTTATATTAAAATATCTGTTGGTTAGGTGATGATTATCAACTGAAAGAAGATGAACAGCTTGCAAGGGCTCTACAAGAAAGTCTGAAAGTTGAGTCCCCACCCAGACATAGATACGGAAACAGAAATGGAAATGGAAATATGTATCAACCTATACCGTTCCCGTATTCAACAGGATTCAGGTAATTCCATTTATTTCTTTTATTTAATTCCATGCTTAAATTTTGTTATCAAACACTGTAATGACTTGAGAAGTAATTTTAAGTTTATATATCAAAATTGATTTACGGTTTTCTAATCACTTGTAGCTTCTTTTGTTGTTTTAGAGTTTGTGCCGGTTGTAATTATGAGATTGGTCATGGAAGATTCTTAAGTTGCATGGGTGCAGTTTGGCATCCGGAATGTTTTAGATGCCATGCGTGCAATCAACAAATTGCTGATTACGAGGTATTAAGGTCGTTTATGATTACTTCCATACGTTCCAATTCTTTGTTGATTTTGATTATTTCTTTTATTGCTTTTACAAATATAGTTTTCCGTGTCGGGAAATTATCCTTATCATAAAGCTTGCTACAAGGAGCACTATCATCCTAAGTGTGATGTTTGCAAGCACTTTGTAAGTATCGTTTATCACAAAAATACTCCATTTTGTTCGTCAATTTGTAACTGAACGTTATTCATATATTTACAGATCCCAACAAATGCTGCTGGGCTTATTGAATACAGGGCACATCCTTTTTGGGCTCAGAAATATTGCCCATCTCATGAGCATGACGGGACTCCTAGGTGTTGCAGCTGTGAGCGAATGGAGGTAACAAAATATATAATAATATATTGTTTTTTATATAAAGTACAGAATATATTTAAAATTAAAGTTGGATATTATAATGATTACCGATGATTTTCAGCCACGTGAAACAAGCTATGCCGCTCTTAATGATGGTCGGAAACTATGTTTAGAGTGTCTTGACTCGTCAGTTATGGATACAAGCGAGTGCCAACCATTATACTATGACATTCAAGCATTTTATGAAAGTTTGAATATGAGAGTGGAACAGAAAATTCCTTTACTTTTGGTTGAGAGGCAAGCACTTAATGAGGCTATGGATGGAGAGAGGAATGTAAGGAATTCTTTTTTTGGCATCGTTACGTGAATATTACGTTTCTTGTTACTTAAAGTGGTGGGTCGTTTAGGTTGTGTTTGTTCTCAATTGTGTCAACTAAAATCTTTAGCTAACAGGGGAACATGCCACGTTAGCCTATAATCTATCTTTAATACATGTAATCTCCCAAATTGTTTTATTAAAAGATATGGGGATTATTACTGTAATAATATTGTTCTGGTAATCATAATTAGTGCATTAATTATTTATAAGTTTTAAAAACTGAACCAAATGTGCTTGCTGCTCAACTCGACCCGTTACCCAACCTACCCATCTTACCACCCCTAAGTTTTTGAATGCGTTTTTTTGCCAGGGTCATTACCACATGCCTGAGACACGTGGGCTTTGCCTTTCTGAGGAACAAACTATCAGCACAGTACGTATGCCAAGCTGATTATTTATTTTATATAGACACACACACACACACTATATTAGTTGAATAATATTTTTTAATTTGCTAAAATCATGTGTTGATAGGTTTTGAGAAGACCAAGAATTGGGATGGGAAATCGGGTCCCGGACATGAGAACAGAACCATATAAGCTAACACGTCGCTGTGAGGTTACAGCGATTCTCGTTTTATATGGGCTTCCAAGGTATCATTTAACTTTTCCTTTCTCATGAGATATCTTTTTTTGTAATTTGATAACTACAATGTGTGTTAGCAGTTAGCACATGACATGGTGGCAATTTTGACCTATTTATGAACAGGTTGATTCGGGTTACGCTTTATCAGAAACAGGTCAAATGGGCCAAACAGACTATGATAAATTTTATTCAATATGATTAAATTTTAATTCAAACAATATAAGTTTTTGTAATCATACTTGACAGTAATTGTATATAGAAAAGTAAAAGGTTCTTGAACAGTTGTTTCGAGTCAACCTGTCATGTTACAATCCAAACTAACAATTACCCACCCGTTTTACCACCATATTTATTTAATACTGAATAACTTGCTTCATGCAGGTTGTTGACAGGGTCAATTTTAGCTCATGAAATGATGCACGCGTGGCTTCGACTTCAAGGTTTCCCTGCAAAAATCAAATAAATTTTATTTTAACTTTTGTTCTAAAATGGAGGTGGCTGTTATGATTCGCTTACTTATGTATGGGCCAATTTCAGCTTTGTTTTATCTCAAACGGGTCAAATCAAAACCATTTATCTGCAATGGGATTGGGTCAAACGACAAAAACATGATAACGAGTCAACCTGGCCCAACATCTTGCCACTCTACGCAAAAAGTTGAAAAAAACATAAAAGCAAATTTTCCAACATTCGGTTTTCTTTTTCTTATTGTTAAGGTTATCGAACACTCAGTCAAGATGTTGAAGAAGGAATATGCCAAGTTTTAGCTCACATGTGGTTAAAGTCACAAATAGCGTTTATATCAAGTAGTAACACGTCATCTGCCACGTCATCAAGGCAAGGGAAAAGATCTCCATTCGACAAGAAGCTTGCAGAGTTCTTCAAACACCAGATTGAATCCGACATGTCTCCAGTTTATGGAAATGGTTTCAGAGCTGGCAATCAGGCTGTACTTAAATATGGACTTCCAAGTACCTTGGAACACATTCGGTTGACAGGGAGCTTTCCTTTCTAAATTTGATACATTTTCCGTTTACATAATTTTTGTAGTTTTTTGTATTTTATTCTATTCTTTTTTTGTCGTAGCCATTTTGAATTTTTTTTCGTGTAGATAATAAAATTATATACCACTATTGAAAGTACATTCAATAAAAAAATCACTTGTATTCTTTTTCCCATATTTCTTTTTAGAAAAAAAAATCCTTTTTCTTCCGAACAATTTGGCAGAGAGCAGAAGCACAAATAATTAAGGGTATACTTTGGTAAGGAAATTGTTATAGAAAAAGTGTATCGTACAATATGCTTTGATGTACGCGGCGTACGCGATGGCAAAATCGCACGTCATGTTACAAAAAAAAAAGGAAAATCGCATGTTTAAAAAAAACTGAAAATCGCACGTACATAAAAAAAGGGAAATCGCATGTTCAAAAAAAAAAAAAAAAAAAAAAACTCAAAATCGCATGTACATAAAAAAAAGTGAAATCACATGTAACAAAATGAAAGTCACATGTTATAACCCCAAATTTCGAATGTTGATACTGAATCTCGTACGGAGCGTACGTTAAGTCATTTCGTACAATAACCGGCCTCAATTGATATAATAATAAATGCTCAAATTGTATATCAACTCTTCTATAAATCTAAATCCGGAAGTCGAACCAAATTTTTGAGTACTGAAATCGATTGCCTATGAATTAAATTGAACACCTAAGCGAACAAGTAATTTACTCAAACCGAAGATTTACACGTTTTTACAATGAAAAAGAACTTTATAATGCGAAAATTGAGGAAAACCCGTTTGAGTTTGAAATTGGATTATAAATAACTGAATTAGGATCCGACAGTTTGTGTGGTGATTTGTCACATGATCCAGCCCGTTGAGTAATGGCCCCGTAACAAAGTAGCCTAAAAAGGTCGTAATCGGGCCCAAACCCGTCTGGAGTAACCAATTATTTATGGGCATTTTGAAACAGTGAGTGAGAATACATGGGTGTTGTAAGAATCGCTAGACGTTAGTCGGGCAGTAGGGTACCGACTACGGATTAATCGAGATTAATTGGAATTAATCGGATCAAGATTTTTATATGTAATTTTAGTTATATATTTACACATATATATGTAATTTTCTAAATTAGACATGTTTTAACCACTCATTAACCTATTTTTTTTAAGTAATTGGAAGGAATTTATAAGGTTTGGTCGAATTTTGTCCGGCATCTGCCAAAATTAGCCAGTATAGGATCGCCATTTACCATCTAGCGATTAATCGACCGTTAATCGGTTAACCTTCGATTAGTGATTAATTAGCGACTAATCGAAGACTAGTCGAGATTTTTTAATTGACATTAACATTTGCAAGTCATGTGGGTTTCAGAAGTTCCTCTGATTTTTGTTAGAGGTAACGATTTCTGGTAAAAAGCTGCAACCTCCTATTCACACGTTCTACTCTTTTTGGCTTAACATAATTAGGTCAACACTCCCATTCAGAGCAACAAATTTCTAAGACGCCTTTAAAATAAATTAATATTCAAATTGTTGACCTTTGTTAGTTGTTACGTGGCTTCGATTAGATATCAAGTCCACTTGCTGTTAAAAAAAAAATAGTTATCAAGTAGATTCGTTGAACCTTCAGTTTCGTGGAGAGGACTTTAAAATAAATGAGTTTTTAGAACCCGCACGTTGTGGCGAGGCCATTAAATCAAACAAAAAATAAAAGTACAAATATTGAATTATACGTGAACATTTCGGTGTGTTAACTCACCGCATTTAGATAACAAAAAAAGAAAAACCAAAAAATATAAATGCCATCAATAAAGTTTATGGGTCATGCTATTTACACACGGAGAAAATTATTTTCACACCCCAAAGCGCCGCGCTATGGCCAAAGCGGGGCGCTTTGGGCTAAAGTCAACCGACCAGAACTGAGTCTGTCAGGCTTTGTCGGTTGACTTTACATCAAAGCGCCGCGCTTTGGCCATAGAGCGGCGCTTTTTTTTTTTTTTTTTTTTTTTTTTTTTGGGGGGGGGGGGGGGGGGGCAAAACGCCCCTCTTAGGTCAAAGCGCAGCGCTTAGGGCCTTTTTTAAATTTTTTAAAATTGTTTTTAATTCACAAACGCGTCGATAATAGTCTAAATTTTACGTTTTTTCCATTATACATCATTTTTTAATATATATGGACTATACTGCAAGTTCCGGATCAAATCGGTTACGTGTGATGTCGTATTCCATTATATCGTATCATTTTGGTTTGAAAGCACAAGTACTCCTATGAGTAGTGTCATGTGTATCAGCCGCCTACCGTACATGTACATGACGTATTTTTTCATTAATTGTAGTATTATGATGTATATTGTCATTTTGGGTCGTACAAGTGCGTATTGAATCTGATTGGGTCGTGTCGGTGACATTCGGTTTTTAACGTGATGTAACGCATATATTGAACAAACACAAACGTACTCTTGGATTGTAAAAGAATTAACGTGATTACTATTAAACACATTTAACATACATCTTAAACATATGGGGTTACATTAAGGTCAGTGGGACGATACGTAAGCATTTCGTACGCGTTGATCTAATCCCTGTATAATGTATGTCAGGCTGCTGCGCGCTCTGTTCTGTTCGCTGTCCAGAGTAGGTTTGGGGGAGGCATTGGATAACATCCTCCAAGCTCTACATGTATGAAATGTCCACTTTTCAATTAATTCCCGCCCAAAACAAAATTGTTTGTTTGTGTATTATAGTCTTTCACTTTTTACCTTTTTAACATCCTCCACCTTAACATTCTGTTTCAGCTTAGTTATGTGCCCACCGGAGATAAACAAAATGAATGTAAACCAAGCATGTTCAGGCGAATGTAAATGGTTAATGGATGTAAAGATGTTTTAACAGATCTAAGTGTGTTTTCAGCAGATTTAAAGATATCACAGGAAGTAAAACTATCTATATGAAGGTGAGAGAGAGCATCATGGTTTTGTTACGCAAACAATGACAAAGAAACAACCATGGATGAACTGAATGCACAAAATCAAGTAGAAAGCAACAGCATGCAGTTAGAAGCTTGTAATTAAATTATCATAAAAACTAGTAAGAGCATACCTCTCAACCTTTGCGTTTACTTTGGAAATTGATCGATCTTCAAATCTCTGGTATGAGTTTTAAAGAAACTGAATAAATAATAGGGGATTCAAAGGGTTCAATAATTGAAAGTTTCAGAGATGCAAGTTGCCGACAGTTCACATATGTCTTTTCTTACCTTTTCTTTTGGGTCATGCTATTTACACACGGAGAGTGTTTATTAGATTGACAAATTCAAAAACACTAATTTTATCACGAGTGTGATAATTTTTTTTGTGAATTAAAAACAATTTTAACAAATTAAATATTATAAAATTTGGACAAAAAATGTAAAATTTGAACTTAAACGTAGACCCTAAACGTAGCACCAGTCAAAAATACGCCCAAAATGTTAAAAAAAAAAAAAAAAAAAAAAAAAAACCAAAGCGCCGAGCTTAGGCCAAAGCGGGGCGCTTTGGAAAAAAAAAAAACCAAAGCGCCGAGCTTAGGCCAAAGCGGGGCGCTTTGATGTAAAGCAACAGACAAGGTCTGACCGGTTCAGACCTTGTCTGTTGACTTTACACCAAAGCGCCCCGCTTTGGCCATAGCGGGGGCGCTTTGGAGTGTTTAAATAGACTATGGGCGTGTGCGAATAGACCAGGCCAAAGTTTATTTGTGTTAATTTTCAATATTTATGTAGGTAAATGTATATACATTATAAAATTTTCAATATTTATGTGGGTAAATGTATATAGTATATGCAGTGTTGCAAAAATCGCGATTACTCGGCGATTAATCGCCGACTAGTCGCTAGTCGGCCTCCTACTGAGTAATTTTTCACTAATCAGTCAAAAAATCGCTAGTCGGTCAAAGCCGGTCCAAGTCGCCCTAGTCGGCTCAAGTCGCCCTAGTCGGCCCATTTCAAATCCTTACAAAACAGGCCCAAGATTACAACTTTAGCCCATTTTCCTTATCCCTTACCCTAATATGACGAAGAATTTGAGTCAGAGAAAGATGATGAACTAGACGAGGAGATTGAATACGAGTCGGATGGTGTTGAAATCATTGAACACTACAGGGATGACGATTACATTTGAGCTATTTGTTAATGTTTGAATTTTAAGTACTGAGACTTGTTATGTTATGACTTATACGTAAGTTTAGTTTGTATTTTGAACTACTTTTACCTTTTTAAGTATTATATTGATATGGATGTGTGAGTATATATATACATATTTATAAAAATAATAAAATTTACATATAAAGTTTTGATCCGATTAATCCCGAGTAATCCTGAGTAATCCCGAGTAGTCGCTAGTCTCCACCTCACCGGCCGACTAGCGACTAGCGAGTTCTCCAACCTTGAGTATATGGTATCCAGTGAATTATTAATAAATATAAATCAATGGTTTTAATATTTTATTATACATATTTACATGCTTTTGTTTCTCAACTATTTACAATTACATGTTTTTGTTTCTCAACTCTAGAAGGTGCTTTCATTTGCTGCCAAACTACTCGAACAAACCCACAGAAAAAAAAGTCAGTTCGTTCATTGCAAAAACCACCACCACTCAAAATTCTACCTCTTTCACACACATCTGAAATTCTTTATCTGGTTCATAACCACCAACACACCACCACCACCACCACATGTCCGCCACCGCGCACAACCACCTAGCCCCGACACCGCCTCCACTATAGCACACAATCTAACCGTCGGATCTCTATTTTATATCTCTTACTCTCTTGTATGTCTGATTTTGTGTCATCGTCGCCGTAAAAATTCCTTCCCGACCGCTAGGTTTGGTGCCGTCGCCGTCGCACAATATCTGTTTAAGATTGGGTCTCCTCCGCTTAGCGCCTGAACAATAGCCAACACCGTTCGGATCTAGGGTAATCTTTGGGGTGAAGTGGGTAGTGAGGCTGTGGCAAGGCGAGTAGTGGGTTTGAGTAGTTGTTTGATGGTGCACCGCCGCGAGTTGGTGGCGCAGTCGAGTAAGTCGCCGTTGTCGAAATCACAACCATAACCGACATAGCATTCTTCCTACTAACCACCTTAACACCTCCACCCAAGAAAAAAAAATGGTAGATGACATAGTGGTATCAGGAAGGAAAAAGAGAGATGGTGTAGTGACCAATGAAAACATTGAATAATGGAGTGGAGCCATCAGATTGTTGTGCAGCGGAAACATCACATTGGTTTGGTTCCATGATAACAAAACGGATCGATAACGAATCGATGATGATAGAATTTGAATGGACAATTTTGGCGGTTAATTGTCTTGGTACCGAGAATAGTTCCCGGTAACAAATATATATACTTACAGACCAGAAACGGTTATGTGTTCGGTTGAGTTTTATGGCGGGAATAACCGTCATTTGAACGGTGGTCAACCAAACAACATACCGGTTCATTATTCGAGTTATATAGTTACATATACATTCGTAATCACATAAATGCTACACATAAATAAGAATTATGTTTATCATAAGTCTAATACTCTTCCCTAAACATGATTCTGTTTACGAGAGTATTTAAGAACGCTCTCATTAGCTTCATCCATGGCTGCCCTTGCTCTGTTGAAATCGAAAGTTCTTCTGATCTGTCTCATTTTGATCTCATTCCATCCATCATCAGTGAAAAATGCATAGTGCTCCTTTGGACTCCCAGCAACCTCTTGACTGTCATCTTTACCTTCATCTTGTTTGACATCTCCCCCTTCACTTCGGCTGCTCCTCGGATCCATCTTACTAACTAGCACTTCCTTCTCATCTGTCACCTCTTTCTCACATGCCTTCGATTGAATGATCTTGAATTTATAGTAATAGACGAGGACATCCAAGTACATTGCATACATGAGACGCATTAATTCACCATCACTGTACTCGAATCCCATATCTTTGGCCACCTTAGGCCACAGATTATTCTCAGTCACTCTTCTATGTCCACCTTCCTTCTCTATTTCTAAATACAGATCCAAGAGACTTACTTTCCGATTGTTTGAGGCATAAGCCGGAATTGGCCTTGTTGTTACCCCCAGTTTCTTTGTTATAAACCATTCCACCATCTCTTCAAACTTTGTTTGAAGGATGAACTTATACTTTCTGATATACTCATCATCGTCCATCATATCAAGTAGAGCCTTGCAATCCAAAAATTCCTTGAACTTCATTGTTTGAAGTATCATCACGTTCCAATCCGGTTCGTTGGATGATATTTCAAGTTTTTCGAAATAATTGTTCAAGTAATTTGTTTTGAATACCATAAATTCTGTTTCTTTATCCATCATCTTCTGTTTTTCTATAACACCCATTTCCTCTTCTTTCGTTAATCCAGATTTTGCACTTATACTATTGTTTAGGGGAACACTAAAGGTAGGAAATAGTTTACACTTGTCCCCGATGAATTTCACCGTAAAACCCTGTGTAATTAATTGATCATAACTTAGGACATTCCTATCTATGTCTTGTGTATAAAATACACTTTGAACACGAATTTTTTCGACCCCTGAAACAATATCCACAACTCCGATACCCCTTATAAAGTAAAAATGATTTTCACCCGTGTTTGTCTCTACACCATTCATACACTTAATGCGCTTAAACATGTTTAGATTTCCAGAGAAATGATGTTTTAGAGTTTTACTAACATACCACATTTCCGACCAAACACTTCCGTCGGTTCCGGCCACTAGAAATTCTTGTTTCTGACTGCTTCTGAGATCTTCATCCTCGTCGTACTGTTGTTGCACACCGATGTTAATAGCGAGACGTATTAGTTAGGATTCTTCATCATCTTCTTTCTTCTTACAGTTTGAAACTTGATGGCCTGGGTTGTTACAATAGTAACAACGCTTCATTAGCCATTTTTCTTTCCCTTCTCTCGTCTGCACAGTGTTGACACGGAAGTGTTGTAGATGTTGCCCTAAGATCAGAATAACCTGGCGCTCTGATACCACTATGATAGCCATCAGATTGTTGTGCAGCGGAAACATCACATTGGTTTGGTTCCATGATATCAAAACGGATCGATAACGAATCGATGATGATAGAATTTGAATGGACAATTTTGGCGGTTAATTGTCTTGGTACCGAGAATAGTTCCCGGTAACAAATATATATACTTACAGACCAGACACGGTTATGTGTTCGGTTGAGTTTTATGGCGGGAATAACCGTCATTTGAACGGTGGTCAACCAAACAACATACCGGTTCATTATTCGAGTTATATAGTTACATATACATTCGTAATCACATAAATGCTACACATAAATAAGAATTATGTTTATCATAAGTCTAATAGTTTGGTGCCGTCGCCGTTGCCGTCGCACAATATCTGTTTAAGATTGGGTCTCCTCCGCTTAGCGCCTGAACAATAGCCAACACCGTTCGGATCTAGGGTAATCTTTGGGGTGAAGTGGGTAGTGAGGCTGTGGCAGGGCGAGTAGTGGGTTTGAGTAGTTGTTTGATGGTGCACCGCCGCGAGTTGGTGGCGCAGTCGAGTAAGTCGCCGTTGTCGAAATCACAACCATAACCGACATAGCATTCTTCCTACTAACCACCTTAACACCTCCACCCAAGAAAAAAAAATGGTAGATGACGTAGTGGTATCAGGAAGGAAAAAGAGAGATGGTGTAGTGACCAATGAAAACATTGAATAGTGGAGTGGAGACCAATAATAAGCAAGAGAAATTGAACAGTGTTTATAGAGGAGCAAGCAAAGTTGCAAAATTATAGAGGGGAAAATTAATATTCAAATTGCTGTTTATAAAGTTGTAATAAATCAGACTATTGTAAACCATCAGACACAAATAGTTACTACAGGAATTTAACTTATGCGATATATAAACTTATATGGAGGATGATACTTGTGTAGCTCGCATCTCAACGCATAGATTATTATTGGATTGTATTAGACCGTGGGGTATGGTGGGGCGGGGGTTTAGGGCATGGGTTGACACGTGGAAAGTTTGATGACTCAATTCAAAACCTATTTTGTATGGGGTATGGTGGGCGTGGCTTGGCTGGCGTGGCCAAGCCACATCAGGTTTTTTTTAATATATATATATATACATTTATAATCATTAAAAAATACATAAACATACAAAATAATTATCAAAATAAAAACTATCATTCTTCGTCGTCTTCGTCGGTTTCGAACCCAGGAATCGTTGAAACATGATCCACCAAATCAGATCGAAGGTTGTGATGTATATCCCTTGACTTGATCAAAAATTCATTTGCCGCTTTATCTTAGTCTGTTACGTTACCTGGTTGGGGGTCATCGTCATCATAGTAGGTAACGGCCGCTCTACCTTCATCCTCCAAAATCCTGTTGTGAAGAATGATACATGCGTACATCACGTTTCCAATCTGATCCTTGTCCCATAGTCGACAATGCATTGCCAATATTCTCCACCTTTTCTTCAAAACACCGAATGCTCGCTCGACGTCTTTACGTGCAGCCATTTGGACCCTGTTAAACTTTAATCTCTTTGGATCTATGGTACCGTGTTTTGTGAACGATTTTACGAAAACCCCCCACTCTGGGTAAATCCCATCAACTAGGTAGTACCCATACATGTACTCAACCCCGTTTACAAAAAAAGTTCCTTTGGGTCCTATACCATTTACCCGATCATTGAAAAGGGGCGAGTGGTTGATGATGGTAATATCATTATGTGAACATGGCATACCGAAGAACGCATGCCATATCCAAAGATCTTGGGACGCAACCGCTTCAAGCATGATGGCTGGCATCCCGTGAAATCCACTAGTGTGAGCGCCTTGCCATGCGGTAGGACAAAGTTCCCAAGGCCATTTCATACAATCTAAACTACCTAGCATCCCGGGTAGCCCATGATAATCTGCGTGATGTTCCAATATTTGTTGCATGTCACTAAACGAGGGCTTTTTCAAATATCTTTTCCTATAAAGTTCTAGAATACACGAACAAAAGTTGTGAAGACTTTCTCTAGCTACACGTGCAGACATTTTTAAATAGTCATCCATAATGTCCGAACTATTGCCGTACGCTAATTGCCTAAGTGCGGCCGTGACCTTTTGCCACGTACTAAATCCTAATTGCCCGGTTACATCCGGTTTTTGTTGGAAATAAACATACTTCTGCTCAAGATCTCTAGATATCCTTAAAAATAAGTTTCTACTCATACGAAAACGACGCCTAAACATTTTTTCATCATACTTAGGTTCCGCTGAGAAGTAATCGCTTACCAACAAATTGTTAGCGGTGTGCCGTTCACGAGCGATGTACCTTCTCCTCTGTTTAGGTTGCGGAGTCTCTTCCTAATTGTCTTCGTCTTCCACGATAGCTTTCACCACCGCCGCGATCGTTTGTAGAAATATTTCCGCACCATCGTCAGATGATGATGACGATACACTTGAACTTGAAGAACTCATGGCAAGATTGTGTTTTATGTGTTTGATATTGTGTGAGAAAAATGTTAAATATGGTAAGGTATTTATAAAGGAATTTTTTTTTAAAAATGCCCCCAACGGCTAGTTTAAATTGGCCATTGAGAGCCCGCCATGTCAGCTTGCTAGACCCGCCCCACGCCCGGCTTGAAACCCAAGCCCCAAGCCCCAAGGGCCACGCCCCAACCCAAGCCCACCCGGGGTGGTGGCTTGGGCATTTTCCCCCAACCCACGCCCCAACACAAGCCCCATAACCCATAGTCTTATAGTTTTCTTTTTTTCTTTTTTTTTTTCTGAACGACAAATTTGTATCACTGATAGACCACTGCTGTATCATCGTGACATCAACGGATGTACCCGATCATATCCATCTATATTAGAGCACGAGTGTAACACTTCGTAAAAACACGTCCAATGATATATCGACACGTGTACTAAACCCTAATAAAGTCAAACGTTGAATTTGAGGGACTAATTTTGCGAAAAATCAAAAACTTTGATTATAGAAGGACTGGGAATGATAACATGCTTAATATAAGCCTTTGAATAACGTTACACGGTAATCATATTCACAAATGAGCCAATTGTTGATCGCGAGTAGCCGTTTGCGTAATTAATTGAAAGTTTGCGTAATGAAGGGTTAAAAGTGTCAACATGTTAATTCTTACCTCTGAGTGACCTTTTAACAAACCGGGAGCTTCATGATGTTTGATTATACTCTTGGGAATGCCAAATATTTGCCATCTAAGGCTTTTATGCCTATAAGTGACGTTACGCGCAACTTTGCAAGTTTGAGGGGTTAAAAGCGTCAATATGTTTAATTATACCTCTGAATGACCTTTTAACGAACCCGAAGCATCGTGATGTTTAATAATACTCTCGAGAATGCCTAATATGGATTAGATAAGGCTTCGATGCTATTAAACGATGATATGTGCAAGTTTGCGCATTAGAGGGACCAAAAGCGTCAATTTTGAATCTACGCCTTTTGGTGACCATTTAAGCGAACGGGAGCGTAGAAATATTTAAAAACATGCTTGGGAATACCCATTATGGGCCATGGAAGGCTTGGATATCATTAGACGACATTTCGCGCTACTTTGTGCGATTAAAGGACTATTTGCGTCAAACTGCAAAAGTACATTGAATCGGATGGTAGCGAACATTCCGAAACTTGACTATAAGTTAAATACCATAAATATCCTTTACATAGCTTAGAAATAGGCTTTGAGGGGTCCGGCGTGCAAAAATAAACTTTTAAGTCAAATAGGGACTAAAAGCGTCAAAAAGTGCATAAGTTTGCATTTTCGCGCATATCTTACGTTCTGAATATATCCGGACATCCAAAAATTTATGTAATCACTAGAATATTTTATTTTAGTGTTTGGCATGATAAAATTCCATTCGTCGCGTAATTTGGATCATCTTTCGCGTCCGTTCGTGTTTCGTCGTAATTAGTCGAACAACGCAACCGTACGGCCAAACGAACCGACATCTGAGATGTTTTTGAGCATGTTTCATGTCCCCTACACTTTGGCATCATAGTAGAGCATTGAAAATGTCTTAACGGGCCTTAACTGTGTCAAAAAGAGCCTTACAAGCTTGCAGGGACTAAAGCAGTAACTTTTGAAAGTCAAAAAGGGATTAGAACTAGTCAAGGGACTGTTCTCGTAGTTTATAAAAGTTTAAAAGCTGAACAAAGAGGATCTTTTAACCAAACCAAAGACTTCGCTATGCCCGGACTAACTCTCGGGATGCCTAAGAATGTTTACTAAGTGGCCTTAGTACCTTGTTTTAACACGACATAATAAATTGGAAAATGTTGTGTCATTTACGTAAAAGTTTAAAGGTTAAATATCAAGTAAAAAATGAGAGGGGCTGTCCTTGTCAACCTCAAAAAGATTAATTCTGAACTTGGTTACATTTGATATAAAATTTCAGGGACCAGTTATGACATTTCTATAGGAAAAAATGAGATTTAAAAGCTGAAAATGAATGCAGGGACCGAAAATGGCAAGCTGCCAAACTGTTTACTGGTCTGGGCCAGCCACGCGGGCTGCGAAGCCCAAAGGGGCTGCCTACGTGGGCCGCAATCCAGTTAACAGCAGCAGCGATCCAGTTAACTGCAGCAGCAACTTGTTTCTTGTTGTTTGTTTTACCATTTTTGAAACCTAAAATCATCAAACTCAAACCTGGGACTTGTCCACTGAATTGTAAAACCAGAATACACCTGTTTTAATCTGGTTAACTAACCCTAACACTTGTCATGATCTCCTCCTATCTCAAAAACTATATATAGAGGTTGGAATTCATGCAAACAACTCACTTATATCATTCAAGTTGCTCTTGATTTCAAACATAGAGGATCCTGAACGTTTGGGGAACCTCTTTTGAGTTCTATTATGTCCATTGGACCCTTTGTAAGTGTTCTTAACCCCCTAAGTTCATGTTTTATTAGTTTAAAGGCCAAAAGTCAAAGCCGTCGTAATTAAGCTTTGACTTAGTGATTAATCACTAATGGTCCAGTCATTTCTCGAATTGAAAGTAGCTACGAGTTGGTAATTATGTGGGTAATAAACCCTTAAAAGGGCACCCTCTGATTCCCACTCTAACTAGGTCAATTGTCGGGTCAAACTTAATTGTAAAAAGTCAACAGAAAACTAATTTTCAAATAAACACATAATTAGCAATGTAGAAGCCATGAAACCTGTTTTATCACTTGTATAACTTGGTAATTAATGTAAGAACATGTCTAAGCATGTTCAACCCGACAATTTTGAGTTTAGGCTCGGTTCGGAACTGAAAGTCACAAAAGTAGACTTTTGCTTTGACTTTCAGTTCTGACCCGATTTAGCTTAGTTTAGACATGCCTTAAAGTTCCATTAGGTCCATGTTCCATATTAGTATAACCCTCTAAGATTATAAAACTTGGATCCTAATTTATCCTATTCATTTGCGTGTTTCCGTTATATGCCTTAATGTTGACCATTATGCCCTTTTGACCTTAAAACGAGATTTTTGAAAATGTGAGAGGACAAAAACCTTTGTTACTGATTTATAAACTTGTCCTAAAAATTTGACATCAGTTTGAGGTCTAGATTAAGAGTTATGCTCAATATCGTAATTAGAAAGCTTTTTATTAATTAAACGGCATTATTAGTATAAAGCCTATCTAAACCCAAATTTTGACACCAAAATTTTTACCCACTGATGTAATATAATATTTTGGTATTTTTGAAGATTTTTATTTATTTTTAAACTGAGCATAACATAAGGTTCTTGCTTTAATTCGGTAATTGTCGGTTATACCCTTTTTGCTAATAAAATGAGTTTTTCATAATATTTTGATACCAAAATTTTTGCTACTGATTTTATATGATAAATAAAATATTTTGAACTTTATAAACTCATCAAAAACTCATATTTCCTATTTTAATCCGAAAATCGCTTAAAACCGACTTTTACGCGTTTTAAGCGCATAGTATGGGTTAAAACTATTTTTAACATATAAAACTTAATACCTACTGATGTTTTGAGTAAATTTTTATACTTTAACAGTAAGCAAAAGTTTTGAACTCAGATTTCCAAATTTGACCTTTAAAGCTTATGTGAAATTACCAAAATACCCCTTCGGTGCATAGTTTGGTTATAAATGATAAATTTCACATATAGGCAATACCCTACTGATATGACCTGCGAAAATAACTATTTTTACTGATCATATCAGACCTGAACCTCAGATTTATATTTAATCTCTTTTATAACCTTTAAAATGACCAAAATACCCCTACGGGGCTTAAATCGAGTTTAAATTCGTTTTGGGCATGATGGAAGGTACCCTACTGATATCACAACATATTTAAGGCATATTAACTTAGAAAAACTGTTCATGACTCATTTGGTTACCCGTTATGCATTTTTCGCGTTCGGTGCGGTTTATGTAACTAGTTTGCGTAAATTAGCCGAAACGGGTCAAACCTTATCATTTTTATCTCAAAATCCAGAGTGTGTTTAGTTTACCCATATTATACAAGTCTTTAAACTTGTCGGGGCTAAACCACATTCTAATTCGGTCTTCGCTTAATCTTGCGTCTTGAACCGTATATCTTCCTTTAAAACTAACCGGTCTAAGTTTAGGCTTAATTAAGACCCGTTAGGAATCTAATAGGTTATTAAAACCTTCATTCCAGATTTAGGAGACCAGTAAAAGATACTTGCACTTGCTGAATTGTGTACGGCTGGGATAAATTGTATAATTTGCTCAGGTAAATACTTTTAACTTATTTTCCCTTATACGGGCTTGGGGTACGGTATATAAAATACCGCTTGGTCGGGCATTGAATTGTTAATCATATGAAGGTTAATTTATTGAGATGACCCGTTTAATCTGTTTTGTTTGCTTAAAGCCTTTGGGGGATTAATGACCATGTCCCGGATATCCTTGGCATCATTCAGTGAAATAGCCACGACCTAAGCACGGGGTGTAGGCATACACCTGCCGGTGCGTATATAAAAAAAGATATAACTGCCTGTTCGAGAATAACTCGTCGCAGGATTATATTATGTGGTGTGTCAATTAATCTTTAACCCGGTATTCAGCCCGGGCTACTGAACGTATAACAAACATGTAATTCTTTTACAAGTTTATTTTTAAATAATTATCCCAAGTTATAAAAGATATTTTGTGCCTTGTGCATTCAAATCAATTTTCTTAAATATTTTTAAAAGAGTGGGTTAATTGTATTTACCAGTGTAAACTGACGTATTTTCCAAAAAAAGGCTGAAGTGCAGGTACTAGGCTGAATAGGTTGGCTACTCCTAGCATCGATAAATAGTCTTGCAAGCTTAGATGTTTATAAATCTGTTGAACAATGTTCCTTTTTACTTGATCCGCCTGTGGATCCCTTACAACCGTTTTTGTAATAATTGATATTACTTTCATTCGGTTTGTAATGATTTTATCTTTCGACTTCCGCTGTGTATTTAACTGTGATAAATTGTCTATGATGATATCAACTACGTCACGATACTCCCCACCGGGCCCACCGGTAATACGTGAAAATATCGGGGTGTGACAGGTTGGTATCAGAGCCAACATTGAGTGAATTAAACACTAGCCTTTTGTGTTTAATCTCAATGATACAGTTTGCACATTCCTTAGACCTTCTGAGTCTAGACTTAACATAGGAATGCTCTCATCCCTATTAAGTAAACATTGCTTTCGATTTTATGTATTTTGAATATATCGCCAGGCAAGGAAGCTGTCGATGGAAATTCTCCACATCCGAAGCCTAGAAATGCCAAGCTTCGTACCACGGCTAGGATAAGCGTACAACCAGTTGGAGGAAAGACCTTTATGAATCTATTCCCAAAAACCAAACTTGTTTAAACCCTTATCCAGACTACGGAGTCCATACCAGAAGGTCCCTGAGGCTCCCATATTGAAGGTGATACATGTGGGTGTCATTAAACCCTATTTCTTACCTCCGAGTTTTCAAATTTCAAACTTAGACTATACTAGTCAAAACCTAATCTGTAATCCATGTTATTCCTTTAATCATTGAATCCTTGGATTCTACTTCTGCAATGGATCCTGATTTGAAATATTATTTATTCACTAAAATCTTCAGAGTCGCTACTGCGTACGACAAATAAAGATGAAGAAACAATCAGAATAAAGGAAAGAAGACATTAGAAGACCCTCCTTCCATCATACTTCTCTTCATTTAAGTCCCTGTTTGGGCATTTAATTATTGTAGTCCTTCGTGGACATATTAATTCATCAAAGTCCTTGTGGACTTACCTCTTTTGATAAGACTCCATAAATATATACGTCTACCTATTGAAAATCCCTTTGAGGATATTATCTTTTAATAATAGTCCCTTCGAGGACATTATACTTCAAATAGTCCTTTCATGGACATTATACCCTATTATATTCCTTACGTGGACACGAGATTTCATTATAGTCCCTTAATGGACATGATATTCCATCATAACCTTTGTGGACCTGATAGTTCATTATAGTCCTTTCATGAGCAAACTGTTTTAATATAGTCCCCATACGGACATATGATATTTTTATAGTCCCTATACGGACTTATAATTTCCTTTTTAGTCCTCTATGGACAAGTATGATATTAAAAGTCCTGTTTGAGGCACTATGGTAAATTTCCTAATGATTTATTGGGGGTTTTGAAAAATTTTATATAGGTACTCATATCGTCCTTTATCAATCATTAGTATAAATTTTATTCGAACTTTATCGATCAGCTAAATAAGTTCAAAAGATCTTCTTAATGGTTTACCCCTGCCAAGTGGCAAGTCCACATTAATTGGTCAAAAACTTTCAGTAGTTAAGGATAATTATTCCTTCTACTATGATAGTTAAAGGAGTTACCCCTCCTATCCAAAGGTGGTGAACTATGTTCAAGCCTCCAAGCCTATATGATCAATGCGATCATGACTAAAATCATCTAAAACGATGATCATATTACATAACATCCTAGTGATGTTTTGCCTATGGGCTATAACATATTGTCCATTTGAGACATTGACATTGTGATCTTTATGGTCCTTTGTCTAAGGTGGTGAGCTATGCTCAAGCCTAATAGTCTATATGATCAATGCGATCATGACTACTATCATCTAATACGATGATCATGTTATAAACATCCATTAGTGATGAAGTGCCTACAGGCTATGCTTGTTGTCCCTTAAGACAACGACAGTTGTGGTCTATGACCCCCTGTCTAAAGATATTGGACTATGTCCAAGCATAATAGTCTATATGATCAATGCGATCATGACTAATATCAGCTGATACGATAATCATATCAGTTTATAAGATATTTGAAGAACAGGCTTAGGCCTTCCTATCTTCATAGTGAAATTTTTAATAAGTATTTTATAACTCGATAGTTATGGTTTATGTTTAGATCTTCGGTGATTTAGATGACGAAACTAGAGTAATACAATAAACACATGGTGGATACGCCGCTGGTACTTCCTATATATAAGTGTGTTTATTGTACTACCCTTCGTGGCGTTATCCCGAATCACTAGTAGGATTTATGTCGCCTACGGGTTATATACTATACTGTCCATTAGAGACATTGTCAAGAGTGGCCGTTATGGTTCATCGTCAAAAGGTGATGGGCAATACCCAAGCCTTATAGTCTATAAGATCAATAAGATCATGACTAAAATACTTGATTTCAATAATTGAATATATATATACATGTGTATATATGTAAACATCCATTAGTGATGTCCTATGATTTGCCTATGTGTCTTTTAAGACGATGACAGTTATAGTCTATGACTCCCTGTCCAACGGTGAAGAACTAGGTTCAAATCTTAAAGCCCCTGATCTAATAAGACTGCGGCTCATAAATTAATGTCCTCCGTGACAGGCTTTTTGCCATATCTTATATTGTCCTTTGCGACTAGGCCTTCGTGCCATATGATTATTAAGTCCTTCCTGACGGACTCATATTTTCATATGTAAAAGTCATTGTGGCAAGCCTTCGAGCCATCAAAAATCGTCAGTATAACAAAGACAGTTGTGACATTGTGATCCCCTGTCCAAAAGGAAATGGACTCGGTCCAAACCCTAAAGGCCATTGATGGTCCTTTTGTGACCTAGGCTGAATGTAATTAATATGCATACAAATGACATTCATTAGGAATGTTCATACCCCATTAGCCGGTATGGTTTAAGGATACCACGGCTAAAGTATGTTGGTCGTCAGGACGATGACTAGCTATAGAAATGCAAATAAGCAATTGTTTAATTTTGGTGTTTGGTGCCAAGCTTCAAGTATGGCAAACTTAATGAGACAAATGACAGTCGCGATACTGATGATGCGACAAATGCTAGTGATGCCACAAATGTGAGCCTCAAGGTTAATGGAGTTAATCTCCAAGCTGTGGTTGACGCAGCTGTTAGAAAGGCTATGAGAAAGGTCATGAAAAAGTTAGAAAAGCCGAATGCTACTTGCTCTAAACCTTATTTCCATGCTCCTGGGAAGAGCTTTATTCATACTTCGAGTGCGAAGAATAAACCAAATAAGATGATATATAGCAAGGAGCCCCGTTCCTCTAAAGGATGTACTTAAAAGTACTTTGTCTCTTGCAAGTCAAGAGACTTCAATGGCGAAAAAGGGAGCCATTGATTTCGTAAAAATTATTGGATGAAATGGAAACCATTATGGACATCAGCGGTTGTGCTGAGAAAAACATTGTGAGGTATTGATCACAATCATTCAAGGGCAGTGCCCTTAATTGGTGGAAGACTTTAATAAGATTACAGGAAGAATACTCTTACACAATTTGGGATGGTCCAAGTTCATGGACTAATCAGAAAAACTGATTGACTGCGACACGGAATGGAAAAGGTGGAATAAGAATTTTCTGACTCTCACCATGTAGGATCTAGACTGTCGACAGAATGTTACAAACTTTAGTTATTATCTGAGATAGTGCCCTATTCGGTTAACCCAAAATCTAAGCTTAATGCATTAATTATTTGTGGTTTAGAATCGGTAATAAGAGGGCATATTAAGGTTTTAAAAGCCTGCTTCTTATAAATCCATTATGGATCTATCTCAACTATTTACGTTTTATAGATTAAGAAATAAACCAGTCAAAGCTGAGACTGCCCTAAAATTGTCAAAGATTTTACAGCTAAGTATAGAAGGATTAAGAATGGAGGCGCTTAAACCCTCCTGATGAATGTTAGAGGCAGTTCGTATCAATAATGACACCAGATAAACCCCTTATTGTGATTTTATTGCTAAGAGTTACGTTTGGATTCAGGTGCTACTGAGTCTCTCATAAGACCGCAAGCTTAGCAAACTTTTAGAATTTTCCTATAAGAACCCCATATATTAAGTGTAAGGTAAAACTTACAGGCGAAATCATAGGAACCATCTCTTCTTTTCCTGTCAAGAGTCTTCATTCGTAAAATCTAAAGTACTCTTTCACTAGATCGGGTACGATGATATATGTTATTTTATTTTTGTTATATCCTTGATTTTTATCAACTGCGAATGCTAGACTATGCTCGATAAAGGAGCCATATGAGGATTTGCGTATCCTAGTGCGTCCCATAGATTGCTTCCATGCCTGATCAGTATGGAGGTTTAATGCATGGAACCACTGAGATATCCTGATGGTCATATGGTACTAAAGTCGGCTAATGGTATTCAAAGAAGATATCCTTTATAGGAGTGTCCAAGTAAGTGCCACTAATTAAGGCATCCATGCATTCGTAAAGTAAATGTGTCATTTATCTGACACGATTATTGATGGATGAACTGAAGCCTGAGATTTAGAATACCTCGGTAATCTCGGTATGTTTTGGTTATCCCTCCAAGGAATCACTCTGTTTTTACCCTGTGAGGCTAGTAGAGTTAAGAAAAACATCCCGCTTAGGGCTACATTATTGTAAAAGCTCCATATCAGTTAGTACCAACAATAACGGAAGGATTGAAACCCTAATCATATAAGTTTCAAGATAAAGCTTCTCGAAGCCAAATTCATAATTTTGAGAGCTCCGGCATTATTATTTTAAAAAGACGGTTTGTTTTGCTTATGCATTGAATACCGCAACCCTATTTAGGCAACAATTAAGAACCGCCATCAGCTGCCCAGGATCGTTGATTTGTTCGACTAACTGTAAGGATTAGTTATTCCTTAAGATTGGTTTAAGCAGTAGTTGGGATAACTATCTCACCTTAAATAAGCTTTTCTATAATAGTTGTTATATAAATATCAAGGCTGCTCCTTTGGAGACCTTGTATAAATGGAATGTCGAACGTCCATTTGATGGACAGAATAGTGGTAAATCCAATTATCAGAATCTGAAAGTCACCCTGGAGACGACGAATAAGACCATATAAATTATGATCGTCTGGAAACTGCCAGTAATCGGCGGAAAATCAATAATTTATGGAAGTAGCAAACCTCTTAAGTTCTTGTTAAGGAATCAGATTCTACCAAAAGTATCACCCTTAAAGAGTGTGCTGAATTTTAAATTTAATGGGCTAGTTAAGCTCTGGATATGTATTGAATCATTCAAGAAAAACCGAGTATGTCAAGATCGGTAGCCGGTAAGCTGAAACTTACCTAAGAAGCTGGATGGTAATCACAAGGTACTCTACACTAGTGATTTAAGGATATGTCTAGCCGTTAAATCGATAGCATTAAGATGTGCAGAGTAATGAAAACCTACGGGTTGTTGAGAAACCAGTATCGATTAAGGATCGACAGGATTAAATGCCCCACAAGATAGTATATACCATTGGTAAAGGTTAAACGGGATACCGTTGGGATCCCGAATATATACGAGAAGTCGAATTCACTTTGTAACAAAAAGAACTCCTATCTTTTTAGCAAATCTCGAGGTCGAGATTTCTTTTAAGGGGGTGAGGATGTAACACTTCGTAAAAACACGTCCAATGATATATCGACACGTGTACTAAACCCTAATAAAGTCAAACGTTGAATTTGAGGGACTAATTTTGCGAAAAATCAAAAACTTTAATTATAGAAGGACTGGGAATGATAACATGCTTAATATAATCCTTTGAATAACTTTACATGGTAATCATATTCACAAATGAGCCAATTGTTGATCGCGAGTAGCCGTTTGCGTAATTAATTGAAAGTTTGCGTAATGAAGGGTTAAAAGTGTCAACATGTTAATTCTTACCTCCGAGTGACCTTTTAACAAACCGGGAGCTTCATGATGTTTGATTATACTCTTGGGAATGCCAAATATTGGCCATCTAAGGCTTTTATGCCTAGAAGTGACGTTACGCGCAACTTTGCAAGTTTGAGGTGTTAAAAGCGTCAATATGTTTAATTATACCTCTGAATGACCTTTTAACGAACCCGAAGCATCGTGAAGTTTAATAATACTCTTGAGAATGCCTAATATGGATTAGATAAGGCTTCGATGCTATTAAACGATGATATGCGCAAGTTTGCGCATTAGAGGGACCAGAAGCGTCAATTTTGAATCTACGCCTTTTGGTGACCATTTAAGCGAACGTGAGCGTAGAAATATTTAAAAACATGCTTGGGAATACCCATTATGGGCCATGGAAGGCTTGGATATCATTAGACGACATTTCGCGCTACTTTGTGCGATTAAAGAACAATTTGCGTCAAACTGCAAAAGTATATCGAATCGGATGGTAGCGAACATTCCAGAACTTGACTATAAGTTAAAATACCATAAATATCCTTTACATAGCTTAGAAATAGGCTTTGAGGGGTCCGGCGTGCAAAAATAAACTTTTAAGTCAAACAGGGACTAAAAGCGTCAAAAAGTGCATAAGTTTGCATTTTCGCGCATATCTTACGTTCTGAATATATCCGGACATCCAAAAATTTATGTAATCACTAGAATATTTTATTTTAGTGTTTGGCATGATAAAATTCCATTCGTCGCGTAATTTGAATCGTCTTTCGTGTCCGTTCGTGTTTCGTCGTAGTTAGCCGAACAACGCAGTCGTACGGCCAAACGAACCGACATCCGAGATCTTTTTGAGCATGTTTCATGTCCCCTACACTTTGGCATCATTGTAGAGCCTTGAAAATGGCTTAACATGCCTTAACCGTGTCAAAAAGGGCCTTACAAGCTTGCAGGGACTAAAGCAGTAACTTTTGAAAGTCAAAAAGGGATTAGAACTAGTCGAGGGACTGTTCTGGTAGTTTATAAAAGTTTAAAAGCTGAACAAAGAGGATCTTTTAACCAAACCAAAGACTTCGCTATGCCCGGACTAACTCTCGGGATGCCTAAGAATGTTTACTAAGTGGCCTTAGTACCTTGTTTTAACACGACATAATAAATTGGAAAATGTTGTGTCATTTACGTAAAAGTTTGAAGGTTAAATATCAAGTAACAAATGAGAGGGGCTGTCCTTGTCAACCTCAAAAAGTTTAATTCTAAACTTGGTTACAACTGATATAAAATTTCAGGGACCAGTTATGACATTTCTATAGGAAAAAATGAGATTTAAAAGCTGAAAATGAATGCAGGGACCGAAAATGGCAAGCTGCCAAACTATTTGCTGGTCTGGGCCAGCCACGCGGGCCGCGTAGCACAAAGGGGCTGCCTACGCGGGCTGCAATCCAGTTAACATCAGCAACGATCCAGTTAACAGCAGCAGCAACCTGTTTCTTGTTGTTTGTTTTACCATTTTTGAAACCCAAAACCATCAAACTCAAACCTGGGACTTGTCCACTGAATTATAAAACCAGAATACACCTGTTTTAATCTGGTTAACTCACCCTAACACTTGCCATGATCTCCTCCTATCTCAAAAACTATATATAGAGGATGGAATTCATGTAAACAACTCACTTATATCATTCAAGTTGCTCTTGCTCTAAAACATAGAGGATCCTGAACTTTTGGGGAACCTCTTTTGAGTTCTATTATGTCCATTGGACCCTTTGTAAGTGTTCTTAACCCCTAAGTTCATGTTTTATTAGTTTAAAGGCCAAAAGTCAAAGCCGTCGTAATTAAGCTCTGACTTAGTGATTAATCACTAATGGTCCAGTCATTTCTCGAATTGAAAGTAGCTATGAGTTGGTAATTATGTGGGTAATAAACCCTTAAAAGGGCACCCTCTGATTCCCACTCTAACTAGGTCAATTGTCGGGTCAAACTTAATTGTAAAAGGTCAACAGAAAGCTAATTTTCAAATAAACACATAATTAACAATGTAGAAGCCATGAAACTTGTTTTATCACTTGTATAACTTGGTAATTAATGTAAGAACATGTCTAAGCATGTTCAACCCGACAATTTTGAGTTTAGGCTCGGTTCGGAACCGAAAGTAGCAAAAGTAGACTTTTGCTTTGACTTTCAGTTCTGACCCCATTTAGCTTAGTTTAGACATGCCTTAAAGTTCCATTAGGTCCATGTTCCATATTAGTATAACCCTCTGAGATTATACAACTTGGATCCTAATTTATCCTATTCATTTGCATGTTTCCGTTATATGCCTAAATGTTGACCATTATGCCCTTTTGACCTTAAAACGAGATTTTTGAAAATGTGAGAGGACAAAAACCTTTGTTACTGATTTACAAACTTATCCAAAAGATTTGACAACAGTTTGAGGTCTAGATTAAGAGTTATGCTCAATATCGTAATTAGAAAGCTTTTTATTAATTAATATTTTGGGATTTTTGAAGATTTTTATTTATTTTTAAACTGAGCATAATATAAGGTTTTTGCTTTAATTCGGTAATTGTCGGTTATACCCTTTTTGCTAATAAAATGAGTTTTTCATAATATTTTGATACCAAACTTTTTGCTACTGATTTTATATGATAAATAAATTATTTTGAACTTTATAAACTCATCAAAAACTCAGATTTCCTATTTTAACCCGAAAATCGCTTAAAACCGACTTTTACGCGTTTTAAGCGCATAGTATGGGTTAAAATTATTTTTAACATATAAAACTTAATACCTACTGATGTTTTGAGTAAATTTTTATACTTTAACAGTAAGAAAAAGTTTTGAACTTATATTTCCAAATTTGACCTTTAAAGCTTATGTGAAATTACCAAAATGCCCCTTCGGTGCATAGTTTGGTTATAAATGATAAATTTCACATATAGGCAATACCCTACTGATATGACCTGCGAAAATAACTATTTTTACTGATCATATCAGACCTGAACCTCAGATTTATATTTAATCTCTTTTATAACCTTTAAAATGACCAAAATACCCCTACGGGGCTTAAATTGAGTTTAAATTCGTTTTGGGCATGATGGAAGGTACCCTACTGATATCACAACATATTTAAGGAATATTAACTTAGAAAACCTGTTCATGACTCATTTGGTTACCCGTTATGCATTTTTCGCGTTCGGTGCGGTTTATGTAACTAGTTTGCGTAAATTACCCGAAACGGGTCAAACCTTATCATTTTTATCTCAAAATCCAGAATGTGTTTAGTTTACCCATATTATACAAGTCTTTAAACTTGTCGGGGCTAAACCACATTCTAATTCGGTCTTCGCTTAATCTTGCGTCTTGAACCGTATATCTTCCTTTAAAACTAACTGGTCTAAGTTTAGGCTTAGTTAAGACCTGTTAGGAATCTAATAGGTTATTAAAACCTTCGTTCCAGATTTAGGAGACCAGTAAAAGATACTTGCACTTGCTGATTTGTGTACGGCTGGGATAAATTGTATAATTTGCTCAGGTAAATACTTTTAACTTATTTTCCCTTATACGGGCTTGGGGTACGGTATATAAAATACCGCTTGGTCGGGCATTGAATTGTTAATCATATGAAGGTTAATTTATTGAGATGACCCGTTTAATTTGTTTTGTTTGCTTAAAGCCTTTGGGGGGTTAATGACCATGTCCCGGATATCCTTGGCATCATTCAATGAAATGGCCACGACCTAAGCACGGGGTGTAGGCATACACCTGCCGGTGCGTATATAAAAAAAGATATAACCGCCTGTTCGAGAATAACTCGTCGCATGATTATATTATGTGGTGTGTCAATTAATCTTTAACCCGGTATTCAGCCCGGGCTACTGAACGTATAACAAACATGTAATTCTTTTACAAGTTTATTTTTAAATAATTATCCCAAGTTATAAAAGATATTTTGTGCCTTGTGCATTCAAATCAATTTTCTTAAATATTTTTAAAAGAGTCGGTTAATTGTATTTACCAGTGTAAACTGACGTATTTTCCAAAAAAAGGCTGAAGTGCAGGTACTAGGCTGAATAGGCTGGCTACTCCTAGCATCGATAAATAGTCTTGCAAGCTTAGATGTTTATAAATCTGTTGAACAATGTTCCTTTTTACTTGATCCGCCTGTGGATCCCTTACAACCGTTTTTGTAATAATTGATATTACTTTCATTCGGTTTGTAATGATTTTATCTTTCGACTTCCGCTGTGTATTTAACTGTGATAAATTGTCTATGATGATATCAACTACGTCATGATACTCCCCACCGGGCCCACCGGTAATACGTGGAAATATCGGGGTGTGACAACGAGCCAATCCGGTTGCATCTTTTATATTTCTTATTAGTTGTTGCTATTCCCTTTTTACTAGTTTTTTTTCTGGCCCCTTTTGCTTGAGACATTCTTACTTG